>CM047429.1:73311637-74698622 GCA_026168455.1 Theocolax elegans
GCAAGAATTCAAACAACTAACTTGAGTGAAAGGCAAGCGTATAAGTGAATAATTTACAAGCCAAGCTTGAAATATTTAAGCGTATTGGGATATATGGGTATATATGGTGCTGGATTAGGTTACAATGGTGCTAGATGGGTTACGACTCTTAAAAAAGATATATATACAATGCAAATAAATAGTGTTAAATGTTACTTGTTAATGCAATTTCAAAATTAATAAGCGTACAGCAATTAAATATTAATATTTTAACACTGTATAACTGTATATACACTTGGTTGGCTATCGTTCTCAATATGTTGAAGGGTCGAATTTTGTTCAAAAATAAATTAAATTGAATATAATTTTGGTGGCTATAGGTTCTAATTAACTCAAAGAATGCTTATTTATAATAAAAAACTCAATTTAATTGCAAACAAAAATTTTCACAAAAATTACTTGTTGAGTAAATCAAGTAACTGCGATATTTGCTATTGTCCCTTGAATTTATTACTACAGGGTACAATATTAACTTTGACTGCTAATTTTTAACAATAATTAATTGTAATAAACTTAAAAAAACATTTTCCTTACTTTTCTTTTTCTAAGTTGAGAACGTAGCTTGAAATGACAATTACTAAGTACTTACTCGTACTCCAAAATTCTCATACTCATTTAACTTTAAATGTAATTCAATTTCACAAACATCAAAAAGCCTTTAAACAAAATCAAATATTTTGGAGCTAGAAGGGAATAAAACTAATTGCAAAATTATATTTATAAAGGGAAAAATAAATTATTGCTATTATGTGCAAAAAGAACAATATGCAGAAAAAAATTTCAAACCAAACTAATATGGAATAGACTCACCGAATTTTGTAGATAATTCACTAACATCAACAATTGCTATTAACCAAACTGAATTTATTACAAAAAATCAAAATCTGGTTACACGTGGTCGAAATTAAAATGGCCGTCCAAAACCACTTTCGACACTTCCTCTGTGTGTGCGCAATATGGCGGATTAATACTCATGGAAATCCCGAAGTCCACGATCACAATTTTTTTCGGATCAAAAAGTCACGGTCGCCATGTGGCATGTCCACTGGGGATTAGGGTGGAGTCACGAAATAATACAAAAAAGAACAAATAAAACGATTGCAGGTTTATTGCACTCAAGGTGCTCAAGAGTAATACACGGCAAAGCAGCGGCTTTGCCGTTCAAAATTGCCAGTCCGTTGGCCGCGGTCGCTCGCGTTCGCGCAATTGCGGGCCGTCCCGCACCTAACCACGCGTCGCGCACACACACTTAAAGGAAGCTGGATTTGGGAGGAAGGAGCCGGCTCACCTGGACGCTCGTCTCCTGGTTCCCTCGGACACACACGTGGTTTGTTGAAATAGCGATATGGCGTGTCGCACGATCGGTGGTCGGTCGCAGTCTGAGGAGTATCGGCACGCACGAAGCGAGAGAGTTTTCCCTCGGCGTATTGCGCAGGCGCGCCTACTCTCGCGTCTCGAGTCGTGCGCGCTCGGCTCAGTTCGTACTGGCCGCTCGGGCCGTGATTTCGCTGCCTCGACGGAGATGTCGTCGACGACGTTGACTTCGTGGTGCTGGATGGCGATGAGTAACTGCAGCCCTGCTGAGATTACTATCTGCGAGGTAAGCGTTTAAATCGTTCCATAGTACCTCGATGTTAAGCTAATTCGAGCCTCTCGAGTTTCTTCGTTGCAGGTGCCGTATGTTGTGAATACGGGATCTTCGGCTCGGAGTGTCCGGACAGCTGGAGCACATCGGCGTCTCATAACAGCCCTCAGTGAGCGGAGCCAGGCAGCGGTGAATCGTCGTGGTTCCTATGGAGTGCCGCCAAGGTAATTTACCTACTTTCCTCGGGCTCTATCTTGATGTTTATTTGGTCTGCCATAACCTCAACTAGACTGTCATCTCCTTTCCTGTTGGTCCTATTGACATACCTGGAGAAGCTATGCCTGGTTATAGCTTCTCCATCCTCGTTCCTTAGTAGTCGACCAACTTATTAATTGATTACCGTTTCAGGTACTCTAATTGGCAGTACACCATGGCTTGAGCGCAAGGGCGCTACCTCATTCCAAGGCCTGGAGTCTTTACCTGGGCTGCTCAACCTCGGAGGCTTCTCTTGGGTGCTGGAGAGGGCAATCAAGGCTGGATGGGACCTGGGGATATGATACGGGTCATTACTGGTGCTGGAGAAGACATAAGGATGCTGGATCAACGGAGCAGTGTGTGTGTGTGTGCCATTGTGCGCAGTCAGGAGTCGCATCTCCTTTGCTCGGGTTCTGCTGCTTACTACGCATTGTAAGCTTATATCGGTTGCACACATTCGCATATGTGTGTCTAATAGTACTTAATTGGTATGTATAGCACGCTTACTTCGCATAGTAAGCTTGACAGGTGCTATACAATACCTTGTCTCGCTAGTTTATTTCTAAGTGACATGTAGTATAACTACAATGTCACAAAAGGGAAAACGAAATTAGCATTAATTTAATTTTTGAAATTATCTACGACTTTATTCCATAAGTATGGATTGTAAATCTTAGATAATATACATGCATTTAAATGTATAATTTCACAATATTTTTGTATTTTTGGACAGTAGTAATGTATATACACTGCCAGTCACTTACTTTTACCCCCCCTGGAGCAAAATAGAATATTTTTTATCTCTGCAGGTTGATTTTTTTCAAAGATGATTGTACTTATAAAAAATACAGGTAATAAAAAATTTTTTTGTTTGCTCTTACTTAAAACATTTTCGTATTCTACGATATACAAGTGACATTTTTTCTCTTTATCATTTTTTTGTATCTATAAAAGTTTTTAATATATTTAGATTTTAAAAAAAAGGCTATTTTCGAGCAAAAACTACGGTAACTTTGTTTAAAATAAAGTTACAAAATTGAAAAAAAACCAGTCGAAAGCTGTTGAAAATAGCTAAAAATCTATCTGGATAACTTTTTGGTTTCGTCAATCTTTTGAAAACTGCATTGAATTCAAAAAGGTGTCCAAAAATTCGTTTTTTGAAACTAGTTTATTGCCATTTAATAGTTTCAAAAAATAGTATTTTATATAAGTGACTCAGGCAAATCGAAAGGTATTAAAATAAGCTTTCAAATGGTCTCCCACTGGTTTTTGTACGATGATTTCTTTCAAAGATACAAAACTTTAAACTTTATCCTATTTTGCTCCAGGGGGGTAAAAGTAAGTGACTGGCAGTGTACATCAGAATTGTTCATATTTATAAAATAAATTGTATTTTCTATTTCTGCATTCTACTCATCTCACGAAAATGATTAATATAATTTGTATCTAAATAATTTCATTTTATAACTTATTTAAAAGTAAATAATATTTTAATTATTTCAGGTAATAATAATACAATTATTCGTAATGATAACTTGTTATAACCGAGAATAACACTAACAATGAAAATAAGAGTAATTAACATAAACCATTTATTTTTCCCGCAAATATTTTACATTTCAAGAACAAACGATTATACAAAGATTAAATTGGGCGTATTTTCCGCTTAAGTGTTTTCAATTCTTGTTTTTATGAATATTAACCATTAACTACGTGACTTTGTAGATAGAAACTCCAGTTTTCGATTTGTCGATCATGTGACTTAAAAGTTCATGTTATATGTTGAGAATATCGAAACTCGATGGAAATAATCGATCCATGTTGAGTGTACATAATCATTTTTATGTTATATTGAGGTGATTCGCGAGTTTATTACCCTTTAATATATTATTTAATTTTTCATTAAAATTCTTTTTTTAACTAAATATATAATTTATTTTTATACTAATGCCGCTGTTGGCGAGTAACACGAGGGGGGGGGGAGAGAGGTGCAATCCCTTACAATAATATAATAATAAAAACTGCTTGAATTATTGATACTTTGATAGACCTTCAGAATTACTTGATAGTTGCCCATAGAGGCTTTCTTTTTTGTTCATGGAATGCTGCATATCGGGAAACGTGTACTGATATTTAATATAATCATATCTTTCCCCTAAAATGGAAATCAAAGAAAAAGCTCAACTAAATATATTCTGATAGATGTTATTTTCCTTGGTATATAAATCTAACGTTTTGTATATATACTATCAATGAGTGCGAAAGAGAAAACATGATCTATATAATTATTAAGTGATTTTGAAATATATCAAGATTTGTATTAATAAATATTTATTTGTTATGTAGCAATTCACATCTACATTGTAAATCTTGTTAGTATATAATTGAAATGAAAAGTCTGTTAATTTAGACAAAACAAAATAAATAAAATAAAAATTTTGTATATTTTAATTAATTTCTATAAATTATTTAATATGCTTAAAACACGATTTACTACATTATTAGAAAAACTATTAAGCACAAACAGAATGTTAATTTGAATGATATCCGTTACTTTAATTTAGTAATGGACAATTTTAAATAGAATTAATCGATTTTCTCATTTAACTATCTTTACATATTTATTTCTCTCAATAGTAGTCTCAATAGTGAGGTTAAATTTATAAAAAAATGATTTCTTTACTGTATAATTCTGTAAATATTGGAAAAAGTGCATATGTCACATTTTTCGAAAATTCAGATAAGATTGGTTTGCAATCTTTGAATCTATTAGTATCTAACGATTTTTACGTTATAGTTCATTTTTAGTAAACAAAAACACATTTAAGATAAGGGCATCTCTATAAAGGGCAAATCTATATACAGGATATTGCATTTTAATAAAAAAAGGGCACAAGTCACATTTCCTTAATACAACAGGCATAAGGGGGTGCCATAGTGAAAAACTATCGACGAAGCGTCGGTAATGTAGTAAGCTGTAAGGTACTAGTAGCGCCATCATCTGTTCAAAAATTATATTACTCTATAACCTCACAGTAGGTGGCGCCAATAGTACATTCCAGCTATCATATTCATTCGCAAATTACTTTTGCAGTGTCACACCGCACTGGGGATCAGGGTGCCGCTGATAAAGTCTATATCCGTTATAAAAATAAGAGATTTTATTAACTAAATACAGGTTTAATTACAGGGTTGTCAGTCGCGTTCGCGGCTACTTAGACGGCTGCTAGCGATTATTAATTAAAGCGTAATTAATTTAAGAGTAATTGATGGCTCGTATTCTGGGGCTCGTGGGAATTAAACGCACGGCGATATAACGAATACACGATCGAATATCCGCTCGATCGACGAAAATGGCAATGCCGGCCACGTGTGCGGATACGCGGGAAAAGGGGCAATAGCGGCACACACACTTTATGAGGAGAGGAACACGGGTATAGGGTAGCACGTTTGCACGAACCTTGCACGGCGATCACTCTCTCCAGGTTGCATACGGATGCATGCTCTCGAAGACTCTCTCGTTAACGAAAATGGTCAAACAATTGCCTGGTTGCGTCCGCTCACGGCCGTGTTCCCGAGCTCTCTGCCTCGTCCTGCGAGAGCGTCGCGCGCATGCGTCGTGACCGTCTCCGTGCAGTGCGAGCACGGCCTTATAGCGAGAGCGACTTGATGTTGTTGTCGCCATTCTCCTATGCTGTTCGATTGAGACGACGACGATGACGACGACAAGGACGAGTTGACGACGACGTGGGCTGCTGTTGTGGTAATTATTACCTTGTTCCTTTCGTGTTTATCGGCTAATCGGTCTATAAGTTGGTTTCAGGTGGACGGCGAACCTTACTGCCGTGGTTAACGGGTCGTGGCTGCTCAGCGTATGCGAGTACGTGTCGCTTTCTTTGTCTCTCTCTATCTCGTGGCTTCTTGGCTGCTGAGACGTCTCTTCACGACGTCGGTTCCGGATGTTGTTCCTCAGGTCTACTGCGCGGCTAGTATTACCCGGTAAGTAGTAACTTGGCAGGCGCCTTAATATTTAGTTAGTACATTTGAGCAATGTTTATGCTCACATAACCTCTAACCCTGGCTCCTATACACCTCTACTCCTGTACAGTCTTGTGTGCTCCTATCTGCTCCTTAGTATTGACAACATACTTATTAACATGCTTTACAGGTTGATCTTCAAGTACTAGTTTGTTGCTGCTGTGTGGCTCCTTCAGTATTGAGGCTACTCCGGATATGCTGCGGTGACTGCTACAAGAGCCGTCTTCCTTAGCTTTAGACATCGGTGCCCTGTCTGTGCTCCTGTGCTGACTTCATACTCAGCTGGTGTCTCCAGGCTCTCTGTGTGCTGTTCGCCCTGTACGTGGCCTCTTAGTGGCTAATGGTCTTCTCGACTCCTTGGTGTGCTGGCTTTGCTTCAATTCCAGGCTGTACCTTGTGTTCGGTGTTAAGCATGTTTTTTATAGGGTTTAGGGAAATATATAGGATAATGGGTAGGTAGGGAGGTGTGTGCTCGCTTCGCACCATGACAAACACACTTACCTTGTCACAGTAGATTGCATTATTTAACACATAACCATTAATTCACTCAATCGCTTTTTGAATTTTTACAATAATCATTTTGACGATAATTGCTATACACTTTCCATGTAATCGTTTTCTGCATTTTGATACGTAGACGATGCAGAAATTTTATAACCCAATTTTTACAAACATAATTTGACATTTATTACTACATTTTCCATGCAATCGTTTTCAGCATTTTGATACGCAGACGATGGAGGAATCTTTAAACAAAAATTGTTACAATAATCAATTTGACAACTACTGCTATACATTTTTCATGCAATTGTTGGTTGCTTTTTATACACTGACGATGCAGAAAATTGTTAACGAATAAATTGATCAATAATTAATTTGAGAGCCAATGCTACACTTTTTGTGTTCTTTTAGTAAAACGTTTTTGACAGTATTACTACACTTTTCATGCATTCGTTTTCTGCATCTGATATGCTGTTCAATGCAATCGTTATATGAATTACCTTATTTTACCCAAATCTACTTAATCAAAATTTATATTGGCATCGTAGCTAAGCGCTAGGTGGTGCTGACATGGACATCGCAAACAGTAGTTAGATGCAGGAGTAGTTGGCTAGTAGACAGCAGATAAATAAAGTTTTTTTACATGTACTAATCATTCACACATATAAAAGAAAACCGATGCAATAATTGAAGAGTAAGAACAGTAACCGAATCTACAAACGCAACTCCCATAATTACGGTCAATCGATTAATTTTTCTCTCACAAGATAGTCCTACATCCTTCACACATAATTTGATTGCACTTCTTTAGGTAGAGAATAAGATCTGCAGAATGGTTTGGCGTTGGGTATTATTTCCGAAGACAATAATATGTATGCAATGAAACATAACCTTTATTATGTGTATGCAAGGAGTATCTGAAATTTCTCGTATATGGACTGCTTAATTACTAATATAGACAAAAGCCGGTGCATTAATTGAAGTACTTGGGTTTGGTAGATGATTAGTGGATGTAAATAAGGACAGTAACCAACTTACAAGTAGAGATCCTATGGCTACTGTAACCAGCAGTTAGATGAAAATTCCATTGCTATTGTAGACAGCTATTCGGGGTCCAAGTGGCAATTGTATTCAGCATTAGCTAGAGGATACAATGACATCATAGGTCTACTGTTAATTCGAAAATTTCATGGCTGTCGTAGCTATCTATTAGTAACTGGAGGTTACTTGGATTAAGAAAGACCAAGTGAATTCCAATCCGGATCCGACTACTGACAGGGATGTACAAATGCACTTTGACACCAACCTCATTCATACAAATAGAAGATAATCAATGCAATAATTGAAGAGAAAAAACAGTAACCTATCCTATAAATACATCTCTCATAATTACGGTCAATCAGTTAATTTCTCACCTACAAGATAGCCCTACATCCATCACACATGATTTGTTTGCAGTTCCTTGGATAGACGACTATCTGTATGGTATGAAACATAACCTTTAAGTCGGACGCCATCAAACACTGGATAACTGGGTATTTTTCTTATACAAGAGCAATTGTATGAACTCGGCAACATTGATGTAGTCAGAAAAATCAACATCCAGTATTTCGAATTTATCACTATATACCACAATGCTCACTAAAAAACACAACAATGTTTACAAGACGTTTTATTATCCAACTGAAACGGTCACGAGGAACGTAAACCTCATTAGTATCGACGCGGGAAGCACAACTGCGTATGCGCGCACGAACTCTAGTCGAACGAGAGACTTACGCGGCCCGTTCTACCGACAATCGCGCCTTGATAAAAGGCCCTAATTTCTTATTAATTTTTACTAATTTTTATAGCATCTATTAATGCATAGCAATCTACTAAATAACTATCAGTATTAATCAAAAACTATTATTATCAAATAATTTATATAATACGTGAAATGTTTTAAATTATGCAATATTCAACCTCACATAACGACAAATATAGCCTACGCGGTCAGCTCCCCTGGCAATCCAAGGCTGGTTCCACACTATGCCCGTTAGTGTCTTTGCGTGTCCTCCGCAGTGTCCGTCGCGCGTGCTTGTTCAAGCTATTTTTTGCCTTCCGTATGCAATACCTCGAATCTCGAATGGTTCGACTATTGAGTTCCCATTCTTTATTTTAACATAAATAATAATGTAACAGAGAACGACATCTTTTTTATATATTATTTATAGTTAAAACGTAAACATTTTTCAAATCTTGTATTGAAGTTTTAAATTTATATTATTAAATTAATTTTAAGTTTTTGCATAAAATTATCATTAATGATATTCACCAATAATAATGAATAAAGTAAATAAACGAAAAAAACAATCAGTGACATTAAAAAAATTGTTATTGTTGAAGGATTCTTCATTAAATTTTTTAAAACAAATAAATAGTTTAAAATTAATGAAAAGGATAATGAGAAGATGGTGGGTTAAACCCTTTTTACAAACAAACTTATAAGAGATACTCTTGGTTCATATATTTTGGTCTGTCAATATTTTTGCTTGTAAGATGCAAAAGAGTTTTATCGTTTCTCCAGAATGAGTTCGACTGATTTTGTACATCTTCATTCTTTAGTAGATAGACGTTTACAAAAACAGAAAACTCATTTAAGGGCACCACTTACTTCTGATTTACGCTTAGCTCTCACTCTTCAGTTGAGTGTTCATTTTATTTCATGGAATTAGTATATAAAATAATTAAAAATTTTGATTTACAGCTATTTGGGACATGGAGGAAGTGTAATAAGTGAGGCACATTTTTTTAGAATTGGCAAATCTACAGCTTTTAAAATTATTGCTGAAACTTGTGAATGTTTATCAAACATTTTGATGCCTCTGTATGTGCGATTACCTAATGAGGCAGAATGGTTGAAAATTGCATACGAGTTCAATGAAAAATGGAACTTTCCAAACTGTGTAGGAGCCTTGGATGGAAAGCACATAAGACTATCGTGTCCATCTCACGGAGGTAATCAATATTTCAATTATAAAAAATTTCACAGTATAGTGCTTATGGCTGTTTGTGATGCAAATAATATATTTACATGGTTTTCCATTGGTGATTATGGTAAGAACTAAACATATTAATTTATTTGTTAATAAAAAAAGTTGAATTGTAATTACTAATGTAATTTTTAGGTTCATATAGTGATGCAAATGTTTTTGCCCATACTGATTTTGCAAAAAAATTGCACAATAATGACTTCAATTTACCACAATCATGTAGATTGCCAAATTCAAACATCTCAGTACCTTACTGTTTTGTGAGCGATGAAATATTTCCTTTAAGCAAAAACTTGATGAATCCTTACAGTAGAAAAAATATTAACAGTCTCCAAAACAAAGTATTCAATTACAGACTTAGCCGAGCGAGAGACACCATTGAGTGCGCTTTTGGAATTTTAAGCAGGAAATGAAAAATTTTGCAACAGCCACTGGGTTTTAAGTTAGATACAATTGAATACCTGGTATCTTCTTGTATATGCCTGCATAATTTTACAAAAATTATGAATTTAAATGCAACAAATGAAATAAATACCAAGAGATGAAATGCAAACACATGAGCAAGAACAGTTACAACAAATCCCTGCTATGATTAGAATCAAATTAACCGAGTATTTTTCTTCTCCTGAAGGATCTGTAGACTGGGAGTACAAATATATTTAACTACCTAATTATATGTATTAATAAAATAAATATTATCTTGATAAAACGACAATTTTGTACAATAATTATAGAATAAAATATATACCACATTTCAATAAACTATATTTAATAAATTATTTGTACTTAAACAAATTGTAAATTAAAAAATAGAAAAATAATTAATTTCAAAAACTTACAATCGAAAATATTCAATTTTAATATAATTTTAATTCTTATTTCTTTCACTTTCTTTTCAAATCTAAAGTACTTGATCTCAACTTTAAGCTATCCCAAAGTTACGCGTATGTATGTATATATGCGTAACTTGGGATATATATATATATATATATATATAAACTTAAATATCGGGGATTATGACGCCCATATATTATTTCATGAAAGAATCTAGTATTTCTAATACTCCATCAATGCATTCTAATAATATTTCAGGTGAAACTGTTTTAAGCGCTTCTTTAATAGGAAGTAAATACCACTCGTCAAATTCTTCTTTGTAACTATCGTTGCTCATTACATTATTTATTTTAGTAACAACGGCATTTGTTGCTTCAATAATTGCTTTTTCCATATTTTCTGCGCTAGATTTTTTTTCCTTATAAGTTGAACTTGATTGAGGCACTATTTTTTGAGGATAGTGGCAACCCTGCTAAAAATAATCGATTGAAATCGATAGACATGGAAAGATTTTGCATATAAATCGATTCAAATTGATTAATTTTAATCGATTTGTATGCAAAATCTTTCCATGTCTATCGATTTCAATCGATTATTTTTAGCAGGGAATGCTCTTTATATGATAACCAAAGAAAAAAATTAATAGTAAATCTTAAAAAACTGCGTTTATATTTGCCCCTCAATATTGAAATGCTAATAAAAAAACCTGATATAAAAGCGTGTAAGAATGTACATTTATTCCTGAAACAATGCAAATTAAAAATTTAATTTGCATTGTAGTATTAATAAGAAAAAAGAAAAGAAAAAAAAAGAAAGAGAAAAAAAATGAAAAAAAAGAAACAAATGTAAAGCGTATTATATATCACCGTTAGATTATAAGCTATGTACATATCATTGTAATGCAAAAATAAATCTATTTACAAAGTACTCTTTGTAAGGTTTGAGATGCTAATAAATGAAAAAAAAAAAAATTAAAATATAAATTTAATTATAATTTAAGTGGTGTCTGAAAGACCAACAATTTCTTACCAAGGCAAAAGCAATGTAGTTTATATACACTTAAGAATATACAAGGATACTTATAAACTTTACTTGGCGCTGCTTGAATGCATATTATAAAAATTATTATACACAAAATAAAAATTAAAAAAGTTTAATCTCATTTATACTTGTATCTATTCCAGTCAATGCAGGTCGTACAACAATATAATTTGTTCACTCCGTCCATTTTTGTAAAATAGCCTATTAAATTGCACATATGATATGCATCATAAAAAAATATTGTTTATCAGCAAAATTTATTTATATTTTATGTATTTTAATGTCAAAAATGAAAAAAAAATTAATAAATGACTGAAATACAAAACAAAATTTTAACTTAATTATTACAAATTTTATATAGCAGACTAACCTCAGAACATCAATTTCTTTTTAAATTTCAAGATTGTGTGGTAAGTACTATTGTGCTGAGGTTGTTCTTGCGCGTGAGAAGTGAGAACATCAAGTAAGGTATATAAAACCATCCCGCAACAGTGTCATTATATTCATTCTATCATATACTATTCTGGCTTGTCTATAATCTCCAGTAACTATCATATGAATCTTTTTCATTAGAGAAATATATAAGTAAGTACTTAAACTTATGCTTGTGTTTTTATAATGAATCCCTCATGATATCTCAATGTTTTCCACATTGACCAAAATAATTTAAAAAACAATATATTATAATTAAGCGGATGCTTTATCGTTCTCTATCCTAATTAAAATTACTAAATAATCATTTTATTTTCTATATAAAGCCAATATATGTGTTCGATACTTTGCCAAGTACATAATATTTAATAATTATATGGACTATAACACATGTAGGATGATATTCTTTCCAACGTTAACTGAAATGATTGCTTAAGAGTTATATCTACTGACTTAAATAATTTAAAAAAATGTTGATAAGTTATTGTTCTCTTTACTTATACATTTATTGAATCCCTTTTTTAATATTTAAATAAAATCAAAGTGTCAGTTGTTTGGTAAGTGTAAAAAACCATTTAATAATTTTGTAACTTTCACATGCCTATAATGATTCTTATTCTAGTGCTAACATAATTTAAAAAAATATAGTATAATCAAGTGGATGCCTTATCATTCTCCATCCTTATTATAGCTACTTTAAAACAATTTTTTATTATTTTCTATATAAATCCAACATATGTGTTTGATGCATTGGCAATTGGGAAACTCATTAATAATTTTGTAACTTTTATAACTTTTATAGTGGTAACTCTATAATTCTCCATCCGTATTAAAGTTACTGAATAACCATATTTATTTTCTATAAAGGCAATATGTGTTTGATTCTTTGGCAACTGTATAATATATATTAATTATATGAACTAATGGGTATAGGATTTTTTTATTTCAAGGTTAGGTGAAACAAATATCACGTATAATTTTTTTCAGATTTTTATTTCCGTATTTACAGAAAATTTTTGGATTTTTAAAAGTAGATCCCTGTAATTTAGCTATCACATCTTAAAATAAAAAATATTAACGTAAATACAAAAATTATGTGACTTAAAATCGTTCAAGGCACTAACTAAAGTGTATTATAGATGAATGTAGGTAATAACTCGGCCAAATTTTTATCGATTTTACTGAAATTTATGGGGTTATTCTTTTTATAATATGGAAAGTATATGATTCTATTCCTGTCTATATCACTAAAAAGACTATTAATTGTTAAATCGTATTATGTGGATTATTTCGAAAAGTGTCGGTAAACACTAATTATGGACGAAATGCTCGTCTCAAAATTACAAAACCTTTACGTATTAGGATCTTTGTGATTAGAACAGTTTTCTTTCAAAAATAAACATACAAAAACGAAATGCAATGAGCATAATGAAAAGACGACTAACGCACGTTTTTTCATAATAGATTCAAATGTATCGTTTATATACATAAAACAATTTAATTTATAAAATATTCGTTTTAAAATTACAACAAAAAATTCCTTTACGAGGAAGCTATATAATAGTAAAATTTTTCGATTTGTTAAAAACTTATAGAAAATGTGGGTTGGACAAGTAGTTTCCTTTCATTTTTCCGAATCCGTAAAAAATGATTTTTCGATCTATAGATTTAATTTTGAAGTAATTTTCGAATTTAACCATAAAAAGTTTCTGCAATTGAAATTACTGAAATCAAAATAGCAACGGCAAGTATTTTGTAGATGTCAATAGAAATTTTTTATATATTTATTAGAGTTTCACTTTCAGTAATTTTATTATTCATTATTAAATATTCCACATAGAATTTGTACCTCTAGACAGTACTTTATATAAAACACCTTCCACGAAGGTTTCATCATTCGCAAGTATGGTTTCCAATCACACTTTTAAAAATGTCAGGTTTACCAAAAGTTCAAAATCAATAATGGGTACCAATATTGCTCCAACGTTGGATACCAACGTTCCAAACCACAGTGACTATCAATATTGGATAAACGTTTGATACCAACGTTCAAAATCAATAATGGGTACCAATATTGGTTCAACGTTGGGTGCCAACGTTCAAACCAAAAATGAGTACCAATATTGGTCCAATGTTGGGTACCAATATTGGTCCAACGTTGGGTACCAAAATTGCTCCAACGTTGGGTACCAATATTGATTCAACATTGGGTACCAATATTGATTCAACATTGGGTACCAATATTGATTCAACGTTGGGTACCAACATTGGTCCAACGTTGTGTACCAATATTGATTCAACGTTGGATACCAACATTGGTCCAACGTTGGATACCAACATTGGTCCAACGTTGGGTACCAACATTGGTCCAACGTTGAGTACCAATATTGGTCCAACATTGGTCCAACGTTGGATACCAACATTGGTCCAACGTTGGGTACCAACATTGGTCCAACGTTGGGTACCAACATTGGTCCAACGTTGAGTACCAATATTGGTCCAACGTTGGGTACCAATATTGATTCAACATTGGATACCAACATTGGTGTAACGTTGGGTACCAATATCGATTCAACATTGGGTACCAACATTCCAAACTAACTATGACACAGGGATGGGCGATTCTACTCGATTCTCTAAAATTTATTCGATTCTTTTTTTAAAGTATCGATTATTTATTCGATTCTTGATGAATCGAAACTCCAGAAACAAAGAATCGATACGACTATACGACAGCACTTATATGAATTACGAAAATATTCTGTATTAAGTGGTTTACAAAACATAAAACACGACAAGTGGTTTACAATACTTAGAACACGAAAAACGGCAAAGAAGCACTGAGCAGAGCAGGATATGCGGTGCCCGACCGTATTCCAATTTACGACGTTGAAAAATGTAGAAGAATCAAAGACTGAGTTCTGATAATATGATAATATAAAAATAGTAATAGTGAATTAGTGTCTATAAGTAAACAGAAATCTGTATAATCATAGAGGCTATTAGTATGTACAGCATAGCTATTACATTACAGCATAGATTAACGAAAAACTAATTTTGAAAACTTAATCTTCAAGTATTTTTAATTTCAAATTTTGAACCCAATTTTTTGTATAAGATGATATAAATGTGTATCTAATACAACGGCAAGTATTTTGTAGATGGCAATAGAAATTTTTTATATATTTATTAGAGTTTCACTTTCAGTAATTTTATTATTCATTATTAAATATTTCACATAGAATTTGTGCCTCTAGACAGTACTTTATATAAAACACCTTACAAGAAAGTGCGTCAACATTCGCAAGTATGGTTTCCAATCACACTTTTAAAAATGTCAGGTTTACCAAAAGTTCAAAATCAATAATGGGTACCAATATTGCTCCAACGTTGGGTACCAACATTCCAAACCACAGTGACTATCAATATTGGATAAACGTTTGATACCAACGTTCAAAATCAATAATGGGTACCAATATTGGTTCAACGTTGGGTGCCAACGTTCAAACCAAAAATGAGTACCAATATTGGTCCAATGTTGGGTACCAATATTGGTCCAACGTTGGGTACCAAAATTGCTCCAACGTTGGGTACCAATATTGATTCAACATTGGGTACCAATATTGATTCAACATTGGGTACCAATATTGATTCAACGTTGGGTACCAACATTGGTCCAACGTTGTGTACCAATATTGATTCAACGTTGGATACCAACATTGGTCCAACGTTGGATACCAACATTGGTCCAACGTGGGGTACCAACATTGGTCCAACGTTGAGTACCAATATTGGTCCAACATTGGTCCAACGTTGGATACCAACATTGGTCCAACGTTGGGTACCAACATTGGTCCAACGTTGGGTACCAACATTGGTCCAACGTTGAGTACCAATATTGGTCCAACGTTGGGTACCAATATTGATTCAACATTGGATACCAACATTGGTGTAACGTTGGGTACCAATATCGATTCAACATTGGGTACCAACATTCCAAACTAACTATGACACAGGGATGGGCGATTCTACTCGATTCTCTAAAATTTATTCGATTCTTTTTTTAAAGTATCGATTATTTATTCGATTCTTGATGAATCGAAACTCCAGAAACAAAGAATCGATACGACTATACGACAGCACTTATATGAATTACGAAAATATTCTGTATTAAGTGGTTTACAAAACATAAAACACGACAAGTGTTTACAATACTTAGAACACGAAAAACGGCAAAGAAGCACTGAGCAGAGCAGGATATGCGGTGCCCGACCGTATTCCAATTTACGACGTTGAAAAATGTAGAAGAATCAAAGACTGAGTTCTGATAATATGATAATATAAAAATAGTAATAGTGAATTAGTGTCTATAAGTAAACAGAAATCTGTATAATCATAGAGGCTATTAGTATGTACAGCATAGCTATTACATTACAGCATAGATTAACGAAAAACTAATTTGAAAACTTAATCTTCAAGTATTTTTAATTTCAAATTTTGAACCCAATTTTTTGTATAAGATGATATAAATGTGTATCTAATACAACGGCAAGTATTTTGTAGATGGCAATAGAAATTTTTTATATATTTATTAGAGTTTCACTTTCAGTAATTTTATTATTCATTATTAAATATTTCACATAGAATTTGTGCCTCTAGACAGTACTTTATATAAAACACCTTACAAGAAAGTGCGTCAACATTCGCAAGTATGGTTTTCAATCACACTTTTAAAAACATTATCTGATAAAAAAATCTTTAATTCTTACTCCCATTCTATTTCTACTTATATTTTGCTTAAACTTCATAATAGAAAATACTGAAATCAAATCGACATAAGCAACAAGTATCTTTAATTAAATATTTATATATTTTATTTGCTTAAACTCCATAAAGTTTCTGTAATAGAAAGTACTGAAATCAAAGCGGAATAATCGACAAATATTTTTTACCATGTAATACATTGTATTTTTTTTAATTAAACTTTTATATTTTAAAGAGTAATACGCTCGTGAATTTTATGTTATATTAAATTTTTAACGGTCTGTACGAGCCAGAATATATAAATATTCCTAATCATTAGTCCATGGTGTGCTACAAATTTGCAGCCTCTACACCAAGTTCAATGAGTATAGATATTTAATTCTGGAGACTAAAAATTGATGTGGAAATAAAAATTATTATTAAGATAATTTTAAATATAAATATAGAGAAAGTGTATGATAAAATTGTAATAAATGTTTCGACCACAATTGCCAGTTGGTCTCATCAGTAAGGACTGGCAATCTACCTTAAACATTGAATATAGAATTTATATCGAAATAGACCAAGAACAATACTATTGAATGGGGTATATATACATTTAGAAGAGTTTATCACTTACATGTATTCAAAACCAAGAAAAATCTCCTAGTGGATAAAGTTGAAAACAATCAATATTGTCTTGGGTAGGCGCAAAAATGACCACACACGCCTAAATAAGATTTTAAAGAGTAATACGCTCGTGAATTTTATGTTATATTAAATTTTTAACGGTCTGTACGAGCCAGAATATATAAATATTCCTAATCATTAGTCCATGGTGTGCTACAAATTTGCAGCCTCTACACCAAGTTCGATGAGTATAGATATTTTAATTCTGGAGACTAAAAATTGATGTGGAAATAAAAATTATTATTAAGATAATTTTAAATATAAATATAGAGAAAGTGTATGATAAAATTGTAATAAATGTTTCGACCACAATTGCCAGTTGGTCTCATCAGTAAGGACTGGCAATCTACCTTAAACATTGAATATAGAATTTATATCGAAATAGACCAAGAACAATACTATTGAATGGGGTATATATACATTTAGAAGAGTTTATCACTTACATGTATTCAAAACCAAGAAAAATCTCCTAGTGGATAAAGTTGAAAACAATCAATATTGTCTTGGGTAGGCGCAAAAATGACCACACACGCCTAAATAAGATTTTAAAGAGTAATACGCTCGTGAATTTTATGTTATATTAAATTTTTAACGGTCTGTACGAGCCAGAATATATAAATATTCTTAATCATTAGTCCATGGTGTGCTACAAATTTGCAGCCTCTACACCAAGTTCAATGAGTATAGATATTTTAATTCTGGAGACTAAAAATTGATGTGGAAATAAAAATTATTATTAAGATAATTTTAAATATAAATATAGAGAAAGTGTATGATAAAATTGTAATAAATGTTTCGACCACAATTGCCAGTTGGTCTCATCAGTAAGGACTGGCAATCTACCTTAAACATTGAATATAGAATTTATATCGAAATAGACCAAGAACAATACTATTGAATGGGGTATATATATACATTTAGAAGAGTTTATCACTTACATGTATTCAAAACCAAGAAAAATCTCCTAGTGGATAAAGTTGAAAACAATCAATATTGTCTTGGGTAGGCGCAAAAATGACCACACACGCCTAAATAAGATTTTAAAGAGTAATACGCTCGTGAATTTTATGTTATATTAAATTTTTAACGGTCTGTACGAGCCAGAATATATAAATATTCCTAATCATTAGTCCATGGTGTGCTACAAATTTGCAGCCTCTACACCAAGTTCAATGAGTATAGATATTTTAATTCTGGAGACTAAAAATTGATGTGGAAATAAAAATTATTATTAAGATAATTTTAAATATAAATATAGAGAAAGTGTATGATAAAATTGTAATAAATGTTTCGACCACAATTGCCAGTTGGTCTCATCAGTAAGGACTGGCAATCTACCTTAAACATTGAATATAGAATTTATATCGAAATAGACCAAGAACAATACTATTGAATGGGGTATATATATACATTTAGAAGAGTTTATCACTTACATGTATTCAAAACCAAGAAAAATCTCCTAGTGGATAAAGTTGAAAACAATCAATATTGTCTTGGGTAGGCGCAAAAATGACCACACACGCCTAAATAAGATTTTAAAGAGTAATACGCTCGTGAATTTTATGTTATATTAAATTTTTAACGGTCTGTACGAGCCAGAATATATAAATATTCTTAATCATTAGTCCATGGTGTGCTACAAATTTGCAGCCTCTACACCAAGTTCGATGAGTATAGATATTTTAATTCTGGAGACTAAAAATTGAAGTGGAAATAAAAATTATTATTAAGATAATTTTAAATATAAATATAGAGAAAGTGTATGATAAAATTGTAATAAATATTTCGACCACAATTGCCAGTTGGTCTCATCAGTAAGGACTGGCAATCTACCTTAGACATTGAATATAGAATTTATATCGAAATAGACCAAGAACAATACTATTGAATGAGGTATATATATACATTTAGAAGACTTTATCACTTACATGTATTCAAAACCAAGAAAAATCCCCTAGTGGATAAAGTTGAAAACAATCAATATTGTCTTGGGTAGGCGCAAAAATGACTACACACGCCTAAATATAACATAAAAAATTTAATATAACATAAAATTCACGAGCGTATTACTCTTTAAAATCTTATTTAGGCGTGTGTGGTCATTTTTGCGCCTACCCAAGACAATATTGATTGTTTTCAACTTTATCCACTAGGGGATTTTTCTTGGTTTTGAATACATGTAAGTGATAAAATCTTCTAAATGTATATATATACCCCATTCAATAGTATTGTTCTTGGTCTATTTCGATATAAATTCTATATTCAATGTCTAAGGTAGATTGCCAGTCCTTACTGATGAGACCAACTGGCAATTGTGGTCGAAACATTTATTACAATTTTATCATACACTTTCTCTATATTTATATTTAAAATTATCTTAATAATAATTTTTATTTCCACATCAATTTTTAGTCTCCAGAATTAAAATATCTATACTCATCGAACTTGGTGTAGAGGCTGCAAATTTGTAGCACACCATGGACTAATGATTAGGAATATTTATATATTCTGGCTCGTACAGACCGTTAAAAATTTAATATAAACTTTTATATATTTTGCTTAAACTCCATTAAAACTTTTTATGAATTTCTACAAAACTGATAAAAAGAAAACTTCTTTTTTTTATTCTCTTTAAATAAACAATGTCTATCCTTTCCGTGCTTTACATCAGTAGATAAAAAATTTTATAGAATAATAATAATTCATTTGTGCAAAATTAATTTCAGCATAACTAATAAAAAAGTAATTTCTCTCTTTTTTATGCTCTTTAGTTGGTACCCAATTTTGAATCAATATTGGTACCCAACGTTGGACCAATATTGGTACTCAACGTTGGACCAATGTTGGTACCCAACGTTGGACCAATGTTGGTATCCAACGTTGAATCAATATTGGTACCCAACGTTGGACCAATAATGGTACCCAACGTTGGACCATTATTGGTACCCAATGTTGGACCAATATTGGTACTCATTATTGGTTTGAACGTTGGCACTCAACGTTGAACCAGTATTGGTACCCATTATTGGTTTCGAACGTTGGTATCAAACTTTTATCCAATATTGATAGTCACTGTGGTTTGGAACGTTGGTATCTATAACGTTGGAGCAATATTGGTACCCATTATTAATTTTGAACTTTTGGCTGTCATTTTTAAAAGTGTGATTGGAAACCCTATTGAAAATAAATTCGTAATTTTGTTACGTAACAAATGCACGTACCAAACTTACGTACCAAAAGTACGTATTGTTACATGCTAAATTCGAACATTTTGTTACGTCCATATTGGCGCGTAGATTTGGCACGTAATTTTATGACGTACTTTAGGTACATAACTTTTCTTTTATTTTTTTTTTGCTTAACGACGCTCTCACACTGATGCGTATCATCAGCGACCACAGAGGTATGTGCGTTAGTATATACATACGAATATACCTATATATACTGAATGTGAGTAATTTTAACAGCCGTTACAGTATGTTCTTATACAAGTAATTTAAACCCATTGTGTCTTCTTTTTTATTTAGTGTGTTTTTATGACTATTTATAACAATCATTTCAGAAATTAACCGTTTTTTACGTACATTTTCTTTGCCTAATATTTGGACATTTTCAAAATCAAATTGATGGTTTTTATTCTTCATGTGTATAGATACTACTGATTCAATATTGTGTGAGTTTTTATGTTCAGAAATTCTATTTTTTACATTCGCTTTGTTTCGCCTATGTAAATCGATTGATAATTTTTACAATTAAACTTATATACTACACCACATGTATTTAACTTGCTAGTAGAATCTTTACCTAATTTTATTACGGAATTTAACTTATTTTCGATTTTTGGGATAATTGCTTTGTTGTACTTTTTTAACAATCTACTAATTTTTTTGTGAAAATCTGTATGATATGGTAAGGGTAAGACTGTAATTACTCGTTTTTTATTTTGTTTAACAACGTTGGCCAATATTGTTTTTCGTAACCTGGTGTTAATAGCATTATTAATAAAACATTTTGGATACTTGTTGTTCCGTAAGATTTTTTTGACAGTGTTTAAATTATCTTGGTGAAAAGTTGAATCTGATAGTAGTATTGCTCGATCTATTAAATTATATATAATGTTCTTTTTTGACGATCTGTATGATGAATTCGATTCTTTACGATACCAGTTAGTTACAATTTTGTTGTTTTTTCTCATTAAACTTAAGTCTAAGAAGTTATTACATAATTATTGTTCACAATTGAATTATCTTTGTCAGTTCTTTTGTTTATTCAATAATTAAGTTTTTTATTGTGTAAACTCACTAATTTTAGAAACTTTTTTTCAACCTTTCTCTCAGTTAGAGCAAAAAATTGATTGAGAATCGTCTGTCATATATTGCTTCTTTCTTAAATTTTAGTTTATTTATTTAGTTTAGTTTAGGCCCAAAATAGTACTTGTAAGATCCCGCTCCATGAAATTCGTAATATTGTAGATTTTTATTTAGCAATACGTTTTTTATGGTGTATATTATCATCAAATTTTTGGAACACCGGTGGGATCAAATATCTCACCTATTCTAGCAGACATTGTAACGGAGGACCTTGAACAAGCTTGCTTACTAAAATTAAAAAAACTCATACAATTGCATACCACTGTTTTACTACAAATATGTTGACGATACTATCCTATGTGTTAAAAAAGACGAAATAGATTTAGTTATTAGTGTTTTTAACAATCAAAACGAACATTTAAAATTCACACATGAATTGGAAACAAATAATAAAATTAACTTCTTAGACGTAAGTTTAATGAGAAAAAACAGCAAAATTGTAACTAACTGGTAATCGTAAGAATCGATTCAGACCGAGTTTTAAACTTCAACTCTCATCATACAGATCGTCAAAAAAGAACATTATATATAATTTAATAGACGAGCAATACTACTTAAGATTCAACTTTTCACCAAGATTAGTTAAACACTGTCAAAAAAATCTTACGGAACAACAAGTATCCAAAATGTTTTATTAATAATGCTAGTAACACCAGGGTTACGAAAAATAATATTGGCCAACGTTGTTAAACAAAATAAAAAACGAGTAATTACAGTCTTACCCTTATCAGATCATACAGAATTATTCACAAAAAATAGACAAGAAAATGTGACGTAAAAAAACGGTTATTAATGTCCTCTTTAATTTTAGGAAAGTAATATTTTTTAACGTATTTCAAACGTATTTTTAACGTTGGATAAACAAAATTATCCGATGTATATTATTATGGAGCATGCGCAGTTGTTACTTATCAATTGTAGCTATGCGCAAATGCTATTTTTATATTTATTTATAAATATAAATCATTTACACGTGCAAAAATGACAATTGCGCATAGCTACAATTGATAAGTAACAACTGCGCATGCTCCATATAATATAATCGGATAATTTTGTTTATCCAACGTTAAAAATACGTTTGAAATACGTTAAAAAATATTACTTTCCTAAAATTAAAGAGGACATTTTAACCAAATTTAAACGTAGTTCAAACGTTTCTCAAGTATTAAATTCTAACGTTTAAAGGTTTTAGCCGCAACGTAATTTAAACGTTTTTAAGACATTGTGTGCTGATAGGGACAGATTTTCACAAAAAAATTAGACAAAGAAAATGTACGTAAAAAACGGTTAATTTCTGAAATGATTTTTATAAATAGTCATAAAAACACACTAAATAAAAAAGAAGACACAATGGGTTAAAATTACTTGTATAAGAACATACTGTGACGGCTGTTAAAATTACTCACATTCAGTATATATAGGTATATTCGTACGTATATACTAATCATCTGTTAATTTCTTGGAAAATTGTAAGAGTGTTAGATACTCTATATGTCTATTTTCTTGTTATCTCATTATAATTAACGGTTAGTCCGATTTGACATGGCTCGATGTTGAGCTTAACTTATTTTCAATATTGGTAATTATTGCGTTTTTTGTATATTTATAATAAATATTATTTCTTGTTTTTCATGTTCAAAAATGACAATTGCGCATAGCTACAATTGATAAGTAACAACTGCGCATGCTCCATATAATATAATCGGATAATTTTGTTTATCCAACGTTAAAAATACGTTTGAAATACGTTAAAAATATTACTTTCCTAAAATTAAAGAGGACATTTTAACCAAAAAAATTAGAAGAACAAAGAAAATGGACGTAAAAAAACGGTTAATTCCTGAAAGTGAATTCTTTATAAAATAGTCATAAAAACACACTAAATAAAAAAGAAGACACAATGGGTTAAAATTACTTGTATAAGAAGCATACGGTGACGGCTGTTAAAATTACTCACATTCAGTATATATATGTTAATTCGTATGTAATATACTAATCATCTGTGGATATTTCTTGAAATTGTAAGAGTGTTAGATACTCTATATGTCTAATTTTCTTGTTATCATCATTATAATTAACCGGTTAGCCGATTTGACATGGCTCGATGTTGAGCTTAACTTATTTTCAATATTTGTAATTATTGCGTTTTTTTGTTATATTTATAATAAATATTATTTCTTGTTTTCATGTTCAATTTGAAAAATTGTTAATATTTGTGTTTCTGTTAATAAATTAGTGCCAGAAGAGGTCTGAAAATATAATCAGACGAAACGTCGCAATTTTTAATTAAAAGAAAAGGTGTACTTTGTCTGTGGCAGCTACAAAGGTCTAACGTGTTTTTATGTGCTCACCGATTTTTGTGTGCTAAAAAAAATGGATCAGAGAATTTGCATAAAATTTTTTTTTAAAAACGGAATCCAGTGTTCCAAAACTTTGGAAATGTTAAGAGTGGCATACGCTGAATCTACTTTGAGTCAAAAAAATGTTTTCAGCAAATCGGGATCATTATTGATGTTACTCAGCATTTCCTGAGCGATGTTCACACGACGGTCTTTTTGGTCGTAATTGAGCAATTTTGGCACAAATTTCGCAACCACACGTTTCATGCCCAAAACATCTGAAAAAATCGAATGACACGAGCCAACCGATATGCCAACATCCTCGGCAACTTCTCTAACAGTGATTCGACGGTTATCCAGAATCATTTTCTTCACTGTTTCTACGGTTTCATGTGTTATTGACGTGCTAGGACGTCCAAAACGAGGTTCGTCATTAACATCTTCTCGACCTTCTTGAAAGAGCTTGTACCACTTATAAACATTTTTTTTGACTCAAAGTAGATTCACCGTATGCCACTCTTAAGGCGATGGGATACCTAAATTACAGGAACCTACATCTAAAATCCCAAAAATTTAAAAAACTAATGGAATTAAAAATCTTAAAAAATTTACAGGTAATGTTGAAAGCAAATAGAATACCGTTACAGAGCGATTTTTTCAAAATAATTAATTTAAAATGAATTATATCGAAATAACCATTTTTTTGTCGGTAATATATAGCTAAAAACAAAGCTGCACGGCTGCTCAAAAATCTCGTTGAATTATTGATAAAAAAATTTGAAAAAATTCATAGACTATCTTTAATGTAAATACAACACCATTACAGAGAGTTTTTTTCGATAAAGTATACTGTTTGCTTGAGAAAAAATAAATACTGATTTTGTTTTAATGGGTTTACATCTCCTTAACATTTCCATAGTTTTGGAACACTGGATTCCGATTTTGAAACAAAATTTTATGCAAATTCTCTGATCCATTTATTTTAGCACACAAAAATCGGTGAACACATAAAAACACGTTAGACCTTTGCAGCTGCCACAGACAAAGTAAACAATGAAATTGGCTGCAACTCGGCGGACAGCTTCAGGACATGTGTACCAACTAGGAAAAAAATTTGTTTGGAAATCGGACTCTCTCAACCCGCGAAATTAAAAAATTCACCTTACTTTTTGAACACACCTCGTATATATATATATATATATATATATATACGGTGCGCACACACCTATGTCTGCGTATTTACTGATGTATAGCGCACGCACGTATATTAGATTAATTAATTATTTTAGCTGGATCGCGTCATTAGTTAATTAAGAAAATTATGTAGATCCGTCGGTAGAGTTTGGGGCGAGTTGTAGTAGTTTCTAAAAATATATATAGCTGTAAATAGTTGTTGGAAATAAATTTTAATTGTTGCACGAGTGTGTCGGGATAGTTAGCATTAATTATATAGCCGCTAGGCACGGGGCGGCAGCACCGACTGGGGTACCGATATGGTAATTATTTATTTGTATTGCGCGCCTTCCGAGTGCCAGGGATGATTGGTTGCGTAATTGACCCAATAATTAACAGGTTGGTGGTGACGTAAACCACTATTATTGGATAATCGGCCTTGACGGAAATAAGATCAAGGCTGACTACGCGTATTGATCACGCAATCAACCACCCTAATCAACGCCGGTAGATAAGGAGTAGATAGGAGATAGAGAATGATAGTGATAGGGTATGGAGGAAAATCCTTAATTTGGGAGGATCAAGCCACGCCGCGAGCCGGATGAAGAGCCGGTCTCAAGCATTCGCTACCTGATCGTCCGATAGAGCAGTAGAAGTTTCGTGAGGTGTTACTATCGTACTTAGTAGTATTTTGAAGCGGAGTAGCCATTTTTGTTAGTAGAGTAGAGCCGAGTTGAGCAGGGTTGTCGAAACGTAGAAGTGAGGTTGAAGCTGCGTCTGACTCCTTAATTAATTAGGCGAGTAAATTACGGTTAGCCCGACGGGCGACCGACTTATTAATATTAATATATTATATTTTTATACCGCCGGACGGACGGAGTTTGAGTGAGCGCGTGCACGTGTGTGAGTACGGGTCGCGGATCGCGTTATTAATTGTTAGTCGGTGTCGGAATTTATAAATTGTTTAATTTCTACTTTTGAATAAATTATAGTTGTGTTCGATTGCTGAATTCGTGTGTGATTATTTATTTAATTCCTTTACTCTAAAAGCCGCCGGTTCCGAGGTGGCTAGACGACGGAATTCCCTCTGTGACGCGGAGTCGAGGTGAGAATTGCCGGGTTGTTGAATAGTTTTTTTTGTAAGTGATTAATTTCATTATAAATATCGCCAAGCGCCCAATTAAATAGAAATCGGCGATATCACCATTTTGAACGTCGCTACGACGAAACCTCTGTCGGTTCATAATTTTGTTTTAATTATATTCCGACGAAAAGTAGCGTCGCGTATTACATAAACTTTTTAACAGTAAAGTATATTTTAACAAAATTTTTACTAATATTTTTATTTTGACATTTGGGGTATATACTTTTAAAAATTCGCTATGGGGTTGAATTGACGTAGCCCCCTATTAAAAAAAAATTAACGTTATTTATTAAAAAAGCAAAATCCAAAAATATCACATTTTATTCCCGCAAGTTCTAAAATTGGTTTTTAGTCACAGTGTTTAAAAAAGTATCATTAATTTTAGTCACACTGTGGCAAAAATAATTATTATTTTGTGCACAAAGACCGCACCAACTTTCTGAAACTACGTGCCTCTCGCACCCGACTCCGAATTCGTCCCTATCCTCATATTTCTCAACAACGTTTACAGATTAATTAATCCTTTTTAACCTTCATACATTTATACAAAATTAGTATGATCTGTTATTATTATTTTAATTCTCCTTTTAATATGTCACTTTTGATATGAAAACTTAAGGGCAGTTGGTACTCATAGCTTCACAAATCCACCACCCGAATTTTGCGAGCAAAAGTGGCGCTGCCGTCAGATAAGCTGAGTTCATATTCGACAATAATTATGAACATTTAAAGGAAATAGAGATTTACCACACAAAATCAGAGTTGAGCGCCATAGCTATTGATGTAATGATTAATTGCATATTGCTTACCTGATCGAAAAGTCAGTATTTTCGACGAATAGTGATAAGTACGAATCAATTCTGAGAACACATACCGAGGCACGGGGCGGCAGCACCGACTGGGGTACCGATATGGTAATTATTTATTTGTATTGCGCGCCTTCCGAGTGCCAGGGATGATTGGTTGCGTAATTGACCCAATAATTAACAGGTTGGTGGTGACGTAAACCACTATTATTGGATAATCGGCCTTGACGGAAATAAGATCAAGGCTGACTACGCGTATTGATCACGCAATCAACCACCCTAATCAACGCCGGTAGATAAGGAGTAGATAGGAGATAGAGAATGATAGTGATAGGGTAGGGAGGAAAATCCTTAATTTGGGGGATCAAGCCACGCCGCGAGCCGATGAAGAAGCCGGTCTCAAGCATTCGCTACCTGATCGTCCGATAGAGCAGTAGAAGTTTCGAGAGGTGTTACTATCGTAGTTCTTAGTAGTATTTTGAGGCGGAGTAGCCATTTTTGTTAGTAGAGTAGAGCCGAGTTGAGCAGGGTTGTCGAAACGTAGAAGTGAGGTTGAAGCTGCGTCTGACTCCTTAATTAATTAGGCGAGTAAATTACGGTTAGCCCGACGGGCGACCGACTTATATTAATATTAATATATTATATTTTTATACCGCCGGACGGACGGAGTTTGAGTGAGCGCGTGCACGTGTGTGAGTACGGGTCGCGGATCGCGTTATTAATTGTTAGTCGGTGTCGGAATTTATAAATTGTTTAATTTCTACTTTGAATAAATTATAGTTGTGTTCGATTGCTGAATTCGTGTGTGATTATTTATTTAATTCCTTTACTTTAAAAGCCGCCGGTTCCGAGGTGGCTAGACGACGGAATTCCCTCTGTGACGCGGAGTCGAGGTGAGAATTGCCGGGTTGTTGAATAGTTTTTTTTGTAAGTGATTAATTTCATTATAAATATCGCCAGACGCCCAATTAAATAGAAATCGGCGATATCACCATTTTGAACGTCGCTACGACGGAACCTCTGTCGGTTCATAATTTTGTTTTAATTATATTCCGACGAAAAGTAGCGTCGCGTACTACATAAACTTTTTAACAGTAAAGTATATTTTAACAAAATTTTTACTAATATTTTTATTTTGACATTTGGGGTATATACTTTTAAAAATTCGCTATGGGGTTGAATTGACGTAGCCCCCTATTAAAAAAAATTAACGTTATTTATTAAAAAAGCAAAATCCAAAAATATCACATTTTATTCCTGCAAGTTCTAAAATTGGTTTTTTAGTCACAGTGTTTAAAAAAGTATCATTAATTTTAGTCACACTGTGGCAAAAATAATTATTATTTTGTGCACAAAGACCGCACCAACTTTCTGAAACTACGTGCCTCTCGCACCCGACTCCGAATTCGTCCCTATCCTCATATTTCTCAACAACGTTTACAGATTAATTCAATCCTTTTTAACCTTCATACATTTATACAAAATTAGTATGATCTGTTATTATTATTTTAATTCTCCTTTTAATATGTCACTTTTGATATGAAATAAAACTTAAGGGCAGTCGGTACTCATAGCTTCATAAATCCACCACCCGAATTTTGCGAGCAAAAGTGACGCTCCCGCAGATAAGCTGAGTTCATATTCGACAATAATTATGAACATTTAAAGGAAATAGAGATTTACCACACAAAATCAGAGTTGAGCGCCATAGCTATTGATGTAATGATTAATTGCATATTGCTTACCTGATCGAAAAGTCAGTATTTTCGACGAATAGTGATAAGTACGAATCAATTCTGAGAACACATACCGAAGTCACTTCGTACTTATCACTATTCGTCAAAAATACTGACTTTTCGATCAGCTAAGTAATATGTAATTAATCATTACATCAATAGCTATGGCACTTAACTTAACTATTGTTTTTAATTGTTCAAAATTGTTGTCGAATATGAACTCAGCCTATCTGACGCCACTTCTGCTCGCAAATTTTCGGGTGGTGATATATTCAACTATACTCTGCGAACTCCCCTTAAGGTTATAGATTAAATTCGTTCGAAAATACACGTGTCCAAATATTTTCATATTTTCTGAATATACTCATGGATTTTCATAATGTGTAAATATTACATTATTATCTTATCTTATGCTGCCGCCAAGATAACATTTCTCCCAGGGTTTAATTTGTCTACTTTTACTATTTTCAAGAGATTTTTTTCAAGAGACTTTTTTCTACCTTTCAGTTTGGTCTCAATCACTCCAATTTTATCAATTTTCCTTTTTTTCCTTTAGCTTCAGTATTTTCTTTATCTACATCAATATTATAAAAGCCAACTGTTTCTGCAATATGATAATGTGGATTAATATTCCTTATAGTATCATGATTCACCAATTCGCTGTAAAAAAACCAAACAAACTTCTGGTCTAACAATAAGAAGATGTATTTAGTCCAGTATATCATTTTTCTTTTTTTTTAAACAGGGTTTTTTTTTAAACGAAATTGAATTTAACGTTTAGTGATATTTATATAATGTATATTTATCGGTCTTTTCAAACTAAAGCTTTTGACATAAAGCAGGCTCATTTTTCTCTTCATCAACTATGGAATTTCTCAGAGAATGGCCTTTTTTTAAAAATTGAACAAAATTTAAAGGCGTTTTGTCCTTAATTTCCAGTTTGGACTCCTCAGCAGGGAACTAGAGATCATACCTTAGACGCCTGTCGCAAGATAAACTATATATATACAGGATGTTCTGAAGTTCATTCTGTTAATTTCGCACACAATTAAAACTCAAAATTCTAAACAACTTTTGTAATAGACAAATTTTAATTTGAAGCTTATTTATTAAGTTATTGTTATTTAACATTATTATTTCGAGCCAATCACAGCGTGGCAGCCGGCGATGGGCGCTGCAGTGAGACCGAAAGCGATGCATGGAGCGAGCGCCCGGAGAGGAGAAGACGTAAACAAACTCGCATATTGGTTGATTCATTTGTTATTGAACACAACTTGGCGGAATCCTGTTCTCAGATTTCCTGAGTTGGGAGAGGGTGAGTGACTCGGCCCCCAATTCCGAGGGTCCGATATAGACCTCCTGCGATAGTGGAGGAAGAGGATTGCCACTAGTGCGCCTCGAAATCGAGTTGCTTCGTCGAGCCTATGTCGGCGATCAACTGTTTAACATGCGATATTTCTTGGTTACTAACACGCTTGGTTATCGAAAATATGCCGTTAACGATTCTACTATTCATCTGGGCGAACTCGTCAAGGGAGACTCTACCTAGGGAATACTGAGGCGGGCCTTTCGAGGTCTGCCTTGGGGCACATCCGGACCGAAGTAGTTTCTCATCCGGACGAGTCGCTGGGATGTCTCATAGAAGGGTGTCCCTTTCATCAAAATTCTCTTCGTATAAAGTCAGTAAGTCGAGATGTGATACACATCCGAACTGAAGGCTTTGCGTTGAGTGAGATGTTAAAAACACCGTTGCGTACAAGCTTTTGCTTGTACGCATTTTTTCTCTCTTTCAAGGGATTTTTCGAACGGTATCCCTTGGAAGGCTTATGGAAGGATTGTCGAATGTTTTACCTTTCATAAGCAATAGCGTACAAGCCTTTTGGTTTGTACGCTTTTTCTCTTTCAGGGGATTTTTGAACGGTATCCCTTGGAGAGCTCGTGAAGGGAGTGACGAATGCTTTACCCTTCACGAACAGTCGAACGTTAGGCTACCTACCGCAAAAACTCCTCGGGGATCCGGGGAGTAATAGGGAGGCGTGCTTCGGCATGTCGACAGTTGGACCAGGATGACTTTACTCTGGTACGCGGGGACTGGGATCCGAGCCCCACGTTGGCGTACCTCTGAGTTGAAAGTGAAACGCCAGCGTGTCCCCAGTATTGGGTTGGACTCTGCGGGGTGTGTGGTTGCAAGCAGGCTTGACGGGTGAAGCGATTTGACCCGGATGCTGCTTATGTTCGAAAGCAGAAGACGGCGGGGAGCTAAACACCGCCGAATTCTTACCAAAAATTACGACTCTAGGCTAACCGTGTAATGCGGCGGGCTGTAGTAAGGAGTTTTGGTACACTTAGTGGCCTCTCATCGAGGTTAATCGATGCCATAGGGGCTCTCATGAGAGTCTCACTTTTCATTGGGGAAGCTTTAGGCACCATCGCCGACAAGGGAAACCGACGAGCTGTGAGGCTTGTTGACGAGGGCTCCGGGGCAGCAAATACTGCGGATTGATGCGGTGATATTGCCCTAAGGAAAGACTCTAAGACAGTCATAGAATACTGTTATTGAACACATTAATATGCGTTAAAAATAAGAGAATCGGGAGATTTAGAAATGGCCGATAAGGAAATGTCAAGCCTTAAAATTATTTAATTATTTAATTGCGATACGTATTTTAAATAACTTATTATTTAATAAATTCATCGAATAAACTGAAATTTTAACAATAATAACAAAATATGATTTTAATCCACTTAAATCAAACAGAATTGTAACAAAAGTCTTAAATTATCTAGCTATTTATTACAGATTTTCTTAATTTCTCTAAATATATTGACAAGTATAATTTTTTGCAATAGTAACACAGTCTATTTCATTTAAGTGGATTAAAAATGTTTAAAAATTACATTTAAAATTTCAGCCCATTCGATGAAGTGGTTCCTGAGATATCCTGAGTTAAGCTGTTTATTATGGAAAAATATCAGAATACAGAGTCATATATACTTAATGAAAATAGTTATGTTACATATTAATTTGTCACAAGATTTAAATAAAAATTAATAATAATATAATTTGTTTAAAAAATTCAGAAATGTTTTCAAATGTTATGAAAAAGATTATTATTATGAATAGTTTATTTTAATTTTAACTCAGGTAGCATGTTTAAATTTTTTATATAGACGTTAAAAATAATATACAGGAAATGCAAATAAAATTATAATTATAAATATTAATATTAATTTACATCTGAGTTATGCAAGTTGAAACAACAGTTTCATTTCCTATATTCCACTATTCACCATATTTGATAATATGTACCTCAAAAGAGGTCAACATTTTTGCATTACACATTAAATGAAAAAAAGTTTTGAAACGCTGAAAAGAATTTTTTACTACTTTTATAAATACCTAATTTGCAGTAATGAGATTGGCTACAAGTATCGATGGCTCATATTGTTAGTTTCGATTTTGACCTATATGACAACATGAATATGCTTCTGATTGAAACACCTTATTCTTCGAAACAATAGCTTCTCAAAAAAATTTGATTTAATAAGCGATCTTGATTTAAATGAAAGATAGAATAAATCAAATATATTGTAAAAATAAAAAAATTGGAAAAATGACAGTTTTAGCACTCGAGTACCTATTTCATACTATCCAACAGTTCTTTTCCACAATTATTATCCTGGAAAACACTTTTTTCGTCTAATTATTTGGATTCTACTATGTTTATTTAATAATATTAACTTATTGAACTTATTCTAAATGTGCATGAATATGTAACCAATGAAACTAGTAAATTGGGTTTTTATAATTTTTTCACCAAATAGTGTTTTTTAAGATTCTAGACAGATAATATCTAACTTTAATTAATAATAATTAATATTAATTATTAATAATACTAAAAAGGACAATTTAGTGAAAAAGGTATTAAAACCCAATTAACAAGTTATATCGGTTACATTAAACTTATCTTCAATTAATAATTTCCTCAAATTTTCTTAAAATTAATTTCTGTTAGGAGTATGATAACTTTGTAAAATTTCATTAATGAGATTAAATAAACATTGTATAACGCAATTAATTAGGTGATAAAAAGTTTGCTTAGGGCAATAATAGTTATTGAATACAACTGTTAGTTCTATATGAAATGGGTACTCAAGTACTAAAACTGTCAATTTTCAATTCTTTAATTTATACAATTCTTTGATTTATTATATCTTTGGTTTGAACCAAGATCCCATATTAAATTAAATTTTGTTGAAAAGCTATTATTTTAAATAACTTATTTTAATCAGAGGCATATTGATGCTGTCATACAGTCCAAAATCAAAACTAACAAAATGAGTCTTGATAGCCAATTTTATTACTGCAAATTAGGTATTTGTAAAAATGGTAAACAATTGTATTGAGCATTTCAAACTTTTTCCCATTTAATTGAAATACAAAAAGTTGACCTATTTTGAGGTATTTTAAGATATACTTCTAGTATGGTGAAAAATGAAAAAAAGAAAAAACTGTTGTTACAAATTGCATAAATCTAATGTAAATTAATATTTTGAATTAAAATTTCTTGCAGATTCTGGATTATATTTTTAGTCTATCTAAAAAAAAAACGAGCCATTTTAAAATTTATGTACACTTGTCGTGAAATCACCCATATCTATTTTATTAAGGGGACAAGCCTGGGTTAAAATTAAAAAAAAATTCAATATTATTAACTAATAATTTTTTTCATAACAATTGAATACATTCCTTAATTTTTTAACAAATTAAAATATTATTAACTTTTAATTTAATTTTAAAAAACTCTAATTTTTGATAATTTATTGTCAGATTTCTACTAGGGAACTATTTTAACCCATTAACGCCCGAAACAGAGAAATGGTATCTCTGTTTTCAACCCTAAATCTGTCCCATATTCCGCAGATATATTCAAACCAAACAAACTTTTTCTAATATATTTTTTTGTCTACTTTCTATTTCCGGTCTCAGAATTGCAAATTTTTCATGCAAAAATTTTTATTGTAAACCGTGTTTTACAAAAAATCATAAATAAAAGATAAAATAAGTAAATACTGAAAATTGTTTCTAAAAAAAAATAAAAATGATAAAACTGTAAAAAATTAAAAAAATTAAAAAAAATTATATAAAACAATAAAAAAAAACACTAAAAAAAAAAAAAAAAAGATAAAAAAACGAGAAGACGCTTAGACTCATTCACCTCCAGGCGATGAGTGTCGGGCAACGTTGCATAACAATGGCTAAGAAATGAGAATACTTTAATAAGAGAATCATATTGTTTGGAATTTGAGAGTCACTCGGGCACTAATTCAAAACAAATTTTCTCGGAATTGACCAAAAAGTACACCTGAATGTTTTCGAGACGATTCGATGAATTTTAGAAATTTGTCATAAATTGCCTGATGGCAAAAGTAAAAAAGTTGCTCAAAACTCGTTAGAAAAAATTCAAAGTATTCTTTGACTAATTTTAAGCAGTTTTTGTTCTTATTGATTTTTTCGTCAAATGCACTATTTCTGAGAAAAAAATTTGTGAATGTTCGGTAAAAATTTTGCGCTTCAGGCGCCATATTGAATTACAATATTCGGAAATCGACTGAATTTTAAGTACAACTAATTTATGCTCCCATAGTTGCGAGAAAAAGTCCGTCCTCAATAATAATGCAACAAAAAATTAGATTAAAAAAAAAAGAAGCATAAAAAATTTTCCACCTTTTTGTATAAATATCGCCATATTAAATTTTTTGGTGGAAAATTTGCAATTCTGAGACCAGAAATGGGAAGTAGACAAAAAAATACCTTAGAAGAAGTTTGTTTGCTTTGAATATATCTGCGGAATATGTGACAGATTTAGGTTTGAAAACATAGTTACCATTTCTCTGTTTCGGGCGTTAATGGGTTAATTAATTATAAGAGACTCTATACCCTGATTTTTTCCATAATGGACAGGATATCCCAGGAATCATTTCATCGAATAGGCTGAAATTTTAAGAATTATAACGGTAAGCGAGTTACCGATCAGGTGAGCAACGTGAAAGAGGATATACAGCGCGGCGCGCGCACAAACGCGCGGGAATGGTGCGCGCCTAGTTAAGAAAGGTATCAAGTTCGCGCGCGCACGGTGAGGCAACGTGATAGAGACGCCGGGACTGACTTTTTATAAGAAAAAGAGATAGAGTGTCGGTGTGTTTTGGTGTGTGTGTGTGAATGAGTTCTCCCCACTAACCTCTACGTCAGCGTGCGGAGTAGCACGCCCCACCATTCCATAAAGAAGGAGTCGGCAGCCTTTCCAGCCATTCGAGTGAGAGATTGATTGATTGATTGAATTCTTTATTGGGTAATTTGGGGAAAACCCCGTATACACTGTAGATGAAACAAATCGCAGGTACAAATTATAAAATATAAATAAAAGTAGTTAAAAATACAAATAAGAATGTGTCGCAGAAAAGAATAAAAGTAATAAAATAACAAAATAACAATAAATAAATATTTAACTCGCAAATACAAAATAATCTAACATAACAATAAAATAAAACAGTGAAGTAAAACACTAAAATAAAAACAATAAAATCTAAGCGCATATAAAGTCCAATTAAATACTGGCGATTGTTCAAAATTACATTAAAATAAAATAAAATAAACGGAGACGTCGGCGCAATACAAAAAATAAATTATACAAGAGAATGACTAGAAGTGAGAATACTAAATATTATTTTATAAGTCGGGCAAGGGAGGGCACACTATACCTTCAATTGATACTCTCGAATCCCAGGCTTGTCGGTCAAGCTCAGTGAGGTAGGACAGTAGGGAAGATTTAAAGGGAGTGAAGAGGAGCGGATCGAAATTAGTGAAAGGTAGATGATTAATGAGACGGGAGGCAGTGATTAGGAAGGAGTTATTTAGGGCTTCTGTTCTGGGAGGGAGATAGAAAAAGGGACAAGGGAGAGTGGCGAGAGGATGAGCGGGATAAAAATAAGGAATCACGTGCGACGAAATGGCGTGCAATGTAGGACGAGGAATTGTGAGAAATGATAATATTATACACGCTACAGCCAATGAAAAGGGATCTCCTGACCTCAACCGACAGCCATCCCAACTTGAGACGGTATAGCGTCACGTGCTCGCGCCAGGGTATGTTCCCCCACACAAAGCGAACACAAGCATTCAAGAGACGTTGGAGTCTCAGATTCTTGGTCGCATCTAAGTCATGAAAGACGGGCATGCATAATCAAAGTGTGGGAGAACAAGCACCTCGACTAGATGTTTCCGGTTCTGGCGCGAGAGTGCCCGTCGGAAAAATCTCAAGGAGTGAAGGACTCCATGAACGCGCTGTGAAATTGACGCAACCTGACGAGACCAATCCAGGGTAGGAGTAATCCAAATGCCCAATGATTTGACTTGCAATTCATAATTTAGTATCTTGTCTCCAATTCTAACTCTCGGAGCAGAATCCAGCTGAATACGCGAAGTATAAGCTTCACTCCCCAAGATCATCACTTTCGTCTTTTTCACGTTTAGACTTAGCTCATTTGATCTCGCCCATTCATCCACCGCGTTGGCATCCTCTGAAATTCTCTGGACTCCCTGAGCGAGATCCGCCGGATAAAAAGAGTGATAGATCTGGGTGTCATCCGCGAAAACCATGTGGTTAGAATGCCTTAAAAAGCTCGGCAGGTCATTAATAAAAATTGAAAACAAAAGAAGGCCAGAACACTGCCCTGTGGAACCCCCCTGGATGTGTCAAGCCAGGCCGAGGTATTTCCTAGTTCATCCACCACTACTTGAGAACGGCCTACAAGGTAGTGAAAGAACCAGGTTAAAACCATGTCCGAGCACCCCAAAGAACGCAGTTTACGGAGCATAATATTATGCGGCACCAAATCGAACGCCTTGAAAAAGTCGAACTGGACGAGAACGGTAATCATGCGCTTGTCAATCGCTCTCCTAACATCATCCAATACACCAATTAGTGCCGTCTGGGTACTGTGCCCCCGACGAAAGCCCGCTTGTCTCTCAATAATTAAGTTATTTGAATTAATATAATCAGTAAATTGTTCATGAACTAGCTTCTCTAAAATTTTGGAGATTTCGCAGAGCTTAGCAATGGGCCTGGTATCAGACGGCGAGATCACCCTGTTCGACTTAGCCAGTGGAAAAAGTAAGGATTTAGTCCAGGGCTCCGGGAAGGATCCTGTTGAAAGAGAAGAATTAAATAGATCAGCCAGGTGAGGTGCTATCTGAGGTGCTAAGCATTTTAGCATGGGAACAGAGATCCCGTCATAGCCTATGGCTTTAGATGAAACCCTGGAGATGGTGGAAAGTACCTTATGAGGAGTGACAGGAGCGAAACTGAAGGAAGTTGAAGGATATTTAGAGGGTAAAAAGTCCTGAGAAGCGATGAGTGACTGAAGATGAGCCAAAGCGAAACGAGAGGGTGAATATGATATGGAGGCGTAATGGTTATTAAGCTGATCGAGTGAAAACAAACTAAGAGGTGACTGAGATGGTTTAGCCACAAGACCCAGTTCCTGAGCTCTCTCCACAGACCTGAGGACTGGCTGCAGACTTGATTTTGTGGTCATAAAAAGTAAATTTACTCGAGTCTAGAGAGTTTTTGACCAGACTACGAAAGTCCTTGTAAATGTGGTAGTCAGAGCTCAGGCCCGTGGTCAAGTACCTCTTATAGGCCATGTTACGAGCCTTAATTAGAGCTTTTAATGGTAGTGAGCTTTGCTGGTGCTAGGGAGTCAAATGTAAATAGAATGGAAGTGACAAGATTGGAGAGGAGGTCATTGATAATGTTGGGCGACGAAGAGGGTGACAGCAAATTAGACTGAAAGGTAAAGCAACTTAGGCGAGGTATGCGACAATTGAGTAGATGATCGGTAAGATGACATAATAGTGGTGTCAAGATGAGATGAAGCTCGATCAAAAGTATTCGAAAACAGTGCAGCCGCATCCGACAGATCGATCAACGCGAGGTTGCGCGACCAGAACCTTTTTGATTTCGACAAAGGTTTACTAAACTCTAGTTCAAGAATAATAGAGTCATGCCCTGCTGCAAAGGGCACGAGTGATTTCGTATACTTGAAAACTGGCGGAGGATTTCGAACAATAAATAAATCGAGCCATGTGTGGGATGAAATATTAGCTGCGTGAGTATGATGAGTAGGATTGGATTCAATTAGAGAGAGGTCTAATGACTACAAGTAGGACTCCAACATGACGAACGACCCATCCTTTTTGACCATATTGATGTTAAAGTCTCCAGTAATTGCCACTTGATCGCATATATGTAAGAACTTTGATACTGAGTTAAAAAATTCGAATGGGTATGCCGCTGTGGGCCTCCGGTAAACCACACAAAAGAGTAAAGAACTGGAGCAACTGTAAATTTGAAAAATCATATACTCTGGAGAGTTGGAAAAAACAGGGTCCGAGTGAGCTTAACATTAAGATTACTCCTAATGTAAGCCGCAACACCCACCCCCCCTCCTTTCCAACCCGATCCAATCTATATAGTGTGTAGTTTGGAAGGCCCAGCATATCGGAAGAGTCGTGATCCTTAAGAAAAGTTTCGGAAAAGGAAATGATATCGTGATTTGAAGGTGCAATTAATGATTCAACGGATGAAAAACGAGTTTTTAGTCGGTTGATGTTAACATGAAAGATGGAGAATGTAGTGTTAGTGAGAGATGGTGCCTGGCCAGCCGACCCTCATTTCGACGAGGTGGAATTAGAGGACGAGAGACTAAGGATGTCCGATTCTGAATGTATGGGAATAAGTTGCCCTCCCTTGGTTTTACGCATATATACATTAAGATTCTTGACTGTAGGCCTCGCATAACCCAAGTCAGAAGAGCGACGAATAGCCTTAGATAGTAAAACGTGTAGTTGCTTGGGCCATAACGCGCGTAAAAATATTGAGCTCGTACCACCCGCACCAAAGAGCGAGTCCGCCGTAACGCCTTTTAAAAGACGCGCTCGCTCAAGGATGAGATCCCTAATAGAGGGAGAGGAAAACCGTACCACGATACCGTTACTGGCGTTATCTCTATTTGAAGCGATGGATGACGATGTTGTTGCATGCTCGATCTGATTGTTAGCTCCATTTCGGGCAAGCCAAGGTCTGGTGTCAATGATGTGTGAGTTGGCCCGGGGAAGTTTAATAACTGACAGTACCTTTTTAACGGCCTCTCCCTCCGAAATTTCCAAATTAACCGGAATACCGAGCAACAGTATTTCGCAGGTATCGTTTACCGGCATCGTGGCATTCCCCAAGCACATATTTTTAATCTCATTGATTTGACCGCGAATGTCAGCATTCGCGTCCTCCAGAGCACCTATACGACTCGAAACACCCGTAAACGTTTCATCGGTTAGAGAGAGAGAGAGAGAGAGAGAGAGGTAGAGACGAGGCCAAGCTCTCTCAGTCGTCCAACCCCTTTTTCCCGCCGTACGAATTACGGAGATCCGCGGTAAGTGGTGCACCACGTATAGACCCGCGTGTCTTGTAATTTCGTATCCCGATTTACCTGGTTCGGTCCAGGAGAGGAAGCGTTCTTCTTTTCCCCCTCTCGTGACAAATCCCGCCCGGGTAGATAGTTCGGTGGTTCGCGGGAGCCACTTCACGAAAGAAGGCGCGCGTGACGTAAATCAGCCGATCATTCCCGGATCGGTTACTCATTACTCGACCGTTACTAAGTTTTAACGAATAGTTCTCGCGCTGATCTCGGGGGTAGTCATCGGTACGACTCCCCTTTAATTGTTAATGTTAATTTATTATTCTTTAATTATTTATTTAATAAATTGACTCGGCGAGACGATCTTTCTCGCCGACTAACATAATAGAAGAGTGCTAGTCCACCGAAGGAAAAAGGGAAGGAACATCCGAAGAACCGAATGGGTTCGACCTTTGACCCGACTAAACCTCTTACCTTCGGTGGCTGCGGGAAGATTGGTTATTCCCGCAGGTACTGTCCGGTGTGCTCTCGGTGTGCGAGATGGGCTTTAGAGCTTCAAGCTCATGACTTTTCGTCGAGCACAGAAAAGGAGATCTGCATCACGTTCCCGATGCCTTATCTCGCATGTATGAAGACGACGAGCCTACAGTAGCAGCAACGTCGTGGGCTCAAACTACTGAAGATCCTTGGTACCTAGACTGGATCAAGAACGTTTCCAACAGACCCCGTGATTTCCCCGACTGGAAAATAGTTGGAGGAAATCTATACATCTATCGCCCCGACAAGGAGTTAGAGGAAGTGATGGATGATGAGCAAGCATGGAAGCTGGTCGTACCCATAGAGAATCGTCACTCTATTCTGAGAGAGTGTCACGATGACCCCTCAGCTGGCCATCTCGGAAGGGAAAAGACATTCGCCCCGCGTGGCCCAAAACTATTATTGGCCACGGTTTTACGCAGAAGTTGCGGATTACGTTAGACGATGTCAAGTGTGCCAGCAATGTAAGGTCGAGCAACGTGCTCCCTCAGGGTTAATGGGTCACCGCCAATCGGACAGACCATGGCAGGTGGTATCCGGAGATATCACCGGCCCACTTAAGTTGTAGAATAAAAGAGCACGAATCTAATATTAAAAAGTCGGGTGTGCAATATGTTATAAATGACCATATAACAAAATATGACCATACATTTAATTTTAAGGATGTAGACGTGTTAGATAGAGAAAAAATTAGGGGAAAAAGACTGATATCAGAGATGACCCATATTCAATTAGAGAAGAATGCTATTAACGTAAAAGGTGACACAAAAATCTTAGCCAATTTTACAATAACATTGTTAATCAACTCAAATTGCGGTCCAAATTGTAATGATTTCCTTTCTTTCTTGAACGTAATTAAAAAATAATGCTGGTTATCTACGGATGGTAGATCAATTAGTTTAAATTTAATTATAAGTATTATAATCAGCGCTGTAATCGATTACTGATTAATACGCGCATAAATTTGAAATCGGAGAAAAAACCAAAATTTAATTTTTAATTTGTGATTGGTGAATATAATTGAACAAAGTGCAATAAATATAGACTTAATTATTATTAATTTTTGAAGAAATTTTTTTTTTCTTTTTTTTATTAACAGTAATTGACAATAATGAATGAATCAATGTTAATATAACTTAAAATTGTAACAATATTAAAATACAAATAATAATATTTATATGGTTACAGATTCATTAATTATTTTTTTAGTTTTATTTATAAAAAGTTTTTTTAATATTATTGACTTAAGTTTGATGTTAATTAATGATATTGCATTTCGTATAAGATTTATTAATATTCAAATTTTTGCTACATGTCTAAGTCATCCATGCGGTCAAATTGACAGGTACTACAAGTGTATAATGACGGGTCGCAAGAATTTGAATTATATCTTTACCAACTATCTGTGATATGACTAGCAAATTTTGTTTCTGATAAATCTTATTGATATTGACTGCTTTTTGCATAATTGGTGTTGTGTGTTTTATTAAATTATTTATTTATTTATTTATTTATTAAATAAATTCTATGATGTTATATAGTACGATTCAGAGAAGAAAGGTAAAATAAGTTACATAACCTCAATCTTTGTGTAAATTTTTACACTGACGTTTTGCTACTTGCTTGTGCTTTTGATTTTAGAGCGACACATTAGAGATACCATGGAAATTATGAAAAATGCCACATATGTGCATTAATTTGACCAAATAGTGAGTAATTATATTTAGATATATATATATATGCAAAATTGTAAAATGCTGGTGTAACAAATGATTGTTTCAATAAAGGTATAGCCTGATGAGGATGGAGGACTTCCATCGAAACGTCGCCAATTAAATAAATTAAATGGTTAGTTCACTAAAAATCGATAAAAACGCCTCTTTTTGAACCAACTGCGTGGATGAATAGAACAAATTTATATCATATATCTACTTGATCTCAACTATTTAATTTACGTCTATTTCTTTCCCAGTTATTGGTAATTAAGGTAAATTTTGTACACCCTCCATTGTAGGTTACGAAAAGAAGGAGATGTCGATCTTTGAGGGTAAAACCAAGTTGAACAAGGAATAAAAAACTCTTATTCTCAATTTAAAATAAAAATCTTTGACGTTATCCTACAATCTGGTAGAATTAAAACGTATACATCGTTTTCACGAAGTGCCTGAAGAGGTCTGCAAACCAGCGGACGAAACGCACTATTTTTTTTTAAATTGAGAATAAGAGTTTTTTATTCCTTGTTAACTGCGTATATTTTTCGTCAAACAGCCTATGAGATTGAATTTCATATGAATTCTTTCATATTTGGGTACCAAAAAACAACTCTCAAAGTTGCAACGAAATCTGTTTCCCGGAAAGTGGAATCCCTCCTTGTAAGTAATTTAATGTATACACATTTTGTGTATTAACTAGAGACGCTTTTCCTTTGATGTCTTCAATATTAAAATCGTTAAATATGTTTATACTTAAAACTCGACTAACTTTACAACATGAAAAATATCTACAGGCTAATGGTATGTTATAGTAAATTTTCTCACCAATTGTTTAGTTGCAGCTTTTCTTTTCCTACATCGTTTGACTGGCACTCAATAGTGGTTTTACAAAAGCAGGTTTTTCATATGACCATTGATTGCAATGTGTAGAATCAATTTTGGATTGCACTTTTCATGAAATTGTTAGATACCAATTTTTTTTACACTTTCCTAATGTTCGTTTTTTTTACTTCTATCAAATTATGTTTCTTTCTTTTTACAATTTTTTTCCTTAAATACATAAACCATTAAATTTTTTAAATTAAATATTTGTTTCTAGCTACTAATTAATTAATAGAGTATATTGTAATTAATTACCTTTACCGTCAATACCGCCACCTTTCGTAGTTCAAGAATAATAGAGTCATGCCCTGCTGCAAAGGGCACGAGTGATTTCGTATACTTGAAAACTGGCGGAGGATTTCGAACAATAAATAAATCGAGCCATGTGTGGGATGAAATATTAGCTGCGTGAGTATGATGAGTAGGATTGGATTCAATTAGAGAGGTCTAATGACTCCAAGTAGGACTCCAACATGACGAACACCCATCCTTTTTGACCATATTGATGTTAAAGTCTCCAGTAATTGCCACTTGATCGCATATATGTAAGAACTTTGATACTGAGTTAAAAATTCGAATGGGTATGCCGCTGTGGGCCTCCGGTAAACCACACAAAAGAGTAAAGAACTGGAGCAACTGTAAATTTGAAAAATCATATACTCTGGAGAGTTGGAAAAAACAGGGTCCGAGTGAGCTTAACATTAAGATTACTCCTAATGTAAGCCGCAACACCCACCCCCCCCTCCTTTCCAACCCGATCCAATCTATATAGTGTGTAGTTTGGAAGGCCCAGCATATCGGAGAAGTCGTGATCCTTAAGAAAAGTTTCGGAAAAGGAAATGATATCGTGATTTGAAGGTGCAATTAATGATTCAACGGATGAAAAACGAGTTTTTAGTCGGTTGATGTTAACATGAATGATGGAGAATGTAGTGTTAGTGAGAGATGGTGCCTGGCCAGCCGACCCTCATTTCGACGAGGTGGAATTAGAGGACGAGAGACTAAGGATGTCCGATTCTGAATGTATGGGAATAAGTTGCCCTCCCTTGGTTTTACGCATATATACATTAAGATTCTTGACTGTAGGCCTCGCATAACCCAAGTCAGAAGAGCGACGAATAGCCTTAGATAGTAAAACGTGTAGTTGCTTGGGCCATAACGCGCGTAAAAATATTGAGCTCGTACCACCCGCACCAAAGAGCGAGTCCGCCGTAACGCCTTTTAAAAGACGCGCTCGCTCAAGGATGAGATCCCTAATAGAGGGAGAGGAAAACCGTACCACGATACCGTTACTGGCGTTATCTCTATTTGAAGCGATGGATGACGATGTTGTTGCATGCTCGATCTGATTGTTAGCTCCATTTCGGGCAAGCCAAGGTCTGGTGTCAATGATGTGTGAGTTGGCCCGGGGAAGTTTAATAACTGACAGTACCTTTTTAACGGCCTCTCCCTCCGAAATTTCCAAATTAACCGGAATACCGAGCAACAGTATTTCGCAGGTATCGTTTACCGGCATCGTGGCATTCCCCAAGCACATATTTTTAATCTCATTGATTTGACCGCGAATGTCAGCATTCGCGTCCTCCAGAGCACCTATACGACTCGAAACACCCGTAAACGTTTCATCGGTTAGAGAGAGAGAGAGAGAGAGAGAGAGGTAGAGACGAGGCCAAGCTCTCTCAGTCGTCCAACCCCTTTTTCCCGCCGTACGAATTACGGAGATCCGCGGTAAGTGGTGCACCACGTATAGACCCGCGTGTCTTGTAATTTCGTATCCCGATTTACCTGGTTCGGTCCAGGAGAGGAAGCGTTCTTCTTTTCCCCCTCTCGTGACAAATCCCGCCCGGGTAGATAGTTCGGTGGTTCGCGGGAGCCACTTCACGAAAGAAGGCGCGCGTGACGTAAATCAGCCGATCATTCCCGGATCGGTTACTCATTACTCGACCGTTACTAAGTTTTAACGAATAGTTCTCGCGCTTATCTCGGGGGTAGTCATCGGTACGACTCCCCTTTAATTGTTAATCTTAATTTAATATTCTTTAATTATTTATTTAATAAATTGACTCGGCGAGACGATCTTTCTCGCCGACTAACATAATAGAAGAGTGCTAGTCCACCGAAGGAAAAAGGGAAGGAACATCCGAAGAACCGAATGGGTTCGACCTTTGACCCGACTAAACCTCTTACCTTCGGTGGCTGCGGGAAGATTGGTTATTCCCGCAGGTACTATCCGGTGTGCTCTCGGTGTGCGAGATGGGCTTTAGAGCTTCAAGCTCATGACTTTATCGTCGAGCACAGAAAAGGAGATCTGCATCACGTTCCCGATGCCTTATCTCGCATGTATGAAGACGACGAGCCTACAGTAGCAGCAATGTCGTGGGCTCAAACTACTGAAGATCCTTGGTACCTAGACTGGATCAAGAACGTTTCCAACAGACCCCGTGATTTCCCCGACTGGAAAATAGTTGGAGGAAATCTATACATCTATCGCCCCGACAAGGAGTTAGAGGAAGTGATGGATGATGAGCAAGCATGGAAGCTGGTCGTACCCATAGAGAATCGTCACTCTATTCTGAGAGAGTGTCACGATGACCCCTCAGCTGGCCATCTCGGAAGGGAAAAGACATTCGCCCGCGTGGCCCAAAACTATTATTGGCCACGGTTTTACGCAGAAGTTGCGGATTACGTTAGACGATGTCAAGTGTGCCAGCAATGTAAGGTCGAGCAACGTGCTCCCTCAGGGTTAATGGGTCACCGCCAATCGGGCAGACCATGGCAGGTGGTCTAATAGTAAAAAGTCGGGTGTGCAATATGTTTTAAATGGCCATATAACAAAATATGACCATACATTTAATTTTAAGGATGTAGACGTGTTAGATAGAGAAAAAATTAGGGGAAAAAGACTGATATCAGAGATGACCCATATTCAATTAGAGAAGAATGCTATTAACGTAAAAGGTGACACAAAAAATCTTAGCCAATTTTACAATAACATTATTAATCAACTCAAATTGCGGTCCAAATTGTAATGATTTCCTTTCTTTCTTGAACGTAATTAAAAAATAATGCTGGTTATCTACGGATGGTAGATCAATTAGTTTAAATTTAATTATAAGTATTATAATCAGCGCTGTAATCGATTACTGATTAATACGCGCATAAATTTGAAATCGGAGAAAAAACCAAAATTTAATTTTTAATTTGTGATTGGTGAATATAATGGAACAAAGTGCAATAAATATAGACTTAATTATTATTAATTTTTGAAGAAATTTTTTTTTTCTTTTTTTTATTAACAGTAATTGACAATAATGAATGAATCAATGTTAGTATAACTTAAAATTGTAACAATATTAAAATACAAATAATAATATTTATATGGTTACAGATTCATTAATTATTTTTTTAGTTTTATTTATAAAAAGTTTTTTTAATATTATTGACTTAAGTTTGATGTTAATTAATGATATTGCATTTCGTATAAGATTTATTAATATTCAAATTTTTGCTACATGTCTAAGTCATCCATGCGGTCAAATTGACAGGTACTACAAGTGTATAATGACGGGTCGCAAGAATTTGAATTATATCTTTACCAACTATCTGTGATATGACTAGCAAATTTTGTTTCTGATAAATCTTATTGATATTGACTGCTTTTTGCATAATTGGTGTTGTGTGTTTTATTAAATTATTTATTTATTTATTTATTTATTAAATAAATTCTATGATGTTATATTAGTACGATTCAGAGAAAAAGGTAAAAATAAGTTACATAACCTCAATCTTTGTGCAAATTTTTACACTGACGTTTTGCTACTTGCTTGTGCTTTTGATTTTAGAGCGACACATTAGAGATACCATGGAAATTATGAAAAATGCCACATATGTGCATTAATTTGACTAAATAGTGAGTAATTATATTTAGATATATATATATATATATATATATGCAAAATTGTAAAATGCTGGTGTAACAAATGATTGTTTCAATAAAGGTATAGCCTGATGAGGATGGAGGACTTCTATCGAAACGTCGCCAATTAAATAAATTAAATGGTTAGTTCACTAAAAATCGATAAAAACGCCTCTTTTTGAACCAACTGCGTGGATGAATAGAACAAATTTATATCATATATCTACTTGATCTCAACTATTTAATTTACGTCTATTTCTTTCCCAGTTATTGGTAATTAAGGTAAATTTTGTACACCCTCCATTGTAGGTTACGAAAAGAAGGAGATGTCGATCTTTGAGGGTAAAACCAAGTTGAACAAGTAATAAAAAACTCTTATTCTCAATTTAAAATAAAAATCTTTGACGTTATCCTACAATCTGGTAGAATTAAAACGTATACATCGTTTTCACGAAGTGCCTGAAGAGGTCTGCAAACCAGCGGACGAAACGCACGATTTTTTTTTAAATTGAGAATAAGAGTTTTTTATTCCTTGTTAACTGCGTATATTTTTCGTCAAACAGCCTATGAGATTGAATTTCATATGAATTCTTTCATATTTCGGTACCAAAAAACAACTCTCAAAGTTGCAACGAAATCTGTTTCCCGAAAAGTGGAATCCCTCCTTGTAAGTAATTTAATGTATACACATTTTGTGTATTAACTAGAGACGCTTTTCCTTTGATGTCTTCAATATTAAAATCGTTAAATATGTTTATACTTAAAACTCGACTAACTTTACAACATGAAAAATATCTACAGGCTAATGGTATGTTATAGTAAATTTTCTCACCAATTGTTTAGTTGCAGCTTTTCTTTTCCTACATCGTTTGACTTGCACTCAATAGTGGTTTTACAAAAGCAGGTTTTTCATATGACCATTGATTGCAATGTGTAGAATCAATTTTGGATTGCACTTTTCATGAAATTGTTAGATACCAATTTTTTTTACACTTTCCTAATGTTCGTTTTTTTTACTTCTATCAAATTATGTTTCTTTCTTTTTACAATTTTTTTCCTTAAATACATAAACCATTAAATTTTTTAAATTAAATATTTGTTTCTAGCTACTAATTAATTAATAGAGTATATTGTAATTAATTACCTTTACCGTCAATACCGCCACCTTTCGTAGTTCAAAATTAAGTTCATAATACTGACGTGTTTACAGTATCATAATCAAAATAAGATTATCTAACTAAGACCATTAGGGCATTCAAAATTTGAGTACATTATTTATACTACTGGTGTATATCAGCTATATCAGATGGACAGGTCTACACCTTTATTAAGTTCACTAATAGTGTAGACAATTCACATAAACGTACATATTACGATATAAATATTCTTTGTTGCCAAATGTAAATGCAAATGTAAAATACAATGCTAGTTTAATGACATCCTATAAATTGTACAAGTATAATAATATTGTTATTTTTTTAAGTTTACGCTAAATAAACACAAAACATATAAATATAGTCAGATTAATTCTATAATTTATATAGCACATTCTTGAAGTATTAAAATGATGCCTTTAAAATTTAAATGAAGTTAATGAAACGGCTACTAAATTCTGGAAGTTTCAACAGAAGTGCGTTAATCAGTGCAATTGATCCATAGGATGACTTCACTTGACTTAGCAATACTTAATAAAGATAGCGATTACATGGTCACACGCAACGACCACCAGCAAAGATCTGTCAACAATTTGTTTTTCAGAACTAAGTTTTATATCCGGCAGGTAGCGTAATAATACTACGCAGATGTAGTCGCGCGCAACATTTTGAAAATTGTACGTACTTTATTACAAATGCTTATTAGATATATTCAAACATGGAGATTGAATCCATAATAATCAATGTAACTAATCATCTTGATACAGTTTCATTAAATACCTATTGATATCCATGATATATCTTCTTACTTTTACGGAGTATAAAATACAACTTAAATTTCAATTCTGTACTAAATTTTCGAACCCTAGTATAGCCTATAGACGATGTACATCTTCAGAAATAATTTATTACGAAGGCTATACACCAAAAAAATGTTTGTATTCTGTTCTTGCATGTAATGTCGTGTACTTACTATTCTCATGCTGAAAAGTATAGAATATTGTATAATTTTACGTATTTAAAATCTATAACATTACCCTACCAAATAAACTTTTATATCTTAACAAATAAATTTTTTTAACACATTACCGTGAAAATATTTAATTTGTATATTCAATATATTATCATTATTATTTAAGTCGTTTTACTTTATTATTCAAATGACAGTACAGAAATGTAAATAAGTGTTTCTAATGCCGTGTATGCTTATCGAGATTATTTCTGGCTTTACCGGTGCAAGTTAAGTTTATATAAATAAGTTCCAATTTTAAATATTTTATAAATATGTTATTGCAAAAAATAGTTTTGTGATATAGTAAGATATATTTTACTAAATATTTTAAAGAATAAGTTTTCTGGATTTGTTTAAGTTATAAAAAAGACTTTACTAACCAATGCACGCGTATATCTATATTTTTTTAAATACATTTGACAACTATACGTAACTTTACTATATATTTCAATTTAAGTGCTAGTTTCTGATACATTAAAAATCTTATACATCCATTATTGTATGTTGAAACGATGTTATTGAAGATAGAAAAAGCTAATGAGATAGAAGAGTCCCTAAAATTTGAGGAAGTGACGCGGATTTATGTTCAGTGTTTTCGTTGGATGGCTTTAATGCCTTTCGAGGGCAAAGATTTTAAGTATCTACCATCAAGTTGCATACCAGTTTTTATTTCTTTAACTATTATTTCAGTTCTTGCTATGCACGTGCAATGCATCAGAAATACTCTAGCTATGGTAAAATAATATGTATAAATGCTATTATATATATCATATTTTATCAAAAAATGATTAAACTTAATTCTATTATTGTTATCTAAATTAGTAAAAATAAGCAACATGAAAAATGTTGGATTAATCTAAAAAATTTTCAAAATAAAGTACTTTAATTGTATAAATATATGACTATATTTTGTACAAATTCTAATTTGATAAAAATAAGCCAAAGAATTTAAAGAAATTAGTAATAAATAATAAATATTCGACGAACTCACTTGAGCTGTAACATTATATTCAATATTAAGCACCTGAGGAGGTCTGCAAACCTAGCAGACGAAACGTTGTGCACTTAAATAAATAAATTGGATTTATTTATTATTGATCCTCAACAATCGACTATTTACTAATAAATAATAAATATTGTTTAAAGGAAAAAGTCAACATTGAAGCAATTTATATGGCAGTTGTATTCTTATTCGGTGTCATAAGATATGCTTTACTTGTTAATTGGCGATTAGACTACACGAAATTAATTGATGAATGTCATGCAATTTGGACAATTTGCTCTGGCAGGGAACATTTAATTTTGTTACGATATGATAAAAAGCTTAAAATATTTTTTCATCTATTGCTTAGCAGTAGCGCAACGGTTTATGTTGCTTTTGGTAGTATAGCATTGATAAGCTGTATATCAGCAATAAAATCAAATAATACTGAACTTAGACGATTGCCTTACAAGTGAGAATAACTAATTTTGCAAACGTAAAACTTTACTCAAAATTTTTTTACACAAAATAATCTATTAATATGTGATTTTTATATTTTTAGCTGGTTCAGAGAAGACATACACGAATCACCTGAATACATAGTTGCTTTCATAATGCAACTAACTGCATATTTTATCCTGGTGTTTACAATGACTACTCTAGAGATTGCAGCTCCTTTTGTTATTATCATTAATGCAGGATATTTTAAAACATTACGTGATAGATTACTAATGATATCCATCGAAAATCACAACAAAACTAGCCATAAGAAAATATACGAAAATATTCTCGACTGTGTGAGATTCCATCAACGTATTATTAAGTGAGTTTAAGTATCATATATTATTATACATAAAACTCGCCTATTATGTAAAATATACATAATGTGATGTAATTACTACGTAAATAAGTAATGTAAAGAATAAAGACTAACCTATCTTTTTTTGTATTTTTGTTTCAACTTAAAAATATAATTGCATGGTAGTGTGTACGATAATAAAACATAGGTAACATTCACGGAAACATATAAAAATTTGTCAATAACAGAAAGCTTACAAAGAAATAAATGTAACAATATAAAAATAATCCAATAAATAATAATTGTGTATAGAAAGTGCGTCTGTGAAAGGATGTTACATCGAATATAATGTAACGGGGTGGGTACTGGGGATATGTAAGGCCCACGGTTAGGCCCAATGTGTCCCAACTTACCAACCTTAAGTGTGCAGTCCCACGATGCGGCCGGGAATCCCTTTGATTCCCGTGCAATGCCGTTAACAACGTCAAACACCTCGTTTAACTTATATACCGTGTGTTGGGCCCTATGCCCAAAATTGCCAACTAGGATAAACACCGGAGAGGGCGGTATTCGTAGGACAGGACGGTAACTGGTAAAACACTATCAACAATCGATATTACTGTTAATCGGCGAGAAAGATTGTCTCGCCGAGTCAATTTATCAACTAAACAATTAAATATTAACAAATTAACTATAAATTAACTTTAACAATTTACGGGGAGTCGTACCGATGACTACCCCCGAGGTCAGCGCGAAAAAAATCAGTTAAAATCTATTTAACTGTCGATTACGAGCAACCGATCCGGATATGATCGGCTGCTTAACCTGATGGCATACGTCACACCGTGTGACGTATGTATCTCTGACGTAGAGAGCTTTGACGTAGAAGCTTCCTACGTCACGCGCGCCTTCTCTCGTGAAGTGGCTCCCGCGAACCACCGACCTGTCTATCCGTGCGGGTATTGTCACGAGAGGGGGGAAAGGAGGAACGCCAGGTAAATTTACCAGGTAAATCGGGACGCGAAATATTAAGTAGACACGCGGGTCTAAATGTGGGGCACCACTTACCGCTTCTCTAAATATCGCGTCTCGGCGGGAAAAGACTGGGTAAAGGAGAGATAGCTCGTCCTCGTGCTTATCTCTCTCTCTCACTCCAACGGTCGGGAAAGCGGCCGACTCTCGGCTTCCTTCCTTCTGCCTTTCTCGGGGCCGTGCTGCTCCGCACGTCGACGTGGAGGTTGGTGGGGAGAAAAACCTCACACCCACACACGAAATGCACCAGTCTTTAATCACTTTTTACCGTCTTAAAGTATATTCGGCAGTTGTCAACACCTTGTTGTTGCCGATCGCGCGCGAACTCTCTCGTTACTCTTAGCTGGGCGCGCACGATTCTCGCGCGTTCGTGCGCGCGCCGCGCTGTATATCCTCTTTCGCGTTGCCTACCTGATCGGTAACTCGCTTACCGTTACAATAAATACTGAATTAGAGAATATTCAATAAGAGTAGAAAATAATTATTAAATAAGCAAAACAAATGTTATCAATATATGTGACCTGCTCTACGAAAAGGGACCTTACGTTAGAAAACGACTTTTCGAGAAAAACGCGCGTAAACATTTCAAGTTTGTTTCGCCGATTTTGCGCATCGCTTTGAAACTATAATTGCACTCCTGTTTTCCTCATGGTTTATTTAATTTTTTTTTTAAATTTCTTTTTCCAGTTTTTATGCTTTAATTATTTTTTATATCGATTTTGTCAGGTAAATAATAAAAGTTGAAAAATGATTTATTTTATGATTTTTTTTATTTTCATGATTTTACTTTCAACTTTGAGGTCGATTTCTGATATCAGAAAAAAAAGATAAAATCTTGCGGTTTGCGCTATTAAAAGGAGCATGTTTTTTGTGTTAGAATCACCAAAAAATTGAAAATTGATTTTTCGGACACAAGGTTCCTTTTTGTAGAGCAGGTCACATATTAAAATTAAATTTTTAGTTTTGTGATTGATAGTTATCACACAGTATGTTTCAAAATCATTTATTATTTCCACCTTTATGAGCATTTAAGTTCTGCAATTTGCTGGTGTAGGATTATAATTCTAGATAATTATTAATATTATTTAATTATTGTATGACAGCACAATTTTTCCTATGTTTCCAGTATGTTTCCAAGAAAAATATTTTCTTTCTTGTTTTTTCAAAGTGAATTTTTTAACATAGTAGGTCAACAGAAAGCCATATGGGCACACAGTAAATGATTCTTATTTAGTAAAAAGAATAAATACTAGATGCATATTCATTAAAACCGGCTGATTTAATATACAAGATCACATACTTTAATTAACTGAACAACACTCATACTCATACATCCGCGCACATTCACAATTATGCACATGCACATTCACATACACATGTACATACATTTACAAAACATCTATTCATAATACATCTATTGTTTATCAAATGTCTACAACATAATATGTACACATTATATAAATATATGTTTTTATACATACAATATGAAAATTACTTAATTAATTTAAACAGCTTAAGCATCAATACAGATAAACTTACGAAGATATTATTTTTTCTCCAATTTTTGGGTACTGGCTATATATTGTCCCTCGTTGGAGTGCAGCTAATGGGAGTAAGTAATTATTAAATTTATTATAAGTTCACCAAGTAATTTGGTTTTATTTTTCAGACTGATCCTGATAGATTTAAATCAGTACCAATCATTACGTTTTGTTTTATGCAGTTATTAATTTATCAATGTGCTCCAGAATTTTTGCTACAAGAAGTATGCATCATAAATAATGTTGGTACTGTTTTTTTTATGCACGATCGTTACACAAAAACGCCTTATATTTTCACCATCGCAAAATGTGAGATACTGTTATATTCAATGTATATCAACATAGAAACTAAAGTTGTGATCGTAAAAGTCGTATAAGGCACAAGTTTAAATGTATGTATGTAATCATATTAGTGCGAAAACACGGCCAATTCTTGAGCGATTTTCCTAAAATTAATAAGGTAACTCCTTTTAATATGGCAAGGATATGGTCCTATTTCCAGAACTATTGGTTACAAACAATTTAAATTATTTGACTTTTTAAAAGTTTTTATAAACTTTATTTTGTAGATAATTTGAAATGTGTGGTTCCTACATAAAAATTTTTTAAGCGAAATATTCCTCTCAACATTATAAAACCTTTTCTTCACTTTTTGGTAAGAACAATACTTTTAGAGATAAATGTATAAAGACAGTTAGAACAATGGTTGAGTAAATAGTCGCCAATCATTCATTTTCGAATACTTTCTCATCAATTGAGTGAAAAGATTAAAAAAATAAATCAACTTGCTTAACATCATTGTATATGATATATATATTGTGTCAAGGTACCTTGTACCTGTCAAAGTTATTCCAACCTACGCTGTTCTACCTACCCTCACAATACTAAGCACACAATTTCCCTACGCTAAAAACCTACCTAAGCGTACCCAGACATCCCAATAACCCAACAGTATCTCCACTAAACAAACAAGAAGCACAGCAAAAAGGCGATGACAGGTGTACGACGCAGCAGCAGCAGTACTATATGTTCTCTTTCAGGAAAAGTTCCAGGAAGAAAGAAAGCACCCAAGCAGCAAACTCCCAGCAGCGCAAAATACTTCAGAATTCCATGCCAACAGCAACGAACCCCAATATAGCACTCCCAGCACGAAATAGCATCATGGGATTCCGCATGTAGATTTATAAAAAAACTGGCAGTTGCATGTAAGGGAAGGATGAAAAGTGAGGTTATGGTAACCATAACATTACCATAACTTGAATATTAGCCGTTTTAATATGATAAGCACTCCCTCAGGAGTTAATGATTACTTTTCTAAGCAACATAGAATTTTCGCTACAATTGTATAATTATGATATTCCGTAGAAACTGGCTCGACGCGCATCAGCTGATCGAGCGCCGTGAGAGTGAGAGAGCGAAACTCCAAATATCGGCCGTCCCGTAAATCTGTAACAAACAGGAACTAATTGGCCGATAATCATGATAATAAGGAACGATATTTAACAGTTATCTCGAGCACAGCATCACCGGAAGCAAAGTTCTCTTCATGTCAAGCAACAGCCACCACGGAAAGCCATCCTCATCGTATCCGAACGACGGCGGTCAACGGACGACGCGACGTGAAAAGCTGCACGCGCACGTCGGGCCCGACCAGCGAAGCAGCGAACGAGTCGAAGTTCGAGAGGTCATCGGGACACCATCGTGGCATCATTATCATGACCGCTATCGTCTGATTTTGCATGAGTTGTATGTGTGTGTGAGAGCAGCTGCAAACTTGATACCTAGGAGACGATCTGCACGTTGCTAAGGTGGGTGCACACACTTGCAATGGGTACTCCGCAGTCCTTTCTTTTTATGAGTGTACTTCCCATCTCTCCCCCTTCTTCTTTTTTCCTCCTCGCGCATCGAATCGTCGCAGCCGAGCATTGTAATATAAATTTACCGCGACAATACACGGCTCGCGCCCAAACCTTCTTTGTTTAAGATTTAAACTATATATATATATTTTTTGTTTTCTTTCTTATATATATATACTAACGCTATATAAAAAGTATTCGAAAAAAGTATTTGATCGAATACTTTTTATTTAGCGTTAGTTTTTTAATCTTTACACTCAAATAATGAAAAAGTATTTGAAAATGAGTAATTAGTGACTATATGTTATAAAAATTTTTTATTGTAATTTTAAAACAAACAGTTATATATAAATGTTTGTTTCAAAATGACCAATAATAAAAAAAATTTTCTTTTGTATTATCTATACTTTCAGAATAGTTTTTAGATGACAACGTAGCATGAAAGGTCTAGTGTGCAATTTAACATTGTGGGCTAAATATTGTAATATTTTTAGAAACGAATATTGGCAGAGTAAGATGCATAGTCAACAAAACATTAAAAACATGCTGGCAACATTTTGCTACGTAACATAATGACAAATCTTTTAGAAAGATTTTTTACAAAAGAACAACACGTGATCGTGATATAAGAAACGTTTTGCCCATATATTAGAATTTTCTGAAATTTATATAAATAAACTATAGATTTATTATAATACATCATTTTTATCAACTTAAGAAAATTCATTGAATGTTAACTTTCGTGTCGATCTGAAGGTGGCCAGTGGTAGGATGACGTTTCGTTGGCTTTGTGTACCAACCTCATCGGGATTTAAAATTAGGTCATGATTGATCACATAATGATAGTTGAAGAGTCAAAAATGACTGTTATTGACGTTTGAACTTGGTTTTTGACAAGATATGTTTTCATATCTATAAATTTAAAATTTTGACTATGTGATTAATTTTAACATAATTTTCGGAAAATTGTCATCTTTTTCCCTACCATTGGCCTCCTTCAGATTGACATAAAAGTTAACATTCAACAAAACTGTGGGGAGCGTCAACAATCAAAGTACAAATTAAGGAAATTTATTTTCTTCTAGCGTATTAACAATAAAAAAATCTTGTTTAATGATATACATACATACATATATATATATATATATATTAATGTTTCCTTTATGTCGATCGTGTTACGAAACATTATCACAAACCGATTTAAGCATGAAAATATGAGCGATCGCAAGGTCACGTGAACTTGGGTATCAGACGAATTAAAAAAAGCAGTAAAATCTGGACATATTATTACAGAGATCTATGATAAATGGCAATATAATGTAATATAATATAATGTAAAGCAATGTAAACATGATGATAATAATAAAAATGGGTTTTTTGAAAATTACATCATCACATTTCTTGTGTGGTTGGCCTGTCGAATGTACTGATGAAGAATCCCGTAATCAGTACATAAAAGAGTTCGAAAATGCAGAAAGTATTTTATTAGAGAAAAATAAAATAGAATCAAATTCGGGTATGCGTTTTTTAGCAAAATTAGCTTTAAATTCTTTTTGGGGTAAATTAGGTCAATGGGATAATATGGGTACAACAGAAATTATTAGAGATGGTAAAGGATTGAATGAGATTTTTGAAAGTTACATGTATTCTATGACTGTCCTAGAGTCTTTCCTTAGGGCAATATCACCGCATCAATCCGCAGTATTTGCTGCCCCGGAAGCCCTCGTCATCAAGTTTCACAGTTAGTCGGTTTCCCTTGTCGGCGATGGTGCCTAAAGCTTCCCCGATGCGTTCGAATAGTGAAACTCTCATGAGAGCCTCCTATGGCATCGATTGACCCAGATGGGAGGCCACTTAAAAAGTGTACCGAAGCTCTTTACGATAGCACGCCGCCTTACGACGGTTTGCCTTAAGCCGTAATCCTCGGTAGGGATGCGGCGGTGTTTAGCTTACCGCCGGCTTCCGCTAAGCGGCATCCGGGTTACTCTTCGCTTCACCCGTCAACCTGCTTGCAACCACGTGCCCCGCAGAGTCCAACCCAATATTAGGGACACGCTGGCGTTTCACTTTCAACTCAGAGATACGCCAACGTGGGGCTCGGATCCCAGTCCCTGCGAGTAAAGTCATCCTGGTCCAACTGTCGACCTGCCGAAGCAAATCTCCCTATTACTCCCCGGATTCCCGAGGAGGTTTTGCGGTAGGTGGCCTAACGTTCGAATGTTCGTGAAGGGTAAAGCATTCGTCACTCCCTTCACGAACTCTCTAAGGGCTACCGTTCAAAAATCCCCTGAAAGAGAAAAAAGCGTACAAACCAAAAGGCTTGTACGCTATGGCTTATGAAGGATAAAGCGTTCGACAATCCTTCCACAAGCCTTCCAAGGGATACCGTTCGAAAAATCCCTTGAAATAGAGAAAAATCGCGTACAAACATGGTGTTTTTAACATCTCACCCAACGCAAAGTCTTCAGTTCGGATGTGTATCACAACTCGACTTACTGACTTTATACGAAGAGAATTTTGATGAAAGGGACACCCTTCTGTGAGACATCACAGCAACTTTCGTCTGGATGAGAAACTACTTTGGTCCGGATGTGCCCCAAGGCAGACCTCGAAAGGCCCGCCTCAGTATTTTGACGCTGCACGTAGTACACCCCGAAGGATGTCTACTTTAATTTAGCGGCCGTCCCTTCATCCCTAGGTAGAGTCTCCCTTGACGAGGTCGCCCAGATGAATAGAATAATCGTTAACGGCATATTTTTTATAACCAAGCGTGTTAGTAACCAAGAAATATCGCATGTTAAACAGTTGATCGCCGACACAGGCTCGACGAAACAACTCGATTTCGAGGCGCACTAGTGGCAATCCTCTTCCTCCACTGTCGTAGGAGGTATATATCGGACTCTCGGAATTGGGGGCCGAGTCACTCACCCTCACCTAACTCAGGAAATCTGAGAGCGGGTTTCCGTCAAGTTTTTGAAAATTACAATAAAAAGTTAACTAGTATTTTAACTCTGAGTCAAAACATTTTGTACATAAATTGGAAATACCAAGATGAAAAGTATAACCCATCGCCGACAACTAATGTTGCTATAGCTGCTTATACAACAACTCAAGCTCGTTTGAATTTATACAGTTATTTTGAAAAATTAAACGATAGAATTTTATATTATGACACAGATTCTTGTATTTACATCAACAGAAATATTCCGGAAGAGTACAAAGTACCGACGGGTCGATTATTAGGAGGTATGACCAATGAGTTAGAAGCTTATGGGAAAAATAGTTACATATCTAAATTCGTGTCAGCGGACCCTAAATATTATTCTTTTTTAATTTAATTTAATTTCAATTTTAAATTTAATAATGAATGTTGTATAAATTGTAACATTCGCGAGTGTACATATTTCCCTCAATATAAAAATAGTTTAGAAAGATTAGCATGGCATAAGGCTTTGCACACACTTACTATTTTAAAATGAATTAACTATAAGACCGAAAAATGCAGTAGTAAGTACATCGAAATGTTAAAAATGTTAAAAGAATTTGAAACCTTTCCAATTTAACAATTAACTTTTGAATGTTGTTGGGAAGATTGCGCAATGTATGATATGCTAGTGTGCGAGGCTGATGATTGTGTGCGTATTAGAAAAAATATTGTATTTAACGATATTATTACTTGCGAGAATGAACATGTGTCAAAAATATTGCTAACTATAAAATTTAGAAAAATAAATTCTTTACGTTTTATAATAGGCAATATTAAGACACAAAATATGTTAAATGAAAATCCTTACTGTGCAATTCACGTGGACAGTACGCGGTATATTTATTCATATAATGATGAAAACAGTTTAAAAAGAATTGTCTATTAATATATCGTTGTAAATGCATATAAATTCTATTGTAAATAATATATATATCTATAAATTATTTATAAACATTTTATTTAATAAATTTAATATTTTATTGCATAAATTACATTCCAATTACTTTTAAAATTGTTTTATAAATTCATATTTTTATTTTAAACTAGCTTATTCTTGATTGTTTATCATACATCAGCTTATAAATATATCTAAGCTAATACCCGCGGTTGAGTACGCTAGATTCTTTTGCCGCGTACGTACGATTATTACCTGAACTCTCGTACGTATCCGCCCGTGTCCCCTTCGCGGATAAAAACAAGCTTGTATTAAGGTTTTTTTTATTTTTAAAATGATATCGTGAAAACACCCATGGGACATCAATGATTTGTGGACCCACAGAATGTGGTAAAACGTACTTTGTTAAACGATTTTTCCGACAAATTGACAAAATGTCCGATACCGTTTTTGCCGTAAACTATTGTATTACTCAGATTGACAAGACGGGTATTTAGAATATGGTAACGATATAGAGTTCAACGAAGGGTTACCTCAAAACGAGGATTTTGCGTCGGATTCTCGTCCAAAGTTGGTAGCTCTGTACTATTTAAACAATTGTCAACGGAATGCTGTATTAAAAATAGCTGATCGTAGAATAATCGAAAATATATGCGAATGTGTATTAAATACTTTAAAAGGCAACGTCTCACTGACTAATACACAAAAAGCTAAACTATGTAAACATAAACACTTTACGTAAATTGTCAAATAAAAATTCTACGTCGTGGCAAAGAAAAGTTTGATTATACAAAAAGGGCACGGATTTTTATCAGCATTACTTGAACCTGTGTTAGGTACAGTTTTGTCAGCTCTTATTCCTTCCCGTTCATAAATATCTAGAATGCAAAATACACGCAAATTGGTTCTTATACCTCAACATAGTTTGGACAAGCTTAACAGAATAACGATTTTCAAAATGTACATAACGAGAATTATTTAAAACCTTCAACTGTACAAACTCTTGGGAATCATTTATCACGATTAGATACTCGAATGAATGAAATATTAAACTCGAATGAACTAGATGAACGCACTAAATGGTCAAAATATCAGCAAGTTTTACAACGTTACTTATCATATTTAGAAAACTTATTAACTTAAAGAAAAGTATCAATCAACATGATGTAGCAAACGAAAATGAATTAAAAATGGTATTGATATTGACACAATAACATTATCAGTTCCTCCAACTTATAGATGTAAAGCCGAATTATTAATAGATTCCTTGCAAAACCCTAACATAAGATCTAGGATATCTTAAAATAATAAAGGTCAATCACTATAAACGGTACGGTTCTTGAAGAATCAAACATTGTAGATCTTGGAAATGATGTAAGAAAAAGAAAAAATGTAAAATTAATTGGTCAGTTTGCATGGTTTCTACGAGATATTAGAATACCATTGGAATGTGTAGAAAATAATGCATTTTACCAACAAGGACAGTCATCTATTTCAAATAAATCGTCCTTCTATCACCTTAAACGAGTTTCACAAATTCCAAAATACACGCGTCAACATCGATGCCTATGAGACATAGAAATAACTCTGCTCTGACTAATAGTTTTGATAACAGTGAAAATACTATAATAAGTAGACCGCTAAATTTGAATAATGATAATGATTCATTTTCGGTACATACTCTTCATACGAGATCAAAATACAACAAAAATTCTAATAATAATCTTCAAAAAGGAAACGGTGGTTGGTTAAGTTTTTAACTATAATAGGCAATGTTTGAAAAGATGGTAAAAACAAAATTAAATTTATTATACAAGGTATATTGCGATCCTAGTAATGGTGCTGGATATGCAGGAGCTTTTTTTTTATTATTTTAATGTCGCTCTTTTTATGCTCCCAAACCGGTGCTAATCAGCGACGGAGGTCATACGATGTCTTGGTGAAGAAAGCACTTGTTGAAAATACATTCGCCAGTGGTGCTTGTATCAATCGGCCGAGGCCGGAAATCGAACCTGGGACCTCCAGATTACGAGCCCGACGCCCTACCGACCAAGCCATCGCAGGCCTTACCGAGCATTTGATAAACTAAAAAATAGATTTGACAAAAAAAAATATATAAATGGTTCCAAACTCAAGATGCCTATACTCTTCATAAACCTATACGTAAAAAATTTCCACGTCTTCATTATAGTGTAGAAGAAATTGATTCTGTATGGGGGGTGCGATTTGATTGAGCTTACATTTTTAAAAACTTATAACCATGGATTTGCATATTTATTAGTAGTGATCGATGTATTAAGTAAATATGTTTGGGTTGAACCATTGAAAAATAAAACGTGTTTTACAATTATACAAGCATTTCAGGACATTCTATCGCGACGTAACAATAGATTACCAAGAATTTTTAGAAATTGTTAAAATCACTTAACACAAAACACAGAGTAACCCAAAATCCTGATGTTAAAGCAGCTATTGTTGAAAGATTTAATTGAAATCTAAAACAGATAATGTGGCGTTACTTTACACATCAAAATACAAAAAGATATATCGATATCTTACCTGAGCTTGTAAAAGGATATAATAATTTTCGTCATTCTACTATCAAAATGGCGCCTGCAATTGTAGCAAAGAAATATATGGATTCCCGATACGAGATAAATGAGAAAAAACCTAAATATGCCGTAGGAGATTTTGTACGCATCAGTCGAACTAAAGGCACCTTTGAGAAAGGATATATGGCTAATTGGTCTGAAGAGATTTTTAAAATTATTAGAGTCTTAAAACATAGAAAACTTACTGTATACGAAATCGAAGATTTGAATGGTGAAATCATAGATGGTATATTTTACGATCGAGAGCTCTCAGTTATGCGTAAAGATTTGCAGACAAGTATATATAAAATTGACAAAATATTAAAAACAATTGGTTCTAGTAAACGAAAAAAGTACTTTGTCAGTTGGGTAGGATATCCTAGTAAATTCAACTCTTGGATATTAGCATCAGAAATTAAAAATATTTGAAATGAAAAGCTAATTTTATATGATACTACCCAGTAATAGCAGCATACATGTTTTTTCTGACAATACAACATTGTTTTACACCACAAAATTACCTCAAGAAATAAACTTGCGAGGATCGTTGGAAGTCGGTATAGACAAATTCATTTTCCCCTTTCATTCTTGCATTTACGGAAAGACGAAAGAGAGATAATGTCAATATCCGTTTTATCATCAGTATATAGAGATGCCTTTAAAGCTGACATAGTTGACATACAAAATAGATCTGTACTTATACCTTACGGTACATATCCAAATATTACAGAGTTTTTAGAAAGGTTAAATTGGGCATTAATAAATACTCATATTAGGTTTAATCTTTCCTCTGAAATACTTTTGTATATGCCGAGAGGGTGTGTAACCCTGATACATGTAACCATGATCTTTCTTTAAAAATCAGTCGAAGCGTTTGTGATGTACTTTTGCTTGCTGTTATTAATATATAGAAGAGGAGGGGAGAGCACAAAAAACAAACTACGAACTATATAGACTATTCTATGATTGACTGACGGTTTATTAACAACATTTATAGTTCATTAAAAAAGTACATAATTTACTTCGATCCGGCTTGCTTTTATCTCGTGCGCATATAATTTATAATGTCACATAGCAACTCATTATATCACATGATCAAATTAACCGCTCTTTCTCACACTAAACATAACCCAAGCTATGTTCTAAATGACGGTCAGTTATTTAGTATTCAACCTAAGAAGCGAAGACTTAGCTGTATTCCAAGAGAGACGACGGCTCGCTCACTCGGCCTGAAATCGCCACGTACTCAGACGGATCGTAATCCCCTTCCCGTAGTGCGAATCTTCTGCTGTCTCTGACTTTGTATTAGTCTTGACGGTGTCAGCGATTCGGGGAGGATCTTGACAGTTTGACGGTCGCCGACTGAATAGAGCAAGTTCCCTTTCGTCCCTAGTACAATACCTCGCATACTACCTAATTACGGCGCTAATGACGCTTTCATATCTGCGATGCGAGGCGAGGACCGATCAGCTGTGAGATCGACAGCGAAGCGGCAAATACGAATGCGTATTCGTTTAAGATAACTACAATCCATCTTATGCGTGACGTCCGGCAAATGTCTCAAACGTCTTACCACAACATTTATACATTTATTCGGATATTACAAAACCCTGTATTGTAGGTGATGCTCAAACATCTTTAGTATATGTTGTATCAGTAAATTATGAATGCTACGTATTTGCATCAAATCAATATCATATTTTTACACCTATAAATTACATACCTCTTGTTAGAAACTGTTTTCGAACAGTTACGATTGATATAAGAAGAGATCATCTTGGTCGTGCAATACCATTCGAGTGGAACGTCAACCGTGACACTTCATTTTCGTCAAGTTGAATAATAATATTACACAATGTCTCACTACATTGACTATTATGAGAATCAGGTCGGAAATGGCGGTATTGAGCATGTTTATATTGGATCACTTTATCGGAAAGCCATGGAGGCATTGGTCAAGCTTAAAGGTATTTTTCATAAGGTTTTACCATTCATAAAGCGTGGTGCTCGCGTAGTCGGTAAAGAAGCTTTAAAAGCAAGTATAAATGTTTTGGACGATGTAAGCAGTAATAACGTATCATTTAAAGAGTCATTTCGTAATCGAGCTCGTGAATCTGGTAAACATTTAAAGAGAAAAGCTGAAGAAAAAATAGATAGTCTTATGAAAGCATTTGGTTATAAAAGAAGTAAAAGTGGGAGACAAACTCAGTCAAGAGGTCGGCGTCGTGTGATTACACGTCTCTACGCGTGAAAAATTAAAAAGACGTTCCAAACATTCAGTTAAAAAAAAGAAGAAGCAGAAATAAATTAAAAATAATAAAAAACGTTCGGTATATGACTTAATCGGACCTGCGCAAACATGGCTTTTTTACATACCCACTCATGTGAATGTGCAAAATCGGAATTGGACTTATTTACACTGCCACTAACTCAAATCTCTACCAAATCTACTCAATGGATCGAATATAAACCAGTAACTACCGTCTCCAAGAATTCGTATTTAGAATTTCTTATTCCAGGAAATTCCGATAATTATATTGATTAAGCCCACACCATGATCGATCTCAATATCCGTCTTGAAAATAAAAATGGTTTAATAGTCAAGGATGCATTGGTAGCACCGTAAACAATTTTTTACACAGTTTGTTTAATCAAGTAGATATATTTTTTAATCAAAAACCTGTGTTGCCACCGAATAATGCTTACGCTTATCGTGCTTACATAGAATCATTGTTGAATTATTCAGAGGATGCTAAGAAATCTCATTTAACAACTTCCTTATGGTTTGACGATACGCCAGGTCAGATGAATGCTGTTTTGAAAAAAACCGATAATAAAGTAACGTCAACTAATGAAGGATGTGAAAAACGATTTAATTTTATAAAAGAAGGCAAGAATTTAGATCTACTTGGACAATAACATTGTGATGCATTTCGTCAAGAAAAATTTCTTCTTATCGGTGTTGAGGTTCGCGTTAGACTTATACGTCCGAAAGACGTATTTTGTTTAATGGATTTTGAAAAAGAACCTGTATAGTTTAGAATTTTAGATGCATCTTTACGTGTACGTAGGGCAAAAATTAACCCAGGAATTCTACTTACACAATTGAAATTTTTAGCCAAGGGAACAGCTAAATATCCCCTAACGCGTGTAGAGGTTAAGTATTTTGCATTGCACACGGGTATAACAGGTGAAACCTTAGATAATATCTTCTTAGGGCAAATTCCAAAACGTGTAATTGTCGGATTAGTATCTAACAAAGCGTTTAACGGAAATAGAAAAGAAAACCCGTTCACCTTGGAACATTTAATTAATTATCTTAATACAAATGCCAATGCATTCCACACTTTATTCAGCGGAACTGGCATACATTTTCTAAATGAAGGAAATTGTATATCAAGAGAGTCATACCCTAATGACTTTTGTTTATATGCATTTGACTTAACACCTGATCTTTGTGCAAACTGTAATACGCATTGGAATTTAGTCAAAACGGGTGCCGTTCGTTTGGAATTACGTTTCGATAACGTTCTACAACAATCTGTTAATTCCGTCGTATATGCCGAGTATAATAATATTCTTGAGATTGATTCATCTCGATAGATAATCATCGATTTTAGTGGTTTAACTCATCACTGGATACATTTCTTAATAATCTTAGAAAATTTAGAAAGTTATTGTAGTTATAATATAACATTCCTACATTACGTCAGAGATAAAGAAATGGATTTATATTTAAATTACGTGTACTTGTACACAAATTTGTAAGAAGTCATTTAGATATAGTCGTGCACACAACATATGTGACATGGACTACGTTATTGTCATTCAAGTATTTCGGGACACCCATGGAAAATTCTTGTTTAAAGAAGTAGCAGTCGTAGCTCTCAATAAGGATTATACAGCGCACTGGATTGCATTCCCTCCTCACTCATTCTTTGAGTTACCTCTTAAAATTCAAGTACACAACAATTGGCTTAGTAGTTATTACCACGGTATCGAATGGTTTGAAAGTGATATTTTTCATCGACAACTTCACGCAAATTTACGGGAATTGGCGATAACAGCTAAGCAGATTTTAGTTCGAGGTTCTCAAGAAAAGAAACTTTTAGAGAGTATAAGAGCACGACGAGTCAAAAATTCGGAAGAGTTTAACTGTCGCTACGCATAATCTACCAAGAACCAACGGTTTTTGCTATATTCACCGATATATTCATAAAGAATTTTTCATATGTGCTTTAAATAATGCTCTGAAAATTAAACATTGGGTTAATAATTTTTACTTATTATGAATTATTTACTTACGTGGTTCACAATATTCAGGCAAATCTTCCAAAATTATTGTTATAACTAAATCATTATCCAACCAACTAGAAAATTTCATTTCGAAATCTGAATAGCTTTTTCTCGATTTTTTAAATTCTGCGTACTTTTTATGATAGCTATTACAAAAGTTTGACCCCAGTATCTCAGAAATGGTACAAATTATTTTTTCATCAGCATTTAATTTAAAACGATCAAATATATATTGTAAAACAGCAGCTTTTCGATTATCCCATCTCCACAATTACTTTTCAAAAATCTTTATTTCTTAATGTAAAATTCATTGTAATATTTGCTAAGATTTTGCGTATCTTCCTTAATGTTGGTTGCATTTTCTTCTATTCTTACGTGTACCATTCAGAGACAAGACGTATTCCATACTCGAAAAACACATTCGCTTAATCTTTCAAATATGCATCCACATTTTTGCTCCTTAGCACATTTGTTACGTATTTCGCAATCAACCGCCCGTTGTCAGCTTTCGTCGTCATCACGTGTGTTACGTTTTCTGGCCTTATCGCTCCTGTGTCATATTCTAGTCTCTGACACTATTCGGTCCAACGCTCGCAAGCGAAGAACGTATGTTCAGCGTCATCATAATCCCAGCCGCAGTACTTGCAATCTGTCAAAGCAAGCCTGCCCATTCGGTGTAAATAGCCCCGTAAGTATTCGTGTCCAGGCAGGAACTGTGTGAGATAGAAGTTCACCTCACCGGGATTCCTTTCCTTCCATTGGACAACCAAAGGGACAAGCCTATGCATCCAACGTCCGTGTGAGATGTTTGTTATCCAGTCTGTCAGAGTTTCAACGTATGCGTTCCTTTTTCCGTCCCAGTCTAAATCCTGTTCACGTTCCTGCTATGCGCGTATGCAGGCTTACGTTCCGCCACGAGTAGGTCGATCGGAATAACGCCAACGATTCTCAACGCGCCCGTCCGCTATACGCTCGTCATCGATTTCGTCCGTTTCTTCACGTGTACCGCGTCAGCCTAGATCTCCGTACCGTCAAATATGAGGACAATATGTAATTAATGAACATATGAACAAACATAACCACACTTTTAACTTCAATATCGTTTATATTCTTGACAAAAAAAATGTAGAAAAAACGTCTTGTCACTGATTTGGTACACATACGTATACAAAAAAATGCAATCAACATTAAGGAATACACGCAAAATCTTAACAAATATTACAATGGTGTTATTAGGAAATTCAAAAATTTGTGATAATTGAAAACAAACCAAAAATTAAAAGATAGTTGAGTTCGAGTAAATATGGGTTGAAAAAAAGCTTGAATTACTCAATTTGGAGCAAAATTATGAAGAAAATAAGAAATTAAAGAAATTTGAACCAAAATTTAATATAAAAATTTTTTTTTTCTTATTTTCTTCGTAACTTTTTTCTAAATTGAGCAATTTAAGTTTCTTTTTTTTAAACCATATCTAATTGAACTCAACTATCTTTTAATTTTTGGTTTGAGCTCTTATCAATATTCATTTTCGAGTTATAAGCGATCAAAGTGAAAGTAATTTTCATTGAAATTATTGTTAGATGTCGAATAACTTTCGTAAATGTGGCCATTGGTAAGTAATTATTTGGTTTTCTTCAAATTTTTATATAACAAAAGACATACCAAAGTTAAGATAATATCCGTTTCCCGGAGGTCAAGTACTTCCCTTGTAAGTATTAGGTAAAGTGATATTTGCTAATTGTTTAAATTAAAATTTTTCTTTTGCATTATTATCATTATTCTTATCAAAAAATTTATTTTGTTTAAACGCAACTTACTATATTCCTTTATAAAATATAAGGGATTATTATTATTATTAAGCAATATCTCAATTATCAACTTGTAATTGTTTGTATGCAAAATTCCATCCGAAAGCAAGAAACCTCTGTCTGTAAGATTGAAAACAAAGTTCTTTTTTGGCTGAATTGGATGATTAGAGAAAAATCTATATGTCTGCCTGAAGACGTAAGTTTTTGGAAGCAGTCTAATTATATAGTTATTTTTTTTAATTAATGTTATGTCAAGGAATTTAATGCTATCGTCTTTTTCTTATTCAAACCTAAACTGTAAATTTTTATTATAAGAATTAAAAAACAATAACAAATGTATGTATATAATTCTTTTTAACACACATCGTGTCATCCACATATCTAAAAGAAAACACTGGTCGGAAATTATGATTAATATTCAAATTGTTGAAACATTGTTTCAAATGCAAAACTTCCATTACAATCTCAGCAAATAAAAAATAATAGGAACCTATCGGACTACCAGAGATTGGTTTGTAATACTTTTTATTGAAACTAAAGTATGTATTTTCATAAAAAAAAATTGTACGTGTTGTAAATCCGACACTTTTCTTTACAAAATGTCCAAAACCAAAGAACAAGGAATCTTGGATAAAAGTGATATAACGGCCAAGGAAAGTAATATACAATCGTTCTCAATTGTAAAACTTTTTAATTTTTCTTTCAATTTAATACTCTTATTAATATACGAATTAGATCACTTTTTGCTTATTTAATTTCAGAATGAATTAATTTAGCTAAAAAATGTGTTGAGTTGTTACTCAACTAATGAAATAAGAGGTCGTAAAGGAATATTTGCTTTATGAATCTTAGGTAAACCATAACCTTTAGTTAAATTATTGTTAGAACAGGTAAGTGCATTATTATGAAATTTTTTACAAAAATATCCAGTATCGTTAAGATTTTTTTAGAATTTCAGCTTCATTGTTTTGTAAATTCTTTAGTGGACTTCGACTAATTACCTGATATGTGAAATATCAAACAATAAATCCAACATTTTAGACATATATTCCGATTTTAGCATACAAACAGTATGATTGCCTTTATCAAAAGTAAGTTGTAGAGAATATATCTGATCAATCAACTACGTTTCTAAATAATCACGAAGTGCAACCAAGAATTACTTTAAAAAATGATGGATTGAATTAAATTATGATTATAAGATCAAATAAGGTTAATGGTTCTAAGAGAAAATAATTTATAAATTTGTATAAAAATACTTTTATAAAATTTTTATAAAAAATATATAAAAGGACTGTTGTAAAAATAAATTAAACGTTTCAAATTAGTTGCACCATTCTGCAGTAACGGAGAAAAAAATTTATATATGGCACGACCGAGAGGTTGCGGGCACCAAAAAATGAATATTTCAGCGCGAGAAAGAATTACTGCTACCACCGACGACATTAATAAAAATGTCAACAGTTCCTCCTTCACTGCGATTTGGCTGAAAGTTTTGAACGTCATTTCGATATTTTCAAAGTTGTTACATCCGCCGGATTTTTTAACATCGACTTGGACATCGTGAAGGTTAGACAGGGTCGGACCAAATGTTCGTTCTTTGGTCCGACCCTGTCTAACCTTCACGATGTCCAAGTCGATGTTAAAAAATCCGGTGGATGTAACAACTTTGAAAATAGCGAAATGACGTTCAAAACTTTCAGCCAAATCGCAGTGAAGGAGGAACTGTGACATTTTTATTAATATCGTCGGTAGCAGCAGTAATTCTTTCTCGCGCTGAAATATTCATTGTTTTGGTGTCCATAACCTCTCGGTCGTGCCATCTAAATTTTTTTCTCCGTTACTGCAAGATGGTGCAGCTGATTTGAAACGTTTAATTTAGTTTTTAAAACAGTCCTTTTATATATTTTTATAAAGTTTTTATGAAAAATTTATAAATTATTTAGTGGATTTCGACTAATTACCTGATATGTGAAATATCAAACAATAAATCCAACATTTTAGACATATATTCCGATTTAGCATACAAACAGTATGATTGCCTTTATCAAAAGCAAGTTGTAGAGAATATATCTGATCAATCAACTACGTTTCTAAATAATCACGAAGTGCAACCAAGAATTACTTTAAAAAATGATGGATTGAATAAAATTATGATTATAAGATCAAATAAGGTTAATGGTTCTAAGTGAAAATAATTTATAAATTTGTATAAAAATACTTTTATAAAATTTTTATAAAAAATATATAAAAGGACTGTTGAGACCGACACGGTGGCGGAGTGGCGGAAACGCACCTCGGCCGGTCATGAAAGTTAAGCAGCACCGAGCGCGGTTGGTACTTGGATGGGTGACCGTTCTCGGACTTAGCTTAAATGATCGGTTAGGTGTTTTTTCACATTCCACAACGTGAGCGGGAGGTGTGAGGCATTCGGTTTTGGTGTTAAAGTCTACGCAATGTGACCTTGCCACCCAAACAGAATTGTTCTCGAATACACTGCCCTTCTCGGAGGAGGTTTTCCTAAATGGCATTTATCCCAACGGGTTTGGCCACAGGTTTTCCCTCTCTCCACGGGCATAACCCCGGGCGAATGCGAGAAGGTGGGGTAAAGAGGGGGTAAAAATTGGAAATGTAATGAAATGGAATAAAGGTGTAGGGGATACGTAAAAACCTGTAAAAAGGTGTACGTGGAAACTACCAAAAATTTAAATATAAAAGGACTGTTGTAAAATAAATTAAACGTTTCAAATTAGCTGCACCATTCTGCAGTAACGGAGAAAAAAATTTATATGGCACGACCGAGAGGTTGCGGGCACGAAAAAATGAATATTTCAGCGCGAGAAAGAATTACTGCTACCACCGACGACATTAATAAAAATGTCAACAGTTCCTCCTTCACTGCGATTTGGCTGAAAGTTTTGAACGTCATTTCGATATTTTCAAAGTTGTTACATCCGCTGTCGTTGGCAGCCAAAGAAAAAATTAAATATTGACTTGACAACCAAAGAACGAAACATTTGGTCCGACCCTGTCTAACCTTCACGATGTCCAAGTCGATGTTAAAAAATCCGGTGGATGTAACAACTTTGAAAATAGCGAAATGACGTTCAAAACTTTCAGCCAAATCGCAGTGAAGGAGGAACTGTTGACATTTTTATTAATATCGTCGGTAGCAGCAGTAATTCTTTCTCGCGCTGAAATATTCATTGTTTTGGTGTCCATAACCTCTCGGTCGTGCCATCTAAATTTTTTTCTCCGTTACTGCAAGATGGTGCAGCTGATTTGAAACGTTTAATTTAGTTTTTAAAACAGTCCTTTTATATATTTTTATAAAGTTTTTATGAAAAATTTATAAATTATTTCCACTTGGGGTAGCGAATTTACGATATGTGCGACTGTAATTGCAAATGACCTATTTAATAACTTAGTACGGGGAGGTAAGCAGTTGAGATTATTATTTTCCAGCTAAAAATATCTGGAAAATGTATTTTTAACAAGTACTTCCTTAATAAAACAATCGTAATATGCATTGCTAATTAGAACCAAGTTGGGTGCAAGAAAAAAGCTGAGTTAAAATAATAAAGAAAATTAAATAACTACATCCCCGTTGAAAAAGTTCCTATTGATTCAGTATTGATTCTGTGATGAAATCATTATGGAATTAATAAAAAATAGCTACTGATATTGATCAAAATCAATTCTGACTCAGTAGTAAGTTCTCACCAAAACGCAAACTGATTTCTTACTGAATTATTACAAAATCAGTAATGAATCAATGTTGTATCATTATGGAATCAGTACTGTATCAATTTTGAAATTATTTAATTGAAGAAGGGCAATGTGCCCTTAAAAATTCAGTATTCACTCAATTCAGAATCAGTGTCAAATCAATACCCTGTTTAAAAAATTCACACTGATTCAGTACTGATTTCTCTAAAAAATAAATAAAATAAATTTTTTTAGATAATTCACTAAAAAAAATTAGGTAAAAACAAATAAAATTCTCAAAAAAACATTAAATAAATAAAAAAAAGTATTACACATTTTTCTGTTTATGTTAGTTATTTACCCATCCACTTATTAACCGCGGTCAATGCTGCTTAACTTTCATTATCTATCATTTCTCAGTCTATTCTCAATGCTACATTCACAAACAGTTAGAAAGATAATAAAAACATATTTGTAGACATTTCAAAAAACCCAATTAGAATTTATTTTAATGGTATTAATTTATAGGAATAAACATATTTTAAAAATATGGACAATTTCATACAAGTTAAAATTTTAATGTACATATCGGTAACATATTAGAAGAACAATATATATTTAGTAATATATTGCAGCAATTTCATATTAATTGTAACTAGGCTTTTTGAAACGTCTACAAATATGTTTTCATTATCTTATTGTAACTGTTGTGAATGTAGCAGATAGAAGATAGTAAATTATGCAATAGAAAATACTAAAATCAGTATGGAAGTAATATTCATTCATTTGTACGATATTAATTTCTCCATAATGTATTAAAACGTAAATATCTCTATTTTATTGGTTTAAACTAAAATACAAAAAATAATTTTAAACCAATAAAAAAGAGATATTTACGTTTTAATACATATGGAGAAATTAATATGCACAAAAGAGTATTATTATTAATATTATATTAATTATTTATTGATGTAAGATACGCCAGGGCTAACAATTATGAAATAAATTTTGGTTAATACTTTTTGAGTAAATGTACAGCTAAATTTTTTAGCAGAAAACTTGATGATTTCATTTTGATTTCAGTATTTTCTATTGCAGTAAGTTTGTATAAAGTAAGATAAGAATTGCTAAAGTGTAATCGAAATTGCATCATACTTTCGAATTTTTACACCTTTGTAAAAGGTCTTTTAGATATTTAACAATTGGATTAATGAAATATATGTACTTGAAATGTTAAATATTATAACCTTAAAGAGATGTTATTACTAATTCCATACTGATTTTAGTATTTTCTATTGCATGATTTACTATCTTCTATCTGCTACATTCACAAACAGTTACAATAAGATAATGAAAACATATTTATAAAAAGCCTAGTTACAATTAATATGAAATTGCTGCCATATATTACTATATATTTGTTTAAAAATATGTTTATTCCATTAAAATTAATACCATTAAAATAATATCTAGCTGGGCTTTTTGAAATGTCTACAAATATGTTTTTATTATCTTTGTAACTGTTTGTGAATGTAGCATTGAGAATAGACTGAGAAATGATAGATAATGAAAGTTAAGCAGCATTGACCGCGGTTAATAAGTGGATGGGTGAATAACTAACATAAACAGAAAAATGTGTAATACTTTTTTTTTATTTATTTAATGTTTTTTTGAGAATTTTATTTGTTTTTACCTAATTTTTTTTAGAGAATTATCTAAAAAAATTTATTTTATTTATTTTTTAGAGAAATCAGTACTGAATCAGTGTGAATTTTTTAAACAGGGTATTGATTTGACACTGATTCTGAATTGAGTGAATACTGAATTTTTAAGGGCACATTGCCCTTCTTCAATTGAATAATTTCAAAATTGATACAGTACTGATTCCATAATGATACAACATTGATTCATTACTGATTTTGTAATAATTCAGTAAGAAATCAGTTTTGCGTTTTGGTGAGAACTTACTACTGAGTCAGAATTGATTTTGATCAATATCAGTAGCTATTTTTTATTAATTCCATAATGATTTCATCACAGAATCAATACTGAATCAATAGGAAATTTTTCAACGGGGATTTTATAAAAATAGTTTTTATTAGTTTTGTTAATTTTTATCGATTACTATTTATTATAAGTTAGATTTATCAATTTATTACTGGATTGTAGTGAATTTATATAAATAAAACAATAAAATGAGTATGAAAATTCTTGAACTAATAAGGGCTGGTTGGTTAAATGTTGAAAAAAAAACAAAAAAAATTATAATTTCAGTTTTCTCAAATAAAATAGTGAAAATAATAAAATTTTAGGTACTTATGTAATATGGGCAAAACGTCTGATGACGGTTATGTGCTGCTCATTTCATTGTCATAGTATTGTTTAAACCGTTAACACAATTTTGCATTGTGTGACGTAACAAATTGTTACCAACATATTTCTAATAATATATTCATCATGCATCTATATTTTGCCCATAGTTTTAATTTTTAAACATAATTTTAATACAACTTTAAATATCTTTTAAACTTGTTTTATTATTTAGTATGATTGTAATGATCGTGCCTAAATGTAAAAGCTTAGCTTTACTACTTTGTATGTTTCCATGTTCTTATAGTTGATAATATTAACATTATATAAAACATTTTAACTCAGAGTGAAGCTATATCAAATGCAGTATATTATATTTACACACCGATAATGAGCTTGAAAACTCAAAAGGTTTTGGCTATGATACTAGCTAGGGCACAACGTCCAGTAGAAATGACAGCTGGTGGCATTATGCAATTATCTCTTAAAACTTTTGGATCGGTATGCCCATTATATTAGATATAACGATAGTTAGTTTAGTAGATTTCTATTTTTAATTTTTTCTTTTATTGCTATACATTATTTGAAATATTATTAATATATTTAGATGAAATGTTTTGTAAGGCATAAAGATATTTTTATATTTCAGATAATGTCGTCTTCTCATTTTTCGTAGTATTACAAAATTTTGCAAACTAGATGTATAAATTCGTATCTATAGCAAAATAAATTACTTTCACGTTTAATCTACAATCTACCTTTTACTTAAGTTTGATGAAATCGACAAATGAAGAAACGAAACCTAATTTAATAAATATAACTACTGGTTCCGAAAATCCTAATGTTTATTTAATCCTATTTTCACATTCAAAGAAGCTCGTTAATATACAAACTTTATCAAAAGTGTAACAATAGTTTTAATTTTATATTGTGAACACAAGCACTGCTTTATTTGAAAATTAAATTTTACAGGTTATTCATAAACTATTTGCCGATTATTTTAATCTCCTTTTTTTGGAGAATGTTGTCAAGAAAACTTGATAAAAATCTGTCAAAACTAATTAGTCCTGAAATAATAATAAATTTCGAAACAATTTTTACATTTAAAATTGTATGTCTCTAGGAATATATTTAATCTTGAAATTTTATTTTGCCAATACTGATATTAAGAATAAAATTACAATATGTATATGAAGAAACTAAAACGCAACTTTTATTCAAATACGTTAGAAATATTACGAACACTACAATAGTTTCTAAACATAAAATATCAGAAATAATTCATTAAAGAATCATGAATATGGCATATGCATATTTTATACGAGTACTCTAATAACAAAAAGTACAAAGTTAAGTAAATCTTATTTTTGTTAAATATCAGTTACAATAATTTTAAATCCTAAAGTAGTAAAATTAATTTATTAAATAATATGTTACACGTAATAATAAATTTGAAATATCATTGTTAGCAATAATATACTGTGCAACGCATAAAATATTATATCATGAATATATACTTTTGTCGCGAAATGTAATTTTGTATAAGAAGGTAGTACATACAAGTACTATTATTCAGAGTCTCCCTATTTAATTATTCAAACGATAATGTGAAGATAGTTTCACTTGTACATATTTACGATATATTGTCCCTTTGTGCATTTAAATACATTAGACTGATTTTTTCTTTACAACAGATAATGTGTATTAAAAGTTACTCAGTCATATACTTTACAAACAGAGTATTAAAATTTACTAAAATGTGCACACAATGTTATACAATATAAATAAATATTAAATGATTAATTAAAGTCCGTCAATATAGATACGCCATACTTGCAAGTTAGAATTTACTTGTGACTTAGAGAGATATTTCTTGTTCAATATTATAATAAAACATTAATTACTATTTTTAAATACTACAAATTTTCTTATTGATTGGAAAAATATCTTTTATAACTATAATTAAATCTAAACTAGCGATCTTTATTGTAAGTATAACTTATTTGTAAATTTGTATAAAAATACTTTTATAAAATTTTTATAAAAAATATATAAAAGGACTGTTGTAAAAATAAATTAAACGTTTCAAATTAGTTGCACCATTCTGCAGTAACGGAGAAAAAAATTTATATATGGCACGACCGAGAGGTTGCGGGCACCAAAAAATGAATATTTCAGCGCGAGAAAGAATTACTGCTACCACCGACGACATTAATAAAAATGTCAACAGTTCCTCCTTCACTGCGATTTGGCTGAAAGTTTTGAACGTCATTTCGATATTTTCAAAGTTGTTACATCCGCCGGATTTTTTAACATCGACTTGGACATCGTGAAGGTTAGACAGGGTCGGACCAAATGTTTCGTTCTTTGGTTGTCAAGTCAATATTCAATTTTTTCTTTGGCTGCCAACGACGGCGGATGTAACAACTTTGAAAATAGCGAAATGACGTTTAAAACTTTCAGCCAAATCGCAGTGAAGGAGGAACTGTTGACATTTGTATTAATATCGTCGGTAGCAGCAGTAATTCTTTCTCGCGCTCAAATATTCATTGTTTTGGTGTCCATAACCTCTCAGTCGTGCCATCTAAATTTTTTTCTCCGTTACTGCAAGATGGTGCAGCTGATTTGAAACGTTTAATTTAGTTTTTAAAAAACTTTTATATATTTTTATAAAGTTTTTATGAAAAATTTATAAATTATTTCCACTTGGGGTAGCGAATTTACGATATGTGCGACTGTAATTGCAAATGACCTATTTAATAACTTAGTACGGGGAGGTAAGCAGTTGAGATTATTATTTTCCAGCTAAAAATATCTGGAAAATGTATTTTTAACAAGTACTTCCTTAATAAAACAATCGTAATATGCATTACTAATTAGAACCAAGTTGGGTGCAAGAAAAAAGCTGAGTTAAAATAATAAAGAAAATTAAATAACTACATTTTATAAAAATAGTTTTTATTAGTTTTGTTAATTTTTATCGATTACTATTTATTATAAGTTAGATTTATCAATTTTATTACTGGATTGTAGTGAATTTATATAAATAAAACAATAAAATGAGTATGAAAATTCTTGAACTAAATAAGGGCTGGTTGGTTAAATGTTGAAAAAAAAACAAAAAAAATTATAATTTCAGTTTTCTCAAATAAAATAGTGAAAATAATAAAATTTTAGGTACTTATGTAATATGGGCAAAACGTCTGATGACGGTTATGTGCTGCTCATTTCATTGTCATAGTATTGTTTAAACCGTTAACACAATTTTGCATTGTGTGACGTAACAAATTGTTACCAACATATTTCTAATAATATATTCATCATGCATCTATATTTTGCCCATAGTTTTAATTTTTAAACATAATTTTAATACAACTTTAAATATCTTTTAAACTTGTTTTATTATTTAGTATGATTGTAATGATCGTGCCTAAAATGTAAAAGCTTAGCTTTACTACTTTGTAAGTTTCCATGTTCTTATAGTTGATATTATTAACATTATATAAAACATTTTAACTCAGAGTGAAGCTATATCAAATGCAGTATATTATATTTACACACCGATAATGAGCTTGAAAACTCAAAAGGTTTTGGCTATGATACTAGCTAGGGCACAACGTCCAGTAGAAATGACAGCTGGTGGCATTATGCAATTATCTCTTAAAACTTTTGGATCGGTATGCCCATTATATTAGATATAACGATAGTTAGTTTAGTAGATTTCTATTTTTAATTTTTTCTTTTATTGCTATACATTATTTGAAATATTATTAAATATATTTAGATGAAATGTTTTTGTAAGGCATAAAGATATTTTTATATTTCAGATAATGTCGTCTACAGTCTCATTTTTCGTAGTATTACAAAATTTTGCAAACTAGATGTATAAATTCGTATCTATAGCAAAATAAATTACTTTCACGTTTAATCTACAATCTACCTTTTACTTAAGTTTGATGAAATCGACAAATGAAGAAACGAAACCTAATTTAATAAATACAACTACTGGTTCCGAAAATCCTAATGTTTATTTAATCCTATTTTCACATTCAAAGAAGCTCGTTATACAAACTTTATCAAAAGTGTAACAATAGTTTTAATTTTATATTGTGAACACAAGCACTGCTTTTTTTGAAAATTAAATTTTACAGGTTATTCATAAACTATTTGCCGATTATTTTAATCTCCTTTTTTTGGAGAATGTTGTCAAGAAAACTTGATAAAAATCTGTCAAAACTAATTAGTCCTAAAATAATAATAAATTTCGGAACAATTTTGCATTTAAAATTGTATGTCTCTAGGAATATATTTAATCTTGAAATTTTATTTTGCCAATACTGATATTAAGAATAAAATTACAATATGTATATGAAGAAACTAAAACGCAACTTTTATTCAAATACGTTAGAAATATTACGAACACTACAATAGTTTCTAAACATAAAATATCAGAAATAATTCATTAAAGAATCATGAATATGGCATATGCATATTTTATACGAGTACTCTAATAACAAAAAGTACAAAGTTAACCCTGTTAAAAAAATTCACGCTGATTCAGTACTGATTTCATATTGAAATCAATATGAAATCATCATTGCATCAATATAACATCATCACCGAATCAGAGTAAAATCAGTACTGAATCTGCAGTAACTTTTTCCCAAAACGCAGAATTGAATTGGTACAGAATCAGTGCAAAATCAGGATTGAATCAGTACAAAATCGGTATTGAATGTTTACTGAATCTGCGATGAATCAGAGTTACACGCAGAGTAATAAAACAATAAAAGTTCATTTATATGTGATTAATAAAAGTGATTAATCACATACCGTAACACGTGTTTAATCACATGATTTTTTACATGTTAAATAACGTGATTATTTCGTTGTAAATTTCCAAGAGAAAAGTATGTAGTATAATTCTCTAAAAAAAATTAGGTAAAAACAAATAAAATCGTCAAAAAAACATAAAATAGATAAAAAAAAGTATTACACATTTTTCTGTTTATGTTAGTTATTCACCCATCCACTTATTAACCGCGTTCAATGCTGCTTAACTTTCAGGATCAATCATTTCTCAGTATATTCTCAATGCTACATTCACAAACAGTTACAAAGATAATAAAAACATATTTGTAGACATCTCAAAAAGCCCAATTAGAATTTATTTTAATGGTATTAATTTTAATGGAATAAACATATTTTTAAAAATGTGGACAATTTCATACAAGTTAAAATTTTAATGCACACATCGGTACCATATTAGAAAAACAATATATATTTAGTAAAATATTGAAGCAAATTCATATTAATTGTAACTAGGTTTTTTGAAACGTCTACAAATATGTTTTCATTATTTTTGTAACTGTTTGTGAATGTAGCAGCTAGAAGATAGTAAATCAAACAATAAAAATACTAAAATCAGTATGCATGGAAGTAATAACATATGTTATTATAATGAAAACATATTTGTTAGACGTTTCAAAAAACCTAGTTACAATTAATATGAATTTGCTTCAATATTTTACTAAATATATATTGTTTTTCTAATATGGTACCGATGTGTGCATTAAAATTTTAATTTGTATGAAATTGTCCACATTTTTAAAAATATGTTTATTCCATTAAAATTAATACCATTAAAATAAATTCTAATTGGGCTTTTTGAGATGTCTACAAATATGTTTTTATTATCTTTGTAACTGTTTGTGAATGTAGCATTGAGAATAGACTGAGAAATGATTGATCCTGAAAGTTAAGCAGCATTGACCGCGGTTAATAAGTGGATGGGTGAATAACTAACATAAACAGAAAAATGTGTAATACTTTTTTTTATCTATTTTATGTTTTTTTGACAATTTTATTTGTTTTTACCTAATTCTTTTTAGAGAATTATACTACATACTTTTCTCTTGGAAATTTACAACGAAATAATCACGTTATTTAACATGTAAAAAATCATGTGATTAAACACGTGTTACGGTATGTGATTAATCACTTTTATTAATCACATATAAATGAACTTTTATTGTTTTATTACTCTGCGTGTAACTCTGATTCATCGCAGATTCAGTAAACATTCAATACCGATTTTGTACTGATTCAATCCTGATTTTGCACTGATTCTGTACCAATTCCATTCTGCGTTTTGGGAAAAAGTTACTGCTGATTCAGTACTGATTTTACTCTGATTCGGTGATGATGTTATATTGATGCAATGATGATTTCATATTGATTTCAATATGAAATCAGTACTGAATCAGCGTGAATTTTTTTAATAAGTAAATCTTATTTTTGTTAAATATCAGTTACAATAATTTTAAATCCTAAAGTAGTAAAATTAATTTATTAAATAATGTGTTACACGTAATAATAAATTTGAAATATCATTGTTAGCAATAATATACTGTGCAACGCATAAAATATTATATCATGAATATATACTTTTGTCGCGAAATGTAATTTTGTATAAGAAGGTAGTACATACAAGTACTATTATTCAGAGTCTCCCTATTTAATTATTCAAACGATAATGTGAAGATAGTTTCACTTGTACATATTTACGATATATTGTCCCTTTGTGCATTTAAATACATTAGACTGATTTTTTTCTTTACAACAGATAATGTGTATTAAAAGTTACTCAGTCATATACTTTACAAACAGAGTATTAAAATTTACTAAAATGTGCACACAATGTTATACAATATAAATAAATATTAAATGATTAATTAAAGTCCGTCAATATAGATACGCCATACTTGCAAGTTAGAATTTACTTGTGACTTAGAGAGATATTTTCTTGTTCGATATTATAATAAAACATTAATTACTATTTTTAAATCCTACAAATTTTCTTATTGATTGGAAAAATATCTTTTATAACTATAATTAAATCTAAACTAGCGATCTTTATTGTAAGTATAACTTATTTCTAAGTTCTTATTTATTTATAAACGAAATATTTTTGAAATGATTTATTAAATAAAAAACATCATTAATTATGAAACTTTTTTCATTGCACAGATAAAACGGAACTGTCAAAAATGGTTCTTGTAAAAGAAGAACCTGTAAGTTTTGAGCAAATTACATGGCCCTACTTCCAAATTCTTCGTTATATGGCAATATTACCGTTCAGAGGCAAAGATTACAGCTACATATTTACAAGATTCCTATCAATTTATATACCATTCACAAGTGTGATGAATACTTTTATACACATTGCTAGTGCGGTTAATCGAATGTACATGGTAAAGTTTTATTTTTTTATAATGATTTTAACTTTTATTTGCACGTTGAAATAATTTAAAAAATAATTTAATGGGATTTACTTATTGTAAAATAAATGTAAAACACGAATTTTTTTAACATTTATATATGAGACATTCTACGTCAAGTGTATCCTTCTGTTCAAAATTTGGGAATCTTTGGACAGTAATTTTGAACTCCAAATATTTGTATTAATATAAACGTTCAAAATCTTTGTGGCCTTTTGAAAAAACCCATAACCTATAACCCTTTTCATATGCTTTAGAGAAATAGGGTTATTCAACTATTCATCATTTTATTAAAAAGTCTAATTTATCTTTAGATAGAAATGCAAACATTGGGTTATGGTTTATCAGTTTTTTTAAAGGCCATAAAAATTCTAAAAGTTTATATTATTACGAATATTTTAAGTTCTAAATCACTGTTTAAAGTTTCCCCAATTTTTGCTCAGGGGTGTTCACTTGACGTGAAATGACACACGCACACGCTCGCATATACATATATATATACATTTATTAAGAATACATACATATATATGGGGTATTCCACGTGAAGTGGTCCGATCAAAATTTTAAAATGCACCAAATTTTGGGTACACTTTGCAAATGTTTTTCAGAATACAGAAAAAAATTTTTAGGTACTGGAATCTATTTGCTCAAAAGTTATTCTAACCTCAAAAAGTGAATTTTTCCATATTTTTTTCAACACCAGCTGGGTTTACCGCTATATAACTCAAAATCTATCAACTTTTACTATAGAACATTATATGTAACATTCGTTGCTAATTATATCTAGAATTTATTCTTCTGGGTTAGAATTTCTAATCTCAAGGTCAATGTTACATAAACTACATGTCAATATTCAACTTGAAAAAAGTGCAAGTGCGCCACCTTTGATTTTTTCATCCAAAAGTCTAAAAGAAAGCTTGGAGCAATATCTATCAAATGAGCTGTAGCATTTTTATGGCCTCCAATTCTGTAAAAAGTTATGACAATTTAAAAAAACACGAAATTTTTTAAAAAATTTAAATGGGAATTACCATGTTAATTTTTGTGAATTTTTTGTCTTTCTTTAAATTGTCATAACTTTTTACAGAATTGGAGGCCATAAAAATGCTACAGACCATTTGAAAGGTATTGCTCCAAGCTTTCTTTTAGACTTTTGGATGAAAAAATCAAAGGTGGCGCACTTGCACTTTTTTCAAGTTGAATATTGACATGTAGTTTATGTAACATTGACCTGAGATTAGAAATTCTAACCCAGAAGAATAAATTCTAGATATAATTAGCAACGAATGTTACATATAATGTTTATAGTAAAAGTTGATAGATTTTGAGTTATATAGCGGTAAACCCAGCTGGTGTTGAAAAAAATATGGAAAAATTCACTTTTTGAGGTTAGAATAACTTTTGAGCAAATAGATTCCTGTACCTAAAATTTTTTTTCTGTATTCTGAAAAACATTTGCAAAGTGTACCCAAAATTTGGTGCATTTTAAAATTTTGATCGGACCACTTCACGTGGAATACCCCATATATATATATATATATATATATATTCTTAAGAAATAAATTCTCAATTTCATAACTTGTCAAAATGTCTGTAATGATATACAAAATTACAAAGTATGTCACTTTTGGCGGTAAAACATTCTACTGCTTCTTTACCGTCATGTTCTAGACCGCACCCTTTCATTTCTTTTCTGCAATAGTAGCAAATCTTTTTTCCATTGTGCTCAAAATGATGCACTTTGAGAAATAATATTAAATAAAATTTGAAGGGTAAGTTCGAGTTAGATGACATATACGAACCTGTGATACTTATGTGTGGAGCTGTGAGATGTATAATACTGTTGGATTCTCGCTCTGAGTATAAGAAGTTAATTGACGAATGCCACGCGATTTGGTCAATTTGTTCACATAGTGAACATTTGATTGTGATCCAATATAATAAATTACTTAGAATATTTTTTAATGTTGTATTCTACAGCACTGCGGGAATTTATGTTGCATTTGTATGTGTGGGTTTAATAAGTTATGTGTCGTCATTTAGAGCGAATGACACACAGATTAGAAAATTAGCTTTTAAGTAAGTATACTAATATTTTGAATTATTTAACATTAAATTTATAACACGGAGAAAATGTGTAAAATATATTTTTCTTAACTCCGTGTGCAAAGTTCGATTTTGCACCCGCATTTGAGTGCGCAAAATAGTACATTCCCGCACTAGTGCGCAAATAGTACTTTACGATACAAGTGCGCAAAATAGGTGATTCCCACACGAGTCGGATTTGCCGCCCAAGCGAAGCGAGAGTGGCAAAAAGGCGAGTGTGGGGGTCACCTATGCGCACGCGTATCGTATACTATGTTTCCTAACGATTTGCGCAAAGATTTCAATTTATGCTGACATTTGAGCGAGCGAGATAGTACATTGCTGCATTAGTGGGCAAAATAAAATTTTCCTACTATCGTGCGCAAAGTTCGAGTTTGCGCACTCATTTGCGTGCGCAAAGTTCCACTTTCCCACACGCTATAATTTCTATAATTGAGCGTGCGCGAAAGTAGTTGAGCGTGCGGGAAAGTAGTTAAGCGTGCGGAAAAGTGGTTGAACACGTAGGAAAGTATAAGAAGTTGGGCGCAATACAATATGTATGAATATGGGCACGTAACTCGAACGCCGATTTGTTTACGTCTTGTTACTTAGCAACATCTTATATTTATGTTAAAAGTTTCAATCTTAATTTTGACGTCTCACTTGCGGCTCTATATATACGTATTTATATGTTCTGAATAAGGATGACATCAGTAAGTGGGGTCGACAGTGATAGTGACGATGTGTTTGATGATGTGCCACCGGAATAGCTTGAAGCAGCAAAAGAAATAGCTTTGAATACGTTGCCAAATATTTCTAAACAAAAATATACAAAAGTTTACAATGAGTTCAAAAAGTGGCGTAGTACAAGAGATACGAAATCATTTGCAGAGTCCGTTTTATTACTGTATTTAAACGAAATATCAACAAAATTTAAATTTAAATGTTAAAGTAACGGTTTTTCATTTTTTTTAAGCGGGGGGGCTCCGCCCCCCCGAACCCCCCGTCCGCCCCAACATTCCCTCCGCCCACGCGGTTCTGCTCAAATGTGTCGAACTTTGCGCACTCAGTAGGAAAAATAGTATACGATACTCGTGCGCTCGTAGGTTATCTCGCACTCGCTTCGCTCGTGCGGGAACAACCTGCTTTGCGCACTCGTATCGTAATGTACTATTTCCTGCAATAGTACTCACAATTATAAGAGAAAAAGTTATTTCTCCTCGAACCGATGTTTCCGCCTGAGCGAAGCGAGGGTGAAAAGATGGTACGGGTTTGAAATCACTTTGTCTCTCATAATTGTGAGCACTATTGCAGGAAATTGTTATTTTGCGCACTAGTACGGGACAGTACTATATTGCGCACTCAAACGCGTGAGCAAAATCGAATTTTGCGCACGGAGTTAGGAAGAATAGTATACGATACATTTATTACACTTGTATCTTAATGTACTATTTTATATTAAATATTTTTTTATTTAATCTTTTCAATTTTAGATGGTTTGTTGATGATGTACATGAATCGCCTAACTATGAAATTATATTCATTTTCCAAAACCTAGTCGCCTGGACAGGTACGATTTGGGTCCCTGGTGCAGAAATTTCAGCATCTTTTGCTCTTATTTTCAGCTCAGCATATTTTAGGATACTTCAAGATAGACTTTTAATTTTAATTGTTCAGGACATGAAACAAGGAAATGAAGAACACATATATGAAAAAATTCTCGACCGTGTTAGGTTTCATCAAAGGCTTTACAAGTAAGTTTAAAGACACATAATGTAATAATATTTGTCAGGTTATTTCAGTTATAACAAATATATGTTTAATTTTATTAACAATTCAAAACTAATGAATTAATTTAATAACGCATGAATAAATTTCATAGATAGTTGTTGATACGACCTTAGTAACTGGAATTACTGATAAATAGTAATTTATGCTTTATTACTAATTTCAATTACTCACTTCACCTAATGCGTTCGATTTAATTAAAAAAAATTCGCAGTAGTGATGACAGCGCAGCCACGATACGAATTTATTTATAAAAAATTATTACTCTTTTTTTAAACTCTTGATTTTTGTACCTCCATTCGATATGTCATGTTGATAAAAATAAAACTAATAATTACTTTAGAAACGTCCATATATAAGGCAAGAACCACCTTAATTCAAGCCCTTTTTAACCTTTTTTTAACCTTCATACTTTTGAAGAAGGCTAGTACGATCTATGACTATTTATTTTAATTTTCCTTCTAATAGTCAATAGATTATTAAAAAATAAATGCTTTCAATATGAAATAAAACTTAAGTTTATCTGTTGTAAAGATTTTTATTATTGAGATAAAATAAAACATAATTGTACTTTGTAATTTCAATAATCTTAATTTTCTTTTTATTTTAATGTCGGTCTTTTTATGCTATCAATGTGGTACTAAATAACGACGGAAGTTATACAATGTCTTGTTTAAATAAGCACTTGTTGAAAATATATTCCCCAGTGGTGTTTATATCAATCGGCAGAGACCAAGAATCCAACCCGGGACCTGCTGGTATGAGCCCGCTATTTTACCAACCGAGCCATTGTAGGCATCATAATCTTAATATATAAATTTCTTATTATAATATTTTAATTATATAAAAATTATAACACATTTAATATATTGAATACCGGTAAATCCAGAGTATCGGCAAGTACAGAGTAATTTTTGTATTTTTCTTTGGCGAAATACGTAGATTAGATGCTTCTTCCGAATTCACACTTAGAACCACCAACTGCACAACGATCTATAGAAGCACTAAACCGCGACTTAAAGCGTTCATGATAGCCGAGGTAATTGAAACATAAGTTTTTCCTTTTTCAAATTAACGACGATCCGTAATATTTTTATTTTTAAATCTGCGCAATTGAGAATAAAATTATTAGCGTTTTAGAAGGCACAGAGCTCTCCTGCATTAACAAAATAATAATGAGCTTGTTTCGCGGAAGCAGTTTTTACTTTTCCTCCGTGAGTAGCAGTTATGATTTCTAGTGTGTTAATTTTCTAAGTAAGAAATTCGACGAGTTTTTAAATGTTGGTTAAATATCTGTTTTGTTTATGTTCATTTCCCACTCGCGAAAGTCCCAATATCTAATTTTCTGACAGTTTGGGCAACTAGTAAATCATCCCACTACGAGGTCGGTCGTTGTAGTTGTTTCAGGCAACATATTCTTATATATGCGTCTGAACTCGACCAAAAGCCATTTTAACTCCAATCTGAATAGAGTTATATTTTCGGGCCTAGGCGAATTGCACCGTACAAATCTAACACAAGCATTGAGCAGGCATCGGAACTTAAGTCTGTAGTCCTATCGACGTCGTTGTAGACCGCACATGCATAGTCATAGTGTGACCAAATCAGTGTTTTAACTAGGGTCTTCCTAAGTGTAGCAGATAAAGCCTTTTTACAATATTTAAATAAGTATAGAATTCTATGAACCCGTTGAGAGACCAAATGAACTTGCTTGGACCGATCCAGGGTAGGAGTTAGCCATAATTCAAGAGAGTTTACCTCATTTTTATCCTCGGGGCAGTGCCTAGATCAATGCGAGTAGTATAAGCCTAACTACCCAGGATAATCACCTTTGTCTTTTTAACATTTAGTCTAAGACAATTAGTAGCGGCCGATGATACAACCATATTCGCATCCTAAGTAATTCACAACATATAAGCTGTACAAGACTATGTTTATCTTTTTTGTAATATTATCCAAATGGTATTTCCGCGTTAACTGAGAGTCGAGGGTAACACATAAACTCACTGTATTGTCTCAACATAGAATTGTTCTTTTTTATAAAATTCCGCACAGTATTTGCGGCACCCAAATAAAATTGCCTGTATTTTAGAACTGTTGAGAGAGGTACCCGCAGCCCAAGTAGACAATCTCTGTGTAACCATCTGTAGCTCTGCCAATCCCACACCCAGGTCACTATAATGCATTTAAACATAAACCTGCAGATCATCTGCATACAATATATACGGTAGTATGGAACGCCCGTGAGGACAAGAACCTCGCGCAAGTCACCTATGAACAGGCAGAACCGAAAGGGCCTAAGGACTGACCTCTTTGGAACTCCTAAATTAGTTGCAATCCAAGAAGAGATATTGTCAGAAGAAATGACTGCTTGTTGGCGGTTTGAAAAATACGAGTTAATCCACAGTAGCGTAGAACGGGATAAACCCATGCGTCTCAGTCGGTTAAGTAATCGTGTGGGAGAAATTGTATCAAAAATTTTGCTGAAGTCAAACAACTGAAGCAATAATACCAATTTTTCGACAAAAAGCCGAAAAACTTGGAAAAACCTAATCAAAAACAAATGAAAGAAAAAGACAGAATGACGAAATAGACGATAAAGATCAAAATAAAACAGAATATGACAAGATGACAGAAGAGATAATCAATACATGTCGCAAATATTTAATTCATAAACCTCCGAAAGCCTGCATGTCGGTCGTATAAAATATTGTTAGACTCTAAGTAGTTCATAAGCTGACTGTGTACAACTCTTTTAAGTACATTAGAAAGTGGAAATAGTTGGGCTATGGGACGAGTATGATCATTAATATGGATATTTTGTCAACCCCTGAGGTCTTTGAATTAATTGTTTTGATTAAGGCTGATAGTTCGGATTCAGTAATGGTTTGAAAGTTGTAACTAGAATTTAAGCTACTGTTAAACAGAGCGTTTAAAATTAGATGTAAGGTCGAACTACAAAAGCTGAAGCCCAATAGATGAAATTGAAGCGTAATGAGTGTTAATGATAAGCTCTTCCGATGTAAACATTAGAGTAAGGTACAGAAGTGCATTAGGCATAAAGCCTAATCGTATTTCAAAGTTTTTATAAAAATGGCAAAACTAATTAACATTTGTTTTGAACAAATCGATAAATAATATTGATAGCCATGGTGCTCTTCTATTTATTTAATTAATGTAATTTTTAAGCTACAGACATATTGAGGTTAGGTTTGAGCGCGTAAATAAGCCTTCGTATTTCAAAGTTTTTGGAAAAACTATTTACTTAATCGGCTTAATCTTAAAGGAAAAATGTTCATTGAATTGAACTCTATGACGCTCTACTGTCCATTTTTAACCTTAATCGATTTTACAATAGTTATAAATAAAGCAAAATATGTGATTTTTGCTTTAGCCTCCCCTTAACAGCAGTTTCTATTTGTTGCTGGATAAGCTGGTTTGTCGCGGTGTTATTGAGTTTATTCGAGACCGTATTTCTTAAGTTTTTAAACAGACTAATAGCGCGGGGATTTTGAATAGATTGAGCCATTTTTTAGACCTTGTTCCTTTTGGCCTAGTATCTACAGTTAAAAGTACGTTTGAGATTGGTGACGCCAGCGTGTCGTCCCTACAGCAAGGAGAGCTCGCAACCAGCGACTGTATTGTTTTACTAAAATCTACGTTCGAATCAGCAACGAGACAGAACAAGTCGCGCAAGTACCCTCGATATTTGTACAATTTGAATGAAACTTGTTTCTGCAAATAATGCACCTTACAGTAAAACCATCGCACGCTTTATGACAGCTATAACAGACCTCGCCATTCATTATATTTCTAAAGTCTTATATGCATGTCGCTACCGCTTGTTACTTCAAAGACCATACTCAACACTAATTATTACTCAAGTATAGTGTACGATTGGGATCTGATAGTGAATTTCCGCAACATAAACACACGCGCTGGTTGACATCGACGCAGGTTGGTGAAAGTACCTCAACGCTATCTTGCGTCGATGCTTGAAATGATGAATATATACATGTGTCAGCAAAACTAACCTTATTTTTTTATGTCGAACTGTAGCAAAACAGCTGAGGCAGGCTTGCATAAGTGCACTTACAAGATTCTGAAAAAAATGCCGGTAGGTAGACTGCGGCAGAGAAGATTCCTCAAAGTATCGGTAGCCAAATCAAACCATCCGACTATACTTACAAAGAGATTTTATATTTGTGCTAAGAGTGACCACAAACAATGATTTTTTAGATGATTTTTTCGTTTTTTGCGTATAACTATCTTGAAAAATAGCTTTGACACTTGAAATTCAGGCTTTCTTCATATTTTTATAGTAGAAATTATAGATTAGAATTTGGTAAATATCCGTTACCTGGAGGTCAAGTATATTCCTTGTAAGTTCTAACATACTAACATCATTATAAAATATAATTTTAAAAGTCTATAAAACGTTTAAAGCAATACCTTTCTAATAGTCTGTACCTTGTAAATGACCTATAAGTATGTAAACGTTACGTTAATTGTAAAACACACAAAGAAATTTCAAAAACTAACATAGTAATTTCTACTTAAATTTCTAAAGAGTATCCGTAATTCTTTAAATAATTATAATTTTTAATAAACTTGTAGGCATGTACAAGTTACTGCTCATTAAAAAGGTATTGCTTGAAACTCGTTTCAAGATTTATGAATGAAAAAAGCATTTGTGGCGTTACAATTTTTTCAAAGTCAGTGTTGACATATAGTTTATCAGAATTTATTTAGAAACATTGATCTTGAGATTAGGAATTCTAACCCAAAAGGATAAATTCTAGAGGTAATTAGTAACCAATGTCACATGTAATGTTATATAGTAATAGTTGATATAGATTTTGAGATAAAACGCTGTAAACACAGCTAGAATGGAAAAAAAAACTTGAATATTTTAATGTTTCGGGGTTAGTGTAACTGTTAAAACATTAAATTCCAGTACCCAAAAAGTTTCTTTTGGTTTCTGAAAACATTTCCAGTTTGCATCTACAATTTAGTGCACTTTAAAATTTTCATCCAATAATTTGACGTGGAGTGCATCATATATATACACATTAGTCATATACTACATCTATTTATTAATAACCATCACCGCACCCTGATTTACACGATGATCAGATATGATGAAATATAATAGGAGAATATACAATATTTTATTTAATAAAATCTTATTTTCTGTTATTTTTTATTCGTAATCTTTTAAAACTACATGTATTTCGCTGTAAAAAATATTTTTTACAATTTATCATTCTATTAATGAATATGTTTAAAGAACTTTTCTTGCAATATACTTACATAATTGAATGATATAAAAACTAAATTTTTATCAGGTTATGCATCAACATAGATAAACTAACGAGATCAATATTTTTGGTTCAATTTTTGGGCACTGGTTATGTATTGTCTCTAATCATAGTCAAATTATCTGGGGTACGTAATATTTAAAGAATTAACATTAACTAAGGTTATATATTTCTACTTTTTTTAGACTGATCCGGACAGATTTAAAAGTTTACCAATGGTTTCATTATGTTTCATGCAACTATTTATGTGTCAATGTGCTCCAGAATTCTTATTAAATGAGGTGAGTATATATAGAATATATTGACGATAAATGAAAATAAAGTACAAAGTGCCAGTGCGATACTTTAATTCAATTATCTATTTATAATTATGAAAGTTCGAAAATAATACTGGAAAGTTCAATATTAAAGAGAGACTAACTTCTAATTAACTTTACTTTGGGTTATCATATTTTTATATTGTCACGGGAACAAGAATAAGAGAGTGAGCGATAAGGTTGCGAGATTCGTGATTTAAGGTCAGAGTGTTTGAATCCCGTCGTCCTTATCGTTCCTTACCTTTTCATAGTATACCCGTTTAATAGTTTGTAAAATACAGTAAATTATGTAAGCAATAGATTTTTTATTACATACTTTATTTGATCATATAACTAAATTGTATATTCTTTTAATTAGAGTGAAGCAGTATCTATAGCAGCATATTTTATATATACTCCAACAATGAGTTTACGAACTCAAAAAGTCTTAAATATTATTTTAAGAAGAGCTCAGAAGCCAGTGGAAACGAGAGCAGGTGGTATTATCAAATTGTGTTTAGAAACTTTCGGATCGGTATGTAATTTTTATAAAACACCTATCTAATTTTAATATTATTCTTACATTATATTCTTTAAATAATTACATCTAGTAATATAATTTTTAATCTCTAGTTGATGTCAAGCGCAGTTTCATTTATTGTACTATTACGAAATTTCACAAATTGAAAGATACTGCATAATAGAAATCTAAGAATTCTTATAATTTTTCTGAATTCAACAAAACTATTACAATTGCAGTTGTTAGTGATGCAAAGTTAAACTTCATAATATAGATAATAGAAAAATATACTTGATGTGTATTTGTAAATATAACATCATATTATTTGCGAAAATTATAGTCAATTATAGTATGTAGAAATCTGTTTATTCCTCATAAATACAATTTATTTTCACACACAATAAAGCATGATTATTTGATATTTTCTGATGGAGTCTTAGTAGAAACATCAATATTTTAAATTTTTAATTTATTCGCCACGTCCTCGTTTCGTGACTCTGGGTTCGGCTAAGAGCGGTAAGAGTCTCTTTTTAATAAAATATAAAATCCTGACCATTTGATTCAGCTGTTACCAACAAATTTATTTGAATGAAAGTACTAAAAAGTCCAAAAAGGATAAGTAGAAAAGGAGAAAAATAAGACTTAGCAAAAGAAATATGCGGCTACACTGATTTTTCTATGGTTAGGTGGGTTGAGCTGTTTGTAGTTTGTTGAGGATGGCTTGTGAAGGTTAGGCGGTTGGTTATAAGGTGTGAGATATAACTTCAATAAAAGCTCATTCCAAGAAAACTATATGAGTAAACTCCCTTCCTCCAGAGTCAGATGGGTTATATACAGTTGGTGGAGATTGGTGAGTTATAAGTTTAATGAGTTCGACCGCTTGTGGTGTAACATTTCAGGTAAAATAAATTTTTTGTGGTTTAGTAGGGGTAATTTCAAGAAAAATAAGGTTTATTTAAAGAAAAATATGCGAGTAAATGCTGTCCCCAGGGTTAAGTGGGTTAGCCTGCTTGCGGTATGATAGGGGTGGTTTGTAGGGGTTAGGGGTGTGTGTAACTTACTACCCGTGGGTTAGATGATGTAGGGGTTTGACGAGTTAGCACACTTATGGTGTCAGACAAAATTTAAAGAAAAGTAAGACTCAATTCAAGAAAAATAGTAATCGGCTATATCATGTTTATGTTGTCTGAATCGATTTTCAGGTATATGAAAATTTAGAAACATGACAATATGAAAATGCGATATCTCAGAGAAAAAAAGATATTTGAGCAAACTCGACGCCATTTCAAAGAAGAAGACTTGTACTTAAAGATGCTAGCCTTTAATTTTTGTAAAAGAAAACATCTACAAGGCTACATAACCTCAAATATAGGCAAAAACATTGTTTTTTGCACTTTTAGGTTAGGATATCTCTAAAGCCAGAGATGATAAAACAATTTTGAGGCCGGATTTAGGTTCAGCGCATCAAAATCCTTCGGAAATATATAGTCTGCTTTCTGGGTCTGAATGTTGTAGTGCTGAAGTATCAATAACATGCCGATTGATACAGTAAATCTCTGGATAGTTTTCAACCAAAAAAACTTTAATTAACGTTAGAATTATGCATTGTGACACAGCTATACGTCCCACTCGCTTGCGGGGAACTTTACCTACCTGACCCTCTCAAAGGGAATTCCGGTCTCCAGCTGTTCCTAATTCGGGACAAGAAGGAGGCAAAAACGGAAATAAATATTTAATAACTCGGATTTAACGATAAACACACTTTAATAATTCTTCAATAAATACATTTATAAATAAGTATTTACAATCAAACAAAGGTAATGGATTCGCACGCTGATTATACGACACAACCCAATAGCGTTGCGACAAAGTATTCGTACGCGACATACATTCTATTTCTCTCTCACTTTCTCTCTTTTCCTCTTACAGAATGTTGAATATGTCTTGTCGCCACTCAGATTTCGTGCTCTCTCTCTCTCTTTCTCTCTCTAGCGAGAAGCGAGCATTTTCCACGAGGCTTTATTGTATTATGAGGATCTGCGTTGCAGTCTAGGACTGATAACGCCACCTCTGGGGAATTTTCGCAGGCTGCTACTAATAATCGACGTCATACGAGCGATAATGAAGAGACCGACGCTAACAGTACTATTTCGTCTTCAGCACAACTCTCGACTGCTTCCGAAGTGCATAAGATTGTATCTAATGTGAGCAAGGATAATATGACCCTATTGAACTGGATTGCTTCTGAGAAGAATAGGGAGAGGAGTGATATGCTTTGGTCAGTTATCAACGGATTTTGTGACGCTGTTAACCTGCTCTTGATGGCTTTCATGGCCCAACTTACTTGCACCAATTCTATTGCAGTGTTGCCTAATTTATTGTTAAAACAAAAGACGTATTTATTAATTATTGTTCTAATATAGAGCAATTATGTCAAACAGCTAATACTGCTAGGTCCTCGGGCTTAGTTTCACCACCTCGAGCCTCATTTTCTGATATTGTTTCTTTTTTCAGAGTTTCGAAATCTGTTAATGCTGTTTCTTCGCGTTCGTCTTTCGAGTCACTCAAAATTCCGTCTTATTCGGCTCTTGTCAAAATAGTCATTATAGGACCTTGTGAAAGATCTAAAGATTTATATATTTCTTCCAATTCCACCAAGGGGGTTCTTATAAAGTGAATAGATCTGGTTAAATCTAAATTAGGTGTCAAGCGTGAATATAATTGTTCGAATAATTCTATCGGCATCGAAGGATTAAATATTAAATCGAATACTTTTCAAATATTGCAGCGCTTGACGTGGAGAATCCAACAGTTATTATTCATGGAATTCCTGTCGAGCTATAGAGAGAGGATATTTCTAATTGTATCGCAAAGCATAATTTTATTAAGGTTATGTGTGGAATTATAATTCGATTTTTATTTATAATTTCATAATAAATTTTAGGTTGTTCAATTAAGATTTTACAATATACTTGTCGATCATCTTGCAACAACAATTCGATTGGCGCTCACTCAATTTTTCGCCTAAACAAATAAACAAAGAGTTTTTGTGTTCATGTAGAAGTTCGTATAATATGATGTGAGAGTTTTTGTGATCATGTAGAATTTCGTATAATATGATGTGGCTTTAACTGCTTATTAGTGTAGGTAAGATTTAATTTAATTTTTGGGAAAAAATTATGCAACTCGGAATCATATTAAATTAATATAACTGATTAAATAAATTTTTAGATTTCATCAAGAATTGAATTAGTTTATTTAAGAACATTGTACTATAAGATCTTAACAATTACCTTAGATATTTATATTCTTGCAGAGGTTCTATTAATTACTAATTTTTGCGTAAGTCAGCTATTATGAAGATAAAATTTTATTTTATTAAAAAAAAATTAATTAATTAAAGTAACAAATAATTTTTTAAGGTTCGTCATGTCGTCAAAATTGAAAGACTTTATTATAAAGTATTTTATTTTACAACCTCGTCCACCAAATCAAAAACTAGACTCATACAAATGCAAATTTTGCACGCAAGTGTACGTTTTTCATACAACCCGAATGCGTGATCATCTGTTGGAGTGTAAAGGCTGTCCAGCGCAAATAAAATGTATTGTAGAAGAAAGACAAATATCCAAACAGTCCCAATCTAAGAAGAGTAAATTATCTTTAGATGCAAATGCTGCTGGTGATAATGAAGAGACTAATGAAGTAACTCCTTCCCGTGTTTTGACAAATTTGAATTCATCGACACAAAAACAAGGAAATACAACAGGAAAAATCAAACAATTTTTTGATAAAATGTCAAAAAATGATCAAGAACAATCCGAAATTCTCTTGGCCAAAGCAATTTTCACTGGTGGTAAGAACTTTTTTTAGTATAATCTAATTCTAATTTAATTTTGATAAATATTTGATATATTATTATTACTATTTTTTGCATTTCAGGAATTCCATTTAGATTTCTAGAAAATGAAAATTTTTTAAAATTTCTAACATTTTTGCGTCCTACTTTTGAACCACCAACGCGTGTTATGGTGGCTGAGACTCTTCTTGATAAGGTTTATGACGAAGTTGAAAAGGAGGTGAAGAAAAAAATCAATGATGCCAGATCCTTAACTATACAATGCGATTCATATACTAATGTAAATAATGAAGGAGTCATGAATTTCATTATTAATACCCCCGCTCCAGTGTACTATAAACACGTAGAGACAAAAGACGAATCGCAAAGCGGTGAGTACTTGGCAAAAAAAATTTCTGCAGTTATTCAAGAAATCGGTCCATCCAAAGTAATGGCGGTTATGACGGATAACGCTTCTTATTGTAAAAAAGCATGGGATTTAATTCAAAAAGAATATGAAAGCGATCAAATTTATGGCTATGGATGTGCAGCTCACGTATTAAATCTTTTTTGCCAAGACATCGTTACCGAAGTATCTTCAAAATCTATAATGGAAAATGCAGTAAAAATTGTTAAAGCAATCAAGCAATCAAACATTTTATCGTCAGCATTAAAAGACATTCAGAAAACAAGCACCGATGAAGATAAGACTTTGACAACTCTTAAATTGCCAGGAAAGACCAGATGGGGCTCTTCTCTCATGTGCTTAAGTAGCATTTTCGAGAATAGATATAATTTGAAACAATTAGCAATTTCAAAACATAGCGACAGAATTAAGACAGATGTAAAAGATCTTTTATTAAACGACATATTTTGGTCGCAAATTTTAAAATTGATTGATTTATTAAAACCAGTTGTCACTTGGCTAAAAAAAATTGAAGGCGACAAAACACTGATCAGTAATATGGTTGATATGTTTGCAAATCTTGAAGTTCACATTAAAAATCAGTTATTTGATACTGCACCATCTGTATTAACTCTGTCTGAAGCTGAGAATATTTTAAATAAATTAATTCGCCGTGCTGAAAATACTTTAACTCCTATGCATTTTGCAGCAAATATTTTAAATCCGTCCGCAAGAGGCAAAAAATTAAGAGAAGAAAATTATTCAGCAGGCTATGATCTAATTTCTAAACTAAGAATAAAATTTGGAAATATTTCTCAAGAAAAATTATTAATTGAATTGGTTCAATATACTGCTGAGACTGGATTTTGGAGTTCAGAAAGCGCAAAAAAAACATCGAATTTAGTTGATGAAATTTCTTGGTGGTCCGGAGTTTGCGGTTGTACATCTCTAAGTAAAATAGCGATACCGATATTGAGTCTCCCATGTTCATCTGCTGCCACAGAAAGATCTTTCAGCACTTATGGTTGGATTCATAATGCTAAAAGAAATCGCTTGACAGTTTCTCGAGCAACTAAAGTATGTTATGTAGCACACAATTTAAAATTATTGGATCCTGAAAGAAAGTTTAAAAGGGACGAAACTGAAAATGAGGAATACGAAGATTACGAAGACGTTTATGAAGATAAAGAAAACAATGCAACATCTACGAGAAGCGAAGAAACTCTGGCCCTCTGTTTATCTGATTTCCCTCCAAATATACAGGAAGGAACTTACATTGTTCAAACAGATGATGCATTTTTAGTTTTTGAAGATTAATTACAAATTTTTAATCATAATTTAAACATTGTTTATGTTTCATTTAAGATTTTATTTCCGAAATTATTATTTTGTTAATAATTGAACTTTAAATCTAATTTAAAGAGAAAATTTTATTTAAAATTACCCTGTTGAAAAAACCTCATATAAACCTATAAAAAAAATTTTTTTATCGTACTTCATGTGGCTTTTGCACCCGGAGTTTGCGATAGAATGCTATACATTATTTAATACGAATCGGAAAGAATAAGCTTATAACTATAGGCTTCATAATGAACACCTCATAAAATGCGATAAAAATAAATTTGTTTATAAGGTTTTATAGGAATAAACGTGTAACATAAAAGAGCATAAAATAGTTTATCGGAGTATATCGGGTACACATTTATATTTAAATATTTTGTATTTATATTTACCGGGCATTATAAGGATTTGCCACTTTTCACGTACTTATATATCAATGCTTTTTCACTCTAAAGCTTATAGTATTTTATAATGAAAAACCCGAACATGAATGAATTATCTATAGTTCTATTTCAGGTAATACAAAATAATATATTCTTAACAAGTGGATTTCTATCGGGATTTTAACAGTTATTGTCTTATAGAGCATACAAAAATATAAGGTTAAATAGGGCGTTTCACAATAACGCCAAGTAACGGCTATATGACCTTACCAGCATATTTCAATATTATATAACAACTTACCTGGTACCTTTATAGGGATTTATGACGATCGACGCATGAAATGGGCGGCTTGCCTAACGCATCGTACATGGCTTTGCCAGTCAAAAAGTAACCGCTATTGAACCGCTTATCGCATTTTATGAGGTATTGCTGTATTAACTATTTACAACGAATAGGCATGTATCTGCATTACAAATAATTAATGATTTTGCATGATGGCAATTTATCGGGTTGAATAGGAAATTTCACTATAAAGGCGAGCATTATTTATCCGAATCTACCGGTATATTCTAATATTGTCAAGCAACCTATGTAGTTTGTTTATAGGGTTTAATCAGTATTATCACATAAATAAGCGGTTTGATTACAGGATCTTATCGGTTACGCCTGTCGTAGAAGCAACCGCTATTGAATCGTTTATCGTATTTTATGAGGTATTGCTGTATTTACCATTTACAACGAATAGGCATGTATCTGGATTACAAATAATTAATGATTTTTCATGATTGCAATTTATCGGTTTGAGTAGGAAATTTCACTATAAAGTCGAGCATTATTTATCCGAATCTACCGGTATATTCTAATATTGTCAAGCAACCTATGTGATTCGTTTATAGGGTTTAATCAGTATTGTCACATAAATCAGCGGTTTGATTACAGGATCTTATCGGTTACGCCTGTCGTAGAAGCAACCGCTGTTGAATCGTTTATCGTATTTTATGAGGTATTGCTGTATTTACCATTTACAACGAATAGGCATGTATCTGGATTACAAATAATTAATGATTTTGCATGATTGCAATTTATCGGGTTGAATAGGAAATTTCACTATAAAGGCGGGCATTATTTATCCGAATCTACCGGTATATTCTAATATTGTCAAGCAACCTATGTGATTCGTTTATAGGGTTTAATCAGTATTGTCACATAAATCAGCGGTTTGATTACAGGATCTTATCGGTTACGCCCACGTAAAAAAAATTTATAAAGTTTTTATAAAAATTGTATAAAATGGATTCTATACAATTTGTATAAAAAATTGGTCTTATAAAAACTTTATAAAATTTTTATAAAAAAGATTGGCTTTCATAAAAAATATATTTTTATTAAATTTTTAAATAAATACCACACTTTAAAGCACATTTTAAAGAAATTTACATACAAAAACGCGGTTCACTTTAGGCTAAATATAAATTGAAACATTTTAAAATAGAAAAAGATAAATAATAAAGTAATTAAAAACGTTCGAGATAAGTTTTAAAATTTTTTTACGGTATTTTATAGGATGGGAAAAGTTTGTGAACGTGGGGAAACGTATTGCGCAACTTGGGAAAAGTTTGTGAAAATTGGGAAAATTTTTGCAAAACTTAAATGTTAAAGATTTCGGAATAAACATATATAACCTTAAAAACAGAACTGCAAAATTCATCAGCTGGCAGCGGTGGCGATGGGTGACTCGTACCGACGCTTCTACACACGGAGAAGCTGTTGATCGTACCTTTAAAATCGTCTAACCTGCAACAAAAATATTACAAAAACACAAAGTATCTAATGTACTCAATCGCTAAGTTTTTAAAAATTAAGAGAAAGGAGGACTTATCTGATCAAAAGTGTAGACGGAGTTTAATCTTCAGGTCTCAATATTCCGGCTCTCCCCTCACCGAGACTGAATTTTAAATTCTCAAAATCGATAATATTCCATGCTGGTCAATTGACGCACCACATATATCTAGGTTAAAAGTACGACTTCCGCGACGAATTTAGTGGTAAACTGCTTGATTAAGTAAAATACGACGGTAAACGTTTCGCGCTGCACTAAGCTCACAGGAATAAGACATCAAACTGAAGTTGGTTAGATTTCAAACTGAAGTTGGCTTTTTTCTCTATCATCAATTCAATTTATACAATTTTTATAAAAACTTTATAAATTTTTTTCACGTGGGCGCCTGTCGTTGAAGCAACCACTATTGAATCGTTTATCGTATTTTATATGAGGTATTGCTGTATTTTCTATTTACAACGAATAGGCATGTATCTGCATTACAAATAATTAATGATTTTGCATGATGGCAATTTATCGGGTTGAATAGGAAATTTCACTATAAAGGCGAGCATTATTTATCCGAATCTACCGGTATATTCTAATATTGTCAAGCAACCTATGTAGTTTGTTTATAGGGTTTAATCAGTATTATCACATAAATAAGCGGTTTGATTACAGGATCTTATCGGTTACGCCTGTCGTAGAAGCAACCGCTATTGAATCGTTTATCGTATTTTATGAGGTATTGCTGTATTTACCATTTACAACGAATAGGCATGTATCTGGATTACAAATAATTAATGATTTTTCATGATTGCAATTTATCGGTTTGAGTAGGAAATTTCACTATAAAGTCGAACATTATTTATCCGAATCTACCGGTATATTCTAATATTGTCAAGCAACCTATGTGGTTCGTTTATAGGGTTTAATCAGTATTGTCACATAAATCAGCGGTTTAGTATTACAATAAACACGGAATAGTTGATTAAATTTTTGGCGCGATATTTGTATTTCTCAAGTGGCTTTGGTGTTACTAAGAACACATAGAAATATTGGACAATGGAAATATTTTTTCTAAAAATAGGTTAATATGTTTTCATATTAGAAAAATAATGAAGTATAAACTTTATTACAAGAGAATGCTAAATAAAGAATACATACCAATTCCGTAACGTATTCTGAATTATTTTAAATGTTAACATGAATCATCGAATCATATAAAAGATTAACAAAATTGGATTACTTTATTGAAAATTAAATTATTATTTCTTTCCCTAGCGGAAATAATCATATGCGAATAATGTTTATAAATACTTAATAAAAGTTATTAGCTTTTATTAGATTTTCATAATACTTTATAAAGTGCGGATTTTGGACTGTAGTAATAATTTAAAAAATTTGGTGATGTTTATAAGATTTTGTTTAGTTGTTTTTAAAATTTCGTAAATATTTCTAAGCTTTATTTTAGGTTTTATTAGATTTTTGTATTTCGAAAATATCGTGAAAAACGATAAAATGACACTAATAGTAACTGTTGCATTTTCCTATATTTAACTGTTTTTAGCTGTTTCTAAGTGATGTATGCAAAAAAAACAAAACTATTAATAAAAGATTGCTATTGGTAAATATTCATAAAAATTCTAAATACTTATTTACTGTATATAATAATTTAAAAAAGTTATTAGTAGTTATTAGCTTTTTTAAACTCGCACATTTCTTTTACTTTTGAAAAAACCTAAAAGCTAAAAAAACCACTATCTTTACTTTCATGAAGAATAACATTGAAAAATATTTATAATTAAAGGGCACAAAATTAAGAATACCTGCAAGTGTCACTCGAGTCTGACAGTTATTTCTATAACCATTACTAAAGTAGTTAAATATATAGGAATATTGAATATTGAAATATTTGTTCTAAAAGTTCGGTTAATATTTTTATTTTTAAAAAATAATGAAGAATAAACTTTTGTACAAGAGTATACTAATGAAAGAATACATATAAATGCCGTTACATATTCTGAATTATTTTACAGAGTTTACTTGAATCAGTGAATCTTATAAGAATTATTATATTGGATAAGTTTATATAAAATAAATTTAATAATTCTTTGATTTTTATTAGTAGCTTTATAATAAAAAACTTTTACCTTTACTTGCATGAAGATTAACAATAAAAAATATTTATAACTAAATAATTCAAAATTAAGATTACATGCAACTGTCTAGAGTTTGGCTGTTATCTTACAAACATTACTAATTAACTTAAACATAGACGTAGTATAAACTTTGAATATTTTGTTTATAAGTTATGTTAATATTTTTCCATATTTCAATAATTAAAAAGAAAAACTTATTTTACAAGAATATACTAATTGAATTACTTTTTAACAAGAGCATAGTGTATATATATGAGTATATGTAAAATATTACTCACTCAGAGCTATTAATTATTGCTATTAATTAGTTTTATAATTTAGAGCACATTCAAATTGAATTAAAATTATTTGTTTTCCAGATCTGTTTTGTCCTTGGACGAAGAATATTCTTTGTATTTGAAAATATACTGAAAATTAACATGTAATTGAGTTCGATTTGATGTCTGAAAAGAAAAGAATTATTATATTGGATAAGTTTATATAAAATAAATTTAATATTTCTTTCATGTTTATTAGTAGTATAAGCATAGAAACTTCTATCTTTATATGCATGAAGAATAACAATGAAAAACATTTATAACTAAAGGTTACAAAACTAAGAATACATGAACGTGTCACACGAGTATCGCTGCAGCATTAATAAATTAAGTATACTTATGTAATTCGTATTATTGTTGGCGCAGCCGATACAACCCGATAGGCCGTCTGTCCCTTCCATGCGTCGAATCTCGTAAAACCTTATAAAAGAACTGTATTGGTTGGTTTAAAATTATGGAATTTAACGGTAGACACCGATAGCCGTTAGTGGACAATATAGCGAAAAACCTTATAGAACCTTATTAATTCAATGCACACGAATACGTCAAATACTCGAAAACCCGATACATGCCTATTTGTTATAAATAATAAATACGGAATTGCCTGGTAGAATGCGATTAGCGATTTGATTAAGATTTGTTATTGCTGGCGCAGCCGTTAGTACCCGATAGGTCGTATGCCCAATACATGCGTCCATCCTCGTAAAACCTTATAAAAGAACTGTATTGGTTGGTTTAAAATTATGGAATTTAACGGTAGACACCGATAGCTGTTAGTGGACAATATAGTGAAAAGCCTTATAGAACCTTATTAATTCAATGCACACGAATACGTCAAATACTCGAAAACCCGATACATGCCTATTTGTTATAAATAATAAATACGGAGGTTACCTGGTTGAACGCGATTAGCAATTTGATTAAGATTGTATTTATGGATGTCTTAGCTCATACGATACGATAAACGAACCGCCCATTTATTTTGTTGATCATCATATTGTACTATAAAATGTTTTTTTCTTTTGTGAGGTTTATCTTATAAAATACTATAAACATTTATTGTATAGTATGGTATGAGGTTTTTGCACCCGGAATTCCTTATAGACTCGAATTATATACCTACTATTAGAAAATAAAAAAGATATAAACATATACAGTATTTCCATGATAAGAGCTTATTAAATTTTTTATCGGGAAATGTGTATGAACTATAATCTTTTCATAGTCATTTCTTTCATTATAGAACCCGATTAATATTTTCTTGGATGCACTTGTGTAATTCATGTAGTAAAACACCTATACAGGCTTATAATTTTTCAATCAATTTATTACGATATATGCCGATTCTGAATTCATATTGGTAAAGTGAATAGATTTCTATAAATAATTATATGAGCATATCTCTATAAAAGCCTATAAGTTTAATAGTCTCATAGAAACTGATATATCTTTTACCAGGTAAAACTTATAAAAACTAAATTTCGGAACTTGTGATTCGTAGTTGTGAGGATTTCATTATAGGTACCGATAAAAAAGAAATCGCCCGATATATTACTATAAAATTTTTATCGGCACCCCGATTCAATGAGCCATTATTTTATCGGATTTTATAAGGTCTTTTCAACAGGGTATTATAGCACATAAGAAAAAAAGTATTACTTTCCTAATTATTAAAAATTACGTAATAAATATATGTAACATGATTGTAATTTAATAAATATTAAAATAAATATTAAAATTAAATTTTGGTGTAATTTTATTTATGATAATTTGGGCAAAACACAAGAAATACAGATAGTTTAGGTAATTTAATGTACATTATTATTGCACTAGCCGACATATGTCCAAATATTTTCTGACGGACATTTTACAACTATATATTGGATAGGGTGTCTGTATATTTGTGTCTGTGCTCATTTTTTTTATGTCTGACATTTAAACAATGAAATTTTGTTGTCGGTCACGTGTCCGACACATGTCCGTCACAAATCGCGTCATATGCTCATTTCTAAAATGTCCGGACATTCTACAACACTAGCCAATAGCGTTGCGACAAAGTATTCGTACGCGACATACACTCTATTTCTCTCTCACTTTCTCTCTTTTCCTCTTACAGAATGTTGAATATGTCTTGTCGCCACTCAGATTTCGTGCTCTCTCTCTCTTTCTCTCTCTAGCGAGAAGCGAGCATTTTCCACGAGGATTTGTATTATGAGGATCTGCGTTGCAGTCTAGGACTGATAACGCCACCTCTGGGGAATTTTCGCAGGCTGCTACTAATAATCGACGTCATACGAGCGATAATGAAGAGACCGACGCTAACAGTACTATATCGTCTTCAGCACAACTCTCGACTGCTTCCGAAGTGCATAAGATTGTATCTAATGTGAGCAAGGATAATATGACCCTATTGAACTGGATTGCTTCTGAGAAGAATAGGGAGAGGAGTGATATGCTTTGGTCAGTTATCAACGGATTTTGTGACGCTGTTAACCTGCTCTTGATGGCTTTCATGGCCCAACTTACTTGCACCAATTCTATTGCAGTGTTGCCTAATTTATTGTTAAAACAAAAGACGTATTTATTAATTATTGTTCTAATATAGAGCAATTATGTCAAACAGCTAATACTGCTAGGTCCTCGGGCTTTGTTTCACCACCTCGTGCCTCATTTTCTGATATTGTTTCTTTTTTCAGAGTTTCGAAATCTGTTAATGCTGTTTCTTCGCGTTCGTCTTTCGAGTCACTCAAAATTCCGTCTTATTCGGCTCTTGTCAAAATAGTCATTATAGGACCTTGTGAAAGATCTAAAGATTTATATATTTCTTCCAATTCCACCAAGGGGGTTCTTATAAAGTGAATAGATCTGGTTAAATCTAAATTAGGTGTCAAGCGTGAATATAATTGTTCGAATAATTCTATCGGCATCGAAGGATTAAATATTAAATCGAATACTTTTTCAAATATTGCAGCGCTTGACGTGGAGAATCCAACAGTTATTATTCATGGAATTCCTGTCGAACTATAGAAAGAGGATATTTTTAATTGTATCGCAAAGCATAATTTTATTGAAGCTAATGAAGCTGATTTTAAAATCGTGATTTTTTACCCTTCTCGGGAAGGAAAGCGATTTCGCTGTTGTGTTGTCAAAACTAGGCTCGACTATCGTGAAGTGATGATAACCGTATTAGGGTGAGCCTTCCGAAGGACTCCTCCTCCTTCACCCTACATGCCACTTTGCGCATTTCTCGTGTCGCTACACCTCGCGGGATCTCCTCTCTTAGACTGGCATCTAATATGTAGTTTCATAAACTTAAGATCCTTTGTTATCCAGAGGAGTAAGCACAACGTGGAATAAAGATACCCATAAAGGCTGCAGATTTTTTAATAGTAAAATCTTGTTACTATTTATCGTATATCTATTATTTAAGAAAACAATAATACTTTAGTTTTATTAATAGCATAAATCTTTGGACTTATAAAAAAATTTTAAATTAATTTTATAAGTATTCTACAGAAAATCTGCAAATATCACTGTACCCTAAGATGAAACTTGGAACTGCACGAAGCTACATATTAATCTCAGTTGCGATGTGAGAAGTCGAAAATCCAATTACTTGAACATAGAGTGTTATAGTCTACAATAGTAGTTTTCGTTATATATGTGCGTGAAATCGCATTTTACACATTGTTTACATTTTTTTAAAATGCGATTTCTCACTCACTGAAACGAAAAATATTGTTCGCAATACGAGCGTTGGGAAGTTCCAAACTCGTGTGATAAAAAACATTCGGTCCGGCTATACCGAACCTCCTCTGCTTTTACCACACTCAGATGTAAATTTATATGCACTTGTTACGAAATATACTATTATTTAACTACTACGTAAAATGACTTTTCACGTACCAGTACTAAATTATACAATATTTTTGCAATATTGTGAGTATAATAGATTATTAATATAGATTTGTATAATAAATATTTTCATTTTGCGCACTAGTATTGAATATTGAAAAGTGTCATTTTACGTACACTGTTGCAAAAACGAAATTTGTTTCATTATTAATGGTATATTATGCAACAAGTGTGTGAAGCGTATTTTCGATATCGCTCGAGTGAAGAAAAACATCACATATGAGTTGCATACGCTATTTTTTGATCGACCGTGCGTGATGTCGGTGCATGAACTTGATATTTCACTTCACAAACGTCTAATTTTTTCACGCATTCACTTCACACACAGTCGATCCAAAAATATATTATGATACTTAAATGAAAAGTTAAGTAAGTCCTTTTAAAATCAAGGTCTATTATATTCAAGTTCAAAAAAAAAAATTGTTTATCTAATTAAAAAACATATATATTTCTTTATTTTCATCAAACAATATAGCTAATGCTCGTGAAGTTTTAAACTATATTAAATATATGTATAAAGCATTTTTATAATGTTAAAATTTATAAAATATATAACATTTAGTGTTTAATGGAAAACTGTTATCTCTATTTTTTCAACATACAATTAATAATTTTTACAAAAGATTTCCATGTATAATACATTAAGATTATATAATGATAAAGAATATATTTTACTCACAATATCAAAAACTGCAATTCCATAAGAGTTTGTATAGAAGGCGGAACGCAAAATTACATCTGAATTCTATGGGGAATTTTCTAACGCTACAATATAGCTTATAGACGATAAATATCTTCGCAAATAAATTATTACAAAGGCTAGAAAGAAAAAAAATGGTGATAGCTTTTTCCGTCTATTTTTTATTATTCATACGTGTCAGTACTATCATGATGAAAAGTATGGAAAATTAGATTATTCAACGTACAAATATCTGTAGTAAAATTAAAACAAGAAATTATAATTTTCAATATTTTTAATTAAGTAAAATAAAGATTTATAGAATATCAAGATGAAAATTATGTATCAAAATTATTAAGCACGTAGCTATTTATAAATAATGTTGTACACAAGAAAGAGCATTATTTAATTATTCAGAAGATGAAAATGTAACGAAACCTAGATTAGATATATTTTACAAACGTATAAGTACATTATCTTACAAGGCGATTCTCAAACTTCATCTTACAAAAGTAAACGACAGTTATTTCTAATCACGTATAATAATTTATATAAATTAGCTTACTAACATAATGAATAATTATTTATTTTATAAAATGATATAATTTATGAATGTGCCATATATTATAAATCATAATAGTTTGACAACTAAATGGAGAAAATATTATTAAGCCTAAATGAATATATAAAGAAATTATAATTTAGTTTATATTTAAGGGGACAATCCAGGGTTAAAATTGAAAAGAAGCTAGTCAATATTAACATTGTAAAAAAATTATTACAACCAATTAATTAAAAAATTGAGAATTGATAGAAAAAAGAGCCAATTAATTTTTTTATATAAACATTTAGACTTTTATTGAAATTCTGTTCAGCTTAAGTGGATTTAAATCATGTTTAAAAATTACTGTTAATATTTAAGCCTATTCAATGAAATAGCTCCTCTTAGAGCCGCGGTGGCTCATGGGTAGAGCTCCCGACTCTCACACCGAGGGTCGTGGGTTCGATCCCAGACGTGTACCTCTGAAAATTTTTTTCATGTGCATTTTTCGAACACCGCGACGCAGTGCTCGGCGTGTCACTATAATGTGACCCAGTTCAGGTGCGCGTGCGTTTCGTGGATTTGTCAGTATGCATGAGAGGCACGGCATCTGAACTATAGGGAACGTTAGGGACGCGAAGATGTAAAGAGGATCGCGGTGGTTCCATCGGGAGGACAGGAAACTGTAATTATTATACTAATTACAGTGACCGATGATATTCTTCCGATGGACACAAGCACCACTGTTTCAACTACATGTGCTTTGTTTACAGACACCCGTTCACCTCCGTCGCTGATTAGCCCTGGCAGCATAATAGAGCGACGTATAAAAAAAAAAAAAAAAAAGAAATAGCTCCTCATTGTGAGATATCCTGGAATAAGTCCATTATGCAAAAAAATCGGAGTACGGAGTCTTATAATAATTTAAAATAGTTATGTGGCATATAAATAAGCTAAAAAATTCTAAATAAAAATTTATACTAATATATTTTGTTGAAAAAATTAAACAATGTTTTCAATTGTTATAGATAAAATTATTAATTGTTAAAATTAACTAGCTTTTTTCAATTTTAACACTGGCTTGTCCCCTCAATATGTTAGTAAAACTTAATAGTTTGACAACTAAATGGAGAAAATATTATTAAGCCTAAATGAATATATAAAGAAATTATAATTTAGTTATATTTAAGGGGACAATCCAGGGTTAAAATTGAAAAGAAGCTAGTCAATATTAACATTGTAAAAAAATTATTACAACCAATTAATTAAAAAATTGAGAATTGATAGAAAAAAGAGCCAATTAATTTTTTTATATAAACATTTAGACTTTTATTGAAATTCTGTTCAGCTTAAGTGGATTTAAATCATGTTTAAAAATTACTGTTAATATTTAAGCCTATTCAATGAAATAGCTCCTCATTGCGAGATATCCTGGAATAAGTCCATTATGCAAAAAAATCGGAGTACGGAGTCTTATAATAATTTAAAATAGTTATGTGGCATATAAATAAGCTAAAAAATTCTAAATAAAAATTTATACTAATATATTTTGTTGAAAAAATTAAACAATGTTTTCAATTGTTATAGATAAAATTATTAATTGTTAAAATTAAATAGCTTTTTTCAATTTTAACACTGGCTTGTCCCCTCAATATGTTAGTAAAACTTAATACTGTATTACAAATATTATTTAAACGAATACAAGTAAAATGACGTCAATCGTTTTGTTTTAACACGTGAAAAACAATTTCGATAAATTATATGTCATACTAAATTCTCTAGTAATATTATTTAACATCAGTTTATATCATTATTATTAATAAAAAAATAATAATTAATATAATTAATTTATATTCTATGTTTTTAGTGGAAAAATTAAAACAAATCATTGTTACAAATGATTTAAGTTTTGATCGAGTTACATGGACATACATTCAATACTTTCGTTGGATGGCACTATTACCATTTAAAAACAAAGATTTTACGTACCTGCCAACGAGCTTTTTATCAGTTTACATTACTTTTTGCCTTGCAATCACGGCTTCTATGCACGTACAAAGTGTAATTAATAGTATTTCCAGGGTAAAATTTTTTTATTATTTTTACAGTACACAAATATCAAGTTTTTGTATAAATCGTTCGACAAGCTGCTATATCCTATACTGCTACTGCTATACTGTATAAATATTCGTTCAAAATTGGTTGATATAAATTTATGAATGCACGATAATAAAAGTAGAAAACACTACAAAATTTGGTGCATTTTAATGCTTTGATAGGACCACTTCACGTGGTATGCTGCTTATATATGTATATATTTTCAGCCTACTAATTCGTACAACGACTCTTACGTGCAGAGCGCGCTCCGCTTGTAAATACGTTACATACAAACAAGTGGCTCCTTCCTTATCTGACAGCCTTCTATACATCCTCTTAGGACGTAAAAGGTGTTCTTATGTCTTAGAAGGCTATATGAAAAGCACTCCGTAGGACATGCGGCGATCAATATAACCTATGCCGCACGAATCGGTAGAATCAACGTGTATGAAACGCGTAGTACATGTATCGGAGATATATCTAAGGCTTTTCAAACGTAAACACAACAAATTTAAATGTAACGATTTTGTGACTTTAATCATAGTTATCTTGTTATTGCTCTGATACGAAAATATTATATATTATATATATATTAGAATATTATATATTAGAAATAATATAGTATATATATAGAAAAATAACGCAAAATGAGTCCTATATCTTTAATAACTGCAATGTTGCAATTAATAATAAGTAATTACTAAATATTTAATATTCTATCATACTAAATGCAAAATTTAAAAAGTTAAAATGTTTTATAAGTGTTAGTATACAAATGTTTAAAAATTATTGACATAATATAGAATTATTTATATTGTTTAAAAAAGTGTTTATTACATAACCTTTAAATGTAAAATAAATTATTTTGTAAACAACGAAAGGGACGTACGAATTATAAGGCTGAAAAATTTTTTACGCACCATGGGTCAACGTCGCGTCAACGAGTCTCACACAAGGTACTTAAATAACTAATATATATGCGTATAGATATGGTTACAGTTTTCCTTAAAATTTAAGAAGTTATAAAATTACAATTAATAATTTTTACGTGTATAGTGACTTAACATCAATTGATCGAATAATAGTATATTATGCAACGGTTTTATGCACGAGTCGTAGACGAGTTTGTACATACCAGTTCCATACGATATTTTTTGATACAATGTGCGTAAAATATAAGTTTATCGCCCGCTTTGAGGGCGTGCAAATGATATTTTATGTAAACTTATAAAAAGTATACACACAACTAAGGCATTGAATGTTGCGTTCCGGAAGGTGATTGTACATCACAAAGGTCAGCGAAACCGGCTTTGAGTGATGTGCAACCTCCCCGAAGTGCGAAATCTATCTTGAAATGTAAAAAACATGATTTTTCTAAGAATGCTTAAAATACACATTTTGCACATTAAAATAGTGTGTAAACTCGAATTTTACGCTTAATGTGTCAAAATAGTATTTTCCGATACAGTAGGTGTAAAATTGATTTTTTACGTTTGGTTTTGTAATTGCATTATTCGATCCAAAAACCAAGTCCAAAATATTTTAAAATGCATCAAATTTTAGATGGACCTGAAAATATTTATATTTTCTACACGTGCTTCTTCACAAAGACATCGGACGGCCCTCGTCGCTGATTAGCACCATTTGAGAACATAAAAAAAGATGTTAAAATAATAAAAAAAAATAATTTTCAAAACACAAAAAAAAATTTTGTTCTAAACCTTTTATTATATATCAGAATTCCACTTTTTCTAATTTAATTATTTGTGTAGCCTATGATTTCAAAATCTAACAATTTGACGATATAAAATTTTGACTAGCATTTGACTATTCAATTGAAAAATCTCTAGTTATCGTAAACAAGACACTTGTATTCATATTTTATATGTATTAATGTTTATATTAAACACATTTGAAGGGAAAATTGGATATCGAAGGAATTTATGAAGGAATTATACTGACCTGTGTGACAATTAGATATGTACTTTTAATAACGTGGCGAATTGAGTTTAAACAGTTAGTTGATGAATGTAATGCAATTTGGTCATTATGTTCGCCGAGGGAGCAAATAACATTACTTCAATATGATAGAAAACTTAAGATATTTTTTCACCTATTTATTATCTCTGCATTTGGTATATGTGTGACTTTTACAGCTGCAAGTTTAATTAAATGGATATCAGCAATTAAAGCAAATAATACCGAGAGTAGAAAATTACCTTACAAGTATGCGTCATCCAATTCATTTAATACATGTTTTAATTATATAATTGTTACGATTTACTATACCTAATTAAAAAATTATCAGATGGTTTGTGGAAGATGTGCACGAAACCCCAAATTATGAAATCACTTTTGTGATACAAGTTATATCATCGTTCATAACTGCATTTGCAGTGACAGGCTTAGAAATAACAAGCCCTCTAGTTATAATATTTAATTCAGGATATTTTAGAACTCTACAAGATAGGCTATTAATTTTGTCCACCGAAGATCATGGAAAAAATGAAGAATTTATAGTTTATGAGAAAGTTCTTGGCTGCGTAAAATTTCATCAAAGAATACTTAAGTTAGTGTAGTCGCTATTTAAGTAATTAATTCCTTCATGTATGTCATAATATTTATTTATTAAATAATGCAGCAACTTATAAAATTTGTCTTATCTAATATTGTGGTCTAAAAAGAAAATGTCTAATTTTTCGGGAAAACTAAAACTTGTTATTTTCCGTTTATTAACAATGAAAAAACAAAATTCATACACAAATTTGATAAAATCTATTAAAATATATGTATAACCCTGGTAGGAAACTTATTTTAGTTAATTTATTGTATAAGCATTGTCGCTGTTTAGCACCAACTGGGCAATATAAAACGAGCGGCGTTAAAATAATAATAAAAAAAATATTATCATAGTTCATATATAAGACCTTAAAGCTATCCTTGTTTCTGAAGAAAATTAAATAATACTAGAGAACGTAAAACAGGATTAGATTATACAGATTCATTCATATAGATCGGACAAATATGATAGTTACCTTAATATGGAATTTGTAGGTTATTCTAAATTTAAAATTGCACTTAGGTTAAAATACTTATTAGGAGAGGCATGGTCTTCGTATCATGGATCTTAACCAAACTCTAGGAAAGCCAGATTGTGAGACCCTAACGCGTTAATTTATCCAAGCTATGGCTAACTAAATCAAATTTTATAAAAAAATTATTTCCACTTTGATCGCTTATAAGTCGGAAATAAATAGAGATAGATACTTAATCCAATATCTAGCAGAAAACGGAGATCAAATAGATGTGGTTTGAAGAAAAGAAGCTCGGTTAATTGGATCAAAATCGGTCAATTTGGAGCAAAATTATAGAGAAAATAAGAAATTGATGATATTTTAACTAAATTTAGTAGTAAAAAGTATTGACGTGTTTGGCCAGAATTTCATCATTTACTTACTTTTTTCATAACTTTGCTCTAAATTAACCGATTCAAACTTTTTCAAATTACAGCTATTTGATCTTAGCTTTCTTCTAGATTTTAGATTGAGTATCGATCTCTATTCTTTTCCGAGTTATAAGCAATTAAAGTAGAAGTAATTTTTTTATTTACAAAATTTGTTTTAGTTAACCATAACTTGAGTAAATTAATACGTTAGAGTCTAAAAATTGGCTTCCCTGAAATTTTTATATTACAAAACATCGTACAGTATGGATAAGATCCATGATACGAATGTTGTGGCGTCACCTAATTAGTAGACAGCAAACTCTCTGCAAACATCTTAGTGACTAAATGAACCAAACGGCATTCATTTCTGTCGACAATCCACTCAAAATCTGCCAGTAAATCGTTTAAATAAAGTCCATTTGATCTCCCAACAAAGATGTAGATTGAGCGTAAATACCCTGGCTGCATTTAATTTGAGATGATTTTTATTCAGATGTTGCGAAAATTTCGATTTAAGGAACAATAATAGGACTGACTTTCAATCGTTGAGAAATTTAAGGTTAGTTACACAGTGAAATATAGGTAGGCGTCGTTCGGTAAAAAGTTTATGTTGAAAGTGTCGCCCACCGACATAATTGAGAGCAGTGTCAGTTTTCTTCACCTTGAATAAGAGCTATTACCATGTAGATATCTTGACGAACATAGCGTTGTGCAGCAACGTCAAAATTATTATAATAAAAACATATATCATTTTGAGATGTATGTGAAGGACTACATCCACGACTACGATATATGCGCTCAAGTTTACTCATCAAACTCCTGTGATAGTCATGGAACGACCAGCTACTACGACAATTTTTCAACGGAGTAATATTTTCTCTACATTTTTTAATGCCTTCGTCTATAAGAGCGGTTCAAAACCGCTCAGATGACTAAAAGTGATTGGTTAACAATCCTATAGAGATTACATTGTTTCAAGCTATTATATTTATTATTTATTCAAAGATTTTTTAAAAAATCTGCGATTTTGTTTAATACATGATAGGTTGAAAATATATGTCTAAGTGATATTCAGAATCATCCGAGCGGACGCAATAGGCTTGAAATATCGACTCGATCTGGCAAAACCAAAGTTTTGGTATTATTCTACAAAGTGGCTGTAGTTGTTCCGACTGACTAGATGCGATGGCCGGAAGAGTGTATGGCGTCATGTATCACTGCTTTCCTAAGTCGGAAAGTCTTGAAGTATCATGACGTGGTGGCTTTGTTGTTCTGCCTGTGCCTGGGCTGGTAATGGCGGTAGATGTTGAACCGCACTCTGTTTCGCGCAATCCTTGGCAGCTATATATCGTGTTGATATTTTCGATATTTATTTTGTTTGATTTTTTGCTCAATTAGCAGGAGCATTACACTTACTGTAATTATTTTTTGTGAATTTTTTTATCCCTTTTTTATTTCATTGGATTATTCCCTTAACGCCCAAGTGCACCAATTTTTTAGCGACTTTTCAACGCGATACATTTTTATACTTTAATACTACTAGAATTTAAAATATTTGGCATTCACGCATTCTCACGTAGAATTCTGTACACTTTTAGAATCCCTGGTCAAAACTTTGCCCAGATTTAAAGGAAAAATAATAAGACCAATTGAAACACAAAAACACAGAAATTTTAGGAAAAAAATTTTCTTTTCGTTATTTTTCAAAATGTTGCTCGATGATGACGCGAAATATCCAGCATAATATTAAATTAAATAAGCTTATGTATCTTATGGCTTAAGTTTTCTACCAGAGCAAAAGATCACAATTTTTCACAAATATAATCGGACTATTTTAATTATTTCCATCAATCATGCTTAGGAATTTACGTTTGAGGGTCATTATTTAAAAGTAATTATAATTAACTTTCATTAGATTATGTGTCAACATCGATAAACTTACAAGGACATTATTTTTCATACAGTTTCTGGGAACTGCGTACATACTGTCTTTAGTTGGATTACAACTGATGGGAGTGAGTTACTTTAATATACATATTTACGTATTTTAAATATAATAATACTCACTTTATATTTCTTAGTCCGATCCTGATAGATATAAATTTGTACCTATTCTCATACTATGTTTTATACAACTATTAATGTGTCAATATGCACCAGAATTTCTTTTACAAGATGTATGTACGTTACAGTAAAATATTTGTGATTTAAATATTTATAGTGTAACTTCTATTATACAAAATTACAGAGCGAAGGTGTGTCAATGGCAGCATATTTTGTATATACTCCACAAATGAACCTACGGACTCAAAAAGTTTTGAGTATTATATTGGAACGAGCCCAGCGTCCTGTAGAAATGACAGCAGGTGGAATAATAAAATTATCTCTTGAGACTTTTGGATCGGTAATAAACATATTAAGATTCTACAAGTTTTGGAAATTAACTATAATAATAAAAATATAGATGAAAATTTATTTTCTAGCTTATTTCGAGTGCTATATCGCTTTTTGCTGTATTGCGAAAGCTTATTCATTAGAAGTGTACCTCAACGGACTAAAACTAAATTAAGTAAATCAAGATATTTTTATAATTATTATATAAAAAAAATAATTACGTGACTTGCAATAAAATTTTTTTTAAAACTTAATATGTATATTGAAACCATTCTTTTATATATATATGAAAAAAAATGATTTCAAAATAGCTAACTTTTATGAAAATTTTCTATTCTTTGACATACCTTTAAAACCAATGCATTTTTGTTGATTTTATTGAAATTCTGTTTTATTGAAAATGAGCCCCAAACATATCCCAATTCGATGAGCTGGTCTGGAGGCAGAGTGCGACAATGGGTGAAACAGATAGTAATGTAAGTACGTATACCCGCGTAAAAGAAATTTCATTAGTAAATCAAGATAAAAAATTTACTTGCATAATCATGGCAAAAGCGTGTAAAAATCGTGGCTAATGAGCAAAATCCATCGTTTTGCGAGGTTTCATCCATAAAAATGATTTATATTTTATTAAAAGATTGTTGATTTTCATTGCAAATTTATGGCATTTAATTTATTTAATATTGAAAAAAATAGTACAGTGTGTACCAAGGGCACAAAATTGGGGATTCCGCGAAGTTATAATAATTAATTTATTAAATGTTAAATTAATTATTATTAAATATTATTAATTATTAATTATTAAATTATTATAATTTAGTATAACAAATATTATAAAATTACGTAATGTAATTAATGTAATTTAATTATTTAATTTTTTAATTTTGTAATTTATTAGGAATAAAACTTTCATATATCAACTAGCCAAAATCCTCACTCGCTCACGTTCGCTCGCTGAAAAATCATTATATAATAGATAATATTAAATTAAACTAAAAAATATTTTATTATTTAACTACATTCAATTATTATTTATTAAATTGTACCCATACAGATTTATTATCATATGTACAATATTTAATGAATTTATTATTATTATACGATGCATTAAAATGATAATATTAAAAAAATAGAAATTATCTATAAAAATAATTATTTTTGTATGAAATAGAGTTTAATTATTATTGCAATAGCACTTTTCATAAAGGAATTATTATTGATTTTTTATTGTCATGTGATATGTACACATCCTTTGCAAATAATTGTTTTATTTATTTAGCAGTACTTATTAATTTGTGTGTTATTGGTAATTTGGTAATAGCACTTTTTGTACACTGAGAAAAATATTATAATAAATATTAAAATAATCTATATTAAAAATTACTATATTGTATAGCAAAAGTGTGACATCTCAGCAATATAATAATTTTTGTATATAGTAATTTTTAATTTTTCAATATAGTAATTTTTATTATATAAGTCAGCAAATTTTATTATTCAATCTGGTATTTTTTAAATACGAATTTAAGGAAGTAAAAATGAATTATATTTTGTTTTTAATTAATTCGAAATAGAATGTATAAATTGGGGGAATTCCTTTTATCAATTAAGTACTACAGAAACATTAAATATTTGGAGATTTAATTATATACTATTCTTACGCAGTTGATCGCAATTTTTATTCACTCGCATATACTTATTCATTACATTTATTAGTCACAAACTTACATATTATTTCAATCGCTAACATTGCAATACGCTGATCGGAAGATACATTTTCGCATAATAACTAAATATCTTGTTGTTTCTTATATATAATTGACACATTTTTGAGCATTTGCGAGAAGAACTGAAAAAGTAGAAAATTTTATACACGCCACCTATTGGACGAATGGAGTAATTAGAATAGCCTTAAATTAAAAAGTCGTCTCAAAACAATTGAATACTGAAAAAGAAATGAACGTATAAGCGTATATAAAATATTTCTACAATACTTATTATACAAATTTTAATTTATGTAGTATATACATTTCACTATATATATGATGTAAGAACTTTTGTTATTTTGATATTAAAATTTTCTATTTACGTAAGATTGATTATAACATTACATATTAAACATTGTAAAACTTTATTTTATAAATTTTATAAAATAAAAAAATATAGTATAAATATTTTAATAATTTTTGTCTATATATATAACTAATTTATATAAAAGCTCAACCAAATAATTAAATATTGATCATACATATATAATTATAATTTATTTATACATTAGGTAGTTTATGTTATTATGTATTATGGTATTTATAGTATTTATGGTATTTAAGTTATTTATATTATTTTATTCCTATTTATTATTATTTTTATTATTATCAACTGGAACGCACATTACGAAATTAAAAAAAAAATTAATTTCTTCCTGTAGATGATGTCCAGGTCATTACTATTACCTCCAGGTCATCGCGGCAATATCTACTGAAAGGCTCATAACAAAATTAAAAAAAAAATTAATTTCTTCCTGTAAATGATGTCCAGGTCCCTTATGTTACCTCCAGATAATCGCGGCACCAACTACTGGAACGCACATTACGAAATTTAAAAAAAGAATAATTTCTTCCTGTAGATGATATCCAGGTCCCTTATGTTACCTCCAGATAATCGCGGCATCATCTACTGGAACAAACATTACGAAATTAAAAAAAAATATTCCCTTCCTGTTGATGATGTCCAGTCCATCATGTTACCTTCAGTTATAACTGATCGAGATAAACAAATAAATAATCGAGTTAAATAATCGAGGTTTTTTTATAAAAAAGTTAAGCATTATTTCTAATTAAACGGTGTGTTTCCGCGATCACATTCATTAAAAAAAATTGATTTTTTCGAAAATCCAAGAGAGATATAAGAAGAGTTAAAAAATAAAAAGCCGCCTGTACGGACGTACGAACGTACGCTCAGACTTAAACTTTTAAACCATTAAAAAATTAATTAAAAATCTATAAAAAATTCAAACACTATGTCTAATTATTCCTTTGGGTGCCGCGATCATATTGGATTAAAAAAAAATAAATTTTATAAACTATTTAAAAAATATAACATAATTTATACTTAAATCGTCATTTTGACAGTATAAAATTTTAATATAATGTGGATGTGGATAATTAAATACAAATTAACTTTCATATTACTATTTGTTTGGGCGCTGTGGTATTGTATTTAAATGTCGATATATGCAAGTTTTATTCCTAACAAATTAAAAAATTAAAAAATTAGAAAATTAAATTACACTACTTACATTACTTTAGTAATTTTATAGTATATGTTATATTAAATTATAATAATTTAATAATTAATAATTAATAATATTTAATAATTTAATAATTATTACAATTTAATTTTTATTTTTTCTAAGTTTTCTATTGTATAAACAAATTTAATTTTTATAAACTATATAAAAAAATATAACATAATTTATACTTAAATCGTCATTTAGACAGTATAAAATTTTACTATAATGTGGATGGATGTGGATGGATGTGGATGTGGATAATATCATTTAATATCTACTTAATGAACTGAATTTTCCTGAATTTCTGAGAATTCATCTACTACTTACATCCTACATTCTACTAATGTTGTTAATATCTCCTAGTTTATTAACAAAATTATCATAAATTTATAATAATTACTATATATCTTGGAAGGTCCATTACGAAATTTAAAAAAATCATTTCTTTCTGGAGATGATTTCCAGGTCCCTAATGTTACCTCCAGGTTAACGGGGCAACATTTACTGAAAGGCCTATTACGAAATAAAAAAAAAATATTTTCTTCCTGTAGTAGATGTCCAGGTCCCCAATTTTACCTCCAGGTTAACGGGACAACATCTACTGAAAGGCCTATTACGAAATAAAAAAAAAACTTTCTTCCTGTAGAAGATGTCTAGGTCCCTTCTGTTACCGCCAGGTCGACGGGGCATCATCTACTGGAAAGCCTATTACGAAACCAAAAAAAAAATTTTTCCTGTAGATGATGTGCAGGTCACTAATGTTACCTCCCGGTCATCGGGGCAACATCTACTGGAAGGCATATTACGATATCAAAAAAAAAATTTCCTTCCTGTAGAAGATGTCCAGGTCGGTAATATTACCTCCAGGTCATAGAGGCAGCATCTACTGAAAGACTTATTGCGAAATTAAAAAAAAAATTTTCTTCCTGTAGTAGATATCCAGGCTCTAATGTTACCTCCAGGTTAACGGGGCAACATCTACTGCAAGACCTATTACGAAATAAAAAAAAAAAATTTCTTCCTGTAAAAGATGTCCAGAACGGTAATGTTACCTTCAGGTCATCGGGGCAATATCTACTGCAAGACCTATTATGAAATAAAAAAAAAAAATTTTCTTCCTGTAGAAGATGTCCAGGTCCCTACTGTTACCAAGGTCGACGGGGCATCATCTACTGGCAGGCATATTACGAAATCAAAAAAAAATTTTTCTTCCTATAGAAGATGTCCAGGTCGGTAATGTTACCTCCAGGTCAATAGGGCATCATCTACTGGAAGGCCTACTACGAAACCAAAAAAAAAATTTTACTTGCAATAGATGATGTGCAGGTCACTAATTTTACCTCCAGGTCATCGGGGCAACATCTACTGGACGGCATATTACGAAATCAAAAAAAAAATTTTTTCTACCTGTAGAAGATATCTAGGTCCCTACTGTTACCTCCAGGTCGACGGGGCATCATCTACTGGAAGGCATATCACGAAATAAAACTAAAATTTTCTTACTGTAGAAGATGTCCAGGTCGGTATTGTTACCTCCAGGTCGACGGGGCATCATCTACTGGAAGGCATATCACGAAATAAAAAGAAAATTTTCTTACTGTAGAAGATGTCCAGGTCGGTATTGTTACCTCCAGGTCATCGAGGAAATATCTACTGGAAGACCTATTACGTAAAAAAAAAAAATTTTTCTTCCTGTAGAAGATGTCTAGGTCCCTACTGTTACCTCCAGATCGACGGGGGATCATCTACTGGAAGACCTATTACAAAACCAAAAAAAAAAATTTTTCTTCCTGTAGAAGATGTCCAGGACGGTAATGTTACCTCCAAGTCATCGGGGCAACATTTAGAGAAAGACTTATTATGAAATAAAAAAAAAAAAACTTCCTGTAGAAGATGTCCAGGTCTGTAATGTTACCTCCAGGTCATCGGGGAAATATCTACTGAAAGACCTATTACGAAATTAAAAAAAATATTTTCTTCCTATAGCAGATATCCAGGCTCTAATGTTATCTCCAGGTTAACGGGGCAACATCTACTGCAAGACCTATTACGAAATCAAAAAAAAAAATTTCTTCCTGTAAAAGATGTCCAGAACGGTAATGTTACCTTCAGGTCATCGGGGCAATATCTACTGCAAGACCTATTACGAAATAAAAAAAAAAATTTTCTTCCTGTAGAAGATGTCCAGGTCCCTACTGTTACCTAGGTCGACGGGGCAACATCTACTGGCAGGCATATTACGAAATCAAAAAAAAAATTTTTTCTTCCTATAGAAGATGTCCAGGTCGGTAATGTTACCTCCAGGTCAATAGGGCATCATCTACTGGAAGGCCTATTACGAAACCCAAAAAAAAATTTTACTTGCTGTAGATGATGTGCAGGTCACTAATTTTACCTCCAGGTTGACGGGGCATCATCTACTGGAAGGCATATTACGAAATAAAAAAAAAAATTTTTTCTTCCTGTAGAAAATGTCCAGGACGGTAATGTTACCTCCAAGTCATCGGGGCAACATTTAGAGAAAGACCTATTACGAAATAAAAAAAAAAAATTTTCTTCCTGTAGAGATGTCCAGGTCCCTACTGTTACCTAGGTCGACGGGGCAACATCTACTGGCAGGCATATTACGAAATCAAAAAAAAAAATTTTTTTTCCTATAGAAGATGTCCAGGTCGGTAATGTTACCTCCAGGTCAATAGGGCATCATCTACTGGAAGGCCTATTACGAAACCCAAAAAAAATTTTACTTGCTGTAGATGATGTGCAGGTCACTAATTTTACCTCCAGGTTGACGGGGCATCATCTACTGGAAGGCATATTACGAAATAAAAAAAAAAATTTTTTCTTCCTGTAGAAAATGTCCAGGACGGTAATGTTACCTCCAAGTCATCGGGGCAACATTTAGAGAAAGACTTATTATGAAATAAAAAAAAAAATTTTCTTCCTGTAGAAGATGTCCAGGTCCCTACTGTTACCTAGGTCGACGGGGCAACATCTACTGGCAGGCATATTACGAAATCAAAAAAAAATTTTTTTTCCTATAGAAGATGTCCAGGTCGGTAATGTTACCTCCAGGTCAATAGGGCATCATCTACTGGAAGGCCTATACGAAACCCAAAAAAAATTTTACTTGCTGTAGATGATGTGCAGGTCACTAATTTTACCTCCAGGTTGACGGGGCATCATCTACTGGAAGGCATATTACGAAATAAAAAAAAAAATTTTTTCTTCCTGTAGAAAATGTCCAGGACGGTAATGTTACCTCCAAGTCATCGGGGCAACATTTAGAGAAAGACTTATTATGAAATAAAAAAAAAAAAACTTCCTGTAGAAGATGTCCAGGTCTGTAATGTTACCTCCAGGTCATCGGGGAAGTATCTACTGAAAGACCTATTACGTAAAAAAAAAAAAATTTTTCTTCCTGTAGAAGATGTCTAGGTCCCTTCTGTTACCGCCAGGTCGACGGGGCATCATCTACTGGAAGGCATATTACGAAATAAAAAAAAAAATTTTTTCTTCCTGTAGAAAATGTCCAGGACGGTAATGTTACCTCCAAGTCATCGGGGCAACATTTAGAGAAAGACCTATTACGAAATAAAAAAAAAAAATTTTCTTCCTGTAGAAGATTTCCAGGTCCCTACTGTTACCTAGGTCGACGGGGCAACATCTACTGGCAGGCATATTACGAAATCAAAAAAAAAATTTTTTCTTCCTATAGAAGATGTCCAGGTCGGTAATGTTACCTCCAGGTCAATAGGGCATCATCTACTGGAAGGCCTATTACGAAACCCAAAAAAAAATTTTACTTGCTGTAGATGATGTGCAGGTCACTAATTTTACCTCCAGGTTGACGGGGCATCATCTACTGGAAGGCATATTACGAAATAAAAAAAAAAATTTTTTTCTTCCTGTAGAAAATGTCCAGGACGGTAATGTTACCTCCAAGTCATCGGGGCAACATTTAGAGAAAGACTTATTATGAAATAAAAAAAAAAAAACTTCCTGTAGAAGATGTCCAGGTCTGTAATGTTACCTCCAGGTCATCGGGGAAATATCTACTGAAAGACCTATTACGTAAAAAAAAAAAATTTTTCTTCCTGTAGAAGATGTCTAGGTCCCTACTGTTACCCAGGTCGACGGGGATCATCTACTGGAAGGCCTATTACGAAACCAAAAAAAAAATTTTTCTTCCTGTAGATGTCCAGGTCGGCAATGTTACCTCCAGGTCATCGGGGCAACATTTAGAGAAGGACTTATTACGAAATAAAAAAAAAAAAATTTTCTTCGTGTAGAAGATGTCTAGGTCCCTACTGTTACCTCCATGTTGACGGGGCATCATCTACTGGAAGGCATATTACGAAATAAAAAAAAAAATTTTTTCTTCCTGTAGAAAATGTCCAGGACGGTAATGTTACCTCTAAGTCATCGGGGCAACATTTAGAGAAAGACTTATTATTAAATAAAAAAATAAACTTCCTGTAGAAGATGTCCAGGTCTGTAATGTTACCTCCAGGTCATCGGGGAAATATCTACTGAAAGACCTATTACGTAAAAAAAAAAATTTTTTCTTCCTTTAGAAGATGTCTAGGTCCCTACTGTTACCTCCAGGTCGACGGGGGATCATCTACTTGAAGGCCTATTACGAAACCAAAAAAAAAAATTTTTTCTTCCTGTAGAAGATGTCCAGGTCGGCAATGTTACCTCCAGGTCATCGGGGCAACATTTAGAGAAAAACTTATTATGAAATAAAAAAAAAAAAAACTTCCTGTAGAAGATTCCAGGTCGGTAATGTTACCTCCAGGTCATCGGGGAAATATCTACTGAAAGACCTATTAAGTAATAAAAAAAAAAATTTTTCTTCCTGTATAGTTATAACTAATCGACTATAAAAAAGTAAAAAAAGTAATTAAACACCCATAAAAAAGTTAAACACTATTTCTAATTAATCCGCGTGGTTCCACGATCACTTTCATTAAAAAAAATTCATTTTTTCGAAAATCCAAGAGGGATATAAGAAAAGTTAAAAAATAAGAAGCCGCCTGTACGGACGTACGGACGTACGGGCGTACGCTCAGACTTAAACTTTAAAAAATTAATTAAATACCTATAAAAAAGTCAAACACTATGTCTAATTATTCCTTTGGGTGCCGCGATCATATTGAATTAAAAAAAAATAAATTTTATAAACTATTTAAAAAAATTTAACATAATTTATAATTAAATCGTCATTTTGACAGTATAAAATTTTAATATAATGTGGATGTGGATAATTTAATACAAATTAACTTTCATATTACTATTTGTTTGGGCGCTGTGGTATTGTATTTAAATGTCGATATATGCAAGTTTTATTCCTAACAAATTACAAAATTAAAAAATTAGAAAATTAAATTACACTACTTACATTACTTTAGTAATTTTATAGTATATGTTATATTAAATTATAATAATTTAATAATTAATAATTAATAATATTTAATAATTTAATAATTATTACAATTTAATTTTTATTTTTTCTAAGTTTTCTATTGAATATAAAAAATGTTTTCTTTTTATTATGCTTCATAATTTGTAAATAAATAAATTAATTAAATAAATAAATAAATAATTTGAAATTAAATTCTCATTGTTTGTTTAATATTTTTATTATTTTTTCATGTACGTTGTGTAATGCATAAATGACCGGGCGAACTGACAATTGATAATAGCGGGCGGGAAGTGGTTACTTTGCGCCCGCGCGGACATAAAATTATATTCCTCCAGAGATTTGAATTCCCATCTTTTACTCCGAAGTCTTTTGCTCTACGAACCAAGCTATTTTACTGTTTATGTCAATATGGTAAATTCAGGTTATGTATAAAAAACAAATGTAACAAACCTTATTAATTTTGTAACCTGAATTCGATACTTTGACATAAGCGATGAAAATAGCTCGTTTGGTAGAGCAAAAGACTTCGGAATAGAAGATAGGAGGTTCAATTCTCCGGAGAGATATACTTTTTTTTTAATTGTAAATAAATTAAATGCCAAAAATTTGCAATGAATATCAACAATTTTTTAATAAAATTCAAATCATTTTTATAGCTGAAACTTACCAAACCATAGATTCTGATCATTAGCCATGATTTTTACAAAATTATGTCAATTTTAAGAGATCAAATGAGAATTTTAAGGTTTAATTTGGCTTAAAATGCTAACTTTTATAAGTGTGTTTATGTCCCGAAATATTAGAAATATACAATATTTCAATTAAAGTGGGAGGGTCAGTAAGGCGGGATTTAGGCCCAAAATTAATTCAAATGAAAATGCTCGAAATGAATTCTATTATTATCTCCTAACAATATTAAAAAAGAGAAGCCACACCTTCTGGAAAACGGATCTTTACCAAACTCTAGGATATAATTTCTACTATAAAATCATGCAGAAAGCCGGAGTTTTAGTGTACAATGCCAAGCTTGATCGCTTATAACTCGGAAACAATTGAAGATGTAAATTTAAACTGAATTTTAAAAGAAAGCTGAGGTCGAGTAGATACGTTTTGAAGAAAAGGAAGCTCAAATATTTTAATATGGTCAATAGTTATAGGAGAAATAAGAATTAGCCAAAATTTTATCGAAAATTTAGAGTTATAATTTAATGATTTTTTAGGCCAAAATACCGTCTAATTCTTATTTCTCCCATAACTTTTGACCATATTAAAACATTTGAGCTTCCTTGTTTTCAAAACGTATCTACTCGACCTCAGCTGTTTTTTAAAATTTAGTTTATATGTACATCTTTAATCGTTTCCGAGTTATAAGCAATCAAGCTCAACGGTTTTTTCTCCTTGTAAGACGATTTTACGCTAAATGGACCAGACTCAACCCCCTGGAGTCCCCCTAACTACCCCTTCAAATCACTGCCTTTAATAATAGTATTTTGGGGACTATTCGCAACTGGCATAATATTGTCTTAAAAACGTACTATGCCGTTCGTATGAAGTAACTTCAAATCACTGAAGGCCTTCAGAAAAATGAAGACTTTCACAAAATGGACGGTGTTGTGCATGTGATGTATGATTTCCATAATATTTTTGTCTTCTCAATACGAATTCACAATCTATTTTTCTCTAGCACTCTACACGACCTTCAACAAATCACTGGCTATAGATAATCACAAGAAATGCTTGGATCTAAGGTTCTTATCGAATTCCTAATGATCTTGAGGTGGCAAAACAAAAATTACCCTTAGGTGTTCAGGCATAGTACGTTCTAAAGACAATATTATTATGCCAGTTACGAATTGTCCCCAAAATACCGTTATTAAGAGCTGCGACTTAAAGGAGTAGTTAGGGGGGCCCTAAGAGGTGTAGTCTGGTTCGTTTAATGTGGAATCGTCTTAATATTATTAGAAGATAATAATAGTACTCATTTCACTGACACGGTGGTGGAGTGGCGGAGACGCACCTCGGCCGATCACGAAAGTTAAGCATCACTGAGTGCGGTTGACACTTGGATGCGTGGCACCATTCTTGTGCGGCTTTCGGGATCGGTTAGGTGTTTTTCCACACTTCACAACGTGAGCGGAAGGTGTGGAACATTCGGTTTCGGTGTTTGGGCCTACGAAAGGTGACCTGAACATCTAAACGGAATGTTTCAATACATCGGTCTCGGGGAAGGTTTTCCTACAAGGTTTTCCGTTCCTCACGGGAATAACCCCGGGCGAATGCGAGACGGTGGGGACCAGGATGGGAAAAATTGGAATGTTTTCACCCCCACACATAAAAAAAAAACAAAAAAAAGAATAGTACTCATTTCGAGCATGTTCACTTAAATTAATTTTGGGCCGAAATCCTAGATTAAATGAAATTATTATTTTCCAGAACTGAAAGTTCAGCTTACGTAGTATCGGCTAGTGTACTAAATAAGATTATTTAAATTTATTATTTAAATTTATTATCATATACATTTTACATTAAAATTAATTAAACATTTTACACAAATGTCTTATTAAACTTAATTAACTAAGTATCATAATATTTTTTTATACTATTGTAATAATTATTATTATTTATTGCATCATCCACTTGTAACATAATATCGATAACAAACACAGCAGAACCACCGATTATCAAATGTGTGTGTGTGCGTGTAAGTGAGTTCTGTTACATGCTCTGATAGCAGTAGTGTGTATGTTTGCATAACATATAATACATTTTGAAGTAAGAAAAAGATAATAAGAAACTAATGAATGTACATTTTTATTATGTTTTTTTAGTATCACACAATACAAGAAATAATTTTTCTTAACCTTTAGAGGACGGGGATGGTCGACATTTCGACCACCCAACGAATACAAACTATTTGGTAGTTTTAAGGTGAAATTGATGTGGTTAATAACAGCAAAATAGTAAAAAAGTTTTAAAGGTGTCCTTGACCTTGCAAATCATCATTTCAAAGTTAAATATATATTTTTTAGTACTTTAGCTTCAAAGTGTGGATATCAATGAGTATAAAAAAATCCTAAAGAGGTCTTTGACCTTGAAAATTATCGTTTCTAGGTCAAATATATAGTTTTTAGTACTTTAGCTGCAAAGTGTGGATATCTATTTTTGCGTTGAGTTTGAAAAAAATAATGAAAAAATTCCTGAAACGATTCTTGACCTTGGAAACTCCTACTTTGAAGTCAACATTTTTTTCGATATTTTGTACCTGAGGTTGGTTATGTCCACATTGTTTGATGCTCTAATTGTATGTTCGAAGTAATACTGCGTATCGGAAAATTCATTTTATTATCTATGTAGATTCAAGGTCCAAAATATAAATAATTATAAGTATTTACAATAAAGTAAGTACCTTTTTCTTTTAGAGGTCTAATATTTATTACATTTGGATTGTACTAAATTCGTAGCAGATCAAAACAATCGATTCATAATCTATTGCGATTAAAATTCTTATAGGACACGTACACATTTACTTGTTGCATTATTATAAGTTTTTTGACGATAAATATTTCATCAGATTATCTTATCTTTGATAAAATGGAAATTGATGATTGGATTAGTGGCGAATGGAGTAGTGGTTGGAGTAGTGGCGAAATTGATGACATTAATTTTGAAAATAATTATGATGAAAGTGAAATTTTTCACGAGGCGTATTTTTATCCATTAATCAAAGACTTCGAAGGTAGTTAAAAAATAAATCCAAATACTTGTATATATATATCAGGAACTAATCCAATCGAATATCGAAATTATTTTTTTGATTTATCATTACTTCAAATGATTGTAGACAAGATGAATTGTTATGAAACTCAAGATAATGAAAAACAAAATACACACACAAAATCTTGGAATCCTCTTACAGAAGATGAACATGAAAAATTTCTTGGTCTTTCGATTCTAATGGGTCATATACGAAAAGGTAATTTGAAAGATTATTGGTCTACAGATCCCTTATTGCATATTCCAATTTATTCTGAAATAATGTCTGGAATGGAAATTTTCAAGGTCAAGGGCACCTCCAAAATTTTTTTCACTATTTTTTTGTATACTCTGCATACCAAAAAAATAGTTATATCAAGTAAAACGCTAAAATAAAACAAAAAAAATTATATATTGGTTTTTACGTTAGGGACGGAGGTGATCGAAATATCTTCGATAAGAGTATGCACGAGTTCTATTAATTGTTGCGCCTTCAGTTTTACACATCTGACATCCGAATTTTCCAATAAATGGAATGAAGAATAAATCTTTCGCAAATACTGCACATAATTATTCCGCAAATTGTTACAAGTTTATTCAAGCCCTTGCCGTAATTTTCTATTCCTTCATATAAATTTTTTAACGTTGGTATTAGCGGTTCTAGAAAAATGTTGGGATGAGGCTTTTTTCCCCGAACCGCGACGCTATCCCTTCCTCTAAAGGTTAAAATGTTTTTCTTGTACGTCGTTAAAAACTTTTTTAAATTTATAAAAACTCTACGGCACTTGTTCGGTTTTGGCAAAATAAACGAGATAAACAAAAGTATATATGTGACGTACAAGTTGGGCAAACAAAGCTTGGACTTCAATGAAGCAATACATAGAAGAAACTCTCCAAGTTTTATGGAAGCTCCTGGGCAAAGCTCCTCATTCAAAGAACCATTCGATTCTTGGTCGTCATGAACATCGTCATCGTCATCGTTGCTGCTATCGGTATCATATTCATCCTCGAAATTTCCGTTTATTTTTAAATAAATTATATTTCAAAATCACTATATAACTATTAACAACAGTACTCATTAATTGCAATTCAAAACAAAGAAAGCGAAAAACGTTAATTGGGTATGTAATTTTTTATGCATTAAAAATGCGTTTAAGCAGAGATAAACTATTAAAAGGTATAGTTGTATTCCTTACTATGATTATCACCATCATCCACACAAGTTGAAGAATCAGTTTTGTCAAAATTAGCTTCTAAATTACTTATATATCATTTGATGTGTACAAATTCTCGAAGCAGCAGAATTTTCATTCTTAAGGGGGTGCCATGGTAAAAAACTATCAACGAAGCGTCGGTAATGTAGTAAGCTGTAATGTACTAGTAGCGCCATCATCCGTTCAAAATTATATTAATCTATAACGTCACAGTAGATGGCGCCAATAGTACAATCCAGCTATCATATTCTTTCACAAATAACCTTTGTAGATTGCATTATTTAACACAAAATATGCAGACGATGCAGGAATATTTTAATCAGAATTTTTACCATAATCTTTTGACAACAATTACTATACACTTTCCATGCAATAGTTTTCTGCATTTTGATACGCAGACGATGCAGGAATTTTACAACTTAATTTTTACAAACATAATTTGACATTTATTACTACATTTTCCGTGCGGTCGTTTTCTGCATTTTTATCCGCAGACGATGCAAGAATTTTGAAACCAAAATTATTACAATAATCAATTTAACAACTATTGCTAAATATTTTTACAATAATCAATTTGACAACTACTGCTTTACATTTTTCATACAATCGTTCGTTGCTTTTTAAAACACTGACGATGCAGGAAATTTTTTCAAGTCCAAGTTTTTGCGTAGAATTTTGTTCACTAACTTCTTTTAGGAAAACGTTTTTGACAATATTACTACGCTTTTCGTGCATTCGATTTCTGCATCTGATATGCTGTTCAATGCAATCATTATGTGAATTACCTTATTTTACCCAAATCTACTTAATAAAAATTTATATTGGCATCGTAGCTAAGCGCTAGATGGTGTTGACATGGGCATCGCAAACAGTAGTTAGATGCAGGACTAGTTGGCTAGTAGACAGCAGATAAATAAATGATCCATTGTCATCGCAGCCTGCACTTAGTGGAAGATTCTATGAATGTTGTACTAAACTTCAATCCTAATCCGACCACTGACAGGGATGTACAAATTTTAGGAATTACACTTTGACATTAACCTGAAAGTACCTAAAAAGTTTTTTACTTTGACTAATCATTTACACATATAAAAGAAACCCGATGCATTAATTGAAGAGTAAAAACAGTAACCAGATCTACAAACGCAACTCTCATAATTACGGTCAATCGATTAATTTTTTACTCACAAGATAGTCCTACATCCTTCATACATAATTTGATTGCACTTCTTTAGGTAGAGAATAAGATCTGCATAATGGTTTGGCGTTGGATATTATTTCCAAAGACAGTAATATGTATGCATGTATTCTATGACTATTAGAGTCTTTCGTTAGGGCAACATTGCACCGTCTAGCTGACAGTATTTAATTGCCCCGCACTGAAAAAAATTTCGGATACACGTTACCCTCAGTTCATAATTTTACCGGTAGATAATGTGACCATCGCTCAAAAGCGATGAGTGTCCGCTGTTTGGACACTGAGTCTCTTTGAAAAAGACAACGACTGACTATTTCGGTGAGGTTATAGTTTGTTTAATTTTATCGGACAATATTTGATCATCGCGTACTACTTATATGTATTTAGTTTTTGTTAATACATTAGTCATTATAAATGTATTAAATTAAAAATTAACGCGAATTATGACTGCGATTTTAGAAGATATTCTAATGGAATTCAAATGTTCGTACTTATTGGATGAATTAGAAAGTAAGTTAAACTTAAAGTATTTTGTCAATATGAAAACATTATTAATTCTCATTATTAACGTATAGCTTTAATTTTTCAAATTAATGCACATATATTAACCTTTAAAACTACTAATTAAAACTATTACATGTTTTTAATGCAACAATTAATTTACTACATATCATTTCAAATTTATTTTACCAAAAAGGTTATATTGTTACAACCAATAACAGAATGAAGCTTTATAAGTATGAAGAGCTACCATTAATTTCGCCTTGTTTATATTTTCAAAAAGATGAAAAATGTTTTATTGCAACAAGATATGTATTGTAATAAATAAAATTATTATTACATTATTTACGATGTTCTAATTACTTAATTATTATTTTAACTAGGTTGAAATTAAATCAATAAGTGAAAATGGTAGCCGCGTATATTTTATAAATTGTATATTGCCCATATTATAGAATATTGACTATTCGAGAGCATCAGGACAATCAGTATCCGAACCTCCAAGAACAATCTTTGACATTAAGAGAGACATTCTTTACTCGCCACCGTGGTGGCGCTAGTTGTACTAATAATAGAGTAACCTGTGTGCGGGATATTTTTCAGTGCGGTTCCTCCGTCATTCGCCTTCAACAACGCCTCAGAATCCAAGTAGATTTGTTCTAAATGGTCCTAAGCAGTTTCGAATTCGATTCGGCATTTCGATAACTTATCGAGTTGCGAAAATCATCAAGAGTCGTCTTTGGGATCGGTTAACCACGATTAGAGGCTACTTAAGTCAGTGTACCGAAACTCCTTACGACAGCCCACCGGCTTGCGACGGCTAGCCTAGAGCCATAATCCTCGGTATGGATGCGGCGGTGTTTAGCTCCCCGCCGTCTTCCGCTTTCGAACATAAGCGGCATCCGGGTCAATTTATACCCGTCAAGCCTGCTTGCAACCACATGCCACGCAGAGTCCAACTCTCCTGGGACACGCCGACGTTTCACTTTGACACAGAGTTACGCCAACGTGGGGCTCGTACCCAGTTCCCGCGTACCAAAGTAAAGTCATATTGGTCCAACTGTCGACATGCCGAAACACATCTTCTTATTACTCCCCGGATCCCCGGTGAGGTTTTGCGGTAGGATGGCCTAACGTTCGAATGAATGCAGTTTACAGGAGAAATTCCGCTTCATTACGTGATGCGTTAGATCCCTCTGTTCTCGTCGTTCACACGAGGCCGTTCAAGTCAAGGGTTCTAACTATTCCACGATGGGATTCGACTGGCGTTCCCTGTTGAGGGAAGCCTTTAAGCATTCTGTACTGACTGGAGAGCCTGGTGAGACAGTCTGACCAGCTTCACAGTACAGTACTTCATGCATGATTGCCAGGGGAGTGGCCGTTTCTTCGAATCATTCGCTCTTTGACTATCATACAGGGTTTGGCGTCTTTGGAGTCTGGGGTCGGATCTCTGGAGTTGTCCTCAAGTATCAGCATAAGAGGTTCTATATACCCTTTGGCAAATTTGTTGAGTGCCTGGTACAATTCCTGGCTACTCACTAGTGTACTCGGTTCGCATGGACCACGTATGATCATGTTACCGGACCAAGTGCACCAGAGGTTTCCGGATTTCGACTACGCAGGAACAATCGAAGAGTATGTGGTTAGAAGATTGTTCCTCCCCACATTCACATCTCGAATCTTTGCTCAACCCGAAACGGTTCAGGTAAGACTTAAAAGATCCGTGTCCCGTTAAGAACTGCGATGTGTAGTAGTTAGGCTTTAACTACCCCTTTCGCATCCTGTCATTAACATGGCTGAAGTACTTGTGTATCTCTGAACCTTTGCCCGTAGAATCCCACCTTTCCTGCCATTGATCCATGATTTGCTTTCGAAACTTTGGCTTTCTCAATGGCAGTTGCGTTTCGTGAGTTTTCACTTCGGCTTCGTTCGACTGGTTCATTTGACGGTTGGACAACTTGGCTACGCCTGATGTGGTAATGAGCAACCCTCTCATCTAACAATAAGTCGATAGGAGAAGCAGAGATCACCTGATGTGCCTCGTGGGAGACAGTGCTATATGCTTTCGAAGTCCAGACTAGGGTCTTACTTTGCAAAGTAGCAAGAATTCTCCTGCTGTGACTATTAGCCTTGTTCCACCATCCTGCCGTACCGTAGGCGACAATTGGGATGAAGAGGCACTTATATATCAGACTGAGGGATCTTTCTTTCATCCCCCAATTTGCGCCAGAGATGAGATGTAGTCGACCGAGGAGGTCGAACCACTTTTTCTGCACGTTTTTAACGTGCTGAATGACTCCAAATCTAGGTTCGAACGTGACGCCCAGGTACTTCATTTCCTTAAGCATACAAATGTTTTGGCCTCCCAGTTTAAGTTTGGGAGGTTTGCTTGAGTCAAGTTTGCCTTTCAATAATATCATTCCCGATTCAGGAATTGATACTTCCAGTTTGTCTATTGTGCACCAGTTTTCGACGATGTTAATCATACGCTGCGCCTCTGTTTCAAGGTGACGCCGGCTTTTGCCTTCGACAATTGTTATAATGTCGTCGGCATATGCTGTCAAATTGAAGCCTGCGTCATAAAACTCTTTGAGTAAGGTGTCATAGTCTAAGTTCCATCCTAGTGGACCGAAAATAGACCCCTGGGGGCAACCTTTAGTTACTTCCTTTTGTGCTTCGTTGTAGGTTACTCTCATGCACACCGTTCGATCTTGGAAGTAACTTTGTATACGATTATAGACGTTTGTGAAGCATTGTCTGTCTTTTAGCTGTTTCAAAAGACTAGGTCACCACAAGTTGTCAAAAGCCCCAGAGATGTCGAATCGGAACGCTAAGACGTAGTTGCACTGGCTTTCCTCTTATTTGCGTCAGCCTTATTGCATCTTCCGTCGACTTTCCTGGTGTAAAACCGTATTGGTCGGTCGACCGTTTGTCCTGACTCCGAGTTAACAGGCTGTTTAAGTCGCTCTATGATGAGCCTTTCTAACGTTTTGCCATTATGCTTAGTAAGTATATGGGCCTATATGACTTCACAGCCAGCTCATCTTTGTCAGGAGCTTTAAGCAACGTAATTAGCATTCCCTCTTTCCATCTCTTTGCACGGAAAGAAAAATCAGATTTTTAAAGTAGGATTATTTTATCAAGTTACTGTAATGGTATTCGACAAAGAAAAACAGCTTGTTATTCTTATATTTGAAGTGTGACTTCAGATCAGAGAAATACTATTGGATATTTCTATTCTAATCGTTACTCATAACCTATAAATGTTGCATGGTTAACGTTGTACTTTCTTTATGTGAGCTCCACGTACCTGGTACCTGATGGAGGAATAAGCAATAAATGATGCCACACCCCCTCTCTTTATATATGTATAATACATTGCAATCATGTGATATGTTTTTTGGTTAACTAATTTTATTTAATATTGTTTATGTATTTTATGAACAAGTAAATATATATATATGGGTGGTTCTCTGTGACATCGAAGATGAAAAAAATAAATATTGCTATAACTGTGGGAATATGTTTTAGAGGTATCTAGTAGTTCTCCTGAATTTTTTCAGATTTTTTCTGGGCCATTATTTTAAGGGGGTTCCAAAGCCAATTTTTATCCTCCCTACCTTATCGACTGAGTAAATCAAATAATCGATTATAATTAGATAATTATATTATTATACGGAGAAATAAGAGTTCATTGCCCTTCGTATATGGATTATTTAAGTGTGTGCAAAATTTGGGACAGCAAAATTATCACGTTTTTGTTTAAACCCTTACCAAAAATTTTGAGTATGCTGCGCCCGTCTCACATTTTTGGTAAGGGATTAAATACAAACGAAATAATATTTTTGTCTCAAACTTTGTACATAGTTAACTTATTCATATACGAAGGGAAGTGTACTCATAAATATATTCAGTACATTAAAAAAAATAGTAGACTTTGATACCGCAACAGTAACAAAATAAAATCTTACGCCATAAATTACCGTTCGGTGGCGCTAGCGGTAGAAAGATACCAAGGTTACGCGAGCGCAGCAGCCGCCATCTTAGACTGTCGGCTGCACGGCAAACAGTCAACTTTTTTCAAAGTTGTCGATTGGACGTGCAAACATATTGATATGCACACACAGGGATCATGAAACAAAACTTCTATGTTTATAGGTTAAACATTTAAGCAAATTAAATAACAGGCGCATTTTAGTACGCAGGAATAACCAGAATACTGAATGTCTATTATTAGTTGGAGAGTGGGGACTTCGTGGTGCGTGCGCTCCGTCGATCGCCTGCGTACACGCACGACGAAGTCATTTTTACCGCTCGATTCAACCCGTTTGATTATTATAAAAAAAATCTTTCGGTATTCAATGTCGTCTTATTTTCTGATTACGTTAAATATTAAAGTAAATTAATTAACAGGCGCACTTTAGTACGAAGAGAATAACCAAAATACTGAATGTCTATTATTAGTTGGAGAGTGGGGACTTCGTGGTGCGTGCGCTCCGTCGATCGCCTGCGTACACGCACCACGAAGTCATTTTTACCGCTCGATTCAACCCGTTTGATTATTATAAAAAAAATCTTTCGGTATTCAATGTCGTCTTATTTTCTGATTACGTTAAATATTAAAGCAAATTAAATAACAGGCGCATTTTAGTACGCAGGAATAACCAGAATACTGAATGTCTATTATTAGTTGGAGAGTGGGGACTTCGTGGTGCGTGCGCTCCGTCGATCGCCTGCGTACACGCACCACGAACTCGCATTTGTTGCTCAATTCGCGTGTGTCACGTCAATCTAGAAAAATTAAAAATATTGCTGCTACGTTTATAAGATTTGAAATAAACAAATTTTTCCGTTATAAACTAACAATATAGATAATGATTAAACGTTTCTGAACGAAGTCCACGAGTGTCTCATCTCGGTCGTGATCCGACCCGTCTAGTCCGAGCGCGCATGCGCATTGCGTTGGAATCGACATGATGCGCGCGTACCACGTACGCCCGTGCGATCATCTATCGATATACGCGTACATTCGCGCTTCTTGCCGATCTGTCAACGGGTTCTACATTGTATTGCAGATGACATAGTGCTTTTTATTCAACACCGGCTCGCTATATGATTAAAGTGGAGTTGTGGATTTTGTTTAGAGGTAAGTTGCTTAGCCGTAGAGGAACTTTGTTATTTATATAGTTATATTACAAGTGAAAAGGTTGGTGTTCCCCTAACCTCTCAATTGATATCAACAGGCCATTGTATACCTTTTTATGCGTTCTTTCTTCCTGTTTCCCATTATACCATTATTTAGTAGCTTGCTTTGTCTGATTTTTTAATATATTCACAGAAAATCTTGCACTGGGCGTCAACAATCATCGGAGCCTATCTGAGTACGTATTGCTGTTCCTCAGACTTGGACGTGGTGCAACGGGCGGATTCTTCATTGTGTTGCTTTTTCTGCAATACCGGCTCGCTATAGGATTAACGTGTAGTTCCGGATTTAATTTACAGGTAAGTTGCTTATCCGTAGGAGCACTTCATTATTTATATAGTTATATTACAGAGGAGAAGGTTGGTGTTCCCCTAACCTCTCAATTGATATAACAGGCCATTGTATAGCCTTTTTATGCGTTCTTTCTTCCTGTTTCCCATTATACCATTATTTAGTAGTTTGCTTTGTCTGATTTTTTAATATATTCACAGAAAATCCTGCACTGGGCGTCAACAATCATCGGAGCCTATCTGAGTACGTGTCGCTGTTCCGTCAACAATCATCGGAGCCAATCTGAGTATGTGCTGTTGTTCCTAAGACTTGGACGCGGTGCAGCTCCTAGAAGATATACTACCCTGCAGCTACTGAGTGAGCTAATGATGGTGCTCATCCTGGTTCCTTGGGCTCGTTCCTAGTCAAAGAGTCTAATCATATGTGCTTTTTTCCATACTAGCAACGCTTGAATGCTGGATTCTGGAACTGGTCGTAATTATTATAATTAATTTTAGTTATTAAAAAATTGAACAATTCATTAAACCTGTTGTCACTCCATAGTGAGTAAAAGTGTCAATTATTTGTAACTGTGCAAGTGCAGAACTGTAAAGCCTAATTGCCCACTCTATAATGAGTAATCAATCCTGAATTTATGGGATTAAGGCATTAAAAATATTTCAGTACGTAACTGAATTTATAAAAAAGTTTTATGTTTATAAAAAAAATGATGAAAAGAAAAATGTTTTAAATGATGTAATTATAAATAGCAGTACACAATTATTATTTATAAATATCTTACACGCTATTAAAAAACATTTATTGGATTAAGATATCTATAATTTGAGTTATAGAATAGGATTTTTCACGCAAGCCCAATGATGGCTAATAACTGTTCGTAGTTATTATATTTAATTTTAGTTACTAAAAAATTGAACAATTTATTAAAATTGTTGTCACTCCATAGTGAGTAAAAGTATCAATTGCTTGTAATTGTGCAAGTGCAGAACTGTAAGCCTAATTGCCCACTCTATAATGAGTAATCAATCCTGAATTTATCGGATTAAGGCATTAAAAATATTTCAGTACGTAACTGAATTTATAAAAAAGTTTTATGATTATAAAAAAAATGATGAAAAGGAAAATGTTTCAAATGATTTAATTATAAATAGCAGTACACAATTATTATTTATAAATATCTTACACGTTATAAAAAAACATTTATTGGATTAAGATATTCTATAATTTGAGTTATAGAATAGGATTTTTCATGCAAGCCCAATGATGGCTAATAACTGTTCATAGTTATTATATTTAATTTAAGTATTAAAAAATTGAACAGTTTATTAAAATTGTTGTCGCTCCATAGTGAGTAAGCCTAATTGCCCACTCTATAATGAGTAATCAATCCTAAATTTATGGGATTAAGGCATTAAAAATATTTTAGTACGTAACTGAATTTATAAAAAAGGTTTATGATTATAAAAAAAATGATGAAAAGAAAAATGTTTTAAATGATTTAATTATAAATAGCAGTATACAATTATTATTTATAAATATCTTACACGCTATTGAAAAACATTTATTGGATTAAGATATTCTATAATTTGAGTTATAGAATAGGATTTTTCACGCAAGCCAATGATTGCTAATAACTTCTGTTTATTAAAATTGTTGTCGCTCCATAGTGAGTAAGCCTAATTGCCCACTCTATAATGAGTAATCAATCCTAAATTTATGGGATTAAGGCATTAAAAAAGGTTTATGATTATAAAAAAAATGATGAAAAGAAAAATGTTTTAAATGATTTAATTATAAATAGCAGTATACAATTATTATTTATAAATAATTATTATTATTATTATTATTATTTATAAAAAAAATATCTTACACGCTATTAAAAAACATTTATTGGATTAAGATATTCTATAATTTGAGTTCGTAATTATTATATTTAATTTTAGTTATTAAAAAATTGAACAATTCATTAAAATTGTTGTCACTCCATAGTGAGTAAAAGTTTCAATTGCTTGTAACTATGCAAGTACAGAACTGTAAGTCTGATTGCCCACTCTATAATGAGTAATCAATCCTGAATTTATCATACACGCTAAAAAGACATTCTCAAAGTTAGAGAAAAAACAAATTTTTTTGGCTATTGATCAATAAAGAATAAATTTCAAGCTTAGGTTATGTTATCTCCACAAAATCAAATCACAGTGTTAGTATAACTACGCCATCTACCGACATCATTTGAATCGTACGCTAGATGGCGTAGTATACTGATAATGCAACCTACTATATCGACGGCAGGTCGATAATTCAGTCATAAAATTGACTTTGGAACCCCCTTAAGTTACAGAGAGTCAAAGTTGACATTTTAGCACTTTTTTGCATTATATGCCCATTTTCATGAATTTTTAGCTCCCAGGAGATGCATTTTTCACTAAAAACATAAGTATGACTTTTTTTGTAAAATTTTCCGAACTTTTCATTAAAAATACTTTTAAAGACATAAATGTATGCTGTCAGACTCTTGTAAGCCATTTAAACCTTAAATAGTGAAAATCAGCAATTCTGCTCCGGACTTTGGTAACCTAATACTGTCTAAAAGATGTCTTTTTATAGTCAGAAACTGCCTAAAAATTTCCAGAGTGGGTCTAAATCATTAAGATCACTTATGGCCAAAATATCCGGGAAAAGTGCCCGAAGTATTACTAGAAATGTATATTTGTTGCCTTATAACGATGAATCTAGTAGCATGATCATTGCAAAAAAATTTATGCACTTACCTTGGAATGGTAGAAAAGTATCTCCACTTGTTTCAGTATCCATCCAATCCCCTGTAAGCTGCTAAAAATACAAATATTATTATAAAATTATAAAAAATTATTTTTTAAACATTTATAATGCTGAATTTTTAGTTTTACATCCCTTACAAGAATTATAATACTAATCTGAAGGATTACTATTTTTAGCAGCTTACAGAGTACAAGTATTCAGAAAATATTTAAAAAAAAGTACAGTAACTACATAAACTGTATAAAGTAATTTTTGATGCAGTGTATAGAAAAAATATTTTATGTAAAATAATCAATAATATCTATTTACAAATTTCAATTTATATTTAAACAATGAAATACCGTGTCATGATGTGCGCGCCAAAACTAAGAACCGTTATGTGTTGTTTCACATACCAGGTACCTGACGTTCAAAGAATCGGAACTAACCGATGCTCTAAGTAATTATTGTGTGTTGGTAAAGGTCTAAGAATAGGCAATTCTAACAATGTTTATGTGTGTCTTCAGTAACTATAATATGTGCCTATTCTTAGATGTAAAAATGCAATGTATCCTTATTTTTTAATCGCAAATTTGTAATTCGATTAACGTGCTACAGGCGCATGCTCTCTTTACTTGTAGAGCCAAGTACTAAAAGTGAGATTTTTCTTTCCGTGTGGGAAGACACAATACTTGAGACATGCATTGTACAATTTGTCAATTTCGTCTAGCAGTGGAATTGCATTTTTAAGTACATCCGCTTCAATTCTGTCAGTACCTGGACTCTTCCCGCTTTTGTTGGTTCGAATTGCTTGAACTATTTCAAGCCGGGTAAAGAGAGGTGCCTCACTCGAGATATATTCCTCCAGACAAGCCTGTCGGATCTCATGGTGAGCATCTGTCAAATTTCCTTCCAGGTAGTTGTCGATCCATTTACTCCTGTAACAGTATTGAGGGCTTTGGTTGTACTCATCTTACCCGATACAACTCGATACGGAAGGCTTCATACGACTTTGTTGTCTTCGAGCGTGATATAGTTCCTCCAGCTCCTCTTTGTGGACTTACTTGTTTCAGACTTATATTCTCTCTTGCTTCTCTTACGAGGTTGAGCGTATTGCTCTGGAGCCTTTGCAATCTGGTCTCAGACGTCCCGCTTCTCTTCCTCTGGTAGAGCATTTTCGACGCGCGAGCCGGCCGCGTAGGCCTCCAGCTGACAATTTTTCACTTTTTTAAACGAGCTTGATTATTGTTTGCCTTTTTCGAGTTTAAGCGCGTCGCGCACTCTAGCGGCGAAATTGGTACTAAGATAACTTTGTCAATAATATAAACTATTTATTTTTTGTCATTATTATGTAAAACCCAAATACAGAAGCACTATAGATAATGGTGTAATATGTCTTTCTAGAAAGTTCCAGATCAATACAACAAGGACACCTTAAAAATTTCTGCGCGGAAAAATGACTATTTTTTCCGTGCAAACTTTTTTTAGGGTGTCCTTCACATGTTGACTTCAAACTTCGTATAAATGTGTATTATGTGATTATCTAGTGCTTCTGCATTTGCGTTTTGCAAATAAAACCATAATATGTTCATTAAGTGTAATAATGTATCCATCTGACTCGGTCGGTAATAATCTAGTATGGCACCCCCTTAACCTTCAAGAAACGTATTATATTTTATAATTAAAACCAAACAATAATTTAATAAGTTAATGGACTGCCATTGTTTAAGATGTTATGTTTTAGAATGAATATACATACATTCTATATAAAAAAAACTTCAATGACATTAAAGAATAAAAAAACAGGAAATGAATATATATACACATCCAAATAAAAAATTGTTAAATTGTAAATAATAATCATAATAAAGTAACTACTCTTCTAACAGAATATAGATTTTCAATTAATTGCATTTAAAAAATTTTCAATTTTAAATAGAAAGTTTTATTCTCACGTATATGTTGCATGTAATATTATTTTTTAATGTTATATTATTAATATAAATTACCGTTTTGTTTTCAAATTATATACTTTTAGAACGTTTTTTACACTATTCGAATAGTCTTATAGAAATTGGGAGTTTGAACATGATGTTTTTTTCTCAAAAGGTAATTACGCGTATAGATATATTTTTGTTAAAGATGCAATCACGTAAAGTGGAGAATTCTTTGTTTTTTACAGTTCTACACAATATTCTTACCACAAATTTTTAGCTGAAACAAGAGGTTAACATAAACTTACAGATAATAATCAAATTATGATGTACGCATTAGTATTTTGGTTAAGGGGGTAGCATGCCCGGTGGGTTACCGACTGAGCAAAATAAGACAATTATTGCATTTATTTAAAAAAATATGTAATTTAATGCAAAACCCAAATACAGAAACACTAGGTAATAAAATCATAAGTGATTCTACGAAGTTCCAGGTCAATACGATAATGACACCCTAAAAAATTTCTGCACCGAAAATTACAATTATCTCTGATTTTTCGGTGCACAAATTTTTTAGGGTGTCATTATCGTATTGACCTGAAACTTCATAGAATTACTTATTATTTTATTACCTAGTGCTTCTGTATTTGTGTTTTGCATTAAATTACATATTTTTTTAAATAAATGCAATAATTGTCTTTTTTGCTCGGTCGGTAACCCACCGGGTATGTCACCTCCTTAAGAAGCAAAACGATAAGTATTATATTAGAAGAAAATTCAATTCCGAATGTAGAACGCGGAAAGGTGATTAGCGCCCGTTTCGATAAAAAGTATACAAAATGAAAGTCATTAAAAAAAGTTGTAAGTACTGGTATTCAAACAAACATTAAATGTTAATATGAATTATTAAAATTTTCTCCCTTTATTTTAGTTGATAAAGAATATTTCAACAATATTACGGTATAAACTGGTAGCGAAATAAACTTAAAAGATAAACTGCTAAAAAATAAAAGGTTCAACTCCAAATTAGAAGAAAAGAAAAAGATTATTATATTCTTCTGATAATTGTTGATAATTCTGAAGGAAGCTCAGATAGTGGTAACAAAACTACTAACAGAATCCAAAATATTGAATCACAACCATTAACAAGTGTAAGTTCTCAGTCAAATTTAATAATGTTTATAGCATTAGGAATATTGCATACTAAAAATTTAAAACATTATCATAATTTTTTTTAAAGATTTGATGATGTATGAATTATTAAATTAGCTACATTATTGTTCCTTTTAAAGGAAATAAAAATTTTCGTAAAGGGATTTAGTGATACTTTACAAATATTTAAAACTTTGTTACCAGAAAGAAGCAAAAATAAATTAAGTTATAGTCAAAGTGTACTAGTCCATGATTATTTAGATGAAGAAGACGTGATGGTTGCACATAATGTACTAAATGATGTGAGAATGTTATAGAAACTGTATAGAAAGTTGTGCAATGATTTTACTGTAATTGTTATTAATACAAGAAGTATTGATTTTATTATTAATTTTAAGAAGCAAAAAGAAAAAGAAAAAATCTGAAAAAGCCTGCATAAATCTAGAGATTTTCCGAAAAACATATGAAACTGGAGGTATTAATGGTTTAACAATACTTCTTGCAGAAAATCTAAATAACAAACCACGACTTATAAATATACAGAATAACAAACCAAATCCTGACTTTGGTATACCTTTTATAATATAAAAATGTGAAGAAAGCCGAGTTATCCATCGCCACTTTTACGCGAGTTATTCGACATCTAATAATAATATCAGTAAAAATTACTTACAATTTGATCGCTTACAACTCGGAAACAAGTAGAGATAGGTACTCAAACCAAAAACCAGAAGAAAGTTGAGTTTAACTAGATATGGTTTGAAAAAAAAGCTCAAAATACTTAATTTGGAGCAAATTTATGAAGAGAATAATAAATTAAAGATTATTAGGCCAAAAGAAACAATAAATTTTTCATATTAAATTTTGGTTAAAATTTCTTTAATTTCTTATTTTCTTCATAACTTCCCAGGCGGAAATTGAAACAATTGTAAATAATTAATAAAAATTAATAACTGTTTAAAAAAATTTGAAAAAATTTATAAAAATTACCAATGCCTAGATTTGAGACAAGTATAAATAGTTATTAATTTGTTATCAATTTTTATAACAATTTTTCTTAATAGTTAATAATTTTTTCTAATTTTTCCATTTGTTACGGCAATATAAGAAAAAAATGTATATGTATCTGTGTAAAAGTAAATAAAATTAATAGTAAATTCTTGTAAATTAGGGTAAAAATGTAACGATTTTACGATAAGGAAAAAAGTAATAAAAAATTATAAAAAAAAATAAAATTTTAAATTTATTATAAAAAGAAAAGAATGATTAAAAAAAATTAATAATAATTATTAATTTTTGCTGTAAGACTGAAATACTTGTGTTTAAAGAAAAAGAAAAAAGTAATAATAATTTATAAAAAGTTATAAAAATTAATAATAGTTTATAAATTTTATCAATTGTCTCAAATCTGGACATTATATATTATTATTAATAGTTAATAATTTTTTATAATTTTTCTTATTTCCGCCTGGGTTTGTTCCAAAAACACGTCAAAACTGAATGGTTCTGTACGAAATGTTACAAATCTATTTGCAGAAAACATAAAGAAGATCACGGCATAATTAGGTTCATAACTCGGAAACTTATTGAAACTTTTATTATTTGTGCACGATTGTTTATAGGTATTTTACACTAACAAATTGAACTCTGACAAAAAAATGTTACATTGGTTTTGTCATGTTTTGCTCGTAGAATCGATATCCGCATTCAGATTTGCAAAATTACGACATTTTGGGTTAATTGTTCAAATAATTTGTTATAAACAATTGTAATCGATAAAAGAAAAAGCACGGGTACTTTTGTTTTTGATTATGCCAGGTTTTGCCTGGTTATTAATGGGTTAAGAAATCATTTATTGAAAATACATTCCCCAGTGGTGCTGAACGCTCTAACCGACCGAGCCATCGCAGGCCTCTAAACGCTTATTTTGTTAGTATTTGAAAAGTGAATTCGGTTTTTGATTCATTTGTTTCATTTATAATACTTTCTATTGTAGTTGCAGTGATTACGAATTTTTACCTTATATCAATGTTTAGTACCACTTTTATCGGTTAGAACAAAATTCAAACTTCATCTATATTTACATCCTGAAAATAGTTGTAAACATGACAAAATTTAAAATTTATTTCAATTTTTCGATCATTTTTTAATTTTTTTTTTGTTAAAGACTGTGCAGTTGCAACCCAAAAATTGCGCGAAATTCATTCAAATGTAGCGTCACTGTCGCGTTTATTTTACATTTCTAGCACTAGAGTTTCGAAACTACCATTATACAAGACACAATGTATACAATTTTTAACCTTCTAAGTACTTAGAAAAAAATTTTTGTGTATCATACAGTATAAATTACTTTATAAAAATAATAGTAACTTGTTAATATTTTTCCATTACTTCGGGTCTATTTTCTATATGAGATATTAAATATATATATTGAATACTGTCACATACTCAATTATTGATCATCTACCAATTTATGATGAATATATTATTAAATTGACAATAATAAGATTTATTGTAATTAAAATGACTAAAAAAATAGTCTAAACAAATACTTAATATTATAATTACTTTCTTGTAATTTCTGTAAATTTGTTACTATTTATTATACAAAAAAAAATTATTTAAATAGTGGTGTTAAAAACGATCACGCAGACGCCATTTCGCTAAGCGCTGTTAGTTAGAAACGCTCGTCGTGAAGTTAAAGTGTTAGTCAATGGTCACATAGATTTCGAGGCGGCTTCAAGAGTATTATTTAAGTTCACTTATTTCTTGAAAAGTTCTGACTGCAAATGCAATTTTATAATTTACTTTTCATTGATAAATTAAATGAACAACATTAGGTTCAAATTTTTGTATCACTTGATCGTATGATTAGTAACTGGCTTACACCCCAGGTAGCACTGTCCGTCTCGGAAACGTTTTTAAAACGTTATTAGGCGTTTTAAGCGTTTTAAAAACGTCTAGAAACGTCTTTAAGACATTTTGTGCTGACTGGGACAGGTAAGATATAATGGCATTGTTTTTATTTATTATTCAAATAATTAATCTACTGTGTATTGTATAAATATTACAGTTAAGAGATATAGAAATAAAAGAGGTAGAAAGTTATAAGTTGCTATATTACATGGATTTTGGCCAGGTTAGATTTCCTTTGATTAAAGTAAAAACATTACCAAATTAGATTAAAGTTTGATGAAATCTGTGAAATTGTAGTAATTATAATGATTTAAATATTATTTTTAATTTTTAAATATATTAACTTTTTTAAGCTGAAAATAAAACAAAAGAAATGAGTTAAAAAAAATCAGGTGCCTCCAGATCAAAGAAAAAATTTTATTTGTTGCATGTCATTGAAAAAGTACTTAAATATAAATAAAATAAGAAAAATAAAGATAAGAAAATAAAAAAAAGATTTATTATTATTATTATACATCATTTACTATATATATATATATATATATATATATATATATATATATATATATATATAATGTAATAAAAGTTTTTTAAAACGATATATATATTGATATAAATGTAATTGTAATACCTAAAAATAATTTAAAGATTACAATGATCAACAATTGGTTAATCGTTCGATCAGGAATTGGTAAAATCCGAATAATAATGATCAGGAATTGGTAAATTTGATTTTTTTATATTTTGTGTCTTATCTTTAAAAGAGCAGTTATTTTATTATTATTTTTTAAAGCACTAAAAGTAAGATTAAGACTTATATTTATCGTATGTATCAAAATATATATAATGATTAGACTCCGTTACCAAAAAATTACTGTGTAAAAGTGACTAATCAACATATTGGGCAATTAATTGTTTCATACAAAATTTACCTATCTTGAGATCATTAATTTATTCTCTAGAATAAATTTCTTCTTTACAACATAAGCCTTCCTGTGCTACATCGGATCTATAATTACCAAGCATCACAGACTTTTTTGAAAATATTTTTTTTACAAATTCACAATGTATATTTTACACACAAAGATAAAAATATCATAAACCAATAACAGTTTTACAACAAATCGGAGGTATATGTATTAAAAGAAAATTTAAGTTTAATTGAATAATTATTTTATTGTTTTAAAGTTCACGATTAGAAGTATAATATATTTTTAACACTTTACTTATACATTATAACACTGTAATTCTTGGACTATATTAAAAATTAATTTTCTGTTATAAATTATTATAAAGTATAACGACAATTATCTTCTACATCTATAATCAAAATAAGTGAAATTACATACTAGAAGAAATAGGATGGAAAGCTTTACAAAAAATAATACCGTAAGGTACCGAATTGTTGATCATGAACCAATTTCTGCTCAGTATATTATTTCAATAAAATAATAATATTTACATAAACCTAATTGCTGCTACGCACAATTTAAAGGTTAAACAATCTATAATTGGTTAGTAGATTAACTAGGAAGTGGTATACGTACCGAAAATTGACTGATCAGAATTTGGTACTTCCCGCTTTTTTTCTTAGATTGTTGCTTACTTTAAAAATAGCAGTTTTTTTTATTTTTCTGAGATGGCTAAAAGGAAGATTAATACTTATACACGGAGAGAAATAATTAGTAAATATTACAAAGCAGTTTGGTAAAAATTCCTAAACTCTCAAGTAATGTGGTAACAAACTGCGAATCTCGTAATTTTTACTAGACTAAATTGTAATTTTAATTTTTTTTTTAACGGGGTGCCATAGTCAATATTTATCCTCCCTACCTTATCGGCAATCGTGATTATTAGTAATAAATGTGTAAATAAAACAGTATGTGAAAAAATAAGAGAAGAGGCGCCTTCATTTATTGATAATATAACTGTGTGCCGAATTTCGGATGAAAATTATATTGCGTTTTTGAGAAAAGTCTTACCAAAAATGTGAACCTAACCTCAACGAGGTGAAAAGATTTGATATTTTTGGTAAGACTTTTCTCGAAAACGCAATAATATTTTAATCTAAAATTCAGCATACAGTTAGATTGTCAATAAACGAAGGCGCCTCTTCTCTTATTATTTCACATACCGTTATACTTTTTTATTAATTAATCATCAAAAATTGAGTATGGAACCCCCTTAACATTAGAAAAAAAATTTTATTCCTCCCATATTATTTATTTTTGAGTTTATGTATATTATTCGAGTGTTATGGATATTTTAAATATTTAAATGAAATTTAATTAGTGAAAAACATTCTGGATGTCATCGGGATCGAACCTGCAAAGTTTGGGTTGAGAATCCAAGTCCTTACCATTGCGCCACCGCGTCGCTTGCATGTGTTTCATCGAATCGTCCTTTTAAAGTAAACAAACGAACGACGCGATTCCAATAAAAATTTTAACCTAAAGATCGCAACTTTATCGCTTCTTTTCGGTATCTCGTGCTGTACTGTTGTTTATAGAATTTCGTAAACAGTATAGGAAAAAATCAGAGTTAATAATATTTACAAGCTTAATTGTAAAATTTAGTACGTTAACTCCACAAATTTTACTACATTTAGAGTAAATTTTACTACATTTACTGTAAATTTTACTTAGCAGTTTGGTAATTTTTTTGGTTTTTTCGATCTGTGACCACATTACTTGGGAGTTTAGGAATTTTTACCAAACTGCTTTGTAATATTTACTAAATATTTCTCTCCGTGTACTTTCTGTATGTGTCAAAATATATACAATTATTAGTATTTTTAACATACAATTATTCATCAATAATTGATCAACAATTGGGTATATAATTATTAAATTCCATGAGTATTTAACGATTCATAATATTGATAGTATGTAACGGGGTACGGATTTAATATGAGGAATAAAAATTCAACGAAAATATCGGGGCACGAACCCACGATCCCGGGTGCACGAGGCAGAAGCCTCACCACTGCGCTACCATTCGCAATTTTCCCGGCTAGACGACTTGGTTCTATCAACGATCATCGCCGATAATTCAGGGTTCAATTATTCAATTTGATCGCTTACAACTCTGAAACATAAAGATAGGCACTCAAACCAAAAACCGTTTAAAATAAGAAGCTCAAATTGTTTAATTTGGAGCAAAGTTATGAAGAAAATAAGACATTAAAGATTATTAGGCTAAAAGAAACAATAAATTTTTCATATTAAATTTTGGTTAAAATTTCTTCAATTTCATATTTTCTTTGGCATAGTAGGATTTAATTCAGGTATGGCATCCCCTTAAAAAAGGAAGAATTAAAATCGGATGGGTTAACTGGCGTAAGGCCAAAAGAAACAATAAATTTTTCATATTAAATTTTGGTTAAAATTTCTTCAATTTCTTATTTTCTTTATAACTTTGCTCCAAATTAATCAATTTGAGCTTCTTTTTTTCAAACCATATCTACTTGAACTCAACTTTTTTCTGGTTTTTGGTTTGAGTGCCTATCTCTATTTGTTTCCGAGTTGTAAGCGATCAAATTGGAAGTATTTTTTACTGATATTATTGTTAGATGTCGAATAACTCGCGTAAAAGTGGCCATTGGCAAGAGATAACTTGGCTTTCTTCATATTTTTATACTACGAAAGATATACCAAAGTTAGAACAAGATCCGTTTCCCGGAGGTCAAGTACTCCCGTTGTAAGTTTTATTTCAACATTACAGTACTGCATTCGACATTTGAGTTTAAGTCTTATATTTCGTCAAATAGTACAATTTATACTAGTTTTTATTGAATAATATTCTAGTAATTAGTAAGTAAACATTTATTTTTGTATAAGTTTTTAGAAATAAAATAGTTTGAAATATAATATATATCCCTAGTAGCAATCTAACCATAAATGTAACGTTTTTTAAGCCAAAAAATTACCAAATGTCATAAAATATCCAATAAATGCCCAATTAATGGCAAAATTAGAGTTTTCTGTAGCCTTTAAATGTTAAATTTCTACTTGGATATTCAAGTATAATATAGTGGTATTTTATATTCATAAATTTAAATGTAATTATTAACCCGTTACAGAGGAAAGAGTAGAAAAATTTAATAATATAAGAGTATATTCGAGGGAAAAGTGCCCGAAATATTAATAGAAATGTATATTTGTTGCCTTATAACGATGAATCTAGTAGCATGATCATTGCAAAAAAATTTGTGCACTTACCTTGGAGTGGTAGAAAAGTATCTCCGCTTGTTTCAGTATCCATCTAATCCCCTGTAAGCTGCTAAAAATACAAATATTATTATAAAATTATAAAAAATTATTTTTTAAACATTTATAATGCTGGATTTTTAGTTTTACAACTCTTACAAGAACTATAATACTAATCTGAAGGATTACTATAAAAGTATTAACATTATTATTATTATTATTATTATTATTATTATTCAGCCATACATTGTTTGAATTTCACAAACTTGTCACTGTCAATTAATCATATTAATCATTATAATCTCGGATCTGATTTATTGATATATTTTTGTATTAAATACGTATATTCAGTTATTGTAATAATAATGTTAATTTATTCATAGTAATCCTTTAGATTAGTATCATAATTCTTAAAGTGGTTGTAAAATTGAAAATCCAGCATTATAAACGTTTAAAAATTAATTTTTTGTAATTGTATAATAATATTTGTATTTTTAGCAGCTTACAGGAGATTAGATTGATACTGAAAAACGTGGAGATGCTTTTCTACCACTCCAAGGTAAGTACATAAATTTTTTTTGTAACGATCATGCTAATAGATTCATCGTTATAAGGCAACAAATATACATTTCTATTAATATTTCGGGCACTTTTCCCGGATATTTTGACCATAAGTGATCTTAATGATTTAGACCCACTCTGGAAATTTTTAGGCAGTTTCTGACTATAAAAAGACATCTTTTAGACAGCATTAGGTTTCCAGAGTCCGGAGCAGAATTGCTGATTTTCACTATTTAAGGTTTGAATGGCTTACAAGCGTGTGACAGCATACATTTATGACTTTAAAAGTATTTTTAATGAAAAGTTCGGATAATTTTACAAAAAAAGTCATACTTATGTTTTTAGTGAAAAATGCATCCCCTGGGAGCTAAAAATTCATGAAAATGGGCATATAATGCAAAAAAGTGCTAAAATGTCAACTTTGACTCTCTGTAACTTAAAATAATGGCCCAGAAAAAATCTGAAAAAATTCAGGAGAACTACTGGATACCTCTAAAACATATTCTCACAGTTATAGCAATATTAATTTTTTTCAGCTTCGATTTCACAGAGAACCACCCATATATATACAGTTAGTAAAAAAATAGAATGAAATATAGTGTCTCGTTATCGAAATTAAAATTGAAATCGATTCACTTTGCACTGCTTATCTGATTTCCTCCGCGAGTAGCCCCTCGAGACATATATTACAAAATAATGACATTCTATGTTATATTTATATTGAAAGCATTATTTCTCCTCTTGAAGACGTAATCTGTATCTCAAACTTTGTCGTATTTCCCTTTTACCTTTTCATTAAAAAATGTATTTATTATTTTTTGCCTTATTATTATTCGACATATTAAACATAAAAGAAGAACGTTAGTCAGTCTGATATGGTATTACTTGACTTGCAAAAATATACACATATTAGTATAAGACAAAATTTCATTCACATTTATTTTACTATTGCAATTAACATTAAATAATAACAGAAATTCCCTTTGAATCAAAACAAACAATCATTAAATTTCATAATCTGCAATTCATTAAAAATGATTTGTGGAAGACGTGTACGAATAACCAGGATATGAATCAATTTTTATGTTACATTTTTTGGCTTTGCTAAACCATGCACTATCAGTAGCTGGTATCGAAATATCAGCTAATTTATTAATAATCTTCAACTCTGGGTACTTTAGACCATTACAAGTAAGTTATTAAGCTATTATACATTTAATATGATTTAAAATCATTTTAATTACAAATGTAGTCATTTAGAGTAAATCAAAGGCTGATAATTAATCCAATGGACATTACGCGATTTAATAGTATCATAATAAGTCTAAACAAGTCAAACGTAGATCATTATAGTTTAGTATTTTATAAAAGTTTTGTGAAAGATATGTTTTTATTTACTTCAAAATGATTATACATTAACAGAAATCATCATGTAATCGGGTAAACTGACTATTGCATGTTTCGATAGTTTATGCGTTAACATAGACAAACTTTCAAGGACCTTATTTTTATCCAGTTTTTGGATACAGGATAAGTACTTTCTTTAGTTGGACTGCAACTTGGGGGTGTAACTAAATAATTATGTTTACCTATAAATATATAAATATCATTATACATATGCCCGCGCACACATATTTCAAATATTATTATTATTATTATTATTATTATTTTTTTAAGTCTATGGTAATGATATTTTACGCAAAACTGGCAAACTATCTACCCCCTCGCAAGAGCAGACAGTCCACCGAGTGTGTGACACACAAGGGAAATACTTGACCTCCGGGAAACGAATCTTATCCTAACTTAGTATGTCCTTTATAATATGAAAGTGTGAAGAAAGCCAAGTTATCTCTTGCCAATGACCACTTTTACGCGAGTTATTCGACATCTAACAATAATATCAGTAAAAAATTCTTCCAATTTGATCGCTTACAACTCGGAAACAAATAGAGATAGGCACTCAAACCAAAAACCAGAAAAAAGTTGAGTTCAAGTACATATGGTTTTAAAAAAGAAGCTCAAATTGATTAATTTGGAGCAAAGTTATAAAGAAAATAAGAAATTGAAGAAATTTTAACCAAAATTTAATATGAAAAATTTATTGTTTCTTTTGGCCTTACGCCAGTTAACCCATCCGATTTTAACCTGTATATTAGACGTACTATTTCTCCTATTACTATTATTTAATACAATGACAACCTATAAACGCAGTGGAGGCATATATGTAATACATATTTAAATAAATTATGAATACAAAAGTTTGAATTATGTTAAAATGCGCTTAGAAATTGAAAAATGCGATTTCAAACATAACCTCTCTTAGTTAACAGGCAACAACGATTTGATTGAATTTCGTAAAAACTGGATGGATTTCTAACATATACAGTGCAGACGCACAATTTCACGATATTGGTAAATGTTGGAACACTAAAAAAAACAGTCGAAAGTGCACAACGAAGAAATAAATAAAAAAATACGATTGATACAAAGACGTTGGGAAGCTGGTACTACATATTTACGATGAAAATATATATAGATTGCAATTACAAGCATCAAAAAACGAAGTAGAGGGAATATTTTACATTATCTTAGAATCATTTTTCAGTAAAAACTAGAAGAAAACATAATCGATTAAAAATTAAACAAAAAATAAAAACGATACTCATTCTTTCTAAAAATGTGTAATTTAGCAGACGGAAGAGTAAGAAAAAGTTTAGCTACTTAGTTTGAAAAAGAATCAATGGATGGCGATGCTAAACATTTCCAGAATATTAAAGTTTGACAAAATTCGTTCACACTTCTTCATAAATATTGTAGTTTAGGAATAATATTTTTAAATGGTACAAATATAGAAAATTCACAATTAATAAATAAACATTCGCACCTTGTACAGGATACCGATCAACGTATTCGGAATAGACGACGGATTCTATAGGAGGTGCGTGCACCGATTCGTGCCGTCTGCTGCACGCATCTCGTACTTTCAAATAGATTGTACTATGCAGACACTGAATCTTAGGTGCATTATATGTTTAATTACAATTTTTCAAATTATTGACAGCTTGAAAATAGGGTAGAGGCATATTATTAATAAACATTGTAAGTGAATAACAATTACAAAATTTGAATTTGTGTTAAAATATCGTAAAAATTAGAAAAATACGAATCGAAACATAACCTCTCTCTGTCTACAGCGATGAAATCTATAGGAGGTGCGTGCACCGATTCGGGCCGTCTGCCGCACGCACCTCGATTTAATTAAATTTTTAAAAAACTCGACAGTATCCTACTAAATATAATAACGACACTTAACTTCACTTAGTAAATGATCATTCAAGTACTACACTACTTGAGGATCTAGAAGGCTAGTCGAATTTCATGTCTGGTCGACTAGCCTCGTACGTCTAAGTGAGCGAATATTTTTACTTACACGAGAAATAGCGAGAATATTTATGGTTAAAAATAAAATACATAATATTTTGTAACTACTGAAAATTATTAACTGTTTAATTGAATTTATGCATAACGGGCACATTCATATAAATTGAAATAAATAAAAAAATCGTTTTAGCTACCGATTTACACCACTCGAGGATCTAGAAGGCTAGTCAAATTTCACGTCGCGTCTGGAGGACTAGCCTCGCAAATCCGTGCGCTCGGATGTTTTATTTTCACAAGAACTAGCGAATTTTTAATCTTAAAAATAAAATACATACTCTATTGTAAAAAGTCACTATTATTTATAATTTGAAATTTACGCATTGTCGGTCACATTCTTATAAATTAAAATAGATAAAAATTTTTAGTTGGCTACCGAATTATACCTCTTGAGGATCTAGAGGGCTAGTCGAATTCCACGTCGCGTCTTATCGACTAGCCTCGTAGGTCCGAGCGCGCGGAAATTTTTACTTACACGAGAAACAGCGAAAATATTTATTATTATAAATAAAATTCGTAACCTTTTGTAACTAATGAAAATAATTAATTGTTAAATCGAACTTACGCCATGACGGACACAATCATATAAATTAAAATAGATAAAAAGTTTATGTTGGCTACCGAATTATACCTCTAGAGGATCTAGAAGCATGCGCGCTTCTTTTGGTCCGGTAAGCTGTTAGATGGAATAGTACAATTCGGCTATAGTTCGCGGTTTCTACAAAATTTTTATGCACGAATCGGCATGGTCGCTCGTGGACATGGTATCCATTCTTTTTTGCTAAGATTGATGTGTACTTGGTGTGAAAATTAGTGAATTGCTGTTGAACGTAAAGTTTAACCCAGAAGCTTGATGATTTTGAACGCCAAACATTACCTGCAACGAAAAATGGTGTGTTTACTTTTAGACTTGAAAACGAAACATTTGCCATCAATATGCTCTGGGAACTAAAGAGATATTTTGAACATATCTCATGGAGTAAGTATAAAAGAACATGTTATACAAATAAAAGGTGGAATAATATAAGAAGTGTAGCGTTAGAAGTCAGTAAGTAATTAGTCTAGAGTAAAAATTTACTGTAACATTGCTCTTGCAGCATAATTGTATGTGTTGTATATACAAACTGTATTTATAAAGTCTACACTCTAAACCCTAATCTGTAAAAATTGACGTTAGAATGTTTAAATTCGTGATTTTACAGTTTTGAAAAGGTTAAAATCATAAAATTACACATTAGAGTAGGTAAAATACATTAATTACACATTAAGCAATGGAAATTGTGATATTTACAGATTTGAAATGTGTAAAATATGAAATTTACGGCAGTGAAAAGTGCGAAGATTCGGCGACTAAATACGAAACTGTAAATTCAAGATTTTACATTTACCAAAAGAGTAAAATGGTAGAATTACACATCTGAAAAGTGCAAATTGTAAAAATTAAATGTTTCAAAAGCGGAAGATGTAATAGAAGGAAAAAAATAGAATTTAAGTCTTTTATAAAGGTTAAAAGTACTCATCTTACGATTTGGAAAGTGTAAATATAGAGAATAACGATTTGGAAAACTGTAAAATCTCGTGCATTGATTTAAATCTATAAATATTAGATTTTCAACTTCTTGGAAAGAAGAAAATAATAAAAGTTTATTTATATATAGAATATAAGTAGAGGGTTTTAATTAGAAGAATTATAACCTAAATTAATATTTAGGTTATTGCGAAAACGATTCTTATACACCACAAATACATACAATATTTCAATTATGCTGTTAAAATTAACTCTTATTATATATATAAACAAATTTTTATTTTTGAGAAACTATTACCACGGTTTTTTAAACGATTTATATACACTTTCCAAATCGTAAGATGAGTAGGTACTTTTAACCTTTATAAAAGAGTTAAATTCTATTTTTTTCCTTCTATTACATCTTCCGCTTTTCAAACATTTAATTTTTACAATTTGCACTTTTCAGATGTGTAATTCTACCATTTTACTCTTTTGGTAAATGTAAAATCTTGAATTTACAGTTTTGTATTTAGTCGCCGAATCTTCGCACTTTTCACTGCCGTAAATTTCATATTTTACACATTTCAAATCTGTAAATATCACAATTGCCATTGCTTAATTGCTTAATGTGTAAATTATGTATTTTACCTACTCTAATGTGTAATTTTATGATTTTAACCTTTTCAAAACTGTAAAATCACGAATTTAAACATTCTAACGTCGTTTTTTACAGATTAGGGTTTAGAGTGTACACTTAAAAAATATCTAGCGTATTACATAATCAAAGTATACAATAATTTTTGCTTACTATTGAATATACCTTTTATAGGTTAGTAATTAGTCAACACATGTTGCATTATCATAGTCTGTCACATTGTCACGCGGTATATCTGTATTTACATATGTTATTATATGTTATAATTTTATTGCATGCAATACTATTTATCTTGTATACGTTATGGTTAACATTACTAGTTTTACAATCGCTCTACATTATATCAGATTTATTAAGTGGCAGTGTAATATATTATAATATATTTGCTGAGTACTGCATGTTATTGAGCAGCTGTTCTTAAAAAGTATATTATATACTAGTTTATATAATATATAATATTCATGAGTTCTTGGACTGTTTTCATTTGAGTTAATTAATTATTATTTTATACTTGAAAATACTGTTTAAATGTTGCCAATCTCCTCTTCTTCCTTTATATATTCTTTTTTCGTTACAGTGCATTTAAATTGTTATATTAATTGATTTATCTATTTACAGCTGCTGCAAAATCTATTAAAGATGAATGTTCACACCAGCATCGTCCTGACTTGCCTGGTCTAGGCATAATATTTACAAAATGTACCAAAGAAAGCTGCAGCTTCCTCATAATGTAAGGTGAGTTTAGCGAAGATTATTTGTCGCAGAAGTTCAGGTTATATTTTATGCTTGTTGAATAGTATCTTTCCTTTCTCAACAAATTATTTTTTAGAATTTTCTCAAATTAATTTTTAAAATTTGAAATCAAATTCATTTTTAACTTTTTTTAGGTAACTTTTGTTATTTTAAAGAGAGCCAGTTGGTTTGTGCTGGATAGTATGGGATTTATAGAGTAAGTTGCATCCACTACACTGAACATTAGAAAGCTAGGAGTACTTTCTATGATGTGCTATCATAAAAAAGGTAGATATTATTATTAATATACAACATGATATCGAAGATAAAAAAGTTACAATTTTATTTTTCTACATTCTAATTAAAGGTAGAAACTAATTACTAATTCTTTCTGTACAGAGTCCCATTGCACTCAAATGACCTCACAGGCAAAGGTTATTACTATTAGAATTATTGATCATATTTAAAATCACAAAGTGAATTTAAGAGGTGAAAGACTCGTAACTTTGTTATAAAACCAGTTCTAAAGCAGAACAATAAATGTACAGTAATACATGGTGAATTTGTATTGATATAGAAAAATAATACACTTTCATAATTATAATATTCTAATAAAATAATTAAAATTACTAATTATGTATTTAACAATAGATATATTTATTAATATATTTGTCATAATTATGAATTATTCATATGTTTTGGCAATTTTTCGAGCTAACTGAACGTAACATACAAGTGAAAGCTTAGGTTGATAAAAAACAAAACAAAGCAGTATACTTACCTCGCATCTTACAGTTAGTTGAGGCAACATTTTCTGCCAATTTCTTTTATTCGATAGTCATTGTCGTTTTCACCAACTAACTCGACTTATTTCGACAGGATTGTTCCAACGCATGTTAATAGGACACGAATTATTTTTCGAGAGAAACAGTGATGCTCGTATTCTGGCAAAAGCAAACTTTTATAAGTATACTTTAAGCAAGACATACCCAGCGTCACCCAGTAGCTTACAAATAACTTCCAGGGTACAATTAATTTTAATGTAACAAATCATTACGACCATGATACTCTGGATTTTTATTTGAAAAAGATGATATGGGTGTAGGTTAATTCTCTTTCTCTTTATTTTCTGGAAAGATTTTTTCTTACTTTCAAAGCATAATACAATAATTATCAAATACAATTGGATTTATAATAGTTTTATTTACAAATTTATTGTACATTTAGCAAATACATTGCTAACATTTTAATTTGTATAAAAAAGGAAATACATATTTAAAACAGTGTACGTAAAGTGCACATTCAGCAAGTACGTTGCTAAAATTTTAATTTGTGTAAAATAAAAAATTTGTATTTACAATAGTGTACCTAAAGTGCACATTTAGCAAGTACATTGCTAAAATTTTAATTTGTGTAAAAGAAAAAATTTATATTTATAATAGTGTACGTAAAGTACACATTTAGCACGTTCAATGCTAATATTTTTATTTGCATGAAAAAGAAAATTTATATTTATATCAGTGTATGCAAACTGCATAGTTAGCACATATGCTGCTATTATTTGTATTTGTATAAAAATGGACTTTTATATTTATACAAGGCAAAGTAAACTGCTTTTTTTAGTGAGAATGAAGTTCACCATTGTTAATTATGTGAATAACCAGATATACATACGCACGTTTAGTAACTGCTGTATTTTTAAATAACAATGCTTTATACAATAAAGAAAACATTGGTTTATTTATATAATTTATTGTTACTGCAATCTTATCAATTTAAAAAATGTGCAAAAATATATTTTATAGTGCTGTAAATGTTTCTTATTTGAAATAATTTAATTATACGTATTCTGAAAGTGTATTTGCTGAGAGGATGTTCGTTCGAATATCGAAGCTGCTCAGAATAAAATTATACACTTTTACAGTAAATTATATATTTACATTTATAGTAAATTTTATATTTACATTTTACAATCAAGTACATATCACCATATCGCGTAATTCATATGCATAGAATGAATTTTATTGGCGTTGTAAACTAGTACATGTTGCCACATCATGACAAAAAATATTTTAGACACCGCGCATCAGCCTATTTATTGCAAGCTTCTTACTTTCACACTTATTAGCGCCATCTGTCGGCTTACAACTAAATACGTATTAATATACAATAGAGAGGGCGCCACAAATGTTTTCCGTTAGGTTTGTTGTGTATAGGGTATCGATAAAACAGAACGCGCGGACCTACACAACAATCTTTCGTCAGGTATGACATCCCCTTAATGTATATAAATGTTACAGATAATGACGAATGCTATTTCAGTTTTTGCAGTTTTACGAAAATTTAATTAATAAGTGACCAATTATCATAGTTATGAAATAATTTTCAGAATTATCTAAATACTTACAAAATATTTTTTAGATATATTTTGTAATTAGAATTTTTGTATAAATTATATTGAATATTATAATAATATGAAAACTAAATTTACAATAAATAAATTTTAAACAATCTGCATTAATTATTAATTAATTAATTAATTATTTTAAGGCTATTATTACGATTATGATATCAATTAAAGTATTTTACGTCTAAAATTATTATTAGAAATAATAAATAAAAGGTTTTCATCATTAATTTTAAATAAATTTAGTTTTATTTTATTATATTTTATTGTTATAACATTAGTATGTGTTCTTCGCATCATTTGGAAATTGTAAAGAATAATGTTAGTATCGTTACTTTTCTATATAAAAGAGTTTATTGCATAATATCATTTCAAGTAATATTACAAATAAAAATATTATTGTAAACAATTTGTGACCAAAGAAGGTTGCATTAGATATTCACGTAGTAGCGAAAGAAGAACTAGAAGATATTGCGTGTCATATTCATTAATAAGTTTCATTCTCACGTACTTTCAAGATAAAATTTAAGCTTTATTCTTTTTATTCTGATATTATTTTCGCCTCATGTCTTTGTATAGTACATCAATAATTCATACGAAAATTACTTTGTTTTCCTCGAGACAAGTTATAAACCGAATATGTGAGAATAAAAAATGTAAGCATCAAAATGCTTATACCACTAAAAATAAATTCGTACGTTGTCTTTATAGTAATGTATAGCTTGATTAATAATTTAAAAATACCGCAATGTGTAAAATGTACGTAATACAACTGTATTTCTATATTCTGAAAAAAAAGTTTTAGTTAAATATAATTGCGATAAAGATTTGTATTTTATTACAAGATTGATAAGTATAAATATATTTCAATAAATACACGCGTTAAATTTTATATGCTTATAAAACCTTTATACAAAGTTAAGTTTATGTAACCGGAAAGTGTAAAAATTGACGCTAGAATGTGCAATTCGACATATTTACACTTATAAAAAGAGTAAAAAACAAGTATTATATTTTTAAAAAATCGAATCTCACATTTTAGACTTTTCTAAAGTGTAAAGTAAACATGTCCTACAATACTTTCCGAAACTTAGAAAAATATTAATTGAAACTAGCTAAAATCCTCACTCGCTCACGCTTGCTCGATGAAAAATCATTATATAATAGATAATATTAAATTAAACTAAAAAATATTTTATTATTTAACTACATTCAATTATTATTTATTAAATTGTACCCATATAGATTTATTATCATATGTATAATAATTAATGAATTTATTATTATTATACGATGAATTAAAATAATAATATTAAAAAAATAGAAATTATCTATAAAAATAATTATTTTTGTATGAAATAGAGTTTAATTATTATTGCAATAGCACTTTTCATAAAGGAATTATTATTGATTTTTTATTGTCATGTGATATGTATACATCCTTTGCAATAAATTGATTTATTTATTTAGCAGTACTTATTAATTTGTGTGTTATTGGTAATTTGGTAATAGCACTTTTTATACACTGAGAAAAATATTATAATAAATATTAAAATAATCTATATTAAAAATTACTATATTGTATAGGAAAAGTTTGACATCTCAGCAATATAATAATTTTTGCCATGTTATATAGTAAAATTTAGATATAATATCTTTTAATATCCAATATCGTAATTTTTGATATTCAATATAGTAATTTTTATTATATAAGTCAGTAAATTTTATTATTCAATTTGGTATTTTTTAAATGCGAATTTAAGGAAGTAAAAATGAATTATATTTTGTTTTTAATTAATTCGAAATAGAATGTATATATTGGGGGAATTTCTTTTGTCAATTAAGTACTACAGAAACATTTAATATTTGGAGATTTAATTATATACTATCCTTACGCAGTTGATCGCAATTTTTATTCAGTCGCATATATTACACTTATTAGTCACAAACTTAAATATTATTTCAATCGCTATCATTGCAATACGCTGAACGGAAGATACATTTTCGCATAATAACTAAATATCTTGTTGTTTCTTATATACTAATTGACACATTTTTGAGCATTTGCGAGAAGAACTGGAAAAATAGAAAATTTTATGCACGCCACCTATTGGACGAACGGAGTAATTAGAATAGCCTTAAATTAAAAAGTCGTTTTAAAACAATTGAATACTGAAAAGGAAATGAACGTATACACGTATATAAAATATTTCTACAATACTTATTATACAAATTTTAATATATGTAGTATATACATTTCACTATATACGATGTAAGAACTTTTGTTATTTTGATATTAAAATTTGCTATTTACGTAAGATTGATTATATAGATATAGATTTATATAGATATAGATTGATTATAACATTACATATTAAATATTGTAAAACTTTATTTTACAAATTTTACTATAGTACAATTTTTACTATCCAATATAGCAATTTTTATTATATAGTTATATTTGATAAGTGATGTTGGATACATTGCTATACCTAAAGTAATACTTATTATAAATGTAACAAAATCTCTCATAATTTTAGAATGTCACAGTTTTCCTACACAATATAGTAATTTTTACTATGGATTATTTTAATATTTATTATATTGTTCTTCTCAGTGTAGAGAATACGCTAAGGGGATGTCGGAGCTATAGCCTCCATCAAAAGCCGCTCGATCTCGCGGCTTCGAATGGCGCTGTAGTCAGGTGTCGATTTCTACGATAAACGTACTTCAAACATAAATTATAAATTTTACAGCTATATAGAGCTGTTGAAAGATACTTTCCCCCCTAGCTATAACTAAAATAAAGGTAATTATTATATTACTCTTGGTAGCAAATGTTTATTTTTTTAAAGAAATGTGAAATACGTTTCGTATTCAATGAATCTATATCTGCCGTAATGCTACACGCAATTTTTGGGCTAAAAAAATCATTAAATTGTAACTTTAAATTTTCGATAAAATTTTGGGTAATTCTTATTTCTCTCATAACTTTTGACCATATCAAAATATTTGAGCTTCCTTTTTTTCAAAACGTATCTACTCGACCTCAGCTTTCTTTTAAAATTTAGTTTATACGTACATCTTTAATTGTTTCTGAGTTATAAGCGTTCAAACTCAACGGCTTTTTCGGCGAGATTTTTCATTATTTGCTTATATCTATCGTAAAAATGGGCATTGGACACTAAAACTCCAGCTTTGTGCATGATTTTATAGTAGATATTATATCCTAGAGTTTGGTAAGGATCCGTTTTCCAGATGGTGTGACCTCTCCTTGTAAGTTTGAAAAAGAACGTAAATGTTTTAATATCCAGAATAATCTAGAGAACAATTTAAATAACAGTATCAAAGTCAGTATCAAACAGTACAGTGTCAAAACGTAATAAAACTTATAGACGCATTAAATTATAGACATTATATTTAAGGTGCAATACAATGTAGTAAGTCTAATAATGTTATATGAATGTTAAATACCTTGTAGTCGCTAATACCCAAACCGGGGGATGCGACGCTAAATAAATAAATGAAAAAAAAAATGAAAATATGGTAGAAAATAAATTTTAAAACAAGGAAATAATATATTTAAATCAAGTCATTTGTGAAAGCAAAATTAATAATAAGATACCGAAAATAAAAATATGTAGTATTTTGGTGGACGAAGAGCAGAATAATAAAAAAAATCAGACGAGATAGACGCATTGTGAGAGAATTTTCGTATGACAGCACAGAAGCCAACGGAACGTGATTATACAAAGACAAATTTTTCTTGAACTATTGTACGAAAATAAAAAAGGGTTTTTAACGAAAGACAAATCCGCGTATGGATATGAACATAAATTGAAAATGAAGAAAAATAAACAATTACAATGATCGTACCTGGTTCCATTTTCAATGCACGAAGAAGTAGAAAAAACTAAAAGAAATGTTAGAAGCCGGAATAATCGAGCGCAGTAAGACTGCACTGCAAATCAAATAAATGAGGACGACTCAGAGTCTCCACCACTAATAGAAGAACTTTGCAGTGCTATCTGCATGGATCAGCGATTATGCATGGATATTGACAAATTTTATTGAAAAAAGATTCGCGAAAATACACGGCATTCTTTTTTAACATATTGTATTAATTCTGGAGGGTACCGTTTGGGATAAAAATAGCAGGACTGGGGTTTATGAAAGCGCTAAAAATGCGCGGTGAAATAATTTTTTTAAAGAAATATATCTTTATACTGACGACAGATTGATTGGAACGGACAATTTTGATCGCCACACCAGGATTTTAATCATTTTCAAAGATTAAAGTGCGCGATAGCTAACTACCCTCTCCTAATTTTTACTTTTATTAAACTTTACATTATTTTATTATTTATTTATGCAATTCGTCAAGCATTACTTTCCCTATTTATTTATCTTTGCTCTACAACAAGTTTTATTCGAATTTATTAATTAGATATTTATTGATTATAACATTACATATTAAATATTGTAAAACTTTATTTTACAAATTTTACTATAGTACAATTTTTACTATCCAATATAGCAATTTTTATTATATAGTTATATTTGATAAGTGATGTTGGATACATTGCTATACCTAAAGTAATACTTATTATAAATGTAACAAAATCTCTCATAATTTTAGAATGTCACAGTTTTCCTACACAATATAGTAATTTTACTATGGATTATTTTAATATTTATTATATTGTTCTTCTCAGTGTAGAGAATACGCTAAGGGGATGTCGGAGCTATAGCCTCCATCAAAAGCCGCTCGATCTCGCGGCTTCGAATGGCGCTGTAGTCAGGTGTCGATTTCTACGATAAACGTACTTCAAACATAAATTATAAATTTTACAGCTATATAGAGCTGTTGAAAGATACTTTCCCCCCTAGCTATAACTAAATAAAGGTAATTATTATATTACTCTTGGTAGCAAATGTTTATTTTTTTAAAGAAATGTGAAATACTTTTCATATTCAATGAATCTATATCTGCCGTAATGCTACACGCAATTTTTGGGCTAAAAAAATCATTAAATTGTAACTTTAAATTTTCGATAAAATTTTGGGTAATTCTTATTTCTCTCATAACTTTTGACCATATCAAAATATTGAGCTTCCTTTTTTTCAAAACGTATCTACTCGACCTCAGCTTTCTTTTAAAATTTAGTTTATACGTACATCTTTAATTATTTCTGAGTTATAAGCGTTCAAACTCAACGGCTTTTTTCGGCGAGATTTTTCATTATTTGCTTATATCTATCGTAAAAATGGGCATTGGACACTAAAACTCCAGCTTTGTGCATGATTTTATAGTAGATATTATATCCTAGAGTTTGGTAAGGATCCGTTTTCCAGATGGTGTGACCTCTCCTTGTAAGTTTGAAAAAGAACGTAAATGTTTTAATATCCAGAATAATCTAGAGAACAATTTAAATAACAGTGTACAGTGTCAAAACGTAATAAAATTTATAGACGCATTAAATTATAGACATTATATTTAAGGTGCAATACAATGTAGTAAGTCTAATAATGTTATATGAATGTTAAATACCTTGTAGTCGCTAATACCCAAACCGGGGGATGCGACGCTAAATAATAAATGAAAAAAAAAATGAAATATGGTAGAAAATAAATTTTAAAACAAGGAAATAATATATTTAAATCAAGTCATTTGTGAAAGCAAAATTAATAATAAGATACCGAAAATAAAAATATGTAGTATTTTGGTGACGAAGAGCAGAATAATAAAAAAAAATCAGACGAGATAGACGCATTGTGAGAGAATTTTCGTATGACAGCACAGAAGCCAACGGAACGTGATTATACAAAGACAAATTTTTCTTGAACTATTGTACGAAAATAAAAAAGGGTTTTTAACGAAAGACAAATCCGCGTATGGATATGAACATAAATTGAAAATGAAGAAAAATAAACAATTACAATGATCGTACCTGGTTCCATTTTCAATGCACGAAGAAGTAGAAAAAACTAAAAGAAATGTTAGAAGCCGGAATAATCGAGCGCAGTAAGACTGCACTGCAAATAAATCAAATAAATGAGGACGACTCAGAGTCTCCACCACTAATAGAAGAACTTTGCAGTGCTATCTGCATGGATCAGCGATTATGCATGGATATTGACAAATTTTATTGAAAAAAGATTCGCGAAAATACACGGCATTCTTTTTTAACATATTGTATTAATTCTGGAGGGTACCGTTTGGGATAAAAATAGCAGGACTGGGGTTTATGAAAGCGCTAAAAATGCGCGGTGAAATAATTTTTTTAAAGAAATATATCTTTATACTGACGACAGATTGATTGGAACGGACAATTTTGATCGCCACACCAGGATTTTAATCATTTTCAAAGATTAAAGTGCGCGATAGCTAACTACCCTCTCCTAATTTTTACTTTTATTAAACTTTACATTATTTTATTATTTATTTATGCAATTCGTCAAGCATTACTTTCCCTATTTATTTATCTTTGCTCTACAACAAGTTTTATTCGAATTTATTAATTAGATATTTATTGTTATTATTTGTAATATATTATAATTATTAATAATTGGCAATAATCTTGATTTTAGCACGTACATGTAAATATGGTTGATAATGTCATAAACGTGGAAAAACAAGCTTTAGAAATTTTGCGTACAAAATTAATAAATTTTTCTAATAATTCTAATAATAAATCGATTCTTCTGTTCTCTGAGACTCAACTTTAGGATCTTACGATTTTTGGGCTTTAACTTTTAAACATTAACAGTTATCAACTAATTTGAATTGATTCCTTGATCAGATTTATTTTCGTAATAGTATTCATGGAAAAAAGGTTGGGAGATCACATTCCAGAAGTTAACAGTAGTCCGGAATGCATAAAGCATTCAGTCTATTGTTAAGGAACGATTTTAAATTATTGGAAATTGGGATTACTGAAATATAAATTAATTTATAATCGCACCAATTATCGTATTTATTGATTACTGGTTTAAGATGGACTGAATGCTTTATGCTTTCTGGACTACTGCTACTGTTAAACCAGTAATCAATAAACACGATAATCGGTGCGATTATAAATTAATTTATATTATAGTAATCCCAATTTCCGATAATTTAAAATCGTTCTTTAACAATATTTGCTATTTAATAAAATTTTATAAATAAAAAAAATTATAAAAAAACTTACTTAAATTTTAGCTTTGTAAATCGATGCATATATATAAAATTCCATCACTAGCTAATATATTTATAATTTTATCCGACTCTTACGTCGAGGACGTGCTGGTAATGTATATTTTGAAGAGTCATATATTTTTTCAAAAAACATTTAATTCTTTACTGTTGTAATTAAATGTTGCAGCCGGTTGTGAGCAAACTTTTTAAATTTTTCAGCGCAAGCATTTATTAATGTATTTAAAGAGCATGATGCCGTTATTTTGCATTTAGTTTAAGTTTGGAGTATTTTATCATTTATAAACTTATTATATATATGATGCTGCAGCTGTGTTTTAATATTTTACTTTTGATATACAGAATTCTTTTGCTTAAATTTTGTAATTTTTTAATATTTATTATGCTTTTTACCAATTTGATGAATAGCTGTTTTCGCATGACAAATACTTAAGTTTAAAGTTTAGCGAGACGGCCTTATTAATACCTTTAGTTTATCCGCGGCGCGTGTCGCTCATCGACCATACCTTAGAGAGAAGGTGTCTTTCGGTGTGGATTGATATCGGCTCGATCTCGCCCGAGGAAAAAAAACTTGTCTGTCCTATTTTCTTGAGTCGGAAATCGCTCAAACATTCATGCAATTAGAATCAGATATTCATCGTCGTCATCGGACAGTACTCCTAGACTCTGGATGCTCCATATCCCTGTCAACTCGTATGGACCATTAATTTTGTTGGATGGTGCGACTATTTTTAATGTAATCGGTCCGACGGTTCCCGGGCGAGAGACAGCGAGGCCGCGTGTCTTCGCAGCTCGTGTCGTTTCGTTAACCAGTTTCCCAGAGTGGGGGATACACTGCTTAACACGCTCTAACCGTCAATTACTTAGAATTTGGATAAGAGCAGGATCCGTTCAAAACGCATTTTACAAATTATTGATATACTACATTAAACTAATCATAAAAAATTTTTTAAGAACAAGGGTTCTTGTTTCATGTTTCTTGTTCATGTATTTTTTTAACGAATTAGTTGAAATTTACGATTTTTCAGGAGAATTAATTTAGGCAAATAGAATCAGTTTTTAAAATTATTTACTATTTTTTTCTCATACTAAAGTCGTTATTTGATATTCATACAAAAAAGATTTAATAGAAAATTGCTAAATCCATCAATTTTTCTAATAATTCTAATAATAAATCGATTCTTCTGTTCTCTGAGACTCAACTTTAGGATCTTACGATTTTTGGGCTTTAACTTTTAAACATTAACAGTTATCAACTAATTTGAATTGATTCCTTGATCAGATTTATTTTCGTAATAGTATTCATGGAAAAAAGGTTGGGAGATCACATTCCAGAAGTTAACAGTAGTCCGGAATGCATAAAGCATTCAGTCTATTGTTAAGGAACGATTTTAAATTATTGGAAATTGGGATTACTGAAATATAAATTAATTTATAATCGCACCAATTATCGTGTTTATTGATTACTGGTTTAAGATGGACTGAATGCTTTATGCTTTCTGGACTACTGCTACTGTTAAACCAGTAATCAATAAACACGATAATCGGTGCGATTATAAATTAATTTATATTATAGTAATCCCAATTTCCGATAATTTAAAATCGTTCTTAACAATATTTGCTATTTAATAAAATTTTATAAATAAAAAAAATTATAAAAAAACTTACTTAAATTTTAGCTTTGTAAATCGATGCATATATAAAATTCCATCACTAGCTAACATATTTATAATTTTATCCGACTCTTACGTCGAGGACGTGCTGGTAATGTATATTTGAAGAGTCATATATTTTTTCAAAAAACATTTAATTCTTTACTGTTGTAATTAAATGTTGCAGCCGGTTGTGAGCAAACTTTTTAAATTTTTCAGCGCAAGCATTTATTAATGTTTTAAAGAGCATGATGCCGTTATTTTGCATTTATTTAAGTTTGGAGTATTTTATCATTTATAAACTTATTATATATATGATGCTGCAGCTGTGTTTTAATATTTTACTTTTGATATACAGAATTCTTTTGCTTAAATTTTGTAATTTTTTAATATTATTATGCTTTTTACCAATTTGATGAATAGCTGTTTTCGCATGACAAATACTTAAGTTTAAAGTTTAGCGAGACGGCCTTATTAATACCTTTAGTTTATCCGCGGCGCGTGTCGCTCATCGACCATACCTTAGAGAGAAGGTGTCTTTCGGTGTGGATTGATATCGGCTCGATCTCGCCCGAGGAAAAAAAACTTGTCTGTCCTATTTTCTTGAGTCGGAAATCGCTCAAACATTCATGCAATTAGAATCAGATATTCATCGTCGTCATCGGACAGTACTCCTAGACTCTGGATGCTCCATATCCCTGTCAACTCGTATGGACCATTAATTTTGTTGGATGGTGCGACTATTTTTAATGTAATCGGTCCGACGGTTCCCGGGCGAGAGACAGCGAGGCCGCGTGTCTTCGCAGCTCGTGTCGTTTCGTTAACCAGTTTCCCAGAGTGGGGGATACACTGCTTAACACGCTCTACCGTCAATTACTTAGAATTTGGATAAGAGCAGGATCCTTTCAAAACGCATTTTACAAATTATTGATATACTACATTAAACTAATCATAAAAAATTTTTTAAGAACAAGGGTTCTTGTTTCATGTTTCTTGTTCATGTATTTTTTTAACGAATTAGTTGAAATTTACGATTTTTCAGGAGAATTAATTTAGGCAAATAGAATCAGTTTTTAAAATTATTTACTATTTTTTTCTCATACTAAAGTCGTTATTTGATATTCATACAAAAAAGATTTAATAGAAATTGCTAAATCCATCAATTTACTTCATTATAAATCCCATGAAGCGCGATTATTTACAAGAAAAATTTTTTTAAATATCACAATTAAAATATTGCTGAGCGAGCGTTAGCGAGCAAAGTTTCCGTCGCTAGTAATAATGAAATATCATTGAAGCCAAACCAGGCACCAGACCCTGACGGTGTGCCGGATGAAATCTTGCGGTTCGTTACTGCGCGGCGGCCGTCGGTGCTCCTCGATACTTTTAACGTGTGCCTGGAAGAGGAGGTCATTAGCAAGCTCTGGAAGACTGCTTATTGGCCCTTATTAGTAAATGTAAAGTGAATCACAAGAACCCGTCTTCCTACAGGCCCCTCAGCCTGCTCAGCATGGCTATGAAGCTGTACGAGCTCATCTATGACCAACACTATTCCAGGCGTTAAAAGACGCGGACGATTTAGTCGACCGACAATACGGATTCCGAAAAAAACGCTCGACGATCAGAGCATTAGTCGTAGTCAAGAACATCCTTGACACGCGGAACCAAGGCTGCCATGCGATCAGACCACTAGTCTTATTGGTGACGCTCGACGTCCGCAACGCCTTCAACTCGGCGAGATGGATTGATATCCTGAACGCGCTGGAAACAGCCTTTCAGGTGCCCGACTACCTTCTCCGGGTTATGAAGGACTAACTTAAAAACCGACACCTCATTTGTGAGACTACGAACGGACAAAGAAAGAACCAAATAACCGTGGAGGTCGCTCAGGATTCTATCCTGGGGCCTGACTTCTGGAATATATCGTACGATAGTCAACTCCGACTGAACATGCCGACGATACATCCCTTGTTACCTACGCAGATGACGTTGTCGCTATCATAGTGGCCCGTGAGACTCACCTGATTCAGCTCAAACTGAACCAGGTTATGCAACGGGTTAACGAGTGGATGAAAGAGCACGGACTTCAGCTCGCGCTGCAAAAAACCGAACTTTTTCTACCAACAAGACATAGAATAGACGCGGGTATACCCTTGACTGTGTGAGGTCAAGTATCTAGGGGTGACTCTGGATACGAAACTGAGTTTCTGGCCCAACATACATACGGTGACCCATTAAGCAGCGGAAAAGACAAAATCTTTGAGCAGACTTATGGCCAATACGAACGGACCGAGCCCGAGCCTACGGAATTACTGATGAGCGTTACCCACTCGATCATGCTTTACGGTGCGGAATCTGGGCAGACGAGGTACACGTGAAAAAACGGGCGAAGTCGATGACGAGCGTACAACGGACGGGTACGTTGAGGATCGGTGTCGGAAATTCAGTCTATTGTTAAGGAACGATTTTAAATTATTGGAAATTGGGATTACGAAATATAAATAATTTATAATCGCACCAATTATCGTATTTATTGATTACTGGTTTAAGATGGACTGAATGCTTTATGCTTTCTGGACTACTGCTACTGTTAAACCAGTAATCAATAAACACGATAATCGGTGCGATTATAAATTAATTTATATTATAGTAATCCCAATTTCCGATAATTTAAATCGTTCTTTAACAATATTTGCTATTTAATAAAATTTTATAAATAAAAAAATTATAAAAAAACTTACTTAAATTTTAGCTTTGTAAATCGATGCATATATATAAAATTCCATCACTAGCTAATATATTTATAATTTTATCCGACTCTTACGTCGAGGACGTGCTGGTAATGTATATTTTGAAGAGTACATATATTTTTTCAAAAAACATTTAATTCTTTACTGTTGTAATTAAATGTTGCAGCCGGTTGTGAGCAAACTTTTAAATTTTTCAGCGCAAGCATTTATTAATGTATTTAAAGAGCATGATGCCGTATTTTGCATTTAGTTTAAGTTTGGAGTATTTTATCATTTATAAACTTATTATATATATGATGCTGCAGCTGTGTTTTAATATTTTACTTTTGATATACAGAATTCTTTTGCTTAAATTTTGTAATTTTTTAATATTTATTATGCTTTTTACCAATTTGATGAATAGCTGTTTTCGCATGACAAATACTTAAGTTTAAAGTTTAGCGAGACGGCCTTATTAATACCTTAGTTATCCGCGGCGCGTGTCGCTCATCGACCATACCTTAGAGAGAAGGTGTCTTTCGGTGTGGATTGATATCGGCTCGATCTCGCCCGAGGAAAAAAAACTTGTCTGTCCTATTTTCTTGAGTCGGAAATCGCTCAAACATTCATGCAATTAGAATCAGATATTCATCGTCGTCATCGGACAGTACTCCTAGACTCTGGATGCTCCATATCCCTGTCAACTCGTATGGACCATTAATTTTGTTGGATGGTGCGACTATTTTTAATGTAATCGGTCCGACGGTTCCCGGGCGAGAGACAGCGAGGCCGCGTGTCTTCGCAGCTCGTGTCGTTTCGTTAACCAGTTTCCCAGAGTGGGGGATACACTGCTTAACACGCTCTACCGTCAATTACTTAGAATTTGGATAAGAGCAGGATCCTTTCAAAACGCATTTTACAAATTATTGATATACTACATTAAACTAATCATAAAAAATTTTTTTAAGAACAAGGGTTCTTGTTTCATGTTTCTTGTTCATGTATTTTTTTAACGAATTAGTTGAAATTTACGATTTTTCAGGAGAATTAATTTAGGCAAATAGAATCAGTTTTTAAAATTATTTACTATTTTTTTTCTCATACTAAAGTCGTTATTTGATATTCATACAAAAAAGATTTAATAGAAATTGCTAAATCCATCAATTTACTTCATTATAAATCCCATGAAGCGCGATTATTTACAAGAAAAATTTTTTTAAATATCACAATTAAAATATTGCTGAGCGAGCGTTAGCGAGCAAAGTTTCCGTCGCTAGTAATAATGAAATATCATTGAAGCCAAACCAGGCACCAGACCCTGACGGTGTGCCGGATGAAATCTTGCGGTTCGTTACTGCGCGGCGGCCGTCGGTGCTCCTCGATACTTTTAACGTGTGCCTGGAAGAGGAGGTCATTAGCAAGCTCTGGAAGACTGCTTAATTGGCCCTTATTAGTAAATGTAAAGTGAATCACAAGAACCCGTCTTCCTACAGGCCCCTCAGCCTGCTCAGCATGGCTATGAAGCTGTACGAGCTCATCTATGACCAACACTATTCCAGGCGTTAAAAGACGCGGACGATTTAGTCGACCGACAATACGGATTCCGAAAAAACGCTCGACGATCAGAGCATTAGTCGTAGTCAAGAACATCCTTGACACGCGGAACCAAGGCTGCCATGCGATCAGACCACTAGTCTTATTGGTGATGCTCGACGTCCGCAACGCCTTCAACTCGGCGAGATGGATTGATATCCTGAACGCGCTGGAAACAGCCTTTCAGGTGCCCGACTACCTTCTCCGGGTTATGAAGGACTAACTTAAAAACCGACACCTCATTTGTGAGACTACGAACGGACAAAGAAAGAACCAAATAACCGTGGAGGTCGCTCAGGATTCTATCCTGGGGCCTGACTTCTGGAATATATCGTACGATAGTCAACTCCGACTGAACATGCCGACGAATACATCCCTTGTTACCTACGCAGATGACGTTGTCGCTATCATAGTGGCCCGTGAGACTCACCTGATTCAGCTCAAACTGAACCAGGTTATGCAACGGGTTAACGAGTGGATGAAAGAGCACGGACTTCAGCTCGCGCTGCAAAAACCGAACTTTTTCTACCAACAAGACATAGAATAGACGCGGGTATACCCTGACTGTGTGAGGTCAAGTATCTAGGGGTGACTCTGGATACGAAACTGAGTTTCTGGCCCAACATACATACGGTGACCCATTAAGCAGCGGAAAAGACAAAATCTTTGAGCAGACTTATGGCCAATACGAACGGACCGAGCCCGAGCCTACGGAGATTACTGATGAGCGTTACCCACTCGATCATGCTTTACGGTGCGGAATCTGGGCAGACGAGGTACACGTGAAAAAACGGGCGAAGTCGATGACGAGCGTACAACGGACGGGTACGTTGAGGATCGGTGTCGGAAACCGCCGTACTCGTAATCGCGGGCGTCATTCCGATCGACGTACTCGTGGCGGAACGGAAGCACACATACGAGCAAAGCAGGGACGTGGGTAGGGTGGACACTGCAACGGAAGAACGAACGCATACGTTGGAACTCTGGCAGACTCAGTGGACAAACACCCCACACGAACGATGGCCGCGTAGGCTCATCCCTTCGGTTGTCTCGTAGAAGGGAAGGAATCACGGTGAGGTGGACTTAAAATGTGTGGAAAAAATATTATTCATACTTTTTATTGATAATTAATAGGTAATTCATACGTGGGTAATTAAAAAAATTGAGACAAATACATACAGTTTTTTATATTATAATTAATTAATAACAATTAAACATTAAATAAATTCTATCCATTTACTTAAATGGTTATTTTTATAAATAGGAAGACAGTAGGGACGATAATAATTCATTCCAATCAAACACGTCAGAATGTGAGTTGTGCATGAGTGACAATGATCATGACGAACCTGATGTGGTTCATGATTGTACTTTTTTAGAAAATATTAAATACGAAAGTGATAATGATAGCATGAGTGAAACAAACGTTATGTATATTTACGGGTATGTATATTTAATTAATATTTATTTATTTATTATTAACCAGAGTTACATAGAAAACATATATGGCACAAAAGTATTGTATACATACACAATTCCTACAAAACATTTCACTCGCAGTTACAGTGATACGCAATTATTTTACAATAACCCCACTACAATGCCGTGAAACCTGCAGAGGAAATAAGATTTCCTGTTCGCAGGTCTGGTTTAAAACTATTAAAACTTAACAAAACTTGTCTGTCCTATTTTCTTGAGTCGGAAATCGCTCAAACATTCATGCAATTAGAATCAGATATTCATCGTCGTCATCGGACAGTACTCCTAGACTCTGGATGCTCCATATCCCTGTCAACTCGTATGGACCATTAATTTTGTTGGATGGTGCGACTATTTTTAATGTAATCGGTCCGACGGTTCCCGGGCGAGAGACAGCGAGGCCGCGTGTCTTCGCAGCTCGTGTCGTTTCGTTAACCAGTTTCCCAGAGTGGGGGATACACTGCTTAACACGCTCTACCGTCAATTACTTAGAATTTGGATAAGAGCAGGATCCTTTCAAAACGCATTTTACAAATTATTGATATACTACATTAAACTAATCATAAAAAATTTTTTAAGAACAAGGGTTCTTGTTTCATGTTTCTTGTTCATGTATTTTTTTAACGAATTAGTTGAAATTTACGATTTTTCAGGAGAATTAATTTAGGCAAATAGAATCAGTTTTTAAAATTATTTACTATTTTTTTCTCATACTAAAGTCGTTATTTGATATTCATACAAAAAAGATTTAATAGAAATTGCTAAATCCATCAATTTACTTTCATTATAAATCCCATGAAGCGCGATTATTTACAAGAAAAATTTTTTTAAATATCACAATTAAAATATTTGCTGGAGCGAGCGTTAGCGAGCAAAGTTTCCGTCGCTAGTAATAATGAAATATCATTGAAGCCAAACCAGGCACCAGACCCTGACGGTTTGTGCCGGATGAAATCTTGCGGTTCGTTACTGCGCGGCGGCCGTCGGTTGCTCCTCGATACTTTTAACGTGTGCCTGGAAGAGGAGGTCATTAGCAAGCTCTGGAAGACTGCTTAATTGGCCCTTATTAGTAAATGTAAAGTGAATCACAAGAACCCGTCTTCCTACAGGCCCCTCAGCCTGCTCCAGCATGGCTATGAAGCTGTACGAGCTCATCTATGACCAACACTATTCCAGGCGTTAAAAGACGCGGACGATTTAGTCGACCGACAATACGGATTCCGAAAAAAACGCTCGACGATCAGAGCATTAGTCGTAGTCAAGAACATCCTTGACACGCGGAACCAAGGCTGCCATGCGATCAGACCACTAGTCTTATTGGTGATGCTCGACGTCCGCAACGCCTTCAACTCGGCGAGATGGATGATATCCTGAACGCGCTGGAAACAGCCTTTCAGGTGCCCGACTACCTTCTCCGGGTTATGAAGGACTAACTTAAAAACCGACACCTCATTTGTGAGACTACGAACGGACAAAGAAAGAACCAAATAACCGTGGAGGTCGCTCAGGATTCTATCCTGGGGCCTGACTTCTGGAATATATCGTACGATAGTCAACTCCGACTGAACATGCCGACGAATACATCCCTTGTTACCTACGCAGATGACGTTGTCGCTATCATAGTGGCCCGTGAGACTCACCTGATTCAGCTCAAACTGAACCAGGTTATGCAACGGGTTAACGAGTGGATGAAAGAGCACGGACTTCAGCTCGCGCTGCAAAAAACCGAACTTTTTCTACCAACAAGACATAGAATAGACGCGGGTATACCCTTGACTGTGTGAGGTCAAGTATCTAGGGGTGACTCTGGATACGAAACTGAGTTTCTGGCCCAACATACATACGGTGACCCATTAAGCAGCGGAAAAGACAAAATCTTTGAGCAGACTTATGGCCAATACGAACGGACCCGAGCCCGAGCCTACGGAGATTACTGATGAGCGTTACCCACTCGATCATGCTTTACGGTGCGGAATCTGGGCAGACGAGGTACACGTGAAAAAACGGGCGAAGTCGATGACGAGCGTACAACGGACGGGTACGTTGAGGATCGGTGTCGGAAACCGCCGTACTCGTAATCGCGGGCGTCATTCCGATCGACGTACTCGTGGCGGAACGGAAGCACACATACGAGCAAAGCAGGGACGTGGGTAGGGTGGACACTGCAACGGAAGAACGAACGCATACGTTGGAACTCTGGCAGACTCAGTGGACAAACACCCCACACGAACGATGGCCGCGTAGGCTCATCCCTTCGGTTGTCTCGTAGAAGGGAAGGAATCACGGTGAGGTGGACTTAAAATGTGTGGAAAAAATATTATTCATACTTTTTATTGATAATTAATAGGTAATTCATACGTGGTAATTAAAAAAATTGAGACAAATACATACAGTTTTTTATATTATAATTAATTAATAACAATTAAACATTAAATAAATTCTATCCATTTACTTAAATGGTTATTTTTATAAATAGGAAGACAGTAGGGACGATAAATTCATTCCAATCAAACACGTCAGAATGTGAGTTGTGCATGAGTGACAATGATCATGACGAACCTGATGTGGTTCATGATTGTACTTTTTTAGAAAATATTAAATACGAAAGTGATAATGATAGCATGAGTGAAACAAACGTTATGTATATTTACGGGTATGTATATTTAATTAATATTTATTTATAATATATTTATTTTATTTATATTATACTGAAATTCTCCATGGTAATTTTTAAATTTTATAATAGTACAAACAAATAATTTACCGATAATAGAAATCTATCTCCGATTAATAACTGAATGTTTCCCAAACATATAATGATCTTGTAAGTTTAAAATAATATCGGATTAATAATGCAGTTTTTACCAACGAGATTCAAGTATCCTTGATGATCCCGAGGTATTTTGAAATGAAGATTCATCTTCCAGTTTTACTCAAAGTTCCGATTAAGAAGATAATTAATTAATTGTATAATTAATGATAATCTCGGCATTATCCATGCAACGGACAGATAGAAGGGAATACATCGCTTGGGGTACGTTCCTACTGCGCCGCCAGCGGCGCCTAGCTGTTGGGGTACTAACTTACCGCTTAAGAAGGCTTCACATTTTGATGGGGCTCCGGCATTCTATTTAGGTCTATCTTCGTTGTCAGATGTACCACCCCCATAATTTCTCAATGTATTTTTTCGATGAATTTAGTATCGCATGTATAGTGTTAGCTCTACACCGTCTTTTCTGATGTAGAGCACCTTACATCTTAGTTTTCGCCAACATCTTAAAACGCGGTGATCGGGCACTTGTTTTTTAACGATGAATTTAGTCACGCGGGTACAGTGTTCGCTATGCACTGTCTTTTACAGAGAAAAAGTCTCGCAGTGTATTAATAGTACTAGTGGAATAGTGGATAAAGCGCGCTACGCACGTCGTAGTTTTATGGATGGATATTATGGATGGATATTCGTATTCGTATAGGCAATTGGGAATATGTATTTGTTACGAAGCCAATAAAGTACTTTTAATCGTATAGGCAGTGAAGATATATTTATTGGTATAAGTGGGCGTAAATTCGATCTATACAGTTACAGTATTAACGATTCGACGAATAATGTATTAATTGCATTTTAAATATTAGATTATATTTTCCAGTCTAATCTACATTCTTGTCTAAGACGAGAATTTTTTTTATTATTTATATTATTAACAATAATAAATTTAAATAATAAACAGAATAGTTTCATACGGAAGAAAAATTATTTTCATTTTTTTATATCGTCGTGATTTACGAAGACCAGCCCATCTGAATGCTTTATTAAATTTAAACGTGCTAGTCTTCTTAAATACTGACGATATAATTCTTCAGCAAAAATTATTTTACGAAACCGCGAAAATATTTAGATAAAAATTTTCTAATAAGAAATGCCGAGAGTTATTGAAAAGGTATTAGGTGATAAAAATTTTAAGAGATTAAGGTGCTGTCACGATTTTTAGTGAAACAAAGTTGACAATTTAATTGGAACCTTCTTGAAAAAACATTTGAATTGGAACCTTTTTGGAAAATAATTTGAATTGGAACCTTTTTGAAATAAACATTTGAATTGGAACCTTTTCGAAACGAAAGTTTCAATTGGAACCTTTTTGAAACAAAAATTTGAATTGGAACCTTTTTAAAACAAAAATTTGAATTGGAACCTTTTTGAATACAAAATTTGAATTGAACCCTTTTTGAAGAAAAATTTGAATTGGAACCTTCTTGCACTAAGGCGACGAAATGTTTATTTTTTTTAAAAAATGTGTAACACGTCTGGTATTCATTGAGTCTATATCTGCCGTAATGCTAAACGTAACGTATTACACATTTCTTTCTCTATTAAAAAACTTAGTACGGATTTTATACCAAATTGGTACCAAATTTAGCGCAAAGTAAGTACAGAGTCAGTTCCAAATTTGTACCAAATCGGGAAGAACTTCGTACCAAATTTGGTTGAATTTACGGTTCCACATAAGTGCCAAATGTGTAATAAAATTGTTCGAAATTCGTGCCAAACTTACATCAACAATGTATCAGATCAATACCAAGTTTGTACCAAATCAATACCAAGTTTATACCAAATTCGTGCCAAACTTACATCAACAATGTATCAGATCAATACCAAGTCCGTACTAAATCAATACCAAGTTCATACCAAATTCGTACCAAATTTGCACTAAATAATTACAAAAGAATACTTAATTGTGCAAAAGAATTATGAAACTTCTACTACAATTCCAAAATTTGCACGAAATTGATGAGCCAAATATGCACCAAAATTGTACCAAATCAATACCAAGTTCGTACCAAATTTGCACTACATTCGTACAAAATAATACTGGTTTAAACAAAATAATACTGGATTAAACAATAAAAATTTATAGTCGTTTTGCAAACTTTGCACGAAATTAGTATCGAGTTGTAGCCAAATTCGTACCAAATTAGCACCAATTTTGTAATATATTTACACGAAATTTATACATTACTAATACTGTACTTATTAGCATTTAGAAATACAAATAATTATGATAGAAAGCGCGGACAACCATTTTTACATACTATGTTAAGAAAAGAAGGAGATGTCGATCTTTGAGGGTCAAACCAAGTTAAACAAGGAAAAAAAAACTCTTATTTTTAATTTAAAATATCGTTCAACGTTTCGTCCGCTGGTTTGCAGACCTCTTGAGGCACTGTTTATTAACAAAAAACAACAGAATTTACATAAAAATAATATATAAATGATCAAAACTTCAACCACACACTTTACAGCACAAAATAAAAATTAAATACCTTTGTAAAACCAGCGGACGAAACGTTGCACGATATTTTAAATTGAGAATAAGAGTTTTTTTATTCCTTGTTTAACTTGGTTTGACCCTCAAAGATCGACATCTCCTTCTTTTCTTAACCTACAATGGAGGGTGTACAAAATTTACCTTTACATACTATGATTAAATCAATGCATGCATGTTTACGATAAAAATATTTAAGATTTGAATCTATGTTAAATAATAAACTATTAGGATATCTATTTCTTGCAACTAATCTGAAATCTTAAATGTACTTTATTTATAAAACAGTATTTTAAATTTACCTCTGTGACAAATTTCATCATAATTTGAAGATCAGTTTACAATAAAACTGTCTCAGTAAATCTGCAATCTATAATAGAAAATTAAAGGATGTAAAAATGTGTTTATATAAATGAATGTAAACATTATTCTTATATACAATTATGTGAGTAAATTAATTAATTTATTTGAGTTTATTAGTACTTTTATTTTATAAACTTAAAAATTTTATTAACATTATTATATTACATTGTTTTTAAATAGTATATCTCTTTCAAAATGAGAACATCATTTTTTAATAAAGTGACGCCAAACGTTCTTTAGAAATTTGGATTTCGCGACAACAATTTGAACGATTATTACGTATCATTGTAAAAGACATAGTTTTAAGTAAGAAATAAAGAGTTGTCTCCCCTAGCTATCATAATAAGCAAAATTTCTGCTAAAACAGACTAAATAATATTCTTTCGTTTTCGTAGAAAGTTTGACCTAGTAAAAAAGGTAAAACATAACCTCATCCTTTTTAATAGGGCAAATTTTTTACATAAACGAAAGAGTATTATTTAGTCTCTTTTAGCAGAAATGTTACTTATTATGATAGGTAGGGGGGATAACTCTTTATTTCTTATTTAAAACTATTATTTTTATAATAATACGAAATAGTCGATAAAATTTTCGACACGGAATTCAAATTTCTAAAGAACGTTTGACGTCCCCTTAATCCTACTTTTTCTTTGATCACATTTTCTATCGTCACATTTTTTAACGATCATATTTTCTATCGATTACATCTTTTTTGATCACATTTTTTATAGATCACATTTTTTAACGATCATATGTTCTATCGATCACATATTTTATCGATCATATTTTCTATCGATTACATTTTTTTCGATCAAATTTTTTGTCGATTACAATATTAATAATAACTAACATTCTTCTATGACTTTAAAATTAAAATTGGAAGAATAAAAGTAAAATTCTTCGAAATATTACAAACTTGTTTATGTTTGACTGTTTTTAGCTTGTTTTTCGTATTGGCTTATTTGATACGTAATTTCATCTGAGAGGTAAGAACGAATTTTACTGGTGATGTCAAACATTGATTTCTCTTTTAACCATTAAACATGGTATCGTATTACCCAATACTTAAGACATTCTTAAAAAAAATTAAATTTTTTATGAGTATATATTTTATTAATCTTACTGAGTAACCATTTTACACAAATAGAAGGTAAACTCGCCAGTTCTACCTGATACTTTATATCAAATTGATAAATTGTTAAGATGTAACAATAAAATAGAGTATCATGCTACATGCCCTAATTAAGAAATGTGAATCTGATATCTTTGTGCAGGGAAATAATATTAATTATTTTGTTATTCTTGATGTAAAGGAAGAAATAAGACATTTAATAGAAAAGCACCACCAATATTATAAAAGAGTACTTTTAAATCAGGAGCAACGGGGACAAATTTTTGAAGATATATACGATGGCGTCCAGTATAAAAAATTAATTGAGTCGTTACCTATAAGTGAAAAGGATCTGTACGTCACAAGTACATTTAATAGTGATGGTTCGCCAGTTTTCAGTAGCTTCAACTTTTCTATTTGGCCAATACAAATAATAATAAACGAGATTCCTCCTGATATTAGATTTAGCGAATCTATTACATGTGCGCTATGGTTTGGGAAAAGAAAACCAAATATGAATATCTTCTTAGAAACATTTGTTAAAAAAATTAACGTCATTAACACTGAAAATATAAAGTTTAAAATAGATAGTATTGAAAGAAACTTTAAATTATATCCAGTCTGTTCCTGAGTTGACTCTAAAAAATGCACGGTCTATAGTGGTTCTAGCTGCATTGCAATACTTAATCAAGTCGAAAATTTTGATTAAAAAAAATCACGTTTTTTTGACTTAAAATGAAAAATTTTAATGGAAAATGGAAAAATTTCAAAATTTTCTCAACGGATTCCGAAAGAACACCCTCGCAAATAGTCGGGTATGAATTTTCGGAAGAAAATTCCAACGCTTTCATAGATAGATACACAGTCAAAGTTAGTACTACCGAAAACTGCAATTTTGACGTTAAAGGGTTAATACCCTTTGCTTGAGCTTGACTGTTTCGATTTAATCGAGAGCTTTGTGCCCGACAGTATGCACGCTGTTTTTTAAGTATTTGTAGGCAGTTTGCATTTTAATGATTTGACGAATCAAGAGAAAGAGAAAAAATTCTGGAAATCCAGAGAGTGGGAGAATTGGTTATTATATTATAGTTTGTCAATTTTACGAACAATACCCGGATTCGAAATGTTTACAAAAAATTGGGAGCTAATAGTGGAAGCAATGTAAATATTAATGAGCGAATCTATATCCAAATCGGCTTTAGTACATGCAGATCAATTGTTCAAAGATTTTGTTTGTAAAACGGAGGAGTATTGTACAAAAAGAGCAATGACGTTTAATATTCATCAGCTTGTACACCTAAGTCAAAGCGTTGCTAATTGGGGACCGCTTTGGGTACATGACGGCTATCGATTTGAAGATGTTTCAGAATGAATACCCTTCATGGTTATGATAAAATCCACAATAACGATTTTAAAGGGTTAAATCCAGGTAGCCTTGGATTTAACCCTTTAAATTCGTTATTGTGGATTTTTTCGATTTGAAGATGGTAACGGAAAAATATTAGGAGTGATTAAAGCAGCTAAAGGAGTGTTACCTCAAATTTCCCGACGCATTGAATACAAAAGCAGTTTTATTATTCTAGAAAAACAAATTATTGCAAATCATGAAGATTCTCCTACGATACAATTTACAAGAAACTTACAAAGTAAATGCACTGAAAAGTCTACCAAAATTTCTAAAAATAGGTATTTTGGAAAACCTTGTGCGACGAATGATGAAATAAGTCATTTGTGCAATACATCAATAAATAGTGACTCATCTTATAATCGCATGATTAAAGATAATTGTCTATATACATCATGTAGGCAATGAGTTTTGCGATCAAGAAATTGTTTTGCACAAATCATTGGTGGATCTTTTATAAAAATTATAGAATTTATAGTTGATACGAACGGTGAAAAAGAGTATACGCTGTGCAACTTTGTTCACACAGAAATGTATTTAGGACCTGTCATAAAATAAAAAGGTTTTTAAAATTGATGAAGAAAAAATATGTATTGAAACAAGTAATATAGCATCTGTTGCTGTTTATATTGCTATAAATTCTACGCAATATATTAGTGCAATTCCCAATAAACAACATTATTAAAGAAATGACGTAACCAGTGTGTTACCGAGTAAGCAACAAAGGTTAATTATCGAAGGTTAATAATCGATAACACACTGGTTATGCCATCTCCTTTAAACTAATTTATTAAAAATGATTTGTTTATACATTGTAACGGTAAGGTATTGTTTACCGTACCGTTTGACGAATTTAAGCAACACTAGCGAACAGTATCGTAATGTTCGCATCGGCTCGGGCCGGCGAGATTCGGCTCGGCTCGGTTCGTCGTGGCGAGATTTTGTTGTTACTTATCTTTCATGTTTATTGCAATAAATTCAATTTATTATTACATTTCAATCCGATGTTTACAGAATTAAATTTTAACCCACGTACGATTCCTTCCGTAATCCTAAGAGCTCGTATATTTCTGGTTGACAAGTACTCAACGCGATATCCCTGTTTCGCGATCAATTTCAGATGTGATTTTTTTACCTGGTTATTATCTGAATCAGTACCTCGGTTTAAAACTAACATTTAACAGATTTGGTAGAGCGGACAGGTAATCGCCGCCACAACGCGGGAAAAATACGTTTATTCAAATACGGTAAGTTTAACCGTACCGCTGAGCAGCCGCGATAATAGGATAAACATGCGTGCGGCAAACCAAACTGTTACAATATGTATATATATTTTTTCAACTAAATATTATTGCGCAACAATTAGTAATTTTGTACTTATTTTACAATGCAATAATTTAAAAGAATAATATTTATTGACGCATTTTTTTCTGTATTTTGTACAAATGTAGTGCAAATTTGGTGCGAACTTGGTATACATTTAGTACAAGTTTGATGGAGATTTGGCACGAATTTGGTACGAACTTGGTACAAATTTCTTATCAATTTCGTACAAATTTTGCAACTGTAGTAAAAGTTTCATAATTCTTTTGAATAATCAAGTATTCTTTTGTAGTAACTTAGTGCAAATTTGGTACGAATTTGGTATAAACTTGGTATTGATCTGATACATTGTTGATGTAAGTTTGGCACCAATTTCGAACAATTTTATTACATATTTGGCACTTATGTGGAACCGTAAATTCAACCAAATTTGGTACGAAGTTCTTCCCGATTTGGTACAAATTTGGAACTGATTTTGTACTTACTTTGCGCCAAATTTGGTACCAAATTGGTATGAAATCCGTACTAAGTTTTTTAATAGGGTTTAAAAAAATAAACATTTGTTGTCAAAAGTAATATAACAGTTACCTTAAATTTAGTCATAGCTAGGGGGGAAAGTATCTTTCAACAGCTTTGTGTAGCTGTAAAATTTATAATTTATGTTTGACGTACGTTTATCGTACAAATTGACACATGATTACAGCGCCATTCGAAGCCTCGAGATCGAGCGGCTATCGACGGAGGCTATAGCTCCGACATCCCCTGACGGAGTATGTAACAATAGAGACACCTTATTCATTTGCAAATTAATAATAATAATAATAATCTTACTTTACAAACAATATTACTTCGGTCGCTATAACGCTGCCTGGATTGAAATGTACCGTCAAGATTAATTATATTGAACGATATATGTAGTTACTAATAAAATTCTTTTCTTTACTAATATTTTGTAGGATAAAGAAAATATTAAGTTCAATTAACAATAATTAATTCTTTGCTAGTAATGTAGTAATTTATATTAATATTCAATTTAAAATAAGCCTCATTTTGAAAAATAAATTTTATGATAAATAAATTTATTGATCTCTACAAGCCAAAGAAATATTCCTCACAACTCAAGTAAGGCGGACTGTATTAATACCAGCCACTATAGAAACCTCACAGGATGAGTGTTTGAAAAAAGACTAAGACAAGCTAAGTAAAAAAAAATATATAAAATTTAATTGATTGTAATATAAAATTAATAAATCTTAAAAAGACGGGAAAAAAATAAGAAAAGAAAAGAAAATTTATTGTATTTCGCCCTGAGTATGCCTGGTGGGCTCATCAGTAGAGTCCAGGCATCTCGTCTCTAGATACAGATGAAAGATATAATATAAAAATTTGGAAACCAGCTATATCCCGACGAGGAAGACATGGGGTATATATGCCCTACCGATAGCAAACTTTATTAAGTGCCACATATTAACAGGTAGCCCCCTAACGCACTTACATAGAACTAATGTCTTAATCGTCAGAATATTGTCACATAAGGCATTTTTGTGATCTAATGACGTATAATTTGAAAATTCGTGAATTAAGTGCCACATATTAACAGGTAGCCCCCTAACGCACTTACATAAAGTTTGCTATCGGTAGGGCATATATACCCCATGTCTTCCTCGTCAGGATAGAGCTGATTTTCAAAAATTTGTATATCTTTCATCTGTATCTAGAGACGAGATGCCTGGACTCTACTGATGAGCCCACCAGGCATACTCAGGGCGAAATACAATAAATTTTCTTTTCTTTTCTTATTTTTTTCCCGTCTTTTTAAGATTTTATTAATTTTATATTACAATCAATTAAATTTTATATATTTTTTTTTACTTAGCTTGTCTTAGTCTTTTTTCAAACACTCATCCTGTGAGGTTTCTATAGTGGCTGGTATTAATACAGTCCGCCTTACTTGAGTTGTGAGGAATATTTCTTTGGCTTGTGGAGATCAATAAATTCATTTATCATATAACTTATAATATAAACAAGCAATAAATTCACGAATTTTCGAAAAATAAATTTATTAACTTTTTATATTCCGTATAATAATCGGAGAATTATATATTATCATCAAACTTCCAGGAAACTTCCAGACAATAACATATAAAATATGTAGAAGTCTTGGAAACTTCCAGACAATAGCGTATAAAATATGTAGAAGTCCTGGAAACTTCCAGACAATAACGTATAAAATATGTAGAAGTCCTGGAACATTTAAAGTGCTTAAAAATACAAAATATTTTGTTAATTCATTAATAGTTGATATACATTGGTTGGATTGGTGGAAAACCATAAGCATTGATTAAGAAATAGTATATTTACGATACAAGTGCGCAAAATTTGATTTTTATATTTTGCGCACGGAGTTAGGAAACATTCAATTTCAACACACGAAATTAAGAATATAGAGAATAAGAGTTGGAAAGAATTTTTTCAAAAATTTATTTATAAAAAAATTAAAAATGACCATTTTCTGAATCCGACATCCCCTCAAACTTCTGTTACTTTAAACAATCTCCAAACGTTTTTTCAATAAAATAAAAAATTGTCAAAAATTGAATACTTATCAGCAATTAGGTATATAATACTGTACTTAACGTTATTATGTCGTCGGTCTAATGCAAAAGGGTGCTGATTCAGAAATATTTTTAACAATGTGCCGAAACTATTTTAAAATTATTTCCGAGTCGGCACCTTCTTAATATTATTTAAATTAGAATCTAAAATTTATGATAATTACTTTTCTTTCATACATTTAAATTCTAGCGACAGCTGACAAGTAATTGATCAATTCAACATTGTAACCGTATATGATGTATAGTATAAATATTCGTTTTCTGTTCTGCCATTATTTAATAAAAGTCGCCCGTTCACATTATTTATTTATTTATTTATTTATTTATTTATTTATTTATTTATTTTATTTCTTTTACCTATTTAATTTAATTTTTTTATATTATATATCCTATTTATTTATTACTTTATTTATTTTTAAGCATATGGTCTGTTTACATTCGGTAATTGCACTTAATTTGTTTTGTTCGATATATATATATATATATATATGGGTGGTTCTCTGTGACATCGAAGATGAAAAAAATAAATATTGCTATAACTGTGAGAATATGTTTTAGAGGTATCCAGTAGTTCTCCTGAATTTTTTCAGATTTTTTCTGGGCCATTATTTTAAGTTACAGAGAGTCAAAGTTGACATTTTAGCACTTTTTTGCACTATATGCCCATTTTCATGAATTTGTAGCTCCTAGTGGATGCATTTTTCATTATAAACATAACAATGACTTTTTTTGTAAAATTTTCCGAACTTTTCATTAAAAATACTTTTAAAGACATAAATGTATGCTGTCACACTCTTGTAAGCCATTTAAACCTTAAATAGTGAAAATCAGCAATTCTGCTCCGGACTCTGATAACCTAATACTGTCTAAAAGATGTCTTTTTATAGTCAGAAACTGCCTAAAAATTTCCAGAGTGGGTCTAAATCATTAAGATCACTTATGGTCAAAATATCCGGGAAAAGTGCCCGAAATATTAATAGAAATGTATATTTGTTGCCTTATAACGATGAATCTAGTAGCATGATCATTGCAAAAAAATTTGTGCACTTACCTTGGAGTGGTAGAAAAGTATCTCCGCTTGTTTCAGTATCCATCTAATCCCCTGTAAGCTGCTAAAAATACAAATATTATTATAAAATTATAAAAAATTATTTTTTAAACATTTATAATGCTGGATTTTTAGTTTTACAACTCTTACAAGAACTATAATACTAATCTGAAGGATTACTATAAAAGTATTAACATTATTATTATTATTATTATTATTATTATTATTATTCAGTCATACATTGTTTGAATTTCACAAACTTGTCACTGTCAATTAATCATATTAATCATTATAATCTCAGATCTGATTTATTGATATATTTTTGTATTAAATACGTATATTCAGTTATTGTAATAATAATGTTAATTTATTCATAGTAATCCTTTAGATTAGTATCATAATTCTTAAAGTGGTTGTAAAATTGAAAATCCAGCATTATAAACGTTTAAAAATTAATTTTTTGTAATTGTATAATAATATTTGTATTTTTAGCAGCTTACAGGAGATTAGATTGATACTGAAAAACGTGGAGATGCTTTTCTACCACTCCAAGGTAAGTACATAAATTTTTTTGCAACGATCATGCTAATAGATTCATCGTTATAAGGCAACAAATATACATTTCTATTAATATTTCGGGCACTTTTCCGAGATATTTTGACCATAAGTGATCTTAATGATTTAGACCTACACTGGAATTTATAGGCAGTTTCTGACTATAAAAAGACATATTTTAGACAGTATTAGGTTACCTGAGTCCGGAGCAGAATTTCTGATTTCCAATATTGAAGGTTTAAATGGCTTACAAGAGTGTGACAGCATACATTTATGACTTTAAAAGTATTTTTAATCAAAAATTCAGAAAATTTTACAATAAAAGTCATTTTTATATTTATAGTGAAAAATGCATCCCCTGGAAGCTACAAATTCATGAAAATGGGCATAGAATGCAAAAAAGTGCACAAATGTCAATTTTGACTCTCTGTAACTTAAAATAATGGCCCCGAAAAAATCTGAAAAAATTCAGGAGAACTACTGGATACCTGTAAAACATATTCTCACAGTTATAGCAATATTAATTTTTTTCAGCTTCGATTTCACAGAGAACCACCCATATATATACAGTTAGTAATAAAATAGAATGAAATATAGTTATGACACATGTTATCGACGACTTGTATTTTCAAAAGATTGCTGCCTCATTACGATGATGTCTCTTTGTGTTTGCTTAACTTCGTAAACTTTGATATCATATACATATTTATCTATCTATCTATCTATCTATTTATTATTATTATATTATATATATTACTATTATTATTATTATTATATTATATATATTACTATTATTATTATTATTATATTATATATATTATATATATAATTATTATAACATTATTATAACATATTATATATTATTATTCTTTAAATTATCATAACTTTTTACAGACTTGAAGGCCATAAAAATGCTACAGACCATTTGAAAGGTATTGCTCCAAGCTTTCTTTTAGACTTTTGGAAAAAAAATCAATTGTGGCGAACTTACATTTTTTTTAAGTTGAATATTGACATGTAGTTTATATAACATTCACCTTGGAATTAGAAATTGTAGCCCAGAAGGATAAATTCTAGACATAATTAGCAACGAATGTTACATATAATGTTGTATAGTAAAAGTTGATAGATTTTGAGTTAAATAGCGGTTAACCCAGCTGGTGTTGAAAAAAACCAGAAAAAATTCACTTTTTGAGATTAGAATAACTTTTGAGCAAATAGATTCCAGTATCTAAAATTTTTTTTCTGCATTCTGAGAAATATTTGCAATGTGTACCCAAAATTTGGTGCATATTAAAATTTTGAACGGACCACTTCACGTGGAATACCCCATATATATATATATACTAGGGGGGCTTCGCCCCCCTGCGCGCTTCGCGCGCCAACCCCCTATTTTTAATTTCGAATAAGGTTTTTCGTAATTAATTTATTTAAAATAATGTTTTAAATTGTATTATTTTTTCACTACCATGGACACCTTAAAAATTAAACAGATTCACACAACACCTTGGAGGTATTGCTATAGTTATTATAATTTATAAATAAAAGTTTACCAAAATTTAGTGTAATGAAATCAGAATAAAAATAATAAAAAAAAATAAAGACATATTAAATGTTAACTGTAAATTTTAATCTATATGAATTCTTATAAAGCTTAAATTTATATTTTAATAATTATAAATGTTAATGAAAAATTAACTTACCAAAAACAGTAAAGTACATATACTTACTAAATTGTAGTATTTTAGTTAACAACTTATTAAAATTTTGGATTATTTTAAACCGTTATAAATAGAAATTCACCTCCTAAAATTAATTTATTTAATGACGAACGATCATCGCCAAAAGTTCTATGTCATTAATATTTTGTACTTTTAGAGTAATAAGCCTTTCTTCTTAATTAAATTAATTTTTGTATTAGTTTTAAAGAATTATTTATAAAATTTTAGCGCTATATAAATAAAAACCTGTTACTTCAATTTCTCCCGTGATTCGTAAATTGCACTCTCTTTCCAAATTTGCGTATTAATCCATAATTATATCCAATTTATTTTTACTATGCAGAGCCCAAATATTTATTTTGATTATTATAAATAAATTTATTTCTTAAATATCCTTCTGTTTCTAATAAATACATACTTGTTTATTTAAAATATTGTGTTATATAAATATAAATTATCTACACACTTATATATCCATACAATTTTGAAATATTAATTTAAAAAATATTTAAATTAAATGCTCCTAAATTAATAGTTTTTGAAAATCTATTCAAATGTAATTCGTATTTTATATTGCCACTGTTAAAATTTGAATTTTCTTTTGCCTATACTGTTTATAATAGAATTATCTTAAAAATGCAATAATTAATATATTTAATTTTTAACGCATTGTATATATCATATGGATATTTGGAAAAGTGTATGTTATACTTGATTAATATTTATTTAATCTTCAAACAATTTTGCATCTGTATTTAAAGCATTACATTGCATTTTAGATCCGTTATTATTATTGGGTATACGTTTAAAAATTTTATGAGTTTTATCAAGAATGAGTAGACAAATACACATTCTTTCATGTTATGTTCACAACTTTTTTTTGCGCACGGAAAAAATACGTATATTATGTATTCTTGAAAAAACAATTTTAAAATATATATATATTATATAAATATTACGCCGCACACACACACACCTACATACATACATACATATATATACATATATAGGGTCTATTTCACGTCAAGTGGTACGATAAAAATTTTAAATCACTCCAAAATTTGAGAACAGGCTGGAAACATCTTCCAGAACATACAAAAAAAATTTAAGTGTTAAAAATAATTTGCTTAAGAGTTATTCGACCATGAAAAGTGGAAATTTTTCAATTTTTTAGAAAAATTTATATTTTTAAAGCCATTTATCTCAAAATCAGTTGATTATTTTGAAAAAACATTACAAACAACTTTTGTTTAAATTAATCTTTAGAACTTATCTACCATGGTTACATTTCTTAATTTTAAAATCTCGAAGAGATAGAACACCCGGACATATTGAATATCAAAAAAGGCTACCACACCATAATCGATTTTAATCTAACACCTCTCAAAAGTTCACATTTTTCGCGAGCTTTCGAATGGCTTGGGTTAGCTTATTGGCCAAGATCGCTGTTGTAAGTTATGCCTCATAAACCTCATAAAATTACTAATTTTTACGTATTTTAGGACATAACTTACACCAAAGGTGTAATATATATAATATATATGGCGTATTCCACGTGAAGTGGTCCGATCAAAATTTTAAAATGCACCAAATTTTGAGTACACTTTGCCAATTTTTTTGCAGAATACAGAAAAAAATTTTTAGGTACTGGAATTTATTAGCTCAAAAGTTATTATAACCTCAAAAAGTGAACTTTATCCAGTTTTTTTCAACACCAGCTGGGTTTATCGCTATTTAACTCAAAATCTATCAACTTTTACTATACAAACATTCGTTGCTAATTATGTGTAGAATTTATCCTTCTGGGTTAGAATTTCTAATCTTAAGGTCAATGTTACATAAACTACATGTCAATATTCAACTTAAAAAAGTGTAAGTTCGCTGCAATTGATTTTTTTATCCAAAAGTCTAAAAGAAAGCTTGGAGCAATACCTTTCAAATATTCTGTAGCATTTTTATGGCCTTCAATTCTGTAAAAAGTTATGATAATTTAAAGAAAAACAAAAAATTCACAAAAATTAACATGGTATTTCCCATTTAATTTTTAAAAAAATTTGGTGTTTGTGTGTTCAAAAAATGTGATCTTTTGAGCGGTGTTAGATCAAAATCGATTGTGGCGTGGTCGCCTTTTTTTGATATTCAATATTTCCGGGCGTTCTATCTCTTCGAGATTGTAAAATTAAGAATTGTAACCAGGGTAGATAAGTTCTAAAGATTATTTTGAACAAAAGTTGTTTATAATGTATTTTTAAAAAAATCAATAGATTTTGAGATAAATAGCTTTGAAAATAATAATTTCTCTAAAAAATTGAAAAATTTCCATTTTTCATGGTGGAATAACTCTTAGGCAAATTATTTTTAACACCTCAAATTTTTTTTCTATCTTCTGGAAGATATTTCCAGTCTGTTCACAAAATTTGGAGTGATTTCAAATTTTCATCGTACCACTGATGTGAAATAGCCCATATATATGGTAATGAACAATTAACTTACCAAAAATAGTAAAGTGCATATACTTCATTGTAGTATTTAGTAAAAACCTATTAAAATTTTAGATTATTTGAAACGGATTTAATAGAACTTTACCTCCTAAAATTAATTTATTTAAGTCATCGCCAAGAGTTCTATATGTCATTAATATTTTGTACTTTAAGAGTAATAAAACTTCTTCTTAATTAAATTAATTTTTGTATTAGCTTTAAAGAATTATTTATAATATTTTAGCGGTATATAAATAATAACCTGTTTCTTCCATTTCTCCCGTAATTCGTAATTTGCACCCTCTTCCAAAATTTGCGTTTTAATCCATAATTATATCCAATTTATTTTTCCCTTTAGTTACAGAGCCCATATATTTATTTTAATTATTATAAACAAAGGCATTCCTTAAATAACCTTTTGTTTCTAATAAATACATACTTGTTTATATAAAATATTGTTTTATATAAATATACGTAATCTACTTACTTATATATCCATACAATTTTTAAATTTTGATTTGAATAATATTTAAATTAAATACTACTAAAATAATAATTTTCGAAAAATTTTTGAAATGTAATTCGTATTTTATATTGCCTCTGTTAAAATTTGAATTTTCTTTTGCCATTACTGTTTATAATAGAATTATCTTAAAAATGCAATAATTAATGTATTAATTTTTAATTTATTGTATATTTCACATATAGATATTTGAAAAAGTGTATGTTATACTTGATTAATATTTATTTTATCTTCGTAAAATTGTGCATATTTTTAAAAACATTACATTAAATTTTAGGTCCGTTTTTATTTTATGAGTTTTATCAGGAATAAGTAAACTAATACACATTCTTTCAAGTTATACAACTTTTTTTTGCGCACGGAAAAAGTACATATATTATCTATTCTTGAAAAAACAAATAACACGTACACACACACGCACACACATACACACCACACACTTTCAAATAGTCTGTAGCATTTTTATGGCCTTCAGTTCTGTAAAAAGTTATGAATTATCTTAAAAATGCAATGTATTTAATTTTTAACCCATTGTATATATCACATATGGATATTTGGAAAAGTGTATGTTCACACACACACACTCACTCATGCACACGAACACCCACACGCACACGCATGCACACACACGCACGCACACACACGCACGCACACACACAAACACACACACACACACACACACACACACACACACACACACACACACACACACACACACACACACACACACACACACACACATATATATATGACACATATATATATATCATATACATGACATATATATATATAACATATATATATATATATATAAAACATATATATATATATGTTGAATTCTGAATTCTTAGACACGGCGGAGGCGGCGGCGGCGGCGAAATATTTATATATTATAGAGAGATATTTATATATAATATAAATATCTATATATAAGTAATTAAAGCGAAGGTTGAAGTTTTTTCGGTTATTCACTCATTTGAGAATAATAGCATTAAAATAATTGAAATGACACTTTTATGTTTCGATTATCTTTTATGAGTTTTTCATAAAAACCCACTGCACCCTAGCATGATTATAATTGGGATAATGATCAATCTATATTTACTTATTCTTGTCCGTTTATTTATTTATTTACTTATACACATATACTCATTTATATGTTTATCTATTCAATTATAACTTAATTTTTTTAATTTCTTAATGTTTTTTAATTTGTTATTTGACTCCATTGGTAATTGTCAATTTCGATACTCTTGGAGATTATGCCTTCATTCACGATAAATTTTACATTTTTTATGACTATAATTAACTAAGATAAAATGTGACTTCATATTCCATGAATTAATCTAAAATATCTTTTTTCTTTCTTCGGTGAATAAAAATTAAAAATCTATTATCTATACATACTTGTCTATTTATAATCTGTCACTTCATATTTTTTTATATAAATTCAGTAAACTTTGTAGAAATTACAGAAGATATCAGTAAAATTTTTGAGTTTTTACATATCAAAGCCATTTACCGACTGCATATTATACTTTTAATATAAAACATCAATTTTTTATCAACAAAATTTAAGAGAAGTGTCACGATAACACATTTGTGCATTATGATGCAATCTATGATTGTCCAAAGTTTCTGAAAATGACTAGTACACGTAGATATTAAGATTGATTCTCTGACAAATTTTATAAACTTTATAAATATTTATAGAAATTAATCTCGTTGTTTATAATGTGCCAATCATTTTGAAATTTTGCACTATTATGCAGTGAGTTTCAGTTAAATGGTAATTTTATAATTATGCATATATGTGCAAACAGTTAACGTAAATCAAATTTAATGAATCATTTGTACAAGATTGGTATATAGAAATTGCAATAGATAAATTAATATTTTTCGACCCAAACCATATCACCTGAAAAATCTATTTTATTCACTTCAAATGTATATATTCCACTCCCGACATTCACATTTCAGTCCTGGACTCAAATCAGGAAAATTTTATTTGATATGCAAAGAGTAAACATTATACACTGTCTTTGCTGATGAATAAAGTGATCATTTCTAGGATGATTCGAGTGAACAATTTTATAAGTATACACTTCATCCCCATTTTTCCTTTCACTTCAGTTCAATTCATGCAATTTTCATCCCCAGGAATAAAAGTCTACTTTCCTCCCCTGAGGTACAGTATAAGTAACTAAATTATTTACAATTCACTGAGTCTTCAGTTTCTTCGAGCTGGACCGTTGGCAAACTTTCCGGCAAACCAGACCGAGGATTTTCTTAACGACCAGCTTGAGGACGAACGCGACAGCGAGAAGAGATCCTACGATGAAACCGTAAACATCCAGCATGTTGGCCTTCCACCATGGCATGTCGACCAGAGGTGATCTCAGTGCATTTTTCCCGTGACGCGCAATGTATTCCACCCAATAGACTGCGGTATCTAAAGGCTTCATCGGCGTATCTTTGAAATCATCACTTAATTCCTTAATTTTCTGCCTAAATGTATATACGAAAATATTAACTGTCAGTGAAAAAGTAAACGTTTCAGATGATGTTTTTAATATTTACTTGAACGTGGAATTGTGAAGAACGGTGGTAACTGCTTCCAGAATGTTTTCCTCCGTTAATTCATTCAAATCGAGAGCAACGGCGATACCTTTCTCGACGTAGGATTGCACGTTGACGTGTTGATCACCAAACAGTGGAATACCAATTATTGGCACACTATGGTAAATGGATTCCAGAGTACCCATGAGGCCACCGTGACTTATAAAGGCTTTGATGTTTTTGTGTTCTGGAATATAGAATTTTACTGTGGAGTAGACAAGAAAATGTCTGGGAGAGTAAATTCTGGATTTTATTACAGCTTTTGGTTGATTGTAGAGGATGGGATCAGCGATAATGAATTTAAGTGTGGGCTACTAACAAAGAAGTAACCAGGAGTGGTGATTCTGGATCTTGTGTAACTTTTGGTAGTTTGCAGGTAGTGAAGGATTAATGACAAGGCATTTAAGTGAGTATAACAAGAAAATAACCAGTAGTGGTAATTCTGAATTGTGTTGTAGCTTTTACTCTTTAAGGAAGCAATATTACGAAATCTCTGATAGTTTGATTGAATAGTTCTTATTCCGGAGGTAAATTGTCAATTATGTAAAGTTTGAAAAACAGTCGAACCCAATAACCCAATTATGAAAAGTTTCAAATCACTACAATAACTCGTCACCTCGGAATAAAAAATTGTAGCTCAGAATCCGGTTGGAAAACGGGTTAACTCAGTATTTAGCTGTATGAGAAAACAATAAACGAAACAATGCATTTTGACATCGCAATCGCGATCAGAATCTTTAAAAACCTATAAGTATATCAAATTTAGTTTTTCATTTTATAAGAAGACAGTTTATAAGAAAAAAAGTTTCATTTCTTGAATTAGAACAGAACAAATTTATCGAATTCATTATTATTTCTCTATAAAAACTTCTGAACTAATTTTACATAATTTTACATTATTTAGAAAAATCTTACTCAACACTTTTATTTGGGGTAACCAGTGATGAGTGATCACGTTCGATGGAAGTCCAGGCAGCAAGTCTTCTGGCTTCGCGATTTTCATGAGCACTCGAATTGGAGCTATTTTCTGGAACACGTTGTAAAACGCTCGAAGTGTGGGCTCGGGTAGCGTTTCGAACCTAAACATCGATCCGAACGATAGGTAAATGAATCCATCCTTGCTCTCGTCCAAAAATTTTTTGACATTCTGAAAGTTTGAATTAAATGTTTCTACATTTAATGCACAATTTTATGGCTATGTTTATCTTTAATTTTAATCACATTAAATTTAGAAATTATCCTGGTAGAATTATGGACTTTATTTTATGCTATTGTTGTTATCAAATTTTATAGAAAAAAAATATGTGTTTAACTCAAAATTTACATGAGAAAGGTTCCTAACACTTCAACAAACATTAATTGCCTCGTGTTTAGATTACCAATTCTTAATAGATAAGAAATATATCATTTAGAATTTACTGATTAGATTTCAATTAGTATTAACAATAATAATCGCTAGATCGATAAAACTTCGGTTAATGTTACAAACCACCACAAAGTAATTACAACTGATCTATGAAGTATGTCGTTGCTAAACTTAGATTTGCATAATCATACATTTCTGTGAGTGTATTAGATGTATATCCTTTGGACGTCAAATCTGGACCACATTTCAAAAACGTTCAAACGGTATTAATAATCACAGGTTCTACATCTTCTACCACAGGTATTATTATTATTTTTATGTAATGAAGTTACTATTTTTTCGCAAAAGTTGTCGATATATACAATAGTTAACATGATAATTAAATAATAAGTGACGGCACGGTCAATTGCCGATCATCAGATACACACCTCGGTTAGCGGATCATCATTGTCAGCGATGTGCAAACCACCAACTGGAATGACCGCTGGAGTAAACGACATTATTCCATTTAACGAATGATGATGATTCACCAGCATCAATGACAAATCCTTTTCCAAATCCGTTACACTTGGATAACCAGGACCAAAATATTTTTCCACGTAAACATCTTGCGCAGACATGTAATACTTGAAAACAAAGTCAATGAATGCGTTGAACAAAACACTCTTCAGTCGTTCGTAAAATGTTTCGGGGATCTTTTTCGAAAATATACTAGGTTCGATCGATTGCTCAACTGGATTCCCCATTGCATTTTTCGTCCATTTGGCTAACATCGAGGTCGATATTCCGATCATTGGTATGTTTAAATGACGACCCCAAACCAGGTGACAATACGATAAGAAGTGCTGGGATAAATATTAAGTGTTGGGTCAGTCAGACGGTTATAGGAATATCAAATATATAAATATTAAATTTAAATTTACTTCGACAATAACGAGGTTGTAAGGCGGATTGGTCGGCCGATCGTGAATAAGTTTCTGAAGATTTGGTAGTTCGAATAATTCACACCCGTGATTCCCAGTGAAATTTAAAATCTTGCCAATCGATCGCATCTCAGTAAGAAGTTTGATGAACTCATACGTGACATTGTTCAACACTCCTGGCATCTTCGAACCTACGAACGGATAGTCCGTGTAATTTGGGATCGGTTTCTTCAACGGGAAGTGACTGTGGACGTCGACTTGGTGACCACGAGCGGCTAATCCACGCATCAACCTTTCGGTCATCACAAAATGGCTTTTTCCGTTCAAGGGAAATATACCTAGGATTCTCAATCCAGATGTTGGTGTCAGGTTTGATGCGGCCATCGCAAGGCAGCATGTTAGTATTAGATTTATCGATACCTTCATCTTCTTTGACATCACTGAAAATCCAAATTGTACAAGGTCAATGATTCTCTTTTTATTTGATGACGCAAGACAATCAATTTATGTAAGCTCATTTATTATTGTGTGTCCACCTGACAAGATAAGATTAATCTGTAGTAAAATGACATTCCATTCAAGATTAATGATTTTTTTCAATTCATTGCCATGATATTATCTATATATATAGAAAATATAACCAAACTGCCCGGGTCAGAAACTTTAAATATATAAACAATTTTTAATGTATTTTAGGAGTACCGAAATTATTCCCGTGGTCCAGTTTTGTCCATATGACCCTACAAGTTTGAGGTGATTTCAAGATCAAATTTTATATTAATCATATACTTAATTAATTATATAACTTTTCCCATAAATGTAGGTAAATAATACATTGTGCGCGATTGAAAGATTATCTCATGTTACATTTATTTACAGAGACAAAAATTTGTGATTTTTTGAAAAATACATCGTTACATTTAAGAATAACGATTTAAATGTTAAATAATTCAAAATCTGGATATATATATATATACTCAAAGAAATTTAAAGTATTATAGAAAGAATGAAGTAAATCAGAAAATTTTATTTTTTAATATACATTATAATTAATATCAACACTCTTGTCAAAAACGATCAATTATAATGGCAATTAAAACGTGCAATAAAATGCTCACTGGATGTATAACATTGAAACAAAGTTGAGTGACAAAGTACAAAGCAAAGAAGTTGTAAATTACAGCTCCATTGAAAAAAAATCTTATATTTTATCTATCTGATCTAATACCCTGATAATAATCGGGGCACGTGCTAATGATTTGAGTTTATTTTGAATACAATGTTTTATATATTATCTATCTTTTTTCTACCAATTTTTTAAAAACAACTATATTAATAAAAAATATTGTAAAAATGAAGTTGAATCAATCTATCATACTTTTCTTTAAAAAATCTGTATTTTTATGTAAAACCCGAATACACAAGCTAGATAATGTATGATTTTTCGTGATTTTTCGACGCAGAGATTTTTTAGATTGTCGCTGCAGTCGCTATAACTTATTATAATAATATACTTAATAATTACTTAATAATTACTTATTATTAGTGACTTCATTATTTATAGTATAGTATTGTTTTTTAAATAAATGTAATAATTATCTTTTTTTGCTCGGTCAGTAAACCACCACCTTTAAAATAAATAAATCCTAACGGATCGTTACAATATTGTATAAATAAATAAAACGAATGAATACTAATTTATACACATAAGATTCATCACCTCAATACGAATCACTATATATATATATATATATATATATATACTCTTAACAATGATAATCATAAACGTTACATTATAAACTTACCTTTATTTCTTCTACCACATATATATATATATATATATATATATATATTAACAATTTACACAATTGCCCTCTATTAAATATTTCCTTTTACACTGTATATAGCCTACTCTTAAATTTATATACATATACAAAGATAATGAATTTTAGAGTCGCAATCGAGTATCTGAATTATATAAATTTACGATCGCATCACATTGTTACGAGAGAACGTTAGAAACAACACTGAGAACGTAGATGTACGAGTCTTCCTTCTTCTTTACCGGTCGGTGTGTATATATATATATATATCTATAATGCACATAGCTGATGAAATAAATATCGTTATTATTTAAATATAGTATACACTTTCAGGAGGCACGGGAAATTTATCTTTGTTATCTATCATCTGTTAATCATTTCTAAAGATATAAATACAAATCGTTTATCGCACCTACGTGCGCGTGATGCAAAATTGACAATAGTATTAATTTTGTTCGTTATTGTGCAATTAATAAATGTAAAACGTATAATATAAACCAGATCGGATATGAAATTTTTGAACAATTTCTTTCACGCTGGTAATCCAATGATAAATTAGGGACTTGCATATACGGGATATAAATACAAGTATATGGGTGACATCATCAATGTAAAAAAAAGCATTTTTAGCATTTTTAACAATTTATAACTCAAATACTATTAAATTTTAGTTATTTATGTTACATGGAGAAAATCTTATAAATTTAAAGAAGAATCTGTTAAATTTTTGTAGATACGTTATAATTATCACTTTTATTATACTTTACTATAACTAAAACCATAATAAGTTTTGAAATATAAAAAAAAAATTTTGTTCTTGCTAACAACATTATCTTTCTTTTTACCCCCGAGTTATAGCATTTTTTTAAAAAACGATGACATGTAATACATGCAATTTTCCATATAACGTGTTTTTAATTTTATTAAAAATGCCGTAACTATCGGCTCAAAAAGTTCGGCCATAAACCTGTCAGGGGTAAAAAGAAAGATAATTTTGTTAGATGCAAGAAAAATTTTGAACAATCGGAAATATGTCATACGCTTAAAAACCTTGATTTTCGAGCGTACCTGCAGGGGGGTGTTATCACTTAAAAAGTCCCCACATACTGATAAATTGATTTCGAATTATTTCGAAAATTTAAGCAGCATTCCCATTGAAAAGTCACATCAGATTTTGTATTAAGGAGGATGAAGAAATGTCGTCGAAACGTCGTCCTTTAATTAAAAGTATGTGGTTTATTCACCAAGCTCGTTTAATATTCCTTTGAAATACAGGTATTTGAGTTTTCTTGTTTTTCAAGTCGCATTTGCTTGATGCTAAGCTTTTTACTATAGATTTAAGGTTAAGCAGTGTGTCTATTAGGCTCGTTCACTTATTCTGACGTTACGAGACCACGTGACCTATCGTTGGAGATAAGCATTGAATGTATTTACGTTTATAATGATTAGTCAAAAATGAAATGAAAATAAAAAAAAACGCAATCAAAAATTGGAAGACACAGATAATTGATAAGAAAATTTACCATTTTTGAATGCGACTGTATATTTTATTAAAATATTTGTCCTTTAATTATAATAAATTATAATACAAATAAGTGAAATAAGGAATAAGGGATGTTGAACCGAAATTACAGGAATCTGTACCTTTTAACACAAAAATTCTATCTAAAACATTGAATTAAAAATTTGAACAAAATTCATATGGATAGGTTAAAATGTAAGGAAAGCCCTGACGTTTTAATTTATTAAAGAAAAATCATTTTTTGAATAATAATTGAGTAAACGTTTTATGATCAATTATGGTTTCAATTCAAACATCGTAATCAAATAATGGACTCAAATATCTGGAAAAATTTGTATTTATTGTTAAAAACATACCTGAGAACCTAATAAACAGTATTTCTTAACAAAATGTATTTATTTATTATAAAAAAAAAAAGAATGGAGAAGGGGTCCATCATCTTAAGGGGGTGACTTACCCGGTGAATTACCGACTGAACCAAAATAGGTAATTATTACATTTATTTAAATAGTATGCAGTTTTATTTATTATTATTATTAAACCAGATAAAATTACAACATTATGAATATGCCGCAATTCCTACAGAGATAAATTTAATTTATCTGTACGTAGGTCTAGCTGGCAACTTAAAACTATAAACTTAAGACTAATACTTAAAACTAAACCTATAACTAAAGCTTAAGCAAAAAATACTTAAGCTTCCTAACTAGTAACCAATAAAAACAATGATAAAATTTTATAAACATAACAAAGTAAATTCAGCGAAAACAGCACCCCTTAACAAGTATAACTAGTATACATGGTAGTGTGACTGTCTCGCTACCAATACTTAATCAACATTTGTCTAGCTGTCGTATAACTTTCAGTTGATGTATTTCTGTCTCTTGCAAATATAATTTTCTCTATGCTGTTTAATCTGGCTGGACAAGTAAGTCCCACCGCGCATGTAACTCTAAAGTGTGGAAACATTTCTTTATGTTGTTTAGAGGAATCACATTTACAGGTAGATGTAAAAACTATATCGTCAATAACTACTAGATCTTTGTATGGTGGTTGTCGTTTCAATGGGGAAACCAAGTTAGTAAAAATTTGCTTCCCTCGTATTCCTCTATCAAAATAAAAAATTGCTTTATTCGATCCTATGTAATTAAGATCACCATAAGACATACGAATGGCATTATGCTATAGAACCTTTTTCCCGCTGAATTTACAACTTTCATTTTTTTACTATTTTCGTTAGCTATATTGTCTATTTTAGGGAAAACTGTTTCAATAGGGATATATTTTTCTTTTTCATTGATTATTTTTTCTTCTGATTTTACTGATGCTTTCACAAATCTTGTATACTTAAATGTTGAAGAACAACTCTTTTTATCCCATTCGTTGTCTTTTACAAATCCAGTAACATTTTTATCGTTTTGCTTAATCTTATTTGTAGTTTGATCCCTCTCCTCACTTATCGCTAACAGCTCAGTAGGATTTAATTTATTATTTTTTTCCAGTTATAATTCGAAATACGCCGATGTGATCGATTATTGTTTAAACAACAAAAATTATTTGCACAGAAGTATGTTCTAATATCAAGAAACAATTTGTTAAGCAAAACAAGATCCTGTCGGACTTCCATTACAGGATTTGTACACTCAACAAAATTGTTGTTAATTTGATGAACTGGCTTATAAAATATTTTTTTTACTTCAATACAGTTAATTTTCTCCATGATAATTACTTTCATATGTTTGTTTTAATCCAATTTTTAATTTTAGATCTTATGTTTTGTCTACTTGTTGATAATATTTTTAATTCATTTGGTAAATTATTGAACTGTCTTACAGCTACAACGTAACTATTTTTATTACTTATCGTTTTAGTTATTTTAGGTAATGGAATGCATTTGTTTCTTGTAATAGTAGTTCTTTGTCTAAAAATATTGTTTAGTTTACTATAATGAAAATCAATTGCTTCACGAACAAAAGTTTGTTCCAGGCTTAGTGGGTAATTATCCCTTAGAAATGTATTTTTACTGATAATCTTGAGTAGTCGTTTTTGCGTTTTATTTAATAAATCTAAATTGTTTTTGTAAGCACTACCCCACGCAATTATGCCATAGATTGCAATGCTGTGAAAAAGTGAATAGTATAATACTATAAGTACATCGACTGTCATTATTCTAGAGAACTTAGCAAACACATAAGTTAAGTATTTAGTTTTATTTACAATATATTCATATGTTTATTCCATCTCATGTTAAAATCAATAAAAATTCCTAGATACTTACAACTTTCTACCCTTTCCAAAACATGATTCTCAATTTTAATTGTTAAATCATTAGGAACGCTAACACTATAATTTCCAAAAGAGGTATAAACCGTTTTATTGGCGTTCAGTGATAATTTATTAAAAGCTAACCATTTTGATACAAATTCCAAATATATGTTCATTTTATTTTCAGCTAATTCCCAAGTATTATCAACAGATAATACCACAGTGTCATCTGCATATGCTATTAAATTTTCAGAATATAAACTTCGCTCAATAAATCATTAATATATAAAAGAAACAATAATGGACCCAAAATTGTTCCTTGAGGGACCCCTGTCTTAATTGGGAGTGAATTACTCTTTATTTTATTAAGTCTCACTATTTGACTGCGATTTGACAAGTAACTCGTAAGTAAGTCTAAGTAAGTAAGACATTTCCTCTGATCCCGTAATTGTAAAGCTTATTTATTAGTATATTATGATCTACTGTGTCAAAAGCTTTTGCCAAATCTAAGAAAGTTGCTATTATTGGTTTACTTTTATCTAAGTTTGTATATATAATGTTCGTCAAATAATTTAGTGCATCTTTAGTACCTTTTTTTTTAATAAAACCAAATTCATTTTCTGCCAATATACTATACTTTTCAATAAACTTATATATTCTTTTGTGAATAATTTTTTCAAATATCTTTGCGAGATTTGATATTAATGATATTGGTCTGTAATTCGTTGCATAGCATTTATTGCAGTAGCCCATATTGACTTTTCCATGCTCATATTATAAATGTGTGTTAGAGGCATAAGAATGTGATTGAATATTGCTTTTAATGTTTTAGTGTTAATTTCGTCGACCCCGCCTGATTTATCTTTCAAATTATTAATAATGTTCCTAATCTCTGTACTATGTGTGGGTGTAAGAAACATTGATTTGTCATTAAAAGGAATGTTAGTTGGATTAGGGCCCTGCGGTGTTTTTATTTTATAACTTAGCTTGGATCCTACAGTACAGAAGAATTCATTTAAATTATTCGCAATTTCTTTTTTATCGTCTATTTTACTGTTATTTTCATCCAATATGTACTCAAAATCATTAATTTTTTTTACATTTCTACCAAGCTTGTTATTAATCAAACTCCATAGCCTTTGAGGATTTTTACTATTTTTTAAAAAATTCTTTTGCTCGTAAGTGCGTTTAGCTTCTTTAATTATCCTATCAAGTACCTTAACGTAATTTTTATACTCATTTTTAATCTCCAAATCTCCAGGATTGCTTTTCCATGCTTTATAAAGATTTTCCTTTTTCTGACATGAAAACATAATAGCATTTGTAATCCAATTTTTTCTAGGTTTTTTATTATTTTTTTTAGTATTGTTACTCATGCCTGCACTCTTTGACTTCCTAACACAGTCTGCAATCCAAGAGATCAACAGATCAGTAGCATTATTAGGATCATTTGATTGCGTAATAATTCTATTCCAGTTTATTTTACCTGCTATTGCATTTAATTCAAAATAATTTATTTTGCTACAAACTATGTCCTCCTTCTCATCCAATCTATCATCAACAGTCATAAAAAGAGGATAATGATCAGTAAAGATACTGTTAATCTTATAAGTAGTAAACCTTAAGCTTTCACTTTGATGAAAAAATTATCAATGCAAGTCCCTTCAGAAGCAATATCATCCGACGGTCTAGTTATATCCACAAAACCTGGAAAATACTCCTTCTCAAGAAAGTTTTCTAAGAGTTCATGACTATAATTATTATTGCAATTTATATCAATATTGAAATCACCTATGATTATATGATGTTTACCCATGTTATAAGAGTTGATGGAAGTTTTTAAATCTAAAATGAATTCAGCCTTAGGATAATCATGTGATCTATAAAGTGCAGATATGACAATTTTTTCATCACCTAATTTGAAAGAAGAATTCAGTATGCTCAGTCTTCCAGTTATTAAGGTTTCAGTACATTCTATCAATTTATCTAATATGTAAATAATTACGTAATCTGATTTATTAATCTTACTATTATTATAATACATTTTATATCCAGTTAAATTGTACAACTGTGGACATACTAAATTCCATGTTTCAGCACATACTATTACATTCGGTTTATATTCCAAGCTATTAATCAGACATTCAAGTTTAGGCAAATTCGCATTCAAACTTCTAATGTTTACGTATAATATTAGATTATTATTTGAAATTATTTTACTGTTTAGTTCATGAAAGTCACAACATGTTGTTTCTTCTATTTTTATACTATTTTCCATTTAGAATACCGATTCCGTACTTCCACTCAAAGATCTTAAAGATAAAGTAGTTTCTTTCCTTTTTTCCGTCGATGGTGTATTTTATCTATAATAATAGGTAATTCTACAAAGTTTCAAGTCAATACAACAAAGACACCCTTAAAAATTTCTGCACCGAAAATGTACGATAATCTGTGATTTTTCGGTGCGGAAATTTTATAGGGTGCTTTTGTCGTATTGACTTGGAACTTTGTATGAATTACTTATTATTTAATTATATAGTGCTTCTGTATACGAATTTTACATAAAATTGCGTATTTTTTTTAAAGAAATAGAATAATTATCTTTCTTTGCTCAGCCGGTAACCTATCGAGTAAGCCACCCCCACAGGGCTCTACACCTTTCAACATAAGAATTATCTTGGAAATATTGGATTAAAAATCTCAACAAAATTCATATGGGTACAATTTAAAACAAAAGCGAGGGCATAGCGTTTTGTTTTTTTAAGAAAAACTAAATTTGTTAATAATAATTGAATAAACAATTTTCGGTCGGTAATAGTCGATCTAAAAAGGCACGAAAAATCTGAAAAAATTTGAGTATATACTGTTCAATAACATGCCTAAGGAAATAGCGTTCAGGATTTTAAAAAAAATATGTTCTTTTGTTTAAAAAAAATATTAAAAATGACCATTTCCTGAGTCCGACATCCCCTTATAAGAAGATTTTCAATCTCACATCCGCGCATCGATTTTAACTCTTGTGACGTTGCACTTTTGATTCTCGATGAGTTGTTCCCGTAGTGCAACGTGTCACTATGGCTTACTACAAATAATTAAAATTGGTGAATCAATAACAATTACCCGGTAACGAATTGAGTTATTGGGCGCCAGTTACCGGTAAAACTAACGACAAGCCGATTCAGGGTCATGGGCTCCACGTTGCCATCACGGGAAAGATGGCGGAACCACGTTGTAAGGAATTGGATAATATTCTCGGGTTATAAAATCAGTCACTCAATTTCACTTAGCAATTATCAAAACTTTAATCATTAATCAACCACTTTCAGATACAACAAATACGAACGCGTACAGCAATCCCGCTGATTTATTGTTCAATACTTTTTCTACACGCAACTCAGTAAATCGTCTTCAAGCGCAAAAGGAAATGTAATAATAAAGTCGGAAAATATAAAAACAAATTAATCGGTTTTCGCGCGGCTACTCTATTTTACAATTTCGCGGAACGTCCTTCAATCTCACTCTCATACCTTACAATACGTCGTTCTTCCTCACTCACCGCAAGTCGAGAACTCTCCGCTTATACCAATTGATTATAACTAATCGTACAGTAACTATTCGCTCTCTTCAATATTTCGACTCTTCTTACAATCTCAATGGATCTCAAGATGGCTACTTTGGTACGGGTTTTGGCTCAACACGTCTACTCGATTCGGCGGTTGGGGAAGGAGTCTCGTCCTTCTTCTCCGATTCGTATTATCCGCTACCGATCGTGGAGCTAGTTGTTCTCCCTTTCCGCTATCATATCCGCCAGATCGGTGGTAGTAGACATACCGATAATCGTCCGTAACGCCATCTATTTTCCTTCCAAATCCGCTAGTGTACGTTCGCCATTTCCTTTTATCCGCTATCTGTGCAAATCCGCCAACGCCTCCACCAATGCATCGGGACAGCTGCCTATCTCCTTTCCTCTTACATGGGTACGCGCGAGTATCGGACCGTTCGTAGTCGTTCCCCCTCTGGCGCACCGCTCTCACCTATACTCGACGTGCGCGTGCAGTGTGCGCGCCGTCACTCTCTTACTCGACGCACGCGGTCAACATCTCTCCATCTCTCTCGGCTTCGCGCGCGCACGCGGTGATCGGTGCCGTCGGCAGTTTGCCGATATTCTCGCGGTGTCGCCACGGGACGGCGTATCCGCTAGATATACGCGGGCTACCACGGTGTCGTCAGCTGCTTCGCTCGTACCTCGTTATCGTACGCCGTCTGTCCCGTGCTACGTGTTGTTATTATCCGCCAATCCTTTCCTTATACCTGTCATCCTCAACAAACCGATATTTCCCTTGTTATTCCTTTCGCATAAGTTTTCATTCGCGATTTCCCGGTAATGAGAGTAGCTCGGGCCGGCATATATGACTACCGCAGTCCTAACCTTCACCTGTCACTTTTCTCTATTCATCTCTCTCACACCATCTCATCCCTATTACTACATAAATACTTATTTCCTTAATTAATTAAGTGAGGCTTGCCTCACAATACCCCCCTCCTAAGTCAGGACACTCCCTGAAAGGATGAGTGGACTGCACTTATACCCAAACCGGCCTAAGCGAATCTCATTACTTGGAATTTTCATAACCCATACTAACATCAAATCATACTTCTGCCCTTTTTTAACATACATTATAAAAAAAAAATTAAACTTCTCAATTATCAAAAAGTAATATAATTAAAAATAAAAATAAATATATTCGTTTACCACAAGATACTCACTACCTTTCCTCTCTTCATCTGCAGGATCGATGATCTGAAAACAAGGTTTACCGCTATTCTCTATTTTACTCCTCTTCTCTTCTCTTTCCGGTCTTCCTCTTCTCACTTCTCCTTCTTCATCTTCATTCCTTAATCTTATTTCTCGACCAAAACCTCTTCTTTTCATTTCGCTCCGCTACTTCTGCTCTATCTCTTCCGCCTCTCTTTTCATTCTTCGCACTCTAATCCTTTCTGTTTTTTTTTTTCTCTCTCTCTTTTCTCGTTCTTCTCTCTGTTTCTTCTCTTTTGCTCTCTTTTCCTTTTCTCGGTGTGATTTAATGTCTCGACGTCTGTGGTCTTCTCTCCGACAAGTCTCCTCCTCTTCTAACCGGCGGCGTCGTCGGACCGTACACTCTGAGTCCTCAGTCTTTCGCTCTGGGAGGGACATAACGTTTTAAATCCGAGACGTGCACCTTCGCGTTACGCTTTTCTGAATCCATTTTTAGGACGTATACCGTAGGGGATAGTTTTCCTATTATCTCGTAGGGACCGTCGTATTTAGCACCCAGTTTAGCCGCGAAGTTTTGTGCCGCGTTGGAAAGCAGATGCGTTCTCCGCAAAATTAAATCGCCAACTCTAAATTCCGCTACTCGTTTATTCTTATCATACGTTCTCTTTTGTTTTACATGTGCTTCGTCTAAATGTTTAGCTACAAGATCTCGTAATGCATCTAATCTGGTCAGTCTATCTATCCAAATCTGTGGATCCATTTTCAAGACAGGTTTCCTGGCTTCCACCTCCCTCCTCAGGCTCTTAACCGGGCGAGGATGACGACCGAAATTAAGAAAGGCCGGAGAGACTTTCGTCGATGTTTGTGTAGCTGTGTTAAGAGCATGGCGAAACTCATGCACATGCTCGTCCCAACACCTATGATCTGCCTTTACAAACATCGAGATCATTGTCTTGAGTGTCCGGTTACTTCTTTCTACAGGGTTAGCCTGGGGGTGGTAGGGTGGGGTCGTTATGTGTTTGATACCATATTCTTCCAATACTGCTTTGAGATGTTTATTGTCAAACTCTTTATCCTTATCTGTGATTTCCGATATACCTGCACATTCCGCATAAATCATAGGATTATTGGCTTCTACATCATTGAGTGTTTTATGCCAAGGCCCTTCATGGACTCGCCACAGCCCATGTTTATGCCTTTCGTCTACATCCCATTTTTGACAAAAATCTTTTCCTAAAATAACATCGTGTTCAAATACTTCTTGTGCTTTTAATTCTAACGTATCAATATGACCATCCACATCTAAATTTAACCTTAAAGTACCCAGAGCTTTATTTATTCCGCCATGCGCGTTTTTTACATAGGAGTCCGATGGTTGCAGTCTGTCTTTGAATTTTTCTACCACTCTAGGACCTGCGACCGATATCGTTGCTCCTGAATCTAACAATCCTTTAAAGATTACTCCACCAATATTTATCCGCACAAAACCTCTATTTTCTACACTTGTTTCTGCTACTTCTTTTTCATCTCTTTTATCTTCTACTAATTCTATTTTATTTTCTTTATCTTTACTTTGTCGAATTTCTATCTTCTTTTCATATTCTTCACGTCCAACATTCATTTTCTTAATTTTATCTACTTTAAATATATCTTCTTCACTTCTATCTTCCACTGACTTCTTCCTTCCTTCAATATTAGTTTGACCCAACGTTGAATACTTTTTCTTGGACTTGTTTCGTTTAGATTTACCATCCTCATTCCGAGTCATGTTATCATCTCTCACGGTTTTGTCCGAAATTTCTTCATTTTGCCTGATGTCTGTAAGTAGTGTATCAATTGCTACTGACAGAGCAGGTATTCGTTGATAGTCTTTTTCTTCTTCTTTCTTCCAGGACTCTACAGCGCGTTCGTCGACTGTAACTGGACGTAACTCTATCTTTTGATAGGTCGCCTCGGTGTTTCCACTCTTCTCGCTTTCTTCTGTAGAGCCTTTCTTCTTTATCACTTCTATTTTTTTGTTTGAATGTTTTTCGCTAGTACTTAATTCCCCTTCTGATGTCCTAGAAGGTTCTATGTATTTTTTCTTTTTATTTTCTACTACTTCATTCGACAAACCATATTTCCCATCTATTATTTCATCATTCATCAATATTTCTTCTTTCAATTTTTCTTTTGTTTGCTCTGGTACTTTTGTTTGGTTTAAATTCATTTGTAGCTTCTTATCTTCTTTGTCTAATTGTTCATTTGCTGTCCTGGGCCCTGGGTAAGCTGTAGCTGCGAGGACACGGGGCCCGTTTGTCCTCCAGCATTGCCGTTTCCCATTGCTTGTCTCCAGTGTTCACAATCAGGACAGTTGGATAGAGTTACACCCATTTTTCCACACGCTTGGCAGTATTGCCTCATATCTGCCAATCTGGCCGGACATGTTGTCGTTCTGTGTCCAGTTTGGCGACAATAATAGCATGTGATGTTCGGGCATTCAGCTGCACGATGCCCCACCTGATTGCAATGGAAGCATGCTCCCACGAAGGTACCTGTCAATTGTGCCTGTATCCTTTCGGGTGGCACTGACATGATTCGCGGTTTTGCTCCATTATTAATCTGAGGTGCAATCGTTGTAAACCTAGGTTGGCCTCCAGTCTGCCATTGTCTAGGATTTCCGCTAAAACTTCTATTATTATATCCAATATTCCTCTTGTCATAATTTATTCCGCCACTAGTGTAATTATTTCTATTATTGTTATTATTAACATTTCCGCCATTAAATTCTCTTCTATAATTATTTGGTTTCGGCCAATTTGTCCAATTTTGCTGTGGGGAGCTTGGTGGACGTGATTGGCTATTGGATTGTAACGGAGATGTTGAAATTTCCGCTATTATTCCTTGATGTGGTACCATCACTTTTGCGTCTACATCTTTAACTCTATTGATATTCTTCTTCGCTTCTTTTATATTTCCTCTTCCTTTACCGCTATTTTTCTCAATCGCACAATTTTCATAATTGACCTCTTTCTTATTTTCGTCTATTACCGCTATTTTTCCCGGTTTAGTATATTCTGGGGCGGCTGCATCTGGAATTTTTGAATTTTCTAAAGGTGGTGGGGGTTTAAATCTCTTGTCTAACTCTACTTGATCTTCGTGTCTTCTACCATATTTCTCTAACTTCGAATAATCTTTTATTTTTTTATTTTCCATGTATCTTCGATAATCTGGTTTAAGATTGCGATATACTACTTCAATTTGTCTTTTAATAGACGGAGCTTTCCTAAAGTGTGCAAAAATATGCTTCATACATCCGATGTAATTTGTGATTGATTCATTTTTTCCTTGGGTACGTTTCCACGCTTCTTCCCATATATCTGTTTCCGATAGCTTTTTCATAAATTGGGCTTTGAATGATTTTTCAAAGTCTTTCCATTTTTTCAACTCGTCTTGTATGTCGCTATACCATCTGCTCGCTCTCTTTGTCAGAATACAGGGAACCTTGGAAGAATTGTGAATCTTTCATATAAATGTTTTTTCTGCAATTTTTCAACCTCATCAAGAATTCTCCTGCGTTATCGCGTTCTTCGCCTGAGAATGACAAACCCCATCCTTTAAAAATTCTCATTATTCTGTCGCTTTCTGCGAGATCATATCTTCTTTTATTTTTCTTCGTCTTACTTTTCTTCTTTGTTTTTGATTTTTTCTTATTCTTTCTTTCTTTATCTTCTTCTTTATCATCATCATCCGAATCCGAACCATTTGAGCTTGTATTATCACCACTATCGCTCTCTTCACTACTACTACTACTATCATCGCTATTATCATCGTCGCTTTCATCTTTACCGCTATCGCTATCTTCGTCACTATCATCTGTTCCACTATCGTCATGTTTTCTTCTGTCCTTGCGTTTCCTTGAACTTTTCTTTTTACTGTTTTTCTTTCTACTCTTTTTATTTTTCTCATCTGCATTTTCTTCCTTTTGTGCATCCTCGGTTTTTTCATTATCTTTTTGATTTGACATTTCTTCATTCTTTTGCTTTTCTATTTCTTCTCTAACCATTTTATCTTCTAACACGTAGTTTGGCGGGATAGAACCAAGAAGACCAGGTGCTGAAGTCTGCAATGGTACGCACTCGTTTTTGTCTTGGCTTTCACTGTTTGTCTTATTTAAATTAGTTCGATCGGCTTCGTTGTTTCTTTGACAAATTGGTGTACTATTTACACGTGCTGCCTTAGCACTTTCTTTTTGTAATTGTACATATCTAGAAGCTCTGCGATCAATTTCTAACCTTGTTTGACGTTCTTCTTCTCGCCTAAAATAACTTGTATCGTTTACCCATTGCTTCTCGTAATCATTATCTGGATTGTGTAAATAATTTTGTTCGTTCATTTCTTCTTCATCATATGTAATTGAATCTTCAATGTCTGGTCTTAGGTTGTTATTATTCTCCGCCATAATTTGTTCTTGCCTAAATAATGCTTCGTCTCTTCTTTGCATTTCATTTTCAGTGTTTATTTCCGTGCTTCTTCGTCTTGTGTCAGGTTGGGAGTTGTTTTCCCTTTGTATGTGATTTGCAACATTTGTGATGTTTTGCGACCTTGATGTATTTAAATTACTTAAGGGCTGTACTATCATTGGGGGGAGTGATGAATCTGGACTCATTCTTAGCGACTGTGCTAATCTCGTATTAGCAGCTACTTGTCTTAGACCTTCAGTTGCAATATTTTCTAATTGTGGTCCAATTGGCAATCCCGGGTCGTACCTGAGGGAAAGATGATCCGTCACTCTCGTCGATTGTACTGTCCCTGATTGACGTACGGAGATCGATCGTACGTTTGTCGCAAGAAACGAATTTGTCGTTGTTGTACTCGTTTGTGTCGTCAGTGTCGTCGTTGTTGTTGCTATTACGTCTAGCTGTGATTGTATGTCCTGTTCTTCATGTGTGTTGCTAGGTACTCTATTCTGTATTTCCGTTACCGCTAATATATTCTGGCTTTCCTGATCTTGTTTTGTTTGTGCCCGAGTTCTTATATTTTGTGGAATACTTGGTTTTGCAATTTTTCTTTTCGTTTTCTTAATTGCTCCTAGTTTAGCTGCTTCCAATTCTGTTAATTCCGGTTCTACTCTGGTACGTACTAGCCTTTCCGAATAGTTTACTTCGTCAACATATGGGTCCCATGGAACATTACGTAATAATTTTGTATCTATCATTGCAGCACGGTGCAATCTATCTATCAATTCTTCCTTCGTTCCTTTTGTGCTAAAATTAGCATTATCACACATTATCCGTAAAGTATTTTCATCTTGTTGTTTTAATCTCTCTAAAGCTTCTCGTCCTGCTCCTAAGTATAACATTTCATCTATATTTTCTTCGTCTTGTCCGTAGGATGCCATCTTTATATCAATAATTTCTAATTTATTTTAAACCGTTAAATTCTCCGGTAAAAAACGTATAATAGGGTGAGAAAAGGAGGGTATAATTCGTTTCGCGAAGGTGCACGTTAATTACCGCCAAAACTATGATTGGAAGGTAAATCTGCAATCCGCAAAACCGTTATGTAACCTTTTACTCAAAATTCCGCTAATCCAACAATTCAATATTATTATGAATATATTCGTTGCTAGTGTTACACCAATTAAATAAATTATTAATATAAATACCAATAGATATAATATATAAATACTGTAAGATACCACCTTTAATTATCGTTGAAAAATATTCATCCAGCTTCGTCTTTGTCTTTTACGATTATCTGCTTTAAATGTCAACTATCTCTTTTCTTTTGAAGGACAAATTTATTTTTATAAATGACAAAAGTGATATTAATATTATTTTAATAAATTAACTTAATTCAAAAATATTTTCAATAAATATAAATTTATAGCAGTGCAATATGTTACAAAGTGAATTTAAATTATTTAAATAGTTCCAATTTAATATTAAATAATATTGATGGGAAGATATTAATATAGTTGATTTTAATATGAGTTCTGAAAAATATGATTGAAATATTATAATAGACAATTCCTTGTAGTCTCCTCCTTGTATCTGAAAAATAATTATTTTCCGCTAGATATATATAAGCATCTAAATCTTTCACTCTAATCACTGAAAATAATATTTTCCGCTAATGATCATACATAAATAACATAAATTTATATATATAAAAATGTATAGATATATATATTGTATATGGTGTAACACTAGATATCAGCAACTTCTCTCTTCTTTTGAGGAAAGTAGTGTAAACGAATATTTAAAAATATAATTTAAATTCATAAAAAGAAAATTAATGTTCAAGGAAAAACGCATAAACTGGGCAGAATCACAAAAAATAATAATTTATCAGTCATTCAATTCTACGCTTGGACGTTCCGTTCCTACGCTATTAATCGCAATTTAATAAAAGTTACAACGTGGTCGCACGTGTGTTCAAGGCGGAAGCCGCCATTTACAAGTATAAATTATATGGGTTTGTACAAATTTTAATGTAACTCGTACGTTCTATGTATAATTAAATTTAAGGGTATTTATTAGAATACGCTAGGCATCATTTATAATATGCTAAATGTCAATTAAAATTACGATAACTACTATTTATTACACTTTGGGTACTTCCGGCTTAAACCACGTTGGGCGCCATTTGTGACGTTGCACTTTTGATTCTCGATGAGTTGTTCCCGTAGTGCAACGTGTCACTATGGCTTACTACAAATAATTAAAATTGGTGAATCAATAACAATTACCCGGTAACGAATTGAGTTATTGGGCGCCAGTTACCGGTAAAACTAACGACAAGCCGATTCAGGGTCATGGGCTCCACGTTGCCATCACGGGAAAGATGGCGGAACCACGTTGTAAGGAATTGGATAATATTCTCGGGTTATAAAATCAGTCACTCAATTTCACTTAGCAATTATCAAAACTTTAATCATTAATCAACCACTTTCAGATACAACAAATACGAACGCGTACAGCAATCCCGCTGATTTATTGTTCAATACTTTTTCTACACGCAACTCAGTAAATCGTCTTCAAGCGCAAAAGGAAATGTAATAATAAAGTCGGAAAATATAAAAACAAATTAATCGGTTTTCGCGCGGCTACTCTATTTTACAATTTCGCGGAACGTCCTTCAATCTCACTCTCATACCTTACAATACGTCGTTCTTCCTCACTCACCGCAAGTCGAGAACTCTCCGCTTATACCAATTGATTATAACTAATCGTACAGTAACTATTCGCTCTCTTCAATATTTCGACTCTTCTTACAATCTCAATGGATCTCAAGATGGCTACTTTGGTACGGGTTTTGGCTCAACACGTCTACTCGATTCGGCGGTTGGGGAAGGAGTCTCGTCCTTCTTCTCCGATTCGTATTATCCGCTACCGATCGTGGAGCTAGTTGTTCTCCCTTTCCGCTATCATATCACCGACCCTACCCCAGCCCGACGACCCTTCGAAATATAATAAAAAAAAAATGCTAATCGACGTATTTTTAATTGTACTTTTCAACAAAAAAAAAATTTTCAATTGTACCCCCGTAGTTTTTTAGAAAAAAAATCCTAAAGTACTAGAATATTAATCCGCCAATAGCTCCTTTTAAAGTGGTTTTAACGTTAAAGGAAAGGTGCAGAAAAATTGTACCTTTTTTATACTTAATTGTACCACCGTTACTTTTGCGAAATAATATAATACAATAAATAAAAAATCAAAAAAATTGTACTGACATAATGCAAATATATTTCCAGTCACCGCGCATGCGCGGTCACCGGAAATACGAGAAACGCATGCTTATGGCGCGTTATTTAAAACTCATGAATAGATCAAAAAATGCTCGAAAGATGTTATAAAAAATAGTCAACGATGTATATTCATTTATCTTTCATAGACTTTACAGAAAATTCAATTGTACCACCTGAGGTTTTGAGAAAAAAAAAGTTATTGTCAGGTTACAGGTGGAAACGTTGAAAGCAGCGTGCACAACAGCTGTTTAACAATTAACAGACGTATTAAATATTCTTTTTCATTTGTTCTTAATTGTACCATCATTAGTTTGTTGGTTTACACATTAAATTTGAGCAAAAATAATTAAATAATTACCAGCGGGCCTATGAAGGCAGGCGTCTTAAAATCGCGAAAAAAGCAAGTAACAACAAAAGTGTTTATTATTTATGAGGCTTATGTGGGTATTTGAGAGTTATGTAGACAGTCGTCTATAACTCGTTTTGGGTTGAAAAATTGAGAAGTAAGTACGGCCCCGTCTTAGTCAATAACCTGAGGGATAGTTTATTTTTAAAAACATAAAGCAAATCAACAATAAAAATATGGTCCACCCTATCTATGCATACATACATATAATTTTAAATTTCGGGGTTTATGACGCCCATGACAGAGAAGGAAGATACGTACTTTAGTACGATAAAAAGAGACAGAAAAGATTATGGAGCCCCGGCTCCATAAACCTGCCATATTAACAATGAGTGGGAAAGGGATAGGGTTATTGGAATTTAACATACGAGGCTCCATAACCCCCTATATCCAAATGTATATATATATATATATTAAATTACGTATATAATATTATATATATATATATATATAATTATATGGAAAGGTATTTATCTGAACTCTTTATTATTGATTTGCTTTATGTTTTTAAAAATAAACTATCCCTCAGGTTATTGACTAAGACGGGGCCGTACTTACTTCTCAATTTTTCAACCCGAAAGAGTTATAGACGACTGTCTATATATAAGTCTCAAATACCCACATAACCCTCATAAATAATAAACACTTTTGACTTTTTTTATAAAAAAACTATAAAAGCCTTATAATAATGCATCTTCTTTAGGATTATAACCAAAAAACGGGGTTACAAGGTCAAATAACCGAGCGTTACTTGCTTTTTTCGCGTTTTTAAAACGCTTGAGTTCATAGGCGTCACAACCGCACATGCGCATAGTGCGCCCGTTCGTTCAGCTAATTATTTACTATTGTTTCTAATTGATTCCCATTAATAAATACAAAGTTTGACGATTGTACTATTACGTACAGATAATGTACATTTTTTTATTTACTCATAGTAGTAGAGTTAAATATCAATGATTTGGAGGGTACAATTACTTTTTCCACAAATTCTGGTAATTAATAATAATAATGCGACGATGGATATTTTATCAATGCCTGCCATGCATTTTTTCCCTTTTTTACGATTTTAAAATCTCGTGCGGTTGAAAATCTCGTGTGCATGCGAATCTCGCACTTCCGTTGGCCGCGCATGCGCAGTAGCTGAAAACGGACTGTCAATCAGACGATATTGCTTTTTTAATATTTTTGCGTTATACCGTTATTTTTTCGGAAAAGTGAGGGTGGTACAATTAAGTACGAAAAAGGTACAATTTTTTTACACCCTAATTAGGACGAAGGAACGATTGTAAGGTGAGGTATCGGTGTTTTAATATTGCAATACTTTGTCATTTTTTTTCTTAAAAACGGTGGGGGTACAATTAAAATTTCTTGTTTTTTTAGAAAGTACAATTAAAAATACATCGGATAGCATTTTTTTTTTATAAAATTCCGTAGGTCGGCGGGCTGGGGTAAGGGCGGTTATCATATCCGCCAGATCGGTGGTAGTAGACATACCGATAATCGTCCGTAACGCCATCTATTTTCCTTCCAAATCCGCTAGTGTACGTTCGCCATTTCCTTTTATCCGCTATCTGTGCAAATCCGCCAACGCCTCCACCAATGCATCGGGACAGCTGCCTATCTCCTTTCCTCTTACATGGGTACGCGCGAGTATCGGACCGTTCGTAGTCGTTCCCCCTCTGGCGCACCGCTCTCACCTATACTCGACGTGCGCGTGCAGTGTGCGCGCCGTCACTCTCTTACTCGACGCACGCGGTCAACATCTCTCCATCTCTCTCGGCTTCGCGCGCGCACGCGGTGATCGGTGCCGTCGGCAGTTTGCCGATATTCTCGCGGTGTCGCCACGGGACGGCGTATCCGCTAGATATACGCGGGCTACCACGGTGTCGTCAGCTGCTTCGCTCGTACCTCGTTATCGTACGCCGTCTGTCCCGTGCTACGTGTTGTTATTATCCGCCAATCCTTTCCTTATACCTGTCATCCTCAACAAACCGATATTTCCCTTGTTATTCCTTTCGCATAAGTTTTCATTCGCGATTTCCCGGTAATGAGAGTAGCTCGGGCCGGCATATATGACTACCGCAGTCCTAACCTTCACCTGTCACTTTTCTCTATTCATCTCTCTCACACCATCTCATCCCTATTACTACATAAATACTTATTTCCTTAATTAATTAAGTGAGGCTTGCCTCACACTCTCAGTTATTTATATATATACAGAAATATTTACAAGAACTATGAAAGATAATAAATAAATAAATAAACAAATATATACATATAACATATATATATATATATATATATCAATCCCCACCCCCGTTAACAAACCGGCTTATTACATATATAACACGATCGACGAATCGAAAGTATATATAAACCTGTTTCAAATTTTTTGCCGTATACCATCGCTCTCTACGTTCTTGTCCGACATCTCGCATCGACTTCGTATATATACATATATATGTTTGAAATTTTTCATTGTACACACGGCTTTATAATATCAATCGCTCGATGCGTGTATTATAGTGCGATATGGGAGATAAGTTTAGTTAAGAACGATATATATACATGTATATATATAAAAACTATTAATCGCACAACAGTCGCGAGTGTATTATTAGATCGCTCGGTATACGGCAATGTGGTTCCTCATCATCTCAGCCACTATCCTCTACGGATTGTACTTGATCCACTATTATTTTTTACGGGCCGGTTTCGCCAATTCGAAACACATCGACGAGATACCCGGACCGCCAGGATGGCCAGTCATCGGGAATTTGTTCATGTTTTTGGCGCCTTATGGTATAATATTCTACTACTTTTGTTAATGTATATTTGTTTTTTCTTCGTTGATGCGGTGAGAAAAAGATATTGACTGCTGTCTTATTATACGCAACCGAAGAATTTGTGCGTTATCTAACTTAAAAGTTGTAAATAATGTTATTTATATTTTATGACGTTTATTTTTTGTTTTTTGTTGTCGTTCGATATGTTATTTATTGTTGTTTTTTTTATAATTTTTACATGTTTAATTGGAGATCGTATCGTGTAGGTGTTAAAATAATATAATGTAATTATAAATTTTTTTTATTTTACGGCTCGGTTGGTCATCTCGTGGAATTACGATGATGAACTTAAAAGAAGAGATAATAAATGATTATATACGTTTGATTGATGAAACTCATTGGAAATTTTTATCAGCTGTTCGAGAACTGTGTATAACTTGACTGCAAACGTCATAATATTTGTATACTTAATGAAATCGTTATAATTATAATTTTACGGTGTTGTAATTTTTATGTTACTGAGTTGTTATTTAAAAAACTTCTCCCTGCTTCTTGATAAAGTATAAAAATTAAATATTTTAAGGTTAGGTATATATTGGACAGTCTTAATTGCTATTTTGACTATTTACTATATAAAAATTATTGTTATCAAGTATAGAGTAGTTCCGAAATTATATATTTGTGTCGCGATAAAAAAAACGTTGTGCAAAGGTTTTCCGACTTTTGCGACTAATCGTTATATTTTCACAAAAAAAAATTGATATATAACTTGAAGAATTTGGATCTCAATCCTATATATGTATAAGCGGAAATAATTTTTTAATAAAACTTTTTAAATATATATGCTAGAATTTATTAAAAATTGTTTAAATTTCTTTTAATTTGTTGGATTTTAAACGGTCGAAGCAATTTTAATTCAATATGTATATATACTAGAGTGTCAGTTTTTATTTATAGTTTATAATTTATATCAAAAGGGGCGATACTCTCCTTTACATAGACTTGAAAATTCTTTGATTTTGGTAGTATAATTGATTATAACACATTTTAAAAAATAAATTTTAATACTTTTGATATACCTATATAATTAGTTAAAAGTTATAATTGTACGTGACTGTAATGAAAATAAATAAAATTTTATTTAACAGTATTTTCGTATATAGTAATGGTTTATTTTTTTACATTCATTATTTTCGTAACTTATATTTCATTGATATAGTTTAACGTACTTTATAACGTTATATTCTAAAAATTTTTATAAACTGCAGTTTTAAACTGCACGATTATTTTAAATATATAGATTTGAACTTACTTTCGTATAATCGATACAAAGGATATTTAAAAAGTTGAAAAAAACGTGAGAAAACGATGTACAAAAAATATAAAAAAAATTATATTTCCGACTGTTTAACAATTTCTTACGGATTGGTAAAATTTAGTAGATATTTGTAAATAATTTTGAAACCGAAACCCAATTGGTTGAAAATGGTAAAATCCTTCTAGAACGGTACTTAATTCTGCCTGAAAGAAAAATCGAACGTTAATAATCTATTTTTTTAAAAACATTTACTAAAGCAATTTTAATCACTTTAAATTTGTTTTAAACCGTATACAATGTGCCGTTCAACCACTACGGTATGTATGTATAACCTAAAACACAATTTCCATTCCCATGATTTATAAAAAAAACTGTATTCTATCCCTTTCAGACCTGAACTGATTTTTTTCATATTTTTCATTATAATTTTATCGTCACGGTATATATACTGCCTTTAAATATAGAATTAATATTTTTTTTATTTTAGCAATTTAAATTTTATTAATAGATTATTTTTCTAATAATATTAAAATATAATATAATAATCTGAAAATATACTAATAAAACATTTTTTGTCTTTAACTTACTTTCAATTATTTACGTTATAATTCTTAAAATTAAAAATTTCTCTTAGAATGTACATCCGAAAGGGTAAAATATACACATATATGGATTTATATTTTTTAGAGAAACTCTGGTCCATAGTGAGAAAAATGAATCAAGATTATTATCCAATTTTCAAAGTGTTAACACCCCACGTGGTCGTCATTAATTTTTGTCACCCCGATGACGTCGAGGTACATATACTATATATATATACATCTTGTTGTAATGAACGAATACGATATCTTTATAGATTCGTTATATAAAATTTTTTACAATACAATGACTATAATATAACGTTTAAGGTTTTACTTACGAGTGTGACCAACATCGAGAAAAGTTTAGTTTACGACATCCTTCATCCATGGTTCGGCACGGGTTTATTAACCAGCACTGGTTGAGTATATACATATATTATATATTTATCATTTTCAGTTGTTATTTTTTTTTTGTACTAATATTATAAAATATATAAAAAAATTGAGTACATTATTGAATAGAATATATTGCATATATAAAAAATAATAATGTATATAAAAAATTGTACGCAGTGTCTTATATATATAATGACGAATATCAACTTCGAATATGTGTGTGTGTGTGAAAGTGTCCGTTTTGACGGAACATAAGAAACGTGTCGGTAATATATCAATAAATAAATGAAATGGAAAAAAGAAGATTAAAAAAATTTAATGAAGATAATTAAAAAATATCTATATGATATGATTATTAGATTAGACAGAGGCAAGATGATATACGTATATACGAATAAGTTTATATTGGCATATTAATAGATTTGTGTATGTATAATTTGAGTTTATAACATGATCGATCGATAATTTGATATAAATAAAATAGAATAATTGATAATAAAATATAATAGTGTGCGCAACGCATCGTTTACACGTATACATATAAAAATACCGCTGCCTAATAATATATATATATAATATATGTAATATATTACTGAAATATTATTTAATTATTTAGAGCAAAATGTTATGATATTTCATATACGAGTATTCTACAGTTATATATAAACGAGTATATTAATTTAGTATCTTTGTGTATTTACATATATATAGTTGCGAAAGCTGTATTCGAATTATAAAATATAAATTATTCTGTTTAATACACGCAAGTATATCGTTAAAAATTATTTTACAGAAAAAGGCATTCAATTAAGTATTACTTTCGCTATAAACATTTTATAGTATTAATTTTTTATCTCATCAGGTTTTAACGTCAAAATGCATTTACTCTTTAAAAAATTTTGTTATGCAATGCACTTATATTCATGTTTTTTTATGATTTATAATGATTAATGGTTAACAATGATTAATGATGATTAATAAACGAAAAAAAACCTATAAATTTTTATTGAACAGATTATTAAAATTGAATTGATAAACGGAAATTTTTAAACAATTTATACGCGCACATTTTTAATTTCTGTCGAATATATATTTTTTTAAAACTTTGTTACTCATCACTTAATTTTGGTAGTTGTAGATGAAATAACAATTGATAAACAATGTTGATAAACAATTGTATTTAAAATAAAGTATTTTAAAATATGCGCACGTTTTACGTGTGTATGTACACACACACACACACACACACACACGCACGCATATGTATAATGTATATAGAAGACCAAAAATAGAAATAATTTAATTACTTATATCTCAACTCTATTTAATGATGTTGTCACGTGTAAAACTGTCGTATTATAATTAATGTTCACTTGAATCAATCCTAATCAAGTTTTTCTAATCGAATTACAAACGATAATACGATATCGATTTAAAACCGAAATGAGAAAAACTAATCGGTTTAAATCAGATTTCATTCGTATATATTAAACAGTTTTTATCGTATCATATGTTCAATAATATGATTCACACACAGACACACACGCACACGCACACGCACACACACACACACACACACACACACACACACACACACACACACACACACACACACACACACACACACACACACACACACACACACACACACACACACACACGTACACATCGAACGCGATTTTTCGTTTAAATTCGGTAATACATACTGCATGGATTAGAAAATCGATTATACATAATACTTTTATCGTCAGTGGAAATATTTAAAGTACAATACAAACAACCTGTATGTATCTTAAAATCCAAAAGGTAATAGTATTCGTATATATGTTTTTATTCAAAAATAAGAAATGGAAAAGTATATATACCGATTTGTTGAAAAATATATACAAAATCGTTTTAGGAACGAAATGGCAACAAAGACGAAAAATCCTGACGCCTGCATTTCATTTCAACGTGTTGCAAAAGTACATGGAAATAATTGCTGAGAACGACGAGAGGACCATAGGACAGTTGAAAAATCAGGGTGAAATCACTGTCGATCTCGTCCAGTTTTTAACGAGCTATACGTTGAACGTCATTTGCGGTAAATTTTTGTATACATTTTATTTTAGCGATATATACTTTAGTACGAATTGAGCCGGTAATTGTTAATAACTTTTTGTGTTTTTTTTTTAATATTATTCTTTTTATGCTCTCCCAACCTCGTGCTAATCGGCGACGGAGTTAATAATTATTAATTAGTTGGAGAGTAATTTTTTTTTAATTTAACTCGTCAACTTTGGGTTAATATTGAAAAATAAAATTATTCTACAATAACGATTGATAATTTTTTTCAGAATTCTTGCTGAATTTTTTAAATAAATTGTGTTATTATTCATTTTTATAATTTAAGATCTACTATGGAAAAAATCGGTACGGAGTCTCGCAATTAAATAAATTATAGTTAAAATACTTTAAAAATAAGATAATATAATATAATATAACAATTCGTTTTTAATCATTATAAAAAAAAATTATAAATTTGTTTTTCAATTCTATTCCTTTGAGAGATTTAAAAAAAAATGAATTTCCACGCTAAAAAATGTTTTTAATTTTTTCCTATCAAATTTGTAACTATAATTTATTTATCGTCGTTGCATTTGCAGAAGCCGCAATGGGCACGAAATTAGAAGGAAGAAAAGATGTGTTTAAAAAGTATAGAAAAGCTATTCACGATATGGGTGTGGTGTTAGTTTATAGGTAAAAAAATAAATATTTTTCTTTTTCTCATCCCTGCCGATTTGAATGTGTCGAAACTTTTCTTTTCTTTTCTTTCCTTTTTTAATAAGGTTAGTCAGGCCTTGGTTGAAGTGGGAAGCGTTGTTCACCAGGTCGGAGAAAGGTCAAATGCAACAGGAAGCTTTGAAAGTGATACACGGATTCAGTACGCAAGTACGTTTTATTTTTTATTAATTATTTAAACCTATACCGTTTTTGGAAATTTACTATTACGTTTATATCAATGCACTTTACAGATCATTGATGAAAGGAAAAAGTATCACGAACAGACGGAAGGTAAATTTTTGAATTTACGGTCCAGTACTAACGATGTTGATGATGATAAAGAAGACGTTCAAGTGTTTGGAAGTGAGTCTAAGTTCTTTGTTATTAATAATTTTTTTTATATATATTTTATTATTTTTTTATTTATATATAATTAATAATATAATAATTATTATTAAATTATTGTTATTATTATTATTATTACAATTTTTAATAATTATTAAATTATTATTATTATTATTAATAATTATTATTATAGATTTAATTTAATAATTTTTTTTTATAATTATAATTTTTTATTTTTTTTAGTTCGTAAAAGGCGGATGGCAATGCTCGATCTGTTAGTAGCGGCCAATATGGACGGGAATAAGATCGACTATGCTGGTATTCGAGAAGAAGTCGATACGTTTATGTTTGAAGTTTGTATATATATTACTGATATTATCAATATTTTTCACATATTAATATATATATATATATATATATATATATATATTGATGGAGGTTGGGTGGTGGCAGCAATAAAACACGTCTCTGTTTACACTTCACTTAATCGCATTTTAATAAAGTAAATAAAAGTTACAAGCTGTAAATGAAAAATCGCGAATGCGCCGAGATCCACCCAGATCGGTAGCTGAGCAGAGAGTAAGTCCTCCGACAATAACCGTGTGTTTCAACGGTATATTGAGTGGTGAGAGAACTCGACCTAAGGGCCGATCGCAACTCCATCATATATATATATAATATTTTTTTTTGCATATATTTTTTTATCATCAAATTCTCTAGTTTATATATCAATATCAATTTATCGTACGCATTTTTCTCCATGAATTATATGATTTACGATATTTCATTTTCATCAAAACTTTATCAATTTTTCGACATTTATTTTAATCATAATTTGAGCAAATACAAATGTCTGACTCACTATACCTGTTTTAAAGGGTACTCTCACCAGTTTTTACCGTCAAAAATTTGAGATACACAATAGGATCGTGATATTTTACGATCGATTTTTGTTAAATTCATTTTTCGACTTTTTATCATTTTTATGTTAATGTTACTTGACATTACTTATGAATGTTGATTCGTTCAATTAGTCGATTTTAGTATGTTTAAAAAGAATAAAATGAAGTGTTTGATTCTAATTAAAGTCATTACCATTTTTTGTGCAACCTATCTTCTTTTTTACGGTAATTTTTGTACATTAAATTCCATGTATTTTGCTAAATAAATAATAAATAATTAAATAAATAAATAAATAAATAAATAAATAAATACATAATAAAAAAAAGATAAATAAATTTTTGCACTGATAAATTAATGTGTGAAATTTGAAAAAAATTTTAAATAAACGATATGTACTCAAATTAATAAATAGATTCTAAACTTTAGAATTGTTCTTGAAAGCCATACTTAGATGCTTTTATAAAAATCTGTTGGCGTTCTTTATATCCACAATTTTTTGATGAATCAACAATTCGTAACACGAAATACTTACAAAAATTTGAAATTTTTTATTTAACTAAATTTTTATAAAAGTCTATAATTAAAGCTTTTTCGTTATTAGCTTCCCTCCATTCAAAAAAAAATTAATAATATTAATAAATTTATAGTTTCATGATCGTTCGTAAAACAGTTGCAATAATGTATTACTTTTTGTTAACAATTTATTTATTTAATTATTTAAACCAGAAAAATTACAATACTATATTATACATAATGTATAATTCATACAGAGGCAACGATTAATTGCCTGTGCGCAGGTCTGGATTATTAATTAGTTTAAAACTAGAATAACTCAACTTAAAAACTAAAATTTTGTATTTTTTCATTAAAATAAATATTTTTTATCTTAAAAAATTTCGAAAAATAAGGTATTTGTCTCTTACTTTGGACTTATTTTGACGGTATAACAATTTGAAGGAGACACCCTTCGAAATTAAACAGTTAATATTTTTTACTCATATTCGAAGGAAGATGTCGAAGTCCGTCCGAAGTCGTTGAATATAAAATCTTTTTCGTGCTTCATTTTCGGTAAATTCTTAACTTTAATAAAATATTTAATTGTTGACAGGGTCATGATACTTCGGCGATGGCTATGTGTTTTGCTTTGTTGCTACTTGCGGAACATAAGGATGCACAGGTGAGAAGTTTTATTAGTTTTATTTTTGTAATTAGGAAAAAAAATTTGAATGATGAAGATTATTAATCTTTAGATCTTCAATATATCCTTATAATTCGTCAATTAATATATAGTCGCCTTAGTGCAACAAGGTTCCAACTCAAATTTTTTATCCAATGTAAGGTTCCAACTTAAATTTTTATTCACTACAGGGTCAATTCCACTTTTTATTAAAAAAGGTTCCAATTCAAATTTTTTCAAGACGGTATCAATTCAAACCTTTTTTCGAAAAGATTCCAATGCACTTATTCGTTTTGTTACCCTAAAATATTGTGAAAGCATCTTAATTTTCAAATGGAAAATAGTCAATGAATTTGACATAATGTCTGGAGGATAAAGCCACATTTGTATTTTATACTATTATTTTTTTATAATAAATGTAATAATTACTGCAATTTAAACGAAAAAGTGCAGAAGCACAACATTTTTTTTAGAGTAACAAAAGCAATATAAGTGATTTGGAACCTTTTTTTAATAAATAGAGGAATTGGCCCTCTTTTGAAAAAAAATTGGAGCTGGAACCTTATTGATGATATATAATTTTAAGAAAGGTACAAGTAACGAAATTTTCAACTGATGGATAAGACCTTTTAGTAAATATTCTGGATAAGTGTATGTGTATCTAACCTTCCTTCAGAATTCATTAGGATAACTTTATGCTTATCTTTAATTATAATGTAAATCAAGTTTTGGATAATTTTTATGTTGCTTAATGGATATCGGACTCAGAAAATGGTCATTTTTTTAATTATAAACAAATAAATGAGTTTTTTAAAAAGCCCTAATGTCAGGTCCTTTTAGGCATGTTTTAAATAATATACCTATAACTAATAATCACCGATCAAAAATTGTTTACTCAATTATTATTTAAAAAATCAAAACGTTAGGCCCTTCTACATGTTTTAAACTATTCGTATAATTTAATCCAATATTTTAGATAGAATTTTTGGGTTGAAAGGCGCAGATTCCTGCATTTTAGTAACTAAATTGTGGTTTATGTCCAGGAAATTATTTCTTATATAATGAAATTATATTATTAAGAAAAAGATCAAACAAAGAATTTGAACATTTTGAGGTATGTTAGTTGAAACTAGAAATGAGAGCAACTATTCGACCCCAACTTTTCGTCGAATACTTTTTAAAAATTTTATGTAAATGATAATAAAAACCTTGGATATGTGATATTTATATATATAAAATATTTATAGTAAAACTAATAAATACCACAACTTACAAATTGTTTCAATCTTTAATGAATTATAAAATTGTCATTAAAATAGTATTAATTGTTAAACAATTATTATTATTAGTATTATTAAAAAAAACGAAAAATAATAATTTATCGTTTATATAGACTCGCTGCCGTGCCGAAGTAAATGAACTTCTCGAAGAAACCGGTGGTAAACTGGGAATTTCGGAACTTCAACGTTTGACCTACTTGGAAATGTGCATTAAAGAATCTCTTAGACTTTACCCAAGTGTGCCGTTCATATCGCGAAAAGTCACTCACGATTTACAATTGAGTGAGTAAAACTTATTATTTTTTTTTTATACTGAACAAAAAACTGTCAGTTTTTTCAATAAAATATTTTGTTGAATAAGTATATATACATTTGAAAAAAATATTTATCAAGTTCGAACATAATTTTCGTTAAGAAAAAGTCGATGTACCGTCCATATACACTAAATATTTTTTTGAATGGACTAACATTATTATTGTCAGCTCAATGTACTTATTTCATGCGTTTTAAATTGTCTACTTTTTCATCCTCGTATTTGTACAATTGTTTTTTTTTATAGAAAAATATCGCGTGCCTAAAGGAACGATAGCGCACCTTCATGTTTACGAGGTCCACCGAGATCCGAATTTTTGGTCGGAACCCGAAAAATTTATTCCCGAAAGATTTTTACCTGAAAATAGGAAGGATCAGCATCCTTTTTCTTATATTCCATTCAGCGCAGGACCTCGGAATTGCATTGGTTACTATATTATTATTATTCTTGTTTTTGTTGTTGTTATTATTATTATTATGGTTACACGTACAAATAAGAATAACATTTTAACGACAATGTGTAATCGTTTTTCAGGTCAAAAATTTGCCATGATGGAGTTGAAATCGTTGACCGCTCATTTGTTAAGTAATTTCCATTTTGAGCCAATTGACATTGCTGATAAAGTACCCATTGTTTGTGATCTGGTGCTCAGGCCAGCACGACCAATTCATATGAAATTAGTTCCAATTAAAAAATAAGTTAGGCTCAATCCATTGTGTCGTTATTTATTGCCCATCCATGGAGCGAACCCCGTTTCTGTTAAAAATCATTTACATTTTTCCAATTTAATCGATGAACACATTATTCAAACGAGTAGGTAATCTTGTACATAACTTATTTCTAAATATTATAATATTTATACACTTATTTTAATTATTACGAATACTACAATTTTGTATATATAACTGATTTTCAATGTCTTTGTTTAAATAACTTTCCCTTTCGAATGATAAACAATAAAATCTATGTGCAACCGATGATGCAACATTTCTGTTCGATGCAATACGTATAAGTTATTAGTTCACGAAGAAAGGAAGAAAACGGAATTCAACTTTACTTTAGATATATATTTCGAATAAAACATACAACGATATATACGCCGAAAATGCGCGAAGGCGCAAACAGCGAAATACAATTACAAATGTAAAAATGATAATATTTTATTTCTTTAACATTGGTAATATTTTTTTTTCTTTTCACTTTGCACTTATTCGATTAATTAATTGTTATCAATAATTTCTTCTTTTTTTTTCTTCATATATATATGTATTTATGCGAATAAGACACACACGCTTCACGTACCGTTCGTATTCGCTAACTTTTTACACACGTAAAGAAGTCATTTACGCACAATCATTATTTATACAATTTAAAAATGTACAGGCATTACAAGCAAATTACATTTGTACATTTCCATTACAATTTACACGTTGGTACACATATATATACATACATACATACATACATATATATACACACACACATACAAAAATATGTATGCATACATTTATATTTATATATATATACATACATGTATACATACAATTAACATTGAAATCAAACTTAAAACATAATTATATAAATTATTAAATGAATAAAATTTGCCTAGAAATTTTATGATTTATATCTAAAATGCGTCTCTTCCTTCCCCCCTCCCTTCAGCCCCTACACACGTAAAATTTATGTCAAGTACGGAGAAACGCCAGTTTATAAATTTGCTTTATTACGCGTATATATATATTATTATTAAATCAGCAAACTGCAGTTCGAAACATGACCGCACAATTTGTTTAATCGGTCTGTACGACAACATATAAACAAAAGCCTTCTCTCAATATTATGTATATATATATATATAGTTCATCCGATCGTTGCACTCGACCGAATAAATAAAATAATTAAATTATCTAACAACATTTGCGCGCAACATTATCACAACGTATCTGGCTCGCATGACATATTCTATGTGTATATATATAGCCATACAGGTACGTACGTCAAACTTTTTGAAAGTTCGACGTCCATACTCATAAACGTTCATGTATATGTATATGTATATATATATATATGTTCACATGTATATGTGTACGTATATATATATAATAGATAAATTCATCCTTAAGTATAAACGTTGTATATATATACATATATATATATATATATATATATATATATATATATATATATATATATTTTTTGTAAAGATATTAATATATAAAAAATAATAGTTGCGAGAAGTAATATTATTTATTCGGGTCTCGCCAAAACGGACATCGACGATACAGTCCTTTATTTCAATATTAGTAACACGGCTAACACATTCTGGGATTCGTTGAGATATTGCAATTCAACTCCATACGTCACTGGAGTAACGTTTCTGCGAATCCATTTTCTTTATGTAGTCAGCAGCTTGTAGTTCGCTCATATTTCCTTTTTCCATTACCACCTTTAACAGGATGTTGTGTACATCACGTGCCATGTTGCGCGCATCACTGGAATTAAAAATCAAGAGTTAGATATTCGTTATTTGTTATGCTTTTCACTTTTTTTATTCTATTTGAGCAATTTTAATCTTAAAAATGATAGTTTTTATATTGATATTATATTATATTGATATTTATTACCAGATGTATAAAATAAGAACCTTAAAAGTATATAAAAATTGACAATAGGTGTTAAAACAAATAAAATATGTATAAAAATTTGTATAATACTTATGTAAAAATTGTACAGTTTACTTCAAAGTAAACGCAGTTTTTCAATTAGAGCTCAGATTTTTTGTTTGAATAAAAAGCAAATTAAAACCGCCAATGACATGTTACAAAACTGGTTTTGGGACTTATCAAAGACTTGTAATTTTATTTCTAGTATTGCATAACCTTATGTCTAGTAATTCAAATTTACAGTCTATTTTCTTTTAAATGCTCGTAGCAATGCACAACAAATTCAATAGTCAATGATTTAGATGTATTAAGTGAATTTTTTGTTACTTTTCCTTAAAAATTTTTATACGTTATATTTGAATCGTCTGTTTACTTTTTTACTTACCCACAAACATAAATGTGTCCATTCTTCTCACCAATTACTCTCCACAATTCGTCCTTATTCTTTTCTAGCAAATGTGTGACGTAAACTTTATTTGCCTGCTCTCTGCTGAAAGCAGTGTGTAAAGTCAAAGTACCGCTGTCCACATATTGTTGCAGCTCGTCTCGGTACAAAAAGTCTTCGTCGCGCTTTCGACACCCGAAATAGAGAATAGTGTCACCAACTTCTTTACCTGTATCGAAATTAATATTGTAAGTTATAACTTTTATCATTCGATATTATCATTTAGGATGTTCATTTTGGGCGTACCCTCTTTTTTAGCGACGTCACGCTCTTGAATAAATCCTCTGAATGGTGCAAGACCAGTTCCTGGTCCAACCATAACGACCGGTGTAGTAGTACGCGATGGAAGACGGAATTGAGATTTCCGAACGAATATCGGAACGAGGCATGGAGGATCCGAAGGATGTTTTTGTTTCAACCAAGTAGTAGTAACACCACGATTAATTCTACCTGTTGGAGTTTTGTATTCGACGACTACTGCGGTTATGTGGATATCAGTTGGGTGCAACTGAAAACGATAAATTAATTAATTTAAATGAAGAAATTAATACTCTAAAGTATATAAATATTAAATAAATAATGTATATAGTTTTATGAAAAAAGAAAAATGTAGACAGTATTTTTTCAAGTTAACATTCAATTGTTTTTAAAAATTTATACATAAATTTCAAATTGAATGGTAGTTATAATTTTTCTAATAATTTTAGTGTTACCTTCGGTGAAGAAGAAATGGAATAGTATCGGCATTGCAATCTAGGCAACAATTCGCATAAATGATCTAGAGCAGGTTTTAAACTTGGAATATCTTCCAAAATATGTACAATATTTCTATTTTCTTGAATAACCCATTGCTGGAAGAGAGCCTTGCCTTCAGGAGTAGTGGAAGACATCTTTTTCAATTTTTCCTTATCAGCTGGATCACTAGCATACTCCGCCAATTCTTTAAGAATGTGAGTACGGGGATTGCTTGTGATATCCAAGTAATGGGTCAAGGCAGTACGGTACGAACAGGGGCAAGGGAATGGATGCTTTTTCGTTGATTCCTCTGCAAAGATACAATAATATTAGTTTTTGAATGTTCAAATTTTTTTGTAGATTTAACAAAATTTTAAATATATATTGAATTAATACCATCAGTATTGGTTAGAGTAAATACAGTATCCAAATCAACTTTGCATATTTCTCCAATCTTATTAACAAGCTCTGCATTGTTAACCGGATACACAGCCAAGTGATCTCCAGCTTCGTAACGCATCTTTGATCCCTCAATATCAAATTCTATGTGCATACAAGAACGATCCGAAGTAGGTCCATGCAATTCTCTGTTTACTTTCACAGGAGCCAAGAATGGATTTTTAGCATCGTAAGGTCTGCAATTAAACCATAAGTTTTTCTAAAATACTATTTGCAAATTTTAAGATAATTGAAAAAACTTAAAACTTACGCTCTTTGATTTTTAAATGCGTGAAGTCGAGCAATTTCACCAGTGTATATTTTCTCCGCCGGCAAATCATTGTGCTCTGTAAGTTTGTATTGGCGAATGCTAACATCTTCTCCGGTACCTTCGATGTTAAAATACTCGCAAACAGCTGGCCAAAATTTGTCTTTCCACGTAATGAAATCATCCTCAATGCTGAAATAATAGAAAACACACAATTTGTACTAGTAAAATAGTTAAAAATGATACACGATTACTAAAAGTTTTTTACAGTGATAAACAACGTTATGTAACAAAAAGATAATATTAATATAATAAAATAAACTTACTTGGCATCGTCGTCTCCAAGACCACATTCAACAACGCGATTAGCACCAAGTTGTTCTAACCTGTGATCAACGTACAAGGCAACTTCGTTGTAATGTTCATAAGTTTTGTTACCAAGGCCAAACACCTGTAAATAAATTAAATTATTCATTAAAAATGCACCATATGTGCATAACTTTCCTTAAATTAATGGAAGAAAATCTATAAAAATGATAATTTATCATTGCAATAGTATGATACTGAATTAAGCAACCAGATTTTAATAGTCAGATAGATTTTACAGCAGTTTTCATCTAAAAAAATTAATTAAACAAGTCTTATTTACTTTTTAAATTTAATACATACCTAACTTACACATTTAATAAAAAAATAAAATAAAATTTTATTTGATATAAAATCTATCTGGCTACAGATTTTGTCAGTATCTATGCAATAGTACATAATCTACTATTCATAATTTACTTATTTATTTATTTAAACGAAAATTAAATTGCAATAGCCAACAATATACATTGTATCGTATAATAAAATATCACAAAATTCAATAATTTAATTGCCTATTTACACGTTCGGTTTCATCATTTATTTATTTGAACTAGAATTTATTCACAGATTAATCGCAAATAAACAATTAATAATTTATGATACAAGTGAACACGAAATACTTTACGACACAAATCAAATCTATCGTTCGAATAAGTAAACGTTTGAAACAATTAAATACAATAAAATGATCAAACTGAATTACGTAATATTCATCGTCAATATTCCTCCTCGTTCGCGTAAAAAGTATTTAAATATCAATGAAGCGGAAAAAAAATATATTTTGCAAGTCACGTTGCCAGTGTACAAGCATCCATATATATAACGTCAAAAATAGAGGAATTTTATTTTATTCGTCTTGCCGAAGTTTTCGAGCATATACTTAAGCATGTGTGTGTGTATGTATATATATATATACAATTAAAGAGAAAAAGAGAATTGTAAAAAAAAAATACTTAAGTCGAAAAAAAAGATGTTCAATCACCTCGATTTCGGAGGGCGCGATGAGCGCAAGGTTTCGAGTCGTCTGCACCTCGTGGGTCGCACCGAGCCGGCGCAACGCCGCACGTGCTACCGATTTAACGAGTTTCATCATTCATATCATCACCTCGCGTATATATATATATATATATAAATAAATATAAATATCACTTATACCCCCCCTTGACCTTTTCTACATATATATATAAAAAAAAAAACATTCGATCGCTTACAAGTTTGTGTGTGTATGCATAAAATAAAAGAGAATTACTCGTCAGTCGTACTCCTCGAAATTTTATACAATTATGTAACGTAAGTCATTAATATTTTGAAAAATTAATATTGTGGCACTGCCAGACACACACACACACGCGTGGAGAGAAACTGACCGGGATAGGTTATGTTCTCGTACTCTCTCTCTGTCTCTCTCGGTTCTCGGTGCAGATCATCATCAATTGTTCGAATCGTGTAAGCGGGCGCCCTCTTGGACAAAGTGTTATTTAATATTTATTAGACGTGTCTCGCGCCGTTGAATTTATATATATATTACTTACTTTACATTGCTTCGATTTTGCATTTTGATTGTGTAACTTGGTGTGCGAGAGACAGATTGTACCTCGTTTAAATTACTATACTTCGATGTATATATATATATATATAACTTAATTGATTATTTAAGCGGCACGGCACCACACAGCCAATTTTCTATTTCGTATTTCACGACCGCGAGATTGTACTTAAACGTGTACTCTTTTTTTTTTTCTTATTAAATGTTATTGTTTTTTTAATTTACGTTTGCAAAATTTCATTGTAGAAAAAGAGGAGATTTGAGAGTTGAGAAAAAAAATTATATTCGTGCGTGAAGGCAATTACGATATCAATCTTTGCGCATTGTAATGTGTCAGATAAGTCATGGAAAATTTTAACTCAATATTGCTTCGAATATATATACTCTCAAGGAAAATGTCTGCGCGAAACAGTTTCTCATTACAATCGTTTGTTCAATTTCATTTTTTTTCTGTAGCTCCTTAGATAATTTGTTAAATTAGTCTCCCAGCTTAAGATTAAATTTCTTTTATTACAATTGTTTGTTCTATTTCATTTTTTTTTAAATTGGAAACGCCGGAGCTGTTTAGATAAGTTATTAAATTAGTCTCGTACAGCTTAAGCAATTACTGGCACAATTTTTGCATTTAATTAATAATACTTTTCCTCTATACAATATACATATACATATAAATCTTAACATTTTTAAGTTACTTTGCACAATGAATTCTTTTTGTGATTGTTAACATTCAATAAAAATGTAGAGACAATAATCTAATTACGACTTCTGCTGTTTTTTTGTAGAATCAGTAAAATCTATAAACAATTGATGATTATAATTGTTCAAGAGACTTTTGCAACAAATTGATTTTGTATACTTATTTATAGACTTAATGCATTTATATAACATAATGCATTACACAAAATCACAAAATTGAAGTTCCGTAACTTGAATGTTCACTTTTAAAAGTATTGTTATTATTGAATAACCAATTACCTAGAAAGTTTGCAATAATCAACAAAACTTTTTTTGTAACTATTAACATATCAATTGTTAGACAGAGACTATAATTAGAAGTATAAACCAAAAATAATAAATTTTAATGTACATTCTAATTACTTAAAAATGCAACAATTATTACATTAATCGCATAAGATTGTACAATGCACAACGAAAGGATTAAAAACTTTAAATTCAAGTAAATCTATTGTATAATCTTCTGTACCTTGCACTGATTAGATTATGGAATAATTTTAAACTAGATAGTACAAGTAATTTATCAAATTTAAAAAAAATGTTGAGGGAAAAACTTTCCTAGTTAAAGAATATTTTATAATAATTCAAATAGTATTTTCTTTATTTAATAAACCTCACCTAATAAAGTTGTATTTGTACATGGAAAGTTAATGTCCGTTTATTTTTCATAAGTAAATAAATATAAATGAGAAATTGGAAACCATATACACATATAATTCTATTAAATTATATAATAAATTTTTTAATTCCATCTACGTGCAAATTCTTTGCATTGTACATGTTTTAAATTGAAATTGTAAACGTATACTCGTTTCTAACTCTGTGAATCACATAGACAATAAATAAATTAATAAACAAATAAAACCAAACGATAAATAATTTCACCAAACCGGATGAAGTTTCTAACCATTAAAGCTTAGTCGTCACGGACGTCATGTGTGTATATATATATACTTGTAAGAAAATAAAAAAGAAAATAAAAGGAAGTAATTGTATAGACTCACGGCATAATTTAACCCATTGAGATCGGCGTCACCGTTTTTCAACCAATCGACGAATTCCATGGCGTTATCAGTCGGATCGCCTTCGCCGTAAGTCGCCAAACAAAAGACCGCTAAGCTATTGTTTATCGTCTTCAAATTTATCAGCTCTTCCTACAGGAGAATCGAAAGAAGAAAAAAAAGAAAATGTACAAATTGGTTAAACGACGCGTGTTTATCGATGAAGAAAGAAATAAAAAAAAAAATATCGTTTCCTTACCATGTCGCATTCCTCGGGATCGGCAACCATTCCTTTCAATTTGTATCGAATCCCTTCTTTAGCCAATCGACCAGCGAACTCCTCGGCCGTTCCCGTTTGGCTACCGTAAAACACAACTAAACTTCGACCCGACGTTTGGAGTTTCTTGATGAACGAATTTTCCGAGGGCGTGAGCGCGGTGTACGACGTCGGTCTGTGAATAAATACATCATTTATTTATTTATTTAAACAGTTTTTATTTAAACGAAATTATCTGTATAGAGCTGGTAAAAATTAAAATCTAACAACAAAAAAAATCAAATTTAATAAAGAAAAACATAATAATGAAAAACTAAACACTACGGTAATAAGAGAAAAAAAATAAAAAAAAAGATTATTTATTTATATTGCTTGGTATAATTGCAAAATTATTACAATGTTGTAACTGATGAATGTACAGATACTAATATTAATTTTAATTATTAATTTTAATTATTAATTTTAATTATTAATTTAATAAGTAAGTATAATCTAATTGTAATAAATATAATACATCCTATATACCTGTACACATAAATCTAGTTGTTATATAAAAGAATATGAATATATAGCTAAATAAAAACTTAAAAAATAATATCTTTAAATCTTGAAACATAAATAAATAACCCAATAAAATTTCAACAAAATATATTTTAGCAATTAATATCTATGTTGTCTGTTCAATAAAATAAAAATAAGTTATAATACGAAAAATTAATTTAAACAAACTATTGTAAAATCAACTATGTAACTCTGTTTTAATTTAAGATGTATTTTATTTATTCAATAAATTTTTGAACCAACATATGACCCTACGTATGATAACAAATTCAAATTTCCCGCGTTTAGAATCCTTAATATTTTTAACAGTAATAACATTAAATTAATAAAAAGTTTTAATTTAAACATAAAAAAAACTTTGAATTCATTGTTCAATTAGACGTTTTAAAGTATTCTAACCTATATAAAACATTAACCAAAATGATTTCTAAAACAATCTAATGAATTGATATAACATAAATAATTCATTTAGAGTCAAAAATTTCAAATAAATAATTCATGTTTAAATTCAGGTTACTCGTACGCTCTCTTCTTGTTAACAAAAATATCGTTGAAAATAAATTTACTATAAGTATCGTTAAAAAACCAAAAGTATGCGCGGGAAATTCAAATTCTTTATTAGCCTTGACAACTCAATGCCAGCGCCCCCTAGTATGACGAGATTTTTTTTGTTATCATTTTTAAATTATTTATCAGAGTCGGATAGAAGGAAACTAAGATTTCTCACGTGACATAATGATATATAAACGATTTACTGAAAAATGCTTAATGAAGAAAATAAACGGTGCGTTTAGAAGATAAAAAAATTATACTGTATCAAAAAAGGTTATACATGATTTTCCATTACTATTCCAAAAAGATTTTTGTAAATAAATCTTTCTAACACTTCACGCGTTGGAATACGCAATATCATTTTTATTACAAATTAAAAATAATTTTAAATAAATAATTAAAAATATAATTAAAAACAATTAAAAAAAATAATTAAAAATAATTAAAGAAAGTGAATATTTAAATGAGATTCTACCAATTCCAGTGACTACACCTAATTATATATATATATATATTTATATAAGTCATATATAAATTCAAGCTGTACTTCAAGCAGTCTATAAAAAATGTACTCTTAAAAAAAGTCGTAAACGCGGGAAATTCAAATTCTTTGAAATCCTCGATAAAAGCTACCAAGGTAATAGGTGCATACTTAATAAAACAATTCACTGTGTAAGAAAACATTTCTCTTTAACACATAGAGTCAGTAAAATTGGTCGAGCTTTACGAAAATATATGTAAAAGAGAAAGAAAAAAAAATGGTGAAATTAGAACACGAGTCAACATCCGTTGTATGAAAATTTCATCATCCTCTATTATTAATACGCGAAGAATATATATCGTAAAATAATTAAAAGTCAGTTTATCTAATCGCAGTGTGTGTGTGTGTGTATGTGTGGATATTGTATATTGAATAAACTGGATTGATAACCTTCGAGCCTATACCAATTAACTTTAAATAATATATGTATATATATGTAAAATATAATGTAAAAAATGTATTAACTTACTGGATAGTGTACGATTTGGTCGCAGATGTGTACTCCTCTTGCCTGTTCCTCCTCAGGAGCCACCAAAGTGCAGCGAGCAGGAGTGTTCCTAACAATACGATGTCGAGTGTACTGAACATCGGCTCGTCGACGACGTCAGCCGCCGTTTCGGGGGACCCGGCCATCCTCACGGCTTTAGGCTGCGACGCGTCCACGCTCTGGAAAACAATAGTTTTTTTTTTTAATTAATTGCGATTTTTGCAGTAGGATACTTAAATGTCACGAAGAAATTTATTAAAGGTTCGATTTATTTTAAAATCTTATTACAATAATCGATAGTTTCCTTTTTCTCTCAAGGGGATTTTGAAGAGTTTGGAAAAAATAATCCATTATTAATAAATGTACGGTATAAATTTAGCCAATTTTTAATATTTTGAGGTTAGGAATATCCATTAGCTTTTATGCACAATTAAAAAAAAAGTGGATAGTATAATTAATAATTTATTACGCAAATGCTTTTTATTAACTTTTAACCAGAATTTCAGAGTTAATTTATTTTTTCAATCTATAGCTACATTTCGTAAATCGTCACTTTTCATTTACTGTTTCGTCGATGAAGCTGAAATTTTGTAAAAATTTATGTATAGAAGAATAATAGGTAAGTATAGACGGATTAATTTTGTTACTTAGACACGCGTATAATTATCTTTTATGGTCTTATGGTCACTGTTAAAATTTCAGTTTATTCGACGAATACGGGCACCATGATTTTTAATCATAAAATTCACTAATCGCAGGTCGTATCTCGCAGGAACCATTTGATTGAATAAACTAAAACTTTTACAATCAATAACGAAACGTACGTTTAATCCACTCGAGTGAAACGAAATTACAATAAGAAATTAATTGAAAATGTTAATATCTAAAAAGTTAAACATCCATTTCATACGTAAATTTTCAACTTTTTTCCAACGAGTATTTAATACATAATCACGCAAAAAGAAATCTATAAATGTTCGTTTAAAAAGTTAATCACCCGTTTTTCCACGTAATTTTTTAAACTTTCAACAATTTATAAATTGTTCAAATGAACGTTTATTACTGCGATATTCTCGAATTATGTCTCATAGTCGCGTTACAGTGTTAAAACATACAGATAAAAAAAAGATCATACGGCTCATAACAAAAGTAACGATCGATGATTAAATTTAATAACTATAAAATACAATACGTTTGAGAAAACACTATTTTTAACTTTTTTCTAAATATCACCCTAAACGTGTGGTAAACGCTATATACAACACACACACACACACACACATACATATAATCAAATAATACACGTATATATATATACACGTAAAAAGAGTAAATTCCACCGACCGAATAAACCTACAACGCGTCTATATAAAATCACCTTTATTTTTTGATAGACGAATTACGAGAGATAAAAGAAAAACGATATATATATATATAGGTATGCTTATATTATATTTCGATGGATATGCGATCAAAAGTAAAAGCGCGTATACATAATACACGAATTGGTCTACTCGATATCGGGGATGAACTTTTACTCACTGCACCGTATACAGTCGTCATCCGAAATTCCAAGCGAGTTCGGTCTCTCTCTCTCTCTCTCTCTTTCACTCTCGCGAGAGAAGACGGAGGAAAAACCGGTGGCGATGAGAAACCGGTATTTCGCTCGTTATCCAACGAGAAAGACAGAGACGACAACGTCTCTACGACGGGGGGGGGGGAAGATATATAGACGAAAATAAAATACGTATTATGCATCTGTCTAAATGCAACCGTTTCTTCTACTTTAAAAGAAAAAGTAAGGAAATGTCGCGTTTAACAATTTTTCATATCGGTATTGTATATGTGTGTGTGTGTGTGTGTGTGTGTGTGTGTGTGTGTACGCGAGCGTATACGTATTATTCTTATACGGTTATTGAACTGCGGCTGCTATATACACGTTCCTTCATTTTTTTAATCTTGAACGCGAGATGTTTTATATACATATATATATACATTAACTGCGTGCACGAGTGTGTATAGTATTTTTTAAAACGTAAAAAATTACTTTATTTATTTATTTATTCATTTTAAAATAGATTACATTTACATATTTATATGAAATTGTTATAGTATAATATTAATTACCAAAATATATAAGTGGCATTTGAAACTATGAAGCTCTTAAAAATTTTACTTAGGTGCATATTTGGTATTATTCCTCTATAGATTAAAGAGTATAATCGATTATATTTTACAATATTCATTTTCCTTTTTATTAGAACATACTAAAAAGTTCAGATTATTTTTCAATTATGTGCGGTAGAAGCCCACTTCCTTTGTTTTTTTTTTAATTAATTTAAATTCTTCTTTAATCGTACAATATTCTTAATTTATTCTTTAATTAATTGCCCAAAAATGTGATTTTTTTTATCTTGTTGGGCAAACAAAAAATAAATATATAAATTATAAATATATTATTAATTATAATATGTGAAATATAAAAATTATAAATTGCCATAGAAATAATGTATAACTATATTCTAATTACTAATTGCTTCGTGAATTTTTGGTATTTCAATACTTTTTTTTTCTTGTTTTCCTTTACATACTTGTATACATTTTTCACGATATCTCTTGATAATGTCATATACAATAGATTCTACAATAAACAATCGATCTGCATCACATTTCTTTGTGAACATTAAAAATTGTTTCTTCTTTCTTTACTATGCATTTAGTAAAAATTCAAATAGTTTTCTTTTAGATACGCGATAAGCTATATATATATATATACAAATCTATATAAAATTTATCTATAAAAAATAAAAAAAATCATGGCTTGTTGTTACCGATCAGCAGTCGTCCAAATTTCTATCGAAGTACACGTATATAATGTATACACATAGCGTTAAAAGTAAAATGTGCTCGAAATTGAAATATATTTCCGGGTGTTACGTAGATCCTTTACGCAGTTCGTATATATATACCGCACGATGCGTAAAAGGTTAAATATAGTAATTAGTCTTATGCTGGTCAACGATTATTAACGTGTTTTCCATTTTCTTACACTTCGTTAATTGCATATTTATGTATGTTACATTTGTTTATTATCTTATTTTAAACAATAAATAACGTTAATTTGTTATTTTCATTTTTTCGAAATAATTCTTAACTACAATATATTCAGTTGGTATATATATATATATATATATATATATAGTGCATTGACGATGTTTATCCACATACAAATACAGATATTTATAAACCGTTGTAAGATTCTCAAACGTTTTATATATACACGACATGAAAGAAGATTCAAGTTCGAGTGCTATATCTTATACCAAATCGTTCGGACACGAAAATGTTTAATAAAATTTAAAAAAAAAATATACCCAATAATATAGAGGATTCTTTGTAATCTCAAATTATTAAAATACATATACCAAAAAGATAAATATTTAAGATTGCGGGCTTCAATCTAGAAATACGTATATATATATGGAAATAAATATCGCTATACTTGTACATAAGGCGATTGTGTGTAGGATCAATGTCGTACATGTTTTTTTTTCGATTCGATAAAAACGGTATATACGTATATATATTTTTAAAAATAATTATTAACGTTTTCTTTGCAAATAACAAATGCGTCGAATTAACGATGTGGCTTGAGGAACGCGCGCGCGCCAGATCGATTAAATATATATAATAATACATACACACTAAATACACACAATAAAATAATAAAATAAATAATAATAATAATTAATGTGCATAATTATAATAATACTGATTAATTATGTATTATAAGGGAATGTGCATAACTAAATTACCATTCGTGTAAAAAAAATTGTCAAATATTCGACTTGTACGTGTGTAGAATGCATAAAAAGTCGAGATCGAGAGAAAAAAAAACCTCTATACATATAGGATACAGAGTTATATACGATCGAAAAGACGTAACTATTACAATGTGATTTATATTATATCACATCAGCTGAAATCGTCTCTATCAAGTTCAAGGACAAACTAATGATTCGCAAGGTCAGGCTTACACACACGCATATATTTTGCCTATTACTATTCGTATAACCTCTAGACACTACACTCTTGCCGGTGTATGACGTCATCCGATGACTCGCATACGCATTAAACCATCTTTACTTATGTGTGTGTGTGTGTGTGTGTGTGTATGTGTGTGTGTACGTGTACCTGCGTGTAGTCATCTGACGGCCACGTGCACGCGAGTTAATGTATATATATATGGGAAAAACCATCGGACTTAATGGTGCACAATATGTAAATTTGAATTTTTACAAAGTTATTTTATATTTGCGACGGAGGTACAGTACTTCTGATTCGAATGCATGCAAGTATGTAATATATGGAAGTTTAAGTTTTAACGAATTTACATATATTTTCAGGGTGTATATATATATATATATATATATAGCATGCAGGTGCGGGAATGGATATATGCGGTGTTTTAAATTTAGTGTTTATTTATTCATTTTTTTTATTTAATAAGTAAATAAGTACGTATGATTTTTTAAAAAAATTTTTGTCACTAAATGATCGAGATTTTTGTGTAGCAGCAAGAATACATTTTTCACCTAATCGTTACCGACGAAGTAGTTATTAATTTTCAATTAATTTAAAATTAATTATTTTTAAAAAAAACCACTCTGTCAGCTTTTTCTATATTACTCAAGATTTAAGTATATGAATTTTTTCAGATTTTTAGTTCCTTATTTACAGTACATTTTTGGGTTATTAAAGGTCCCTGTAATTTAGCTATCACATCTTCTTAATACAAATGAACTGAAGTTAATTGACTATATACTTAAAGGAAAATATAAATATATGGTTTGTACACAATGATGCATACATGTATATTCTGAGTTATTTAACAATTCGTGTAATTATCTTTAATCCATATATTTTATTCAGTTTTTATTTTATTTATTTACTTATTTATTTATACAACCGGTTTAAAAAATTAGAACCTATATTTTTAATAGATATACGTTTAAATCATTTGCTATAAGCTACTCGAAATTCTAATGAGTTTTATATTATTAAAGATTTAGTTATTTTTGGGGTATCGGTAAGCTTTTTTCCTTGTTTTAGCCTCGCTTGTAGGGATAGGCGACACCAGTCGATACCTTCAAAAGTATTCGATACTTTTTTTCAAGTATCGATTATTTACTCGATTATTTAGTAGTTCGATTCTTTTTGAATCGATACTTTTTTCACTAGGTATCGAAATAGGAATTATTTAGTTATTTATTAACGGTTATAAATTTTAAAACCAAATAAAAATTAAAAACCAATCAGCGTTTCCGGTTTCGTTGTCGTTAGAATTACTGGCTTTTGTATTCGGTGGTCTACAAACTTTTTTTATTGAACTAAATGGAAATATTAATGATAATAAAAAAATAATTAAAGTCAATTCATAATCGCGCAAGTTATTTGTATTTAGATTCCATATTCTTATAGGTTAATACATCAATGGAAGCGCAAAATGTTGAAGCAGGTATGTTTTCTTCAAAAATTCTAGGTTACGTTGTACTCTAAAAAATAATATAAATTCTTTTTTATGCAGGATCCTAGAAGATTTACGATATATTTTAGAATCAATAATCATGATCCAATAATGTTTTCTGATTTAAAAATTGCTGTTTACGTTAAATTATAAAAAGTAAGTTTAGGATAATTATAAGTTTGAATTACGTTAAATGTTTCTCGAGTATTCAGTCAAAAGAAGGTAATATAATATATTTTTAATAAATTAAACAAATTATTTTTATTCTAGGATTTGATGAATACACGTACCAATATGTTGTAGATAATTTGTCTTGGATATTGCAAGAAAATGAAAATGAAAATCTATTTATGACTTTTAAAAGACAATTTTTATAATTTTAATTAACACAACATTGTAATTTTTAGCTCTCCAGTTAATATATCAGCAATTCAACGTTCTGAAACTAATTTTCATAATATAGAATGGGAAAAACAGCCTGAATTACAAAATATTTCTTTAGCTTCGCATAGTGAAATATAGAAACCACCAACAGTAGTGAAGAAGCATCGGTAAAGCAGCCTGAAGTACAAAATAGTATTTTAACTTCACGTACTGAGACACAAAACCAATAATAGTCCCAAGTAGTAGTAATAGTAATAGTAGCCTGCGGAACAAAATATTTCTTTAACTTCAGCTGGTCCGATGGAAACTCACAGCATCGGAGGAGAAATGATTGCACTTGTTGGTCACGATACAAAAGCTTGTGAAAAAGACTGTAACGTAGAGTCAAACGCTTCCAAAAAAAGGTAAATTAAATGATTTCAATGCAATTGTTAAATTTGAACTAGTTTAACAGACCATAAATTTTATTTTTTTTTATAATAATATATAGAAATAAGCAGCCAAGTGTGATACGGAAGCATGGAAAAAAATTCAAAAAAAGGATAGCGTATTCTTTGAATGTAAATATTGCAAAAAAATGTTTAAGAATGCTGGAAATACGACAAACATGCTAAAGCAATGTCCAATCGACACCCTTTATTTTTTAATTTCTCGGTGCAACATGAAACTGTATCAAAGCCTTCTGCTACTACTATTACAAACAAAACAGTAACCTGAAAACGATCAGCTGATACTGACAATAGTTTGGATTCTTCAAATTCATAAAATCCGACTAAAGTAAATCGTACTGTAAGTAGTTAAAAATAAATGTTGTTTTTATAATTGTTAATTTGACGCGGTATTAAAAATTAATTTTATTTTATATTTATATTTTTATATACAGGATAACTTCGGAATAAAAGAAGCCTTTGGAAAAATTAATTCTTTTAAAGGTACTCATTTTAGTTATCATTTTAATTTTAATTTTTAATATCAATATTATTCTATGTTATAATAATTAACTCACATGTATTGTATGAAATTATAAATTAATGCATTAATTATAATAAGAATAGCCAGTATTTAAAATGTTTTTATTATTTAGATGGGTGGAACATGTGTGATGCAATAACGAATACCATCTTATTCATGATTTGCAAAAGGATTCTATGCCATTGTCCACCGTGGAACGTCAAGGTTTTCTGACCTTAATGAAAATATTAGCACCGTTATACAAAACTCCGTCGACAAAAACTATAACTGCGAAAGTAGAATCTCGGTATGAGATTATACAGAGAGAGAGAGAGAGAGAGAGAGAGAGAGAGAGAGAGAGAAAAGATAGGGATTTGTAAACAAATATTTCGCACACGTGTGCGGTAATCAAAATAAACCTTGAACCTTGTATATACAATTGCCATGTACACTGCTTCTATGTGTGTGTATATGAATAGACGAGAAGAAAATTTCGTTGATCGAGTTTTAATTTGAGGGTATGTGCAGTATAAGTGTTTGTCCAAATCATCGAAATTCAGTCAAATACCCAATTGTTGATCTATTAAGGCAAATCTGTACGTTCATAAAATAATTTTATGTTAAAAAGACTAATAATTGTATATATTTTGACGCATACAAAAACTATAAGTATTAAACTTCCTTTTACAGCCATCTCAGAAAAATAAAATAACTACACAAAAACAGAAAATAAAAAAATATATATGCACCAAATTTTGACAGACTAGTTGTAATAATGTATATACACCTGAAAAATGAGATTAAAATTTTTTTTGTAACACATGCACGAAAATCGCGTTTTTGCGCCCTAAAAATAGGGACTAAAGTAGTCCTTTTGCGCCCATAAAGAAAACACCCGCTAAACCTCGAGGAACGGGCGTTTTTTTTCAGCAGCGGGCGTTTTCTTTATAATCCCCCTTTTGCGTCCGCTGCGTAGATTTAGACTTTTACTTAGTCGTATACAAACACACACACGCTCACGTACATGTATACACACGCACACGCACACTTACACATACTTACCCATATATATATATCTTCCTATATTATATAGTTACAACAAAAAATTTGGAACTCAGACCCTCCACCTCTCTCCACCGTCCCTCCACTACCCCTCCACATTTTAAGGTAAAATTCTTTAAAATTAAACGTTTTTTGTTTGTTATATTATTTCGGTATCTCCCTCCACCTCCCTCCACCTTCCTCCACTACACCCTCCACCGTGATTATGCGCCGTATTATGAAAATCGCGTTATTACTCCAGCTAAATACTAATTGTACATTGTCAGATACACGAAATTGTGCAGAAATACATGGAAATGTATGAAAGTGTACGAAAATTTAAAAATAAAATCTTTTTACTGCACCCTCCACCCTACATATATAATATGTGTGTGTGTGTGTGTGTGTGTATAAATATACAACACGCATATCACAAAAAGACCACCCTGTCTCATAGAAAATTTCTGAAACAGCGGCAGCGGCAGCGTTGGCTGGCAAATTTTTTTACAATATACATAGATATATATAATAGTCAGAAATTTTCTGTGCTACAGAGTGGTCTTGATAAAACTCATAAAATTTTTAAATGTGTACTCAATAATAATAACAGATCTAAAATTCAATGTAATGCTTTAAATACAGATACAAAATTGTTTGAAGATAAAATAAATATTAATCAAGTATAATAACATACACTATTCCAAATATCCATATGATATACATTGGTTTTAAAATTACATACATTAATTATTGCATTTTTAAGATAATTCTATTATGAACAGTAATGGCAAAAGAAAATTCAAAAACAGTGGCAATATAAAATATGAATTACATTTGAAAAGTTTTTCAAAAATTATTAATTTAGAAGCATTTATTTTGAATATTTTTTAAATAAAAATTTCAAAATTGTGTGGATATATAAGTGAGTAGATAATGTATATTTATGTAAAACAATATTTTAAATAAACAAATATGTATTTATTAGAAACAGAAGGTTATTTAAGAAATGAATTTGTTTATAATAATCAAAATAAATATATGGGCTTTGTAACTGAAGGGAAAAATAAATTGGATATAATTATGGATTAAAACGCAAATTTTGAAAGAGGGTGCAAATTACGAATTACGGGTGAAATCGAATAAACAGGTTTTTATTTATATGCCACTGAAATGATATAAATATTCTTTAAAATTAATACAAAAATTTATTTAAGAAGAAAGTTTTATTACTCTAAAAGTACAAAATATTAATGACATAGAACTTTTGGCGATGATCCTTCGTCATTAAATAAATTAATTTTAGGAGGTAAAGTTCTATTTACATCCGTTTAAAATAATCCAAAATTTTAATAAGTTTTTACTAAATACTACAATTAAGTATATGCACTATACTATCTTTGGTAAGCTAATTTTTCATTAACATTTATAATTATTAAAATATAAATTTTATAAGAATTCATATAGTTTAAAATTTACAGTTAACATTTAACATGTCTCTATTATTTTTATTATTTTTATTCTGATTTCATTACACTAAAGTTGGGTAAAAACTTTTATTTATAAATTATAATCGTATTTGAATAAAAATTAAATTTTTGGTATAAAACCCAATGCACTATAACAGTACCTCCAAGGTGTTGTGTGAATCTGTTTAATTTCTAAGGTGTCCATGGTAGTGAAAAAATAATACAATTTAAAACATTATTTTAAATAACTTTATTATGAAAAACCTTTTTCGAAATTAAAAGCAGGGTTTGGCGCGCGAAGCGCGCAGGGGGGCGACTCTTCCTAGTATATATATACTAATATATATGAGAATTTATTATTTTACAGCGCAATATTTGCATAGTGTCCCTATTTTTAGAGCCCTTCAAACGCGAACATTCGTGCCTATGTCACAAAAAATATGGTGTGCGCCAAACACAATATGCTATTAAATGTTATTTTTAACAATCTATAATCAAACAAAAACTGTCAAACTCAAATAATGTCGGTAAAAACGCAATCTTCAATGGAGTTGTACAGTTATGAAAAGTTTCAAGATGATTGCAGTGAAATATGACAAAATTTCAAATAATTAATAGAAAGAGACTAAAGTTGTTTAAACAATTGATTTTGTAAAATATTGCATTAATCACTTTGACGTTTTGTTATAATGTGATTTGCATAAAAAAAAAGCAATCTTTAAATTTCAATCTAAAATATTAACTTTCGTAAAATAACAGTGTACCTTCGTCAATTGACAGAGATAAATCGATCTTTTTATCAAAAATTACTATGCAGTTTCTATAGCAAAGAAATTAGAGTTTGAATAACTTAGAAAAATGACTGTAGTGCACATTGAAATACAAATAAGTTATGGATAGATTACAAAATTTATATATTAAATTTTAATACAAACTGTATACTCAATTTTACTGGAAAATTATATAGTAATATTCCTAGTTTTCACTTTTTACTATTACAATTTTCAATCTCAACTTCTCAGTATTTGGTAAAAATCACGAAATTTATATTACGAACGCATTTTTTAATAAGCATCTTTTATACGCAACAATAAGAAAAAAATAAATTAAATGAATTAAATACAAAATGTATTCGCTTTTGAGTAATCGTAAACTAAAAGGAATACGATGTATATTTATTTCGATTAAAAATTCATTAATTTACGCAATTCAGCTCGTAAATACCGATTAAATTCATATACATATAATGATAAAAATTTATTCATTTTCAAATAATATTTCTTAGTTCTTTTTTTTCGCACTTGTTGCATTACCGAGACAACGTTCTAATCTAAACATTCTAAAACACAGTAAACACGTAATTTGTACATCCGATAAAAATTAACGTAAATATACATAATATTTACAAGTACATCACCATACGCTGTCATGGGTAATTTTCATGTTATATACACGTACACTCTCTCACGGTAATTTTTATCCGAAAATAATCTCCGTATGCACAGACGATATATACAGACCTATGATTTTCCTCAAACTATATTTTATTTCTATACGAAACATTTACTTACTCCTCGTGAGTCGATAAATTTTAAGCGCGGTAAAAAAAATTTGAATTATCGGTACACACTCGCACTCTCTCGTATATTTCTATTATAAAGCAGTCGAGATAGCCGGAAGGAACGTAAATAATTAACAATTACATGTATATATATATCTAAACGCAGTTTATCAAACAATAAATTATACATCTTTTGTTAATTATATACGAGTAAATACGTATATATATATATATATATATATATATATATATATCTGTGTGTACTCGCGATATATATTGTTATTTATATTTTTTTATTTTTTATTTTTAATTAGCAATTGACGCTTTCGTGATGTGTGTATATACATATATGCCTGTATACAATATACTCTCTAAATTTTGAAGAGTAATTTTTTAAAATTTTTTTAAAGTGTGATTTATAAAATGACTCTGTTTTCAGAAATCGTGTTTTACGTCACTCTTAAAAAGTGATTTTTTGTCACTCGTCAAAATCAATGATATTTTCCTATAATATATCTACTCGGAATAAGCGGAACTGAGTATGCAAAGTGAAAAATTCTAAATGATAACCTTCTAAGATTACTCGAGGATAATAATTATCGTGAAATATTCATTAATTTAACAATCAGGTGTTTTAATACTAATTAACTCATATTTTATTTACATATTCACAGGCAAATCATGATACGGTGAAAAATGTTTCATTACCTAAGGATAAGAAAGATCAGGTTGAACCATGTTTCTAACCCTCTTCAGGACCTGAATTAATTTAGAATTTTATCATATATATATTTCCATTTATAATTTTATTGCCTGCACGATTGTTTTTAAATGGATAGTTGATTTAATACCATCTTATTAATCTAAAAATACTAATGAAATATTTATTTTACTATTTTATCATAATTTACGTTATTATATTTTTAAATTTTAAATTTTCATATATATATATTATGTATACATGAAAGGGCTAATATGTGTCAGAAACACATAAGGTATAGGAAAACATGTAATTGTTGGATTTGACATTCTTGTTAATACGCACTGTCTTTTTCAATTTGCTGCATTTTAAGAAATATTTTACAATTCTACTGCTTTTAAATGTATATAACTTCAAAAGTGAAGCCAAGGTCTTACTGCCGATGCCTTTATCATAAGCATTTATAGAAGAAGTTTCCACAAGGTAAAAATATTTGATTACATGTACCCACCTAAATTACCCAATTAATAATTTAATTATATATATTTTTTTATTCTCTTTGCTCATCACCCCATATACCCATTAAACGGGTTTTTACAGGGACACCCCTACCACCTATGTGTGGGGGTGAAAACATTCCAATTTTTCCCATCCATCCATCCCGTCCCCACCGTCTCGCATTCGCCCGGGGTTATGCCCGTGAGGAAGGGAAAATCTTGTAGGAAAACCTTCCCCGAGACGGCCGGTGTTTGAAACATTCCGTTTAGATGTTTAGGTCACCTTTCGTAGGCCCAAACACCGAAACCGCCCGAGTAGAAATGATTTCCAGGCAAAAAGTAGGCCCTGTTCAGGTACCTGACGAATATTAAAAGGCCCTGAACAGGTGCCTGTAAAGGACCTTTAAAAAATGTAATGGGGTGGAGATCAGGGCCTGTTTTATGTAATACTATTTTGTGGGTATGTTCAGGTGATATTAAGGCACTGAATTAGTAGTAAAAACTAAATCTGAATGTATTTGTTATTTTACATTTGTTTTTAATTGTTAACCTTTAGAAAACAGGGATTTTCTGGTTCAAAAAAGCTTCTTTTTTCAATAAAATTAATGTCTAAAAACATCGAATCACTTTTAACCTTTACAGGACGGGGATTTGGGTTTACTGTTTTCTCTCACTTTTCTATAGAAATCGAGTTTATGTGTTGTCTTACATCTCAAAACTAACACATGTAAAGGGTCGATCATGGGCATGGCCCGTATAGGTTAATAGGTTAAAAAAACGTTATCTTACATGTGTAACAGCTTTGTAATCTTAAAAACCACAAAATATACTAATATAAAGTTATAAATATAAGGTTAATTAGGCGTGCGTACATGCGTGTGTGTGTGTGTATGTGTGCGTGTGCGTGTGTGTGCGTATAGGTTTTGTAAATAAAATAAAATGCATTTTAATACATAAATATTTATTAAACATAAATATTATAGATAATATAATTAAAATATATGGTTTAATATAATTTCCAAATAATTACAACAATCTTAATATAATATAATATTAATAACTTTGCACTTTTTTATACAATACAAAATTAAATCTTTTCACATATTTAAAGCAATATAATACTGCATAAACTTTTATATTATTAAAGTGTTTTTTTAAACTTTCACTATTTATATATTGTATTTTCCTTTTCAATCGATACCTTCGAACTCTTAGTAAATTAAGCTTCTGAGCATTATCAATTTTTTTATTCATTTTATATTTATAAAAAATTCTTGATAAAATTCTAACCTGAAAATTTATATACAATACTATATAATTTGTAGATACTATTACTAACCTCACATTCGAACTAACAAAATTGACTTTTACTATAACCTCACATCCGAACTAACAAAATTAGGCCCTGACTTAAATTCCATTACATTCGTATCCCGGCCCTTAACAGGCGGCCTTTTCAGGCCCTGTTTTCTAATTCAGGCGGCCTGGCTAGCATTTCTACTCGGGCGAATGTTCCACACCTTCCACTCACGTTGTGAAGTGTGGAAAAACACCTAACCAATCCCGAAAGCCGCACAAGAATGGTGTCACCCATCCAAGTGCCAACCGCACTCAGTGCTGCTTAACTTTCGTGATCGGCCGAGGTGCGTCTCCGCCACCGTGTCGGTTAATAATTTAATTATATTAATTTTAATTTTTTTCTACTGATGTACAATCAAAAACTGAAATTTATCTAAATATGGATTAAAAATATACATTTAAATTAAAATAACGATAATCGTATTACTTAAGTAATTAGATATAATATAAATTAATATTATTAATGTATAGAATTATATTTTTACGAATTAATATAAATAAAAATAATATTTATAACTATAAATAATAGTCTTTTAGGTAATATATCCGATCTTACTTTAGAGTAATTTGAATCACCCTTACTCCGTGATTATCATTCCCTGGAAAAGTCAGTAATCACTCTTTATGTCCGACTGGCTCTGTTTTTTTTAACTACGGTTGAAAGAGTAATTTTTCACTCTTATAACTTTAGAGAGTGCATAAAATTATTTGATGACTCGGGAGTATAATAGGAATATGTATGTGTATATATATATATATATATACGTCGAATTTTGAAAATGTTGTAACACTCGTATATACAAGACACGTGTCAAGGTTTATAATTAAGTTATGTAACGTCAGCAGAATAAAAAGAAATATATATATATAATCGGTATATTCCCATGATATTACTTTGATATTACTTTGATTCGAAATGATACATTGGTTAAGTTTGATGTCCGATTTATATATATAGTTTTGTCGCACGACCTACAGTATATTATAATGTAAAGTTCGACGCGCTCACCTCTTTTCTCGTTATTCTTCGTACTTAGTGCAGAATTCTGTTTTTTTTCTACTACTTTTTTGAATGGAATGATTAAACGAGGACGGTGGTATCGACGACCTCCGATGATTTGAATATATATATATATATAGTTTGTTGGGGAAAGGTCGTTAGATAAGTGGAGCGTTTCATTTTTTTTGTTTCCCATACTTCAATTTTACGAATATTATTCGACAGCGATTTGTCATATTTTGTGTATGGATTTAAAAAAGAGAGAGAAAAGAGAAGTTATATGCACGTTGAGGTATATGTAATTTATTAATGATTGGGTTTGAAAATTACTGCATAAGGGAGATAAGTTTTCATCATTTTTTCCCCATGATTTTTATGCAAAAGAATTGAGGATTATACGTTACAATCTTTACCATATCATATTTTTCCATTACATTTTTGTTAAAAAAATGAATAAACAGCAAATGAAATAGTATTAGTTTTTATATATGTAGTGTGAAAGTGTGTTGACATTCAAACGATAGAAGAAAATAAGTATTTTAAAGTTGTAATGTCCTATTTATATTTATTTTAACATCACAGCATATCAGCTGTTTTTCGTTTCAATTTCGAGAAACTTTACGTAAATTTTATAAAGCTATCCTTCCTTTTGTAAAGAAATTCTATTTTTATACACAATAATAAATTAAATATTTCTCCGAGTGATCACTTATATAGGTTTGGACAATGCATATATAAATTATCCATACTGTTTTATAAAAAAAAATCGGCATATAAGTATGGAATATAGAGTTCATCGTGAGCTATTGAATAACTGTCAATGCAAGCTTAATCGTTCGATCGCATATATCCGTAGTAATAAAAAAATTTTAATTTCGAATAGACGTACGATTTAACAAAAAAAAATGAACCAACTCGAATGCATTAATTAATTACTGAAAAAATTCGAGATAAATTGAAAAACGATGACGAATTCAAATACGAAAATTTAGGTTAAACGTATTATCATTATATTTATAAAAATCTATATATATGGGAGATTCCATGTGAGTGATCCAGTAAAAAACAACTTGAATAGAGTGTAGCTAAATTTTTAGACCTGAATTACAATTAGTACCAAAGTTGTAGTTAAACAAAAAATCGAATTTTTTGAAAAAATTGACTTTTTGGCCATGTTTATCACTTAATAACTCAAAATCTAACAATTTTTTCTTATATACATTATTATTACATTATACATTATTTGAAAAAGTTTATTAATTTCAAGAAGAATCAGTTCAAATATTTCATTTATTTTATTTTAAAACTTTGAATATAGTTATATAATCAATAAAAACCTTTATAGTAAAAAAAAGGGTTGTACGATCAAAAATATTTAATCCATCCAAAAATCTAATTCATCAATGATTAATTACCTTCAAAATAATGCAAAGTTTGAGTGCGGCAGAGCATTTCAGACAAAGTTATGGTGTTTTTAGGCAAATTTCTTAAAAAAAGAGAGCAAATGCATTTTATGAAAAAAACAGAATAACCATATACTTGCATTCAAACAACATGGCACTATTATTCTTCAAGAATACAAAAATATACTATTTAATGTTAGTTACTGATAGTTTTTAATCTCTAAGTTGCTTACAAACACAAAACAGTAGGTATAAGCAGTTATACCTGTTATATAATTGGATAAAAACCTGAAACTTTTTATAATTCCAATAAATCCAATTATATAACAGGTATAACTAAAAGTATCAGACTTAAATAACAACTAAATAAAAGTAAAAGATTTTTGGATGGATTAAATATTTTTGATCGTACAATCCTTTTTTTTACTATAAAGGTTTTTATTGATTATAACTATATTCAAAGTTTTAAAATAATATAAATGAAATATTTGAACTGATTCTTCTTGAAATTAATAAACTTTTTCAAATTTAATGTATATAAGAAAAAATTGTTAGATTTTGAGTTATTACATCAATTAATAAATCATTATATTAATTAAAAAAAAATTATTTAAAAAAATAAGATAATTTTCTGTGTGTAATCTACATAATTAAAATAATTCGCAAATAAATGACAAATTCCCTAGAACAATATCAAAGTAAATTCTAAACTTCGTCTTCTTACAAAAAAAATACCGTAACTCTCGCATCCTTCTCACTCGCAGAAAAAAAAGGAAAGAAGATAACGATATATAACATACACCACTCGAAACAATAATTTAAAACAATTACGACACTAATAATGCGCAAGTGTATATTATACATCCTATATATACAAATACACACAAGAAGCACCAAGTCGTATCATATATTTACATTATTCGAACTCGAAGCTTCACATGTTATAATCTCATTACTATATTTTCCACGTATATCAAATCGCGTTACAGAACGAAAAGAAAAAAAAAAAAGAACAACAAAACCTACGTATCGCAGATACACGTCATTAAATTATGATAAGTCATTCGTTGCTATAGACCCCAACCTATCTCAGCTTTTACATCCAGACGCAATTTTTTTTTTAATAAATTCGCGAATGAAAAGGTGCAAACTAACCGTGTTAAGTGTCCGTGTGAGTGCACGTATTTAAAGAAAAACAATGTACATGACGGAGAGATTCAAAATTTAGCGAAGGTGTATATATATATATCTACACGAGATAAAAGGTAATGTGTATTATCCGTGAAAATTTTAGGACATAACCATGACTCGGCGTAAATACGTACAATCGGCAACGAGAAGGGAAACAAAATCTATGTGTACTTATACGTGTCGATGAATTGCAATTTATGTACTTAAAATCAATTACTCATTAATTCAATATCTCTACTTTACTATACGTACATTTTTTATAATAAATAAACAAACACGGTATTTATTTTTATTACAATCAACGATTTTCATTATTATTATATTAATTATATCTGGCGACGTATATATATAAATGTGTGCGTGTTTATATATATATGTATATTACACACATTTAAATATACATAATACAGACAGAAAATCTCGAAATGAAAATTCGTTGCGTAATGAAAAGTGTGTATATATATATATATATGTGTGTGTGTGTGTGTGTGTGTGTGTGTGTGTGAGTGTGTGTGTGTGTGTGTACACGTCTATAACACATACGAGTATTAGATAATTCGTTATTTCTTTCTTCGTCTTCTTTTTTTCTTTTCGTTAATAAAAGTGAATTTTTCGCAGAGTAATATTCGCGGAGAGACGGTATATATTATAAATTTTAATAACCCGTATAGCGAGGAAAAGTGTCTCGCTGCCGCGTTATGTGTATATATATATATGTCGATATTTCCCCTGACTGAGCGTTTATTTCACCGGGAAACAAAAATCGTACGTGTCTCACTCTCTTTACGTGCATATAGATATATACGAGGAAACACGTATACCACTTTCACCGGTATATAGTGCATATGCATATATATATATACGAGTACGCTTAAAAAAAAAAAAAATCAGATCGTTTTCCCTCTCCGTTGAACATTTAATAAATATTGGAACGCGCGTGGTAACGGGAAAATTTCCATTACGCGTGTAAATTAGAAGAATAAGAGAAATACCGGTGAAAACACCGAATTTCATTTGGTTAACGAATGAACGGTTCTCGAAGACAATACGTCTATGTATTCAAATATACGCATGATAGATAGATATATATATATATATATATTGTATCTATATATTTCGTAACGCGCATTTGTGTGTATTTATATGTATATGTATGTGTATATATACGCGTGACACCCGCGATCGAGCAGTGCACGCGTTTTATATGCGTGAAACAGGTAAAATTTGAAAGACTTACGGGAAAATCCATGGTTGATATCCGAATGCAAAGGAATAAAAAAAAATGGAAATACGATGGTGTAGGTTGCGCGGTAATAACGTGAACAAGAACAATAACAACAATCCGTGTAACTGAGTGCGATTTGTCGATGGGGTTTATGGTACTACGATGCGAGGAGAAAGAGGAGGACGACGAGCGGTAACATCGAGCAAAAGAGACGCGATACGCCCGGGACACAACGCGAAACTGATTCGACTAGCTTAACCGCTATCCTATAACCAGAGAACGAGCAAGTCATATATGCGCGCGCGCATGCCTTCGTCGCCTTCGTCGTCGGCTTCTCTCGCGTCCACTGCGCGGTCTCTTCTTATTGACCACCTGTGTACCTTTCCTACATAAGTACGCTTAAAAAAAAAAAAAATCAGATCGTTTTCCCTCTCCGTTGAACATTTAATAAATATTGGAACGCGCGTGGTAACGGGAAAATTTCCATTACGCGTGTAAATTAGAAGAATAAGAGAAATACCGGTGAAAACACCGAATTTCATTTGGTTAACGAATGAACGGTTCTCGAAGACAATACGTCTATGTATTCAAATATACGCATGATAGATAGATATATATATATATATATTGTATCTATATATTTCGTAACGCGCATTTGTGTGTATTTATATGTATATGTATGTGTATATATACGCGTGACACCCGCGATCGAGCAGTGCACGCGTTTTATATGCGTGAAACAGGTAAAATTTGAAAGACTTACGGGAAAATCCATGGTTGATATCCGAATGCAAAGGAATAAAAAAAAATGGAAATACGATGGTGTAGGTTGCGCGGTAATAACGTGAACAAGAACAATAACAACAATCCGTGTAACTGAGTGCGATTTGTCGATGGGGTTTATGGTACTACGATGCGAGGAGAAAGAGGAGGACGACGAGCGGTAACATCGAGCAAAAGAGACGCGATACGCCCGGGACACAACGCGAAACTGATTCGACTAGCTTAACCGCTATCCTATAACCAGAGAACGAGCAAGTCATATATGCGCGCGCGCATGCCTTCGTCGCCTTCGTCGTCGGCTTCTCTCGCGTCCACTGCGCGGTCTCTTCTTATTTGACCACCTGTTACCTTTTTCCCATCTCTCTTCGCTGGAACGATTCCGTTTTGTTACTATATACTTACTTTGTATTTTACACGTACTTCGTCTATATATACGAAACCGATGAGACTTTCCATTTTTTTTAACTATCAACTATATATATATAGGTTGTAATAAATATCATATGATATATATTTACCTAACAATTTTGGGTAATTTTTTGAAATAAAAATTACTTTTCGGTGATACATATGATCGCGTAAAATGCGTTCGGCTAAATGTTTTTGTTTCCCTTTCGTTTCAATTTACTTAAGGTAAAAGACCCAGTGATTGGACACTTAACCTTACCGAAATGATGTAGTAATTGGACACCAAAATTTAATATTTATTTTAAGAAAATTGTTTCTAGCCGAATAAAAAACTATGCAAAACAAAAAGTTACTTAATTAAATCAGTATTCATAGTCGAATTTGTTTCCTACATATTTTTATATAATACATATTAATGATTCTCTCCAACAACTAGGACATGTCCAATTACTGGGTCTTTTACCTTACACCCTTTTCAAATACGAGTTGTAAATGCAACGAATAATTTTAACTAAAAATTTCACTTGATCTATATATAGTTACCTACACAATTCACCTAATAAAACGAAACAAATATTATACCTACAAGATTTTTAGGCAAATACGTATCATACGATTTTTATTTCTCGTGAAAATTTCAAATGTTTAGGTTGAACAAAACGATAATTACACGTGTGTAATATATTTTATTGATCAAAATACGATTAATAAACTTATATATAAGTAGGCACTTCATATATTTATAGTTTCATTTTCTACCCTATACAAGATAATTTCTCCACTTGTCGATCGTTTGAGATTAAAAATTAATACCTTGTAAATATACGCATTTTTCGCCCATTGTTTTTTTTTTTAAAGTGTCTAATTTACAAAAAGAATAGATTCGATATATCTAACTTATATATTTTCGATATTTCGTCGGGGTATATAAGTGTACTCCATTTTTTCCCCCTTTTTCCTGGTTGGATTAGTTAATACGAGAGGTATGTGTCAACGTTTTTCATCTTCATTGCCGATATATACGAGATTTTTTAGCCAAGTTGAACGAGTAACGAGAAAATGTACAATATAAGTGTGAGTGATCGAAAATGAAAAATTGCATATTCATACACGATTGTCAATTAAGTATACACACACACACACACACACACATACGCGCGCGAACGTATATCATCGTTACTATATATATATATATATGTGTGTGTGTATGCGCGAATGTATATAGCTGATGCGATGGCTATGTAATTGAGACACGCGTTTACTGCGTCACGATGATTAACGCACGCGTCACAGTCTATATAGTATATACATTTTTAGTAGTTGTTAAGTGCATACATACATACATACATACATATATATACACACACACACACACACACATCGTTTTCGAGTAAAAAATCACTTGAAAAAAAAAATTATTATTTTTTTTTTACATTGATTAATTAAATTTAATGGAAAATACTTAATAATAAGTGTCATCTTTTTCGAAAAACGTCTATTAGAAATGAATTTATGAAAGTATACATATATATATATAATCGGTTCTCACACAAATGAAAATAAAGCTTTGATTTGAATTTTGACGTATTTAACGGGATACAATAAATTTTATTTTTACTTTTGTTTTTTTTTAAACGAATAGAGATACTTTATCGAAAACAAAAACGCTCTGTATAGGGGTGTTTTCTTTGAATATATAATTTGAATTTTTAATGTTATTACATTTTTTAATTTTTGGGGAATTCTATGTAAGTTTCTAGAATTTGGGTATCACATACCCATGAGATACAATGAGAACGATTTTAAAGTGAAAGCGCGTTTCAACGAAAAATTAGATATACCAATTATATATGGAGTTATTTGTACCAACCCTTTTTTAACATATATTTTTAATCTTTCTTTAATTATATATGCGTATATGCTCTTTAGTGATATGTTAAAATTTTTTTCAGTATTAAATATCGCGTCTTTTCACTAATATTTGTTTACAACTTTTTTAACGTTGATTTTAGATAAATTCTATATTCTGATAGAGCATATAATTTTACGTTGGACATGTAAGTGTTTCGAAATGTATTTGGCGCGGTGAATATGAATAATAACAGTGTGAAAATTCATTGAAAATTTAGGACATAAGGTCGTCGAGGATCTAAACAATCAGATTTATTCATCATCCGCACGTGTCCTCTTTATTAGTTAAATTTTAATGGAAATCATTCAAAAAATCTATTTTCTAAACAAGCAAATCGAATATTCCACTTCTTTTTTTTTGTAAAATGGTATATATTCCATCATCGCTGTAAAAAAACAGAAACTGCGTTTTTTGTTCATTACTGATTATACCTTATTTCGACAAAATATAATACCCGTCATGCGCGGGAAATTTGAATGTTTGAACAAGGCAAAACATTTATATTCGTATCGCTTTTAAATTTTCAACTCTAAGAAAATGAAAAAAAAAACGTTAAATTACCCTGGCCTACTTACATCGCAAACACCCATTTGTATATAATTGTGCATAAAAATAATAGAAAAATAATATGCATACTATACGCGTCTAACGGATGTCGTGATCTTTATCCATTCTCACTTCTATATACACATGTATAGGTAAATTATATGAATTAATATATAAACACTATAAAAATGTTAAAAAATCGCAATTGGAGTTTTCAAACAAATATATTAATTTGCGATATATACACGACAATGTAAATGGATTTCTTCCATTTTTTGCATCTAGAAACGCGAGAAAGAAATTATCGATTTAAATCTTATGCCATATATACCATATATATGTGCTCCTTTTTACAAAATTATCTAACCGCGACGCGACCGGTCAATTAAAAAAAGTTACTTGACTAAATAAAATCCACTATACAAATCGCACCAGTCGATCGTTAATAAAAATGATTTTCCTCCCGTTTATCATAAATTATATATTCCAAAAAAAAAACTCTCCGATAAATCGACGCGAAGAAGAGGCGAGATGAAAATGTAAAATATATGGCTACATATGTACAAACGCGGAAAAACGAACTTGACAAGTGCAATAAAAAAAATATGACGCCATCTGAAGTGCATCTTGGTGCAAACGGTATGTATGAAGAAAGAGATTAAAAGACAAATCGCGACACGTATACCTTATGTACGTTATCAAATACTTACATAATTTGACGGAAGTGTAGTTTTCGCGATCGGAGAGTAATTGCGGGAAAGCGATATATATATATTTTACTTACGCAATATATATCAACTATTATACGAGACAATTAAAATACTTCATTCAAATTTTCTTATATATTACCTTTTCCTTTTTGAAGGTCCTCGTAAAAAGCGCACGTTTTGATGTTATATTTTTATTATAAACGTTCATAGGTTTTTTTGTTTATTTCTTAGATACGTATACAAGTAAAAGTTAACGTAAATTTTTCTTACTTTTTTGACAAATCTCATTTGGCGACTAAACAACTTTCTTATTATATATTACGATATACATATGTACCTCGGTACAAAATCGGGCAGTTTCGCTTATGCAATCGATAAATAATTAACGTATATATATATGGGGTATTCCACGTGAAGTGGTCCGATCAAAATTTTAAAATGCCCCAAATTTTGGGTACACATTGCAAATGTTTTTCAGAATACAGAACAAAATTTTTAGGTACTGGAATTTATTAGTTCAAAAGTTATTCTAACCTCAAAAAGTGAACTTTTTCCAGTTTTTTTCAACACCAGCTGGGTTCATCGCTATTTAACTCAAAATCTATCAACTTTTACTATAGAACATTATATGTAACATTCGTTGCTAATTATGTCTAGAATTTATCCTTCTGGGTTAGAATTTCCAATCTCAAGGTTAATGACAAATAAACTACATGTCAACATTCAACTTAAAAAAAAACTAACTTCGCCACAATTGATTTTTTTATCCAAAAGTCCAAAAGATAGCTTGGAGCAATACCTTTCAAATGATCTGTAGCATTTTTATGGCCTTCAATTCTGCAAAAAGTTATGATAATTTAAAGAAAGACAAAAAATTCACAAAAATTAACATGGTATTTCCCATTTAAATTTTTTAAAAAATTTCGTCTTTCTTTAAATTATCATAACTTTTTACAGAATTAAAGGCCATAAAAATGCTACAGATCATTTGAAAGGTATTGCTCCAAGCTTTCTTTTGGACTTTTGGATAAAAAAATCAACTGTGGCGAAGTTAGTTTTTTTTTAAGTTGAATGTTGACATGTAGTTTATTTGTCATTAACCTTGAGATTGGAAATTCTAACCCAGAAGGATAAATTCTAGACATAATTAGCAACGAATGTTACATATAATGTTCTATAGTAAAAGTTGGTAGATTTTGAGTTAAATAGCGATGAACCCAGCTGGTGTTGAAAAAAACTGGAAAAAGTTCACTTTTTGAGGTTAGAATAACTTTTGAACTAATAAATTCCAGTACCTAAAAATTTTTTTCTGTATTCTGAGAAACATTTGCAATGTGTACCCAAAATTTGGGGCATTTTAAAATTTTGATCGGACCACTTCACGTGGAATACCCCATATGTATCTACGAATTTTTTTTCTTTTTTTTTTTACGTACTCACTTAATGACTATGTGATTTACGAAAAAAATATTTTTATTTTCTGAGTCGACAGCGATTTCGCGAAGACGCCAAAAAATCGTATGTATTTAAAGGACAAGCGTGGACATACGAGCGTTTAAAAATGTTACGATGCTATTTTTTTTCGCCGTAAAAAGTTACATTATATATATATATATACGCTATCGATGCGATTATCATTATATTATACAGTTTTATTAAAATTTTTCAAGTGCGTTAAATGTATATATAATTAAATATTAAGGTACCACATAATATAAGTAATAACCAAGAAATTTCGTTCGTTCGTATTTTTAAACTTTATTTTACAAGACATCTTCAACTGAAAGATATCAGTAAATTGCATTTTTTTTTATTAATAAAATATATCTAATCGGTCATGTCGAAACGATTAAATCATATTAACAGTATTTTTTTCTTTTTTTGAAACGTCAATGCTATACTTGTAGATTTTGTTGATTCTGATACAAAAGTTATATTTTCAAATGTTAAACACTAAAAAGCATAGACATTTTTAGTTTAAAGGAGGAAACGTTTATTTTAAAAAAAAGTAAAATTTTATACCTTGATTTGAAGAATGTAAATTTTTAGATTGTTAAATTTAATATTATATCCAATAATTTTGTGTGAAATTTTTACGTAATCCAATTGATAATACATCTTTATTGACGAGATGTGAACCCCAAAAAATAGAAAATTTATTTATTTTTTATTAAATGAGGAATATAATTTATTGAAAAAAAAACTTTCTGTAACAATGTTATGTTTCCTTTCAGATATTTCGTGAATTTTTTCAAATCTTTTTATTGATAAATCAGCGAGATTTTCGAGCAGCCGCGAGAATTATTGTTTTATAACTATATATATATAACCGATCAAAAATAGTTATTATAATTTATAATTGATTATTTCGTAACAAATTTATTTGTCACGGTATTCTAATTGTTTCGAACAGTAACTGTGACTTTTTTCAGATTTTTTTTTATAATTAGGTTTTAAAATTTTTGAGATCATCTAGGTAGGTATCTATGCAATTTGGGTATCACATCCCGTTAAGTGCCATACCCGGTGATTTATCGACCGAGCAAAAAAGGTAATTATTACATTTATATAAAAAAATATGTAATTAATTCTATGCAAAATCTGAATACAGAAGCTCTAGAATAATTCAATAATAAGTCATTCTACAAAGTTCCAGATCAATACGTCACTCTAAAAAATTTCTGAAAAATTAGGGATAATCGTACATTTTCGGTGCAGAAATTCAGTTGGTACTTTGTAGAACGACATATTATTTAATTATTTAGTGCAGTTATCTGTTTAGCATAAAATTTCGTATTTTTTTAAAGAGACATAATAATTATTATTTTTGTTCGGTCGTTAACCCACCGGGTATGACACCGCCTTCCGAAAATTAAAAAAAAAATATATCTATTTTATATAAATTTTTTGCGCGACGTTAATATAATTGTACACACTTTTTGAGACTCACGAGGAAAAATGTTTTATTGAAAATTACTGCATTGTTTATAGTGTAATTGAGGCATAGACTAGCACAATACAAAAAAGTACTACATTACGCTATAATTGTTATGAAGCGTATACTACAAATGATACTAATTTTTTTTCTCCTGTGAGTGTGTATCTTCATAACCAAAAGCTATACACATTAATTTTTAATACAATATTTTTTAGTAGACAAATTTTAAAATTTGACTAAAATGTAAATTCGTCTTGTGAGGTTTCTCCGTGCATCGGTTACTTTAAATTTTCTTAGTTAAAATTCCTCCGTATGCCCAATCGTAACGAATTCGATTTTTCGCATTTATTCGACACATGTACAACCATCGAATCGTAGAAATTGAAGACGAAAAGTCTAAAAAAACTTCATTATGTCAACTGCAACATTCTTCGATCGCTATCTGTTACACCTATATGTGTATCGTCGTCGACGATCCGAACTAAAAAGTGCCAACCGAAAATTCGTTTTGAATAATATAAGTCAACTCAAAATCTGTTTCTAAGTGGAATCAAAATTTTATCTACACTGAGAAAAATGAAATAAGAAAAATTACTATATTTTATAGTAATGGTGGGACATACTTCGACTTTCGTAATTTTCACTATATTTTGTAGTAATTTTTGTTATAATTTGTAGTAATTTTTGTTATAATTTGTAGTAATTTTTGTTATAATTTTTGTAAAAATTACTATGTACATAGGAAAAATTGCTATAAAATATAACAAAAATTACGAGAGTCGAAGTATGTCCCACCATTACTATAAAATATAGTAATTTTTCTTATTTCATTTTTCTCATTGTACAAAAATAAAACGATGTGGTTTCGATTCAAAAGTAAAAAATTTTGACTCGCCCACTTTTCCAAATAAATTTATAGAGTTGACTCCCTGTTCTACCTAATTTGTGAGTCGATAACGCCTTTTGGATACATCGTCGGGCGCCTCGAACGAAACAAAAAAAACGACTGAAAAAATTTCAATCATTTATTATTATATGTACCATACTCAATCCAACCAAACGCAAAGTATTCACCCGCACCTATTTCGAAAGGTCATATCCGATATAAAAAAATATATATATTTAATACACACTACACGCACATAACGATGTATACGCAAACTGTCCGCGTGAATCACGCGAGAAATCACAGGTATATATATTATATATACGATTACACATACTATACACATACATACATTACAGGCCTTAAAAACTTCCGTGATATACAAATGCTACGTCCGAAAAACGAAAAGAAAAAAAAAATTCGAGCAAAACACTTTCCTTCGGTCGAAGCACACACCGCGAGCATGAAAGAAAAGCGCGTACGTGACAAATTTCGCCGGTCGTCGTATATACGTACACACACGCGTACACACACACACACACACACGTACGTACGACACTCGTGAATATTCAAAAATCGAGCGCGATCGACGGGGTTGACGCGCAATCATGGAAATTCAAATCGCATACACTTGACGTTTCTTCAGTGTCTCTTTCATTCGTATGCAGTTTTTTTTTTGTTCGTTCTAACCCAACTATATATATATGTATATACACTTACAGTACATGACGCGTGCGTGGTATATAGACATTTCATATATACAAGAAAATTACGTCAGATATATATTTTATGTAAACAGAAATGTCGATTAACGTAATTGAAATATAGTGTAATATATAATAACATTTCAATTTGCAATCGCGACGCGCGCGCGCGTGTGTGTAATAAGTTATTTTTTTTTAGTCTAATGAACTTTGGCAGATTTATTTATAGGCGCGTTTGTATCTATATAGATATATTTAAAAGCTACGTAGATGTAGCTTAGTTATTTACGAGCGAAGATTTGTGTGTATATATTTATATTGTCCGACAGATAAAGAAAATATAATAAATATAATGAAGAAAGTAATACCGAGATACAATTTTTTGCTTGTTAATTTATTTAATTATTTTTGAGCGATCAATTAGCGACTAATCATACAATTAACGATTAACAAAAATTAATTAACTCTTGTATATATACACACGCGATACAGTAGTAACTCAATACTACTTTTTTTATTTTCATTTTATCAATGATCGACGAGAGCGAAAGGGAAAAAAAATCGTTACCACAATATCCTTTTTAAAATTCTCAATGTATATATACGTATACAATCCTAATATTTATTCTCACGGCCAGGTGGTTTACCAGGTAGTTGGCCTTTAAACAGGAGACACCGGCCGTGAGGAAGAGAATAAAAAAAAGTAGAGAGATAAAGATAACCTAACGCTGGTATATACATGTAACTATACGAAAATTCATTTGAATTTATATTTTCTTTCGAATCCACATACGTATTATACGTACGCGTATACATTCATATATATTATATACATACATTTATAATACTTTACGTAGAAAAATTTTCGAGTACTTTATTTTTATTAAACTATATAGGAGTTATAGGAAACAAATTGTAATATTAAAAATCTGAAAAATTTCCAAAAAGAAATTCAAGGTTCACCTCACGTCATATATTTATACCGAGGCTAATAAATAATTAATGCTGGGGAAAGAAAGAGACACACGGCCGATCGCGATTGTCAATAAAGTTATGTTATACCTTTGTATATAGACATATTAAGTTTTTTTTTTCTTTTACGTTATTTTGTCACAGGGTTTGTACAGATATATACCTATATATAAATAAAGTACCATACAAAATCTATAAACGCAATCGTGTGTATGTGTGTGCGTGTGTGTATACCTTTTTTTTCTTTTTATTCTCGAAACTATACTTTCCGTGTATATTTCTACACGATAAATTAAATTCCTTTTCGTTCATCACGAAAAATCATATATATCTGTAGACCCATGCCTGTGATATACTAAAAAATTAAGTAATATTTACTGCAGTGCGATTCAAGCAAGACTTAGTAAATTATAAATTCTAAAATTGCTATTAATAATATTTACTTAAGTGTCGATAAGTTATTATATTTATCTATATTTATTACATTAGGTAAAGTAAACGAACGTGTAAAAGATATGTAAATATTTTTAAAGAATGAAACAAAATACTGAAAAATGATTTATTTTTTATGAAACGAGGAATTCATTTTATCAAAAAAATAGGTGCTGTATAACGATGTTGTGTTTTTTTATTTGAAAATAAAATGTGAATTTTTTCAAATTATTTTATTGATAAATCAGCGTCTTTTTTTCATTGTTTTATAGCTATATATATATATATTACCGACGAAAGGTGGTTATTTACGTATAATTAATTAATATTTAATTATTATTTTGTAAAAATCCCTCTGTAACGATATTCTATTTATTTTGAACAGTATATCTGAGATATTTGAGATTTTTCATATAATTAAACTTTCAGAAGATAATACACTAAAAAATTGAGCGACAATGTGTTGGTTAACAAAAACAAATCTCTATAAAACGCTCTTATTGCTATACGAAGATCAAGTGTCAATTTTACACCTAATCATTACTGAGAATAAGTATTTTTTAATTTTTATTATTTCTAAATTAATTATCTCGAAAATATCAGCTTGCTATACATCATTCAAGCGTAACGTATCAATTTTTTTAGAATTTAGTTTTATAATTCTTATAAATTTTTAAGATATTATAGGTAAATCCCTGTAATTTGACTATTACATACTCGTAAATGTTTTGAATCTTGTATACTTATCTTGTGTACTTACTTATCGAATTTTAATTTTACTCACAATTTTGTATACATAAAATTATTCCTAAATCGCTAAAGCATTGTAGTAGAATCTGCTTTAGGCGCATCCGAGCAAAAAAACTAATTATTACATTTATTTTAAAAAAAAAATACGCAATTTTATGCAAAACCCGAATACAAAAGCACTGGATAATTAAATAATAAATCATTCCACAAAGTTCCAGGCCAATACAACAAAGACGCCCTATAAAGTTTCTGCACCAAAAATGTACGAATGTCCGTGATTTTTCGTTGTAGAAATTTTTAAGGGTGTCTTTTGCAAAAATATTTAATTATCTTGTACAGTTATGTATTTGGATTTTACATAAAATTTCATATTTTCTAAAATAAATGTAATAATTATCTGTTTTTCTCGGTCGCTAACCCACCGAGTATGTCACCCCCGTATAAGAAACCATATGAAATTTACTAACGCCTCTAGTAAATTTTACTAAATTAAGTCAGTAATACTTATTTAGTAAATTTTACCTAATTGTTCATTAATTGGCACTTTACATATGTATAGTTAAATATTTATGAAATAAATATAAAACAAAAATAAGTATAAAAATAAATATTCAGAAGTAATTCGTAAAATTAAATAAATAAATGAACAATTGTTTAAATTAAAAATAAAAAAAAGTATAAATATATGAATGAACTAATGAATAATCATTCGGATATACATATATAAATACTACAATACTATGATATTGTATTAAACTGAACGCGAAAATGCCTCCTTGAAAATTACATCAGTCTCATTTCGATCTACCTCCTAAAATTTTCCTTTTATATACAAATATGCCAATATTCAATAAAAAAAACGTGTAACGATCACGGACGACTTGAAATAAAAAAAACAGAGTATTACCATGTAAGAAAGAAAAAAAGAAACAAAGTTTATAACGCACAGGTATTAGCTCGGATGATCATAGTTTGCGTTAAAAACGACTTTGGCTAACATCTATGTATCCTATACATATAGACATATATATATATATGCTGCGTGTAAGAATTTTCAAAATTGCTTTATGCAATAACACTTAAAGGTATATGTTGGGATTATTAAAACTAGACGGATATTAGATAATTGTCGGAAAATTGTAAGAGTACTCCTCACAGTGTACGTGTGCACACGTGTAATTATGGTGACATCAGCTTATTTCGGAAAGAGTACAAATTACAGTAGCAATATACATATATATATATACATATAAAAAAAAGGTATATACATCATATTTTTTTCTCTCATCTAAGGCAAATTAAAACATCGTATCACAACGTTTTTTAAAAATTTAAATAACGATTTTTAATTGCGAATGTGTATGTATATATACGTGCTCGTAATTTTTTTTTCTTCAATTAAACTTTTTCTCGAGAGGTGTATTTTCCTGCGCACCGGACGTTCAAACGTAATCGAATATACAAAGACATATATATATATATTTCGTGAAATATATATTAATCGATCGATCGATATAATACCGCGTTATCTCTATCAAATTAATAATTTATCGGGAAAAAAGATATATATATGTACCACTTTAAGATAATGCTACTTCTTCTTCTTCTTTTATATTTACGACGAAAACGCAGATCGTCCGCGCGATACGCGACTCAATTAATAAGCGGAAGGTATTCTAATAAAAAAAAAAAAGAAGAAATGTGTGCAGTCATTGTTAAAGTGAAATAAAAAAAAATTGTCGTATCGAAAAGAATCTCGAGAATTTCACTTGGGTATAGAAAGACACAGAGAATTGAATCGTTGCAGAAAACTTGCTAATTGTAAGGAAATAAAAAGAAACAAGGCGATTGACTATAGAATTGAATCACATTTTATATTATATGAATTACAATAATATTTAATTATCTCATTACTCTTTTATATCTTGTAATTCGGTTGGTTATCGCGTTTCATTTGTTGTGAATTTGGCACTGACGGTAATGAGCTATAAATTAAAAAAATTTTATTAATATCTTGTTTCTTATCAATATTTTTCGAAAAATAAATGTAATAAAATTGAGAGAAAAGCCTCTATTGCATCGTTTATTTTATTACGTAATGTTTTTAGTAGAAATTTAAGATTTCAAGGTTAAATAAAAATTTGGCCATTAATTGGGCATTTCTTCGGTATTCTATGACGTTTTTCTAGATTAAAAAAAAATCGTTACGTTTATGGTGTCGCACTAAGGTTATATATGCAACTTTATATTGGTCAGTACGCAATAAAATATTACTAAATTTTGTAAAATCTTTGTAAATATAGAACCAAATATCAGTAGAATTAAATAACAAACATTATTTTTCGTTTTTGAATATTTTGAGTAAATCAATATACTAGATAATTATTAATTAAAATACTAATATTACATTACTTTCGGTTAAAAAATGTGTTATTTAATTATATATCTATAAAAATTATACAATTAAATTAACTTCATTGATAACTTTGAAAATTTAATAATAAAATTGTACGAAAGTGACGTGAATGGATTTATAAGATAGCTCAACGATTATCTACAAATTGCCAATTTTGATGAATATTCAGGTTATATTCGTATTGACAAAAACAAGGTATACAAAAAACCTTATTGAGTAATAATCATCAGTTTATTAATGAGAGAAATAATGTCTTGTTGTCCCTATTAGTAGATTGATTGACAAGAAATTTTAAAACCGTGCAAAAATCGTTATATATAATCTACATTTTTAATCTTGAGTAAAATAATCATGACTACATCATATTTTTAAAAATATACTTTTGTGGAAAATGATTGTTAAGGTTGGGATCAGAAATATCGTTATCATTTGATACCATTAAATACGGGCACTTGTATACATTGGATCAACTTTTGGTCAATAAATTGCCGATTAATAATATCCGTATTTGAATTATCGAGTCGCTCAACGAACGTATACAATTTTTTAAACTAAATTAAGGGGATGTAGTTTTTAGAATAAAATTGATTAAAAAGTGTGTTTTTTATTGTATCAAATTATAAGAAGTGAACAATATTTTATTCGTGCATTTTGAGTATAACTCGAATCTGTTCAGAGTTTAAATTTGAATTATTATTTTATTCCCGCCTAGTCGGCTACTTAGTAAACGCGCATGCGCATACACACTTTATTATTAGATGTATATATACAATTGGTTTTTTATTATATATGCAGGTTGTTGAATAAATTACATAAATTATTATAAGCATATATGAAAAACACATTTTTATTTATTTAGTGCGTATTTAATCAATAAGAAATATATCTAGATATATTTATGGATAGATTTTTATATTATTCTATGTCATATAGTATTCTATCACGGAAGCAGTTTTCACAAAAAACATATATATATACTTTATTTTGTAAAATTCTCTGATCTTTTCACTAAAAATATTTCCAAAGTCATACAAATATGGTATAGGTACCCTGTAAGTCATTTAAACCTTGAAATGAGGAATTGAGAGGGTTCGATTATCGAGATACAGACCAAACATTTTTAAAGCCCCTAGTATTCCATATTATTAATATATGATTTTTATTATTATACTTTGTTAAAAAAATTTACTTCAGAAAGAAGTGATGTAATTATCGATGTTCATATTCATGTACGTTCCACAAACACTAATTTTGTGTAAATATACCTTACCCTCACTTAAAACATCATTTAAATAAGTTATTAGAAAGATACATGTTTCTAACGAATACTCATGCAATATCAAATTTTTATTGTAAAAATATTTTTTTTTATATACAAACTATCTCTAAAAATCTGAAGATAGTGTTAACAAATGATTTGACTTGTACTTTACGCACTTTTATATTGTCAGTGTAAACCAATTTTTCGATGAAATTATATATTCTAAAAAAATTAGTTAATTCGAATCAATCGATTTTGAATACAGCTTCACTTAAAAAAAATGATCAAAATATTACTACTAAACAACTATAAACGATCGAGAATTTGAAGACTCTCGCTGCATCAATTGAAACCGCGCGAAGGTTATATCCACGGCAAGTAAGGTACACACACGCACACACAACTACTTTTATATAAAGAAAGAAAATCTGAAGTTTTTAACTGAATTTTGATCCTATATATACGCATATATATATATATATATAACTCAAAAAATTGTTTCGTCTATTATTATGTCTTACATATATGCGCAGGTTGATAAAATCGGTCTTAGCAAACTCACGATATTATATTCACACACATACACGGATATATTATATATATATATATGCATTATTCAACGTTATTGTACATACAAACGAAATCGAAAATGGCGAAAGCGTTTCACTTGATGTTCATTAAAATCGCTTATTTTTTATTTCCTTTTTCTCAACGATGCACACACACACACACACACACACACACACACACACACACACACACACACACATACATACGTATACGTATCCGTCTAGAAGAAAAAGAAAACTCAAAAAATTGTTTCGTCTATTATTATGTCTTACATATATGCGCAGGTTGATAAAATCGGTCTTAGCAAACTCACGATATTATATTCACACACATACACGGATATATTATATATATATATATGCATTATTCAACGTTATTGTACATACAAACGAAATCGAAAATGGCGAAAGCGTTTCACTTGATGTTCATTAAAATCGCTTATTTTTTATTTCCTTTTTCTCAACGATGCACACACACACACACATACGTATACGTATCCGTCTAGAAGAAAAAGAAAACTCAAAAAATTGTTTCGTCTATTATTATGTCTTACATATATGCGCAGGTTGATAAAATCGGTCTTAGCAAACTCACGATATTATATTCACACACATACACGGATATATTATATATATATATATGCATTATTCAACGTTATTGTACATACAAACGAAATCGAAAATGGCGAAAGCGTTTCACTTGATGTTCATTAAAATCGCTTATTTTTTATTTCCTTTTTCTCAACGATGCACACACACACACACATACATACGTATACGTATCCGTCTAGAAGAAAAAGAAAACTCAAAAAATTGTTTCGTCTATTATTATGTCTTACATATATGCGCAGGTTGATAAAATCGGTCTTAGCAAACTCACGATATTATATTCACACACATACACGGATATATTATATTATTCATATAAAATCGATAGAAGCGCTTCTATAGAAGCACAAAAAAAATTATATATTTTTGTAAAATTCTCTGATCTTTTCACTAAAAATATTTCCAAAGTCTACAATATGGTATAGGTACCCTGTAAGTCATTTAAACCTGAAATGAGGAATGAGAGGGTTCGATTATCGAGATACAGACCAAACATTTTAAAGCCCCGTATTCCATATTATTAATTAGATTTTTTATTATACTTTGTTAAAAAAAAATTACTATCAGAACGAAGGAAGATGATGTAGTTATCGAATGTTCATATTCATGTACGTTTCCACAGACACTAATTTTGTGTAAATATACCTTACCCTCACTTAAAACATCTATTTAAATAAGTTATTAGAAAGATACATGTTTCTAACGAATACTCATGCAATATCAAATTTTTATTGTAAAAATATTTTTTTTTATATACAAACTATCTCTAAAAATCTGAAGATAGTGTTAACAAATGATTTGACTTGTACTTTACGCACTTTTATATTGTCAGTGTAAACCAATTTTTCGATGAAATTATATATTCTAAAAAAATTAGTTAATTCGAATCAATCGATTTTGAATACAGCTTCACTTAAAAAAAATGATCAAAATATTACTACTAAACAACTATAAACGATCGAGAATTTGAAGACTCTCGCTGCATCAAATTGAAACCGCGCGAAGGTTATATCCACGGCAAGTAAGGTACACACACGCACACACAACTACTTTTATATAAAGAAAGAAAATCTGAAGTTTTTAACTGAATTTTGATCCTATATATACGCATATATATATATATATATATATATATATATATATGCATTATTCAACGTTATTGTACATACAAACGAAATCGAAAATGGCGAAAGCGTTTCACTTGATGTTATTCATTAAAATCGCTTATTTTTTATTTCCTTTTTCTCAACGATGCACACACACACACACACACACACATACATACGTATACGTATCCGTCTAGAAGAAAAAGAAAACTCAAAAAATTGTTTCGTCTATTATTATGTCTTACATATATGCGCAGGTTGATAAAATCGGTCTTAGCAAACTCACGATATTATATTCACACACATACACGGATATATTATATATATAGGTACGCGTGCACGCAAGCTGCGGAGATTCACTCAACGCGATCGGTATACACACACACACGCACGCACACACACACAAAATTACACCTATTAAACACGCAAATACATGCAGTGCACCGAGTTCTAATGTAAATGATAAAGTGTTGGTAAAAATATGTATAATATATATATGTGTGTGTGTGTGTGTGTGCGTGTAAACTATTTATATCTCACACGTAAATAGTGAAAAAAGCCCGTTAAAAATCGATCACGACGGGCGCGCGCGCGCGATCGTTAAAGACCGCAAGTAATGCATTAATAAAATATTTGGGTGCATTATACGTCGGTAATGCATGCGTGCGTGCGTGCGTGTGTGTGTCCGTGTATAACATAATGTGTGTAACCCCGAGATAAAAAAGAAAAACAGTACATTTATATAGAAAAAGATTCTTCCATCATTATATATCGAATCATTCGTTTATTACAAATTTTTGAAAAACGATGTACATATAAGGTACTGTTTAAAAAGGAAAAATTAAAAAATGCGATAAAACGTATTTTTTCTATACACTTCAGTCTCTCTCTCTCTCTCTGTCTCTTAGACAGACAGACGCGGAGACGAAATGAGAATTAATCTTGAATACGAATATATTATCGACGCACATATATATCTATAATACACATTAGTCGTAAATTAATTATCTTTGGGTAATATATAACCTTGGTAATTAACGCGCATTAAAAACATATATTTATCTATACACACTTGGAGATACTCGGCCGTTGCGTAACGTGTGTGTGTGTATGGGATATAGATAATCGTCGGATATATATATATACACATGTGTGAATGCGTCTGTGTGTGTGCATGTCAGGAAAGGAAAAAAGGCGACAATGTGTACCTATGTACCGTACATACAACAATATTTTATTATCCGGTGGGAACCATAATATATATATATACGTATATATTTGCCTTGTGTCGTATAGTAAAGGAAGCTAAACAACTGAAAATAGGAGATTTTTCATATAAAAAAAGAGAGATATACAAGATGCACCTGTTGCATCGACACCGTCAAGTTCGATCATCGCGTTCGTTGCGTATGTACATGATGCGTGTTACCCATCGCACACGCACACACGCACACACACACACACGCGCGCGAGAGTCACGACACACAGAGAAGAGAAGAGCGACATTGGCGACGACAACGTGACTCATTCACGAATGTCCCCCTCTCACTCGATCTCACGAATAAATTGCACGTATAGACACACACACACACACACGTATATGTGCGTAGTGTAAGGTAAGAACGTGTTAGGCGCAACGCAGGTGTACTTGTATATATATTAGAATAAGTATATTGCGTTGAGAATGTACTTACGATTGAAAGAACGTCCGTTGTCCACGTGTCCACGCGCCCACGCACTTACAAAACGACGAGTAGCTCGCACACACATGCGCGCACGTGCAATATTTTATATATGTATATATATATACACGATTGGCCTACGATCTCTCCGTCTCTCTCGCACTGTCGGCGTGCACGAGAGGGAGAGAGATAGAGTTAGACTTAGAAAAAAAAATGGTAATAAAAAATAAAATAATTCGTTTATAGACGCGCGAGAGCAGTGAGTGTTTATACGGATGAGATGTATACGTGATGTGTAATACACGGCGCGTCGACGGCGAGCGCACACCTAAAAGTACACAGCGGGATCTCTCGATTCTATATACCGGAATTTCGAGGCGCTCTCCGATTCCTTCGTCCGTGTGTACGTATAGTACACGATACGTGTGTTGAGTGTTCATGTATATATGTGGCTGTCGCGGGGCCGGGGACGGAGATTATAGTTTGACGTTTGTTCTCGCGGGAGAGACGTCACTGACCGTTTTTATTCTTTCGAGATACGCGGAGGGGAGTCGAGAGTGCGGCGGAGACCGGAGACGTGCAATCGAGACTATCGAAGACGACGCGATCTCGATTCTCATTGTGCTGTGTGCAGTGGCGGTCTGTGTGACTGTGATATATCATATATGCGTATTTACTCTCTGTGTGTGTACGTATACGCATCTCGGCATCTCCTCGAACTTCAGATCGGCGAACGTCGTTTCCAGTTTTTATATTTTTTTCTTTTCCGATAAGTTATTGCGGTATTTTATGGGGTTATGTAATATGTATCTCTCACGACGGTGTAAGGTGAAATGCGTTGGAATGTAATAAGTATATATATCAAAAATGATAGTGCGATTTTTTTAATTTACTAGATTAGTGTAAAATTATAAACAAGGAATCGTAGGATATATTTACTCGTAGAGGACGGCTCAACTTTTCTGTTTTATATAGACATTGCTGAATTATTTATATGTATAAAACAAAATTAGGAAAAAAAGGGATTTATCGCTGAATATAAGACTTTTCCCTGTATACTTATTATCATATAGTTACTATATATGAACCAAACGGTATTCTTTTTTGTTTCGAAATAAACGGTTTTTTTTAAAGAAAACTTTGAAATACTGAGCGATATATATATATTTTGAAAGAATCATTCGTACGCTGGAGTTTTTCAAGGTTTTCTCTGTTTTAAAAAAAACATTTTATCGAAACAAAAAATATATCGTTTAGGTTCTATATAGTAACTACAATAAGCGCATCGAGATAAGTCTGTATTTATTTTTTGCGATAAATCCTTATTTTTTTTATAAATAATTAATTTAGCAATGTCGGTAAAACAATACTGTTTGACGTCCTCTATTTTAGTTTTTTTTTATCAAACTACATCATACGTGAGAAATAAATTAAATTTTTTATTTATTAACTTTCGTAAGATTTATTTTTGAATGGAGCTAAAATCGTTAAATATGTATGCCATTATAAAGATCATCTGGTAATATATACAAAAATCTATATGTTTAAAACAATTTTTCGCACGATCTTTTTCAAACAAAGTGTTAAACCTTGGAAAACTTTTGGTTTTTATAAGAATGAACCTCTAAAAAAACCGTTTGTAGTGTTATGAAACGATTAAAAAGATGTTTTTTATCATCGAAAACTATGTTACAAAAATATAAAAATCAGCAGAGAAATAGAATAGAAAAAAATTTTTCTTGGTAGAATAAAAAAAATTGACTATAATGTAGTTAATAATAATTGTTACATATAGATACTGTCTAGTAACACAAATAATAAATGTTTTTTCTAACAAATTTTGACAGTTTGCGTGATTTTATTACAAAAGACTATCCTCAATTTTACTCATGCATTTTTCTCCGTATGCGTGTGTAAGGATTAAGATTACATGTACATATTCTTCGAAAAATATAGTGTAAATCGTAATTTACAATATACACGAAGAAAAAAATGTTCTAGTAAAAATGTTTAATAAAAGAGAGACATACTTGACATATGACAAATATTACTAGTTTTTAGGAACAATTTACGAGACTTGAAACATTTATCATAATTTTAAAAAATTAAAATTAAATCTTCAAAAATACCAATATTTCCATAATTATACAAGTTTTTCATTTACAGTCAATTTTAATTTGTACGCTTAATCTCTTACGTAAAAAGTAATAATTATCATTTCCACTTTATTTAAAAATTACGATACAGACATATATTTTTTTCTAAAATGTATATAACGTATAATCATTTCGCGTATTTCCAAACATTGAATTAAGTTTTTTAATCGTTTGGACAGTATATAATATGTACCCCGAAGAAAACAGCAAAAAAAAAAAAAATAAATGACTTTACAAAAGGATTCGATATAAAATTTATAATTTCATGACTATTATTTTTTGTGAGGTTTTCACGAAAAATTCACGGGTTTTGACCCTTTATACAAAAATCATTATAAAATAATATAATAGTAGGTGTGCATAATAAGCGGTAACAATATCTCAGTTATATATATATATATATATATGGAGTATTACACGTGAAGTGGTCCGATTAAAATTTTAAAATGCACCAAATTTTGGGTACACATTGCAAATGTTTTTCAGAATACAGAACAAAATTTTTAGGTACTGGTATTTATTAGCTCAAAAGTTATTCTAACCTCAAAAAGTGAACTTTTTCCAGTTTTTTTCAACACCAGCTGGGTTCATCGCTATTTAACTCAAAATCTATCAACTTTTACTATAGAAAATTATATGTAACATTCGTTGCTAATTATATCTAGAATTTATTCTTCTGGGTTAGAATTTCTAATCTCAAGGTCAATGTTACATAAACTACATGTCAATATTCAACTTGAAAAAAGTGTAACTTCGCCACAATTGATTTTTTTTCCAAAAGTCTAAAAGAAAGCTCGGAGCAATACCTTTCAAATGGTTTGTAGCATTTTTATGGCCTTCAGTTCTATAAAAAGTTATGACAATTTAAAGAAAGACAAAAAATTCACAAAAATTAACATGGTAATTCCCATTTAAATTTTTTAAAAAATTTCGTGTTTCTTTAAATTATCAGGCCACCTTCGTTTATTGACAATCTAACTGTGTGCTGAATTTTAGATTAAAATATTACTGCGTTTTCGAGAAAAGTCTTACCAAAAATATCAAATATTTTCACCTCGTTGAGGTTAAGTTCACATTTTTGGTAAGACTTCTCAAAAACGCGATATAATTTTAATCTTGAATTCAGCACACAGATTATTAATAAACGGAAGCGTCTCTTCTCTTATTTTTTCACATACTGTTTTATAAAATCCACATAACGATTTTAAAGGGTTAAATCCAGGTTGTAATAAAATTAACAACCAATTTGATTTTAAAAATTGTACGACGTTTCGTCTGCCAGGTTTTGCAGACCTCTTCAAGTACATAAATGTCAAACAGTTAGCAATGATCTTCCATTACTCGTAGATGAGTAGAGTCAAGTGAGGGTATACATTCTGAAATACATACTGTTTTATTTACAAATTTATTACTAATAATCGCGATTGCCGGTAAGGTAGGGAGGATAAATATTGACTATGGTACCCCGTTAAGAACTTTAAAACATCGTAAAAAATTTTTTCTTCGTTCACGATGACAGCGACGATGAATTGCTTGAAACGAACAATATTTGTCAAATCGATCGCTGTGTAAGAGTGATTTTTCACTCTTCGTATATATCTGGTTAAGTAGGATTGCGATAAGCGAATTAAACGATATATATATATATATATATATATATATATATATATATATATATATATATATATATGTGACTATGAGAATGTTCATTTTTTTCAATTGCGTATATAGGTATATGGAGGATTACATTTCAAATCCAGCATATGAAAATTTTTAAATTATTGATATTTTGCTTAACAACACTTTTTTAAACCTAGAGTGTGTAAACTCATTTTTAGTAGATGCTTTACTGAGACATGACAAAAGTTATTAACAATCAACACATATTTTCCTGTTTTGTTCTTATATGATTAATTTTCATGACTTTATAACCCAAAATATATGCATCCTGCAAAAAAATGATACACACTTTTGAAATCGGAAATTATATCAAGATTTCAATGAAATTTTAATTATAACCATTAATTGAATATTATTGATATTTGGTATTGTTCGGCACAATTGATATTACTGAAAAACATCACAGATACTTCAAATTACATGTACTTATAATTGGGTAGTCATAGCCCATAGGTACCTTTACCTCTCAACTCCCACCAATCCTATAAAAAAAACGTTTTAGAATTGTTTTCCCTCTCTCCCTAATTAATTCACCACTTAGAAATTCTATTCAAATTTAGAGCTAAAGACCTGCTTTCCTTTTGAATATAATTTCCAGTATATATAAGCAACGATTAAATATATTTGGTACGCTTTTGGACTGCGTCCTAGGATACAATTAAATCATTTCCTACAAATTTAAATTCCGCAGAAACTGTAAAATATTAGCCCCGTCACACGATTGAGTTAAATATACGCCCCCCCCCCCTCTTTATTTTTTTGTTGTTAATATACATACAGATGCGAAGTTAAATAATTTAAGCACAAATAATGAGCATTGTTGAAAAGTAAAGATATAATAAAGGGCTCCCTTTTAACAGTTTAAACCACAAAAAGATAACCCACCAAATTACCAATAATAGACGCTCAGTATTGTTACTATTATTGATATCATAGTTATTAAAGATTGAATATTTTGGGACCTCCGGTGTTAAAATATTTATTTACAAATAACGACGTCACATATACATTTTCAATTTGTTTTATTACAATAATTTTCTATAATAATTTACAACATTTTAGAAAAACGCGTCTTAAATTACGTAATTCTAAATATTAATTACACGTACATATATATCATCTCCGGCAAAATAAAAATATTCTTCAATTTAACATTCGGCTTGTGTAAAACTATTGCATTTTCAATATACTTGTTATCAAAATTAATTATTAAACCTTTCGTAACGTACATCGCATTTTATTTATTCAACTTTTTTTTTCTTTCCATAACGTCATACAAAATAGTCGGTATATTTATATATTTATATATTTATATAAAAGAATACTGTATATACTTATAATACGTTCTTAACGTATATTTTATTATATACGAATAGAAGAGAAAAAAAATTGGACAATTCGTTGTCTCGGATTGTTCGCATGCAGATAATTAAGCTTGGCAATTTGAACATTTCAGTATCTTGCGATCCTTCAATCTCACTTTTTTCGTCTCTCGGTTCAGCCCTGAAAAAAAAACACAAAATTTGTTCTCATTTTAGTACTACCCAGTTTAATTGGGAAATGACGATGTATCGGGTGATAAAACAGGTTACGCGTTCGAACAAACAGAAATTTGTTATTTAAACCAAACCGAATGCATGATAAATAATTGAGTTGTCTGTACAATTACAATGCGGGTATAAATTTAAACAATGACGATGAGTGCTCTACCAATAATAGTATTATGATATTTCCTCTTTTTATATTTTAACGTGTATGTATGTGGGAGTTGTGTATTCGAAAACCAAATAACTCTTAATTTTCATAATGTAAGCGATTTCGTAAAAAATTTGAATTTCGGCTACTTTGAATCATAGCTGATTTTCAACGGATTTAGATAGACAAAAATTTTTAATTTTCATTTTTTGTGATTTTTAATCTTCAAGACGGTTGGATTCAAAATCTCGCCAACTGTCATACAGTAACTTTTATTAGGATGTTTATAATAATAATAATAATAATAATAATAATAATAATAAAAATGATGATAATCTAACAAAAAAATGAAGTAGAGAAAAAAGTCATTACCCTACTGGCGAATCAACGATATTTTGGAAGGATGAAAATTTTTATACTGTATTATAGAGAAAAATTGTAGTAAAGATGATAATAGTATGTTTTATTGTAATTATATTTTATAGTGATATTTTAATATAAATATATTATAACTATAAAAACAATTAATTTGTTTATAAATTAAATTCATTATTATATATGAATATTTTTTCATTGATATTTTAAAATGTTTTTAAGACTTTGTTTTGCTATTGAAAAATGTGAAAATTCCCGTGATTTGGAGATACATTGATTGAAATTCTAAGTTGAAATTAATTTTTATTGATGTAATTCTTCCAAAATATATATATATCTTGAAGGTTATAGTACATTTTGCTACAAAATGTGTAATAATTTTTGTGTACACCGACAGTCCGTATACTAAACATAGTACATTCTATAATATCTTAAATTGCTTATTAAAATTAATAATCTCACGATTGAAATTATTTATTAAAATTTAACAACTTCTCCGTAAACAACTGGATTAACAGGTCAAAACTTTATTCATTTTTGTCATAATTAATATTTTTTATTTTCTTCGTAATTGTTGTTTATAGTTTTATTATAGATTGCAAACTAAAAATGATCAAGTAGAAAATTCTTCTCGAACACTTTTAATTGATGTTAAAGCCTCGTCGTTTTAAATAGGTATGTTCTTTAAATTTTCAAAATGTACATGGTCGATATATCGATGAGCTCAAAATAATTTTTTTTAATCATCTATATGTTTTTCTTCTTTCGATATCGATCATTAACAGAATAGTTGGGTCTGCGTTGTTCATCAATTTTGAATATAATATATCAGTCAGGTTTTTCGAATAATTTATATACGTTTCTTCTGATTCCCATCCTTTTCCTAAAAGTATCCGTGTAACAGTCAATCATTGATTTTCACTTAATAAACTTCTATATAACAAATTTTTATATATTGAATTATCAACTTCCTTAACAACAGGTTAATTATACATCGCATCAAAAATTAATTATTTCTAATATTAATTTACGTTATAATAATGTATACCCAAAACGAATTAATTTCACCAATTAACCAATAAGACCTGTAAAAAGAAATTAAAAAAAAATAATAATGAAGGAAACTCATTTTTAAATGAATAAATAAACAAATACAAATAAATAAAAATCCTCTATTATAAAATTATATCGGAATTCTATACGAATTCGTGTATGTCCATCCTGCAGTTGTGTATAAGCAACATAAATTTTGGGAGACGCGTCGTGCATGTATTATATATAATTGTGGATGTAAAAGAAAAAGTTAAAGTGAAAATGAACGTACTGATTAATTCGGAACCAACGACTATCGGTTCGACTCGAGCGCTCTGAACCTCGCGTAATACACTGGCGTTGAAGGCCAACGCGGCAACTCGCGCGAAAAGCTCTTGAACCCCGTCTCCGGTCCTGGCGGAAACAGCCCACAATTCGGCTTTCATACGTCGTGATATCTCGATTGCCTTTTTCTCCACGATCTCGTACACTTGGTTCGACTAAGACAATGTATAAATATAATATATTATCATTTTTGGCTTTTCGATTGATCGATCTATAAAAAATATTCATCTTGATATTCTTTTTAGTTGATACGTTGATAATTAAAAACCATTGTTAATTAATTGAGCTTTGTCAAAATGAATGTATCGTGTAATACATTACTTTAATTTGATTAGACATAATACATTTATCCAATTTTTTTTAATTGCTTATTGTACGTTAATTAAAAAACGCGATTTAAAGAAAAGTTAAAAATTAGATAATATTGCGTAGTAAATAAAAATTAAAAAAGAAAAACAACCTTTTATAATATAATTTTTATCTCTACGAGGGAGCAATATAAGAGTTGACCTCACTTTTAACAAAAAGTCATGGAAAAATTATTTAATTAAAATAGTTATAATTCGTTTAATTTTAACTTCGATATTTTTTTTATTCAAAATTGGTTAATAAAAAACACGTAGATGTGAAGTATTAAGAAAATTGTGATTATTAAATAGGTGTTAATATTATCTAATTTGAGTAACTGACCGAATAAACAAATTTTTTTTAAGGTAAATTCTATCTAACAGTGACTGAAAATTATCTAATATGCAAATTGATTAATTCACTTGAATGAATCGGACTGTGTTATCACTGTAATAAAAAAAATATACTTGCCAAATTATTGCAAAAAAAAATTGTACATTTATGTAAAAACAACTAAATATTTTTTTAAGTAAATATCTACATTTTTTTACTAATTCTATTTCATTCATATGATCAAGTCGTTTATGAGTTATGGAAAATAATCGGAATAAACAGCATTTCATAATTAATGAAAATAGTTATGTTGCAAATAAATTGGTCAAAAATTTTAAATAAAAGTTAATAATAATACAATTTGTTTAAAATTAAATGCTGTCAAATGTTATGAAAGAAAAATATTTATTGTTAATATTCGATAATTTATTTCAATGTTAAATCAGGAAACTATTTATCAAACTTGTTTTGGCTATAGGAATTAATCAAAACGTCCAATAAATTTGAATGTAGGGGCCAAAAAATAGTTTAAATCAATTTCATAATAACAAACTTTTTTTGGTCAGAAACTCACAAAAAATGTTGAATATATTTGTAAATAATGTTCAAAGTATGCCAAGGTTGTCAATGATGCATTTTATGAAAATATCTATTTACACAAATATCATAAAATCGAAAAAAAACATCATTTTAGCTTACCAGTAAGTCCCTTTTGGTACCGACGAGAAAAATGTGGTAAGGCCCATTGTTGCTTCGATTAGCTTCGGTCAGCCACTGTTGACAATGATGTAGGGACATCAAACTTCCCAAATCGAACACTATCATTATCACTGGAATGGATGAGCAAAGCGATCGAATAATAATTATACATTCAATTATTCAAGGTTTATAGAACATTTTTTTAATCAAAATTACGGTGACATATAAATCTGGGATTTGCATCGGCTACTTTTCGTAAAAATAAACCTAAACTAACATTTCTCAAAGTAATATAATATTTAAAAAAAAAAAATCGTTACAATTTTGACCACGCTGTCAAGGTAATTTCTAAGTTAACGATCTTAGTTTTTTTTAAATTAAAAATATATACTGGTGTATATATATAAATACTGAAATATTAAGTTAATTCTTTATTGAACAATTAATGCATATACACTCACCACCACATGCTTTTGCCCACCCTACGCAAAAATCACTAAAGATTAAAAGTTTTATTACTCAGGAGCAAAACATCGTAGCTCAAAAAATCCAACGCCATTCGAAAGAGCAGGTGAAAACCTTTAAAAAATGCTACTGTACAAGTAAAAAAGTTTAAATTTGAGTTTTTTATAAGTATTAAAAAGAGATGAAAAATTGTTAAAAATCATGCCTCTTTTTGATCCGCTGCAGATTTAGTTCCCTTATTCGTAGCTTAAAAAAACCAACGGGGTTTGAAAGGTAATTGTTTTAGCTTTAAAATGAGGGGTCGGACGTTTTTTTAACCCACTTTTTACCGATGTTAGCGCATTTTTTGTGAAAAAACACGCTTTTTTTGGAAATGGGAATATTTCAAAGAAAAAGAGAGATAGAGAAAAACTTCAAAGAGAAAAAAGATGCTATTTTACTCACAGAATATAGATCTGCAGGTTAAAACGAGATTTGGACAAAAAATTTTTTTTCAATTTTTTAGCATATCAAAAACTAAAAAAACCTTTAATTAAGTTGTAGACAATATAGCATTCTTAAACTTAATGTTATTCTATTATTTTTAAATTAAATTTACGCTTAAATTATGCATTTTTTCAAGACCAATTTTAAAAAAATAACTATACATGGATCTACTCAAATTTAATTTACGCAACCTTATATTATCGTTGATTACAATTTATTTATTATGTACATGAACTAATACAAAGTATAAATTTAGATAACTTAAAATTTAATATTACTTAAATTTATTAAATATAAAAAATCACTTTTTTATTTTTTTAAATTTAGAAAATTTAATTTAAAAATAATAGAATAACATTAAGTTAAAGAATGCTACATTGTCTACAACTTAATTAAAGGTTTTTTTAGTTTTTGATATGCTAAAAAATTGAAAAAAAATTTTTTGTCCAAATCTCGTTTTAACCTGCAGATCTATATTCTGTGAGTAAAATAGCATCTTTTTTCTCTTTGAAGTTTTTCTCTATCTCTCTTTTTCTTTGAAATATTCCCATTTCCAAAAAAAGCGTGTTTTTTCACAAAAAATGCGCTAACATCGGTAAAAAGTGGGTTGAAAAAAAGTCCGACCCCTCATTTTAAAGCTAAAACAATTACCTTTCAAACCCCGTTGGTTTTTTTAAGCTACGAATAAGGGAACTAAATCTGCAGCGGATCAAAAAGAGGCATGATTTTTAGCAATTTTTCATCTCTTTTTAATACTTATAAAAAACTCAAATTTAAACTTTTTTACTTGTACAGTAGCATTTTTTAAAGGTTTTCACCTGCTCTTTCGAATGGCGTTGGATTTTTTGAGCTACGATGTTTTGCTCCTGAGTAATAAAACTTTTAATCTTTAGTGATTTTTGCGTAGGGTGGGCAAAAGCATGTGGTGGTGAGTGTATATATTCGATATTTATTTTATAAACATATTGCACAGTTATACCGATACATCATCGAGAAATATCTAAAATTACTCATGCAAGTATGTTTTTCTCCTTTAATTTTCTAATACAACCAACGATCGAGAATAGACTTCGACCAATCAAAAAAGTGCGTCATTTTTCATTCAATTATACCCAATTACAGATTTTTCTTCTCTTTTTTTACGATCCGTAATAACGCGTCGTAAAAGAACGCGATAACGATAAAGAAAAAAAGGAAAGGAGAATCAAACGATTTTTTAATTACGATTTACTTTTACATACACACATTATACATATATGTATAAATAATTACCATTGGCTCCTCGGTAGTACGATGCAGCTATGCATTTAAATCTTTCCTGGCCCGCGGTGTCCCAGCTGAGAATAAAAGCGACAAAGAAATATTCAGAATTAATTACGATTCCGTAAATGTGTGTGCGTAACGGTCCCATCGTCATTATTTCGATTCAATGGGGAAAAATGCATATTGTCCGCGTGTGCGTTCGTATTTTTTGCTTTGACATTTTTGTACAACAATTGTAGAAAAATATGCGACGTTGTGTATATATATATCGAGGCGAAAGTTTTGGTTTATTTTATTAATGTGGGATAGTCTCGTCATTATTGTACATGTGATACGTGTATACTCACATTTGTAGATTGAAAGTAACGCCGAGTACGTCGAACCTCTCGACTTCGAAATCTACGCCGATCGTAGCTTTGTAATTGTTGTCGAACGATTTGTGGCAAAACCTTTTAATGAAAAATCTTTTTATTTCAATCGAGAATTAACATATTTATATGTGTTTTAAAAGTGATAAAACATCTGATTAACGTTAATAATTGATTAATCAACGGATCGATCTAAAATATGTTATAGATCAGACTTTACAATGCCCATAGATATCACGTGATATGGATATTCAACTATTAATCATTTTGTTAAAATGATTTATTTTTTATTAAACGAGGAATTCAATTTATCGAAAAACAACAGTTATGTAACGATGTTGTGCTTCCTTTGAAGATATTCCATGAATTTTTTCAAATATTTTTATTCATAAATCAGCGAGATTTTCTGCATTCGTGAATCGTTTATTTATAGCTATATATATTACGGATCAAAAATTATTATTTAGGTATAATTAATTTATAATTAATTATTTTAATTTGTAATTAATTATTTCGTAAAAATCTCTTTTTCAGATTTTTCTTATATAGTTAGGTTTTAAAATGTTTGGGAGCTTCTACGATAGGTATCTGCAATTTATTGAGATTATAGTAAAAAAAAATTTTTTTAAATTAATAATAATTTCTTATTCAACTACCGAATTTGACGTAGATTCATATTTTTACTACGGAAGAATTGTCTATATAATATTTACACTGACGATTAAAAAAATATTTTAATTATGTTCACGTACAAGAATCAAATTAAATACTAATAAAAATCATTAAAATATACATATGTATTTAATTTTGACATTTGTGTATTCAATAAATTGACTAGATATATTTTAATCGATATATTTTAATTTCCGTAAAAGAACTGAATTTTTTATCTACATTTCCATAAAAATCATAATAACCAATATAATTTTATTGATATATAAAATAATTTTTAAACTCTTAGAAATTAATAATTCAAGACAATAATTCATTTAGTTATTTTTAAATTTAGATATTAATATTAGCTTTATTATATACATGTAAAACATTCGGGTTTGTCTCGTAAATTTCAATTATGTTCGCAGAATATTTGTCTTTTTTTTATATTATTTTCATTTTTAAATTATTAATAATCATTAATTAATAATTAATTAATCGTATCAAAATTAATTATTTTGCACACGTCAGATAATCATTCAAAAAATATAAACGCTTCGAATGTCAGTTTAAATTCAACTTTATAATAATGAAATAAAAAAAACTGCGTAGAACCGTTTAAACAGTAATAAAACAATTCACCGTACATTTATATACTCATTAGTTTTAAAAGTATACTAAAATTCGGCAACATTTATAACAGATCGTTGCATAAAAAATTCGTCAGTGCGATTAATTAACCTAATTAATTACGAATTCAGGTGTATACTTCGAACAACCGATATCGTGCTCTCGCGGAATTAAAGAAAAAAAATGTAAAACCGAGCGACTGATGAACAAATTTGGAAAATTACGTATACAATATGTACGTAACGAGAAAAGAAAGTTTCAACTAAAGTTCTATACGTATCTCGTTAAAGAAATCTACGCTGTTATAGATCGCGCGAACGAAAAGAAAAAAAGATTATGCTAATTATATGTACGATTATTTCGTAAAAGAGGTTCATATAGTGTGATTTAAAAATTAAAGGTATATATAGGTAATATAAGTATGTAGTGTACTCACCGATTGACCAGAGCGGTTTTACCAACCGCAACGTCGCCGAGGACAATGACTTTTGAAATACGGGGAAGTAGTGGTTGAGCTGCGCAAACACGGCGCACTACCCCACTGAAATCTCGATCGTGGTAGAACGTTTTGTCCGGTGCGTAAGGTTCCGGCCATTTTCGAATCTGCATATGTATGGATATATATGTAATTCATTCAACAAAACTCGACTTAATTGTATGAATATATACAAACATATGTTTTTGCTTTGCGGTTTTTTTCTTTATTGTATATATATATACGTCAATTTTCGAAAGAGGTTTATTTGTTTTGTGAGGAAATTATTTTTTTTTCTTACGCGTTTATCTACAAAATGATTTTGGGGAAAAAAAATAATTTTACGTATATACAAAAGTATTGAAGAGATATCATATGTGTGTGAAAGAAATTGAAGGCGATATAGATTGTAGTAATTTTTTTTTAAACAAAAAATCTACGAAATTTCGAATTTTTATTGCATGATATGCACATTATGAGTGTTAAGACCGTATTTGCTCACGTAAAAAATTAGCTAGTTATATGAAACATTTATGTAACAAAGGATAAAGTTTATTTTTTTTTTTAAATTTTATTTATTTTACAATAAAAATATACGCTATTATATCTGTCTTCTTACCCTAAAATAGAAATATTAATGTTTTGAGAGTAGATGTATATAAGTACATACATACTATATTAGAGTATTTTATTAATTTTAAATAATTAATTATATTTGAGTAATATATTACATATAGGATCGGTATGTCAATTTGAGGAAGCTACGTGTGAATTAATTGCCAGCGGTTTTTTTTATTTCTATATTTTGTTTTATTGGAATTTTCTCGTTATATATAATTAATATATTAAAAAGTAAAATATTATATATGTATATATATGGGAGATTCCATGTGAAGTGATTCAGTTAAAAAATAGAATTTTGTTTTAATGTATGGAATCAGTAAAAAACTACTTGAATAGAGTGTAACTAAATTTTTAGACCTGAATTTCAATTAATACCAGAGTTGTAGCCAATCAAAAAATCGAATTTTTTTAAATAAATGACTTTTTGGCCATGTTTATCACTTAATAACTCAAAATCTAACCATTTTTTCTTATATACATTAAATTTGAAAAAGTTTATTAATTTCAAGAAGAATCAGTTCAAATATTTCATTTATTTTATTTTAAAACTTTGAATATAGTTATAATCAATAAAAACCTTTATAGTAAAAAAAAAGGTTGTACGATCAAAAATATTTTATCCATCCAAGAATCTAATTCATCGATGATTAATTACCTTCAAAATGGTGCAAAGTTTGAGTGCGGCAGAGCATTTCAGACAAAGTTATGGTGTTTTTAGGCAAATTTCTTAAAAAAAGAGAGCAAAAGCATTTTTATGAAGAAAACAAACTAACCATATACTTGCATTCAAACAATATGGCACTATTACTCCTCAATATTACTAAAATATACTATTTATTGTTAGTTACTGATACTTTTATTTAGTTATTATTTAAGTCTGATACTTTTAGTTATACCTGTTATATAATTGGATTTATTGGAATTATAAAAAGTTTCAGGTATTTATCCAATTATATAACAGGTATAACTGCTTATACCTACTGTTTTGTGTTTGTAAGCAACTTAGAGATTAAAATGTATCAGCGACTAACAATAAATAGTATATTTTAGTAATATTGAGGAATAATAGTGCCATATTGTTTGAATGCAAGTATACGGTTAGTCTGTTTTCTTCATAAAATGCATTTGCTCTCTTTTTTTATGAAATTTGACTAAAAACACCATAACTTTGTCTGAAATGCTCTGCCGCACTCAAACTTTGCATTATTTTGAAGGTAATTAATCATCGATGAATTAGATTCTTGGATGGATAAAATATTTTTGATCGTACAACCTTTTTTTTTACTATAAAGGTTTTTATTGATTATAACTATATTCAAAGTTTTAAAATAAAATAAATGAAATATTTGAACTGATTCTTCTTGAAATTAATAAACTTTTTCAAATTTAATGTATATAAGAAAAAATGGTTAGATTTTGAGTTATTAAGTGATAAACATGGCCAAAAAGTCATTTATTTAAAAAAATTCGATTTTTTGATTGGCTACAACTCTGGTATTAATTGAAATTCAGGTCTAAAAATTTAGTTACACTCTATTCAAGTAGTTTTTTACTGATTCCATACATTAAAACAAAATTCTATTTTTTAACTGAATCACTTCACATGGAATCTCCCATATATATATAATTTATTAAGTTCATCTTCATTCGCCAAAAATCAAGTACTTATATACAAGTAGAATTCATTACACCATATTTTTATAATAACGTTTGTGCGTTAAGAAATAGCTATTTTATAGGTTATAATTAACCATTTTTTACGCATATATAAATATTGGCTGTTTTTCAACTTAAGGGCAGTCCGTACTCATAGCTTCACAAATCCACCACCCGAATTTTGCGAGCAAAAGTGGCGCTGCCGTCAGATAAGCTGAGTTCATATTCGACAATAATTATGAACATTTATAGGAAATAGAGTTTCTACCACACAAAATCAGAGTTGAGCGCCATAGCTATTGATGTTTTTTTTTTTTTAACGTCGCTCTTTTTACGCTCCCAAACCGGTGCCAATCAGCGACGGGGGCATGCGATGTCTTTTGTTAAGAAAGCACTTGTTGAAAAATACTTTTCCCCAGTGGTGCTCGTGTCAATCGGCAGAGACTGGGCGCGAATCCGGGATCTCCGGGTTACGAGCCGAACGCTCTACCGACCGAGCCATCGCAGGCCCAGCTATTGATGTAATGATTAATTACATATTGCTTACCTGATCGAAAAGTCAGTATTTTCGACGAATAGTAAAGAGTACGAATCAATTCTGAGAACACATACCGAAGTCACTTCGTACTTATCACTATTCGTCGAAAATACTAACTTTTCGATCAGCTAAGTAATATGTAATTAATCATTACATCAATAGCTATGGCGCTTAACTTTGATTTTGTGTAGTAAAAACTCTATTTTTTTTTAATTGTCCAAAATTGTTGTCGAATATGAACTCACAAGGGGAGTACTTGACCTCCGGGAAACGGATCTTATCCTAATTTTGGTATGTCTTTTATAATATAAAAATGTGAAGAAAGCCAAGCTATCTCTTGCCAATGGCCACTTTTACGGGAGTTATTCGATATCTAATAATAATATTAGTAAAAATTACTTCTAATTTGATCGCTTATAGTTCAAAAACAAATAAAGATAGGTACTCAAACCAAAAACCAAAAGAAAGTTGAGTTCAAGTAGATATGTTATGAAAAAAAGAAGCTCAAATTGTTTAATTTGGAGCAAAGTTATGAAGAAAATAAGAATTTTAAGATTATTAGGCCAAAAGAAACAATACATTTTTCATATAAAATTTTGGTTAAAATTTCTTCAATTTCTTATTTTCTTCATAACTTTGCTCCAAATTGAGCAATTTGAGCTTCTTTTTTTCAAAACATATCTACTTGAACTCAACTTTCTTTTGGTTTTTGGTTTGAGTACCTATCTTTATTTGTTTTTGAGTTATAAGCGATCAAATTAGAAGTAATTTTTACTAATATTATTATTAGATATCGAATAACTCCCGTAAAACTGGCCATTGGCAAGAGATAGCTTGGCTTTCTTCACATTTTTATATTATAAAAGACATACCAAAATTAGGATAAGATCCGTTTCCCGGAGGTCAAGTACTCCCCTTATCAGTCTATCTGACGGCAGCGCCACTTCTGCTCGCAAATTTTCGGGTGGTGATATATTCAACTATACTCTACGGACTCTCCTTAAGGGGATGTCATACCGACATGCTTACCGACATTTATAGATTCAAACTTTAAAAGAGCAATAATTACTTTTTTCACAATGTACGAGCTATTCCCTCGTAGGAAGAAGTTATTAAACTCTTATTGAAGTTTGATCCGTAAATGTCGGTATAACCATGTTGGTTCGACCTCCTCTTATGGAGATGTCATAACTATAATTACAGATTCCTATATTACATTTTCGTTATTTAACTCTACATTTATTTTTGATTTTTCGATGATTATTGCTGTATTCGCGCATTTGTTATGGATCGGAAAATACGCGATGATAAAAACGATTAGTAAACATCAAAAATTGTAAATAAATTACGAAAATGTCGGTAAACGTGTATAGTTTTGTATAGATTCAGACATCCACTTAAAAATCTTTTACACTTCTACTATAGGGTATAGGGTTACATTGATTTAAGATACAAGTAATATTTTTGATAAAACATTTTCCTTAGTACGCGAGAATTTGTGAATATATTTGTTTCAAACTTACAAGAATTATATAATATAATAAATTAATACTATAATTAAATACTATAGTGTTGAAACGATATAATTCATAAAGTACTTTTAAAAAATATGTTTTTTAAAAAATACTTTTAAAAACAAGTTCAGAATGGCTATAGTTACAAACCTATAAAATATCAATTTTATCCCCAAAATATTAAAAATCGACCAATATTTGTAACGTATTTATGTAACCTTACAGGTAACGTTAGTACATATGTTCTATTTTAAAAAATTAAATCCAACAATTTTATAGTGATCAATCAATTAAATTTGTGAACGAGCCTGCAGAAAGTTGTATAATTTATGAGTTGTCGTAACTTGAATAAACATGTACTTTCTATTCAAATTTCGTATATAGATAAATAAATTATTCTAATTCTAAAAGATTAGTTAATTTTATTGTTTTGAAATAAACGCAAAAACTTCAACTTTGTGGATTACTTTTTTTTATTGCACACCAATTATTAATTTATACTTGTAAAATAAAGTTTTTCAAAATTATTGTTGAAATATGTTATATAGATATTTAAAAGAATTAATTTAAACGTGACGTTTGAGTATCTTTAAATGCGAATGGTACGATAAACGCGATGCTATGTGCAAAATCGTTAAAATATCGATTAAATTAAAAAAAACAATGATACCTGTAAAAAAAAGTTTGCCCACGCTAAAAGTTTGTAGATACGCGAATTTTTGTTGTATATATATTATATATAACAAGAAAAGTCAACATTTAAATAACCTCAACATTTTTAAATGATATATATATAACATTTGAACGTTGTTTGAAATTGAAAAGAAAGCTGTGGGGGTGTGGCATACCTGGTGAGTTACCGACCGAGCAAGAAAAGATAATTATTACATTTATTTAACAAAGTATACAATGTTATGCAAAACCCGAATAGAGATAAGTGATTCAACAAAGTTTCAGGTCAATACAAGAAAGAGACCCTACAAAATTGCTGCACTGTAAAATCACGGAAAATTGTACCATTTTCGGAGAAGAAACTTTTTAGGGTGTCTTTGTTTTATTGACCTGAAACTTTATAGTACGTCTTATTATTTAATTATCTAGTACTTCTGTATTCGAGTTTTGCATAAAATTGCGCATAATTTAAAATAAATGTAATAATTATCTTTTTTTGCTCAATCGATGAGCCCATTACAGAAATCTACCTTTTCCAACCTAAAAGTTGTATTTCGAAAAATAACTTAAAAATTTGAAAATATTCATCAAGAGAATTTTAAACATTTGGAAGGGGTATAAGGTTCGATTTTTAACAAAAAATAATTTTTTCAATTATAATTGAGTAAGCGAAGTTGTGTCAGTAATTTTGATTTGAAAAAATAGCAAAATTTTCAACCCAAAAATCGTGTAGAAATTGTGAACTATAAAAATTTTGAAAAAATTCACATATACTTATACTGTTTAAAGTAAGCCCGGTGTCGATTTGTTAAAAATTAATCCTCATTACATTTAAAAAACTTAAGAAAATTGCTATTTCAGGGTCCGACATCCCCTTAAATTTTGATTTGCTTTATCACAAGCTCGAAAGTTTATACGTTGAATTTAAAAATTTGTTTCGGATTTTTTTACTACTTATACGCAGAAACTATTATAACTTTTAATTATAGTTTCAGCATTTATGGACTCACTTCAGCTTTTATTTTTTTTTAATTTTTCAATTTCCGTTCTTTTTAACCTTGAAAAATTGACTTCACTTTAGGTTAATTAAAATATAACCATTTTCATAGTCTTTGTTTTTCAAAAATTCACCTTACACCAAAAAAAAAACTAATTGAACAATTTCATTTTTTACGAAATCACTATATATACGTGTGTATGTAAGAATCGGATACGCGATTATGACTAACCATCATCGATTGCGAAATATCCCGCACGGATATATCCAACGCGGAGTAACGTCTTGTACTTACGTATTATTAAAAAGAAAAAAGAAACAGACTAAGTACATTTTAGATACCTATAAATTCATATTTTAGTCTCAATTGAATTTTCAATTTGTGGTAAAAATAGCTATATATTTTTTTACAAAAATATACCTTTTTTTTATCTTTTTCCAACAAATCAATACACACCAATTACATACAAAATCAATTTGCTTACAAAACGCGCGTCGTCGTTAAATAAAAAAAACGAAAATAAGGTTATACGCTCGAAGCAACATAAATACCAAGAAAAAAAAAGAAAAGAAATACTAATCCATGGTACGTACCGTACGATCAGTGCTAACATCACTGTTGATCATCTTGTAAATCGCCGATCGGCTTTCCAGCATCTCTCAGCGTTCTTCGCCACTCGTCCACACATCACTCGGAAAATCTCATCGTTCGAACGAAAACGAGTAAAATTAAAAAAATTACACCAACGAAAAAGAGAAGCACGCAGACGTAAGTACTTTAAAAAAAAAAATAGGAAAACTGTAGGTATATGTTGGTGTGTAGAATATAGACGAAAAGTTGGTTACCGCGGCAGGTGCTGCGTACCGAATGTGTGTATATGTGCAGTGCTCTATCGCACAATACGTAAAATGTATATATATACATGTATATTCACTCCGCAGGGGAGACGCGGTTGCCTGAACACGAGTATATACACGCGCGGATGGTCACTCGTCACTGGTATAGAGGGGGGTGCACAGGAAAATGGGGAGGGAGAGCTCAAGTTTTTCTCCTATCTCTTTTGTGTACCTTTTTCTTTTTTGAATAACAATGGCGTGATATGTACCGCTATATATATATATATACACACGCACCGAGCTCCTTTGTTTACCTTTGAACCGCGTATACCGTGGGTGTGTGTGTGTGTGTACGCACTTGGAATTTTATTTATTTTTTTTATACTCTTTTCGGCACTTGAATGAGAAATTTTGTTTACCAATGTTGAGTATATATATATATAGCTGTAAGGTAAAAGACCCAGTGACTGCATTGGACACCAAAATTTAGTATTTATTTTAAGAAAATTGTTTCTAATTGAAAAAAGAAACTATGCAAAACAAAAAGTCACTTAATTAAATCAGTATTCATAGTCGAATTTGTTTCCTACATATTTTTATATAATAGATATATTAATGATTCTGTTCAACAACTAGGACATGTCCAACTACTGGGTCTTTTACCTTATAAGAAAAACAAATTTGTAAGTATAGTCATTTTAAAAAAAAGATGCGACAAATTGGTTGTAAGTGCATGTGTATATGATATATATGACACTTATTTAAAAATCAAACGAACTTACCAAGTGAAGTTCGATTGTAATTATACGAGAACTTCGCTCGAAGAGATTATATTAAATATAATCTCGAGAGCGAAGTTTCGAAGTATAAATGATGTCATTCGGGTTTATTATATACGATTATGCGAGATATTCTATATTGAATGATGCACTTCCCGAATGAGTATATATATATATATAGCAATAATTAAAAATTAAGTATGTGCAAGATATTATATCGAACAAACTATAGTAGATCGGATCGTATACATGTGTCTCCTATTATTTTCTTTCACATTATTCTCGACGACAAATCGTGTTATATTTTTCTAACTTAAAAATTTTAAGAACTTTTAACATACTGAAAATTGGTGTGATGTACACATTAAATCTTAATCATATATAGTGCTCTATACGCAATGTTAAATTTATACTTAATCTATTTATCTATATTTATTTATTTATTTATTTATTTATTTATTTATTTATTTATATCCAGAGTTACATAGATTCTATATAGGGGAGGACGGGGCTAAGTTGCCCGTTTTTATTTTATGAATTTTTTTCTCAGCGAATTTTGATTATTTTTACACTCCATCATGGACAGAAAATAAGTTCAACATCTTATAATTACTTACCTGATTTTTACCGAATGTAAAAATTTAAAAATAAAAAATCTATATCAACGTTGAAAACAAATCGTTTTGGGCATCTTGGCCCCGAGGCTGGGGCTAATTTGATCAATTCTTGGGGCTAAGTACCCTATCTTTTAACATGCGTTTTCCAAACTTATAAAAAATTTTACCTAGTTTTTCAATTTTACATAGTTTAATGTATTTTAACACACAACGGCTTAATTCATTTAATAAATGAATAAATTAACAAATTAACTCTCTTTTCATTTAAAATTGCTCTAAATAACATTTTATTTATACTTCTATAATATGTCCATTTAAGCTTACATTAGGCTTTAATTTTCTTTTCGGTCAATCTTCAAAAATATTTTCTTTTCCAACGCCTAAAATTGGACTTTTCGGGAAATTATTAGTTTTTGAAAGATTACTGTCCTTTGAAAAGTTCTTGCAGATATCTTACGTTCTTAACTAGAGATAGTCAAAAGTATGCGTAATCCGTGTTCGAAAATTTACGATCTGGAAAAGGTTCTCTATCGATACCACTTACCGCTCCTTTTACCAACAGAATTTAAAAACGAACATTGATATTGAAAAACGGTCTTTATAAAATACTAAATACATGTACGTGAGAACTATTATTCAATTTAGTTTGAATCTAACGCATTTTTTTGGTACTAACTTTTCGAGTGCTTTAAATTTACAAATGCATCTCGAGTCAAAGATTTGTAAATGAAAAAGTAACTATCTTTCCCGGGCACAATTTTAAAAAATGCATTGTACATGAAAATATTCCAAAAGGTTAAATTAGTTCCCTGATCAACTTAGCCCCGTCCTCCCCTACATCATATATAAAAAATACATAAAATATACAAAATTATGCACTCGACATTCGCAGACTGTTACAGTGCAGCAATTATCTTACAACAATAAGCTACTACAACTCCTCGAATCCTACTGATGGAAATGTATGATTCCCTGTTCGTAGGTCCGGATTATTATTCAGGCTGTTATTCCCACAACAATGACTTCTAACCATACTATCATACATTCTTTTTTCATTCATTCATATAGGTACTTTGGCGCTACAATTACATCTTGGTTATATTTTTTATAGCAACATGTATATATTTATTTATTTATTTATTTTATTGACAGTGGGTCCATTTATCTAAGAACCCGATGCGCCATATTAAACCTTGATTTGAAAATAATTTTCTTAAAATTAACTTGCAAGTTAATCGGGACATTGGATTCAACTGCACCCGCCACCGAAAAATCCCGGTACACATCTGAAAAAACACAACCGGAGAATTTCGGAGTGACGGATTTGAATCCGCGCTCTTTGAGCACCGTCAGAATTATTCTGGAGGTAAGAACTTTACCTCTGAGCCATTGACCGCTCATATAGCTATAGGTTAACATCATTGATGTATATATACAACACAAACAAGATGTGATGAACCTTGTGGCATATATATGTACCTGATCTAACAGCAACACTCACCGTTTGAACAATTTTTTTACTCTCGATAGGAAAAATAAATATTTTAAACACCACCGTATTTGAGTAAAAACGTCGTACGATGTTTCGTCTGCCAGGATTTGCAGACCTCTTCTGGTACTTAAATTTTATTAAAATACACGGATAAACGAGAGGAGATTTACCGTTTGAGTACGCAAAGGTAAATAAGATCGCAACCACTTCAATGCAACTAATCAATGAGTCTAGAATACGATAATTGGTATAGGAATGGTCTCCAGTGAATAAAATAAAAATAGTAAGAAAACAAGTAAAAAGTAGTGCTGATGTGTATTAAGCCTAGATAGTAACATTTCTTCTTTTTGGATACATTTACGTTTCCTTTATTTTTCTTATCTTTTTCATGTACTATCACTTACGTTTCCGAGACTCTTATTACTATTTTTTTACATTAATTTAAACCTACCAAGATCATAATTAATTTGTACGAGTCTTTAATTTTGCCACATTTATTGTATGAGCCACAAATTTGGTCTTCTACACACAAATTAATGTTAAAAAGTTAGAATCTGTACAGCACAAATTTTCGAGATAAATAATATATGGCTTATAAGGACAGGATACCGATGGGGTATTATGCTCATGATTATCGAATATACCTAAGTATGCTATTGTACGATATAAAATTGTTAATAATATTATTTGCTGTTGGTAGCAATTCCAATATATATAAGATGATCATTTTTTGAATACAAGATAACAAATAATTACACTTTTAATTCCCCGATGTTTCGTTTAAGAAGAATATAGAATAATTTCCTAATGATATTAAGGGGGTGTCATACTCAATTAAATATTCGAATTTCGCGCCATAAAATAGCAGACGAAAAAACAACTAATTTACTCATAACAATTAATAAAAATAAATTTACGCAAAACCGGGAATAATTTGTCCTCCGTTATGTAATTGTTTATCATTTTACAAAGTTTCAAGCTATTATAACAACATGTCGTCGAGAATGCATTTTTCAAGATTTTCTTGGCAACATTTTGTAAATTTTGTAAAATGACAGCATATCAATGGGCAACTAACTCCTGGTTTTGCATAAATTTATTTTTATTAATTGTTATAAGTAAATTAGTTGTTTTTTCGTCTGCTATTTTATGGCGCGAAATTTGAATTTTTAATTAAGTATCATACCCCCTTAAAGCAGTGCCAATAGATTAAACTTTTGCGTTGTAATTATTTGTAAGATTTGTAACTACTTGGTACTCTTTAAAGAGTATTATAGCGCACCTCATATATAAATAATGTTGTGGAAGGGTTTTATGCCCGTTTGATATAAATAAAAAAAATTAATCAAATTTTTACCTAATAATAACTTGTTTCGAAAGATTTCCCAGACTTTATTAATTTGTAATAAAAAAAAAAGTAAAAAAATAAGGTAAGGTATTTGAATGCAAATAAAAGTATAAGGAAAAGTAATAAAATAAAAAAATATAAATGTTAAACGCAAGAAATATCAAAAAACGGATGGAGTCTTACGGTTTCCCAACTTTTATTACTATTTCTTATTTTTTCTTACTTCTTATTATTTTCTCTAGGGGTGTGAAAGATTTTCAAAAGCAATATTCATAAAGCATAATAAATTTGAAATAGTAGATCTCTCTTCATTTACTAATACAGATTTACACCGACATTAATTAATTTCTCAAATTTATCTTACAATGTCTAAGTCTGTTCTAATGCATGAGCTAAGGCACATTCTACGATGCCCAACAATTGTGAGTGTGCTAAATAAAATTTAGAAAATATAAAAATTAAAAACTTTATTTGTAAAATCGACTTCCCTTAAAGGACCAAAAAGGACCGAGATATAGTTTGTTTCCAATAATTGCATCGAAAAGCTTTGGAATAGTATACTAATATAATGTAGAGAGGTCAACAATTGGTAACATATACCATTTTTGTCCTCTGAGTCAAAGATTGTAGTGTGACAAATTATTCCTTCGTAAAATTAGGAACAACACAAGAATCAAAAGACTAACAAGGAGAACATCATGTGTTTAAGAAACGGATCGTGCCCAGCTTGTAGGATATGTTTTCTAATATTAAAGTACGAAAAGAGCTAGAGTCGCAGTCTCTAGCAACCGTATTTTCAAAAGTTATACGTTATTAAAGCAAAATTTACAAAACAAATAATCAAAGATTAACATTCAAACCAAAGTTTAGTGGAATGCTGAGATAAAATAGATATAATTTAAAAAAAAGTACGCTTAAATCCGTTAGAATGGAGGAAAGTTACAGCCAAATTAAGAATTTTAAGAAATTTACGTTAAAAAATTAATAAAATTTGTAGTGCCCAATTTTTGTATAAAACTTCTTCTAAATTATTTTTTTTAAATTATATCTATATTTTACCTCAGCTTTCCACTAAACATTGGTTTGATTGTTAATATTTGGTAGTTTAGAAGTTACAAGTGTTTAAAGTTAAGCCTCTTTTTTTATATATTTATTTTAGAAAACATATCCTATATAAGCTGGGCACGATCCGTTTCCCAAACATACGATGTTCTCCTTGTAGCAGATACAATTATTTAGTTCTATTTATTTTTTTGTTAGGTATCCAAATAATATTAACATAACGCGTAAAATGTAGAGATCTATAAAATACTCGACAATTGTAACTAAAATGTACTCCGGATTTTTTCATATTTTTATACAATTTGGTTAAGATCCGTTTCCCGGAGATATGGCACTCTCCTTATGTAAGCCAAAAAAAAAATTAAAATTAAAATTAAATGAGTACATAAAAAAGAATGATAATTTTATATAATGCTCTCAAGTATGGTCACCGTACACAAGGGAAAACTGTCAAAGACTTGAATCTGTTCAGCATAAATTTTTAAGATATATTAGTTTTAAGAGTGGTAATCCGATGTCATTTGATAATCATGACTAACCTATTGCCGAAAATTTATCTCTTCCAACTATCGCTTCATTGCACAATTACAATCTAGCCCTTTTTGCATATAAGTTACTTAACGAAATGATAAATTGTGAAAATTTGTTAACTCTTATTACGTATAGGGATCTACCGTATTCATTAAGAAATCAGCGTTTATTATTTGAATTTAAGACTTTAAGAAATTACACGTTTAACTCACCTATTTTTCGTTTACGTAGACTATGGAATTCGATTCCATCTAATATCATTAATTTGCCTATGGGTCAATTTAAGAAGTCAGTAAAGTCACTTTTTGCGACTTTTCATTGAGCATGTTAGTATATTAAGTATTTACTTTAAGTTGAATTTATGTATTTCTTTTCTTTTCTTTTATATTTTGCTATTGAGAGCGCTTATCTATCAATATGTTCGATTTATTTTATAATTTAATTATATATGTATAAGGGCTTAATAAGCCCGTTTATCTTTTGAAATAAATAAATAAATAAATAAATAATTTTTATTATTTTCTTAATTTATCAACATCTCTATTTTGCGTTTTTTGTTATGAATCTAAATTTAAAAAAAATGCTTTTAATACTTTTAGGAAGCTTAAGTATTTTTTGCTTAAGCTTTAGTTATAGGTTTAGTTTTAAGTATTAGTCTTAAGTTTATAGTTTTAAGTTGCCAGACCTACGTACAGATAAATTAATTTTATCTCTGTAGGAATTGCGGCATATTCATAATGTTGTAATTTTATCTGGTTTAATAAATAAATAAATACACACACTATAAAGTCGTTTTTTGTTTTAAGTTATAATTTAAGTCAGTCTTATACCAGACCTTTGACGGGCACTATTGTATCTCTATATAGGATGTTTAGTCGGATATTTACTTATATTTTAGACTTAGACAACGTATGTATTTCTGGTAAATAAGTAAATAAAAAAAAATTAGTAAAATAAAAAAACCGACTCGGTGGCGGAGTGGCGGAGACGCACCTCGGCCGATCACGAAAGTTAAGCAGCACTGAGTGCGGTTGGCACTTGGATGGGTGACACCATTCTTGTGCGGCTTTCGGGATCGGTTAGGTGTTTTTCCACACTTCACAACGTGAGCGGAAGGTGTGGAACATTCGGTTTCGGTGTTTGGGCCTACGCAAGGTGACCTCAACATCTAAACAGAATGTTTCAATACACCGGCCGTCTCTGACGAATATTAAAAGGCCCTGAACAGGTGCCTGTAAAGGACCTTTAAAAATGTAATGGGGTGAAGATCAGGGCCTGTTTTATGTAATACTATTTGTGGGTATGTTCAGGTGATATTAAGCACTGAATTAGTATAGTAAAACTAAATCTGAATGTATTTGTTATTTTACATTTGTTTTTAATTGTTAACCTTTAGAGGCCGGGATTTTCTGGTTCAAAAAAGCTTCTTTTTTCAATAAAATTAATGTCTAAGAACATCGAATCACTTTTAACCTTACAGGACGGGGATTTGGGTTTACTGTTTTCTCTCACTTTCTATAGAAATCGAGTTTATGTGTTTGTTTACATCTCAAAACTACACATGTAAAGGGTCGATCATGGGCATGGCCCGTAGAGGTTAATAGGTTAAAAAAACGTTATCTTACATGTGTAACAGCTTTTGTACTCTAAAAACCACAAAATATACTAATATAAAGTTATAAATATAAGGTAATTAGGCGTGCGTACATGCGTGTGTGTGTGTGTGTGTGTGTGTGTGGCGTGTGTGTGCGTATAGGTTTTGTAAATAGAATAAAATGCATTTTAAGACATTAATATTTATTAAACATAAATATTATAGATAATATAATTAAAATATATGGTTTAATATAAGTTCCAAATAATTACAACAATCTTAATATAATATAATATTAATAACTTTGCACTTTTTTATACAATACAAAATTAAATCTTTTCACATATTTAAAGCAATATAATACTGCATAAACTTTTATATTATTAAAGTGTTTTTCTAAATTTTCACTATTTATATATTGTATTTTCCTTTTCAATCGATACCTTCGAACTCTTAGTAAATTAAGCTTCTGAGCATTATCAATTTTTTTATTCATTTTATATTTATAAAAAATTCTTGATAAAATTCTAACCTGAAAATTTATATACATACTATATAATTTGTAGATACTATTACTAACCTCACATTCGAACTAACAAAATTGACTTTTATCGAGACGAATCTCGGCGAATGCGAGACGGTGAGGACCGGGATGGGAAAAATTGGAATGTTTTCACCACCACATATATAGGTGGTAGCGGTACGTCCCTGTAAAAACCCGTTTATTGAGTGTATACGGGGTGATGAGCAAAGAAAATAAAAAAAAAATAGTATAATAAAAAAACTTTTTCGTGGTACATGTAAATTATTTTAACGGGATGTCGAACCCAAGTTACAGGGATCTACACCTTTCAACATAAGAATTATGTTAAAAAATATTAAATTAAAAATCTGAAAAAATTCATTTGAGTAGTTTAAAACAAAAGCGAGGGCATGGCGTTTTGATTTTTCAAGAATAAATAAATTTGTTAATAATAATTGAATAAACAATTTAATTATTGGTCTAGAAAGGCATGAATTTTTAACACAAAAATCAGGATTAAATTACAAATTTAAAAATCTGAAAAAATTTGAGTATACTGTTTTCTCTCACTTTTCTAGAGAAATCGAGTTTATGTGTTGTTTACATCTCAAAACTACACATGTAAAGGGTCGATCATGGCATGGCCCGTATAGGTTAATAGTTAAAAAACGTTATCTTACATGTGTAACAGCTTTGTAATCTTAAAACCACAAATATACTAATATAAAGTTATAAATATAAGGTAATAGGCGTGCGTACATGCGTGTGTGTGTGTGTGTGTGTGTGTGTGTGTGCGTGTGTGTGCGTATAGGTTTTGTAAATAGAATAAAATGCATTTTAAGACATTATATTTATTAACATAAATATTATAGATAATATAATTAAATATATGGTTTAATATAATTTCCAAATAATTACAACAATCTTAATAAATATAATATTAATAACTTTGCACTTTTTTTGTTTTTAAGTAATAATTTAAGCAGTCTATACCAGACCTTTGACGGCACTATTGTATCCTATAAAGGTGTTTAGTCGGATATTGATTTACTTATATTTTAGTGACTGAGACAACGTATGTATTCTGGTAAATAAAGTAAATAAAAACATTAGTAAAATAAAAAAAAAAACCCTACTACGGTGGCGGAGTGGCGGAGACCGCACCTCGGCCGATCACGAAGTAAGCAGCATCTGAGTGCGGTTGGCATTGGAGGGTGACACCATTCTGTGCGGCTTTCGGGATCGGTAGGTGTTTTCCACACTTCACAACGTGAGCGGAAGGTGTGGAACATTCGGTTTCGGTGTTTGGGCTACGCAAGGGACCTTCAAATCTAAAACAGAAATGGTTTCAAATACAACGGCCGTCTCGAGACGAATCTCGGCGAATGCGAGACGGTGAGGACCGGGATGGGAAAAATTGGAATGTTTTCACCCCCACCATAGGTGGTAGCGGTACGTCCCTGTAAAAACCCGTTTATTGAGTGTATACGGGGTGATGAGCAAAGAAAATAAAAAAAAATAGTATAATAAAAAAACTTTTTCGTGGTACATGTAAATTATTTTAACGGGATGTCGAACCCAAGTTACAGGGATCTACACCTTTCAACATAAGAATTATGTTAAAAATATTAAATTAAAAATCTGAAAAAATTCATTTGAGTAGTTTAAAACAAAAGCGAGGGCATGGCGTTTTGATTTTTCAAGAATAAATAAATTTGTTAATAATAATTGAATAAACAATTTAATTATTGGTCTAGAAAGGCATGAATTTTCAACACAAAAATCAGGATTAAATTACAAATTTAAAAATCTGAAAAAATTTGAGTATACTGTTTTAAACATCTCTAAGGGCATGGCGCTCACAATTTTTTTAAAAATTTAATCTTTTGTTTATAAAAAAATATTAAAAATTACCATTTTCTGAGTCCGACATCCCCTTAAATAAATAATCATATTTTTACTTGGGTCCAAATGCAAACAAAAACCGAACTCAAAAATTTCAATCACCTATATAACTATACGGAAATGAAAAATATTTAAAAAATAAGTAAATAAACTTTGTTAAACAATATAGAAAAAGATATATTTTTTGAAAAAAAAACAACCTATAAATACTTTTGATAATATATAAATATACCAACAAATTTATTAAGAAGTAGCAAATGGCGATATTAATTTTTAAAGCGCATGCGTTTTCCGAATCCTAAAAGCAATAACTCTGTCTATAGCAGAAGAGCAATTTAAGTATACACTAGCCAGTGTTTTCGGTTATTCCTGCCACATCTGATATTGCGTATATAACAAAGTAAATATAATATACGATATTTAATTCTCACTTTGTTATACAATTTATCGCGTTTTTAATAATATCTTAATTTATTTACTTATTGTCGCAAACACGTTTTATAGCTGCATATCCGTCATTTGAATACACTGTTTATAGGTTGTGTTTATGTCGTAACATTGTTTAATAAATCTTATTAGTTACAGAGTGCATTTTTTTGTTTTCTCTTGATACTCGATTTTTTTTTTAATTTGTATTTACTTAATCAGTATTATTTACAAAGGTAAGTTCTACAGAGGCACATATATGTACAAAAGTCTGTATGTATAGATACAGTTATAGAATGTATGCAATATAACTTAATACTGCTTTAAACTAATGAAATATTTATTAATAGTTTCAACGATATTGCGTATATTTCATGCAATTATTCAGTATTACTTTTAACTCAAACTTTTATTTTATTCTTAACCATCAGTTTACTTAATTTTAGAGTTTTGAGAGCTTGATAATAGTTGATTGTATAACTTTATTTGGAAGTTTAATTTAATTTATTACTACTCTGAATGTATGTGTCTAATACAACAAATTATTGTAACTTTTTCCAGGCAAATCAACAATGGCAAGAAAAGAACGAGGATTGTTCAGAATGATTTTCCTAGAATTCTTCAGATCGTTTAAACCAAATATACCTAAACACACTTGTGTAGGAGTCGATTACTTGGGCACAAAGTATTACGAAATTGAAAGATTAAAGTCCGTTCATAAAAAGCCTAATCGATACTTTGTACCAAAGGAAAAGGATAATTTTGAACAAGAATTGCCAGCTGAGTGGGAAGCATGGTTGAGAAATCGACGAAAGGTTCCACCTACGGAAGCAGAGGTACATTTTTTTAATAATGAAAATATTAGATTGAAATAATTTCTGATAAACTTTTGGGCATCACATGGTGATTATATTCTTTAATATTTTAACTAACTGAAAAAGTTAGCATTGTAAAATTAGATTTTTATTTACAAATGTAGTTTAAAATTCTTATGAACTGTATAACAAAATTATATTACTATTTAATTAGTTTTATTCCATTCAATACATTATTATTATAGAAAAATTATCAATATTTTGATAGCGATTAAGTAACAAAAGTAAATGCTTTGTTAGATGATTATTTATTGGCTTATTGCCAATTTTTCATTAAGTATCATTATAATAGTGAATAAAATAATTTTTTTAGGTTCTGGAAAACTATCAAATGATATTAACCAAAAGAAAGAATGCAGCAGAAATTGAAGCAGTTTATGCTGAAGAACGCAAATTGCAAGTAGTAAGTCCAGATGCAAAACCTGTTAATCAACACTCTTCAATGAATTTCCCAGTGTACGATGAGTACAAAGAGCAAGGTCGAAACTACAAGGTCAAATGGAAAAAATAAAATAATTAAGTATGAAAATGCTTGTTATTTTCAATTAGAATATTTTCAAATGTGTGCTGAGCAACAACTTAAAGTGTAAATAAAGTGCATAATTTGTTAAATATATTTGTATATACTTTAAGCAGTTATAAATAAAATAATTTAATTTTATAAAGTGTAAGGTAGTTTTGATATAACAAATTATTGTAACTTTTTCCAGGCAAATCAACAATGGCAAGAAAAGAACGAGGATTGTTCAGAATGATTTTCCTAGAATTCTTCAGATCGTTTAAACCAAATATACCTAAACACACTTGTGTAGGAGTCGATTACTTGGGCACAAAGTATTACGAAATTGAAAGATTAAAGTCCGTTCATAAAAGCCTAATCGATACTTTGTACCAAAGGAAAAGGATAATTTTGAACAAGAATTGCCAGCTGAGTGGGAAGCATGGTTGAGAAATCGACGAAAGGTTCCACCTACGGAAGCAGAGGTACATTTTTTTAATAATGAAAATATTAGATTGAAATAATTTCTGATAAACTTTTGGGCATCACATGGTGATTATATTCTTTAATATTTTAACTAACTGAAAAAGTTAGCATTGTAAAATTAGATTTTTATTTACAAATGTAGTTTAAATTCTTATGAACTGTATAACAAAATTATATTACTATTTAATTAGTTTTATTCCATTCAATACATTATTATTATAGAAAAATTATCAATATTTTGATAGCGATTAAGTAACAAAAGTAAATGCTTTGTTAGATGATTATTTATTGGCTTATTGCCAATTTTTCATTAAGTATCATTATAATAGTGAATAAAATAATTTTTTTATAGGTTCTGGAAAACTATCAAATGATATTAACCAAAAGAAAGAATGCAGCAGAAATTGAAGCAGTTTATGCTGAAGAACGCAAATTGCAAGTAGTAAGTCCAGATGCAAAACCTGTTAATCAACACTCTTCAATGAATTTCCCAGTGTACGATGAGTACAAAGAGCAAGGTCGAAACTACAAGGTCAAATGGAAAAAATAAAATAATTAAGTATGAAAATGCTTGTTATTTTCAATTAGAATATTTTCAAATGTGTGCTGAGCAACAACTTAAAGTGTAAATAAAGTGCATAATTTGTTAAATATATATTTGTATATACTTTAAGCAGTTATAAATAAAATAATTTAATTTTATAAAGTGTAAGGTAGTTTTGATATAGGTGGATAATATAGAATGAAAAGGATTAAATCTAACAATTTTATGAGAAAGTAAAAATATTTAATTTATTGCTGTAATATGTAGGTACAATAAATGCTTTGAAAATCTGCAATTGGTAAAGAGTCTTTGCAAAATTAATTTGTTTGATAAAAGATCAAATATATCTATTATGTCTAGTATGAAGTATGAACTTTTTATCATCATATTCCAAATAGATTTTAATATGAAAAATAGTGTAAAATGTTAATGTTTGTTATTCATAGAAATTGATTACCATTAATAAATAATCTAAAAAATAATATTGAATTATTAGAATATTGGTAATAAAGTAAATCCTGTGTGATGCTTTAATTTTTCTACAGTAAATTGCATAAAAACCTTTTTTTTTCATAAACTTATAACAAAGGTAAAATGCTAATTTCAAGTATAACAATCAAATTAATGACATTCTCTAAAATCAGCAACAGTCCTTTCTTTACATACGACCTCCATTTCTGTAAAAATAATAGAAAAATTATAAATATGTTGTACAATTTTATATGTTAATAACAAATGAGAATCTACCTTACTGGCTTAACTTGTATCATCATTTCCTTGATATTTATTTTAGTATAAAACGTGTTTCCTTTGATTGTCTTGAATATTATGATAATCAATGACTAGAATGATGTTATAATAGATGTTGAAAATGTTTAAAATTGAGTATTTACATGTTAATATTCCTGAGATCCTTAAAACTCTTTTTAACAACATTTTGCACCAAATGCAATATTCCATAAATTTCATCTTGAAATTCTTAATTCATTTCAAAAGTTCTACTCCATTTTTATGTACAAGGAATTTAAAAAAAATAATAACAAATAACTACAAGTAATAACAAATTAAAAAACTATTTGATATCCAATCGAAAATAAACAATGGTATTTCTAAGATTTAAGAGAGGCATAAAAAAAGTATAAAGAAAGTATTTCTTTTTAGAAGTTTAACTGTACAATAATTATCTACAATATATGAAGAGTTTCTAGTTTAGTAAGACTTTCAGAATTCAATAATTTGATAATATTAAATATTATATTTAAATTTATCTAGTTTTTAAGGCATATATATTTTTTAAAATCTTCCTTCAAAATTTTAATTTAACAGGAAGATTAAAGATTTTTAATTTTTTATACAAGATTTTATACTTTAATAATGTTTTTACTTTTAAATCTTAAAAATTAATTGTACTTTACTATGGGACTAAAGCAATGATTGTATTAATAGATCTCAGCCATCATTAAGACTATTAAAGAAGACCAGCCAGTAAATGGATGACTGCCTCTTCCTTCACCCAAATTGTCTCCATAATTTTCCCACAAGTATCCACTTTTTTTAAACTGCTTAATAACATTCTGGATCAAATTCTTTCTTAAATCTTGATATAATTTTTCTACTTGTACTTTGTAAGGGCCATCAATTTTCGAGTAATGATGCAAAGCAGCTACAGTCAAATAATTCAAATTGATCCAAATATTTCCTCTCCAATAAGGTGGATCGTGTTCCGTGTTGTATTCCATGTACATAGGAGATGATTTAGCAAGAGATCTTAGTCCATAATTGGTCCATAGAAGATCCGTCTTCTGAATATCTTGCAAAACTCTTTCAAATTGGTAAGAGTGTGGATCCATTAAACGTAGAATGAAAGGGAAGAGTGAAACATAGCCAAAGGAAGAATCTACAAATTTATATTCTGGATCTTCTAAAATCACTCTTATTTTATCTTGAGGTACATGTCTTTGTTTAGAAACTTTATTTGGTCTATGTAATTTTACTCTATCAGTATGTAGACCATAATCAGCATAAGAATTAGTTCTGGGTGACCAATGTAATTCATTCAATAATTTATTATCTGATAAATGTTTGTATGTGTTTTCATATTTAAGCGACGGTTTCTTCAAAAAATCAGCCAAGGTAGCCATTACTTTACTAGCCAAAGCTATCCAACACCTTAGATCAACATGACGTTCATTTTTATTTGGATGCGACGCTCTAGGATAATCGTCTAATCCAGAAGTTAATGTCTTTGGATTAAGTTCTTTATCTGTTAATTCGTTCCTACCCCGCCATCTATAAGTACTAGGTAGTTCACCTTTTTGGGTGACGTTAAACCATTCAAACCAAGCTTGTAATCTTGGATATAATTTCTCAAGGAGGTTTGTGTGTTTTAATAAAAGTTCTTTTTGTTGGTGTTCCAATATGTGCTCTAAAGTTAAAAAAAATGTAGGAGGATTAGCATTAGTATTAAACTGAGTAACAAACTCTTCTGGAACCTTTGCTAATGCTTCTTCACCAAGGATCATTTCACGAGGAATCCACCCTTCAATATTCATCAGATCAAACCAATGACTAATAATATCCATTTCTATATCTAAATTCCACTTTGAAATAAGTAACCCATGGAATCCTTCATCCCATAAAAAGCCTCTAGGGAAAAAGCTTCTACTTGGTACTCCGCTGAAGAGAGATGCTTTCCAGTATGGTACAGGTACTTCCGTATAGATACTTTGTACTTGTGCAGTTCCATGGAAATATCCAATAGAACCAATCATATTTGATAAAGCTAATTTCGCAAAGTTTATTTCATCTTCTTTGTATCCTTTAGCTTTGAGTTTGAAAATGTTTTCAAACTTTTCATCAAAATTTTTTTCATGAAGTTTCAATGCATTTTCATAATGTTTTCCAGTTAATTTTTCTTTTTGATTTACACTGGAACGTTCAAATGCTACTTCAAATTCAAATGGTACATCTCCTGTTACTTGGGTCACTATAAAATTAGGTATCAACAATTCACCATTTTTGAGCTGCATTTCTTCGCTGGGTAAAATAATTTTGTGCTTATTTGTGCTTTTATAAACTACGCTTCTCAAATTTCTAAGAACTGTTTCTTTTAAAACGCTGAAGTCAGGAGCAGCTGTTACCAAATAAGATTGATCAATTGAATTTCCACCAATAACTTTATAATTTAAATTAAAGTATCCTAATTCTTTAGTTTCTCCGTCAATTCCTGTCAAAAAATTACTGAAATGATCTATAACTGGATTAATATTACTATTTGTTTTTTCTTCAATTGCTGTATAAAATAATAGTGATATTCTCTTATTTTTAGGTGTTGGATTAGTGAAAGAAACATTTATTCTAGCTGTCCAATCACCTCCATTCGAACCATCAGTATTCTTAACAAATGAAGTTTTCAATAATACACCATTGTCAACAATTTCTTGAATACCAAAACTCTTTCCATTGTGTTTAGTCCATCCATACTTCTCTAATCTGTCTTCTTGTGTACACCAATGCCTCATTCCGTTGCCATCTGCTTGAATTGTACTAGGAAAATACCACATCAATCCTGTGACCAGCGAATGCGGTTCTCTAGTTTTCATACCAAAATATACTCCAGGTCTATAGGAGCCCCAATAATAATCATTCTTTGACTGAATAAACAAATTACTGAGTTTAACAAGTTTATCATTGCTAAATGGAGTGTTAACACGTGTTTCAATATAACCTTTATAACCGAGGCCAGCAGCGATTGCCATAATAGAGAGTGGCATCAAAACTTTCCATAATAAATTTTGAAAATTAAAATTACTTTGCGGAGAAACGGCCTCTCTATCTCTCTTTATTTTTGGTTTCACTTGTCTCTCGTATGTTTTTGACTTCTTCATTATAAAAACTTTATTGATTCAAATAGAAATATTAATATCATTTAAGTACTTGAGTATCGTCTAAAACAATAGTAAGTAATAAATATATTTTTTTTATCTGTACAGCAACTTGGATTACAAAACCAGATTATCTGATGATAATAATCAATTGTTATTTTCTTAAACAAAAAATATGCATATGGTGCGTCCTAATTCACAAAAATAAATAATAAGACGAGATGTTTCAAAACGACGAAAAAAATTGTATTAACTGTATTAAACAAAAAAGAAAAAAATAATAATTATTAACTAAACTTGACGTACAGCTGTTGACGCATGGTGCGCCAACTCCATTCTGCTAGGTTTGCATATATATTTTTTTTGTAGCCGGTGTACAACATACATCAGGGCTAAACGATTGTTGGTAAAGAAATTTTATTTTTTTTAATAACCAAACGATGTCGGTGAGTAAAAATTTTATTGAATTTTTTAAATCACGATCGTTGCCGTAATTTTAAATTATTTGTTTCAGTCAGGAAAACAACAGGTACGTCAATTTTAACGGTGGTATTTAATAAACTAACCTAAACCTTATGTTGTTAAAAACAAAAATTTTTCTCTTTTTTTATATTTTAATAATCCATATAATACATTTTTGCAATGATTTTTTGAATTAATAGCAAAACTCTACCCATGGAGATCAGAAGGAGAAAAAGAGGAAAGAAAGTATATTAGATTTATCTAAATATTTGGAAAAAAATATAAGAGTTAAATTTGCCGGAGGCAGAGAAGCGGCAGGAATTTTAAAAGGATATGATCCTTTATTAAATCTTGTTTTGGATAATACAACGGAATACCTACGAGGTACATATATTTATTTATTTATTTATTTTCTACATATACAGAAAAAATCCTGATAATAAAGTTTACATGATATTTAATAATATTTGCCTTATGATATTTAATTTACTTTGTAATATTATATAATACATTACTACTGTTATTATAAAGTATATTTGTAAAAGGCTATCTATTTATATAATTTTTAATAAATAAATAAATAGTAATTTACAAAATTTAATTTTGATTTTATAGATCCTGACGATCCTTATAAATTGAATCAAGATACTCGAATGTTAGGTCTTGTTGTGTGCAGAGGAACGTCAGTTGTACTCATTTGTCCAGTCGATGGAATGGAATCCATACCAAATCCATTTATACAACAAGAAAATTAATTTAAGCAGTATACTACATTAAGATTTTAATGAATTATATATAGATTTACACTTTAAATAATTTTACACTTAGATTGTACATACATATACATAATCTTTAAAATGTATTTTTTTTAATTTTTACACAAAACTGTACAGTTATTTTATTGTCCATCCTCATTATTTATTTTACAAACCACTGTTGAATTATTATATAAAACATAACATTGTTTTATTTTGCAAACAATGGAAAAAAAGGTTTTTGATATGTAAAAGTATCAGAAAACATAAAAGAAAAATAATATTATTTTATCTTGTTAAACGATTGAAAAAGAAATAAAAAATTTAATGTTAGACACTGATGGTCAAAATTCGATTCAATAAACATAAATAAATTTTTTTAAATAATAGCCAATAAATTTGGTATTAAATTAATTTTTTAAATTAATTATTTCTTAAAATTTTGGTTAAAAGTAAATATTTAAAAATTTTATTAATATATTTTTTTATTAATCATTCATTTTTCAAAACCCGTTCCATCAAAAATTTTTACATTCATATTCGTTCAAAACGAATCACGTAGTAGAAATACAGTTTATTTAAACTCAACTACCCTAGTCAAATTCGTGGTACAGTTTCCGGGTGCGGACCGAGTGATATTTCTCTTTCACACCAAAATGGCTCCGAAACCGAAGCCCACGGAGAAAGCAGGTAATTTTATTAAGATTTTTAACGGTGTAAAAAATAAAAAAATTAAATTATCAACCTACCAATACAAAGTTCAATGTATCATTTATAATTAAAAATCTTTTTGCATTAATTAATAGCGTAATGATCGTTGAAAAAAAATTGAAAATAAGCGAAGATCGGCCATGTGGTCAATTGCTTACTGATTACATTACACACACATGGTATTTGGAAATATTTTTCTGTTTTGTCAACAATCACGATTGGATTAACTTGAAAGGATTGAAAAATTAGTGTAATAATAAAAGTTGAATTAATTCGTTCCTTTTTTTCTTCAAACGCTTTGATGAAAGCAAATTTCAGTGACGTTTGACTTAACCTCAAAATCCAATTTGAAAACATTGTTTGATGAATAAATATGTGGATGTAGATTGTTTATTAAAGTGTGATGTATTTGTTACAGGTGGCAAGCCCGCCGAGAAGAAGGCGGCAGAAAAAAAAACTGAAAAGAAACCAGCAACTGCTGCTTCGACTTCCAAAGTCACCAAGCCTTCGGAGAAGAAACCAGCTGCACCTCCTGCAGCAGCCAAGAAGGTAGCAGCAGCTGCTGCAGCTGCTAAACCTGCTGCTAAACCAGCAGCTAAGCCTGCAGCTAAACCTGCAGCTAAACCTGCAGCCAAGCCTGTTTCGACCAAACCTAAGAAGAATGTTCAGGCTCAGAAGAAAACAGCCAAGGGTGGAAAGGCTGCACAGCCTGTACACAAGGCCCTTAAGGCTCAAAAGAAGGTAAAAGTTTTTGTCCAAATTCAAGCACTTATGAATAATGTTTTATTTTATTATCATAACAAATTTTAAGTGTTTTTAATGTAAAATACATACTTTCGTTATTTAATTGTTTGTACATATAAACAGAAAATATGGTGTGCACAACTCTTTGACCCAATAAATTAATATTTACGTAGTTTTAAGTGTGAACACAATCATTATTAATAATATATTATATATTAATAATAAAATCTATATTATGATGAGTTAATTGTGTGGGAATCTCTTTGAATACCGTGAAAAGACTATTTTAACACAGTACTGAACAAAACATAATTGTGAAATAAGAGTATTATTTATAAGAATCAAATGATTAAATATTATGTTGTTACAGATTTTGAAGGGTGTTCAAGGATCCCGTGTTAGGAAAATTAGGACATCCGTGCACTTCCACCGGCCAAAGACATTCAGGCCACCAAGGAATCCCAAATACCCACGTAAATCTGTTCCAACCAGGAGTCGGTAAGTTTTGTTTTTTTATTTATTTGCAAATTATTTACTTTTACAAGACAATATGAGATTTAATTTTTTTTTATCAAATGTAGGTTTAAATTTAAATGATGATTTTTGTAGGGAATCTCTTTGACTTTCCTTGAAACTAACAAATACAATTCTGACTTATATAAATAAATAAAATTTTTTTTTAATTAATTAATTTTTGCATTATAATTAACTATAAATTTAATATTTTAGTATGGATGCTGTAAACATTATTAAATTCCCTTTGACAACTGAAGCAGCGATGAAAAAAATTGAAGACAACAATACTTTGGTGTTCATTGTACATACACGTGCAAACAAGTATCACATTAAATCTTCAGTTAAAAAGTTATACGATGTTGAGGTTCTGAAGGTGAACACCCTCATCAGGCCCGATGGAAAAAAGAAGGCGTATGTGCGTCTGACAAGAGATTACGATGCTCTTGATGTTGCCAACAAGATTGGCATCATATAAATCTTTATAATACTTGTATAAAACAAAAAAGCACCTGTAATGATAATAAATTCTATACAGGTACACAATTTGTTTTGAGTAATTGAACCTATCTTTGTTATACAATGATAATTACTATAAATTTAGTAATTTATGATCAAACAGCAAATAAATAATTTTTTAAAGAAGTTAATGGTTTACTGGTTTATTTTTTTTTCTATTTTCTTAATTAAAATTATATATTTAGATAAATTTTAGAGCATTAAAAAAATTTAGTAAATTTTTTTCTTTAAAAAAGTTAAATACTTAAATAATACCAATTAATAAAGAATAAACAGTTAATAGATAAATATATCATATTTATTAAACAAATTTATTTACAGAATGTCGCGTCATTTTACAATTTATTTACAATCCTAGTCTTTTAGGAGTTTTTCTGTAGGAAGCTGGAGTGCCAGGTTCTTTCATTCCAGGAGTTAAAATTTCTTGTCTAAAAAATGGTAAAAAGAAAAATGTTAGGGAAAAATAATATGGTTTTTTTGCATCTTAAATAAGAAAGTAAGATATTAATGATTGAATTCTAGACATAGTAATAAATAATTAATTCTTAACAGTTTAAGGGATCATCCCTAATCTTCTATGTTGTATCACAAATACAACATTTACAAGATTTTTTATTTAAATTAAAGGGCAGCTAGTGGATATCCATTTAGTTAAAAAACTTACTTTCGCACGGAAGCTTGCTCTCGTTCCAGTTGCTCTTGTGCTCTCGCTTTCATTTCTGCCTCTGCTTCTTTCATCTGAGTTTCCATTTCATTAAGATGGTGAAGCGTTTGTTTCTTTGCTCGACCACTTTTGTCTGTTTCTTTAACGCTGAAGAACATTGGACCAAGCTCAGCTAACCAGTGACCATCAACAGCAGTAACACACTGCATGTATTCTTTGGCAGTCATGACAAGCTCGTGATAAACAACGTAATCAGGTGTAAAACCCATTCCAAACAATGCAGAGGTTGGATGTAAGTGGCAAGGCATTCCTGTTCGACAATTCACGTACTCTCCAATACCTTTGAGACGAGCAGCTTGATGAAAGTAAGCTGAACAGATACATTTTCTTACGATATCCCATTCTGTACCACAGCTCATTACTTCCATCTTTTGTTGCCTTAATATTTCTTCCAGTTGCTGACGTACTTCTCGTACCTAAAAAGTCATCATGATTTAAAATGTGAAATAAAATCAATTTTTCCACCTTTTCACAAAAAGTTACTAATTAGTTTACAATCAAATACTAATTAAGGGGATGTCGGACACAGATATGGGCATTTTTTACCTTTTTTTATAAGCATATGGTCCGACATCCTGTTAAAGTTACAAAAATTACTAATACTAAATTTAATTAATTGTTTTTTCAAAATTATTTAATTAATTAACACACCTAATAAACAATAATATATATATATATATATATATATATATATATATATTTACTAATTAAATAGTTAATACCTTTCTCATGGCTTTAGCATGAATAAAGTGGTCGTTACACCAAGAACTTGAATAACCATTAGTCTTCCATTGATTATATACATTTAAGTAAGTTAAGTGATCCGATTCAGGCACTTGAAATTTCTCTCTCGCAGAATCCGAATCTTCTTCCCGTCCTTTGGGTCTGTAGAATATGGATGGCACAGAGAGCATTGATACGATTATCAGAATTTCAGAAGTACATCCGAGCTTCGAAGCTATGATAAGCATTTGACATTGTGGCGGATCTAACGGGAATTCAGCCATTTGTCGACCCAATGTTGTAAGTCGACCGGTATTATCAAGAGCACCAAGAATCCACAACTGATACAACGAGTTAAGAATATTATCTTGAGGTGGCGGATCCATAAAATGGAATGCTAAGAGATCTTGAACGCCAAGTGATTTTAATAAAAGTACTGTATTGGCTAAGTTAGTTCTTTGAATTTCGGGTACACCTGTTACCAAAAGCTCATCTAGATATTGACGTTCGGTGTACAAACGGAAACACTGTCCCGGTCCAGTTCTTCCAGCACGACCTGAAAATTGTAATTTGAATTAATTATTGTAAACATTTACTACTCATTACTCTCGTTTATCATTATTAAGGTTTACCTGAACGTTGATTCGCGTTCGCTTGCGATACTGGATAAATCTGCAACGCATCCATACCGATTCTCGGATTGTAAACTTTTAATTTGCAGTAACCGGAATCAACGACAAATACTATACCATCGACAGTTAACGATGTTTCAGCTATATTTGTAGCAACGACACATTTTCGTAAACCTTCTTTCGCTTGTTGAAAAATCTTAACTTGAAGATCCGAAGGCAATTGCGAGTAAATAGGAAGAATCGATAGTGGTAGTGCTCCTTCGATTTCACCAAGACGTTCTTTCAAAGCCTCGCACGTAACTTCGATATCCTCTTGACCCGGCATGAAAACCAAAACGTCACCAACACGGTGTTGTAGATGAATATTTAACACTTGTTTAACTGCTGCTTCAACGTAATCTTCGACATGATTTTTATTGAATATTACTTCGACGGGGAAGGTTCGTCCGGGTATTTGGAAAGTCGCAGCGTTACCGAAGAATGAAGAAAATTTACTAGAATCCATTGTAGCCGATGTGACGATTAGTTTGAGATCGTGCCGTCTTGCGACAACCTGCGTTCATTAGTTATTCATTAGAAATTCAATTATTATTGTGATATAAAATATTTTTAAATTTTTTATTGTAATATAAAATATTTATAAAAATTTCATTACGTCTCTGAGTAAACCAAACAATACATCGGTAGATAAGGAACGTTCGTGAGCTTCGTCCATAATGATTACGCTGTAGCGATCTAAATCTCCTTCGCGCAAACTCTCTCTTAAAAGAATACCATCAGTCATGTATTTAATGATTGTCTAAAACACAATGATTATTTAATTATAAATAATTTACTTGATATGTCAAAATATTCAATTTACCTCCTTTGAAGTGCAATCTTCGAAACGAATAGCGTAGCCAACTTTGCACCCTAAATTTGAATCCATTTCGTCGGATACACGTTTAGCAACCGACATAGTAGCCATACGTCGAGGTTGAATACAACCGATCATTCCGTGTGCACTATATCCATCTTCGTGTAAATATTGCGTTAATTGTGTAGTTTTACCTGAAAACGATAATTTACAATAAATCGTAACATTTAAACAAATAACATATATAATTTATAAATGAATGAATCTTACCGCTTCCTGTTTCTCCAACGATAATAACAACGCTATTTTCTCTTATAACGCTAAGAAGCTCTTGCCTAACAGCAAACACTGGAAGACGTCTTCTTTGTTCTTGAATTTTTTTAAATTTCTTTTCGGTGAGTACATCTTCACTTATATGAGTTGCGTACTTTTGACCAGCTTTGAAGTCGGTCTCTTGTCCTGGTGCTTCTTTATCAGTTTTTCGAGTATCTTGCACACCCATTATGTTTCCAATATTCGTTCCTGCTAATTCCCAATGTTTCTTTTGTGCACGTTTCCGTTCCTTCTGCTCTCTGTAGGCTCGTACCAAAAGCGAACCTTTTCTTGCTACTAATGCCATCGGAGATGTTGGATCTCTCACGGGTATAACAGGTTCCGGTTGCTTAGTGAAAACAATACGACCTGCCGAAAATCATACATGTACTTTTACTACTACAACGTCGTTATTTTAATTAATAAATTCAAATTCTAGATATTTGAAAATAACTGTTACCATCTAGAAATGGAGGTACCACATTGTGAACAAGTAAATGTACTCTGGCTTCTCCTTCGTCATCAACATCATCGTCGTGATCTAAAGAGCTGACAACACCAGATGTTAACATTCTATTTCGTTCCCATAATTCATTGTCTTTATTTATTTGTCGCTGTTGTGCGGATACTCTTTTCTGTTTTCTTGCTTCCAACTCCTGTTCTTTTTTCTTTGTATATTCCTCGGATACATCATCAAAATGTTTATTTTCGTCATCGCCCAATCCGTACCACTCGCGATCGAGTCTATTAATGTTAAAAGAATTAATTAACTAACTATTGAATAAAAATAACAAGATACAATATGAATACAAAAACCTTTTTTGTTCCTGTTCCCATAATTCTCTTTCTTCTCCATCTATCATTGGTGTAGCACCAGTTATTTTACGATCTTTTACCCAGGCATTGTACTTATAAGAAGGGGTAAACTCGCTTCTTATACTATCACGTACATCTCTTTTGTACAAATTTGGAGTTGGATGGTCCCAAGTTGATCTTCTTCTAGGTTCATCATCATCATCGTCGTCATCTTCCCAATTACTCCTAGATGTAGAATCCTAAAAATAAGATTGATACTGTGTAAGTAAAAAATTCATTGCTTTAACAATTGAGTTTAAAAATAAAAATTGTTCATTTTACTTTTATTCTAAATGTTGGAGTCTGAGGTTCATCTTTAAATCTTGGGGTTCTATCTCGACGACTACTTCTATCCCTTGCGCTATTGCTGTATCTGTCCCTCTCTCTATTTCTATCTCTATCCCGGTCTCTATTCCTATCTCTGTCTCTATCTCTATCCCTATCTCTATCTCGTTTTCTATCATAATCTCTAGCATTCTTGTCTAACCTTTGGCGTTTCAACCTTGTCTCCAATTTTTCACGAGCATTTCTGTCTACTCCACCCGTGTAAGTTGGAGTTTCCTCTGCATAGCTCCTGTATTTTCTATCCTTGGTATTCTCTGGTATTTTCAATCGTGGCTCAACAGAATTCTCTCTACGTTTCTGTTCGGCTAGCTTGTCAAGTCCAAACATAGACATCATTGGCTTCTTAAATGTGTGATCGGAGGGCTTTTTCTTGGCGATTATCAAACCCCCAGCTTCGTTAGTATCGGTTCCCTCCAGTCTATACAAATCATTACTCTCGTCCATTGTCTTTATTTTTTTAAATAACACCTCTACAAGGTTTCAAATCTACAATTTAGTAATTATGTATATACGCAGCATTGTAATAGAAGAAATTTGAAAAAACACATCTCACCTACCAATAAATCCTTTATTTCAATAAGATTTCCTCGCTATTTACACATAATCGTAACATTTACAACTATAATACGCATATATATTTACAATATATTATAGTTTACATTAAAGGTTAAGTGTAAGAGATATATATCATATATATATATATACGTTTTGACACAAAATAAGTGCAGCCACAGCATAAAAATGTAAACACGCGATTGGCACCCCTTGATAATTGAAAATACGAGTAATTACCAGAGATAACAAAAAACGAAGTAAAAATAACCGAGCGAAATGAAAAGAAGGTGTGAAAATTGAACTAAAAAAATTGGGTAAATAACAAAATAAAACGGAATTCCTTCGTAACGAAGTGAATCGAATGTCGGGTTGTCAAGGGGCGCAACGTTACTGCGCATTGCGGTCGCCGTTCGTCCAATCAAACGAATCGATCGACGTCAACTCGACCAATCGGAAAGGAGAGTGACGTTGGTATATAAACGGCTGGTAGACCGGGATCGCGTCACAGTCGACTCGTTGCCGTTTGAGGAAGTTGCATTACCCGCTTCCACCGACAACCGACTTTTTCACATCCTCTTCTTTCTTCGCTAAGGGAAAAGAAAACCAATTTCGTATCAAAATGGTAAGTCTCCTACGTTTCTTTTACTTATTCCGTATCGATTACATCGTTATTTAACTAAGAGAAATTAAGAACGTTCGAATCCTAACGGTAAAAAAAAAATTGATGTCCGAACGGAGAGACGCTAAAGAAAACGGCCATTTTGCGTGTATGTGTATATATATATATATACGGGATGTAAAACCGGCCGGCGGCACCGCCCTTACAACATTGGATATAATATGAGTCACCGGCCTTTTCCCTCATCGATCCGTCTTTATATACATATATATCCACATATTTTATTTGATTATTTCCCCTCCATTTGAAACACGCAATCTACCGAGTTACGGTTTCCAATTTCCATATACGCTTCTTTTTTTTTCTTCCTTTACGCGAATACGTTTGGCGAAATGACGGTTGGAATTAGTAGACCGTGTCGGCGTCTCCATGGGAAGGGGGAATGAAAAGAAACCTTGAATTTTGTGCTGTTGCCGCGTTATACGACGCTTCCCTCTTTTTTTTTTTAACGGTCGTTTTGCACCTGGATGTGCGTTGCGTACTTTTGACCAGCTTTGAAGTCGGTCTCTTGTCCTGGTGCTTCTTTATCAGTTTTTCGAGTATCTTGCACACCCATTATGTTTCCAATATTCGTTCCTGCTAATTCCCAATGTTTCTTTTGTGCACGTTTCCGTTTACCTTCTGCTCTCTGTAGGCTCGTACCAAAAGCGAACCTTTTCTTGCTACTAATGCCATCGGAGATGTTGGATCTCTCACGGGTATAACAGGTTCCGGTTGCTTAGTGAAAACAATACGACCTGCCGAAAATCATACATGTACTTTTACTACTACAACGTCGTTATTTTAATTAATAAATTCAAATTCTAGATATTTTGAAAATAACTGTTACCATCTAGAAATGGAGGTACCACATTGTGAACAAGTAAATGTACTCTGGCTTCTCCTTCGTCATCAACATCATCGTCGTGATCTAAAGAGCTGACAACACCAGATGTTAACATTCTATTTCGTTCCCATAATTCATTGTCTTTATTTATTTGTCGCTGTTGTGCGGATACTCTTTTCTGTTTTCTTGCTTCCAACTCCTGTTCTTTTTCTTTGTATATTCCTCGGATACATCATCAAAATGTTTATTTTCGTCATCGCCCAATCCGTACCACTCGCGATCGAGTCTATTAATGTTAAAAGAATTAATTAACTAACTATTGAATAAAAATAACAAGATACAATATGCATACAAAAACCTTTTTTGTTCCTGTTCCATAATTCTCTTTCTTCTCCATCTATCATTGGTGTAGCACCAGTTATTTTACGATCTTTTACCCAGGCATTGTACTTATAAGAAGGGGGTATAACTCGCTTCTATACTATCACGTACATCTCTTTTGTACAAATTTGGAGTTGGATGGTCCCAAGTTGATCTTCTTCTAGGTTCATCATCATCATCGTCGTCATCTTCCCAATTACTCCTAGATGTAGAATCCTAAAATAGATTGATACTGTGTAAGTAAAAAATTCATTGCTTTAACAATTGAGTTTAAAAATAAAATTGTTTCATTTTACTTTTATTCTAAATGTTGGAGTATGAGGTCATCTTTAAATCTTGGGGTTCTATCTCGACGACTACTTCTATCCCTTGCGCTATTGCTGTATCTGTCCCTCTCTCTATTTCTATCTCTATCCCGGTCTCTATTCCTATCTCTGTCTCTATCTCTATCCCTATCTCTATCTCGTTTTCTATCATAATCTCTAGCATTCTTGTCTAACCTTTGGCGTTTCAACCTTGTCTCCAATTTTTCACGAGCATTTCTGTCTACTCCACCCGTGTAAGTTGGAGTTTCCTCTGCATAGCTCCTGTATTTTCTATCCTTGGTATTCTCTGGTATTTTCAATCGTGGCTCAACAGAATTCTCTCTACGTTTCTGTTCGGCTAGCTTGTCAAGTCCAAACATAGACATCATTGGCTTCTTAAATGTGTGATCGGAGGGCTTTTCTTGGCGATTATCAAACCCCCAGCTTCGTAGTATCGGTTCCCTCCAGTCTATACAAATCATTACTCTCGTCCATTGTCTTTATTTTTTTAAATAACACCTCTACAAGGTTTCAAATCTACAATTTAGTAATTATGTATATACGCAGCATTGTAATAGAAGAAATTTGAAAAAACACATCTCACCTACCAATAAATCCTTTATTTCAATAAGATTCCTCGCTATTTACACATAATCGTAACATTTACAACTATAATACGCATATATATTTACAATATATTATAGTTTACATTAAAGGTTAAGTGTAAGAGATATATATCATATATATATATATACGTTTTGACACAAAATAAGTGCAGCCACAGCATAAAAATGTAAACACGCGATTGGCACCCCTTGATAATTGAAAATACGAGTAATTACCAGAGATAACAAAAACGAAGTAAAATAACCGAGCGAAATGAAAAGAAGGTGTGAAAATTGAACTAAAAAAATTGGGTAAATAACAAAATAAAACGGAATTCCTTCGTAACGAAGTGAATCGAATGTCGGGTTGTCAAGGGGCGCAACGTTACTGCGCATTGCGGTCCGCCGTTCGTCCAATCAAACGAATCGATCGACGTCAACTCGACCAATCGGAAAGGAGAGTGACGTTGGTATATAAACGGCTGGTAGACCGGGATCGCGTCACAGTCGACTCGTTGCCGTTTGAGGAAGTTGCATTACCCGCTTCCACCGACAACCGACTTTTTCACATCCTCTTCTTTCTTCGCTAAGGAAAAGAAAACAATTTCGTATCAAAATGGTAAGTCTCCTACGTTTCTTTTACTTATTCCGTATCGATTACATCGTTATTTAACTAAGAGAAATTAAGAACGTTCGAATCCTAACGGTAAAAAAAAATTGATGTCCGAACGGAGAGACGCTAAAGAAAACGGCCATTTGCGTGTATGTGTATATATATATATATATACGGGATGTAAAACCGGCCGGCGGCACCGCCCTTACAACATTGGATATAATATGAGTCACCGGCCTTTTCCCTCATCGATCCGTCTTTATATACATATATATCCACATATTTTATTTGATTATTTCCCCTCCATTTGAAACACGCAATCTACCGAGTTACGGTTTCCAATTTCCATATACGCTTCTTTTTTTTTCTTCCTTTACGCGAATACGTTTGGCGAAATGACGGTTGGAATTAGTAGACCGTGTCGGCGTCTCCATGGGAAGGGGGAATGAAAAGAAACCTTGAATTTTGTGCTGTTGCCGCGTTATACGACGCTTCCCTCTTTTTTTTTTTAACGGTCGTTTTGCACCTGGATGTTGCGTTTGCCACGCTATACTTGTATTGAACCAACGGTTTATATACCGAGAATTTAGAGGTTTCGTGTATACGTTTATGATGATCAATTATTTTGTTATATCTATATAATGGATAAAAAGTTTTTATTCTATATTTAGCTCTCTCTTTATTCCTAGGTAGCGTTAATTATTTGTGTAATGTATAACGTATTTTACCATTATTTTTTATGTAATTAATTAATTGGTTAGTAGTTTATTACTTATAACAATAAGTATTTAATTATTGTATTACACTTAAATTATATTTATATTATATTTCAAAAATATATTATTCGTCTTGTGCTCCATTTATTACAGTTTGATATACAATAAAGAATATCTGTGTAATGAAAAAAATATTAAAAATTAAACAAATTAATTAAAGTTAATTTAAAAAATTATTTACCTTAAAAATTCTTGCAAATGTGTTAATCATTGTAATTAACATGTTAAAATTTAAATGAAACAGTAATTAAATAAAAAAATATATTATTTTACATGTTTGTATTACAAGTTAAATTAATTATTCATAAATAATTAAATTAATTACTTAATGGGACTAGATCAAACTAATCATCACATTAAAGCAAATAATTTCATGTAATAGCTTTAGTTGCATTAATAAAAATAAATATTAATATTATATTATTTGTTATTAAAAAATTGATTCAAAAATAGGTTTTCAATCAAGTGATTATTTATCATAATTTGATAAACTACTTGATAATTAAATAATTTACTTTTTTTTAATATAAATATTTGCACAAAAAGTATTTTAAGCATTTCTATAAAAGAATAATGTACTTTTTTTATATTAACGTATAATGCAGATTCAGCGAATCTCCTAAAATGGAGATATCCAAATGTTAAAGTAAGCCTTTCTTTTTTAAAGGCAAGGTGAAAGTAGCTATATAAGGAGCACTTGAATTTGTATTGACTTTTTTAGTCTGGGTGGGTTGGCTCTTAAGGCCAGCCTGCCCTTATAAGGCAGTTATGACATCATCCATCCTGTTCTTGTTTCCTGTAGTTATAATCTTTAAAACAACAACTTGTATTATGTCATCTTTTACAAATATGGAACAATCATTGATGTCACTTCTACATTTATGAATTTAGGTCAATTTATTATTTTTTATTAAATTGTTTAAAATAATTGTTTAAGTAATATTAACTTTTATTTAGTGGTAAAGAAATACATAATAATATATAATTTTAGATTCTTTGCATGTTTTATGTCAATTTGTTTGTAGCAGGTATAGGAGTGAACAACTTTTTTTAATATATTTTATTCAAGACTACTATAGTATGCAAGATTACTCATTGATGAGTCATAATGGACTAGGGTTTATATGAATTCTTTGAAAACTTATTTTTATATGCAGCATTGTAATAGAAGAAATTTGAAAAAACACATCTCACCTACCAATAAATCCTTTATTTCAATAAGATTTCCTCGCTATTTACACATAATCGTAACATTTACAACTATAATACGCATATATATTTACAATATATTATAGTTTACATTAAAGGTTAAGTGTAAGAGATATATATATCATATATATATATACGTTTTGACACAAAATAAGTGCAGCCACAGCATAAAAATGTAAACACGCGATTGGCACCCCTTGATAATTGAAAATACGAGTAATTACCAGAGATAACAAAAAACGAAGTAAAAATAACCGAGCGAAATGAAAGAGGTGTGAAAATTGAACTAAAAAATGGGGTAAATAACAAAATAAAACGGAATTCCTTCGTAACGAAGTGAATCGAATGTCGGGTGTCAAGGGGCGCAACGTTACTGCGCATTGCGGTCGCCGTTCGTCCAATCAAACGAATCGATCGACGGTCAACTCGACCAATCGGAAAGGAGAGGTGACGTGGGTATATAACGGCTGGTAGACCGGGATCGCGTCACAGTCGACTCGTTGCCGTTTGAGGAAGTTGCATACCCGCTTCAACCGACACCGACTTTTTCACATCCTCTTCTTTCTTCGTTAAGGGAAAAGAAAACCATTTCGTATCAAAATGGTAAGTCTCCCTACGTTTCTTTTACTTATTTCCGTATCGATTACATCGTTATTTAACTAAGAGAAAATTAAGAACGTTCGAATCCTAACGGTAAAAAAAAAGATTGATCTCCGAACGGAGAGACGCTAAAGGAAAACGGCCATTTTGCGTGTATGTGTTATATATATATATATTACGGGATGTAAAACCGGCCGGCGGCAACCGCCCTTACAACATTGGATATAATATGAGTCAACCGGCCTTTTCCCTCACGATCCGTCTTTATATACCTATATATCCACATATTTTATTTGATATTTCCCCTCCATTTGAAACACGCAATCTACCGAGTTACGGTTTCCAATTTCCATATACGCTTCTTTTTTTTCTTCCTTTACGCGAATACGTTTGGCGAAATGACGGTTGGAATTAGTAGACCGTGTCGGCGTCTCCATGGGAAGGGGGAATGAAAAGAAACCTTGAATTTTGTGCTAGTTGCCGCGTTATACGACGCTTCCCTCTTTTTTTTTTTTAACGGTCGTTTTGCACCTGGATGTCGCGTTTGCCACGCTATACTTGTATTGAACCAACGGTTTATACCGAGAATTAGAGGTTTCGTGTATACGTTTATGATGATCAATTATTTGTTATATCTATATAATGGATAAAAAGTTTTTATTCTATATTTAGCTCTCTCTTTATTCCTAGGTAGCGTTAATTATTTGTGTAATGTATAACGTATTTTACCATTATTTTTTATGTAATTAATTAATTGGTCAGTAGTTTATTACTTATAACAATAAGTATTTAATTATTGTATTACACTTAAATTATATTTATATTATATTTCAAAAATATATTATTCGTCTTGTGCTCCATTTATTACAGTTTGATATTCAATAAAGAATATCTGTGTAATGAAAAAATATTAAAATTAAACAAATTAATTAAAGTTAATTTAAAAAATTATTTACCTTAAAAATTCTTGCAAATGTGTTAATCATTGTATTAACATGTTAAAATTTAAATGAAACAGTAATTAAATAAAAAAATATATTATTTTACATGTTTGTATTACAAGTTAAATTAATTATTCATAAATAATTAAATTAATTACTTAATGGGACTAGATCAAACTAATCATCACATTAAAGCAAATAATTTCATGTAATAGCTTTAGTTGCATTAATAAAAATAAATATTAATATTATATTATTTGTTATTAAAAAATTGATTCAAAAATAGGTTTTCAATCAAGTGATTATTTATCATAATTTGATAAACTACTTGATAATTAAATAATTTACTTTTTTTTAATATAAATATTTGCACAAAAGTATTATAAGCATTTCTATAAAAGAATAATGTACTTTTTTTATATTAACGTATAATGCAGATTCAGCGAATCTCCTAAAATGGAGATATCCAAATGTTAAAGTAAGCCTTTCTTTTTTAAAGGCAAGGTGAAAGTAGCTATATAAGGAGCACTTGAATTTGTATTGACTTTTTTAGTCTGGGTGGGTTGGCTCTTAAGGCCAGCCTGCCCTTATAAGGCAGTATGACATCATCCATCCTGTTCTGTTTCCTGTAGTTATAATCTTTAAAACAACAACTTGTATTATGTCATCTTTTACAAATATGGAACAATCATTGATGTCACTTCTACATTTATGAATTTAGGTCAATTTTATTATTTTTTATAAATTGTTTAAAATTAATTGTTAAGTAATATTAACTTTTATTTAGTGGTAAAGAAATACATATAATATATAATTTTAGATTCTTTGCATGTTTTATGTCAATTTGTTTGTAGCAAGGTATAGGAGTGAACAACTTTTTTTAATATATTTTATTCAAGACTACTATAGTATGCAAGATTACTCATTGATGAGTCATAATGGACTAGGGTTTATATGAATTCTTTGAAAACTTATTTTTATATGCACTAACTTTGCTCAATGATTATTCATGTAAATAATCAACACTTCTAAAAAAAGATTTTTAATTTATTAATTCTAATTTAACAATAATGTAATAAATAAAAATGAAAAAACAAAAAATAATTTAATAAAGTATAATAAATTATATTTAATTTAATTTTTTTTATGATTTTAGCGTGAGTGTATCTCAATCCACGTTGGACAGGCTGGAGTCCAGATTGGTAATGCCTGCTGGGAACTTTACTGCCTGAGCATGGCATCCAGCCTGATGGTCAGAGCCATCAGACACAAACCATTGGAGGTGGAGATGACAGCTTCACCACCTTTTTTCAGTGAAACTGGAGCTGGAAAGCACGTACCACGAGCAGTTTTTCATTGATTTTGGAGCCAACAGTAGTTGGTATGTTTGAAATATTTGTCAATGGAAATTTACATTTAAAAAAAGTTTGTAGTTGTTTGATGGCTAATTAATATTTTCTTTTATTACAGATGAGGTCGTACTGGCACATTACCGTTCAACTTTTCCACCCGGAAACAGTTGATCACTGGTAAAGAAGAATGCTGCCCACAACAATTATGCTCGTGGACACTACACCATGGCAAGGAAATCGTCCGACTTGGTCCTTGGACAGAATCCGTAATATTGGCTGACCAATGCACAGGACTTCAAGGCTTCCTGATTTTCCACCTCCTTTGGTGGTGGTACCGGCTCTGGTTTCACCTCTCTTATTGATGGAAAGGCTATCTGTTGATTATGGCAAAAAATCCAAACTTGAATTTGCCATTTACCCAGCTCCACAAGTTTCAACCGCCGTTGTGGAACCGTACAACTCCATCCTCACCACGCACACAACTTTGGAACATTCCGATTGCGCTTTCATGGTCGACAACGAGGCTATCTACGATATCTGCCGTCGTAACTTGGACATCGAACGACCAACTTACACGAATCTGAATCGTTTGATTGGCCAGATCGTTTCGTCGATCACTGCCTCCCTTCGTTTCGATGGAGCTTTGAACGTCGATCTCACAGAATTCCAGACCAACTTGGTACCATACCCAAGAATTCATTTCCCACTTGTCACCTACGCCCCAGTTATTTCGGCCGAGAAGGCGTACCATGAACAACTTTCCGTTGCTGAAATCACAAACGCCTGCTTTGAACCAGCCAATCAGATGGTGAAATGCGACCCACGTCGTGGCAAGTACATGGCTTGCTGCATGTTGTACAGAGGAGACGTCGTCCCCAAGGATGTCAATGCAGCCATTGCTACCATCAAGACTAAGAGAACCATCCAGTTCGTCGATTGGTGTCCAACTGGTTTCAAGGTAAATTTTCTTTTACTTTTACTATTTTTTTTATTTAAAACTGTTAACATCAATATTATAAGCAATTTATTACTTACCTTAATAAAATCTAAGCACTTTGAATGTTAATAGAAAAAAATACATACATATTATACTTACAAGAATTAAAAAACTAATTTTATGAGACACATTTTGTAACTTCCCACTCCTTTGTTTTACAGGTCGGTATCAACTACCAGCCACCAACTGTCGTACCTGGTGGTGATCTCGCCAAGGTACAGCGTGCAGTGTGCATGTTGTCAAACACAACCGCCATCGCCGAAGCTTGGGCCAGACTCGACCATAAATTTGACTTGATGTACGCGAAGAGAGCATTCGTTCACTGGTACGTCGGTGAGGGTATGGAAGAAGGTGAATTCTCCGAGGCCCGTGAAGATTTGGCTGCTTTGGAGAAAGATTACGAAGAAGTAGGCATGGACTCTACCGAAGGCGAAGGAGAAGGCGCCGAAGAGTATTAAATTAAAAAAAAAGAAATGACAAAGAAAAAAACTTATTTAAACACAAAAGAAAACAATTTTTTCGCAATGAGCAATTTTTTACTTCATTTACACTTCTGAGACAGTAATTAAATAAAAAAATATATTATTTTACATGTTTGTATTACAAGTTAAAAATTCATAAATAATTAAATTAATTACTTAATGGGACTAGATCAAACTAATCATCACATTAAAGCAAATAATTTCATGTAATAGCTTTAGTTGCATTAATAAAAATAAATAAATATTATTATTGTTATTAAAAAATTGATTCAAAAATAGGTTTTCAATCAAGTGATTATTTATCATAATTTGATAAACTACTTGATAATTAAATAATTTACTTTTTTTAATATAAATATTTGCACAAAAAGTATTTAAGCATTTCTATAAAAGAATAATGTACTTTTTTTATATTAACGTATAATGCAGATTCAGCGAATCTCCTAAAATGGAGATATCCAAATGTTAAAGTAAGCCTTTCTTTTTTAAAGGCAAGGTGAAAGTAGCTATATAAGGAGCACTTGAATTTGTATTGACTTTTTTAGTCTGGGTGGGTTGGCTCTTAAGGCCAGCCTGCCCTTATAAGGCAGTTATGACATCATCCATCCTGTTCTTGTTTCCTGTAGTTATAATCTTTAAAACAACAACTTGTATTATGTCATCTTTTACAAATATGGAACAATCATTGATGTCACTTCTACATTTATGAATTTAGGTCAATTTTATTATTTTTTATTAAATTGTTTAAAATTAATTGTTAAGTAATATTAACTTTTATTTAGTGGTAAAGAAATACATATAATATATAATTTTAGATTCTTTGCATGTTTTATGTCAATTTGTTTGTAGCAAGGTATAGGAGTGAACAACTTTTTTTAATATATTTATTCAAGACTATCATGAGTCATATTGACCATTGCCGGCCTAGAGGATAGATTCATGAGTCATTTTTGGACCATGCCGGTCCCGAACCTGTTAATTTATTAATTCTAAGTTTAACATAATGGATACAATAATACAAATGAAAAAACAAAACAAAAATAATTTAATACAGTATAATAAATTATATTTAATTTAATTTTTTTTTATGATTTTAGCTTGGTGTATCTCATCCACGTTGGACAGGCTGGAGTCAGATTGGTAATGCCTGCTGGGGAACTTTACTGCCTTGAGCATGGCATCCAGCCTGATGGTCAGATGCCATCAGACAAAACCATTGGAGGTGGGACGACAGCTTCAACACCTTTTTCAGTGAAACTGGGAGCTGGAAAGCACGTACCACGAGCAGTTTTCATTGATTTGGAGCCAACAGGTAGTTGGTATGTTGAAAATATTTGTCAATGGAAATTTACATTTAAAAAAAGTTTGTAGTTGTTTGATGGCTAATTAATATTTTCTTTTATTACAGATGAGGTTCGTACTGGCACATACCGTCAACTTTTCCACCCGGAACAGTTGATCACTGGTAAAGAAGATGCTGCCAACAATTATGCTCGTGGACACTACACCATTGGCAAGGAAATCGTCGACTTGGTCCTTGACAGAATCCGTAAATTGGCTGACCAATGCACAGGACTTCAAGGCTTCCTGATTTTCCACTCCTTTGGTGGTGGTACCGGCTCTGGTTTCACCTCTCTTTTGATGGAAAGGCTCTCTGTTGATTATGGCAAAAAATCCAAACTTGAATTTGCCATTTACCCAGCTCCACAAGTTTCAACCGCCGTTGTGGAACCGTACAACTCCATCCTCACCACGCACACAACTTTGGAACATTCCGATTGCGCTTTCATGGTCGACAACGAGGCTATCTACGATATCTGCCGTCGTAACTTGGACATCGAACGACCAACTTACACGAATCTGAATCGTTTGATTGGCCAGATCGTTTCGTCGATCACTGCCTCCCTTCGTTTCGATGGAGCTTTGAACGTCGATCTCACAGAATTCCAGACCAACTTGGTACCATACCCAAGAATTCATTTCCCACTTGTCACCTACGCCCCAGTTATTTCGGCCGAGAAGGCGTACCATGAACAACTTTCCGTTGCTGAAATCACAAACGCCTGCTTTGAACCAGCCAATCAGATGGTGAAATGCGACCCACGTCGTGGCAAGTACATGGCTTGCTGCATGTTGTACAGAGGAGACGTCGTCCCCAAGGATGTCAATGCAGCCATTGCTACCATCAAGACTAAGAGAACCATCCAGTTCGTCGATTGGTGTCCAACTGGTTTCAAGGTAAATTTTCTTTTACTTTTACTATTTTTTATTTATTTAAAACTGTTAACATCAATATTATAAGCAATTTATTACTTACCTTAATAAAATCTAAGCACTTTGAATGTTAATAGAAAAAAATACATACATATTATACTTACAAGAATTAAAAAACTAATTTTATGAGACACATTTTGTAACTTCCCACTCCTTTGTTTTACAGGTCGGTATCAACTACCAGCCACCAACTGTCGTACCTGGTGGTGATCTCGCCAAGGTACAGCGTGCAGTGTGCATGTTGTCAAACACAACCGCCATCGCCGAAGCTTGGGCCAGACTCGACCATAAATTTGACTTGATGTACGCGAAGAGAGCATTCGTTCACTGGTACGTCGGTGAGGGTATGGAAGAAGGTGAATTCTCCGAGGCCCGTGAAGATTGGCTGCTTTGGAGAAAGATTACGAAGAAGTAGGCATGGACTCTACCGAAGGCGAAGGAGAAGGCGCCGAAGAGTATTAAATTAAAAAAAAAGAAATGACAAAGAAAAAAACTTATTTAAACACAAAAGAAAACAATTTTTTCGCAATGAGCAATTTTTTTACTTCATTTACACTTCTGAGACATTCTGTATTATTTTTTTACTCGTTTGCCGTACAATAAATTTGATTTATTCTATGCAGAAAAAAAATAATTCTTATTGCCCTGCATCCAAATTGTCACAACATATATACCTTATATATCCAATTTGCATTTTTTTAAAACTCCCAATTGTACATAATATTAAAATTATAATCATCAATATCAATATTACAATTAAGTAGATAAACATTTACATAATTACTTTAAAATAGTCGATAGATATTTATTAAAAATTAATTAAAATAAGTTAAAAATGTTCTTAATCAGTTATATTTAATAAAATGTAATTTGTTACTAAAATCTCTGTGTTCTCGTATTGATTAATTTATAAATACTTTATTATGTTCATTTTAAACACGTACCAAGCAGAGAGACAAACCCTACATTACCGACGGATGTGACGTAACCTTTCGCGAAAAAGCAAAATACTTTATCAGTCGGTCTGGGAATCGTTTTTGTGCTTCTGCATGGTTTACTGGTTCGATCCAAGTGCACAAGTACAAAAATGTCGACCGCAGAACTTAACCCAAGACCTGTCCGTGTATCCCCGTTGATCAAGGTATTTTAATCGAATTACAATGATATTTGTACAGTTAACATTTTAGTTTTTCATATTGTTAAAGTGTATATCGCGTGCTGTGACGTTTGTGAAAAAAAAGATATTCGATATTTGGTAATTGGGTTACATAATTTCTTATGGGTATTGTCATTGAGAATAATAAAAAATTTATAATTAAATAAGTGTCGGTTGAAATTATTGTCGTTGATACGAGAGGTTATCATTAATCATGTGTTCCCATTGTGTTATTCTATGTAACCATCGGATCAATAGAAATGTATCTTAACCTTTAATATTACTTTCTCAATGTTGATCGGTATAACTGGAATAGAATGTTTAATAAAAATGTTCAGTTAAGACACTGTTTACTCTATTTATTTAAAATTACTGATTAACTTTCATTTATTGATAATTACATCGCATATTTATATCTAACGTAGTTCTGTTTATATCAGTTCTACAAATATTCAGAATCATTTTCAATTATATTCACATTGATATTAGCAACTGCTTTAAATATCTTAATAATAATAATATTCATATTTGAAAACCATACATATATATACACCAATTACTTAATAATTATTTAAATAGTTGGTCGATGGAGTCTTCTAACTGTTGGAATTGTATATGGAGCCTTTCACCATAACAGATTCAGCAAGAAGGAACAAGCTCTGCGTGAAATAGAAGAACGAGAAAGACCTATTCGTGAAGCAAAACTTGCTGCAGAAAAGAAGAAAGCAGCAGAACGTAAATATAAACAGCACTTGGTCTTAATTTTTATGTTTATAGTTGAAAATAATACAGAATCGATTTATTATGCGTACATTTACTAATTAAAACATAATATAAAATATTAAGATTAAAATTTCAAACCTTTATCTTTACCTTTATATTATACTACACCTTCATTCCAAATGAACTAATAAACTTTGTACATAAATAGTATAATAGTTATTTATACATAGTTATTTAAACAATGTAATCTTTTTCTTTTCAGTTGAATTGAAAACTTTGGAGGAACTAGCTACGAAAAAGGATTGAAAAGCTTAACATCCGATATGATAGCATTTTACACTGTAATTAAAATCATTATGAATACATTTGTTGTAAAATACACGTCGTTCAATAACATTTTACAATAAGGAAAATATAACACATCTGGAAATGTCAAGTCAAAGGAAAAAGAGAAAAATAAATCCTTTGATTTAATTACAAATTATTCTTATTTACACCTCCATTTTTATTAAAATTTAAAACTATCAATGCAATTTTTTTAATCATATTTATATACACACACAATAATTATTAAAAAAAAATGAATAATTACGAAAAATTTTGGATATTACTATATATTTATATACTGTTAAATATGAATAATATATAATAATATTCAGTAAATAAGTATTGCCTTTAATTGTTTAATTTTAAAACAAGAGTTAAGAAAGTAGTAGCGTCAATTATATATTAAAAGAAATTTATTCATTTATTTATTTAACCAGAGTACAACATTTATATACATAATAATTTAACAGTTATTTGACTTTAAACATTATGAAACTTTGTTAAAATGTGAAAATAACAAATTTGGTATTAAACTCATAATTTGCAATGAACCATATTATTTTAAAATAGTATTTTTTTTATTTTAACCACAGTAAATATATATTTAAACATTGCAATATGATTTTAAACATTGAATTAAGGCGAATTTAGAAATCAGCGATAGGTTAAGATGTAGATGTCATGCGAGTACGCCTGCATAATAGTCGGTCTATTTCTTTCCGGAGCCTCGTGTACTCTTCCGGTTCTCGTTTTAGAACGGGCCCGTTTTTGGTGAGTTTTTATCCGAAAAATCATGCAATCCGTAATAATTACGATAAATTAGTTAATAACAATGACGCGAATCAATAACAAATCGTTTGGCTAACTTTATTTATGTATATTTAACATATACATGTTCAATTCCGAAAATTGTCAAACGATTTTATAACCTGTTTGTTTACATCTGACGTATTGTTGGAAAAATATTTTTTATATAAGTTTTTCTAATTACAGTGTCATTATATTATAAGCAATTTATTACTTACCTTAATAAAATCTAAGCACTTTGAATGTTAATAGAAAAAAATACATACATATTATACTTACAAGAATTAAAAAACTAATTTTATGAGACACATTTTGTAACTTCCCACTCCTTTGTTTTACAGGTCGGTATCAACTACCAGCCACCAACTGTCGTACCTGGTGGTGATCTCGCCAAGGTACAGCGTGCAGTGTGCATGTTGTCAAACACAACCGCCATCGCCGAAGCTTGGGCCAGACTCGACCATAAATTTGACTTGATGTACGCGAAGAGAGCATTCGTTCACTGGTACGTCGGTGAGGGTATGGAAGAAGGTGAATTCTCCGAGGCCCGTGAAGATTTGGCTGCTTTGGAGAAAGATTACGAAGAAGTAGGCATGGACTCTACGAAGGCGAAGGAGAAGGCGCCGAAGAGTATTAAATTAAAAAAAAGAAATGACAAAGAAAAAAACTTATTTAAACACAAAAGAAAACAATTTTTTCGCAATGAGCAATTTTTTACTTCATTTACACTTCTGAGACATTCTGTATTATTTTTTTACTCGTTTGCCGTACAATAAATTTGATTTATTCTATGCAGAAAAAAAATAATTCTTATTGCCCTGCATCCAAATTGTCACAACATATATACCTTATATATCCAATTTGCATTTTTTTAAAACTCCCAATTGTACATAAATATTAAAATTATAATCATCAATATCAATATTACAATTAAAGTAGATAAACATTTACATAATTACTTTAAAATAGTCGATAGATATTTATTAAAAATTAATTAAAATAAGTTAAAAATGTTCTTAATCAGTTATATTTAATAAAATGTAATTTGTTACTAAAATCTCTGTGTTCTCGTATTGATTAATTTATAAATACTTTATTATGTTCATTTTAAACACGTACCAAGCAGAGAGACAAACCCTACATTACCGACGGATGTGACGTAACCTTTCGCGAAAAAGCAAAATACTTTATCAGTCGGTCTGGGAATCGTTTTTGTGCTTCTGCATGGTTTACTGGTTCGATCCAAGTGCACAAGTACAAAAATGTCGACCGCAGAACTTAACCCAAGACCTGTCCGTGTATCCCCGTTGATCAAGGTATTTTAATCGAATTACAATGATATTTGTACAGTTAACATTTTAGTTTTTCATATTGTTAAAGTGTATATCGCGTGCTGTGACGTTTGTGAAAAAAAAGATATTCGATATTTGGTAATTGGGTTACATAATTTCTTATGGGTATTGTCATTGAGAATAATAAAAAATTTATAATTAAATAAGTGTCGGTTTGAAATTATTGTCGTTGATACGAGAGGTTATCATTAATCATGTGTTCCCATTGTGTTATTCTATGTTAACCATCGGATCAATAGAAATGTATCTTAACCTTTAATATTACTTTCTCAATGTTGATCGGTATAAACTGGAATAGAATGTTTAATAAAAATGTTCAGTTAAGACACTGTTTACTCTATTTATTTAAAATTACTGATTAACTTTCATTTATTGATAATTACATCGCATATTTATATCTAACGTAGTTCTGTTTATATCAGTTCTACAAATATTCAGAATCATTTTTCAATTATATTCACATTTGATATTAGCAACTGCTTTAAATATCTTAATAATAATAATATTCATATTTGAAAACCATACATATATATACACCAAATTACTTAATAATTATTTAAATAGTTTGGTCGATGGAGTCTTCTAACTGTTGGAATTGTATATGGAGCCTTTCACCATAACAGATTCAGCAAGAAGGAACAAGCTCTGCGTGAAATAGAAGAACGAGAAAGACCTATTCGTGAAGCAAAACTTGCTGCAGAAAAGAAGAAAGCAGCAGAACGTAAATATAAACAGCACTTGGTCTTAATTTTTATGTTTATAGTTGAAAATAATACAGAATCGATTTATTATGCGTACATTTACTAATTAAAACATAATATAAAATATTAAGATTAAAATTTCAAACCTTTATCTTTTACCTTTATATTATACTACACCTTCATTCCAAATGAACTAATAAACTTTGTACATAAATAGTATAATAGTTATTTATACATAGTTATTTAAACAATGTAATCTTTTTCTTTTCAGTTGAATTGAAAACTTTGGAGGAACTAGCTACGAAAAAGGATTGAAAAGCTTAACATCCGATATGATAGCATTTTACACTGTAATTAAAATCATTATGAATACATTTGTTGTAAAATACACGTCGTTCAATAACATTTTACAATAAGGAAAATATAACACATCTGGAAATGTCAAGTCAAAGGAAAAAGAGAAAAATAAATCCTTTGATTTAATTACAAATTATTTCTTATTTACACCTCCATTTTTATTAAAATTTAAAACTATCAATGCAATTTTTTTAATCATATTTATATACACCACACAATAATTATTAAAAAAAAATGAATAATTACGAAAAATTTTGGATATTACTATATATTTATATACTGTTAAATATGAATAATATATAATAATATTTCAGTAAATAAGTATTGCCTTTAATTGTTTTAATTTTAAAACAAGAGTTAAGAAAGTAGTAGCGTCAATTATATATTAAAAGAAATTTATTTCATTTATTTATTTAACCAGAGTACAACATTTATATTACATAATAATTTAACAGTTATTTGACTTTAAACATTATGAAACTTTGTTAAAATGTGAAAATAACAAATTTGGTATTAAACTCATAATTTGCAATGAACATATTATTTTAAAATAGTATTTTTTTTATTTTAACCACAGTAAATATATATTTAAACATTGCAATATGATTTTTAAACATTGAATTAAGGCGAATTTAGAAATCAGCGATAGGTTAAGATGTAGATGTCATGCGAGTACGCCTGCATAATAGTCGGTCTATTTCTTTTCCGGAGCCTCGTGTACTCTTCCGGTTCTCGTTTTAGAACGGGCCCGTTTTTTGGTGAGTTTTTATCCGAAAAATCCATGCAATCCGTAATAATTACGATAAATTAGTTAATAACAATGACGCGAATTCAATAACAAATCGTTTGGCTAACTTTATTTATGTATATTTAACATATACATGTTCAATTCCGAAAATTGTCAAACGATTTTATAACCTGTTTGTTTACATCTGACGTATTGTTGGAAAAATATTTTTTATATAAGTTTTTCTAATTACAGTGTCATTATATTATACATTTTTCTAAAGGTTAAATGTATTCACTGTCGTACGTGAAAATGTAGAAAATTCTTTAGTGTAATTTTAAAAATAATGTAATTATTTCCCACATTTTCGTGTACACTATTTACGTGCCTTTATAGACGATCTCTTTTGAAAATGGTGTTTATCAAGGTGTTTTTAAATTATTGATAGTTTTATGGTATTTGTTTTATAAGATATTGTTGATCAAGTTTTACAGTTAGGTTATGTGTGGTGTTTTAAAGATAAACTTTTGGTATATATGGACAATAAAATTACTGGTTGAAAATGGTTTATTTTGTTTCAGTGCTGACGAGATGAAGTTTAATAAATTAGTTACCTCCTCGAGGAGGAAAAACAGACAGAGGCACTTCACAGCACCTTCGCATATTCGACGACAAATAATGTCTGCACCTCTGTCAAAGGACCTCAGACAAAAGTACAATGTTCGTTCCATGCCCATTCGTAAAGACGATGAAGTTCAGGTAATTAAACAATTAGATTTAATTTACAAACATAAACATACAATTTAAATTCTAAACTGTGTTTGTTCTTGCCATTGTTATAAATTATCAACGAAAATGATCAAATGGATGGTTATATATTATTTTGGTGCATTTTGTAACACAGAATGTAATATTAAAATTAAAAATATTTATATAATGTGATGATCTAAACCATTCACATATAATGCAAAAATGGGTATTATTGAATGCAATTATTAGGGTTTTCCTATTAGTTAAATTTGTAATATTTTCAATTTGCATTAAATGCAGAGCAATTGGCACTGATACTACTTTTAATTTTAATTTTAATATTTTAGTTATTTAAACATTTGGAATTAAAGTTACCATTTGTCTTTTAGGTTGTACGAGGCCACTACAAGGGGCAACAAATTGGTAAAGTTATACAGGTATACAGGAAGAAATTTGTTATCTATATCGAACGAATTCAAAGAGAGAAGATGAATGGCGCTAGTGTATATGTTGGAATTGATCCATCAAAGGTAATTTGATTCTTTGAGATAGCTGTATTTTTATTAAAACAAAAACCTAAAAATATGATGATTTAAACCATTCACAGAGGTTTTAACATAAAGTATGTTGAGTAAGTTACTTTCAGGGTTTTCCTGTTAGTTAACAAACTTTTCATACTTAGTTTTATCGCTGCAGAATAATTGGCACTGATTTTTTAATTAATCGTTAGTGATTAGTGATTAATGATTACAAATTAAAGTTACTAATAATAAATTATTAATTTCCAGACTATCATTGTCAAGCTAAAGATGGACAAAGACCGTAGGAAAATTATCGACAGAAGAAGTAAAGGTCGTCTTGCAGCTATTGGTAAAGATAAGGGCAAATATACTGAAGACAGCGCTGCTGCCATGGAAATCTCGTAAACCTAAAATCTAACCAATTTACCCTATTGTATTATTTCAAAATAAATTTTCGAATGTACATTCGAAATTTTGTACGTTTTTTTTTTATTTTTGGAATAATATAAAGAATACCAGCTTTGATTTTGAATAATTTTTCGTGTATTTATTTGTTTAATAAAACAAAAGTACAATCAAAATCTATAATTTTTAAGCTCAACTTAAACATTGCTGTATAAATTGACGATTATCACACTTACTGTTTTTACACACCTACTGTCTTTAGGTTTTCACCTACACATTAGATTTAGTAGATCTACATTTACTTATTTCTATTATAATATAAACTTAATATAATTATAATAAAAAATTCTTAATTCATAGTTCTCTTTATAATAAAAAACAGTTTACAAGTTTTGTAAGATCTTTAAGAACATTTAGAAAACTTTTAAAATACAAATTCATTAAATCATATACTATAACTTTTATAACAAGTATACACATTTAATTACTGCTATTCGCATTTGTACAAATTTTATGTAAACTTAAACCTCTTAAAATTATCCTTAGCTCATTATACCATTAACCAATTAATTATACGCATATCACATGTATAACACATTGATTCAACAAAAGCACTCATAAGTTCAATTTAACATTTTTTTAGTCAAGTCAAATAAAAAATATCTTGACTACAGATAGTACATGGAAAAAATATACAAATTTTGGAAATTTATGTTTTTTTCATATTAGAAACAGTGGTTCAAATTACTTTCTTGCAATAGCTAAAAGTCGTAAAATATATAAAAAGAGATTGATGATGTCTAAATAAATGTTAATCGTTCCTAAAATATACTCTTCTGGAGATAAAGTCTTCATTATAAGTTGCGTATCAAAAATAATGAAAAAGGAGAACAGCATTGTGCCACCAACGCAAAGAAGCAATTCCATAAAACTGCTTTGAATGAAAATTTGAAGTAGTCCCCCAATTATCAGTACATCCAGTGCAGTGATCAGTCTAGAAAGTATGATAATAATAATTAATTAAACATATATATTTATTTACTTATTTCTTAAGACAACTATCCTTTTACAAAATTGTAATAAAATTATTCATAGAAACTTAAGGTAGAGATCAATAATGTCTCTGGAGTGCTATTTTACAATCAAATTTAAATGATGAAAATAATGTTAACAACATTAAAAAGAATTTGTAAATTACAAATAATATATTAAATTTATATTAATTATTTGCCAATAATATGTAATTCTTTAATGCTATTTTACCAATTAAAGGAAGCGAAACGCATGTAGTAACCTAATTATACAAAAAATCTAAAAACAATCACCGATATTGTCCAAAACAAATAGAATACTGTGACAAAGAAATTTTTACAAAGTAATAAATTATTAATTAATTATATATAAATAACTATTTTCGGTCAGTAGCTATAAAATAATGACTCATAGCTGTCTAAAATTCTCACTGAATTTATGAATAAAAAAATTTGTAGAACTTAACAGATTAACTTTAAAGGAAACATAACACTATTATAGTGTTTTCCTTGTTTAGTACAAAATAAATAATTTCTTACCCAGTTGAGGTTGCAGAAAACTCCATTTTTGTTTGAAAAGTAAATACAGTTAAGGTAATGACAACGGTAAGAGTAATGAATACCGCTTCTAGAACTAAGAATGCATCAGATACACTCACAACAGTGCCCACCAATGAAGACATAACTACAGTCTAGAATAAAATATGCTAATTAAATTAATGCATTAAATATACACTGGATTAAGAAACTACAAGACTTACAAAAGATATGAGAAGAATTAGATTTATTGGATGATCTCTTCTCTTGAAATACAGAGCAATGAGAATTACAAATGTCAATAAGAATGAGGTTGTTACAGGCCACATACTAGAAAAATAAAAATTGTTATTAAAACTTAGTTGAATAAAACCAACAATTATAAATATAGAAAGCAGTATACTTTCGGTGACATAGTATTTGACAGGTTCAACTAGATAAAAAGTGCTGGCCACTGCTACAGTTATAAGTAACTGGACACTCAGGAGGGCGTACACCTTTCGAATGAAAGCTGTAAGTAAACATTTGATAATAATTGAAATGACACTAACAAATGTATTATTTTGCTAAAGTAAATGATAAAATACCCATTCGAATTTTGAGCACTGCATTTTCCACATTGCTACTGAGGTACATAGCATCGCTATGTATGTCATTGTCATGATCATCTTTACCTCCACCTTCAATATCAGCTTCCAACAATATCAATGGATTTTCCAACGAGTGGCTGAGCATCTTCATGGCTAAGTGTCAAGTATTCAAGATGTCAATGATAAAAGAACTTAAATATCTCTATACAATAAATATATATAAGTGTGTATGCAAACGCCTTAACCTTCGATTGCAACCGAATTTTGTGTGCTTTTAACTCACTTTTAAAATTAATGTATTCGATAACAGCTGTTACACATGTATAGTTTGTACATAAAAGAAAATTTAATTACTTGCACCGATAGATCTGTCAATTGCGATGTGATGTGTATTCCACAAGTGCACAGTGAGAAGTATAGTGACGTACTTCTATTTTTTTTTTTTTTTGGAATAATATAAAGAATACCAGCTTTGATTTTGAATAATTTTTCGTGTATTTATTTGTTTAATAAAACAAAAGTACAATCAAAATCTATAATTTTTAAGCTCAACTTAAACATTGCTGTTTGATAGAAATAATAATAAACTAGATATTACTATTTTAACACTATCAAATTTAAAAAATTCATGAAATTAAGGTGAAAAAGTCTGCTATTTAAACAACATTAATGATGAAATATGAAATTAAACAAATTGTAAATAAAATAATATTAAATTTATATTAATATTGACAATAATATGTAATTCTTTAATGATATTTTACCAATTAAAGGAAGCGAAACGCATGTAGTAACCTAATTATACAAAAAATCTAAAACAATCACCGATATTGTCCAAAACAAATAGAATACTGTGACAAAGAAATTTTTACAAAGTAATAAATTATTAATTAATTATATATAAATAACTATTTTCGGTCAGTAGCTATAAAATAATGACTCATAGCTGTCTAAAATTCTCACTGAATTTATGAATAAAAAAATTTGTAGAACTTAACAGATTAACTTTAAAGGAAACATAACACTATTATAGTGTTTTCCTTGTTTAGTACAAAATAAATAATTTCTTACCCAGTTGAGGTTGCAGAAAACTCCATTTTTGTTTGAAAAGTAAATACAGTTAAGGTAATGACAACGGTAAGAGTAATGAATACCGCTTCTAGAACTAAGAATGCATCAGATACACTCACAACAGTGCCCACCAATGAAGACATAACTACAGTCTAGAATAAAATATGCTAATTAAATTAATGCATTAAATATACACTGGATTAAGAAACTACAAGACTTACAAAAGATATGAGAAGAATTAGATTTATTGGATGATCTCTTCTCTTGAAATACAGAGCAATGAGAATTACAAATGTCAATAAGAATGAGGTTGTTACAGGCCACATACTAGAAAAATAAAAAATTGTTATTAAAACTTAGTTGAATAAAACCAACAATTATAAATATAGAAAGCAGTATACTTTTCGGTGACATAGTATTTGACAGGTTCAACTAGATAAAAAGTGCTGGCCACTGCTACAGTTATAAGTAACTGGACACTCAGGAGGGCGTACACCTTTCGAATGAAAGCTGTAAGTAAACATTTGATAATAATTGAAATGACACTAACAAATGTATTATTTTGCTAAAGTAAATGATAAAATACCCATTCGAATTTTGAGCACTGCATTTTCCACATTGCTACTGAGGTACATAGCATCGCTATGTATGTCATTGTCATGATCATCTTTACCTCCACCTTCAATATCAGCTTCCAACAATATCAATGGATTTTCCAACGAGTGGCTGAGCATCTTCATGGCTAAGTGTCAAGTATTCAAGATGTCAATGATAAAAGAACTTAAATATCTCTATACAATAAAATATATATAAGTGTGTATGCAAACGCCTTAACCTTCGATTGCAACCGAATTTTGTGTGCTTTTAACTCACTTTTAAAATTAATGTATTCGATAACAGCTGTTACACATGTATAGTTTGTACATAAAAGAAAATTTAATTACTTGCACCGATAGATCTGTCAATTGCGATGTGATGTGTATTCCACAAGTGCACAGTGAGAAGTATAGTGACGTACTTCTATTTTTTTTTTTTTTTCGTTGGTTCCTCTTTGGAACAACCACTGTCGTATATACACCGTGGGAACAACCCAGTGTTATATTATACAGTATAAACACGCAAGTCGACCAATTGGTGCGAAGCTTAAGTTTACATTCGCGTTTTCAATTGGTTACTCGATGTATACTTTTTTTGAAAAATTCACGATAGTGCTCGAAAAATGTTGATAAGCGCGTGTGCGATTAAAAATGTTTAATATTCAAATAAAAATAAAGATTTTCTACATATATATATATATAATACTTGCGATAACTTCGTGCGTACGTTTAATAAATTTTCCTACAGTTGCGGTGAAAAATGTGTCATCATTATTTTAACAATTTTAAAAAAGAAATATAATGAAAATAAGAAAAAAATGTTTTTTAAGTTGAGCGAAACGAAAAAATATTGACGAAAAAAGTAAAACAAAACTGGAGAAAATGAGGAAAGCAACAAAAAAACCGGTAAGAATGTCTTTTTTTTGGGAAAATGGTCAATATAATAAAAACAAGAAGTAAACGGAACTTCTATAACAAAAACTGAACAAAATAAGCGTAAAAGGGAAACTGAATAAGTGAAAGAAGATTTTTGTTAAAAACTGAATAAAACAAAACTGAAAAAATAGGAAGTTATACAATTAATAAGAACGAAAAATGAATAAAAAAACAGAAAATGGAACAAAAGAAAAACTTTTTGATATGTGAAAATTGAAAAAAAAACAAATTAACATTAATGAAAATGACAATAAAATAAATGAAATAGTAATGTGTTATGAAAAGTAAGAAAATAAGAAGTTTTTAATGAAAATATTGATAATCACAAATAAATAACGTAATGAAAAAGAAAATATGAGAAAAGCGTATAAACGTAGAAAAAAATTTTTAACGTCAATTAAACAAAATCAAATACAATAAGTAATAAGTATATCTCTAATTGGAAAAAGTTAAAAAAAAAATAAGAAAAAACTTATAAGAATGAAAATTGAAAATAGAGAAAGATAAGGAAACGCGAAGATATTTTGTTAACGAAAAACAAAAAAATGGAAAAAACTATAAGAAAAATATACAAAAAAAGCAAAATTGATAGTAAGAGAATATGTATAAAGATGATTATCAAATGATAAATAAAAACATTTGTTAATGAACGTGGAAAAACTGAAAAAGGAGTTAGTCAAGATGGAAATATCATTTTCCAACCAACATTTCGTAAAAAATTCTGATAATAATTTTTCATTTTTTCATCGCGCATCCGCACGCCAAATTATGGCGCGAATATAAACACAACACACTGGACAAAAATTGTAGGTTTAGTCAGCCGGTAAAACCGGCGTGCGTAATAATCAAATTTCACCTCTACTTAACAAAAAAGAAAACGCGAACGCAAGTCCGTTCATTATAGGAAATTGTATATTTATATTGTATAGGTGATATGAATGGATTTATTTCCGAAAGTTAGGTAACGGCTGAAAATTTAAGGAAACACACAGAAGTCAACATAACCTCAAACGTGGCAATGGTTTTTCAAATTGTGTATAAAAAAATATAACTGAAAAACGCTTAATGTTATTCCTCGTTTGAATAAGAAATACATAAGTTGTTTACTTTTATAATCGTGTAAGTATTTTGCCTTACAATATTTTTTTTTATAACTGGAAATCCAAAGTTTCGGTTTTAAATACTTAATTGAAATTTTTTTTAGTACCCTTGTTGTTAAAAAAGTGTACGAGAGTTCTTTTAAAATTGCTTATTTTATTTTAATTCATAGAGTGGCATGACTTTGACCGATATGGAGCCAATGAAAATTCATCTTGATGCCTTGGAAATGGCAGGAAAAATGGTTGACAAACACATTGTCGCCGATAGTAATTTTCCATCGTTGATTAATCTTATGAGATATAATTTACAAGGTGGTCCAACTGTGAGTGGACTTGATGTTTATGATTATCCAAATTTAAATGGCACTTCATTGAGTTTATCAAATATCAATCAAATGAGAACTCACAGTAAGATTCCACTACCTTCGGAAGTTATGGAACACTTTGGTCGTATCCTTTTAAAATACTTTATCCTCATATAATTATACATTATATCTAATGATACTATTGTAATGTTTTCCTTATAAATAATAATTTAGATATGCAATGTCATTGTATGATGGGCTTATTCACAGATATTTCTAAAGCATGGTTGACAATTGACAGTGATATTTATGTATGGTCTTATGAAAATGAGTAGGTTTTTATTTATTCATTTATTATATGAGTTTCAATACATAATTTTGTATTACTTGTATCTTCTGTTTTTTTATAATAGATCTGATGTAGCATATTTTGATGGTTTAAACGAAACTATTATTAGTGTTGGACTTGTCAAACCAAAACCTGATATTTTTCAAAGTTATGTTAAATACCTACTTGTTTTAACAACAACAGTTGAAATTACAGTTCTTGGTGTTACGCTTACCAATAATGAAGATGGTAATGTATAGATTTTCAATATTTAACTATCATTATGTTACAAATAAAAATGTATATGTATATTATTGTTTTAGGTTCACGTGGAGAAATGCAATTAGTGCCTGAACCAATTTTTACAGTGACAACTGATGGTATCGCCATTACAACAATTGCTAATACTAACAGTGGAAGAATTTTCCTTGGTGGCAGGAATGGCTCTTTATATGAAATATATTATCAAGTACACTACATTGACACATCTCTTTTTTATTGCAATAATATTAAAAATTTGACTCATTTATTTATCTAAAACTCATTATTGCAGGCAGAAAGTAGCTGGTTTGGAAAACGTTGTAAAAAAGTTAATCATTCAGAGGGACCATTTTCATTCTTAGTGCCATCCTTTATATCTATAGCTCTTTCTGAAGAAGAGTCCATTGTTCAAATTTCAGTAGATGATTCTCGAAATATTTTATACACATTAGGAGATAAGGGGACAATCACTGTCTGGGACATAGATAGTGGAGGTGCTTCTAAAGTTACTTCAATGTCTCAAGCTTCTTTGGTTCAAAATTCTGTTCACGTGGTAAAGACTCTGGATAGCAATAATTTTAGGCCTCTTGTTAGTATTTCTGCTATAAATGAGACCGAGTCAATGCATTTGAATTTAGTAGCTGTTGCAGCTACCGGTACCAGGTTTTATTTCAGTTGCACATCGGTATCAAACCCTTTGAGTAGGCCACAGTGTTTGCAACTTATTCATGTCAGATTACCTCCTGGCTATGCTGCTAATGCACCAATCATGAGACCGCGTAAAGTTCAAATGGCACATTATAGAAAAGGTAATTTTATTCAATATCTAAAGGATACATTATTATTATATATTATATTCTTTACATAATTCTTTAGTAAATTCATTGCTATTTCGAAATAAGTGATAAAATTAATATTTTTATTTAGGTACTCTTATTTTAATTTGCGGCGGTGATACTGAAAGTGCATGGTGTTTAAGCAATGACGCCTACCCATTTTCAAATTATCTCGCTGAAACACAAAGTATTTTGCCTCTTGACAGTCCAGTTTGGGCACTGGCAGAGATTCCTGGAGAATCCGCTATACAAATAGAAAAACAATGCGGAACACAAGGTGATCCACCGCTTTTAGTTCGTCAACACATGGAGCCTCCACGTAAATTTATTTTTCTCACTGCTCAAGTATGTATTGATATAAAAGATACTTAAAAAATCGAATACAAATTTTATATATTATGCTGATGCTGATTTTTCGTTTTTTAGGGTGCTATAGTTCTTATTCAAGTTCGTCCGGTTGATATTTTACGACAGTTACTTTTAGAACAGCGAGGTCCAGATACCGAAGCTGTTCGAGCTTACTTTCAGACACAGTCACCTGAACAAGCATGTGCCACGTGTCTTATACTTGCAACATTAGAGAGTTCACAAAATGCACAGGTATTTCTTCAATTTTTTTAAATTATAAGGATTTTCAATTTCAAGTTAGTTCAAGTATTACTTATCATCATTCATTTATATTTATTTTATTTGTAGAATTTTTAATTCATTAAATTATGACTTTGGCAAACGAAAATTTTTATTTTATTTTAGTTGTCTGAATGGGCTACAAGAGCTTTCTTTTTGTATGGTGGTCAGAGAATTGCAGGAATTCAGTCTACGGATCCTCACACTCTTCAAAATATAACTACAGGTATTCTTCAAAAATTTTTCTTGCAATTTTTTTTCAACAATTTTACAATTATTAAAAATTAAAATAATATTAATTCGTAAATTACAAATTTACATTTGTATCAGTAATATCTTCTCTCATATGATATAATAAGCTTCAGGTAAAGATTGATCCTTAACAGTTTTAAATTGTTTTAAAAAGATATTTTCATTTATTTAAGTTGCAAGCATTCCAATTGTATCAAACCTTTTGTTTCACAGGTGATTTGCGTACGTCAACTCCACGCGTACCAGGTTTTGATACAAGATTGCAATTACTACGTACTCCTCAGCAACCGCAAGCTGGACCCAACGTCGATTCTGCCTTGCAACAATTTTCAGCGAAACATGGTGGTCTTTATCTCTACATTGGTAGGATACTGCGACCAATATGGAATATTCGTTGCATTAAACAGGAAACAAGTAATAACAAAACTCAAATACTTAGCACAGTTAATGCATCTCAAATCGGTTGGATTTTGGGACACTTGCAGGCTCTTCGCTCATTCCTCAATAAAAATACTCACATTTCAAAACTGTAAGTAATCACAATTCTAAAGAATATGAAATTTTTTACAAATGTTTAAATCTATTCTGTTGTAGACACAGCACTGTAAGGAACATCACAGATGGTTTTGATACTACAATAGCAAATCACTTCCAAGAGCCAATAGTCGAAGAAAGGAATTCTTTAGATGCTTTAAAAATTTTTATCACTCATGCCTGTGAAATTCTTGGCTTGTGGAAAATACTGTGTGAAAATCAATTGCACAACATTGTCAGCTGCTTATCGAAAGATCAAATAAATCAATTTTCTACCGCAACATTTCGTGATCTTATACTAATTGGTCATGAAATTTCTTCTCTCTTAATTATTCATCTCATTGATAGGTACGATTTTATCTTATTATCAATATTTTTTCATCAATAATTATTTTAATACCACTTAATTAAAATTATCACAGCTACCTTGGCGATAATGCTTCAGTCGATTCTGTGAGCTCGAAATTACGCGAAATATGTCCGAATCTTTATCGTAGCGAAGACGCGGTATGTTCTAAGGTACGTTGTATTTTAAATGTTTTCTTGGACAATAAATATTAAATCTATATAGCACAACAAATAATGTTTTTTAGGCAAACGAAATCATATTGAAAGCAAAAAATTGTACAAATCCGGAAGAAAAGGAAACTTTCCTACAGTCAGCTTTGAAGGTAACTAGAATTTTATATTATTAACAAATTTATTCACATTACATCGCGAATAATTATAATTTTACGTTTTTACTAGCTGTGTAAAGAAATTGCTCCAAGGTTAAACATTGCAGCAGTTTGTCAACAATTTGTTGCTTGTCACTTTTATCACGGGGTCCTAGAACTCTGTCTCTGCTGTGCAGAAAAAGTTGATCCTAATAATGCCGCCTTACATTATTATAAAAATAATGAACCCATTGAAGATCAAGAAGGAAATTTCGCGTATCTGAAAAGGTCTTTTATCAATCTGTACTTGATGATTTTGAGTTATATGTTATGCAAAATATTAAAATGAAATGTTTTGTTTTGCAGATTGGAAATTTACAAAGAATTCACAGCTATGCTCGACTACCTTTACAATCAAAGTATATCGAATTCAATGGCCGTAGTCGCGTCAGCAAAACAAACGGTTGTTACACATTAGTTATACCAATGAAATTATTTTCCTTTTTTTTTTGTAAAAAATTAATTTTGGTTTTTTGTTTATAAGTTGTTTAAATTTATGTTAGTTTTATTTATTCATTTACCAGAAGTACAGATAAAATAACTATAAACTAAGTTATATGTACATAAGATAGTCAAATGTTCATAAAAACCTTAAAAGCTAAAAACGTTAAAAATAAATAAAGGTTAAAGATAGATGTTTAAATAATAATATAGAAAAATAGACATTTGCATAAGTTAAATAATAAACGTACAGCGTACTCAAATACTAATATTAACTATTTGTAATCTAAATTTTTTATTTAATTTTTTTATTTTTTAAAATTTTTTTATTAATTTTTTTTATTATTTTAAATTTTTGTATTTATTTTTTATTTATTTATAGTTGCACGAGATAATTGAAGAAGCGTTACACTTATCGTGTGAAACTTTACACACTGCAGTGTACGCTTGGATGATCGAAAAAGGACTTCATGGTGAACTAGTTGCACTTGCAACGCGTTCTTTAGAAGCCTACCTTATCCGTGTGAATGCTCCCGAATTATTGTGGCAATTTTACGAAAGAAACAAAAACCATGGAGCTGGCCGCTAAAATACTTAACGCTCTTGCTACCAAAGTTGGGTAAGTATATGCAATTAATTGATCAATTTTGTTTTGTATCTACTTGTGTTACAATATCAAAATAAAATGTTCTTACCATTTAATAATTAGAGACATGAACGGTATATGTCTACGTTTAATGAAAATTGTGTTAAAGTGATAAAATCTGCGAATAATTGAAATCTACGAGTTATGAAATTAAAATGATATTAAACATTGCTCTTTTTAACGAATGATGCAATTTTTCTGACTAAAACATTATTTAAATTTAAATATTTACATTATTTTGGTAATTTTATTTTAGTATTTAATTTGATTCTTATACATTGTGATATTTTTAACTACGAACATGAAAATTCTTTAAATATTGTTTTTCTTTTTAGTGTTTCAAGCAGAGTAAACATTTTTTGAGGTGTTATCAATACGAACGTTTAACTTTATGTAAAATAATAATATTAAAACCACTTAATTAAAATTATCACAGCTACCTTGGCGATAATGCTTCAGTCGATTCTGTGAGCTCGAAATTACGCGAAATATGTCCGAATCTTTATCGTAGCGAAGACGCGGTATGTTCTAAGGTACGTTGTATTTTAAATGTTTTCTTGGACAATAAATATTAAATCTATATAGCACAACAAATAATGTTTTTTAGGCAAACGAAATCATATTGAAAGCAAAAAATTGTACAAATCCGGAAGAAAAGGAAACTTTCCTACAGTCAGCTTTGAAGGTAACTAGAATTTTATATTATTAACAAATTTATTCACATTACATCGCGAATAATTATAATTTTACGTTTTTACTAGCTGTGTAAAGAAATTGCTCCAAGGTTAAACATTGCAGCAGTTTGTCAACAATTTGTTGCTTGTCACTTTTATCACGGGGTCCTAGAACTCTGTCTCTGCTGTGCAGAAAAAGTTGATCCTAATAATGCCGCCTTACATTATTATAAAAATAATGAACCCATTGAAGATCAAGAAGGAAATTTCGCGTATCTGAAAAGGTCTTTTTATCAATCTGTACTTGATGATTTTGAGTTATATGTTATGCAAAATATTAAAATGAAATGTTTTGTTTTGCAGATTGGAAATTTACAAAGAATTCACAGCTATGCTCGACTACCTTTACAATCAAAGTATATCGAATTCAATGGCCGTAGTCGCGTCAGCAAAACAAACGGTTGTTACACATTAGTTATACCAATGAAATTATTTTCCTTTTTTTTTTTTATAAAAATTAATTTTGGTTTTTTGTTTATAAGTTGTTTAAATTTATGTTAGTTTATTTATTCATTTACCAGAAGTACAGATAAATAACTATAAACTAAGTTATATGTACATAAGATAGTCAAATGTTCATAAAAACCTTAAAAGCTAAAAACGTTAAAAATAAATAAAGGTTAAAGATAGATGTTTAAATAATAATATAGAAAAATAGACATTTGCATAAGTTAAATAATAAACGTACAGCGTACTCAAATACTAATATTAACTATTTGTAATCTAAATTTTTTTTATTTTTTATTAATTTTTTTTAATTTTTTTATAAATTTTTTTATTAATTTTTTTTATTATTTTAAATTTTTGTATTTATTTTTTATTTATTTATAGTTGCACGAGATAATTGAAGAAGCGTTACACTTATCGTGTGAAACTTTACACACTGCAGTGTACGCTTGGATGATCGAAAAAGGACTTCATGGTGAACTAGTTGCACTTGCAACGCGTTCTTTAGAAGCCTACCTTATCCGTGTGAATGCTCCCGAATTGTTGTGGCAATTTTACGAAAGAAACAAAAATCATGGAGCTGCCGCTAAAATACTTAACGCTCTTGCTACCAAAGTTGGGTAAGTATATGCAATTAATTGATCAATTTTGTTTTGTATCTACTAGTGTTACAATATCAAAATAAAATGTTCTTACCATTTAATAATTAGAGACATGAACGGTATATGTCTACGTTTAATGAAAATTGTGTTAAAGTGATAAAATCTGCGAATAATTGAAATCTACGAGTTATGAAATTAAAATGATATTAAACATTGCTCTTTTTAACGAATGATGCAATTTTTCTGACTAAAACATTATTTAAAATTTAAATATTTACATTATTATGGTAATTTTTTTTTAGTATTTAATTTGATTCTTATACATTGTGATTTTTTTAACTACGAACATGAAAATTCTTTAAATATTGTTTTTCTTTTTAGTGTTTCAAGCAGAGTAAACATTTTTTTGAGGTGTTATCAATACGAACGTTTAACTTTATGTAAAATAATAATATTAAAACCATATTTATATATTTTCGACAGATCGGAAATTTCGTTGGCGCAAAGAGTTGAGTATTTAGCAAGAGCTGTGGTATGTATGAGAAGCGATGAAGCTGGTTACGCACCGCATCTTGGAGTCTTTCTTAGAGAGCTTGAAGATAAAGTTGAAATAGCACGTATCCAACAACAAGTAAGTTTATTTTAAAAAAATGTACATCAAAAGGCGCGATAGCGCCTGACGCAAGTATAGCGCGAGAGCCATTATAGACAGCTAATTTTATTAGATCAACGAATCCTCTGTATTTTGTCAATAAATATTTAATAAATTATTATTTAGATTTTAGACACTATTTGCAATCAACAAGCACATTTCGATCCAATGGTTGTGCGAGATGCCAAAGTGAGATTAAATTCAACACTATTAGATATCACTCAGGTAATTTTAAGGATTTAACTCGAATTTTTCGTTATTTATAGTAAATTTTAACCATAAATCGCAAAACGAATTTCAGCTTTATGAAGAATACGCTGAACCCTTGAAACTGTGGGAGTGCAAATTAGCAATAATACACTGTTCTGGACATCAAGATGTCATGTTGATTCAAGGAATATGGAAAAACATTATCGAAAACGGTAATGATACATATTTAATTAATTCACAATGATATATGAATGCGATAAACGATAATTTCTTTTTATTATTTAGAATTGCAAAGTTCGTCTATTTCTGTGGATGACAAATTAGCCATTGTTACTAGTAAAATCAAATTACTTGGTCAAGAATACTGTGGTACACCTCATTGTTTCCCAGTCGGTAAGAGAATGTCTATTACACCTATGGATTAATTAAACTATATTCACTAATTTTTATTAACAACTTTTTTCTTGTAATATTGTTACAGACTTTCTTATTAAAGAATTGGAAATTCGAGCTTGCAGATTAAAAACCACAAATGATCATATAATAACGTGCTTCTTGCAGCTTGGTATACCAATGGAGGAATTGCTCGATCACTACGACAAGTATATTACAATTTATTATAATAAATATTATTTGACCTAAACGATTTTATTAACTATCTCTCATCATATTTTCAGAATGATTGGGGGAAATAACAGAACATGGTTGAACGAAGGAAATGAATTCCATTTAATAGAATCAACTGCGAATTTAGTTAATTATTTTATTACAAACTCAAACATTACCAATGCTTTCATCAGGTTCATATTACTATTACGTTTCTTCTTTATGATTAAGTTTAAAATTAAAAAAATAATTACATTATTGGTTTATTTTATTTTAGGCGAAAAATTATAACGAGGTGTCAAGATGTGATATCCAAGTGTTTAACAACGCTCTTCAGTAAACCGAACAGTGAAGAATTGATCACTAAACTTCGATCGATCCAAAGCGTTCTCAATCGATTGTGATAGGTTGGATTATCGACTACCCGGCGGAAGGAAGGTGAAAAAAACGGAATTTTGTCAAATGTACAAATGAAGAACGAAAAGATTATACATATAATTGTGAATTAGAAAACGGTTTTGATAAATGTAAGATTTTTTTTCATCAAAAGATATGTAAGTACGTTAACTTGTCTATAATATAAGTTTGATTATTATTTTTAATAAAACTCGTTCGTTTTCTTTTTCTTAACCATGTTAATGAATAAATGCAATCAATATCAAGTTTGTTTCTGAAAAAAATGAATAAGTAAAATGTTAAATTAATATGTAGTTGTAGGGATTATTAATGTTGTTATATTAAGTTACGTAGTGATTAATGAAATTACTTTTCTATATTTTAATTTGAGTGAATTTATAATTGACGAAAAAAGGTGTATTGATAATTAAATATCGTTTTGAAATTTCGAATAAAGTACTGATTGAAAGAATTTAACAGCTTTTTTTATTTTCTGTACAAGAAATATTATTTTATTAACTAATAGGAGGTAATCAATTAAATTTTATTATTTTTAGGAAATCTCTTATATTGTAAATTATAAATTATCCATTATTTACGTTTACCGGCGAGAGACAGCTCAGCTGATTCGAACAAGGCGAAGGAACGAGAATAGGTGTCACGACGATTATTGGTTTTATAATAACTGGATTTATTTTTTGCACCTGCAGTGTGTTCTGACTAGATTGTGGAGTTACATTCTGTGATTCCGACGTTTCTTCAATCTTAGGTAACGATGCAATCGTAGTTACCGAAAAATTGTTAATGGAAGTAGCTGTGATTTGTTGAGTCAATGATTCACTGTGCTTCAATATTGTCGTCACAGGAATGTTTGTTGTTACTTGCTCTTCTGCTAATCGTTGATCAACTATTTTAAATTTACTTGTTGTTGAAGTTGCAGTTGTTGTAAATACAATTCGGGTAGTATTATTTTTGTAACGGGTTGTTTGTTTATCTACTTGTGGATTAGCAGTACTGCTTGTTGTAGTTACCAATTGTAGATTTTCCTATTCGGTTAAAAAGAAAAATTATCGTTATCAAATACAAATTATAGTTTTTTTTAACAATACCTTAATGTTCTTCGAGTTTCCTTTATTATTTGTATAAATCTTTTGAGGACGTTCGTGACAATCAGCATTAGCGAGGGTGTAATTTCTGCTTCCGAAAATAATGACGCTTTCCGTTTGAGATTTTCGATTGGATGCGCTACCAAAACCTAGGATATCCTCGACGCTGACAACAAAAATTTAATGTTTTTTTTTTTCGTTAAGGACAACTGAGACAACAATAATAATTAAAATAATTTATATAAATCCAATCCTGTGGTGGGTCTACTTTGGAAAAAATTAGAATACAAAGTCTCACAATTAATTAAAATAGTTGTTTCACAAATAAATCAGCTAAAAAATTTTAATTAAAAATTATAGTTAATAAAATTAATTTAAAGCGTTTACATTTTTTTTCGAAGAATGAAACATAAATTTTCCACTACTAAAAAATGTCAGTTTCTCAATAGATTTACTTTGTAATTTTAAATATACTTCTTGGTAAAGATAAATTACGTTTTTTTATGAATTAAAGAATAATAACGACAATTATTAGTTATAAAAAAAATTAATTAAAAAAAAGCAATAACTTTTTTATAATTTTTTACAGTCGAAAAAATGATAACTTTTTTTAAAAATTAAATAGGTCAATTTACCTGGCGGAATTTGAAAGTATGTACCTTAAACTATTATAAGAAAAAATCAGCAATATGATAGGTTACGATTTATGTATCAAATAGCAACTACGAATATCGTAAAAAAATATTCTCCTTTTGGGCATTGGGTTAAATTTGTTCACAACTATTAAAAACATTTCTAAATTTTTTATACAATTTGCATTATTAAATTTTATTCTAAATTTAGAGCTAATTTATTATTTATTTATTATTTATTTATTTATTTATTCATCCAGAGTAACATATACATTACATAATTTTATACAATGAACTGTACGCAATTATTCAGCAGAGAAAAAAATGTTTTTCTGTATTTATATGTATACAATTATTTTAATTAATTATGAGACTTCTTACTCTAATTTTTTCCAAAATAGACCCACCGCAGGATATTTCAAGAACCACTTCTTCGAGAGTAGGCTTAAATTTTAAAAGTCACATTTAAATATGCTTTAAATTCACTTGAATGAAATAGTCTGTGTTAACATTGTAATAAATATGTACTTGCCACATTATTGGATACATAAAATTAGTAAAAATTTGTTTACCTCTATACCTCTGTCAAAATACAAAATAGCTTTAATTTCCTATGTAATTTAGGTCACCATACGACATCCTAATTTGATTATGTTGAGGTATCTTATCTCTTTTATACGTGGAGGAATCATTTTCTTACCATTTCAAATACCATATCATCTATTTTGCTAAATACGTTTTCAATAGGCATATTTATCATTAGAAGTTCAGCATTGTGTGTCATTGATTCTTCACAAAATTTATTTGCCTAAATTTGAAAAATAATTATTTATGTTACATTATTTACACTGTTGCAGTTGTGATGTATATCCTGTTCCTCATTTTTATCTTTCAGTTTCGAAGTTGTATTCCTATAGTCCCTTCAAGCTTATACATTTTACTAATTTTTCCCAATTTCAGTTCAATAAATATGTATTCTTTGTATCACATTAATCATTTTGTTCGCATTATATTCGAGATACGTCTATGAGAACGATTACCATTTGTTAAGCAAAAACCTTGAAGCAATATATGTTCTTATGTCCAAAAGTAACCTGTTTTCTTACTACAGAGTCCTGCAGGACTTCCAATGCAGAACTTGATTTTCTTCGATTATTTTAGGAATTTTTTCGTTTTTTAAGTTTGAATTTTTCTACTTCGGTTACTAGCTTAATAAAATAGCTTTGAAATTTATCACAGTTTAGTTTCCCTAATATATTTTTGTTCATACAAAATTATTATAAATTAATTGATCATTCTTAAGTTTTTTTCTAATATGTTTTTACTAGTCGTTAAAATTTTTAAATTATTAGGAATTTCATTATATCCGTATTGCAACAATATAACTATTCTTATTACTTACTGATTTAGATATTTTAGGTATTGGTACTTAACAATAATTAATGTTTTTTTTTCGTAGGGACAACTGAGACAACAATAATAACTAATTTATATAAATCCAATCCTGTGGTGGGTCTACTTGGAAAAAAGTTAGAATACAAAGTCTCACCAATTAATTAAAATAGTTGCTTTCACAAATAAATCAGCTCTAAAAATTTGAATTTAACACAATTATAGTTAATGAAATTAATTTAAGCGTTTTTACAATTTTTTTTCGAAGCAATGACAACTAAATTTTCCACTACTAAAAAAATGTCAGTTCTCAATAGAATTTACCTTTGTAATTTTAAATATTACTTCTTGGTCAAGATTAAATTACGTTTTTTTTATGAATTAAAGAATAATAACGACAATTATTAGGTTATAAAAAAATTAATTAAAAAAAAGCAATAACTTTTTTATAATTTTTTACAGTCGAAAAAATGATAACTTTTTTTAAAAATTAAATAGGTCAATTTACCTGGCGGAATTTGAAAGTATGTACCTTAAACTATTATAAGAAAAAATCAGCAATATGATAGGTTACGATTTATGTATCAAATAGCAACTACGAATATCGTAAAAAAATATTCTCCTTTTGGGCATTGGGTTAAATTTGTTCACAACTATTAAAAACATTTCTAAATTTTTTATACAATTTGCATTATTAAATTTTATTCTAAATTTAGAGCTAATTTATTTATTTATTTATTTATTTATTTATTTATTTATTCATCCAGAGTAACATATACATTACATAATTTTATACAATGAACTGTACGCAATTATTCAGCAGAGAAAAAAATGTTTTTCTGTATTTATATGTATACAATTATTTTAATTAATTATGAGACTTCTTACTCTAATTTTTTTCCAAAATAGACCCACCGCAGGATATTTCAAGAACCACTTCTTCGAGAGTAGGCTTAAATTTTAAAAGTCACATTTAAATATGCTTTAAATTCACTTGAATGAAATAGTCTGTATTAACATTGTAATAAATATGTACTTGCCACATTATTGCAAAAAATTGAAATATTATGTAAAAATCTGTTAAATCATTTTTTTAAATAAGTATTTACACTTTTTGTAATACAGTTTCATTTAAATGGATTAAATACATATTTCATTGTTATTTATCAAATTTCAGGAATCAGCCTATTCGTTGAAGGAATTCCTGAGATATTTTGCGGTAGGTTTACTGTGGAAAAAAATTAGAGTACGGAGTGTCACAATTAATTGTTATGTTACCAAAAAATTAGATAAAAAATTTAAAATAAAAGTTAACAATAACAATTACATTTTGTTTAAAAAAAATTTAGAAATGCTTTTAATCATTATGAAAAGCATTATTAATTGTTATTATCGAATAGTTTTTTTTTTCAATTTTAACTTTTATGGTTTATCCTCTTAAGCAGTGTTTGGCAGTGTTAAGCAGTCTTTTGTTGCATTGCTATTTTTATGGGGCATACATATATACGCGAGATATAAAATTTGAGAAAACTATTGGCTCTTCCCTTCGAGGTCTAAGAGACCAACATTTTTTGACTTTGCTTGTGCAGTATACTTACATGCACCCTCTAGAAAATAATCTTGTTCAAGCAGTAAACGAACCCACTACCGGGAAAAATCTTCTATTGTCACTCCACATTACATAATGTAATAATTAATCATGTAACAAGTCTATTTTATTGACCCTCTATAAAGGGAGTATTCATTGTAGACATGTATTTTATTTATTGTATATAGACTCACTTTTATTCAACACAGATTCATACTTTTTTCCTTCAAATAATAATATTAGTCTTTTTATTTAAACACAAAATTAAATATATATAATTATATATATTATATATATATATATATATATATATCTAATTTCTATCACGAATATAACTGTTTAAAAATATTTTTTATTTCATTTTTTATTAATTTATACATAGAAAAATACAGATATTTATTATATATATAATTATTTAAAACGTTATTACAATGCCTCGTAGAAATTAGTTAATTTTTGCTGATGATTTGAGCTTATAAGGAATTGATATTTTTATAGGGCCTTCATTCCAACAGATTTTAAGACAAAAGTGGCTATAATCTTTATTTATTTATATTATAATATTATTTTTATTTATACCTAAATAATCGTTTCAATTTCTACTAGGAATCATAAAATGGAATAACAATCATAATATTATGTTATTATAACTTGTGTTAATTAATGCAGTCATCTGTGGATATTGGCCGTTCAGATTGTACGATGGGTTACGTTTACGGTGTCACCTAAAAATAAAAAAAATTGATGAAACAATAAATTTTATAGTGACCGACAAGGAGGAGTTCATGGATTTCGTTGCAACTGTTTTGTTACCAAAGTTGCAATGCGAAATCCATGACATTCCTCTTTGTGAGTATAAGAGGACGATCTTCTAACTCTTTCAGTCACAGTGGGATGATGAGGATTTCACATAAAAGTCATTTCCATAGTCTATATAGCATTATTACAGTTTTGTCACGACTTCAAACGTTTCTGGGGATTTTTGAAGTCATTTTTTATAAGTCAGATTTTTATTATAATGTACTCCAAGAGGTATAAGTAGTTATCTAAAAAAGGTTTTAGTTCGTCGGAAAGACCGATATTATATATATCCTATCACCGAACGATAAATTCATTTTTATTTCATCTAAAAAAAAGGTCATTAGGGCCAAATGTGAGGTAAAATTTTCTAAGATATTCTGAAAAAACGTTTTGAACACTATCTTTTGAGTTTTCGAGTTGGTTATAATTATGATTTTAGGGTCAGATTTGGGGTGAATTTGAGTACCCCTAAATCGGGTCTAATGTGTTTTTTCATAAACGCTGAAAATATCACCCGGGGATTTTAGAGGCGCTGATTACGAATGGTTATGAAGTCTATGATGCTCAGGTGGATAATAAAAAAGCCCAAATAAGGTCGTAATTTGAGAATGTTCGAATTCGTGATCAGCGAACCCAAAAAACTCCCCAGTAACATTATTTAGGCCGAAAATATTGCGTAGAAAATCTGTGACTGAAAGGGTTAAAAGATTTTTTTAAAAGTTGAGGATTAATTATGACTTGACTTTATTATATACAAGATATAATTTAGGTATCCCTTATTCTTTTGTTTGTACGGTATACAAAAATTGAACAATTAGTATTTAAAAAACTACATCTTCCTTTTCCGTTTTTTGAATTAATCGTTAATCGATAGAAACAATATAAAAAGTAATTAATCAGCAGCTCACCATTAACCACCATTCTGGCACGGTTTATTCGTTATGCAAGGTGAAGACACTACAGTGATCGATGGAATGGCAATAGGTGCAACAACGACAGTTGGTTCGATGATTATCGGTATGGCGATTTGTCCGGTCGTATTGACTACCGGCACGTTGGATACTGAATTTCCTAAATGAGGTTGAACAATAGCAGTGATGGTCAATGGTCCTCCTGGATTTTGTTGAGGACACGGTGTTGTATTAGAAGATTTAGTCGTTGTTTCCGCGATTGGTATCTTGTTGTGTGAGTAAAGATCAAATATTTCTGCTGTGACGGTTTCTTCGACACTGGTTGTTCTTGTAGTTTGCGTAACAGTAAGAAGCGAAGTTGTGGATTTCAATTTTGGAGTAGGATGTAAGTCGACATTTTGTGACTCGGTAGTCGAAGGAGTATTAATAGATTCCCTGTTCAATAAAGACAGTAAGTTGTTATCAGGGAAATATATGATGTCACTGTTTCTCTTAGAAGTACTTTCCGGACGATTGTTGTGCGACTCGCTAGGTGATCTTGTACTTGTTAGCGAATCGAAGTCTACTTGTGGATTATTATTCCTTTCTGTAGAAACTGGAGGACTGGAGAATGCTTCAATTGATGATTCTGTGCTGGTAAACGAATTAAAGTCTAATTGTGGATTTACATTACTTTCTGCTCCAGAAATTGAAGAACTGGTGAAAGCTTCGGAAGATGATCCTGCGCTAGTAAAAAGATTAAAGTCTTCTTGAGAATTATTTTGATTAGATTCTGTAGTAACTGGAGGACTGGTGAAAATTTCGCTAAAAGATCCTGTACTCGTTAGCAAATCTAAACCTCCCTGAGAATTTAAATCTGTATTTTCAGTAGAAATTAGTGAACTGGTGAAAGATTCAACAGATGATCCTGCACTAGTAAACAACTTAAATTCTTCTGGAATTGAAGGAGTATTTTCATTAGCTTCTGTAGTAACTGTAGGATTAGTGAAAACTTCGACAGATGATCCCGAATTAGTAAACAAATTAAATTCTTCTTGTGAACTGGTAAACGCTTTATTAGATGAACTTGTGCTAGTTAACAAACTGACGACAGAGTCTTCTCGTGGATTTAAAGCTACGTTTTTATTACTTTCTGTAGAAACTGGTCTACTGGTAAAAACTTCGTTAGACGATTCAGGTTTAGTTAACAGATCTAAATCGTTCTGAAAATTAGAAAACGTAGAACTACTTTCCGTAGAGGCTAGTCTGTTGGTGAAAATTTTATTAGACGATTCTGTGCTGGTTAACAATTTGATGACAAAGTCTTCTCGTGGATTTAAATCGGTATTATTAGTCGATATCCTACTTTCCGTAACTTTTTCAGGTATTTCTAAACTTATTGCTGACGATTCGGTAGTTTTATATTTCACACCGGATGTTTCTGTACTCGTTAAGTGAACGATTTCCACACCATTCTCCGTGGTGTGAATTTTACCTCGACTCGCAATATCCTCGGTTTTGATCACATCTTCCTTCTACAATGAATAAAGCTGTTAGATTTAACATTTGTATTATTAATCACGTTCGTACCTCGTTTGGATAATAGTGCGATTTGGGAGTACTGTTATCCAGATGACCTTTTTGATATTTACTTCCAAAACGATTGGACCCAAAAGCATCATTGTGATTCGAGGAATGACGATTATCACTCGCACTGTCAAATTTATTACTCTTGTCGGTACTATGATGGATATTATTATACTTCGATGAAGAATCCTGACCTTTTTTTTTGTGTTCAAAATAAAATTTATAATATTGTTGATCTTACTTTACAACACTGTTAATATTATATATACATTTAACGTCGTAATTACCGTAACGACTACCGCCGTGGTGACGGGAATCAAATTCTTTGCTTTGGTGTTTACGATCCCTGCTCAAAAAAGGGTTCGTATCAAGTCCAAATAAATTGCCAACGTAAGCGACGTTGTTGTACCTATTAGAGTAACTCGTTTTCGACGAATCGCCGGTCTCCTTGTTTTTGTAACGATCTCTTCCACGACTACTAAAAGCACTGTTCAACGTAATACGAATTTTTTATTATATTTTACCTGGTATTCATTTTGCCTTGCGTGTATATATATATGTGTGTGTGTGTGTATAAATATACAAAATTTATGATTGCCTACGTGGATTTTTTAATATTTTGCGCATAAGGATTGTCGTATCCATTGGAATAACGATGATTTTTAATTAGGAAATCATAGAGGAATCCGTTGACCCATGTTATTACGACACTTGGCTTGTTTATACGTGGGCTAAGACCGATCGAATTATAAATTAACAAATTTATGTGTCTCGTCCGTATACTTATATCGCAGCCCCCTATCAAAAAGGTCAATGTGGAGATACATGTGGTTTTTTTTTCGGACTTTTGGAAAAATACTTTATTTCTTTATTAATATATATACAGTCTTTTTGGACAATGTCTAAAAGTTGGTAAAAATGAACATGCGGAATCAAAGCACGTGAAAATTAACTTTTTTTCTTCGGTCAAAAAAAAAAACTATTGTAGAGAATAAAGTATTTTTCCAAAAATCCGAAAAATTCACGTGGAATTCCACCTGAACTTTTTGATAGGGAGAGATTATAATATATGTTTATACCAAGATGGCACGATTATTCGGAATGAGTTGTTATAGAATTTGAAAAATTAGTTCATTTATGAATTTTCTGACGTTTACGATAAATATATATATATAATACTTTTCATATAATTCAGAGTATAAGTGTGAATTTTTAAATAAATCATAATCCGAGAATCCTTCGGAACAGATATATATATCTTCGAATTATTGAGAACTCTGGCGAATAATTTTAGAATTGCCTTTGCCATCTGGATACAAACGCGTTAACCTCTAGAGGACGGGATAATTTTTTATACATCATATCGAATTTTTATTTAATCCAAAATGACCCACTACAAATCATTTGATCAGAATCGTTTGGAAGGTATAATAGGTATTTGTCATAATTCGTCGAAATAGCAGTTATATTTTGAGCTCAAAAAGAAAAATAATACGAGTAAAAAAATTTATTGATATAAATCAAAAAAATATTTCTTTAACTATATATGAGAAAAAAATTATCTAATTTAATCTAAGTTAAAATTATTCGGTATAAATAAATATTTATATATTTTAAATTGTTTATTTTCTGAACCTCAAATATACACTGAAAAAAATTTGCTAGTATAGGTATAAATTACTATTTTAATGGTAAAAAGAGAACAGACTTATACAAATTGAATAAAATTTATTGCTATTAATAATGGCAATTTTTACCATTATTTATAGCAATTGTTATAATTGTGTAATCTGTCCTCCGTTACTGGAAAAACACCTAACCGATCCCGAAAGCCGCACAAGAATGGTGTCACCCATCCAAGTACGAACCGCACTCAGTGCTGCTTAACTTTCGTGATCGGCCGAGGTGCGTCTCCGCCACTCCCCCACCGCGTCGGTTCCTCCGTTTACTATTAAAATAGTAATTTTTACTAAAAAATTTTTTCTGAGTGTAGTTTTTTTTTTTTAATTTAATAAAAATCTCTTTTTCTTTGCAGGTTTTGAGTTACAATGGATATTTCATCTTTTCTATATCCACATGTCTATATCTCGAAATGTATAGTATTTTTCTTGAAGCCCATAATAACTATTTTCAGAATGACGACCTTCCAAAATTCCAAGTTTAATTTTTACCGGAAAGTTTTATCCATTACGTTTTGTGCGGATATCGACCTCTAAAGGTTAAACATAAATTTTGTTACCTAATATCTATTGGGATATCACGTCCTGCATTTTTATCTTGTTGGTTATCGATTAATCCATTTTCGAATAGTAATTTATTGTGTTGGACTTGGCTGGGTTTCCCGGTTACCTAAAAATTTACGTACACAATCACAATTATATACATATATAAATATTGATGTACGTCAATTAAAAAAACGTATTAATATAAAAATATTGGTATAATTTACCCGTAGATCGCCAGTATATATGTAATTGTATCCTGTAAAAGTGAAAAATAATAATTTATATTCGATCGTGATTTTGTCAACAAATTTATTTTTATATTCTCTATTGTTTCATGTACTCACTACCCTGGCTAGTACCTTCGATATTGTAAAAAATCGAGCAGAAGATGATTATTACTTTTAAATTCATAGCTTTTTTCTTGTTAATAAAGCAGTTTGAACAATGAAATTGTTGATGATAATAACGAAAGAGGTTTTGTTGGATCGCCTCGTGGTAAAGACACTTGTTATTTTCGTAATAAAAATTAATGTCATCATCACGTTTTCATGCTATTTACTGATTAATATATTTTACTCAATTTTATAGTTTTTTTTTATTGTTATACTCATTTGCCAAAGTGTGCATGTGAAAATTAAAATCTTTTAATAATAAGTATTCTTTGAGCAATATACGTGCAATGTATGAATAATTTAATTATTATTTTTTTTTTAATCAAGTTATAATGAACACGAAAAACATTGATTACTTACGCAGTATGAAATATTTCAACGGAACTTTCCGAAATATAAGTAATGTTTTCATGAAGCTTTCAAAATTTCTTTGAAACATATCGTCTTATATTAGGACGGTGTGCCTAAAAAATAATTTTTAGGCACGATCGTTACACGGAAGTGCCTTATATTTTCATCACCGCAAAATATGTGATACCTCAAAAAAGTATATATTTTGAGATAAAAATAGAATTTATGCAACTTAGAACTCATGCAAATCTCTCCCTAAAATGTATGTATGTATGTGTGTATGTATGAAATCCTGTGACCAAAATAACTCTGCTAATTTTTAATCGATTGAGCTGAAATTTGCAGGGTATATTTGTTATGGTTATAGAAGTATGTGGTCCTATTTTCAGCTGTATCGCTCATAAATTGTTGAAGATATGATGCATTTTACAATTTTGAGAAATTGGTTTATGCATATTATCTCCAAAAATACTATTATTACGCACATAATGAATGTTTCCTATGCAACACTTACTGATTCGAGCAATATTTTTAAAGATACGCTCATGAAAACTATGCATGTATACAAGTCAATCGAAAAATTCAGTCAATTTCTACTGATTTGGCTAAAATTTATTTTTGTAGCAACTTCTAAATATTACTGTCGTTTAATTTTTAAAACATTTAACGATCGTGCCTGAAATGTAAAAGCGTAGCTTTACATATTTCAGCCCCTCCAGTTTTCGATTTTAGGCAACGCGATTTGGAAGATTTTTTGTGGATTTCCTCGTATATACATCGACTTTACGCAGTAATAATTGCAGAAAAATATTGTATGCGACTTGAGCGCGTACTTCATGTCCTTTGGTAGATAAACTATTATTAAATATTTTAAAAATGATTCTGGGATCTCGGACCTCCATTTATGGTCTATTTTTTCCCGCTCTTTAACGAGGGTCATAAATATCAGATATATTTTTACTATTTTGGAATCTATATAATCTACACTGGAGGCATCTTTAGATCGTTAATTCTTTAATTTTGATAATACGCGAGTCTGACTATTTTTTTCACGTTCTTTGCTGATGGCGCGTGCTTACTGATATCATCCCGATTAAGGGGGTCAATTAAAAATTCAAATTACGCGCCACAAAATAGCAAGCGAAAAAACAACTAATTTACTCATAATAATAATTAAAAAAAAATTTATGCAAAACCAGGAGTTAGTTGCCCATTGATATGCTGTCATTTTACAAAATTTCAAGTTATTATATAACAATATGTTGCCAAGAAAATCTTGAAAAATGCATTTGTTATAATAGCTTCAAACTTTGTAAAATGATAGATAATTACATAAAGGAGGGCAAATTACTCCTCGTTTTGCGTAAATTTGTTTTTATTAATTGTTATAAGTAAATTACTTGTTTTTTCGTCTGCTATTTTGTGGCGCGAAATTTGAATTTTTAATTGAGTATGATACCCCCTTAATATCAGTTGAATTCCAAAGACGTCTTGCAGGGTATAGTTGAGTAAAAAATAAAAGTTACGACTTAGATTTGGGAATGGGAACTTGGGATGTAGTTTAGGCAAAGTCTCTAAGATTATATACAATAAATTGATTCGAAACTTTGTAAATATAATATAAATCATAAAATTAACGGAAGTATTTTTAGATCGACTAGATTAAATTTCATGTCATGATCATTAAAGCTCGTAGGGCTATATGGCATTTAAACGCTGGCATATAACGCAGAAATTTATTAATCTTTTAATATATTTAAAATGTATCAATAGACTTAAAATAAATATAATAATAATAGACTTTAAAATATAATTTAAAATATAATAAATTTAAATAAAATAGAAATTAATAAAGAAAAGTTATAAAAGTTTAAACTTATATATAATAAAACTTATATATAATAAAGAAACTTATATATTAACTTGTTTCAATTAAGTTTTTAAGCGCAATTGGAAGTATATTTGAAAAGTTTCTTTTTCACTATAATAATTATATATGATGTATAATTTTATGGTTGGCATAGAATGTAATATATATTTTGTTATATATTCAATAAATATCTATTTTCATATTTTCATCTGTTTTTTTTTAGATTAAAAAGGCAGTTTATATTATTGTACATTGCCATAGCGATATTGATTTAACGATATACGTATATTATACCTTAGGAGCACATTGAATTTGAAAACAGTAGGAATAAAGTAATATTTCAATTTTTATGAAAAAATAAAATATATTTATATCATTTATTTGACTTATTCTTGTTTCAAGTGGAGCTGACCCAGTTACAAAAGAGGCTTATAGAAGCATTCGATGTGTTCGACAACTCCAAAAGCAGGAGAGTAGATGTCAGGGAATTGGGTACAATCATAAGATCCATTGGTAAAATAGATTTTTATGAGATCTGTAATAAAAGTTAGGGATAATAAATATTATTTCAATATTTAGGATGCGTTATTACTGAAGCGGAGTTACAAGAAATTCAAGTAGAAGTGGAAGATGTTGAAAATAATTGTGTACAGCAAGCTCGCTTTGTTGATTACATGTGTCAAGCAATTAGCGAACAAAAGTAATAAGTTGTCAGTGATTGTTTTTTATGCAATGTGCAATTAGGCTGTTCAAACATTTCAGGTACAAACCAGCTGATCCGGAAGATTTGTTGAAAGCTTTTCAAGTTTTTGATCCGGAAAACAGAGGATACATTGCAAGAACTGATTTGGAAAAAGCTTTAACGGAGATGGGAGAACCATTCACTACGCAAGAAGTCAATGAAATGATGTCTGTCGCTTGTGATCCTCATCAAACGAATAAAATCAATTATGAGTATTTCATCAATTTGTTGATTGTAAGTTTTTTTATATATTGTATATTTTTTATCAGTCCCTCCAGATAATGCTGATATACTTGGAATTTCGCAAATAGATAAAGAGAGATGATGAAAAAAATGTTTATGCATTATGTGATAAAGAAACGCAAGAAGATGTAAAACAATTATTTAATGCAAATTAGAAAACAAAAATTACAATCCCTGCAGTTAATCAGATGTATACATTTTATAACAATTATATGTAAACATAAAAATTTCTTCTGTACCTATAAATCGTATATAAAAAATATTTTTTTATAGTAAAACATTACAAGTTTTGATACACATTTATAAACATTAGCAGTCTATAGGAGAATATATAAAAATGAAAGTGTTAGAGAGCTTGATTACAGTTTTGAGAAAACTGGTGGGTCTCCTTTTGTGGCTAATGCAGTTGCTGCATTGATAAAATCTTCACTTAGTAACATAATTTGATTTCTCATTTGCTGAAAATAAATACAAATTATTTTAGACAATTTTTAGTAATATTGTATTTTTGTATTCTAGGTGGAGTAATCTATGTATAATTACGTACAATGTGATTCAATCCTTCTTCAACGGTGTGGTCCCTTGAATAATTCAAACTAAGTTTAATTCCTTGAATGGCAACTGGACTCTTGGCAGCAATTTCTTTAGCCACTTCCAGAGCTCTCTCCAACAAACTTAAAAAAAAATATTTTAATAACTAATGCATAAATTAGAATTAAATAATTTATTGATAATAATGTACAAACCTCTTTTGGTCCGGTAACACTTGGCTTACCAAACCAGCTTGCAAAGCCTCGGCTGCCAACATTTTTCTACCGGTATAAGCAAGCTCCTTTACTAGACTTTGCGAACCAATAACTTTTGGTAGCCTTTGTAGCGTTCCAACATCCGCAGCCATACCTAGATCAACTTCTTTGATTTGAAACCAAGCATCTGACGAGCAGTATCTAATATCTGCGCAAGTGATCATATCTACACCTGCTCCTATACAAGCACCGTGTACAGCTGCAATTACTGGTTTATCACACTGAAATATTTAACATTCTTAAATGAAATATTATTGTTTATGAGTAATAAAGAAGTATACAAACTATACATTGTCTATAGCAGTGAACGAATCTTGATACGATTTAATTTTCTTTTCTAAAAATTTAGCTTTACGAGCTAAGTCTGGTAGCTCGTCCATTCCTTGAAAAAAACCTATGGCATCCGTCAAATCAATACCTAAAAACAAGTAGTCATAAAAAATCAATATTATTTATACATTTTAACAAAGGATACCTGCGCTAAATATTTTTCCAGCTCCAGATAAAACAATAACTCTGCACTCTGGCTTGTTAGATAAATCGTTGAAACATTCTCGAATCTCCCTGTTTATAAAAAAATTAAAATTTCATTGTATACATAAAACTTTATATAAAAGTATAATTTAAACAAACTTACGTCCACAATGTATTGTTCATAGCATTCAATTTTTTTTCTCTATTTAACTGTACATTGAAAACAAATTGTGAAGGCTCTGTAACAGCCAGTGTTTCATAATTTTTACTCATAATTCTTGTGACCCTTCTAAAACCTGAAAGTGTTAAAGCTGTACCTTAATATGCTGAACACAGATAAAAATTATCAACAAGTATTCTAAATATAATTCTTTAATTTTTTTTATTATCTTATGTCTTACTCAGTGTTCCTAATTTTGAGAAAACAGTGTTCATAATTAACATATAAAATAAAACTTGTTGAAAAATAAAATATAATTAGGTATCGTTATAAATTGGACTTTGTACACTTATCATTATAATGCCCAATATTATAATGACATTTTAACATATAATAAATGACGTCACTATCGTAATCTTTACGGTCGCTTACAGCGTCTTCTGACGTTGTGTTAAAAATACGCGAGATCAATCTTGCAGCGACGTATACGATGCTTTTCTTGCAAATTTTCTTTATTTAAAAATTTAGGTATACATATTGGAAATAAGAAAGCACAAACCTCTCTTTTTCTATCCACATTTGCAGATTTTAAAGTAAGTTATGAATTTTATATAAAAATATTATAGTTTTAACTAATGATTTGTTTGCATAATAAGTTCATGAGTTTTTTGTTTGTTGAAAAATTTTGATAAAAAATATACAATGATGATGAGTGATAAAAAATATAGTAGGTTTGTCTGTGTACTTATTGTTCTTTTTTTTAAATACTACTGAATATATTTATGGAGAATGATGAGTATGAATTGAAGTATGATAATGAGATTTAATTTAAATGCACATTTTATTAACATAAATTTGTAAGCCACAATGAATGAGATAGTTATTTTTCTTGTTTTATTAGTGCGCTGAGGTATTTGATTTAGAAGACAAGATGGTGTCGACTTTGTGTTACATTATCCTACCTGTTGTGTTCATCGCTGGATTTCTGAGGAAATGCAGAGAATACTCTTGGGGAAGATGTAAAAGTAAGAGTAATCTGGAAGGTCGAGTTTTTATAGTTACTGGTGGTAATTCGGGTATTGGTAAGGAAACTGTCAAAGAATTAGCAAAGAGGAAGGCTACCGTTATTTTGGCTTGTAGAAATTTACAAGCTGCCAAAGTTACTGTTCAAGAGATTCGATCTTACGCCCCTGGTGCACAATTGGTGAATATTTAGAATGTTGTTATATTCATTCATTTATTTATTTATTTAATCAGTTAACAGACAAATTCAATATTTTATACAATGCATTTGTGACGCTTGTTATAAATACATATTCATTTGTTTATTTAATGTTTCATTTGCTTGTATCTTTTAGGTTCCGATGGAACTTGATCTTGCGTCTTTAACGTCTATAAGGCATTTTGCTGCAGAGGTGTTGAAAAACTTTACAGAAATTCATGTGCTTATTAATAATGCTGGGGTATATGTGCCGTTGCAAGACAAAGATAAAGATGTGACCAAAGAAGGATTTGAAATACATTTTGGTGTTAATCATTTGGGACATTTTCTCCTGACAAATTTATTACTTGATAGACTAAAGCAGTGTGCTCCAAGCAGGTAAATATTTAATTATTTATTTGTTTATTAAGGGTAAGCGGGTGAAACATTTCTAAATACAAAAAATTAATTATATTTCAAAATATATTTAAATGTTTATTGTATTATCAATTGAATTTGCCATTGTCAATAATATATATTAATTTTCGTTACAGAGTTGTTGTGGTAACATCAAAATTATTGGAATCAGGTGTTGTTGATTTTACCAATTTAAATGGAGAAAGAGGCTTACCCGTGAAAGGGCGAATGAATCCTGGTTATTGTAATTCCAAACTTGCAAACGCATATTTTGCAAGCGAACTTGCAAGAAGAACCGAAAAGTCTGGCGTTTCCGTTTATATGGTTTGTCCAGGATTCGCTTATACAGGACTCTTCAGACACGTGAAAAGGAGTTGGTTTCATTACATACTCTTTTCTCCTGTAGCGTTACTATTTTTACGTACCGCTAATCAAGTAAGAATGACAATTTTTTATATTTTATAGTATTTATGTATAGTAACGAATATATTTAATTGAATCGTAATTCATGAGTATCAAACAAATTTATTATTCTTCTGTGTATATACTTTAATTGTTCAAATGTATATTATAATTTTTTTTCAGGGAGCACAAACAGTATTGCATTGTGCCACAGATCCAGCTTTATCCAATGAAAGCGGTAATTTATATCGTGATTGTAAAGTATATAATTTAAAAAGAAAGTTAGAGCCAGAAATAGCTCATAAACTTTGGGAAGTAAGTGCTAAATTTACAGAACTTGACGAATCATCTACATAATTTTGCATTGATTGAGATTTGGAATGCAAACCTGTTGTTTACTCACTAACTTATTAAATTCTTTCAAACAAAGTTACTTGTAAACATTAATTTTTAGCGGAAACATTTATATAATTTTTCAAAAAAAAAAAAATTAAATTACTAAAATTGAAAACTGCTCCAATTGTAGTATTTTCTTCGTGCCACACGTGAAATCGTGTTAGAAAAAGGGAAGACAAATTGAAATATTTGTTGAAACAATGATCTTGCATTTAAAATAATAAAATATGCCAAAAATACTTGTTAAAAAGTCGACTGCTCAAGCTAATTTTAGAAAACGATAGTGCCATTTAAATTATTAGTAAATACCGTAAGCTAAGGAATATCTTTTTTTTCATTTTTATTTAAAAGCACTAATTTTATATTTGTAGAATAAATACTGAAAGGTTTTAAATATATATTCCTTCTTATAGAGTCGGCTTGCATTTTAATAAAGTTGTGCACAAAATTGTATAAGTAGATTAATTTTAAAACACCACAGAGAAAAATAAAAAAGGCTTCTAAATATCGAGACACTTAGGGGTCCAGTAATTTAAATAGTGTAAATCAAGTGATATGAATAACAACCTAGAATTGTCAATAGATAAAAATGTAAAATTACAGTTAAACAATCAATTTTTTTAGGAACAGATTTAACACTTAATGGAATATATATGAAATAACAGTAATTAACTTTTATTATTATAATTATATTGTAGAAATACACAACTGCGATACTTTTATTATATGACGTAGTACATATTTTTTTCTTTTTTTTTTTTAAGAAGTTATTATATTTGATCATTTAAAAAATTCGTTTGACTTCCAAGTAATAAAAAAAATAATTGTGATTTTTTTATATTTCTTATTGTAAGTTAGGCTTTTACATTTTATTTTACAATTGTAAATTACTTAATTATAATTTTTTTCAAACAAAGTTACTTGTAAACATTAATTTTTAGCGGAAACATTTATATAATTTTTCAAAAAAAAAAAATTAAATTACTAAAATTGAAAACTGCTCCAATTGTAGTATTTTCTTCGTGCCACACGTGAAATCGTGTTAGAAAAAGGGAAGACAAATTGAAATATTTGTTGAAACAATGATCTTGCATTTAAAATAATAAAATATGCCAAAAATACTTGTTAAAAAGTCGACTGCTCAAGCTAATTTTAGAAAACGATAGTGCCATTTAAATTATTAGTAAATACCGTAAGCTAAGGAATATCTTTTTTTCATTTTTATTTAAAAGCACTAATTTTATATTTGTAGAATAAATACTGAAAGGTTTTAAATATATATTCCTTCTTATAGAGTCGGCTTGCATTTTAATAAAGTTGTGCACAAAATTGTATAAGTAGATTAATTTTAAAACACCACAGAGAAAAATAAAAAAGGCTTCTAAATATCGAGACACTTAGGGGTCCAGTAATTTAAATAGTGTAAATCAAGTGATATGAATAACAACCTAGAATTGTCAATAGATAAAAATGTAAAATTACAGTTAAACAATCAATTTTTTTAGGAACAGATTTAACACTTAATGGAATATATATGAAATAACATTAATTAACTTTTATTATAATATATTGTAGAAATACACAACTGCGATATTTTATTTATATGACGTAGTACATATTTTTTTCTTTTTTTTTTTTAAGAAGTTATTATATTTGATCATTTAAAAAATTCGTTTGACTTCCAAGTAATAAAAAAATAATTGTGATTTTTTTTATATTTTCTTATTGTATAGTTAGGCTTTTACATTTTATTTTTACAATTGTAAATTACTTAATTATAATTTTTTTTTTCATTCATAAAATTACATGCATTTCTTTTTACATTTCCATTTGTCTTAGTGTGTATAATGAATCTTTAGAGTTGTTCAAATAATAATAGCTTCTTAAGTGACTCAAGTCCATTTAAGAATATTTTTGCTTAACATAATATGTACATTTAATTTAAATTTAATAAATTAAAAAGATTTTGATATAAAATAAAATTGTTCCTTTGTTTCTTTCACACAAACCAATAAATATCATAACTTTTTGTAGGTAATGATGTTACAAATAATAGAATACTTTCAACAAAATTATTTATATTTCAATGTATACATTTTTACAGGCGTGGTCTCATCACTTTAAAGCTGGTAGTCTTATTTGCTAAGGCTTCAGTTCGTGCATAAACACTTTCTGAACTTCTTCTTATTGAATCCATATACTCTGTCGATGATGTGAAGTCATTAGATTTCATCTTGTTTTGTACTTCGCATACACTTGCGGCTATTTCATTTTCTAACTGAAATGAATCATATTTGTTTAAAATACATTGAAGTGATTATCAAATTTAATGAACCATTTTTTACCAATATCATTGGGTTTAATTAAAGGTATTCGAAAATTGTATTTAAATTACCAATGAATCACAGATTGGTTCGTCCACAAGTTTCGTGGCAATTTCTTCAGAACTACTCGTACTCCGATTTTCAAGGATTTTATGAGTTTGTCTCTGATCTTGCCTGAAAAGATTCTGCTGTCAGACTGGAATAATGAGAAATAAAAAGCAAAAATTAAAAACAAAAGATGATAATAGTGAAGTTGCGATGATTGTGCATTTATGGTATGAAAAATAAAAATAATAAAACAATGATGGGAGGACCATAAAAATACCTTAATTCTGTATCACATTTGCTTGAACTTTCTTTTGATAATAATGAAGGTTCTTCAGAACTGTCTTTTAAATACATATTTTTACTATCACAATCTTTTATATTTTCCGAGGAATGACTTGAAGCAGTCACTCTTTTCAAAAGTGACTCCTGAACACATGTTTCACTTGTTTCTTCTACTTTAGACCTTTCTGTAGAGCTCTCTGTGTTTTCTTCACTTTGTTTAACCAGAGAGTCTTTACTGTTGGTACAACATTTGAGATTTTCCTGACTAACAAAAACCCCATCGTAAGTATCGTCATTTTTAATTGATGAATTGCCATTGGAACTGTCTTCGCCATCGACTAAACTACTACTTAGAGCCATTTCGCAACTACTGACTGAATTAGAACTTCTTTGTCTGGTATTGGCAGGATTTCCAGTATTATCTGAATTAACCTTTGGCTTTGATACTGACATTGGCACCATTATTTCAATGTCACTTTCTAATAGAGTAACATTTGTTTCTTCCTCATTGCAATTACTATGTATTCTTTTTATTGGATCTCTGGTCCTATCAAAAATAGTTTCATTTAAAGTCTCATCGCTACTTATGCTACAGACATTTCTAGGCAAAGACAAGGCTGCATTATCAATTGCGCTTTCCTCAGACTTGTATATCCTTTTCAATTGATTATTAAAAATTTGCGAATGCATCACAGGCTGATTCAATCCTTGATCGAGAGAAGAGCCAAGCAAAGTTTTATTACCTTTGAAATAGCTCATTGATCTTGTAGTCCTGTGACACTTTTCGAATAAAACTTTATGTAATGGAGGTGTAAGCGGCATATTGCTTTTATTACTGCCTATATCTACATCAAGTGACGAACCAGAAAAAGTTCTTTTAGAACTATCCAACCTGTTAAGAATAATTGCTATTAATGCACACTCTTGACAAGTAATTGAATAAGTAAATAAAATATTACATACGTATAACTTAATTTTATGTTTATTAGCCCTGAAAGATTTGGTAACGTAGCACGTAAATCAACTGTTGGAAGTCCACAGTACCATCGCAATTGTGCTATATTTTTGTTTAACAAGTACACAGCATAATGAAATTGTAATTTATCCTTACTTCTAGGAAATAAAGGAAATCTACAAAAGAATCAGTTTTAAATATTGTTTTTAATTATACAATTGAATTTAAACAAATATTTCTTACTGTCGTTCAGAATCTGGAAGATTGTCAGTTACATGATCAATAATTTTGCTACGAGAACCATAATGTATTATAGGATATCTAGTAGGTACATTTAAAAAGTTAGCAATCATTTGTGATGTATGAGCCACAAATCCAAGAGCGACAGCTATGTCAGTATCTTCTGAAGTATCTAACTTTTCGCTATCTGGTAAATGCACATCATTGATTGCAAACCTATTATCTTGTTCCTGTTAGTGTAATAATAACAATGTTAATCATAAAATCTTATTGATAAAATTTTCTAATCTAGTATAATAATTACTTGATGAATAGGATAAATAAAACTCAGTTCAGCAATAAGTTGTTTTCGACGATGAGCTAGTCGAGAAGTTGTTTGGATGTATGATTCTCTAGAATCAATATGATTTTGTCTCCAATCATGTAACCGTTCAATATCTTTATTTAATTCTCGATATCTCTCCATCAAATCAGATCCTTAAAATAATAAGAGCAATCAAAATTAGAAATAATTGAACTATAATGTAGTTTTTACCATGATCTTGATTTGCTTCCATTATATCAGAATGGCACTGATTCAACGTTCTTATTTCACCCATTTTCCTCAATCTTTCTTGTTCTAAAAGTTTTATCCTAAATTTTGCTACTTCTAAATCTTTCCTTATCCTTAAAATTTCAGCTTTCTTTTCTCTGTTTACTTTTTTTGGTTGTAACAGTCTGTTTAAAGATGATTGCGGATACCTAGGAACCGTCAAGCTTTCACCAGAAGCTATTCGTTCTCTTAAATTTTGTACAGAGTCAGTTTGTTGTTTCAAAGCTTGCATTTTACTTCGTAAACTGCTCAGTTTACCAACGGTGTAGCTATCTCTCACTTCAACGGTGTTAACACCCATTGTAAGAAACTTTTTAGAAATTTTAACATCAACAAGACAAAAGGGTGGCACAAAGAAACCACCATGAAGATGAAAAATTAGTGAATTCTCATGAAGTTTATTTAATTTACTAGGTAACTTTGGCCCTATGTACATTAATCCAGTGAATGATATACCCCATGTAAACACCATGACATCTGATAATGGATCTTCCTTTACTGTTCTTTTCCATAACCTCAGAATAATTTCTATAAAAAAGAAAAGAAAAATTATTAAGACACTTAATTTATATTTGTAATTTTATACTGATTTAAAAAATAAATAAATGAATAACTTACCACTTGCATTTGAATAACCAGTGGCGTGTAAGGTAGGCACTTCGAGACTTGACCATCTTGGACTTGAATTATCTATTGGTTCGCTTGTATACAAAGGTGAGGACATAGTTGTTCTATGAAGAGTATAATAAAACCAACAATTATCTTGTTTATCATTTGTGTTTAGCTTGTAACCAATTATTTGAATTAAACTTCTCAGACGGAGCTGTAAATTATAAAAATTTTATAAATTTTTATTTTCTTTTAGCAATATTTCAATAGTCATTCACTATCTACCTATTATTTATAAATAAACACAATTAGAACATAATTTTTTAATATGACTTACAAAATTAAGGTACTCACCATGTTGTTAGTAAGTAAAATTTAAATAAATGTATGTTTATACAGTATGTAAAGGGCTTATCCCTTTTTAGATTTAAATTAATATTTAAGATTTTATGACTCGGTAGTTGAGTATGTAAGATGAATAAATTTATCAATCTTGCTAAGTCAATACGTGAAAGAAAAGGTAATACATTTTTTGTCATTCTCTTTTTCACATCTTGATTTGAGTAGTTCAATAAATTTATTCATCTTACACAATGTTCTAATTGTACTTATTTATAACCATGTATAAACATATTCGAAACAATTAAATTTACAATTAAATTTACAATTTAAATATTTATGTTATATCTCAGAGAATTTGTAAAATTTTATGTCTTTTCATGTATTTTTTGTAAAGGACTATTAGTCTGTTGATATAGTTTAATAAATAAATACATAAAAAGTTGACTACAAACTACATGAACAAAGAGAAAATTGATTACTAATTATCTATAATGTTACTGATTTATAAATAAAAAGAGTAACCGGATAAATGTTGCCAAAATCATTTAATTTACACTATCATTCATAAAACCTACACACTACAATTCTAGAAATTGTACAGAGAAAGAGAAAATTGATTACTAAACAAACTATTATGTCACATATTTATAAATAAAAGTGTAACTGTAAAAACATCGCCAAACTCATTTAATGTTACACTATTGCTTGTGAAACCATGCACACCAAAAATTGCATGGAGAAAGATAAAATTAATTACAAATAATCTACAATGTTACACCTAATGATACAACAATGTTAAAAAAAAAAGAAAAGAAAGATTAGTCTCACCTGTTGTGTAGCAAGCGGTAACCAAGTTTTATACCTTGGTGCAATACGTGGTTGCAAAGTAAGATCTAACTCCTTAACGCAACATCGCGTTTCCGTTTGATCCATGATTATTGTACATTATTTTCTCTCCCCAACTCGATAGAAAGAAAAAAAAAATTTTTTATATACACCTATATCTCTCTTACACACAGAGAATTAAGGTTAGGACTGGATTATTATAAAAGAATAAAAAGGAAAAGACCACTTGTATGTAGAAATTTAGTCTATTTAAATAAACGTATATATATCGATATACAGATCAACAATTCTCCACTTTATTTTTTGGTTATAATTTTTGTAAAATATATGGTGATTTCGGAACGAAAAAAAAATGTTTTCTCTTTGGGTTATTTTTCTTTCACTCGAAACGAATTACATTGTATATGCATATGTGTATATATATCGTATTGCTCGATGTAATAAGGATTGACAGATTTTTGACATTTCGAGAGAGAGACTCGACACTCGCTCGGATGCAGAAGACATCACTGACACGAGGAGGAGTGGGGAGAGGGTTTTAGAATGAGATGGAGATTGGAGATGTGTATTAGCCGGTATAATGTATGTAAGTGTGTGTGTAGTTTTTCTTTATTTGCTTGGTAATTTTTACAATATTGTCTAAAATTTGATTTTTTTTGGAAAAAAATGGTGTTACTAGTGTTTGACAAAAGTTTTTTTTTTTATATTGTACAGTATATTATATATTGTTGGAGCATGTGTGAGTGTATGTAAATATATATACATTATTGCTGTGTAGGTATATTTCTCTTGTTGACACGTTTTATACGCGTGTATTTTATTGTTTTTGTTTTTTTAATTTTTATTAATGTATAACAATGTTTTTAATAATGTTTTTTTATATTATTTTATAAATTTGAAACTCCCAGGTTTGGAATTTAAATAATTTATTAGTTTTAATAAATTGTTATTTTCTTTTTATTAATTAATTTTTGTATAAATATATTTTTGAGTTTATATAAAATTAATTATAATTTTTTTAATCTAACCTATAATATTGCGTTGCCATTTTTTTTTCAATTTTCAATTTTTCTTTTCCGAATCGATAATTAAAAGGTAGTGTTTCAGTATGTCGATATTGTTTATAGAAAAATTTTTATTTACTTTTTTAAAAATCCAAAAATATCAAACATGGGATATTTCTATTTTTGAACGTTAAAATACGAAATTTCTCAAAGTAAAATGTTTTTTCTTTATGTAAATAGTGATTGATATTGTAACAGTGAAAAATAAAATACCTTACAAATATAAACATGAAATTATATCTAAATCCCAAATGTATTATAAACGTTCATTTTTAAGAAGCTAGAATGTCGAAACGAAATTTTATAAAAAACGTACGATTTTTTTTCCAAATATACGGTTTTTTTTTTTTTTTCTTACAAAACAATTATTCGTTTTATATTGAACGCCGCAACTAAAAACCAAACATCATAATTTTTGACAATAGTAAAATTCTTATTTTTTACTTTTCTCAATTGTTATATATCAATAATTTATAATTTTGTAAAGTAGTAAAACGTTTTTATTATAATTTTCAATTGTTCAAAACCGCTTTTCGTAATTATTTAACTTTTCACTAAAGAACGTTTTTCTTTTATTTAAAAAAACTAACGATTATTTTAATTATTTCATTTTTTTAAACTTTTTTTTAATTAAAAAAATGATAAAACGTTCTTGTTCATAACGTATGTCATAACGAATACTTGACTTAATTTTTATTAAAAAAAATGTTTTTTTTTTATTATATTTATAACATTAAAACACGTACTATACAAGAAATAACGTTTATTTTGAATTATTAAATAAAGAAAATTATTTTTTTCACATTCCAAAAGATAATATAGATACTTATCGTAATTAAATTTTATAATTCATAACAAATTAAGAGAAACCGGCATCGTCGTTTTTTTCTTATTCGAACGTTATCGAACGAAATTTTGTATTCTGTATAAGTATTCTATCAACTTTTCGACAATAGAGAAAAAAAAAACGTCAGTAAAAAAGTAACGTTTCTTTTTCTTTAAAATTTTCAAACATTAAATCAAAATTGTTTACATTTAAAAAAAGAAAGCAAAAATTTTTTTTATTCAAAATTTCACTTTTTATAAAACGTATAAATACGTTCTTAAAATCACCCTAAAAACCCATCGAACTTTTCAAAATAAAATTCATCAAAATTTACGCAAGTAGGTATATACCGCGTAAAATACCCGCATATATATTTCGGCAAGTATAACATAACATTACATGTATATATATATATATACACGTCGCACGCGTCGCTTAGTCGGTGCAGGGAAAAACTCCGGTGCCGCCGCCGTGCATCGTGTATATCGACCGAGCAGAAAATAAATAAACCGCTCTCTCCCTCTCTCTCGCTCTTCAATAGTGATTCCAAAAAATTCACAATCTCTAACGTTATTGAAAAAAAGGTAAATAAAAAAAAAATAATTTTGTATAGAGCTTGTAAATACGTATATGCAGATACGTACACATACGCACGCACACGTGCACACAAAGAGAGTCAGTCAACCATATTAACGAACGTCTGACGCCTGCGTCCTTTTTTCGCGCTTATACATATATATACATATCCATATACATATATATATATACATATGTGTTTGCTACCGTGGCCATTTTGCTGTCCGTTGATAAGTCCGCGAAGTAAGTATATTTGCATACCGACTGATTTTCCTCTCTCGAGAGAGAAAAAAAAAGTATTTATCATCATTGGCTTGCCAGTGTTCGAATTAAGTATTGGATGTGTATTGGTTCTAAAATCGAATTTTCATTTTTACTGTGTTCTTTCTTTTTTTTTTTTCATTTTTAGGTTTTTTTTTAGTGGGCGATGTGTATATATGTGTATGTGTGAATATATAGGTTAACCTAAACTTTTGTCTTTTTTTTTTATGTGTGTATATACAATACAATGAGTTTATAATTCGATGGTTGGTTTTTCATTTTTTTTTTAGTTTTGACAGTTTTGAGAGGATGCTTTTGATTTTTTTAAGGGAATGCAGCAAGCTGTCATTCGATGGCAGGTATTTTATTTGTGACGATATGGCTGTTTTGCTTCTCATTTTTTTTTATTTTAAATGTACAGTTGATTAAATATTATGTTCATCAATTGACGGTGAATGTCAAATTTTTATAGTATTTTTTTTTATCGATTGACAAAGTGGAATGAATATTAAGCTTTATTGTTGTAAATTTTAAGATATAATGACTATAATGAATTTTTTATTTTCATTAAATTTGAATTGTATTGTATTAAATAATAATATTATTATTGGAAAAGTATTACATTTTAACAGTATTTCAATAAACGTCTTTTTGCCATTCAAAGATACTAAGATTTTATATTGAATATTAAATTTTATCATTTGAAAATATATAAATTTTGTATTGAGTATTAAATTTGCAGTCTTTTAATAAACAGCATTTTCTCAATTATAAATGACTGTCTTAAAAACTAAATTTGAATTGTATTTTAATAACAGTATTTTGTTATTAATTATCTTAATAGGTTTTGTATTTAATATTAAATTTTGACAGTTCTTTTATAAACATTGCTTCACTTGTTAAATATCTCTAGTGCATAAATATTAATTTTAATCCTTAATTTAATAAACAATTACTTTTTAACATTTAATAAATAATATTTTTGAAGACACTATGCAGATTATTGTATTTTAAAATTTTCTTTTTTAATGATATTTACACTAATGAAATTTTTAAAATACCTTATAATAATTGCTTATTAACAATGTATTTTATATATTTTTTTTCATTGTAGGCAAACAACACGCACACAATTGAAAAAATGAAATTGCATTAGAAGTTGAGTAAACTAGGTTTTACTATTAAATATTGTAATAATGGAAGTTGATGCAAGCGTAACAGAAATACTGGCTGAAGCTGGTGAAGGACAAGAAATAATTTTAGAAGCAGAAGAAGGTTGTGACGAGGGGGAAATAGAAATTGTAGAAATCATTGAAGTTCAAGAAAGCGAAGAGGAAGATGAAGAGAGGCAGGAAACAGAATCTAAGAAGCAAGATATACAACAAGAAGAGCATAATAATATTAGGGTAACTAATGGTTCATGTTCAACTGAAGCAAATGATAGTCAACACATTGAAAAGGTTGGTTTTTAATTTTCTTTAATTGATTGAAATACAAAAAGAATGCTAATATTTTTAATTAATGTCATTTGCAGCAAGTTGTATACGCTACTTCTCAACAATCGAGCTGTAGTCAAGACAAATCTAATAGTCAAATTCGGTATGATGCATCAGCCGACTGGGAAGATGAAGAATATGAACAAGAGGAGGGTAATAATGTAATAGATAATGCGGAAGAATCAACAACAAATACTGAGGAGTACAACAGTTATACCAGTTATAACAATGGTGTAAACAACGAAATGGTTACTTCCGATGAACCAATGGAAAATTCGAGGTCACAAGTAAATTATGATCACAGTGTGAACCAAGAAAATTGTGCAGATGATGAAAATAGTCAAGAAGAAATTATTCACAATACAGAGAATAATTTTGTTTACACAGTACTAGGTTCGAAAAAGCAAGCCAAGACATCACAAGAATCTAGGTCTAATATAGAATTTGTAGAGGTATATCCAATGTTCTCGATATTTTAATATTTTATTCATAAATATTATTAAACAACTCAATATTCAACAACTAGGTACAAAGGTATAGGAATGATGAGTTACCCGATGATGGAACAATTTACTATGCAGTAAATGATGAAGATGGTACTTACGTTCAAGCAGTTGAAGAGGACGAACAACAGTATCAATATGCTAATGAAGAATCAATGGAGCAAGATCAAAATTGGGAAGGTTCAAATCAAAATGCAGATGAACAACAGGAACAAGTAAATTAAAAAGTTTAAATTTAAAATAAATAATTAAAACATTGTGTAACTAAAATTATCTACTTCCAGGCAGAGCAAGATCAAATCTTCTTACATGAAGATGAAGATGGCCAACTGTATTTCAAAAATGAACACGGTCAATTACAACCTGTTTATCTTACATCCGATGGAAATTATGCCATAGCAGAAAATAGTAGCGACGAGCACGAGAGTCAAGAAGATACAAACCAGATGCAAGAAGACCCAGGGGATGCAGATAATTATGCTACTCCTGATTTAGATGTTAAACCATTTGGTTCTAAAAAAGTAACTATATTAACTTTTTCCTGAAACGTTTAACAGAAGCTTAAAATTAATCGTAAATTTTTTTTTTTTATCAGCACATAAATCAGGACGATAACGACGATAGTACTGTAACCATATCGTTAATAATATCCGAAGATGAGCATGGACAAAAGAGAACGCAGGTTATAATACCAACACCAGCTGAAGCAAAATGTGACTTATGTTCAAAAACATTCAAGACTTCTTTGCAGCTTCTTAAACACAACAGATTAAAACATGCTCGAGAAGAGGATATCACCACAAGAAATTTCCCTTGCGACTTGTGTCCAAAAAGGTATGCTTTAAATTCTAAAGTGTATGATTTATCAAATTTACATTTTAGAAAAAATTAACAATTTAAAAGTGTAAGATATGACATAAAAGGAAATAACGAATAATACAGAAGATTAAACAATAATCTAAAAATTTTAAAAATTATATATATTTGAACCTATTTATTATTAGATTATTACATAGATGTTTAAATTCAAGTTATAGCTTTTTATTCTTTGTGGTTAAATTATTATTTTAAAAATCCAATTTTTTTAAAATACAATATTCAAGTTTTACAAGTTAGAATTAAGAGTGATATTCAAAAAAAAAATTTTAATTTTATCACATTAAAAAACGTTTATATAATTTCGTATAGATTTTCGGACCAAAATTCTTTGGCTCGACATCGAAAAACGCACACCGAGGGCCGACCGTTCCAATGTCTGGAGTGCCACAAATCCTTCCCAACAGCGAATACTCTTCGAAAGCATTTGGCAATGCATAATCCAGATTTTCTTCCACTGCCATGTATTTACTGCGGTCGTCGATTTTCTGACAAGGACAGTCTGATCAAACACGAACAATCCCATTTAGCCGGGGAAAAGAGAAAGCACGTTTGTGATATATGTCAAAAGTGTTTTACGAACCCGACGGACTTGTCGATTCATAAGAAAAATCACGATCCGGATAAAAATTCGATTGCGAAGTTTGCGGACGGGAATTCAATCGGTTAAACAATTTGCAACGCCACATGATGGTTCATCAGCAGGTAATTAAAAATCGATTATTTTTATTATTATCATCGGAAAAGTTTTCGTTATTGATCTCTACTAAGGTAGTAAAATCACATTTTTTTTAGTATATCATTTTGTAAACTTACTTATCTCTCTGTAGATTAATTTTATCCTGATTATAGAATCATAAGTTAATTTTAAATTAAAAGAAAAATTTGTAGCGTGTAACGTGAAAAAAAAGTTATGAAAGTATAATCTGAGTTGTGGAATGAACTGACCTATAATATAATCAGGGTGGAAGTTGCATATTCACTTTAATAAACGTCATAAATAACTATTATAAATAAATATTCATTTTTTGAAAATACTCTTTTTTTCCTCTAGCAAGGAGCAAGTGAAGAAATTTTATCTTGCAACGTTTGTGGTATCACTTATAAATTTTCGAGTTCCTTAACAAGACACATGGTCACGACACATATGAATCCGGAAAAATTACGACAACAAGCTGAGGAGCAAAGGAGAAAACGTGAAAACAATTATCGTCGTTACCTAGAAAATCGAAAAACTTATGAAACTCAACAACCAAAGCGTGGCTATCGACGTTCCACTGGAAGACTACTTGATGATGAAGATGACGAAATGAATGATTGATCGGCATATTCTTGTTATTATGACTAAATATGCTAGTCGAGTATTTGTATGAAATCACAAACTGAATATGAGAAATCAATATTTTTTTTAATTGACTTTTTAGTAATTTCTTTTGAACTTTTTTAAACAAATTTAAATCTATAAGAAGAAAAAGTATACATTGTAAGTCAACGTGAAAATGTGAATTACATCATTCATCCACTTTATCCAGTAAATATATATATGCATATATATATATAATTGTAGAGTATTTCAGAGTAAGTAACTCTTAGATCAATGAATTTATTCTAAGTACAAAGAGAGAAACAAAAAAAGAAGAAATTAGATATACTTATTTGATTTATTGGATATATCGTAACCACTCTCCATGGTGTTAATCTTCAAACTTTTATCTGACGGAGGCAAAGGAAAAAAAAAATCTTAAAAACAGCAGATCATTTGACGCATCGATAATTCGATTAAAAAACCTGAAGAGGTTGGCAGACCAAGCCAACGAAACGTTGCTTGTATTGAAAAAAAAATCTGTTTTTTTAAGATTTGTGTTCCTTTGCCTCCGTTAAATCGCATAAAAGTTTGAAGATTAACTTAGTTGATTTGTTTGAAATGTTTGAAAGTCCTTCTTTGTTCGACTTGTATGTGTAACTTGCAAATTTTTGCCAAATGTAAAATTATGTACAATAATCATTTATTTAAGGCAAGGAAGAAAAAAGAGAGAAAGGAAGTAAATAATTTGTCCTTTTTTTGTATTATTTACATAATGTTTCCAGAGACTTATAATATGCATATTTTATGTCGTACTCCATGTCATACCAATATTTACAGCAATACATGCGTGGGATTGCTGTACATGATGGAACCATAATGATGGTAAATAAAGAATGTCACCTTTAGTTACTTTGACGCTAAACTTTATTGCGTTTTTATACCTTGGATACCTGCAAATAAATAATGTAATTGAAAGAAAATTAATACTTATTTCTTTAATGTCACTATTACTTAGTTTTCTTTTATTAGGATTTTACTTGTTGTAATCAGGATATAATGGATCAATGGCTATCCAAGATATTAAATTGTCATTTGTATCTTGACTTGATTCATTATTTTGTAACTCTGCAGAATCAATAGGTTCTGTTATCCATTTACCAGACTCCACTTCTTTATAAAAAGCAGAAGGATATTTTTCAAATGGGATCCATGGTAATCTGTTGGTGGATGTAAAATAAATTCTTTCTCACCCGAAACAACACAGTATATTCTCATAAGGATCTTTGTGCACTGTCAAAATAAATATTAACAATATAATAAACTCTGTATATATTTCAATGAAATCACACTAATGAAATTTTTAAAATACCTTATAATAATTGCTTATTAACAATGTATTTTATATATTTTTTTTCATTGTAGGCAAACAACACGCACACAATTGAAAAAATGAAATTGCATTAGAAGTTGAGTAAACTAGGTTTTACTATTAAATATTGTAATAATGGAAGTTGATGCAAGCGTAACAGAAATACTGGCTGAAGCTGGTGAAGGACAAGAAATAATTTTAGAAGCAGAAGAAGGTTGTGACGAGGGGGAAATAGAAATTGTAGAAATCATTGAAGTTCAAGAAAGCGAAGAGGAAGATGAAGAGAGGCAGGAAACAGAATCTAAGAAGCAAGATATACAACAAGAAGAGCATAATAATATTAGGGTAACTAATGGTTCATGTTCAACTGAAGCAAATGATAGTCAACACATTGAAAAGGTTGGTTTTTAATTTTCTTTAATTGATTGAAATACAAAAAGAATGCTAATATTTTTAATTAATGTCATTTGCAGCAAGTTGTATACGCTACTTCTCAACAATCGAGCTGTAGTCAAGACAAATCTAATAGTCAAATTCGGTATGATGCATCAGCCGACTGGGAAGATGAAGAATATGAACAAGAGGAGGGTAATAATGTAATAGATAATGCGGAAGAATCAACAACAAATACTGAGGAGTACAACAGTTATACCAGTTATAACAATGGTGTAAACAACGAAATGGTTACTTCCGATGAACCAATGGAAAATTCGAGGTCACAAGTAAATTATGATCACAGTGTGAACCAAGAAAATTGTGCAGATGATGAAAATAGTCAAGAAGAAATTATTCACAATACAGAGAATAATTTTGTTTACACAGTACTAGGTTCGAAAAAGCAAGCCAAGACATCACAAGAATCTAGGTCTAATATAGAATTTGTAGAGGTATATCCAATGTTCTCGATATTTTAATATTTTATTCATAAATATTATTAAACAACTCAATATTCAACAACTAGGTACAAAGGTATAGGAATGATGAGTTACCCGATGATGGAACAATTTACTATGCAGTAAATGATGAAGATGGTACTTACGTTCAAGCAGTTGAAGAGGACGAACAACAGTATCAATATGCTAATGAAGAATCAATGGAGCAAGATCAAAATTGGGAAGGTTCAAATCAAAATGCAGATGAACAACAGGAACAAGTAAATTAAAAAGTTTAAATTTAAAATAAATAATTAAAACATTGTGTAACTAAAATTATCTACTTCCAGGCAGAGCAAGATCAAATCTTCTTACATGAAGATGAAGATGGCCAACTGTATTTCAAAAATGAACACGGTCAATTACAACCTGTTTATCTTACATCCGATGGAAATTATGCCATAGCAGAAAATAGTAGCGACGAGCACGAGAGTCAAGAAGATACAAACCAGATGCAAGAAGACCCAGGGGATGCAGATAATTATGCTACTCCTGATTTAGATGTTAAACCATTTGGTTCTAAAAAAGTAACTATATTAACTTTTTCCTGAAACGTTTAACAGAAGCTTAAAATTAATCGTAAATTTTTTTTTTTTATCAGCACATAAATCAGGACGATAACGACGATAGTACTGTAACCATATCGTTAATAATATCCGAAGATGAGCATGGACAAAAGAGAACGCAGGTTATAATACCAACACCAGCTGAAGCAAAATGTGACTTATGTTCAAAAACATTCAAGACTTCTTTGCAGCTTCTTAAACACAACAGATTAAAACATGCTCGAGAAGAGGATATCACCACAAGAAATTTCCCTTGCGACTTGTGTCCAAAAAGGTATGCTTTAAATTCTAAAGTGTATGATTTATCAAATTTACATTTTAGAAAAATTAACAATTTAAAAGTGTAAGATATGACATAAAAGGAAATAACGAATAATACAGAAGATTAAACAATAATCTAAAAATTTTAAAAATTATATATATTTGAACCTATTTATTATTAGATTATTACATAGATGTTTAAATTCAAGTTATAGCTTTTTATTCTTTGTGGTTAAATTATTATTTTAAAAATCCAATTTTTTTAATTCACGATTAAAATAAAATCCAATACTTTTTAAAAATACAATATTCAAGTTTTACAAGTTAGAATTAAGAGTGATATTCAAAAAAAAAATTTTAATTTTATCACATTAAAAAACGTTTATATAATTTCGTATAGATTTTCGGACCAAAATTCTTTGGCTCGACATCGAAAAACGCACACCGAGGGCCGACCGTTCCAATGTCTGGAGTGCCACAAATCCTTCCCAACAGCGAATACTCTTCGAAAGCATTTGGCAATGCATAATCCAGATTTTCTTCCACTGCCATGTATTTACTGCGGTCGTCGATTTTCTGACAAGGACAGTCTGATCAAACACGAACAATCCCATTTAGCCGGGGAAAAGAGAAAGCACGTTTGTGATATATGTCAAAAGTGTTTTACGAACCCGACGGACTTGTCGATTCATAAGAAAAATCACGATCCGGATAAAAAATTCGATTGCGAAGTTTGCGGACGGGAATTCAATCGGTTAAACAATTTGCAACGCCACATGATGGTTCATCAGCAGGTAATTAAAAATCGATTATTTTTATTATTATCATCGGAAAAGTTTTCGTTATTGATCTCTACTAAGGTAGTAAAATCACATTTTTTTTAGTATATCATTTTGTAAACTTACTTATCTCTCTGTAGATTAATTTTATCCTGATTATAGAATCATAAGTTAATTTTAAATTAAAAGAAAAATTTGTAGCGTGTAACGTGAAAAAAAAGTTATGAAAGTATAATCTGAGTTGTGGAATGAACTGACCTATAATATAATCAGGGTGGAAGTTGCATATTCACTTTAATAAACGTCATAAATAACTATTATAAATAAATAATTCATTTTTTGAAAATACTCTTTTTTTCCTCTAGCAAGGAGCAAGTGAAGAAATTTTATCTTGCAACGTTTGTGGTATCACTTATAAATTTTCGAGTTCCTTAACAAGACACATGGTCACGACACATATGAATCCGGAAAAATTACGACAACAAGCTGAGGAGCAAAGGAGAAAACGTGAAAACAATTATCGTCGTTACCTAGAAAATCGAAAAACTTATGAAACTCAACAACCAAAGCGTGGCTATCGACGTTCCACTGGAAGACTACTTGATGATGAAGATGACGAAATGAATGATTGATCGGCATATTCTTGTTATTATGACTAAATATGCTAGTCGAGTATTTGTATGAAATCACAAACTGAATATGAGAAATCAATATTTTTTTTAATTGACTTTTTAGTAATTTCTTTTGAACTTTTTTAAACAAATTTAAATCTATAAGAAGAAAAAGTATACATTGTAAGTCAACGTGAAAATGTGAATTACATCATTCATCCACTTTATCCAGTAAATATATATATGCATATATATATATAATTGTAGAGTATTTCAGAGTAAGTAACTCTTAGATCAATGAATTTATTCTAAGTACAAAGAGAGAAACAAAAAAAGAAGAAATTAGATATACTTATTTGATTTATTGGATATATCGTAACCACTCTCCATGGTGTTAATCTTCAAACTTTTATCTGACGGAGGCAAAGGAAAAAAAAATCTTAAAAACAGCAGATCATTTGACGCATCGATAATTCGATTAAAAAACCTGAAGAGGTTGGCAGACCAAGCCAACGAAACGTTGCTTGTATTGAAAAAAAATCTGTTTTTTTAAGATTTGTGTTCCTTTGCCTCCGTTAAATCGCATAAAAGTTTGAAGATTAACTTAGTTGATTTGTTTGAAATGTTTGAAAGTCCTTCTTTGTTCGACTTGTATGTGTAACTTGCAAATTTTTGCCAAATGTAAAATTATGTACAATAATCATTTATTTAAGGCAAGGAAGAAAAAAGAGAGAAAGGAAGTAAATAATTTGTCCTTTTTTTTGTATTATTTACATAATGTTTCCAGAGACTTATAATATGCATATTTTATGTCGTACTCCATGTCATACCAATAATTTACAGCAATACATGCGTGGGATTGCTGTACATGATGGAACCATAATGATGGTAAATAAAGAATGTCACCTTTAGTTACTTTGACGCTAAACTTTATTGCGTTTTTATACCTTGGATACCTGCAAATAAATAATGTAATTGAAAGAAAATTAATACTTATTTCTTTAATGTCACTATTACTTAGTTTTCTTTTATTAGGATTTTACTTGTTGTAATCAGGATATAATGGATCAATGGCTATCCAAGATATTAAATTGTCATTTGTATCTTGACTTGATTCATTATTTTGTAACTCTGCAGAATCAATAGGTTCTGTTATCCATTTACCAGACTCCACTTCTTTATAAAAAGCAGAAGGATATTTTTCAAATGGGATCCATGGTAAATCTGTTGGTGGATGTAAAATAAATTCTTTCTCACCCGAAACAACACAGTATATATTCTCATAAGGATCTTTGTGCACTGTCAAAATAAATATTAACAATATAATAAACTCTGTATATATTTCAATGAAATCACACTAAAAATTGATGGTGATTTCATGTTACTTTCTTGACATCTTAGAAGTAAATCAATATGAAATATTATCAATTTTTTGTGTGATTTCTCAAAATATCTTAAACAATTATAACTTGAAGTTATTGCTCTTTCATCACCCATCCAAAAGTTAACAGCATCTGGTTTCACTTCAAATGCTTCTGTTGCCCAAATCAAATCACTATCAATGTCCCTCCAAAGTTCAGAAAATTCTTCAAAATTGGAATTTTGTTTTTGAATATAAAAAATACTATTGTCCATAGGATTCACTAGTGTTTCTAAAAACTCATTCATAGTCATGTACCGTTCTTCCGGCATTGTAAAAAATTCTCTGTCCGTTGTACCACTAAGCGTTCTCTCCTTGGTAATGGCATCTGCGTATCCATTTGGTGTTACAGCTACATTAACTAACTTATCACCTATTTTATTTTTAAAATACGGTATGCTCCATTTATCCAAAGCTTTCCAATGTTTGATACCACCTTTTATTAACACAGGTATATTTTTTGAAACATAATTTTTGTAAAATGTTAACGCTGTTATATCACAATTATCCACCTCAGCAATTTTAGTGCCTAGATAGAGCTCTGAAAATTCAAAATATGTGATAGTATTGAATTTTTTTCTTTTATTTGTAAATTATTTAAATAACCTTCATTGTTATAACATGAAAAAAAATATTATTAAACAAACCTCTTGCTTCTTGAGAAAGTACATGAAAAGCACTTTCAATTTTTTCCATTGTAAATTAAAAAATGTATTACATTTATTTACATACATTTACAATACATAACATTTATTGCACTTCATTATAATTTAAAATTAACTTCACATTTGAAAATTTGAGAAAAAAATATACCGTGAACAGCTGATTAGATAAACAGAGTGAAGTTGCTTTTAGATTCGTAAAGTTGGTATTGATTTGGTAATGTTTATACGCTTACTTCGAGTTGGTCAATGTACACGTTTTACTATTTGTTTACGTTCACTGAGACAGAAATATAGTAATGTTTAATTACAATTTGATTTTCTAAACAATGTGTTAATATTAAAAATGTCGCGAGATATTTTGGATATTTTAAATGATCCGCAAATGACTAAAATTTGTGCTCCTATGGTTAGGTATAGTAAGTAAGTAAAAAAGTATATATTTATTTAAAAAAAATTAATCTTTTATTTTTTTTAAGTAATTTTGTCTTGTTTGTTAGATTGCCATTTCGTACTTTAGTAAGAAAATATGATTGTGATATCTGTTTCACACCAATGATACTTGCTGACTCGTTTGTCCAATCGGCAAAAGCTAGAAATAATGAATTTTCAACTAATAAGAATGACAAACCATTGATTGTACAATTTGCAGCTAAAAATGTAGATGATTTTGCTGGTGCTGCAGAAATGATAGCGCCGTAAGTGTTTTTAAATGTTTTATTAGTGAATAGTCATTTTTAAATTATTTATATTTCACAGATATGCCAATGGTGTTGATTTAAATTGTGGGTGTCCTCAACGGTGGGCATTGAAGGACGGTTATGGCGCTGATTTACTTACTAAACCAGAGTTAGTTAGAGATTTAATTTATCAAGTTAAAAATCGAATACCAAATCCATTTACCGTTTCTGTAAAGATTCGTATTCTCAAGGATATAAAAAAAACAATTGAACTCTGTCGTGCGATTGAGAGTGCTGGTGCATCCTTTTTAACAGTTCATGCTAGGACTCCAGAAATGAGAAACGAACCTATAGATTTAGAAAATTTGAAACTGGTGAGAAGTACGGTTCAATTACCTGTGATTGCAAATGGAAATGTTAAATCTTTGATAGATGCTGAAAATTTGTTTAAAGAATCAAAGTGTAATGGTGTTATGATAGCTGATGGTATATTAACTAATCCAGCATTGTTTTCTGGGTATCAAAATACTCCTGTGCAATGTGTTCAAGATTGGATAGACATAACTGCAAGTATAGATACTCAATTTTTGTGTATGCATCATCATTTAGTTTTTATGCTTGAAAAAGTTCTAAATAAAAAAGAAAAATTAGTATTTAACGTTTTGAACAATAAAAGTGATGTATACAAGTTTCTTATGGAACGTTTTAACATTACTCCCAGAACGTATACCGAAGAGTACAAATTGACAAAATGTAATTATCAAACATTACCAAAAATAATTCCAAAAAAAGCAAATGTCGACGATGACTTTAGTATAGATTTAGACAATCTATTTATTTAAAGAAAACTTATTTCTATATTGTATATACAACTTGTAAATAAATACATACAACTTGAAATTTTTTTAAATTGTTACTTATAATTATTTCAAGACACCTAAGAAAAAATTATGCTGAACATAGATTCATTAAATATTTAATTATTTTATTTATTAACTTATTTATTATATATTAAAGAACATAAAAAGAAAGGTTGAGGTATTGTCATTATTGAAATGAATAAACGCCAATATATTTTTTGTATAATAATTAAATGGATTTATTTTGAATTAGGTGCAATGATACCAATGTAATTGTTTAAAAGCTTTCTTCTTGCCTCTCTCAATTAATCTTTTACACAAACTCTTCGTTAGCGATTTAAGATACAATAAATACAGATGCTTCTTCGCAACATCATTATTATCATTATTTTTATTTTTACTTTGTTTATTCTTCACTCACACTCTCACTCTCCCTCTTTCTCTCACTCTCAGTCTCACATTGTGACGAAAAGAAAAAAAAAGAAAAAAAGAGTAAAACTCGCTGTGGCAGTACAGAGCTTTTACAAATTGAGAAAAACTTTGTCTTAAATATAATAAAGGGGAAATGTACCATTACTTTGAATAGTATTTGGTAAAATACGACTTGCAATGTGTCAACTTGCTGCTCGAACAATCCTTTTTCATTTTTCTCTTTTCATCAAGACAGAGTGTGGGGAGAAAAAGAAAACAAATAACCGACGTACACTAAATGGGCACTGGAATCAAAAATCTCACTGTGTCGACAAGAGACTAAACAGGGATCGTTGCAATCCCCACTTCAATCTCATTGGTAAAAAAAATACAAAAAAAATGTAGAACAAACTTTTAAATTGAATACTCACTCACTCTCTCTCATACAGCGATAAGCGAATTATATCTAGGCGAGGAATCAAATACAATAAACGTTTTTTTTTCTTTCTTTTTGTTTTTACTAGCTCCACTTCTTTGGCTTGTGGACTTGTGTGACTGACCGTACAATAATACAAATATTATATGTGTATAATATATATACCATTCTTCTTTTAATTTAAACTAGAGCAACGAGTATACTACTTTGGAATCTCTGTTCGATTAAAAAAAGTGAATGTTCTTACTTTTTTTTACAGTGCACTATGTGTATCTGTGTGTGTGTGTGTGTGTGTGTGTGTGTGTGTGTGTGTGTATCACATGAAAATTAAAAATACGATGGAGATTCCAAAGTGCGTGTAAAAATTATAAGGTTCTCTTTTATTTTTTTATTCTTTATCATTCGCACCTCGATCTCGATCGATAAACGCCTCGCTCACCTGGTTCAACAAATTTCGAATGCGATTTAATCAAAAAATCCAAATGACAGTTTGGTTCGCTTTAAAAAACTTTCTTTCTTTCTTTCTTTTTATCATTCTTAAAAATATTTCATTGCACCAGGAACTGTGTGTATCTTTTTATCTTTCGTGTGTCTATTCAACTTCTTCACGGAGGAGCGTTTCGAATTCACGTTATTACGCATGTGTGGTATAAGATAAATAAGAAAAAAAAAGGAAAAAGAAAATATTGACTTTGACGAAACGGAAATAAATAATATAGTGTAATTGAAAAATAAACTATCTAAAACGATATACGTGTTAAATTATTATTATTAACCTTTTTTTCTTGCGTATGTATATATATATAGATATATATATATATATGGATTTTTTGTACACTAATATATAAATTAATAAACGTAATACATGTAGAGCTCAGCCTTAGAACAGACATGATGAATTAAACGCGTTTGACTGTTTTTCTTTTCTTCTTTTTTCGTTTTCGCATTTTACACGAGAGAGATTTAATGATAATCATTGTTTTTTATGCTTTGATGAGATAAATATTGATTTTATCGTAGTTTATAACGAGTATGTTATCGTTCGAGTTATTTACCGACTGAGAGATTCTGGTTTTAGTTATCGACATTCTTTTGTATTTCTATTTAACGATTTTTATAATGAAAATTTTGCATATTCATACATGAGCACTCTATTAGTTTTTATTATACATTAGAGATCTAACGAGTATACAAATTTAATTAAACTTTAAACAAAATGACGATCCTTGGTACATTCTTTTTCGAAAATTTAAACCAACATTTATTGAAATTTACCGTACTATAAATCTCAAAAACACCGCAAAATATTTATTTACGTAAAAAAAAAAAAAAAAAAGAAGCACCGTCCACTTCTCAGTCGGTAAACGAATTGTCGATAACACAACTCAGGAGTTTCAACACCCTGAGAACGTAAACTCCATCCAGAAAATTAATCATCTCTTTCGTGTAAATTATTCACGCGTAATTACGCTCATTGGTGCAACTGCTTTATCGACCCCTCTATCTCTCTCTCTCTCTCTCTCTCTCTCTCTCTTTCTCTTTCCCTTTTGCCCATTCGAAGGGGCTACTAATTGACTAGCATCGTTCACATTATTATTATCATCATCATCATTTTCGTTTGCTCATTCGTTGAAAAATTATATATACACACATGTATATTCTTGTCGATAAATTACAAATTTGATGCTCGCTTCACAGTTACTTATCTTTTTTTCTTTTTTTTTTTTAATCGTTTTTTTGATTACGCTGTTTCTTTTGATTCGTCGCGATATGCAAATTAATTTTTTTGGTTTATCTTTTCTTCCAAGTTTCGGGCGAGGTCGCAGTACGATCCCCGTACGTCGTTCCGTTTCGTTCGAAGAAACGCCAACTTCGCCCGAAATTTTCGTATTTCCTTGATTTCCGTAACGCGTCACGAGTGAGCAACCCGACGTTCCCTCGGCACACCACGTCTCCTTACAAACCGAGAAACAGAAAGAGAGAGATATGTATATATAATATGTATCTTATGAAAAATCGACCAAGCTATCGACATTTTTGAGCTTTTTTTTTCTCTTCATCGCATATATGTTAAATTTTTTTTATATATATATACACACACATATACGTGACATAATGATCGTTCATGTATTTCTCTTTTACCGACGAACTAACCTAAATAAATACGAAACAATGACAATTAAATAATAATAATAATAATAATAATAATAATAATAATAATAATAATAATAATGTTAAGAACACAGTTAAGGTATTTCGTTACTTCAAAGACGAACTCTATATCTTTCTTTTTTTTTTTTGTAATGTTGCGGCTCATCCATATATCTTGTATACACACATACATACATACATACGTACACACGAGTACGTAACGAGAGTTACATCATTCTTTCGAGTCGTCGTATTTCTTCGTGCGTAAAATTTTTCTTGTATCGAAGAAAAAGAAGACAAACCGAATGATACGGAAAAACAAAAGTGCGTCGAAAAATTAACTTAACGATTTGACGTTGTTATCATTTTAAATGATTTCGCGCGGAAAATCGTGTTTTACGCATCGTTTTAAGATGGGCATCGAGTGGTGTGCGCGGTTTTAATTTTACACACCGTTATTTTCGAGAAACTCGAAATAGCACGATTCGACTTGCATAGAGTATGAGGAGGGTAATATAGTAGTCTTGTTTTTTTTTTGTACTTTATTATATAACGTTGACGCGTAAAATGAGATTTTACGGGTGAATCGTGGTTTAGGTTTAGGTTTACGCTGCTTACAGTGTAGGGAATTTTTTGTTCAACCGAATAATTAATACCACCACGAAATGAACGTGTCCGCGTAAAACGACGAAGTGCGCGCGCGCGCGCCCGCTACACGCGAAAAACAGGACGATTACACATTTTTCGTAAAAATCCGTACGTAAAGTACCATTTTACGCTTGTAATCGTAAAATCGTACTTCGCGCACCTTCGTTCAATTATAACACTGTACGTCGAAAAAAACAAAAAGAAACGAGATACACCACTCGGGTGTAAAATTTACAACACGAAAACTACACGTAACAAAAAAAAAAAGTAAACAAGAAAGTTAAACGAACGAACGAACACATTTCTCGGTACACTGATCGAACGAATTTCACACGGTAATTACGCACGAAGAAATATAGGTGAAGTTCGCACACACGTACAAATACAAACTCGTTCGAGAAGCGATAAATCGCACATTTTTGTTGTTTATCCTATTTTTACGCACACTCGACATACTGTACATATTTACAAATGCTATACTGAAAAATATTTCGTGGGTGACGGGGGTGGGGTGGGGGGGGGGAGGGTAAAGGGTAAAGGGGTTGGGGTCGTTAAACAGGCCGTGCGTATTTTTATATATATAATATATATATATATATATATAGATTGTATTACAATGAATACACGCTCGTATCGTCTTCTTCCCGTCAGTCTTCTTCTATTAATCATCCTTATATACGTCGCTTCTCCCTTCATCTTCTTCTTCTTCTTCTTTTTTTTTTAACTTCCCTAAGGCTTTGTTTGCGCTTGCGTATGGCGATATCTAATTGTCGCGCGTCTCCCGAACTTCGTTCACGTTTTCCTTTTTGGTTATCGTTTAATTTTCGTTAATCTCGTCTACCCCCTCTGTTTTGGCTAAGAAAAATCGCAGCTTCGCCAAAGGAAAATGTGAAGAAAACAAAAAAGAAAAAAAAAGAAACGAGTGTGTAAATATATATGTGTGTACGGAGAGGGAAAAAGAAAACGAAATTATTCGTCTCTGTTCGTTTGAGGAGGGTTGACTCGTTTTTCTTTTTTTTCTATTATATTTTAATAATTCCTTTTCCCGTGTTTCTTCTTTTTTTCTTCTTCGTATCTCCTTTCCGATCCGAGTTCTTACGAGTATATCGTGACGCGGCTCGAGCGGTGTTACGTCGCCCGGGGGTGCCCGTACGCGAAACTGACCTCGCGCCACGGATAATCCGGGTGCATCAGGTTGTACATCACCGCGAATATCGTGCACGCGGCGTAGACGCCGAGCGCCACCCACCACAGCAACTGCTCGTGAAGACGTTGCTCGAAGTTCTTCAACACCAGGAGGCCGATCGTCAGACCGGCTAGGGCACCCGTCAGGTGGGCTACGTACGACACCGGTGGACCCAGTTGCTCCGCCGCGTACCTGTCGTAGATCGCGAAACCTACGTCCGCGCTCGCTGTAACAGAAAATTCACGTGTGCTGTTTAGTACATTCTTTTTTTTTTGTCATAATCATGATGCGTTCAAAGTGGGATACGTTCAATTTTTTTTTTTAGATATTTAGAGATTTTTATTTGGGGTTAAGAAGATGTAGTAGCTAATTATAGATTTCTATAATGCATTTTTCGTTATTTAAATTTGTTTTTTATTTTACATAATTATTGCTGTCATCGCACATTTGATATGTATTTAAAAATACGCGATGATAAAAGTAATCAGTAAATATCAAGAAATTGTAAGTAAATAACGAAAAGTACGATAATGTCGGTAAGCGTGTAGTTTTGAACAGACTACGACATCCTCTTAAGGGGATGTCGGACCGAAATTGCAGGGGTCTGCACCTTTCAACCCTCCAATTATATCTCAAATATTGAATTAAAAATCTGAACAATATTTACATGGCATGAAGGATTGATTTTTTAAGAAAAAATAATTTTGTATAATTATTGAATAAACAATTGTTTGAGTCGGTAATTACTAGTGAAAAAGGCATAAATTTTCAACCGAAACATCGTCATTAAATATCGATTTAAAAATCTGAATAAATTTGGATTTATTATTGAAAACGTGCCTAAGAGCCTGATGGACAGAATTTTTAAAAGAATTAATTCTTTTGTTTATAAAAAAATATTAAATACCACCATTTTTGAGCTACACATCTTCTTAAATCGATTTCGGGCGTAAAATACGTGTTTTACGCATTGTTTATATGGATATAGGTAAAATGATGGTCTGGAGTGCATTGCTCCGTGGGATTATATATCTTGATTACGTACGTTAAATTAAATATTTATATATTATTAAAAAGATTTGTTTACTTTTCAGCGCGTGAAATATGTGTTTTACGCTTCTTCAATCGGTTTGTAACACGACCCTTTAAAATACATCGTTTTTCGTGCGGCATAATATTTAATAATTAATTCATTAAACTAGGAAATTATTTAATTTTTAACATTTTTTGTCGTTATACACATTACAATGAAAATAAAATATGCTCCATTACCACTTTTCATTTTATTGAATGATGTTTATATTTGTCTCAGTATGCGAAAGATTCATTTTAACGTTACGTTTCGGGTCGTAAAATGTTTTTTAAATGAAAGATTAATTACGATTTTTTTTAAACCCATTTAAAAAAAATCTAAAACACAGAAGTTACACATCGAATCGCTAAAAATATTTTTCACAACTTAACGACATCACACTATTTACGCGGTTGTTGCGTAAATCGTAGTATTCTTACTGAAGTGCAACGTAAAATATGAATTTTACACACTGATTTAATGCACAACGTTTTCGCGTACTGGTTCAAAAAATACCTATTTTTCCATATACTATCTTTGGTGAAACAATATACCTAAAATCCGTATTTTATGTACACTCATTTAAAAATCGGATTTTACACATACTTTTCGTGTTTTAACCACACCCCGTTTACGTGTATATACCACAAATATACTAAGTAAATCGCATTTTTTTTACCATGACAATATTTCCTGGAGGTTAAAAAAATATACACTGTATGTAACTTCACCTGTTGATCTACTTTACTCTCGGCTTTTCATCGTCTTATATACAAAATACAAAATTTCCGCAAAGTAATTCTTTTTTCTTTCTTTCTTATTTTTGCATACGTAACCTAGAACAAAAGCGTACGAGAAGGAAGAAAAAAAGGGTAGGACAAGCAATTTGTGTAGATAACCACCATTATTTAAAATACAAAGAATTGCGAATTACAAGGCGTAGAAGTAGAAAAATGGTACATATATAACAACAAGTCCATCTTGCCTTGGCAAGTCAGCTAATTCGATGACCGCAAAATCCTTTTGTAAGAAGATATTAATGTATATATATTACGGAATAAAAATAAAAGTACGCGTCTTTCTTTAAAATAACGGTATATTATAAATCATTGATTAATGATCAATATTGTAAAGAGAAAGAACAAGTTAACATCGACGAGTGAAGAATAAAATTTGCGCGTAATCAAAAGCGTTTTTACGCGGAAGTAAAAGAGAAGTGATTTACGTAAAAATAATATATTTTATTATATACGTCGATTAGTTCGATCGATCGATCGATAACACTATATTAATTGTTTTTCTTTAACTCACAACGACGTACCGATCTCGGAATTTTTCTTCCGGATATGGTGTATGTGTATCCCGAACCGCACGCACAGAACGCCAGGGAATTGAACGAAGCACTCGAATTCTCTTACTCACTCGAGTGCTGCTCATTACTCGGAACAACCTGGCCCCGGAGGGATAACAATGCGGCGAGTGCCTACTCGATTTTATTGGCACTCGACGCACTTCGAAGATATGTATATATCTCTCTATAATATATAAATATTTCGCCGCCGCCGCCGCCGCCGCCGCCGCCGCCGCCGCCGCCGCCGCCGCCGCCGCCGCCGCCGCCACTTCTCAGTCGGTAACGAATTGTCGATAACACAACTCAGGAGTTTCAACACCCTGAGAAACGTAAACTCCATCCAGAAAATTAATCATCTCTTTCGTGTAAATTATTCACGCGTAATTACGCTCATTGGTGCAACTGCTTTATCGACCCCTCTATCTCTCTCTCTCTCTCTCTCTCTCTCTCTCTTTCTCTTTCCCTTTGCCCATTCGAAGGGGCTACTAATTGACTAGCATCGTTCACATTATTATTATCATCATCATCATTTTCGTTTGCTCATTCGTTGAAAAATTATATATACACACATGTATATTCTTGTCGATAAATTACAAATTTGATGCTCGCTTCACAGTTACTTATCTTTTTTTCTTTTTTTTTTTAACCGTTTTTTTGATTACGCTGTTTCTTTTGATTCGTCGCGATACGCAAATTAATTTTTTTGGTTTATCTTTTCTTCCAAGTTTCGGGCGAGGGTCGCAGTACGATCCCCGTACGTCGTTCCGTTTCGTTCGAAGAAACGCCAACTTCGCCCGAAATTTTCGTATTTCCTTGATTTCCGTAACGCGTCACGAGTGAGCAACCCGACGTTCCCTCGGCACACCACGTCTCCTTACAAACCGAGAAACAGAAAGAGAGAGATATGTATATATAATATGTATCTTATGAAAAATCGACCAAGCTATGGACATTTTTGAGCTTTTTTTTTCTCTTCATCGCATATATGTTAAATTTTTTTTATATATATATACACACACATATACGTGACATAATGATCGTTCATGTATTTCTCTTTTACCGACGAACTAACCTAAATAAATACGAAACAATGACAATTAAATAATAATAATAATAATAATAATAATAATAATAATAATAATAATAATGTTAAGAACACAGTTAAGGTATTTCGTTACTTCAAAGACGAACTCTATATCTTTCTTTTTTTTTTTTGTAATGTTGCGGCTCATCCATATATCTTGTATACACACATACATACATACATACGTACACACGAGTACGTAACGAGAGTTACATCATTCTTTCGAGTCGTCGTATTTCTTCGTGCGTAAAATTTTTCTTGTATCGAAGAAAAAGAAGACGAACCGAATGATACGGAAAAACAAAAGTGCGTCGAAAAATTAACTTAACGATTTGACGTTGTTATCATTTTAAATGATTTCGCGCGGAAAATCGTGTTTTACGCATCGTTTTGAGATGGGCATCGAGTGGTGTGCGCGGTTTTAATTTTACACACCGTTATTTTCGAGAAACTCGAAGAGCACGATTCGACTTGCATAGAGTATGAGGAGGGTAATATAGTAGTCTTGTTTTTTTTTGTACTTTATTATATTACGTTGACGCGTAAAATGAGATTTTACGGGTGAATCGTGGTTTAGGTTTAGGTTTACGCTGCTTACAGTGTAGGGAATTTTTTGTTCAACCGAATAATTAATACCACCACGAAATGAACGTGTCCGCGTAAAACGACGAAGTGCGCGCGCGCGCGCCCGCTACACGCGAAAAACAGGACGATTACACATTTTTCGTAAAAATCCGTACGTAAAGTACCATTTTACGCTTGTAATCGTAAAATCGTACTTCGCGCACCTTCGTTCAATTATAACACTGTACGTCGAAAAAAACAAAAAGAAACGAGATACACCACTCGGGTGTAAAATTTACAACACGAAAACTACACGTAACAAAAAAAAAAGTAAACAAGAAAGTTAAACGAACGAACGAACACATTTCTCGGTACACTGATCGAACGAATTTCACACGGTAATTACGCACGAAGAAATATAGGTGAAGTTCGCACACACGTACAAATACAAACTCGTTCGAGAAGCGATAAATCGCACATTTTTGTTGTTTATCCTATTTTTACGCACACTCGACATACTGTACATATTTACAAATGCTATACTGAAAATATTTCGTGGGTGACGGGGTGGGGTGGGGGGGGGAGGGTAAAGGGTAAAGGGGTTGGGGTCGTTAAACAGGCCGTGCGTATTTTTATATATATAATATATATATATATATATATAGATTGTATTACAATGAATACACGCTCGTATCGTCTTCTTCCCGTCAGTCTTCTTCTATTAATCATCCTTATATACGTCGCTTCTCCCTTCATCTTCTTCTTCTTCTTCTTTTTTTTTTAACTTCCCTAAGGCTTTGTTTGCGCTTGCGTATGGCGATATCTAATTGTCGCGCGTCTCCCGAACTTCGTTCACGTTTTCCTTTTTGGTTATCGTTTAATTTCGTTAATCTCGTCTACCCCCTCTGTTTTGGCTAAGAAAAATCGCAGCTTCGCCAAAGGAAAATGTGAAGAAAACAAAAAAGAAAAAAAAAGAAACGAGTGTGTAAATATATATGTGTGTACGGAGAGGGAAAAAGAAAACGAAATTATTCGTCTCTGTTCGTTTGAGGAGGGTTGACTCGTTTTTCTTTTTTTTTCTATTATATTTTAATAATTCCTTTTCCCGTGTTTCTTCTTTTTTTCTTCTTCGTATCTCCTTTCCGATCCGAGTTCTTACGAGTATATCGTGACGCGGCTCGAGCGGTGTTACGTCGCCCGGGGGTGCCCGTACGCGAAACTGACCTCGCGCCACGGATAATCCGGGTGCATCAGGTTGTACATCACCGCGAATATCGTGCACGCGGCGTAGACGCCGAGCGCCACCCACCACAGCAACTGCTCGTGAAGACGTTGCTCGAAGTTCTTCAACACCAGGAGGCCGATCGTCAGACCGGCTAGGGCACCCGTCAGGTGGGCTACGTACGACACCGGTGGACCCAGTTGCTCCGCCGCGTACCTGTCGTAGATCGCGAAACCTACGTCCGCGCTCGCTGTAACAGAAAATTCACGTGTGCTGTTTAGTACATTCTTTTTTTTTTGTCATAATCATGATGCGTTCAAAGTGGGATACGTTCAATTTTTTTTTTTTAGATATTTAGAGATTTTTATTTGGGGTTAAGAAGATGTAGTAGCTAATTATAGATTTCTATAATGCATTTTTCGTTATTTAAATTTGTTTTTTATTTTTACATAATTATTGCTGTCATCGCACATTTGATATGTATTTAAAAATACGCGATGATAAAAGTAATCAGTAAATATCAAGAAATTGTAAGTAAATAACGAAAAGTACGATAATGTCGGTAAGCGTGTAGTTTTGAACAGACTACGACATCCTCTTAAGGGGATGTCGGACCGAAATTGCAGGGGTCTGCACCTTTCAACCCTCCAATTATATCTCAAATATTGAATTAAAAATCTGAACAATATTTACATGGCATGAAGGATTGATTTTTTAAGAAAAAATAATTTTGTATAATTATTGAATAAACAATTGTTTGAGTCGGTAATTACTAGTGAAAAAGGCATAAATTTTCAACCGAAACATCGTCATTAAATATCGATTTAAAATCTGAATAAATTTGGATTTATTATTGAAAACGTGCCTAAGAGCCTGATGGACAGAATTTTTAAAAGAATTAATTCTTTTGTTTATAAAAAAATATTAAATACCACCATTTTTGAGCTACACATCTTCTTAAATCGATTTCGGGCGTAAAATACGTGTTTTACGCATTGTTTATATGGATATAGGTAAAATGATGGTCTGGAGTGCATTGCTCCGTGGGATTATATATCTTTGATTACGTACGTTAAATTAAATATTTATATATTATTAAAAAGATTTGTTTACTTTTCAGCGCGTGAAATATGTGTTTTACGCTTCTTCAATCGGTTTGTAACACGACCCTTTAAAATACATCGTTTTTCGTGCGGCATAATATTTAATAATTAATTCATTAAACTAGGAAATTATTTAATTTTTAACATTTTTTGTCGGTATCAGTACACATTACAATGAAAATAAAATATGCTCCATTACCGCTTTTCATTTTATTGAATGATGTTTATATTTGTCTCAGTATGCGAAAGATTCATTTTAACGGTACGTTTCGGGTCGTAAAATGTTTTTTAAATGAAAGATTAATTACGATTTTTTTTAAACCCATTTAAAAAAAATCTAAAACACAGAAGTTACACATCGAATCGCTAAAAATATTTTTCACAACTTAACGACTATCACACTATTTACGCGGTTGTTGCGTAAATCGTAGTATTCTTACTGAAGTGCAACGTAAAATATGAATTTTACACACTGATTTAATGCACAACGTTTTCGCGTACTGGTTCAAAAAATACCTATTTTTCCATATACTATCTTTGGTGAAACAATATACCTAATATCCGTATTTTATGTACACTCATTTAAAATCGGATTTTACACATACTTTTCGATGTTTTAACCACACCCCGTTTACGTGTATATACCACAAATATACTAAGTAAATCGCATTTTTTTTACCATGACAATATTTCCTGGAGGTTAAAAAAATATACACTGTATGTAACTTCACCTGTTGATCTACTTTACTCTCGGCTTTTCATCGTCTTATATACAAAATACAAAATTTCCGCAAAGTAATTCTTTTTTCTTTCTTTCTTATTTTTGCATACGTAACCTAGAACAAAAGCGTACGAGAAGGAAGAAAAAAAGGGTAGGACAAGCAATTTGTGTAGATAACCACCATTATTTAAAATACAAAGAATTGCGAATTACAAGGCGTAGAAGTAGAAAAAATGGTACATATATAACAACAAGTCCATCTTGCCTTGGCAAGTCAGCTAATTCGATGACCGCAAAATCCTTTTGTAAGAAGATATTAATGTATATATATTACGGAATAAAAATAAAAGTACGCGTCTTTCTTTAAAATAACGGTATATTATAAATCATTGATTAATGATCAATATTGTAAAGAGAAAGAACAAGTTAACATCGACGAGTGAAGAATAAAATTTGCGCGTAATCAAAAGCGTTTTTACGCGGAAGTAAAAGAGAAGTGATTTACGTAAAAATAATATATTTTATTATATACGTCGATTAGTTCGATCGATCGATTGATAACACTATATTAATTGTTTCTTCTTTAACGCACAACGACGTACCGATCTCGGAATTTTTCTTCCGGATATGGTGTATGTGTATCCCGAACCTGCACGCACAGAACGCCAGGGAATTGAACGAAGCACTCGAATTCTCTTACTCACTCGAGTGCTGCTCATTACTCGGAACAACCTGGCCCCGGAGGGATAACAATGCGGCGAGTGCCTACTCGATTTTATTGGCACTCGACGCACTTCGGAGATATGTATATATCTCTCTATAATATATAAATATTTCGCCGCCGCCGCCGCCGCCGCCGCCGCCGCCGCCCGCCGCCGCCGCCGCCGCCGCCGCCGCCGCCGCCGTGTCTAAGAATTCAGAATTCAACATTATATATATGTTTTATATATGTGTCATATATATGTTATATATATATGTCATATATATATGTTATATATATATGTGTGTGTGTGCATGTTTGTATGTGTGTGTGTGTGTATTTGTGTGTGTGCGTGCGTGTGTGTGCTTGTGTGTGCGTGTGCGTGCGTGCGTGTGTGTGTGTGTACGTGTGTGTTTGTGTGTGAGTGTGTGTATGTGTGTGTGTGTGTGTGTGAGTGTGTGTGTGTGTGATCATACACTTTTCCAAATATCCATATGTGATATATACAATGAGTTAAAATTAAATACATTAATTATTGCATTTTTAAGATAATTCATAACTTTTTACAGAACTGAAGGCCATAAAAATGCTACAGACTATTTGAAAGGTATTGCTCCAAGCTTTCTTTCAAACTTTTGGATAAAAAATCAATTGTAGCGCACTTACACTTTTTTTAAGTTGAATATTGGGATGTATTTTATATAAAATTTACATTGAAATTAGAAATTCTAACCCAGAAGTGTGTGTGTGTATGTGTGTGCGTGTGTGTGTGTACGTGTTATTTGTTTTTTTCAAGAATAGATAATATATGTATTTTTTCCGTGCGCAAAAAAAAGTGAATATAACTTGAAAGAATGTGTATTAGTTTACTTATTCCTGATAAAACTCATAAAATAAAAACGGACCTAAAATTTAATGTAATGTTTTTAAAATATGCACAATTTTACGAAGATAAAATAAATATTAATCAAGTATAACATACACTTTTCCAAATATCTATATGTGAAATATACAATAAATTAAAAATTAATACATTAATTATTGCATTTTTAAGATAATTCTATTATAAACAGTAATGGCAAAAGAAAATTCAAATTTTAACAGAGGCAATATAAAATACGAATTACATTTCAAAAGTTTTTCGAAAATTATTACTTTAGTAGTTTTTAATTTAAATATTATTCAAATCAAATTTAAAAATTGTTTTGGAGATTACGTATATTTATATAAAACAATATTTTAAATAAACAAGTATGTATTATTAGATACAAAAGGTTATTTAAGGAATGCCTTTGTTTATAATAATTAAAATAAATATATGGGCTCTGTAACTAAAGGGAAAATAAATTGGATATAATTATGGATTAAAACGCAAATTTTGAAAGCGGGTGCAAATTACGATTTACGGGAGAAATGGAAGAAACAGGTTTTTATTTATATACCGCTAAAATGTTATAAATAATTCTTTAAAGTTAATACAAAAATTAATTTAATTAAGGAGAAAGTTTTATTACTCTTAAAGCATAAAATATTAATGACATGTAGAACTCTTGGCGATGACTTAAATAAATTAATTTTAGGAGGTAAAGTTCTATTAAATCCGTTTCAAATAATCTAAAATTTTAATAGGTTTTTACTAAATACTACAATGAAGTATATGCACTTTACTATTTTTGGTAAGTTAATTGTTCATTACCATATATATGGGCTATTTCACATCAGTAGTACGATGAAAATTTGAAATCACTCCAAATTTTGTGAACAGACTGGAAATATCTTCCAGAAGATAGAAAAAAAATTTGAGGTGTTAAAAATAATTTGCCTAAGAGTTATTCCACCATGAAAAATGGAAATTTTTCAATTTTTTAGAGAAATTATTATTTTCAAAGCTATTTATCTCAAAATCTATTGATTTTTTTAAAAATACATTATAAACAACTTTTGTTCAAAATAATCTTTAGAACTTATCTACTTGGGTTACAATTCCTGATTTTAAAATCTCGAAGAGATAGAACACCCGGAAATATTGAATATCAAAACAGGCGACCACGCCACAATCGATTTTGATCTAACACCGCTCAAAAGATCACATTTTTTGAACACACAAACACCAAATTTTTTTAAAAATTTAAATGGGTAATACCATGTTAATTTTTGTGAATTTTTTGTCTTTCTTTAAATTATCATAACTTTTTACGGAATTGAAGGTCATAAAAAGCTACAGACTATTTGAAAGGTATTGCTCCAAGCTTTCTTTTAGACCTTTGGATAAAAAAATCAATTGCGGCGAACTTACACTTTTTTAAGTTGAATATTGACATGTAGTTTATGTAACATTGACCTTAAGATTAGAAATTCTAACCCAGAAGGATAAATTCTACACATAATTAGCAACGAATATTTGTATAGTAAAAGTTGATAGATTTTGAGTTAAATAGCGATAAACCCAGGCATAACTTACAACAGCGGTCTTGGCCGATAAGCTAACCCAAGCCATTCGAAAGCTCGCAAAAATGTGAACTTTTGAGAGGTGTTAGATTAAAATCGATTATGGTGTGGTAGCCGTTTTTGGATATTCAATATGTCCGGGTGTTCTATCTCTTCGAGATTTTAAAATTAAGAAATGTAACCAGGGTAGATAAGTTCTAAAGATTAATTTAAACAAAAGTTGTTTGTAATGTTTTTTCAAAAAAATCAACAGAATTTGAGATAAATGGCTTTAAAAATAGAAATTTTTCTAATAAATTAAAAAATTTCCACTTTTCATGGTCGAATAACTCTTAAGCAAATTATTTTTAACACTTAAATTTTTTTTGTATGTTCTGGAAGATGTTTCCAGCCTGTTCTCAAATTTTGGAGTGATTTAAAATTTTCATCGTACCACTTGACGTGAGATAGACCATATATATGTATACATATGTATGTATGTATGTGGGTGTGTGTGCGTGCGGCGTAATATTTATATAATATATATATATATATTTTAAATTGTTTTTTCAAGAATACATAATATATGTATTTTTTCCGTGCGCAAAAAAAAGTTGTGAACATAACTTGAAAGAATGTGTATTTGTCTACTCATTCTTCATAAAACTCATAAAATTTTTAAACGTATACCCAATAATAATAACGGATCTAAAATGCAATGTAATGCTTTAAATACAGATGCAAAATTGTTTGAAGATTAAATAAATATTAATCAAGTATAACATACACTTTTCCAAATATCTATATGTGAAATATACAATAAGTTAAAAATTAAATATATTAATTATTGCATTTTTAAGATAATTCTATTATAAACAGTATAGGCAAAAGAAAATTCAAATTTTAACAGTGGCAATATAAAATACGAATTACATTTGAATAGATTTTCAAAAACTATTAATTTAGGAGCATTTAATTTAAATATTTTTTAAATTAATATTTCAAAATTGTATGGATATATAAGTGTGTAGATAATTTATATTTATATAACACAGTATTTTAAATAAACAAGTATGTATTTATTAGAAATAGAAGGATATTTAAGAAATGAATTTGTTTATAATAATCAAAATAAATATTTGGGCTCTGCATAGTAAAAATAAATTGGATATAATTATGGATTAAAACGCAAATTTTGAAATAGAGTGCAAATTACGAATCACGGGAGAAATGGAAGAAACAGGTTTTTATTTATATAGCGCTAAAATTTTATAAATAATTCTTTAAAAATAATACAAAAATTAATTTAATGAAGAAGAAAGTTTTATTACTATTAAAGTACAAAATATTAATGACATAGAACTTTTGGCGATGATCGTTCGTCATTAAATAAATTAATTTTAGAAGGTGAATTTCTATTTATAACGGTTTAAAATAATCCAAAATGTTAATAAGTTGTTAACTAAAATACTACAATTTAGTAGGTATATGTACTTTACTATTTTGGTAAGTTAATTTTTCATTATCATTTATAATTATTAAAATATAAATTTAAGCTTTATAAGAATTCATATAGTTTAATATTTACAGTTAACATTTAATATGTCTATTTTTTTATTATTTTTATTCTGATTTCATTACACTAAATTTTGGTAAACTTTTATTTATAAATTATAATAACTATAGCAATACCTCCAAGGTGTTGTATGAATCTGTTTAATTTTTAAGGTGTCCATGGTAGTGAAAAAATAATACAATTTAAAACATTATTTTAAATAAATTAATTACGAAAAACCTTTTCGAAATTAAAAATAGGGGGTTGGCGCGCGAAGCGCGCAGGGGGGCGAAGCCCCCCTAGTATATATATATATATATATATATATATATATATATATATATATATATATATATATATATACGAAAACTGATACAGCCTTCCGTTTTGAGATCACTTCGATTTAGTAATTAAAACGTTAATAATCTTTTTCCGGTTTTACCTTTTATTTTTTCGACGTTCTAGAATATCTTGTGATAATTTGGTGAAAGGCGAGTGTTTTAGATTCGTGTGAAAAAGGAAGGGTTTCTTTGGTATGAAATTCCGTGTTTCTATTTTTTTTTTTTAATAGAGGATGGAATTATATTCCGTTTTTTTTTGGAAATTAGGAAAAGATAAAGAACGTCTGATAAGTGAAAGAAAGGATATTTTTTTTATTTTGAAAAGTATGTGGTGTACTATGCGTTTAGGTTTTGTAATAGGAAGTTCGATGTTTCTGTATTCTAAATAATGAAATATTTCGTACTTTCATTAGGAAAATAGGAAAAGAAAATTTCTAGATTTTAAAAATAATGTGTTGCGTAATTCCATTTTCTAATGATATAACGTTTTTGTGACGTCCATTTTTTTACAAATGCGTCATTTCGGATAATAGAAAAAGAACATTTAAGAAACAATAATAAGTTTTTTTATAACTTTTAAAAATATGATACTCCACGTTTCTAATTTCTAATAATAAAAGGACAAAGTTTTTTTTCTAAAAGTGTAATCTTAAACTTTCTGACAATAAAAAACAAATATTTAAGTTTCAATACTGTTCCTAATATCTAAAAATATAACGTTACTTGCCGACATTAACAAAACATATTTGAAAAAGAAAAAGAGAATTTTTTTGATTGTCTAAACTATTGTGTTCCGTATTCAACGTTTCTAAAAATGTAACATTAAGTTCCAACATTATAATAAATATTTGAAATTAAAGGTATTTTTATTAAACGTATTTATATTTCTGATTTTTAAGACTATTGTGTTCCATATTTCCTACTTTCGAAAAGCGTAACATTACTTATCGAGACGTTTGAAAAGTAGGAATATAGTGCATTTTAACTGGTTATTAGCATGTACTTTGAAATTTCTATTTTTTTAAGATATGAATTTCCACGTTCCTAATCTTGGAAATTATAAAATTCGAAATTTCTGTAACACAAAATTATAATATTTTAATATGTCACAAGAAGAGGAAATTTCAACTTTTGAGAAGCATAAAGTTACTGTAAATGTTCCTAATCTTGATAATTCCGAAATTCTTGATTTCTATACTTTACAACGTTGCGAATTAACGAGGTTTTACATTTGTATAGTGTCAAAAGTTGGAACTTTATTTCTACTTGTCGACTGTCGTAACAAAATTTTATACGGTTCTAAAATAGAAACTTGATGGGATTTTAAATTATTCAAAAATCGAACGTTATATTATTTCCATTTTTCAAATATCGGAACGAAATTTTATTTAGTAGTAAAATAGATATTAAATTTTTTAAATAAATGGAACATTCCGTTTGTTTATTTTTCGAATACTGTATATATATATCGTGACGACATTTTCGTAAAGTGGGAACATCAAATTTTATAAAAATTATTTCGATTATAAATTTGCGGCGAAAAAACTAAATACATTCCTTATTACTAATTAATTGTAATTAGTTGTTGTATTATATAAAAAAAAAATAATTATAAAATGAATTTTCGTCAAGTTTTAAAAGCGTTGACAGCTACCACGCCAGGGATAATACATTTTCATTTATTAAAAAAAAAGGTGAAGCTTAATAAATATACGTATATACATGAAAATATACTCCAATCTCGTTTGCGAAATTAATTACATTTAAAAAAAATGAAGATATTCTCTCGAGTAATTAGCTAATGTTAGTATATTATGTTATACGGATTAAACATTACTTTAATAACAAAAATGCGGCTAATTAATTATTAATTCGTAAAATCATCGGAATATAATTAAAAATGTCTGAAAAAATAATAATTTAACTTTTAGCCAGTTTTTCTTTTAATATCCGTAATTAACGATCAGCTCGTAAATATCTAAATTTAACCTCGAAGAGTAAAAAAGAAGTATGGTCAAAAATTTTCTATATACCGAGAATGTAAAAAAAATTGTTATTAATGAAGTTATTAAATAAATTACGAGACAAGCATATCCGTGGCCTGACCAAGCTAATCTATTAAGACCACGCGGGTGAAAGGACGTGTTTGATACGGTCACGGCTCGATCGTCCAATGACAATGCCTCCCGAGGCTTTGAGAATCGATTTAGGCGTGCGACAAAAACGTTGTACACCGACACCAAACAAATTGATTTTTCGTGGGCACGGGATACGCGAATATACACCTTCTCTATCCTTTGTGTCATTCTTGTTAAATGCGCATCGGACATCCTGAGATGTCATTCTGAGTCTACTTTTTTTTTCCTTTTTTTTTATTTAGACACTTGACTTTTGTAAGGGAGTGAGAGGAGAAAAAAAGGGGAAGAGTGTGACGATGAGATTCATTATACTTTGTTGTTATTTAGTGAACTACAAAAATTGAACGATATAATTTGTAAAAGTTTATTTAAAATGTTAGTAGTTAAAGGAATTTAAAAAAATTTGAATTTTCCGTGTTTTTGGCTTTTTTTTTCTTTATTTTGTAATTTTAAACAGAATTTTTAATGGAAAAAGAAAAGATAAAAGTGACGGCGGGGTTGTTTATAATTTTTGTTAAATTATTAATGGTTACTTTTGAAGTTTTAATCGGAAAAAAGATAAGAAAGTGACATTAGGTTTTTGGTTTTTTTAAATGTTGATTGTTAAGAGAATTAAAAATCTAAATTTTCCGCGTTTTTGGTTATTTTTTAATTATTAACGGAAAAACGAAGAGTGATGATGTTTTTGTTTTGTTAATGATAATGATAACTACCAAATCATATTTCATAAATGTTTATTGAGAGTATTAAATTTAAAGAAATTAAAAAAAAAGAATAAGAATACTTTTCCGTATTTTTTGTTTTTTTTTTACATTTTTATTGTAATTTTTGCCGAAAAAAGGAAGAAAAAATAACGATGGCAATCTTTATACTTTTTTTAGCGCTTTACGGGATGTCGGACCCTAGTTACAGGGATCTACATCATTCAACATATGAAACATGTTGGTAATATTGAATTAAAAATCTGAACAAAATTTATACGGGCAGTATAAAACAACGGCAAGGGCATAACGTTTTGATTTTTTAAGAAAAAATAAATTTGTTAATAATAATTGAATAAACAATTTTGAGTCGGTAATTATTGGTCTAAAAAGGTATGAATTTTCAACGCAAAAGTCAAAATTAAAATACAGTTTTAAAAATCTGAAAAAAATTGAATATACTGTTTAAAAGATGCCTAGGGGCATGGCGTTCAATATTTTTCCAAAAATTTATTTTGTTTACAAATAAATATTAAAAATGACCATTTTCTGAGTCCGACTCCTTAACACGAAATAATGTTTTATAAAAATTCGATTTTTCCACGTTTTTCGTTTTGTTATTTATATGTCTAAAGGTTATCCAAGAAACATCCGAGTTTCTTTAAAATTGAATCAACGGTATACATTATATATCATTAATTAAAATATTCTAACCTATACAAGTGACTTTTATTCTCAAAATAAATTCGAACGTATAAAGTCACGACAAGTAACGTCAAAGCGAGGAATAACGTTAAGCGTGGTGAATTCGAATCGTCAACAAACAACAATCCAAACACATGCCTACCATAAATTCAAAAGAGATTTGTAAAGCTTAATAAAAAAAAATCTTAAAACAATTACATTTCCACACCTAGCTTGATATACACACATAATCTTTTGATCTCACGAATTAGAAAATCCTTTAAAAATCGGTAGACAGACAACAAAAGCAAAGGTATACATAAAAAATGATAACTCCCCATTTAACGAACGAACGAAGGCAACGAAAGAGGAGAGGAGAGAAATATCATATAAAAGATGAAGAATATCCGGTGTTAGCGGTTGAGATATTCTCACAGTGAGGTCTCTAAACAACCCAAGTTCTTCTGAACGCGAGTGGGAAAACCTAATTCACCTACTCGGCAGTTGTATATATATAACTCTTATCCACTTAATTCCCTCTGTTACTCTCACTTTTGAGACCCCCTATAGAAAGGGAGAGACGGAAGTTCGCGAATTAGAAGCCTCTTCTCTCGGTTGTACAGTGTTCACTAAAACCTGCTTACATTACCCTTCGTTTCCGGCTCGCCCTGTTAGCCACTTGTATATATATAGAGGGTGTCAAAAAAGTAAGGGAACGGGTATGTATAATTTTTAGAAAAGGCATGGTGGACAAGGGGTTAAGTTACTTTTTTGACACACTGGGTATGTAAAGTGTATGTCGAACAGTAAGAACGAATACCATTTTTTTTAAACAGCATGGTAGCTTTTGATGTTGATGTCGTATGGGGAATGGCGAATTATTTGAAAAGAAGGAGTTGATTTGGCGATTATGATATTTACGGGTGAATCCACGATAGTTTTAATTTTTTATGTGTACGATCTACAATCATGCAATTCTTTAGAATCTGTCATTTCGTTTCATGACAATTGTACTTGTACTTTACTTTTCTTTGTTGTACGGTCAACAAAACGGTACTCGATATGTATATATATATAAAAAACAAAATTTTTGGAGTACCCATTTTGAGGGCAATCCATAACCAGTTTTCGCATATTAATTACAAAGTTATCGAACATTTTTTAATTAAACCTCCAAAAAAACGTTTCACAAATGCTTTAATACGGTGTTTTTTGTTTCTCTTTTATTAGTTAAATAATACGATAGTAAAAATTTAAACCATGTTTTTAAATACAAACTAGCAATTTAAGAAAAAATAATGAGTTTTTAGTTATCGAATCTCGCGCGAAGAAAAATTATTGTTATTCCTACAAAAATAGGTGAATTTAATTGCTTTACACAAATCTACAGCGTTCTACGATTAAATTTTATTAAATAATAAGGTCATGAATATATGTATAAATAAATTTGGTCAATATGCCGATTTCGATCTATGTATATTTTTAGGTTATGTTCGTGCTTTTTTTCTTTTTAAGTTAATCTAATATAAATGAAAGTTTGTTAAAAATAAGTATAATCTATTTAGATTTTTAAATTATATAATTTTAAGATAATTTTTAAAACGGCATATTATTTATAAATAAAAACAGAAGTCAAATAACACACTGAAAAAGAAGAAAGTGTAAAATTAGCTCGTCGCGCGAAAAATAATAATAATAATAATAATATTGTACTCGGAGCAGGCGAATTGGATAATGCCCGTAGAGAGAGAGAGAGAGATATTGGTGTAGGAAAATTAAGAAGAAGTTGTACCACGCGGCATTCCCAATGGAATAATCCATATTGTCTGACAGGTAGAGTTAAAACCAGATATATATATATACATCCTTTTACTCGCGGATAATAACCAACAGAGATAGAAACAATATACCTATATGCACATATATACGTTTTAAAAACTTTTTTAATGAAAAAAAAATTGATAATTGAAAACTCTTAAACGAGAGTTTTTTTTTTGGAAAAATTAGAACGCCCGGATGCGGCGGTGATGGAATTTTGAGGTTAAGGGTGTTGTGTATAGGTTATCTCCTCGAAGACTGTGTTTTTAAGATCGTATTTTCGAGATAAGTTTCACTGAAATTCTAAGGGACTAGGCGATGAAAAGTTATTATTATCACCACTTCGTATAGACGCGGATCTAAGTGTAATATGGGACACGGACGGGTGATATTTGGGACGTGGATAAATATTTGGAGGTTAAGATATTCAACGAGGTTACGTGTATTTTTTCATTTTCTTTTATTTTAAAGAGTTATTATTGACGACTTTGATGAAAAATTTTAAATCGAGTATTTTTTTTTAGGTTACTTGTAGGATGTTTCTCTCTTTTTTTTTCTAGATAGTAAAACGATTGAATGTTGATGGAAATTTGTGAAAGATTATGATGAGTTTAGGAGTTTTGACAATTGTTGCATTTTAATCTTGATTTTGATACTGTTTTTGTTCAATAATTTTGTCACTATTTTTCAAATTGTTAATCTTACTTTGGTTTCTATTGGTGTAAATAATCCGTAATTAGAAAGAACGTTATGTAATTTAATTTAAGATGTTGAACTCATATTTTCTCATAAACAAATGAAAAGTTTTTCAAAGAAAAACCTTAAACGTCTCGCCGTTAGGCATGTTTTAAATAACATACCCAAATTTTTCCTATATTGATTATTTGATCACGATACTTGGATTGAAAGTTTATGCCTATTTTCACTAATAATTATCGACCAAAAAATGTTTACCCAATTAATATTTAAAAATCATTTTTGCTAAAAAATATTAAAACGTCAGATTTTACCTCATATTTTAAGCAATCCGTATGAATTTCATTTATTTATTTATTTATTTTTAAAATTCTATATACATATAATATATACCATTAATATAACAAATAAGTAAGTAAGGGCGTTACATTAGTTTATCCAAAATATACATAACAAATTAATTGAGGAAAATTTTTCAGATTTTTAATTCAATATTTTAAATACAATTTTGAGCTGAAAGGTGAAGATTCCTGTAGTGATTTTTTAAACGATCACTTTAAGAACTTTTAAACCATTTTTTGACACGATATTATTATGTATATTTAATTTTATGACCATTAAGTGACATTCAATTACCCATTTATTTAGCATTAATGGCTATTTCTTAATAAGTTTCGCACTTGTCAATTTTCTGACCATTAATTGACCATCAATTAACTTTTTTAAACCCATATATATATTTAACAATCATTTAAAAAGTATATAAAAAAGTCGATATAATCGTCTAACATCTTACTCAAGCAATAATGAATTACGAGGCATAGTAATTGTCGAGAAACGAAAAAAAGTAACAAAAGGGATAGAGCTTTTACTCATCGCAACATTGCACATCTTGAAATGGAAAGCTCCCTATATCTCCGTTTCGACTCGACTCTTCTAAATAAGGGATAAAAGTCCTTTTAACGAAACGGAAAAAACGTCATCGAGAAGTACACGCGCATTAACGCGTAAACAATTTTGTCATCGACGTTGAAACCAAATTAAAGTTGAAGAAAAAAGAATACAGTTGCGTTGGCTATGAATTCCAATAAACCATTTTTCTTTATATACGGAGTGTATAACAAAATTTTTAACTTTACGACAAACCGAGATTTTGATCGAATTTCACGGAGAACCGAAAAAGTGCGGAGTAAGCTCGGAGAGGGGAAAAAAAGGGACATTTCTTTATCTTTTAATTAAAAGTTTTGACGATTAATGGATATATCGATGATTATATCAAAAACTATCGAAACGGTTGCTATTTCTCTTTTTTTTCAGAGGATAAAGAATTTTGTCGATACGCAGGATTAAAAAAAATCCCTTCGTTTTGATCGACGAGCGCGGGAAAAATTATTTTAATGTTTTGGAATAACAAAAAAAGGACACACAGACAGGGCAACAAACTTTCCTTCCTTTTTGACCCGGAGAGTGAAAAACTGCTCCACACTCTTGTCCGACCATAAAAAAAAAAAAGAGGTACGAAATGTCCGGTGTAAACGTCGCGACGAAGAAATATAGGGATCGCTTTGACGACGAAAAACGAACGCATTCAGCATATTAAAAAGTTTCGCGCTTGCACACCCACACGCGTATACACGCAGTCACTTTTCGTTTAATTGCTTGTAATGAACATTCGTAATAAACTTTCTCACTCTTTTTTATTTTTTTCGCGAGCTTGCTTAAAAATTGGATGGTTTTAATATTTTTTAGTAGTTTCTCTTTTGGTTACGAAAGTTGGATTATTGTGATGCATATAGGGTTTTTGTTACCGATTACATATACACATTATTCTATTTTGATAAGACTTCAATTCGCTTTCGAAAATTGGATATTTTGATTATGTCGATAAGTAGATCTCCTTAACCGACTTATCGACATTTACGAGTCATAGTCAATAAAGTGAATTTTCTAAAAACTTTATGGGTCATCTCTAAATCAAAATATAAAAGAACTTCTTATATTTTAATAAAATTATTCATTTTTAAAAAATGATAAAAAAATGAATTTGAAATTGCTTCAATGTTTCGTTCCTCCTAACTTATGTAACATATCTATTCATACAAGTTTGATAAAATCGTCATCCGCGTTAAAAAAAAAATAAACTTTTAGTGAATGTCGATAAGTGTTCTAATTTGGTATTCTTTTGTCGACATTAATCAAATTCAATTTTAAAAGCAATTATTAATTTTTAACTTACTGCAGTAGTTTATTCCAATGTTACACGTACAAAATGAAACTTATTGGTAATTATTTTTTAAAAATTATTTAAATGTCGGTAAATTAAAAAAATTACCTGACAATCACCACGTTCTAATGTGTTATTTATTCGTTTACTCATCATAAAATGTTTTCCAAAGGAATTGTTAATCTCTCGCCATTTTGCATTTCGCATGACGATTACCCCATAAAAAGATACTCTAGTATCCACAAATGCGTGCGTAATATTCTAAAAATAAACTTGTAACATATTACTGTGCCAATAAAATTTACCGATAATGAAGATACCGATGAGCCGAACAATGCCGAACTCCATATTGTTATAGTTGAGCAAGACGTTGGCAAGATGGGCGGCTAGAAGCGCGTAAACTCCGCCACTCGCCCCAACGAGGCAGACGTCTGTATCGAATACCGACGTGCCCAAGGAACCTGAAACAAACCAAACACATCGATAATGCATTATTATTGCTCGCGTTAATGAGTCTCTTATCCTTATCTCCTCGTTATCCATATATACAGTCGAAATCACTCGGGCATAACTGCCGAACTTTGTATTGTGGGTCGAGGACCACTTTACAACTACATCTACATTTTGACGGTTTTAAAATTAAACGACAATTTGTCTTTGAATTGACTGGCCTAGGATATTACGGAAAAATGAGGAACGATTGAGGATTTTGAGGTTAGTATAAAGTATTATATGGAAATTAATAGTAGATTGGATGAATATGGATGGTTTTTTTGGTGAGTATTGTAATAACGATCAAATAATAAATTAAATAAATAAAAATTGGGGATTTTGAGGTTAGGGCTAACTATTTTATGGATTTTAATTGCAATTGGTGACCAGTTTTTAGTAAAGATTCTAATAGTACATAAAAAGGAAATAATAATACATTCTTTAATTAATTCCTCAAAATTGTGATTTTTTATATAAGTATATAGCAATTGATCTTGTTGAGCAAAAAAATCAACAAGATTCTCAATTGGCGACTTTATATGGTAGGGTTTTTAAGGTTACGTCAAACTATTATATTATTTATGGACTGGTCGAATGACTAATTTTTGGTACAGATCTTAATATGCGGTGAATATGGTGCGGATCTTAATGTGCGGTGAATCTATTTGGGGTCAGATTATGATACGGGTTGTAAAAGCACGAGGATGATATTACTGACTTATAAAAATTGAAAAATAATAAACAACTGCAAATTTAGTATTTTTTGTGGTAATGGTGAAAAATTCTAACAGCGCGTGAAAATGTAACCCATTAGTAGAAATTGAACATTTTGAGGTTATAGTTAAAACCTGAAAGTTTTTGATTCTCCGCCTTGCCAATCAAACTTAAATAACAAAAAATTCTAATAACTATTCCTTAACCTTAAATTCATTTATACCCTTTGTAATTTCCATTCAACCATATGTTACTATGCCTTTTGACCGATATTTATTAATACTTAGTATCCGACTAAAATTAACGCGAGTGACGTTAATAAAATAAATAATATATGCGAGCAATTAAATAATTTGAGATTCGAATTAATTCGAGCCAATATTCGGAAATTATCGTATGATGGACGTATTTCCCTCTCTCTCTCTCTCTCTCTCTGTGTGACGTGACCGAAGGGGATTTACTTGTCCATGATGGAAACCCTTGACAGGTATAGTGTAATAATCGACGGTACGTGATGTCTATTTGTAATATTGGTAATAAATTGTGAAAAATTTCAATTTTCTTTCGAATTTTTTGTAACTATACGTAATTTACCGTGACGAGAGAGTAATGATAATAATAATAATTAAAAATACTATGGCTAATTTAAATATATATATATACGGGTGATTTCGCGAGAGAGGAAGAAAAAAGAAAGGGGGCGTTTATTGTAGGATTTTTCTTATTCTCTACTTTACCGTTAGAGAGCTAGTGGGAAATGTGTGGATGGTGTAACGAATACATACACATATGTGTATATGCATGGGAATAATCCGACTGACGTCGCTTTGAATTACGTTGTTGTTACAATCGATCGATCGGTATATACTTGTGTCTCAATTGATCTCTAATGTTGCTTTTTTTGTTTTGGATGTGTGTAGATAGATAGATGACAGTAAAATTGAAGTAAAGTAATTGACAGTGAGGTTTTTTTCTTAACTTTTATGTAAATACAAATTAAATGTAAATATTTTTAGAATATCACCGTTCTTGGCGAAATTGATAATATTTTTTTTCAAATTTGATATTTGGATTGACGCAACGAATAAAAAGTACTTTTTTTACAAACGAGAATCCTCGAAAAAAAGTATGCTTCATCAATTTCATTACTTAGATCGGTGTAATAGATAATTTGTAACTATTTGTTTATTGTTTGGGAGTTTTGATCCTTCTTTCATCAATTTTAATACCTGGATCGATGTGATAAATAACTGTCATTATTTTTGTTTAACCTATTGAATTATTAGGAAAATGTGTATCCTTTTTGTAAAATTGGTAATAAATTGTGAAAAATTTCAATTTTCTTTCGAATTTTTTGTAACTATACGTAATTTACCGTGACGAGAGAGTAATAATAATAATTAAAAATACTATGGCTAATTTAAATATATATATATACGGGTGATTTCGCGAGAGAAGAAGAAAAAAGAAAGGGGCGTTTATTGTAGGATTTTTCTTATTCTCTACTTTACCGTTAGAGAGCTAGTGGGAAATGTGTGGATGGTGTAACGAATACATACACATATGTGTATATGCATGGGAATAATCCGACTGACGTCGCTTTGAATTACGTTGTTGTTACAATCGATCGATCGGTATATACTTGTGTCTCAATTGATCTCTAATGTTGCTTTTTTTGTTTTGGATGTGTGTAGATAGATAGATGACAGTAAAATTGAAGTAATTGACAGTGAGGTTTTTTTCTTAACTTTTATGTAAATACAAATTAAATGTAAATATTTTTGTTAAGTAATCACCGTTCTTGGCGAAATTGATAATATTTTTTTTTCAAATTTGATATTTGGATTGACGCAACGAATAAAAAGTACTTTTTTTTACAAACGAGAATCCTCGAAAAAAAGTATGCTTCATCAATTTCATTACTTAGATCGGTGTAATAGATAATTTGTAACTATTTGTTTATTGTTTGGGAGTTTTGATCCTTCTTTCATCAATTTTAATACCTGGATCGATGTGATAAATAACTGTCATTATTTTTGTTTAACCTATTGAATTATTAGGAAAATGTGTATCCTTTTTGTAAAATGTAATTCTTTAGATCGATGTGATAGATAATTGTAACTACTTGCTTACTATTTCGATCAATTAGTTTTTCAATTTTGATACTTGAATCGATATATTAAAAAAATGGACATTTTGAAATCTTGATCATTTTTTAAATTTTGTTATTGAGATCAATATGATAGGTAATTGTAATTATTTTTTTATCATTATTTAGATCGATATGGAACTCTCGATCCTTTTCTCAATGTTCTCACTTAGATCGATATGATAGATAATCGTACGTATTTTTATTTATCCTTTCCAACTCTTGATCCTTCCTTATCTCTCTTTCTCTCTCTCTCTCGTTTTTTTTTATTAAAATCCTGACACGCGATAAATAATAGTTGATTAAATGAAAAATATGGATCGACTTTAATTGAAATCGTTACGGAGAATGAATTTAACTTTAGGTATACATACATAACGTTATGCACAAGTGAGAATGAGTGAATAAGAGAGAGGGATCGAGTTTAAATGGTCACGACTATTGGTCACGTTTTTATTATTACATTATTGATACGTGTTGGCGTGAAAAAACGGCGAATGGCTTATATATTCGTTTGTGTGTGTGTGTACATCGAAATTCGTGTTGGAATTTCGCGGGTTCGTATTTTTTTTTATTATATATATATTTAGAACGTGGAACGCGGTTATATCTTGATGGTTGTGGGCGCGATATATTCACGATGGAATGTCAGGAATTTATTGACTCCTTAAATTATTGTTGTTCGTCTGTCTCTCTTTTGCGGAATGAAAACTCGTTCCCATATTTTTTTATTTATTTATTTGTTTACCTTTCGCGCAACGTTCTCTCTCCTCGTTTTATATATATACGTATACGGGGAACGCGAGCGTTGGTTTGTTTTTTTTTTTCCCACGAAAAATGACGAGAAGCGTTCACGTGACATTCAATTCTCCAACCTGGCACTCCTATATATATGGTACAAGCGCATTAGATAATTACGCTGCTCGTTTTACTTCCGTAGGTTCTTCTTTTTCTTCTTTTTTTTAAGTTTCAGGATTGTGAGTTTCTCTTTACCTTTGTTGATAGTGATTCAAATAAGGATTGCCGGAATGGATAGTCAGGTCCGGATCGGGTAAGCTGCTTGTTCCCTATCTTGGAGTTTAATTTTTGCGACGTCAACAACTCGATGTACGTAAGAAGAAAGAGAAGGATAACTAATTAACCGACTCTTCTTCACCTTTAAAATGGTAAAGTTCATTCTCCTAATTGACACCGGTCGAGAAGTCATTTCGATTGTCCTTCCGAGTAGCTGGGTTATTGATTACTGGGCTAATGGATTTTGTAAAAAAGTCAAACTTGGACGTCTCTGTTTAGCCGTACGTTTTATTTTTTTTTTTTTCATACGCAAGGTGACCCACAAAATTAAATACATATATATATTTTTTTCCGTTAAAAATTTTTTAAGAGGATTTATAAGCGTGTAGGAATAGATTTTATCGTGTTTTTCGAGAGAAAAAAAAAGAAAAACAAGGAGGCGAGGAAAATTCAAGTTTTGCGGATCGGTAAGAAATGAGACACCCGGACGTCGACGAAATAACCGAGCCGAGGCGTCTGTTTAAAAGTGCCGCCGCTAGTTAAATTGAGCGTTACAGTTGTAGGAGTTGTTGGTGAAATGCACATAATGCAATACAATCGCGAATGATCGTTTATTTATTTACGGTGTGATTGCAGCTTTTTGATGTTTAGCGTGATTATCGAGTTGGATAATAAAATAAATAATTTAAACATTGGAATTCAACGCTTGTTAATTATTATTTATAAGATACCGACAGTGCACGTTCTTTTTTTTTATATTGTAATTTAAAGGTGTTGACTGTGTTATTTTATCGACTTAAAAGTTACCGGTTGTGTCTAATTATCGACTTAAAACTTGCCGACAATGTATCTCTTTATCGACTTGACAGTTACCGATCGAGTTATCAAATTCATGTTATCGATAAAGCGTTATTTAATTTTTTAAAAGTCTTTTCATAAAAGAATCGAACTGCACCAGATTTTTTTCGATTAACTAATTTAAAGTGTTCTAGGTTTTGAACTATCTGAATGTTATGTTTATTTTTTTTTCTTTCTATCGTACATTGCAGGGTTTTTTTGGAAATTTAATTTAGTGACTTTTAGGTTATTAAAGCGGTACATTTATCGATCTGAAGATACCGACAAACTATTGATTATTTCCATTTTTACTCAAAATGTCGCCTTATAATAAGATTTAGTCACACATACCAAACTATACTCGCGAATTTTTTATCAGATATTTCATTTAACGACTTTCACGTTACCGACATTGCACGTGTATCATTTAAAATAATATCAACATAGAGTTAAATAATATTTAGCCTTTTTTTCATTTCAAAATATCCGTTAGTCAGAAGCTGTTTCCACTGTGTTTTTAAACGCATTTTCACTCTACTATTTTCATCAGTCGGTAAACGTAGAAGTATATACATAATTTGAATAATCCAACACGAACCGTAAACTGCCGATTATCGACTATTTTAAACGATACGATAACACACTTTTTCATATCGAAACATTTCACAACCGACGCGCCAATATTTATCCTCGCTTATCACTCCTTTTTTTTCTTTTTCTTTATCGTTCTTCACAAAAAAAAAATTCACGCGTACACGCAAAAAAGTAATTTTGCGTAAAGGTGGACGTACGCGTTAAGTAATCGTTTTCTTTTTTGTCGTTGTAGTCACCTCACTTTGACATTGCGTCAAAATATAAGTGACGCAAAATTCCGTATAGAGATACAGTTGTTGGAACAATAGAAAAAAAAAGAATCACTCTCTTTCTCTATCTCTATTATATTTCTCTCGCATACTTTCTATAACACTCGTTTCTTGTTTCTATTTTACGGAAATTCGCTCCATTCTCTCGTTCCCCGTTTTTGTTCCTCATTCCCTCCTCCCTTTTCGCTCTTTTTTTTTGTTATATCAAAACGGCTTTTCTCTTTCGTTTCCATTATAATTAATTCTAAAAACGACGTTCCCACTTTTTTTTCTCCACTCTTTTTTTTTTACCTCCATCCCCCCAGAGAGAGAGAGAGAGAGGGTAATCCGCGTCCCCGTGAATTTTACTTTTTTTTTTTGAGGAAAAAAAAGGAAAGCGCGTAATAATAGTTTCATACACTTTTATTCAATTCTCTTCTGGTTTCGGTGACGAATGGATGAATTAATTAATTACGTGTGTGTGTAGGGTAATTAAAATTACGAAATTTATGTTGTAACTTTTTTCCCCTAGGGAGGGGAGAGAGGGTCGATTTCCAAGATACTTTTAGCGAAAGGGAAGATCGACTTTTTTTTCGTTTGTTCCTTTCGGAGATTAATATATAGACGTGTACGACAATACTGCGAAAACTGGCTGACTCCACTGCGGCGGAAACGATCCGATGTGGTTGAATGCAGGATGCAAAACTCTCCTTTTTTCCGTATCTCTCTCTCTCTCTCTCTCTCTCTGTCTCTCTCTTTTGCGAAACGTCGTTGTTAAAAAAATATGAATTCTCACGGGATTTCGCGACTATCCGAATTTTTCGGTGTGTACGAAAACGTGTAGAAGGCCTATAACCGGAGTTGATCGTCAGGTCCGGATCAGGTAATTTTTAGGATCATCATATATACTATCTTTACAGGTATTTTCGTTTTATTGTAGTTTTGTTTACCTTCGTCGATAGTGAAACGTTACAATTGCGATTCAACAAGGGATCACCGGAATTGATCGTCAGGTCCGGATCAGGTAAGTAATATTTTTTTTTCTAATATAAGCTTCATCGAGATTCGATTTTTTTCGCAAATGGTTTGATTTTTAGATTATTTTACGATGTTCCAATCAGGACATGGATTGGCTAACCTGAAGATCTATACGTGTATAAAATGTATACTACTAAAGGTATGCAAAGTATCTTTTTTTTTCTTGAGGTAGTTTACAATTTCTTCCTAGATTTAATAAGGTAAAAAAGGTCCTGATCACGACCGGATTTATTTATAATTAATAAAAAATATAATGGGAAAAAAGTATTACACGTGATATTTAGATTAAATACAAATCTTAAATCAAATCCGGGTAAAATACGGTCACTGAATCAGGACCCTGATTATACTTAATAGATAGATTCTAATGTAATATTAAAAGTAAAATTACGTAAGATAATTAATGTCCGGAATTGTGTTATATCAAGCCATCGTTTTCCGGTACCGGATCCGGTAGACATGTACGGTTACCAAAAATATATACCTTATCAACTTTAACGTTATAGATCCGTATTTGTATATGAAACCAGTGTAATAAATCGTAATCTATCCTCGTATATAGTTTTCTATATCATGTCCGTCATCGATCATCTTCCGGTAGAAACACGGACCCTATATTACTTATCAAATCATACAAAAATATCGTTAAAAACCTATTAAATATTAACAATAAATATAATAAACATTATATAATTTTTAAACAAATGGTGATTGTTATAACGTTAAATAAATTAGATAAAAAATTAAATGTTAACAATAATACAAATTAATTTAAAAAAAATTTAAGTAATGTTTCTACTCAATCTAAAAATAAAAAATAAAATATTACTTGTCAATATATTTGTCTCTTCAACTATATATCCTAACGTCTACCGATTACAACGAGATATAACAATGCCGCTCGTTTTACACTGAAAGAAAAAAAAATGAGCAGACACATAATAGTAAACGTAATGTAGAGCGCTTCGAAGAGAAATTAAGATTAAGTGGTATATTTCCTAAAAGAGGTGAGGGGAGGGCGGATCTTATTTAAGAAACAATGAAATTAATTGTAATTGGCTGAAGGATGAGAAATAATTATTATTCGCTCGCGGGTCGAGATAAGCATCGGCTGGGAAATTAGGAAAGTAAGGAAGGAATTCGAAGAATACAACGATTCTTATCTGCATGAAAGTTCAGGTTTATAGGTCTTTAAATAAAATAAAAGTGTCTTATCGCTCGTTCTTCTTCTTTTTTTTCGAAGAGTAGTAATTTTGTATTATTAAAGGTTCAATATTTAATTTGGTTGTTTAAGAGTGTTGATATACGAGTTGTTCGATTTCACGGTGAATATACGCGTTAGGTGGAATTGAAAAATTATTTTTTTTTCTTTTACTGAACGTTCGGTACGAGTGATGGGCAAACAAGGAATTCAAAGAAGGATTTTTTTAAAGAATTGTAAAAAAGTGTTTAGCGCTCGATAGATTAATTTGCGGAACTAAGAAAATATAAGAATTCTTGTTGAATAATGAAAAAAAAAGGTATAATTATCCTTTGGCAGAGAAAAATGATGCATTTAAAAAAAACGAAGAATTTTTACCATCCACATGCGCGAATCAATATGAAAAAGATAAATTTTTAAGGAGTTCTGTGAATATCAGTTTGTAATACAGCCAAACTCACGAAATTAGAAAAATTCTTAAATGTATCTAGTATGATTCGTTTTTACACATTCAAGAAAATGCATTACCGTATATAAATAAAAGAAATCGTGAATAATTTTTAAAAAATTATGTTTTTACTGTTCAAATGCTTGGATTTTTATAATTCAACAATTATAAAAACAACTTTTTTTTCACGACTAAACTCAAAAAATGAGAGAAAAATAACGGGTCAACTTGTTAAAAAATAGTCTTCATAAATAGTTTTAAAATAATTCTCTACAGAACTAATAAATAATTAGTTTTAACGCATCATATCGTACAATTTTTAAAAATTAAAAGAAATTATTAAATCTCTGACAGTACTAATTATTTAACAGGGGATATACATACGAATTTTTTAATAAAATCAAATATAAAAGGCAAAAATCAATTAAGCATCAAATAAGAAGGCACACATTTTCATTCCCAAAAAAGCCGAATAAAAACAAAAAACCCTTCTAAAACAAAACATCTCCACAAGTGCTTTCTTAACAAAGACATCGCATGACCTCCGTCGCTGCTTAACACCGATTTGGGAGCATAAAAAGAGCGACGTTAAAATAATAAAAAAAAAACATCACCTTTAACTACATCAGCTACCCTAAAAATTCTAACATAGTTTCTCAACCGTTCCTATGTACAAGCTTCCAGACAGAAAAATGCTAAAAACACGCGAACACCATCATTTCACCGACGTTTTCATTCAACTTTTTTCTTTCTGTCTACTCGAAAAAAAAAACTCTCGCTTCCAAACGCACCAAAAAAAAAAAAAATTCTCAAAGTACTCTCAAACTCAACTATTCAACATACGTACGATATACCCCTTCTTCTTCTTCTTTTTTTATATAAAACCGCACACAAACACACCAGACTATATAAAAAAAAAGAAGAAGAAGAACACAAAGCAGACGCACGCATTCCACACTGGAATTTCCGTAGTTATATATACGAGAAACCTCTCTCTCTCTCTCTCTCTCTCTTACTTCCTCAGTATAAACACTTTTCCCGCCTCGAGAAAAATTCATCCTATACACATTGCCTTCTCGAAATCACACACATACACACGCACACGCACACCTCTTTCTCTATACCCGGGGTTAATTACCCCGATGAGTGATAAGATAAAAGCGCACGTAACACACACACACACACACACACATACATGCATCGCATATATGCACACACACCCACACACACACAGACATGTAGTGCACGTACGTACGGGCACACGCACACGGACATATCGTACTCCTCGTCGGTATATACATTAAATTGAATGAGCGCGAAGCGCTAGAGCCGGAAACGCGTGTGAAAAACCTACCGGTAAAGAAGACCGAGACGTGACGCGAGCTAGACGGAGCGGGGGAGGGATAAGAGAATGAGAGAAATTATTTATATATATATGTATATGTATGTATGTTTACGTGCGCGGGAGGTTACCGGTTACTAAATATTGTACGGAAAGAATGAGAAAAAAATATGTATATATACTGGTTTAGTCATCGAATATGTCCAATTTTTTTCTATGTATGTTCATTGATGTATAGTGTGTATGTATGTATGTATATATGTGGAATATGTTAAGGAGATAAAGAACGACGTTGGCTGCGTGATTTAAGAGGTGGATATTCTATTTTATGGGGTATTCCCCCTTATTTTATGGATCTACCGTTTTATCGGTCTATATGTGGATTAATATTTTAACGATATAGCCGCGAGTCGGAATTTATTTTTAATATGTATAGATTTCAAAATTTACGGTATTGCTTTAGATTGTCGTTCGTTCGTGTGTAAGTGTGTATAGTGTGGTTTTTTCTTTTTCTTTATTTTTTTTTATAATTTTTATCGAAATCGTAGAGGGATCTATCGATTTGATAATTATATTGTATAACTTTCGGAGTGCACGAACTTTTTGGTTACCAGTGAATCGTGAAATTTAATGTTCTGTGTAGATTTGAAGGGAAGTGGTATACTGAGGAATTTTTATTGCTATGCGCATGCGTATGCGTTTTAAGAATTTAGTTAATTAAATAATTAGATTCATTAATTTGATATTGATTAAGATTGTGTTTTTATAAAATTTTTTTTGCAATCACTTCTAATGATCTGTACTCTGTGAGTGGAGAAAAAATGTTGTAGTGAAAATGACAATGTTTTTCAGTGGGAAGACAGACTTGACAAATGATGAAAATTACTATTTTTTTATAGAAATAATTTACGAGAAACATAGTAAATATTAATAGATATGTAGTAAATTGTGCCTACACTGAGAGAAGAATTTATTTATAGTTAACAAATATAATTACAAATATAATTTTTTTGTAAAGTAAATCAAAATTTATTATGTTCAACAGCCGATTTGTTAACTGTTAACAAACGCATGTTTACCACAACATAACCTATATTCATTGTTACAATTTTCTTATTTGCCCGTATTCAAAATTAGATTTATTAACAGTTAACAAATCCTTTTCTCAGTGTATAAAAAAATCGTTATTTTTATCATTTGTTAAGTTTGATTCTCTTTTATTAATAACAAAATTGTCATTATTCGTAGAACATATTTTCTCTGTGTATATAAAGATATGGTATGATTTTAAGGACACGTCAGACTCGGATAATGGTAACTTTTCAATATTTTTTTTTATAAATAAAAGAGAAGATTTTTGGAAAAATCCTGAAAGTCTAAACAAAATATACTCATATTTTTTTAAGATTTTTACTGCGATAATTTAACGAGGACGTTGGGTTGAAACGTAGTTATTTTTTTTATTAATAATAACCGATCAAAAATTATTTACTCATTTATTACTTCAAAAATTATTTTTTTCTCGAAAAAAAGTCAATCAACGATGCTCTCCTCTATGCTCTAAATTATCCACATAAATTTTTTCAGATCTTTAATTCTTTATTCTATGTAGCTATAAAATTTTAATATTTTATACGGAAAAAATTATTCAGTACTTAACTTTATAGATGATCTTTAAAGTCAATCTTCAGATTTCAAATAGAAGAGCGAAAATATAAAAAAAATAATTAAAAAAAGGAAGTGCGTTACAGAGAAAGATTTTACGAAAAATATTCAAACCTATTGTTAATAAAAAATTAGTAGCGATATTCAGTTTTACATGTATAACAAATTATGATGAAAAAAAATATATACAGGAATAAAGTTTTAAATATGTAATAATTCACCAGAAAGAAAAAACATTTTTTTTAAATTAAATAATACTTTGTCGATGATTATGAAGTCGAAAAATTAAAAAATTAGAGGAATCTTTTATTATGAATTCAAGCATTTTTAATAATAAGATATTGAATTTACGCGTTTTTAAAAATTCATAGTTAATCAATGATTTATAATTTAAAATAAAATAAATAATAATCCGTCATAAGTGTCATAAAATACTTAATACATGCCCAATTAATGGCAAAATTATGGGGCAAAATTATTGGAGTTTTATTTAACCTTCAAATGGTAAATTTCTACTAGGGAATGAATTCATTCAGATTAATAATTCTGAAATTATGAAAAAAATGTTTAAAAATAGATTACAATGCTCTAATACCAACAAAAAAAGTAATTTCTTTAAAATATAATAAATAATATTTAGTTCCGCGAGTGCCAACTCGATAAATCGACAAATCGATAACCCATAAAATAATCATTATTTCGATTTAAAAATTCGATAATCATTAAAAATTAAAGAATACGCTACAAAAAAAATGATTTTCCTCCGGTGATTAAAAAGTAAAAAATACTGTTATTAATTTTTAATCTAACTGTAACTAAAATAAGAAACTTACCAAAAAAAAAATTAATTAAAATGCCATAATACCGTCACATACCCAATTCTTGATCAGTTAAGGCAAATCAGTATTTTGGTTTGATAATTTTATGTTAATAGAGACTAATAATTCTAAATATTTTGATATATGCGGTAAATATAAGTAATAAACTTCTTATTTAATAATGTAAAAAAATACAATGAAATAATTGCTGTTTAAAAATTAAGCAATAATATAAAAAAAAGTGAATTACCAATTTCTGATCAATAAAATTCGGTTTTTACTAATTCCTGATCAATCTATTAACCAATTGTTGATCATTATATCGATTAAATTATTTATAGGTTAGGTATACAATCAGATGTATATATCAATATAGGTATAGGTATACAATTTGCGTGCTTTTAAAAAGCATTTATTGAATGAAATACAATAAACAATTTATTATAATAATAACAAACTAAAATATGTTTTCTTCTCATTTGTTAAATTTTCTTTTCTTATATTTTTTCTAAGTAAAAAATCTTTTTTTATCTTATAACTTTTTTCTCATTTGTTGACTTCATTTATTTTAATCTTAAATTATTAATTTAATATCAATCAACTTATTAATTATAACTTATTTTAGATTATCTATAGGAACTATAAATATATTTATATATTAATCTTTATCATTTTAATACATTTTAGCAATAAAAATTTATTAATTTATAATTTGCTAATTTGAATTCTTCTTTGATCTTGAGGTACGTACTTTCGTCTCAGTTGTTTTCTCTGATCTCAATTTCTTCTTTTCATTTTTCTTTTCTTCCAGGATTTCTTGTTTTATTCTAACCTTTTCTAATCTTAATTTCTTTTTTTCATTTTTCTTTTCTTCTATTTGTTTCTTTTTTTCTAGTCTTAAAGCTACTCTTTTTTCTTTTTCTTCTATCATTTTATTTTTTTCTTCTATGCGATCTTTATGATACCTTCTCCAAGCATCTGACGTAGCCACTGATGGAATTTTTGCTTTCTTTCGTTTTGGTACATCTTTTTTTTTCTCTGGCCAAAAGAGGCACCTTTTAAAAGGTGACGGAACTCGATCATTTTTGTCTGAAACAATCAATTATTTATTTATATATATAAGAATTTCATTAAATTATCTATATAAATAGTAGTATTTACCTCTTCCGTTGGAAAGTTTATTATTTATGTCTTGCAAGGGCAATCTTGCAGTTGAAGATAATGTTTCTTCATTAACATTGCTGACTATAAATCCAGTAGCCTTTATGTCTATACATGGATAATATAATTCATTTTCTTTGTCATTAGAAGTCATGTCTATTAAATTATTATTTTCTTTCATTGAAAGATCTATTGGATGTTCTGTTGGATTTTGAGCATTGTTTTTATCTGATGTATCCGTTGTTAATTGATTATTTTTAATAGGTGAAACAACTAAATCATGTTCACGTTTACTAGATAAACATAATCCACCCTTATTTAACATTGTATTGTCCCTTAAAACGTCGTCTACATTTTCTCCATTTTCTAATGTTTCTGATGGCATTATTTTCAAAAATTCATCCATCGATGATTCTTCTAATGTACCATGCTCGTTGACGATCCAAATCGTTCCACTGTCGACTGTCATGACACTATCTTCTTGTGAAATAAAAGCTAAATCTAAATTACCCTGAAAATTATATTCTACCGCACTTTGTTCATTGACACCTTCTACATTTTCATTTAAATTATTATTTACGATCGCACCTCGCTCACACACACCTACATTTTTCTTAAAATTATTATTTCTATTCGCACCTTCTTCACACACAGTTTCATCCTGATAAAAATTAAAAACTTTATATTAATAAATTGTAGTATTATGATACAGTAGTTGATAATAATAAAATTACAATCTTATATATGTGCATATAGATACTGATTTCAAACTTATGTATAATTAAAATATCTCTAAATATAAAATTAAAGAGTAGTAATTAATTATTAAATACTGTTAATTAATAATAATTTTACAAAATAATTGTTTTAATTATACTTATATAAACATATTTACTATCGGGTGAAGATTAAGAAATTTAAATTTACACTACCGGAGTATTAATATCTACCTGAGCCTCTTTATTTTCTTTTAAATTTCCCTCCGCGTCATCTTTCATTTTGCACCATAAATTAAAAAGACTAAGATGTTTTACTTCACCAGACCACACTCTTGAATGGTATGCAGCTTTAAACTGGTCCAATATATCTGTATCAATGTTTTTTTCTATTAACTTTACATTACCTTCTTCTTCTGGCTCTATATTTGGCACAATTGATTGTTTTCCTTGTGCTTGAAGAATTTTAGAATAATCTACAGAATTAGCGTTTAATGGATGCAGACCACAAGCCCTAAATCCATTTTGAAGAATTCTATGGGAATCAAGCATTTTAAGAGCCTTTTCAAGTAAAAGAGCAAAACTTGTTTTGCTCACTGAAAATCCATTGTTTTCGATTCTCCACTGCATTGCCACTTTCTGCCAGTTAATTTTAAGAGGTCGAAAGAGCGATACATCCATTGGTTGTAGAAGATGGGTAGCATTTGGATATAACGCTACTAATTCAATCTGATGCTCAATGCAAAAATCACTGAGAGCCATGGTGAGGTGAGACATGTGCCCATCAACATACAACACTATTGGAAATTGTATTGATTGATCAACACACCATTTATAAAAAATACCTAGAATTTAGTTTATTATAATTAGTAAAATTTTCATATTTTAACAAATTTTAATTACAACTTTTTTGTTAAATTAATTTTAAATATTTTATAAATATAATTTCAGCATTGGTGAAGTTTATCAAGTAAGTTTATAAGTACCATACATCAATAGCCAAAAATGCATTTTAACCCTCTCCGTTACTTAAAATTTTAAAATTAGATACACTATGAATCATATAATTAGTTGCCCAATGGTCATAAAATACATTTTAACCCTCTCCGTTACTTAAAACTTTAAAATTAGATACACTATGAATTATATATTTAGTTACCCAATGGTCATAAAATGCATTTTAACCCTCTCCGTTACCTAAAATTTTAAAATTATATGCACATTGCAATCATTTAGTTAGTTGTCGAATAAATTTAAAATTCATTTTTTGTCTATCGATGGATGAATCTTGAATTGATACACTTTACCAATGGTCAAATTATTATTTTAAAACTATTGAAAGTCAGTTTATTTGGATTTGTACTTACCAGTTATGTACTCGTAGAAGCTTTCCTGAGTCATCCAGCCATTTTTTGATCGCCCCAATGCCCAACCTTCTGGAGCTGCTTCAGAAATATTATGTGGTATTCTTTCATAGTTATATAAGATCAAAGGTGGTGCAATATCACCTCTAGCGTTACCCATGATCAATACAGTTTGACATTCTTTTTCATCTGATGTTATCAAGTTGTAAGCCACCTTTTGCTCTTTACTGGCAAGTACTTTCTTTGGCTTAGGGTTAAGTAAAAAGGCAGATTCATCACAGTTAAATACCCTTGAACCATCAATATTCAACAAATTTTTTGAAATCAGGTGATCTTTTACTTCTCCAAACCATTCACGTATGCTTTCTTCAGATATTGCACCTCTTCTTAAAGATAAATTTTGTGCTATTTTTGTAACAATTTCTGGGTGTCGGTCTAGGAAACACCTGTACCATTTATCTGCAGGCCTGCCGTTAACAAATGGGGTATCTTTCTTCATGTCTTTTACTAACTTTTGTACACTATTTAGCAAATGTTGCTTATCAATACAAAAACCAGAAGAACTAAGATGCAAAATCCAGTTCACCAATAACATTTCCTCTTCTTTAGTCAATATGGTACTAGGGCCTGGTCTCGCACCAAGCGTTGATTTGCCTTTCAATATATTCCACAAAGTAGAAAATGGTACTTTATGTACTTTGCTTGCTGCCCTAATAGACATTTTCTCATTCTGGACATCTTCTAATGCTTTTTCCATATCATTAGCATGGTAGTTTTTAGTACCTCTCACATTCAACTTTGGTGGCATTGTAACTTATATCTACATCAAAATCTATGAAAAAACAATATATTTAAAAATTAAAAATAATACTTAAATCACAATTAGAATGATTTCAAGCATTTTGTTTCACTTTAATTTAACTTGTTAATGTTTTTTTTCTTAACAGTAGAAAACCTAACCTTCAAAATCCATATAATATAGCAACTTATATATTTTTATTTTTAACATAAACTACTGATCACAAATTGGTAAATAAGTCATATTTCTTTTAATTATTATAACTATATATATACACCATATATTAAATATTTTAATATAACTAAAAACAATGAAATTATATCTCACCTGTTTAAGCCGGTTGTTGATCACGCGATCAAGTATTGGTCAATCAATAAAAAATTTCAACCTAAAGTTGATCAGTTAATTTATTAATGATAAATAGTTTTAAAATTACATTTTCGATGAGAGGTACCTACCTATTCAAGAAAATGTAAAATATGATTTTCGAAGCCACCTTCAAATCTACGTCTCCACCAAGAAAAACCTTAAGTTCACGGCGACTATTTCTAATTGTAACGATTAGCAAAATGGCGTTTATGGGGTCGTTCTCAACAACTCTATTTAAATACTTATTTTATAATGTAATGAAATATAACAAATTTATAGATATTTCAAAGAAGTAATTATAAGATTTGGTATTTCTTTAGACTTTTTTTTTGATTAATTATAATCGTAATCAAACTTATTATTATCATTTATATTATATATTGATCAAAAATTGGTATATGATCAGTAATTGGGTATGTGACGGTATATGTGATCCATCTCGCTTAAAATATAAATGTAGATAATTCATTACTTATACTGATTAAATTTCCGTATACTTAAACTTTATTGAGTTTGAAAAAGAAGAAAAACTCAATGCGATCTAGGGAGGAACTGTATAGTCGAGAATTCGGCTTATACAGAACTTTTTAATCGGATCAACGTATAATATATATACACGTATATATATGCATATAATAAATGAAAAACCAACCTCATCCTTGATAATAAACCACACATACACGCTATAAATTTTCAATACTCAAATTAAGTAGACAAATTTTTTTTTTTTTTCGTACACTTAACACAGTTCATTGAACTCAAGCGAATAGAAACACCTTACAATACGTGAATCATGCATGTCTATAAAATGAATTTTTTTTATCGTTTCTTTCTTTCTTTTTCTGTAAGAACGCCTACGTACTTCCGAAAGTTGTAGCGTGACTCGATTTTCTTTCATCGTTCTTGTTGTTGTTGTTGTCGTCCAGATGTTGTGGAGACAAATATACGGTTTCTTTATTATCTTTTCCTGTGTCACCAAGACAAAAAAAAATATACGAGGTATGCTCTTTTCTTTTTTTTTCGTTTAAGAAACGTTCTCGCATTTTTTTCTTTCTTTCAGGAAGAGAAAACACGCGGATTATTATATATGAACCTGGGTGATTATGGTAATTTTCCTCTATGTAAAAAAAAACGGACTGGCATTACGCGAAAAGGGTTCATGAACTTTTGTTTGTCGAATACATGCCGATATGTGATAATAATAAATGATGATCGTACGAAGAGTAGTGATGGATAATCTAAAAAAATTTTTATCTTGGTGTCACGGTAATTTTTAAACGTAGTTTTAAATATTCGAAATCTAAACATTGTTTTACCTCTCTGTCACGGTAATAAAAAAAAAAATAATAAACGATTTTTCAGTAATTTAAAGTTGCAAAATTTAAGGTAAAAATTTTATCAACCTCTCCGTCACGTTGATTATAAAAAAAAACTTACGAACGTTCAGTGATTCAAAATTGCAAAATTTAACCTAAAAATTCTTTTTACCTCCCAGTCACGTTAATTTTCAAAAATAATAGAGTATCGTTCGAGAATTCCATTCCACATTCAATTACAAAAATATGAAAATTATCATAATCTCCGTCTTTGTAGGTATGATAAACTCGCGACTTAACGGGGTGGGGGAGAAGGAGGAGGAGGAGGGAAAGGATGGAGGGATGATAAAATAGCGTGACTTAACGCTTTGACATGATTTTTCCAACATAGGAAATGCACGGAAAAATTTATGATGTTAAAACCACTGGGTTTTATAACGCTTTAAGCACGCGAACGTAGTTTAAATATATACTATTTTATTCAATAAGAATACGTCGTGTTTTTATTTCTTCCCTAATGCGTACGAGACGTATTGTTTTTGTATCGTGGTGCGTTTCGGTGTAAACGCACTTTGTCCCTTTTTTTTGGTCTCAATTACCCAAATATTTCCAAAAGTACATTTCTTATGTTTGTTCGGAAAAAAATAGATTTTTCTTTTCAAAACCCGATTAGCTTTATCTACCAAGAAAATATTATTATTATTATTCTTAAGTGTTGTGTAGGGTAATTAGAGGTTTCAAAGTCAATTCTTTTAGTCCGCACTACCTTACCGATCGAGAAAAAGTTGTAAAATCTCCGACGTGATTGAAAAAGAAAAAAAAAGCGCTAACAGAGAGTTCATTAACCTTTATTATTAAGATGATTTTATCGTCTATGCAGTTTATCTCGCAGTTTATTTAGGAAAAGTTGACTTTTTTTCGATATTAATGAACTAACCAAATTATTATTTACTTGGCGACGTTTCGATGGATATCCTCCATCCTCTTCAGGCTACACCTTTTTGTTTCCTTCATTAACCTTCATTTATTAATATAATATATCCACATGATGATTCGCAGAAAGAGATACTGGTTGTATATATAAGTTTATTATAAAAAATTAATTCATCAAAAAAAAAAAATGTAGTCCGACTAAATTAAACAAAAAATTAAGCGACCCCCTCGATACACATCTCCATTACCCCCCTTCAAAATAAAAAAAAAATAATAAGAAAACCACTATGAATGAAATGTTGAAACGATGAATGAAACTTACCGGCAAGTACCCCAGCCATGTAAACCGCGGCAATCCTGAGGCTTCCGTGCACCATTTCGAGAGGTAGGCCCACGACCACCTGTACTCCGAGGTTAAAGAGCAGGTGAAGCCATCTGAAACAGAAAAGAAAAAAAAACATTATTGAGGACACTCGGTTACATAACCTCACTAAAATAAAACACAAGCTTCATTGATTTTTTAATCGGATTACGTGGATCTCGCTTATTTTTTAACTATCGAGTGGAGAGAAAGAGAGAGAGAGAGAGAGAGAGAGAGAGAGAGACACGTCGATGTATATAGTTTAGATATCCATCGAATTATGAATGAAAATTCTCGTTTCCTAATAATAACAAAAAAAAATGGAAGGGGGTTATGTAGAGAAATCGTAAATTTTCCTTAATGTCAACGATCGCATGCGTTTAATTGCCGAGGTTGAACAAAAAAAAATATGTGTTGTATACATACGTTATACTTCAAGTTTACAACTTAAGGTCGTTTGGGGTCAAATTGGTGAAGCGATTAAGTTCGCGGATCACGAGGAATTCCAGAACGGGGAAGAGATGTGTTAACAACGTGTCTTTGTACATCGTAAGTACTTTATTTTTTTTTTTTCGTGTATGATAGCTTGTCGAGGGAACGTCAAAAAAAAATAAGAAAATACATTTTGAATGTTAAACTAGACGACAAGGGGTGGTAATCCTGATGCGTTTCTTCGCCTTTTTCAAAATTCAAAGCCTGTCTCGAGATGTAACGTTGGTTATTACTTGGATTTGAGCGCTGCAACTGGCGTTTATATTACTTTTCCGTCATAATAAAGATAATAAGACCGTTTGCTAAAAGGAGGAGGAGGAAGAGGGGAATGGGTGATACAAAAGAAAATGCAATTAAATTGCAAATGTGTGTATAAATGTACCGTGTATTTTCTTTTGTATCGTTGTACTAATGGGTGGGTATGCATTATGTGTGTGACATGGATGAAGATGGAGATAGTGTTTTATTTTTAGTTGACAATAAGTTGGATTGACCTTTTTATGTTGATGTCTTAAGGGACCGATTGTAAACGTTGTTTCGTTGAAAAGAGGAGAGCTAAGGTTATGATAAGAAAAGTGTCTGATTCGAAATTTTCTTGATAAGGTGTAACACTCAGATTTTATTTGGAAATGTAGTGTAACTCTCAATTTTTATTTCAGATAGGTGTCAAATATGATTTATTTTTGTCAGAGATTTCCAAATTCAGAATATACTTTAAGACGATTTCAGAAACGCGTGTAATCAGATTTTATCATAAATGTGTTGCGAATCAAAAATTTTACCTTAAACGGATACCTACCTAGAATTTCCTACTAAGTACTTGTAAGTATTTATTTCAAAAAGGTGTATTTTTTCAAGAAAATTTCTCCTTTTTAAGGAAAACCTGAGTCACCTTCTCTTTGAGAATAATTTGATTTGACATCTTTGATGCAAATTATGAGTTTGAACGTTATCAATAAATTTTGAACATCTTTATGAGTTGGAATTTGGTTCAAGAAAAATTTTTGGTAACACCTTATTTCACCAAATTACTTTTTAATACCCTTTTTTGCAACAAATTTTGAGTTTAATCCTTTAAATGAATCTCAGTTAACACCTTTTCCATAAAAATTTTGATCAGACGTTTTTCCCATGACTTGGTTTATTTATCAAAAATAATCTGCTACGAAAATTCTATTGCAAATTCTGATTTGACACCTTCCCGAACCATCACGAGTAAATTCTGAATTAACTCTTTCTGAATGTTATCAAATAAATTCTAAATTGACACTGCTCCCAAATTTTCTGAAGTAAATTCTAAAGTAACACTTTTCTGAACCTTCACAAGTAAATTCTAAATTGACATTCTTCCCGCACATTCTCAACAAAATTCTACCCGTTCTCAACATCACATCGTCAGAACAGTCGACGGAACGTAAAAAAAAAAAAAAAAAAAACTAAATGACATCGCAAAATAACTACATTATCCCTTTACACTGTATAACCCGTAGGGCGATAAAACTGCAATTGAATCGTATAATAACAAAAATTCGACCCCGACCGGATAATTCACGAACAAGCGATCATCACCGCGCGACACCGAATAATGAAATAAAAAATTCAAATCCGAAATTTCCATATATATTTCCGGTATTCGCGCACGAGGTACAATGCATTATACGCGAGGCTTAATAAACGAGCGCCCGAGGAGCGTCTCACGAAAAATCAGAAAAAAAAGAAAGAGGAAGAAGAAAAAAAAAATAGAACTTTCCAAGAGTAGTCGCAGCAGCACTTGCGCTAACTTATGCTTTTCAGGCTCGACGATCCGCGAATATCTCTCTCTTTCTACAGACGAAAAGTGAGTTTCGCGAGATTAAGGGTTTTATCTCTCTCTCTCTCTCTCTCTTTCTGTCTCTCTTTGTCCGTGAAGTTACGTCGAGCGTGCGACTGACTCTATATATCCGAGACAGATGAAGAAGGACGAAAAAGAAGAGGAAGATGAAGAGAAAAAAAAATGAAAGAATCATCGTTCCTCATGTATATATTCGTTGGATCCACGTATATTCGTGAAATTTCGAATTTAACGTCAATTCAAACGAAGGGAAGAGGGTGCAAAACTTTTTCGCCATACATCGCACCTTACTAAGGTAAAATAAAAACTTGTATAATCTGTTTTTTCTTTTTTTTTTTCGAAATGCTCGTAATTATCACGTACAGATACATATATGTAGGTTTGCATTAACACCGACAGCTAATTTAATTACATGTAATATCAAATTCTCATGATTTTATAGAAGTAATTAATTCCTACGGTTGTTTAATTAATTCGTATGTGTTTGTGTGTGTATATATATATATATACGTACGTGTCCAGCGATAAATCAAAATAGAATGTATTTATTATATATATATATACAGGTAAATGAATGAATGAACGAGAGAGCGGGTAAAGCTTCTATGTTTGATTTATTATTTTATAGAATTCGCGTTAATTATTGATGCGCGCATTGTTGTGTACGCGGGCGCTGGTTACGCGTATAAATAACTTTGGAAAATTAATCAAATGTCATTCGATATAAACGCGAGTGTATCGCATTATGATAAACAAATGTGTGCGTGCGTGTGTGTTATATGTACATTTCGTATAATATAAAATATGTGGATATTATTAGGGAATTTCGGATAATAATATATATATATATATATATGTATGTATGTATATTATGAACCCGATTTAACATAGAATACACGTGCAAACCAAATTTATTGCGAAGGGTTGAAAAAATTCAAAAGGGTTTGATCGTCAGGTCCGAGTCAGGTAAGTGATGTTTTTTCTTTTAATTTACAAGTGAAATTAAGGTAGTTTACTACTAGTACACAAATCACATTCTAAGTATCTAATTACTTATTATAAAATTGCATTTAAAGAAAAGAAATATTAGTCATGCAGTGATTTATTATAGAATAGTTTTTAATATTGATTAACGTAGTTTCTATAAATTGAGTTTACAATCGCATTTTTCTCGTTTATAATCGTGAATATTTTTCCAAAACGTTTGGCTTGCTATATATATATATATATATATATATATATATATATATATATATATATATATATATATATATATATATATATATATATTTATATTTTTATTTTTATTGTTATTTTTATTATTGTTAACTTTATTTGTTATTTTATATCAACGCAATGTATATTTTTGTGTTTACGGGGTTTCTACCCCATAAAAACCCAATAATATATATATATACATATACATATATATTTTGATTACAAAGAAAGGGCAGAAATTTATCTTTCATTTCCTATTATTTATTTTATGATATCCCATTTCTAAAGTATAATAATATGCAATTTTTTTGGTTATGATTACTGTTGTTCCCATATTTACTTCCATGTTCAAATAAGTATTTTCAATCATTTTTTACTCAAAATTTAATTCGGCAACCTTCGCTTAAAAAAATAAAATCTCATCTTCTTGAAAATTGAGGAATTACCTTATAAGGTTCTTTTCATTTGATGAGGTTTGAAAATGAAATTTTAGTAATTAATACGAGTGAGCATGGAATTGACGGAGAGGAAAGTTCAAATTAAAGGAATTGATCGTCAGGTCCGGATCAGGTAAGGAATGTCTTTTTTATTTACGAATCTGAATAAATTGAAAAGGTTCGACAATCAAATCGTAATAATCGACTGAACCGCATAGAATTCAAATGCAAACCGAATTTATTGGGGCGGGAAAATTCAAGAAGGGTAAGCCGGGATTGATTGTCAGGTCCGAATCAAGTAAGTGATGTCTTATTTATTTACAAGTCAGAACAAATTGGTAAGGTTTAAGAATAAAATATTAGTGATGGTGAATACTATTAAAAACATAGTAAAATAATGAAAATCAAGATCGGATCTGGTATGCGAGTCAAATTAAAGTTTCATTAAATTGAAATAATTTAGATATTGTTAGTGATTGCAATGTTATGGTTTCTGTATATCAGATCCTTACGAGATCCTGATCGGACGTTCTCACGAGATAAATATCAAAAGGATTCAGGACGAACCAGGACCGGATTTACGGACTTTCTGAATGAAATTAATGTTGAATACGGTTACCAAATAAAGATCAGTCCTTTTCGAAATAGACTAATGAATTTAATAAAATTGTAATATTTACTTAAACCTTTTTCTCCGTACATTCAATATATATTGTATCATTAAGAATTTATCAAAAATCTTCTAGAATCAAAACCAAACCCAAATATCAGAAGCGAATCAACACATACCTCTCTTTCTCTCTTCGCAATATACGCAAAACCAGTATATACATTTCAATAAAAAAAAATTAAAAGAATTTTCCTTTTCCATACTGTACTCTAACGCATTCTCATAAAGAATGAAACATATCAATTTAACCAACGCTGCTGACTGTATAGAGAGTGAAAAAAAGTCACTCGCAGAAAAAAAAGTACGTGGGTGCAAAAAAGGGGTACGAAGCACGAAATGTCATATTTGAAGGAATCGACCAACCGAGGAATTTTCGCATCGAAAGGTCCGACCTCCCCTTCTCGCATCCAACACACACCTGGATGTGGAAATCGCGACGCGACGACTGTAAATGTTTTCCATTTATCACACACCTGCACGAAAAACCGTGCGAGAGAGGAACCGAGGAAACGATACATGGGAGAAAGAAAACGAGAGATTCACCGGAGTTTCAAAGATTCGATTCCTTTTCATTTTCGATTAATATTTTTTTTTCACCTATATAGGTTCACACACTTATGTACACCTTCGATTCAAAACAAATAAGAATTTTTTTAAATATATATGTATTTTTTACTCCAAAGTGAAATGAAAAATTCAAGAAAAGAATAAACGCTTACTTCCATTAACCGTGGCGTTGTAGCGCGCGTCAAAATTTTTTTGCATTTAAATAAAAAAATAAAAAATAATCTCGCGTAAAAGCACTCACTTGATTAATTCGAAACGAAGATGAATATACACATACACCCCCACCGGTGTCATAAAACTATGAAAAAAAAAACATTTTGATCTCAAAATGGTTTTTCTTCTCCACTTTACAAACCTATAAATTTTCGGATGATTCATCCAAGCATACATTTAACGACGATTCTAGTATCTAAATGAAAGAAGACAATTTTCTATAATTATAACATATATTTTTTGCATTTTGAAGTTATTAAGAATTTCTATATATTTTGTGAAAGTGGGAAGAAAATAATCCATTTGAATAATCCATTGCTATTTTCTGCGTATAACCAACAATCCAATAATTCATACTAAATAATTCATTTCTAATAACCCAATAAATAATTCTTAGTATTTTTACTTATATTTGCTTCTTAGAAATATTTTTTAAAATAAATAACTCAATGATTCATACTAAATGGTCCATTCCCAATAATTCATGCCAAATAATTCATTTCTACTGACCCAATAAACTCATTCCTATAGTATTTTTACTTATATTCACTTTTCAGTATTTTTTTAACTCAATATTCCATTCCCAATAACCAATTTTTAGTATTTTTCACTTATATTCACTTCTTAGTATTTTTTAACTCAATATTCCATTCTCAATCTAATATTTTTACATGTACTGTTCTTTTCAGTATTCTTTTCTAGATAGGATAATCTCAAAATTCATACCGCATGGGCTACTTTGAATTCCTATTTTCAATAGCCCATCCCCAATAACCAATTCTTAGTATTTCTACTTATAATTTTCTTTTCAATATTTTTTTGTAAAACGGATAACCCATTAATCTATTAACCAAATCTTCATATTTTAACTGATACGTCAATTAAATTGTCATTTATTTGTAATATATCAATATATTTTTGTGAATTCCATGCCTATATATACACATTGTATATTTTTCTTTCCAGGTTAGGTAATTACATAGTCAAAGAAAACCATATACGGAAGCCACTGAATATTGTAATAAGAATAATTATATTAAATCATCCGTGAATCACATTGAATATTTATTTCGAACTAGTCGTTCACAATACACACAAATGGTAATTACTAAAGAAGATAAAAAAAAGGAAGAAAAATTACGGTTCTTCCCAATTTTCCCGAGTATAAGATAAATAGATAATGAAAGTACCAGGAATCTTGTCTCCGCACACATATACGTAGGGTAGTTTTAACCAAGAAGGGAGTTTCCGATTTCTTCGCAAAAAAAAAGAAAGAAATCCGCGATGACTCATAAACCACGATGATTCACCGTATGTACAAATTAATTTTCGATCGACTCTGCGCAATTAAAAAAAAATACACTACACCCATCGTAATTTCATGATTTTATATAAAACAATTTGTTTATTAACGTTATAAAATTCATCGACATATATACACGAACGCGAACAAAAGAAAGCATATTTACGTCCTCTCGATGATACCGTGTTAAAGCAAATTGACAGTAATATGTAATAAAAAAAAGCAGTAAATAAAAATTACTCGATATATAAATATTACGAAAAAAAAAGAAGTACGATAAAATAATGACAGATTTATGTATATACATGTAGTAATCGTAACGAGCGGTGTGCATATATATACGTGAAAAAAAAAATAATAACAAACCTGTAAATCACTAGGGTATATAAATAAATAATTGAGATGGGTTTGGCTTTCACTTAATATTAGACATACCGGTGTATGTATACAAACACACACACACACACGCGCGCGCGCGCACACATAAGGAAACAGTAGCTCTTGATGAATAGACGATCTGGTCTATATCTCGGAGCCTTCGAAATTACTCAATCCGACATTGAGTATATATGTACATCCACATATATATCTATATATATATGTGTGTGTGTGTGCGTGTGTACGTATATATACATATACCAAAGCGCATTGGATCGATGTTTTGTATGTATAAAACAGTGAGCAATCATCCAAATGGAAGAGACAAGAATGTCTGCTGCCCCCTACCCCCTTCTTCTATATATATACGTCGATGTTAAACCGCGTGCACGCACTTCGTTGTTGCTTTTTTCCGTCATTCGTTGAAAATGGTGAGAAAGCTCAGTATGTGTGTTTGTGTGTTTGATTGTGTATTACTGGTTTGTAACTTAGCTGTTCGCGAGGTTAGTTGGAGTAGATCGATGTCAATTTTTTGTTTGGTTAATTTTTGGCGATGGTAATTTATATTATAGTTTCAGGTTTTCGTATTGGCTATAGTTCTGTCGCGTTGGTTTTTTGTAATCGTAGGTTTGCAGTTGAATTTTTTTGACTGTATGTCGACGAGTGCACAATTTTTTTCAAACGTTTATGGAAATTTACTCGTATTTATATTATAGTAGATAAGTAGGGATTTTCATAAATTTGATCTCTAAATGTTCTGTATGCTTTTTTTTTTGACAAATTCAATCTTTGTAAGATTTTTTTTGAGAAAGATTTTTAATATCATATTTTACGTCATAGATTTTTTAAACATTCTTAGGGTAGTCCTGAGAGGACGACCAACCGGACTGCTTCTATTAAGCCACATTTATTCGAAATAAAATTATACGTTCTTTATGATTATCCTGGATAGTTTTCATTAGAAACTTTTTTTTGTGTATTTTATTTATCTTGTAAATATCGTTGTGCGCCAGTAAGATGACGTCACTAGTGGACGTCTAACCAGACAGATTTCCAAGTCAAATTTTAGAAAATAAAATTTTATGTTTTTTACAACTGTCCTGGATACTTTTCATTTAAAATTTTGTTTATACTATTTTAATAAAATTTATCATTGTCACTAATCGTCATAAAAGAACGCCAAACCGGACCACTTCTAAACTATTCAAAACCAATTTATAGATACTTTATCCAAAATTATCGCATACTATTTTGATAAAATACTGACTCGTCACTAATCGTCACACAAGGACGTCATGATTCGACTGTTTCTAAAGTCAGATTCTACGAAATAAATTTTTCAACTAAATCTCGTTAACTACCGTTCAAAATCTTGTGATAAAACTTCCGTGAAATAATAATTCGATTAGTAACGTTCGTAAATCCCGGTAAAACACTTCAGTTCATCGTCCCGTATACCCACACACACACAGAGAAGAAAATCAACATCTCCATATATAAATCGCAAAGTCGATTTGGTAAGAAATTGCATATACCCCCCCAATGTATAGGTAATATTCCACCTTCGATTTATTCAAAACGATTGTCCTTTACCTCGGTTGGTGCGGGCAAGGCTGCCGCCGCTCGCGACGACGACAAGGTAATAAAGACAAATCGAAAATCAATATCGCTTAATGTCCATTCATTACTCGTTAAACTTAACGAGGAACCGGGTATGGGTCGCCCTCGCGGTTTCTTAAAGAGGTCTCGCTCGCAATCCCTTTTTAGATTGGAAAAATCTTCGCGAAATATTGATGCATCGTAGCCGATATATATACGTATATACCGGTATATATTACCGTGACAGAACCCTCAAAATTTTATCGTACACATCTCGACTAATTTTTCTTTCTCTTTCGCGTCGCGATTATCGCGCTAATTAAAACTTTTCAAAGTATACCGTTGAAACGAACAATCTCGCATTGTTTAATTTATAAATTTAGAAAGTATTTTCTTTTTTTTTTTTTTCAATCTCGGAAAAAGATGAGCGTAGGAGTCGTGCGACCTGATTACGGAGAATCTCATTATACGCATCTAAATTCGAATAATTGCAATTGTACTTTTTCCTTTGATATAAACAAAAGAGAGAAAACTTAATATATACACCGTGTATATATATATGTATCTCGGATGAAAAGCGAACTAAAAGTTTATTTATGTTTATTCCATTATTATCCGTTTCTTTTTTATCTTGAAGAGATGTCGAGACGTAATTTTATTTTTGTATAAGAAAATTATTTTTCGAATATATTTGCGTTCCGCTCACATACTAGAATTTCGGCAGATTTGTTGAGTGACAAAACAAAATTAAAATATAATTATTGGATTTTCGTTAGTGTTCGTTTTGTGACGGAAAATTACTTTTTTAGTAAGTAAACGTTATATTTTTGTAGTCGCTTTGTAAAGCACTCGTATGTGTTTTAAACGTATCTAGTCAACTTTGTCAGATTTATATACGTAAATACAATATTTAGATTACCATTATAGTGACCGTCTCGTTACGGAAAATTACCGTCATAAAATTGCATACTTTTATAGTAACAAAATGTTGTTTCGTCACTCCCTTTCATACGTTCAAAACTTATTTTGTGAATTTTTTGAGACTATCGCGCTACCGTCACTATTCGTTTTTTGACTCAAAATTAATATCTTTGATACACAAAAAATTATTATTTCTTAAAGTTTCGAATTAGTTTACGTTATTTTTAATATTTCGCAATAATTATTTATTTATTTATTAAAATTATAAAATAAAATTACGTACATTATTTAGAATGATATAATTCCTATCAGAAGGTTAGCTAGGTTATGTTTACCGGGAATCGCACTTACGCGCGATATAGCCAAATATGTATGTATACAAATATAAAAATAAACTTAGGTTGTTAGGATCTGACTGTTTGTTGGTACTCGTTGTATCTTTTTGTTTATTGATTAGTCAAAACTCATAGTCAGATGCGTAGTCACACTTGCAATACATACGTACATATATGATTACTTGTGCATAAGTACGGGTTTTACTCGATTTTACTATTTACTAATAATAATGTACATGATACTAATTCAATACTTTTTCTTAGCTATTTAATTGTTTGTTGATTTTTGTTCTATTATTTTAACGTACTGGAGATATATTAAATAAAAAACTATAAGGTTATCTTTCGACTGAGTATAAAATATCTTATACTCTGTCACAGTCGATTGGAGACAAAATAATTTTTAAAAGATTACGCAACTTTTTAGTACTCAGTACAAAATCTTATACCTAATCAGTCAAAAGTGTATCCGATATATTGATAATTCCTATCAGAATTTACATAAATTTATATACGTACGCAGGTCTATTGAAATAAAAAATTAATTAACCTAGACTTAAAATTATAATAATATAAAAAAAGAAAATAGAATAATGTAAAAGAGGAAATAAGAAAAAATGTGGCGAGCTTCCTTGCAACTTAAATTTATTTACATTTTTAATATTATATACATTCGACTCTATCTTGTAGAGTTAAAAAAACCGTAAATATAACCGAATATTTTAAAATAAATTTTATTAAAATATTGTTATCGAATAATCGAGTACATTTGAATCATTAGCAACTATCTTTCCTAATGGATTGCAAACAAAGAATAACCGAGTCGGATTACCTCGCATCCTTTTATCCTTTTTTAATCTTTTAAAGAGAATTTTAATTTACTTTATTATAAGAGATCGTTTATTAAAAATTATCTTCTCTTTTTCGAAAAATTATTATTAATTTTTTTTTATCAAATATTTATAGATCCGCATCTTCTTCTTCCCGATTAATTAATTAACGACTGCCGTTGAACGTCGTCGTGATATAAATAAACAAACGTATTAATCACATTTAGAAAATATTTTGAAAATTAATTAAAAACGATTTCTCTTGATTAAAACTATGACACACCCACGGTGTACGTAAGTAATCTTACATATAGGTGCGGTGTATCCATACGTAATACCTATTAATTTTTTTTCGAACCACATATATTATTCAAATATCTTAGTAAGCAAAAAAAAAAATTTTTTTTCTCTTTCGATATTTAACTTCTACCATTGAGAAAGACTTTGGTTACGCGCCCTTAAATATTCAAACGAACGATTAATAATACACACCTGTGCATCAATTTTCCCGAACCGCAAGTTAAAATATGTATACCCACACACTATTCGATCGATAATTTATCACACACGCGAGAGATATAAATCAATAATTGATAAAGGTGTTTAATCGCGCTTATTACACCGAGACATTGTGTGTTTGTTCCTTTGAAAAATCGACGTCGCCGTGCGAAAAATGTATGACCCACACACCTCGCACACCAAAAATGAAAATAACACGGTATTACCATTCACGCGATTCACATTATAACGCGTGTGTGGACGAATCTTTTAGAAAAAAAAAAAAGTAAAATCATAGCGTGCGCTTCTTATATTTCATCCACGCGGCTTCCGCTAATTAGGTTTCGCATGTGTGTGTATACAGTGATTGAGGTGCGTAAACCGCGAGAGGTGAGCTCGTTCTTGTTCCTCGTTCCCACGATATGTTTTTGCTCTGCATGTTTCTTCTTCTTGATGCTTTTTTTTTTTAGGTATAGTGAAGAGAGAGTCTTTTTTTTTAGTGTCGTTAGGTAGTGTACAATGTTTAGAATGGTGAAGAGAAGAGACAAAATTTTTTTTTTTCATTTTCGTTTTCTGATATATTGTTTTGCTATTATTTTATATGCTTATAAAAATCTTATTTATAATTATTTTTTTCTAGAAGTCCAAGTTTGGACTTTTAGATTGTTTTTATAGAAAGGTCGTGTATAGATGTTTAAATAAGGCGATCGGTATGTGATTTTTAACGCGTTGCTTTTTGGCACATTTTCTTTTCGGTTGAGTAGTTATCTTTTGTTTTGTAGGATTAATGAGTTGTTGTCTCGGTATAAGCTTGTTTAAAAATTTAATTAATTTTAGGTTTGTGCAACTATACGAGAAACGTTTGATGATCTCGAAGTTATGTAATAATTGTTCTAAATATTATACCTTAGCGTTACGGTCATTTTCGTACAAGGAGGAGAATCTTACAGTGAAATAAATTATTGATAATTTCTAGGTTATGTATCAGGTACTCCAAATTTATACATGAAAGTAACATTTTACTATATTTTTTATTAATTATGGAATTTAGCAAAGTTATGATAAATTTTCAGTATATCTTATTGTGAAAATTTAATTTTTCTTACCAATATTAGTTTTTATTAAAAAAATATATATTCTCTATCTGTATTTTATATGTTATATCACCGAACGACAAAATTTCAATATTTAAACAATAAAAATTAATTTAATTTAATATTCTTTAATATTAACTTAATTTAATATATTTTACTAAATTGTTTAACGATTACACACGTTTTTGTTGTTCTACAAAATATTGATATTCGCAAATTAAATATCGTCGACGATAACAATTAGATTAGCGTATTTTATACGTAAACGTCGAATATAATTTTATCATTGATAATATTTGTTCGTTAATTATACCTCAAAAATGCCGTGTTGACATTCTTCATTTTTTTAAATGAAATAATAATAAAATTTTATTTTAAATATTTAAAATTATTTACAAAATTGTAACAATTATCATAGGAAATTTAGTTTGTTATAAATACTAAATTTTCATTATTAATTGGACAATTAGTTCACAACTAATTATAATCATCCATCGGATTTTTTATATACTGAAAAATTATAATTTCTCTTAATTCAATTCTCAAGGATTAAGTAACACAAAGTGATAGTCAACGTGTACATTCAGTCTCGTGGGAAAAATTTCACGATAGGAATTTTCTTATCGGTCGCAACACCAAGTTACATCGTTCGATCTGCATAAAATAATTGTCTCTTGATCACGTTGTTACAATCAAAGAAATTAAATTATTTATTTTTTGTTCATCACGTTTTTTATTTTTTAATTCATTGTATTTGGTTTTTATTTGTCATGAATTTAATTTTTAATTAATAGTTAAAATTATGTTTTTTTAATTTATTATTTATTCTGATGTTTTAATTCGTTATTTTTCATGTATCATGATTTTTATTTTGTTTTAATTCGTCAAGTATTTTTTTATTATTATTGTTCTCTTCATTTTTTAATAATCACAGTTTTTAAATATGTTTTGTTCTATTAATTATATTTTTTAAATTTAATTCACCATCGTTTTTTTACTTCTTATTCACCATAGTTTCTTACGCATCAATTAGTTATCTTTAATATTTTTTTATCACATTATTCCATCACATTATTTTGATTCCTTACATGCATTGTTTTCTTTGTACGTAAATGATCAATTATCGTTAGAAATGTTTTTGAAAAAAAATGTTTATAGCCGACACAATTTTTCTAAATATTTATGTAAAAAAGTGATATAATTTATACAACGCTTCTAACATAAGAAATTTGAAATTCAGTAAAGAATAAAAATGACACGAAAAAAAAATATATATATCGATTTCCAATATAAAGTGTTATAATTTTTCTTGCCACACACCTCCATTCTTATTCTTACGTGATAAAATAGAATATATCAACTTCACGAAATTACAGTTATCTTAAAATAAAATAACGCATTTCATATATCGCGTATAAAATGTAAACAGAAAATATTATTTTGCAATATTCAAATTTGAAAAATACTATCCGACGGTCGGTATAAAAAGCGAAGCTCGGTATTCTAAATTTTACAACGAAGGAAGATCGATCATCCGTTTTTTTTTCCTAAAAGAAAAAAAAGAAAGAAAATTCAGCATCTTGGAACAATATTGACACGATAAAAGTGTAAAAATTAAGAAGAAAAGAAAGTAGAGTGAGTGTTACAATTTTTTTTACGTATCTTCACGAATAATTTAAGAGTAAGAAAATTTCATTATTATCTCTCGAGGTAATTCAATTACGTTTATTACGAGAGTAAACTTTCTTCATTTTTCGGCCAAAAAAAAGGCGCGCTACAAATGAAATAACAACAATGAAGGGAATCGACGTAAAAAAAAAGCGCAAAACAAAATATTTTCCACAAACAATGGCAAGACGACCATTGACGAAGTAAAAAAAAGTCGAGGAGGTGGAAAAAAAAAACACAAAAATTGACCCACATGTGTAGGAAAATTCGTTCGTTCTCTTTTATGTTTTCCGAAAAAGAAAAAAAATAATAATAACCGGGATGTCCTTTTGTTCCGACGTTTTATTTTTCTCGCACCGATCGCGAAAAAAAAATTCACGATGTTTGCACCGATGTCTTTCGTAGCGCGAAACGTCAATTTTTTTGTTTCTTTTCATTACCGTTCGTGCGAAGTTAAATAACACGATACGTGATGGTGAATGGTGGTTTTGCGAAATATGGATGATTATCATTTTTCGTTAATTCATTGGAAATGCATTGCAATTCTGTAATATTTTACAGATCGATATGGTACAGATTTGTCGTGCGATTAAACTTTGAAGTGTAAATTTTGATGGGAATAGTTTTCATTTTTGTATCGCGGTTGTAAAATACCTTTGAAATTAATAAGGTACACGGAGAAAAAATTTCTAGTAAAAATGACAATGTTTTTCAGTAATGGAGGGACATACTTGACAAATGATAAAAATGATTATTTTTTATACGAAAATGTTACTACATATCAATTAATATTTTTTTAGTCTGTCTATCTTTTATTAAACAACATTGTCATTTTTACTCCGTGTATGAAATTTTTAAATTAATGGTTTGTGAAGTAATATTTTTACAAAGTATAAAAATTTCTTCTTCCGCTAACTTGAGGTTTCTACTTTTGTTAAATAAAACGGTCCATGTTACTTCATTCGCAATACATGAAGTTCGTACTTTATTCTTTTACAGTACTTGAAGCTTGGTGTTATTTCATTCGTAAAGTTAGTAGTGCGATATTTATACAATCGCAAAAGTTTGGCTTTTCTTCGTAAGGAAAGTTTGAAGTTCAATGTTTCAACTTTTCACAATTTAAAAACTTGATTATATATATTTCACTAAATATAGTGTTCCACGTTACTTGATTAGCAATATATGTTGTTCGTATTTTACTTGTCACCACACGTAGACCGAAAGTACCACATTCCCTCCCGGCACCGAAAGAGGAATGTGTTATTTTCGGCCTACTGGTGGTGAAAAATAGTATACATCCCACGGGAGCTAAAATGGTCATCCCATAGGACTGACCAATACTTTACCTCCCTAGGTGTGTAATATACTATTTTGGCATAGCTTGAAATTTAATATTTCTTCAATTGCAAAGTTTGAAGTCTTGTTTTTCTTCATTTTGAAATGTTTGAAGTTAGATAGTACTTCATTCACCAAGTTTAAAGTTTGATTTTTCTGTATTTGCTCAGTCCTGACGTTCAAGTTTCTATTTTGGCAAAGTATGAAGTTGATGATTCGTAATTATGTAAAAAATTATGGACGTTCGAAATGTCCATTACTTTAATTTGCAATTTTACAAAGATTAAAGTTTAAAGCTTTCAATTTAAAAAATTGAAGTTGACGCTTCAATTTGTACAATATTTAAGAAATTTTAAAGAAATATATTTTTTGTTTTCATATAAAATGTTACTCTTACCATATGTACATAATGTTTAAAGTTATTTTTTTTTTATTATTTTAACGTCGCTCTTTTTATGCTCCCAAACCGGTGCTAATCAGCGACGGAGGTCATACGATGTCTTGGTGAAGAAAGCACTTGTTGAAAATACATTCGCCAGTGGTGCTTGTATCAATCGGCCGGGGCCGGGAATCGAACCTGGGACCTCCAGATTACGAGCCCGACGCCCTATCGACCGAGCCATCGCAGGCCTCATTTTAAAGTTATTACTTTCACAAAGTATAATTTTAAATTTTCAACTTTAACAAACTATATAGTTTGAAGTTCTACTTCACAATAGTGAAATAACAAGTGTTCATTTTATAAAATAAGCAAGTATCACTTTTATCAAAAATATAAACAATGACGTTTCTACTTACAAATATATAAAATTCGAAGTTTCGATTTGAATCTTTCGTTCATTGAGAAGATTAAAAATGATACTTTTGTGAATCAGGAAGTTGGAATATTATACTTTACTAATGTATGTGTCGCGCTGTTTCAACGTTTTTTTTTGTGTTTTGGAGGTTAGGAGTGTACATAAATTGGTACACTATAAATTATTAAAAATGTAATTTACACTGGTACTCACCCTGCATGAAGGAACATGTAAAAGGCAAACCTCCAAAGTTCGAGCCGTTTGTCTGGTCGGTAAATGAAGACACTGTCGGTGGGGACCGGCCCCGAAGGATTAACTTCACCCTTGGCGACAGTGTAATATGTAAAAAAACCCAACTGCAAAATAGAAAATAAAATAAATTTAATAAAATTTTCAAAATTTATCCGTTACCAATATTTAATAGATATTATACATATGTACATAAAAATAATCGGTACGTCGATAAAGAAGAGCCATTAAAATTCTTTAGTTCTTGAAAAACGTTAAAAAGTCGATACATTTCCCACACGTTGGTGTCGAAAAAAAAAACAATAGGATAACCGAACTACCTGTTGATTCGTTCTGTTCCATGTGCATACTGTATCCTCTAATCGTTTTAAAATTTTTTCTATTTAATGCTAAATTTCACACTCTTTATCCTTACCAACCAAATGAAAATTCGATCGAAAGGAATAAGTTGTTTAACATCAAAATTGTGGTAACGATTAAATCTATTAGCCATATATACGTATATATACATAGGTTAGAAACGGAAGTTAATAAGAAAATGACTAATTTTTACCGAAAAAATCGTTAGAAAAGAGGGTTAACGAGATTTGTATCGTATAAATCAACAAACGCGATGTGACAGCCGAGTAAGCAGGAAACGTATGAAGCGAGGTTACACGCGAGCCGATTTGCTTAATAAAAATTAATAGGAAGAGAGAAAAAAAAAACAGCTGCGTGGTGAAAGGTGGGCGAGGTGCATCATCGTGTACGCAAACCGATGATGAGCTTCGTGACTCTAATTGCCGCTATTTTTCTTATTTTTTCTTTCTTCGAACGAAATTCTTCGAAATGCAGTAGCCGTCCTTTTTTCTGCTTTCGCGCGCTTGTAAACATGTCGGGGGAGGTCGTGATTTTTTTTTCTTCAAAATTTATGTTTCTCATTTTTCATTGTTTTAAGAAGATGTGTGGATTGTTTCGTGGTGATTGATTATTTCTTTTTAATTTTTTGTGGGATATTTGGGTTATTGGATTATTGATATGAAAGTTACCGAAAATTTGTTTTTTCTTTTTATTTATTTAATTTTGAACAAACTATATCTTTGGATCTTTTTTCAAATTTATAATTTAGAATTTTAAATATAATTTGTTGAGTCGATAAAGGTTAATTTCTTTAATTTACGAGCCACATCCTCTTAAGTCACCACTTACCTTCAAATAATTAAAATATTCTTATAGCATCGGTAAAAAATTAGTTTACGCTTTTACATTAATTAAGCTGTCTTTGTCTATTATTCAATTTTCTTATTTCGATATCATAAACATCAATTGTATATCGGGAAATGCAGATTTCTGCATAATTTATAACTGACATACCCATAATAAGTACTATCAATGATGATCATTTGAAAAATGTTTCTGTTTTACCAAAAGTTTTAAACTTAATGAACGTTTTCGATTTATTAATTTCAATAAACATCAATTTTATGTTGGTAATTACAGATCCCTGTAACTAACCTAAAACTCAGTTACATAAAAATATTTGAATATTTTTCGTTTAAGGCATTATATAGAACATATTTAGTGACACAGAAACGATATACTCGAATTTCCTCAGTGATTCGAAGAATACAAAATATGTGAGCGTCTACCTCTATATACTACGCCATGTTCATTATTAACGAATTCCCTCTAGCTATGCGCACGTAACGTTTTAGAGTGGAGGAGTGAACGCGTGGAATTTGAGCAACGGTATTAAAAAAATGCATCTTTTTTTTTTACTTGGACAAATCATACAAGTATGTAGCTATCGGTAGATTGCAATGTCGCTCGTTAATTAATATAATTATATTCACTATATATATATATAGGTATATATATAGGTTATATTACAGGTTATGAGAAAGTAGTTGTAATAACCTATAGATATACTTTTTCGTCATTCATTTTGTCAACGTGATCACTGGTATAGGATATTCGTTTTTGAGGTTAGGAATACAAATTATATAGTTAGAATGTTTATTATTTAAAAAAAAAGGATATCTTACGCGTATCGAAAAAAAAGTGTCACGTGGAAAATCTCGAAAGTCAAACTGCGATTCGACATGAAAAAAATTTTTTTTTTATATCGATTCCATTGTACACCGCAACGAACAACGAGAAAAGCGCGTCGCGCTTTCAATAATTCAATTGCACGCGAGCAACAAATGCACATCCCCCCATACTTCGCATCGAGCGATACGATTATTAACGCCGATTGCGATTTATATATATATACACACAACGAGCTAACGAACCAACGGTGGGTAATTCCTATTTAGGAGGTTGGACTCTCATCATCGGTTTTTTGTTTTATTTCAGAGTGAGAAAATCACCCTTTAACGAATCACGAGTGAATATTTTTTTTTTTCGGTGACAACCTATGGCTATTAATGTTACGAGGGTGGAAAGTGCAGATTGATGAGTCGCTTCAATTTTAAGGCAAATGAGTCGAGAGAGTTGTCGATTTTGCGGGAATATACATCGCTTCGATGACACACGCAAACGCGGCGTGCACACGTGATGGTATTAGTGATTAATTGTTTGATCAATTTCGATCGACGGATATTTGTGTGTAAGGATTGTTTTATTTCGCGTGAGTGCTTTTGGAGTGGGAAATTATTGAATTGGTTTTACATTGTTTATATAAAAATGGAGGAATATTGTTTCATTATATACGGGATAGCGAAACCTGTAAATTATAAAAATTATACAGAAACAATAATTTATATATGACACATCAAGTTCCTAATTCTAAAAAAATTAATTAATTACGTTTTGACATTGATATAGAGGAGATGATAAATTTTCTTATTTTTACTTTTAATTTAAGAAAGTAGGAACATGGTACTTCATATGTTCAAAAAATAGAAACAATGAATTAAGCATTTTTCTACATTTTTTTCGGTTTATGAAATGTTTTATATTACAACTTTAAGGAAATAAGAACTTGAAACTCAATTATTTTCTAAAGTAATGTAGTACTTTAAGTAAACAGAAACATTGAACTCAATACATTTATAAAGCAGTACAGTACTTTATGAAAATAGAAACTTGGCACTCAATAATTTTGTGAGGTAATGTAGTACTTTAAGAAAATAGAAACTTGGAACTCAATACTTTTCTAAAATGCCATATTGTACTTTTTGTGTTCATCAAACGTACAAACACTTCAATAAAATAGAAACGTAGAACTTCTAAATTTTCGAAATTCCAGACAATTATTATAATTGAACCGTCAGATTGTATTTAACAATGTCAATCCAATCCCTGGCGATCGCGAATGTATTCCTAACCTCAAACTATACGTAACGCACAACAAATACCGAGATAAACGAAAAAAAAAGAAGAAAACCAACATCGTCGGGTTAATCTAACAACTGTTTCACGAAGGATAAGCGAATAATACTCCGAAAGCTGTCTCTCTTTTTTTGTTCCTTATTCTCGAAGATTCTGGCGCGCGCGTCTTGGAAAAGCTGGTTAAACCAGTGCCAAACACACACACCCACCCACACATACATACATCGTATAAATCTCTCTCGGGGCCGTCGTTGGCGTGAAACGGCTGATCGTAAACAACGTATCGCAGTAGAATTGCGTCGATTGGCGAGGATTCGATTCGTGGTAGGGGGGGGGGGACGCGCGGTAGAGGAGGAGGAACAGTCGATGGAGAGAAAAAGAAACACAATGGTCGCGTAGAGAGATGCAAATGGTCGGTGTGCATCGTGTATGCAAAGGACGAAATATTTGTAAGATGGAAAGGAGGGAAAAGAAAAAAAGAATACGACGACGAAGAGATAGGAGAGAGACGCGCCTCGAGGGGGTAAACGCGAAATGCCGTTTTTTCGCGCGCGTGCAAAAAAAAAAAAGAAAACTACAAACAAATAGGTGAGGGTGAGGAAGAAGTCGAGCTGGAAAATAAGGGAAAATAAGATTCTTTATATCGACCTTTTGTTACCCATAAACATTACATGCGTATATACACATATACATTCTCGTACGTCGATTGGGAAATGCGATTCTTTTTTCCTCTCCTCTTCTGGAAAAATGCTTCGATAACGATAATGTCGATTACGATGGATCCTCTTTTCGTATTTGCGAAATGCACATGTACACACGATCGTTACGACGTAACTGAAAAGAAAAAAGAAAGAAGTGCATGAAATTAACGACGCGTATCGAGCAAAGAAAGGGCCAAAATGACACACGGTATTGCACGTAACCTCTACGTCGATCGAAATTACAAATTAACGATTTGAAAACAAAAGCCAAACAATCCAAGAGAGAGGAGCGGGGACGCATTATCAACCAGCATTAAACGCGAATTGCGAATTCATGAATAATGTATTAAACATTTTCAATTTTGCGAACCACGACGCAACGAGTGTTTGTGTGTGTGTGTGTGGATGTGGGTGTATATTTTGCACTCGACCATAACCTCGTAAATTATTTCATGCGTTTCGTACGTATATGGATATATCCGAAATTGCAAATCCGTGGTATAATTTGCTTTACAGTTCTTAGATATACGCACGGTTAGTTATACCTTCTCACCCCAAGTAAATTATGGATAGGTGATGAGGGTGAGGTTGTGGTTAGTTTCTACCCTTAATCTCTTGTCTGGGGGGTTTACAGCTGTTCACCTTCCTTGCGCGATTCTCTGTACATAACTATTTTTTTTTATTTAATTCTCAATTGTGAGTTTACTAATTAAATAAAGTAATTTTGGTAAACTGTAGTTTTTGGGCAGTTTGATTACATTGAATGTGTATCTGAATTCTGGAGAATATTCTGGTGAATTGTAGTTTTTCTTTTGGGTAATCTGATTAAATTTGATGTGCGTCCTGATTATGATGGTGAATTCCAGTTTTTAGCTAATAGTTATATAGTTCAAGATCCTTTAACATAAGTACGTCTAGAATTGGTAAATTTTGAAGCGATCGTATAGTTTTCAGGTAGACTGATTGAAAATGTTACGTAAATACGAAGAATATTAATTTTCAGCCAATTTGATTCGATTGCATGCAATTCTACATTCCCGTGGATATGAAAAAAAATTGATTAAATTGGATGTAAGTCCAAATGCTTGTGATCTCGAAGATATTGTAGTTCTCGTATAACTCGATTTTCAATTGAACGCAAGTCCAGAATATCGTAAATATGAGTAAATTGATTAAAATTGAGAGAATCTGTCGAATACGTAGAATTTGATTTAATTGAATGTAACTCGACATTTTGGTGAATGATCTAGTTTTGAGATAGTTTGATTAAACGAAACGCCCGAAAGTCCCGAGAAAGCTAAGAAATTGCAGTAACTCTAACGAAACGAAGCGGAAATCTTACTAGCTCTTTATCAAGTGCTCGTAAATTATCTTCCGTCCTTTGTGACGGCTGTTACGAACGTTTTCATTCGCGTGCATCATCATCATCCCGCTCGAGTTCGAAAATTCCATCGAGAATTATTTGCAATCTCGTCTCGTCGGCTCCTTTCCAAAATGAAGGACGAGTCCGTTAATCGGCGACTCCATTGACAAATTAGCGCCATTATTAAAATCGTTTGACATTCTCGGATACACGGTTGAAAATTCGAGCGAGACATTAATTTGTAGAGGGTGGGCGTTATATATAAACTATACAGAAATGACGGTAGACCCGGAGTAACAGCATAAACTTATGTTTTTTACGAGCAGTAACTATTTTATCCTTACGCAAAATCGCCGCTAACGTTATTGCTCCTCGTCTTCGGTTCCTTCGCGTTATCGTCGTCGACGACGTTCCTTTCGTCCTCTCTCACTCCTCTCTTCATCAGAAGGAGAGCGCCATGCGATCCTTATACTCGACACGCGAGGAAAATAAAGAAGACTCCCGTGGAAAATGGTCGATCGAGACGATAAAAACGTAACCGTTTCTCTCTTTACTTCGAAAAGAAAGGAATAAGAGAGTACGCATGAGATATTTTCGTTATTCCGATGTATTCCGATGATTCCCTGTTTTACTACATATTTTTGGGCGTACACTCTTAACCTTTAACCTTAAAGTTTAAATATTTTGAGAATAGTAATTCCAATATTTTATGCTATTGTGCAATTCTCGCAATTCTCAATTTTACAGTTTTGAAACGTGCAATTCTTGCGCTTTAGACTTTCGATAAGCGCAATTCTTACACTTTACGTATAAAAAAAGAAAGAACAAAAATCGAATTATTATTCATTCGACGAAGAACAACGGGTTGCATGTTCCACAAAAGGAAAAGTTCTATTCGTTTGAGAAAAAAAAATATATCGTTTAACCATAAATTGAACACTAAAATACTGATATACACAATTCGAAACTTTTCTTTTTTTTTGTTCCTTTTCCCGTTACTATTATTACAAATGAAAGGGATTGAGCGCGCGTGTGCCACTTTAATAAACCTTGAATTCCTTGGCGACAGCTCCGCTGATTCGCACAATTTTCTACCAGAGAGAAGAGAGGAAAAAAAGGAAAGACGAAAGAGGGAGAAAAAATGGAACAACAACGAAAGAAAAAGTAACCCAGCCGACAACTTCTCTCTCTCTCTCTCTCTCACACACTTTTTTTTCTTCTCTTTTACACTTCGTAGCGATCATTCGATCTTTCAGTAAGGATGGAAGAAAAGCAGACGGCTGAGCAAGCGATAACGCTGTTAGCTATGCAAATTAAAGCATTCGGAACTCGCGATGAACTTCCGAGGGAGTTTTCTCTCACGAGTTAAAAAAAAAGAAAGAAAAGTTTCGCGGGTGATGATAAGTCGGAGATTTCCTCGGAAAGAAGGAAAAAGAAGAAGAAGTAGGAGATATCCGGACAATGAAAGAGAGAGAGGGGGGGAGGTGAGTTTGGTTCCGCGGGAAATAAATTGCAGGTTGTTCATCTTCACCCAAGCGACGGAAAAACTATTTCGTTAAAAGAATTTCAATACCGATGCAACACCAACAAAGTTTTAAATACTTTCTATTTTTTTTTTTTCGTATCAACGGAAATTGTATGTTTAATGATCAAGAGGTCTGTTACAGGTTGTGAAATCATTTACTATCCTCGTGTGTAATCGACATTGCAATCGTAAGCAATTTTTGAGATGGTGATTATGAAATCAAATTGATGGAAATTAATATCATATTCTTCTTTTCTATTTGTAAGTTGAACATGAGTTTTAAAATCAGTATATTTTAATCATTTAAAATTTAAATCAGTAAGGAATTATCCGAAGTATGAAATCAATTTAAAAATTATTTGAAGTTTGAAATCAATTGACAAATATTTGAATTTCAAAAGTACATTTTAAAATTTATGAAATCATTGAAGTTTCACATTAATTTTGCAATTATAAAGTACGTTTGCAAATATTATAAAATAATACTGATGATTACCGAAATAATTTAAAAATTATGTTAAAATCGTTTAATATTTATTATCTGAATCAATTGAAATTGTAGCGCACCATAAAGTTAATTTTGAAAATAATTGCAATTCTATATTATATATAATATGAAGTTTGAAACTAATTATAATATCGTTTGAAAATTGAAATCAGTTTGAAATCATTTAAACCAAATAAATGACCTAAAATAATAGACTAATTTTGAAATTGATTTTCTTTGCAATCATATAAAACTATCACTAAGTAGTTTGCTTTTTAAATTCATTAGATTTATAAATGATACACCAAGTTTGAAAATAATTTTTGAAAACATTAAAATTTTGAAGTCAGATTAAAAATCTACGTAAAATCAGTTTGAAATCATTTGAAATCAACTATAATCAAAATTCTAAATACATTTTTATTACATTTCGGAATTTGATATCATTTTGAAATTTATCCGAATTTTAAAAGACATTTTAATTAAAATATTATGATTATCAAAATTATTTAAATTATGAAAGAAATTTCATCTGAAATTTAATTCTTTAAAATTAGTAATCAAATGTTACTTAAATTACTAAAAATTATTTTTAATGATTATACCTTCGATTATGTATGGAAAGAAGGAATTTTAATTTTAAAAAAAAACATGGTACGCTTCACCTCCGGTTAGATAATAATTTAGCCTACGGAATGGATCTTATTAAAAATTAATTTCCCGTAAGAGGAATCATCATCGGTAAAACGATAAAACTACGACTTCTGCACGACGTTGTATTGCATCCTTTTGCTCATTTTCAATAAAGATTCCAGTAAAAGGCGGTTTTCATACCTTACTCTTCTTTTTTTTTTTATTTCTCGCATTAACGTCAATAATGAGTCTAATGTGAATTTATGCTCGAATTTAAAAAAAAAAAAAGAAAAAAAAGAATAAAAAAGAAGATGCATAAAATACGTGGTATTCGGCTGGGTATGATAATCATTTTCTTATTACCAGACATAAATCATGTTAATGGAAGTTGAAGAGTATAACGCGCGAGAAATGGTTTATACTACGAGAATTTCAGTAGTTCGAGTCATCGTGATGTCAGGCGCGACGGTACACCGATATATATATATATACACGAGTGAAACAATACAGTTATTTTCGTCACAGACGCATCATAAAATGCGGCTTTTCATTGTGACATTTTACGCCCCAGTAGGGTATGAAATCGATAAATTTTTCAAAAAGTTGTAATTTATACATTGAACGACCGGAAAACAGTATTGTATCATAGTAGTTCTAAAACACGCATTTTTTTCCTGTCGCGCGATCAACGGTACGAAAACATCGAATTTTACGACCTAGTGAAATAAATAAAACGATTATACCCCCTGCTAGAAATCAGAAAATTAAAAATCGGCAAATAATAGGTTATTAACTAAATTAACGTATTTTATAGGTACTTCTGCTAGGTTGTTACCACTATTAAATGAAACGCTTTTTCCTCTTTAATTCGCCCATTTCTTAGATTCAAAACAGCTAATCATTACGATATGTTCATTTAAGTCCTTGTTTCAACCCATAAAAGATCGGATTATTTGATAAAATGGACACCGAAACTATACCTATTTCCTAACGATTTAAATGACACTTTAAATAGATTTGGAAAATAAATTGGAAATATTGTAAATCTGAATGATACTTTAAAATGACTGGTTTAAATGCAGAATTAAGAGTAAATTAGTATTAGTATTCGAGTAAACGATCCAATTTGATTTAAAATTTAGAGTTTTAAGTACATGTATGGCCAGAAGGTGAAGTCAAAATATTTGGAGGTTACGGCAATCTATTAAATGGACGAAAGCAGTGGGAAAAAGCGTTTCATTTAACCTATTAATTGACTACTTTTAATTCCTAATTTTTAGTTCACATTTCCAGCAGGGCCGCAGTGATCGTGAAATGTTCATTTTACGCCCATTTTCTTATTGGACACGCTATTAATACTAGAAAAACTTCTTAGATCATAGGACCTAAACGACCGAAAACCAAAAGATCACATTGGTCGTAAAACGTATATATGTATTAAATAAAAATTCTTTCACGACACGCGATTAACAATGGAGAAACGTTATTGATAAATTAACGTTGATCAAAGGGAACAAAACCGTTCATTAACAAAATGGGTGATCGGATAGTTCGCGTAAATTATTGCGTATCGGGCTGATGCGTCGATAACAAACGATCGTTTTAATCGCGCCCGGGGAAACAACAACGCGAGCTTCACTTCCTTTTGAATTGTATTTCGATTATTCAAATTCATCGTTGGCCGCTTTATATCGCCTCGTTTACGCATCTTTCGCCTCGCTTCCCAATAAAATCAAAATTATGTAATCCCGTTCCGATGATGATGCCGATTGACCGCGCCTTGTGATAATAAAACGAAGAAGGAAAAATGGGGAGGGGGGGTTCGAGTATGAAGATAAATGATTTACCGGTTGTTGGTAATTTGTTTCAATCATGTGTAAAAAAATTTTCCTTAAATAATTTTATTAGAAAAAATGTGGTTATCAAAGTTTTTGAATATAGACTTTATTTCTTAACGGCGATGTGGAACCCCAAAAAACAGAAGAATGATTTATTGTTTACTAAAAGAAAAATTCAATTTATCGAGATAAAGAAATGCTATTTAACGGTTTATTGTTTTCTTTGAAGATAACTTGTGAACTTTTCGAATTTTTTTTTATTAATCAGCGAGATTTTTTGGGCAGCAGTAAATCTTTGTTTTATAGGTTATACATATATATGATCAAAAATGATAAATTACTTATATTTAATTAATAACTAATTATTTCGTAAAAATCTCTCTATCATTGTATTGTATATGATTTGAACAGTTTTTTCAGATATTCTGTACAATTAGGTTTCAAAATTTTGGGATTTTTCTCGATAGATCTCAATATGGGTGATCTTTACCGACGGAGAAGTATAGGTTAATTATTACGTATTTATAATAATACAGAGGTTAATACATAAGTAGCAGATAATATAGAATTATTCGATAATGTTTTAAATAAATATATTAAGGATGATAATATTGGACTCCAAATTATAGGGATCTATCTTTATCAATCTGTAAACAATGTGTCAAATATTGAAATAAAAATGTGATATAATTAATCGAGACAATAAGAAACGTTGTAATAAAGAGGTTAAAGACATTAGAAGAAAAAAAAATTATTTTTTTAAAATATTTGTAATATGCAGACCATGTCGGTAAATTATTAATTTAAAAATCCACGAGTACAGTTTCAAAAAACCTTATTAAAACAAATTTTTATAAATTTGTCACCTCTCCTTAATTAAACTTAAATTAAAAAAAAAATATTTTTTATATTAATATATGGAATTTGATCTTGTTGAGCAAAAAACAACCAGATTCTCAGTTGGCGACTTTTTGATGACAATGCGTCATCCTCTTCAGGCCGTACCATTTTATGTTTATAAAATACGAATGGATATAATTACATATTCTATTTTTAATTTATAATTAGTTGTATAATATATGTAGTTGCGCAATTTAAAAAAAAAAATTCTCAAATTATTACATTATTCACATTTATTGTCTTCCTGTTAACGCACTTTAATGATTTTCGATCACTTTCAAAATCTGGATAACCTCAAATTACACCAAGAATCTACCTTTACCAACTTCGTTTAGATGAAGTACCAGAAAAAAAGAATGGAAAAAAAAATTCCAAACACCTTCCGTCAAACACAAGGTATACCAACGAAAAATACGTAATATCGAAGTTCGACAGGTAGCTCAACCCATGACTCATAACCTCAAACTTTCTTACCACACGTTCTCAAGTTAGCCAATTATAGTCAAGTGGGCAAGCGAAACGGGGTGTAGAGAGGGGGATTCGAGGATTTAAAATACCGAGAGGTTGTTGCAACAACGATGTGTATATATACATAACACGAGTAATTGAATTCGCGTCGAAAACGATTAACGATTCGCGTTGAGGTTACTTCGGGGAACTGGGCCAAACAGTGAGAGGTAGTAAGGGTTACCAACCTTGTAAATTCGTCCGGGTGTACAACTCCGTTTTGTCCATCGGGAAACTTTACGAAATCTACATTATTAGGAAATCGAATCAAGTCCCTAACCTAACCTGACAAAAAAGAAAGTTAGGTTTAACTATATATACGAACCCTCGAGAGATTTTCGAATATGATAATAACAACGACTCGGAATACCTCTGTGTAATAATGGACTTACTTTGGCTAACTACCTCTCCTTGATGTTTATTTATCAAGATTATCCGCGTTTTACTACTGTTTATGTATATACACGTCCTTTCTCATCCGTTGACTTAAAATTACTGCGCATCCCTAATTTTCAACTATCGCCCGAAGTTACACCGCAACTTTCCGCCATCCCGCTGTCGTTACGTAACACTTTTGGAAATTCAAAATAAGGTAATTAAAAGGAAAAAAAAATTTTTTTTTTTTTGAGTTGTTCATTTTATTTCGATTTTATAACGATTATCGCTCTTGGTAAAACGTTGCGTTGCTTAATCGCTTACTCGGATATTGTCTCGGAAGAGTCGTAAGAAACTTTTGGACACTTGTACAGACGTTCGCTAACGGTGTCGGTGTATATTCACCATGTATACGTGTATATACAGTATATTTTCTCTGTTTTATCATTCCAACTTGAATTGTGTATTTAAGAATTCTTTTCCACGCTGAGGAGAATCCGTTTTAATCCGAAGAATGTTCGCGGAAAGTTTACTTTAACGAGTGAGGAATTATTCCAAGAATTTTGTGTGTTTTTATGTTTCTTTTGACGCGGTGTAAAAAGTGTTTGCGTCGTCGAAGTGGGCGTAAAATGGGATATATCGATTTGGGGACGATTTTTAAATGGATATCACGCCACTAAGACGTAAAATGGTGTTTGAATCACTATAATAGAGTAGGGATTGTATTTGTGTCGCAGTGCGCGTAAAACGTACGTTTTTCTCACGCAAAGCGGAGGGTTCTGGAACATTTCTTTTTTTGTCCAGTACGACACGAAATTTATTTTTCTGCCCTCCTCGGCAACTTTCCGGCCGCTGCGCGAATTGAAGTCGCCGTTTTCCGGCAACGTCGAGCAGAAAAATAGTATACACACCTTGGCCAGTAAAAAAGAAAGGCTCAGATCACATGATCGTCCACCTCGGCTTCGCCTCGGCCGACAATTACATGTGATCTGAGACATTTCTTATTTTACTGGCCATGGTATGTAATATACTATTGTATCCTTAAAAAATTATAACACTTCTATTGACAGTCTAAAATGTACGTGTCACAGCGGGCGTAAATTGCACGTTTTTCTCCCGCAAAATGGAAGTGTAAAACATTCATTTTTTAGCTTACGTGACATGAAATTTTCGGTCGTTATTTGAGCCTATAACGTTCTTAAGTTGAATAACTCATGGGAGAAAAAAAATCGCATTTTACGCCCTCGTGAGGATACTGAATGGTGTTGTGTTTGAATTTTGCTAATCAACAATTTTTTAACGGGGCAATGCATAAAAAAATCTCGTAATACCAAAAAAATTGATATTTTGCATACAATTTGGTAATTAGAAGTTTCAGGGGTCATTGATTACGAATTTCATCGTACAATTTTATAATTCAAAATTCGAAAATGTCGGAATAACACGGTGAACGAAAAACCGTTAAAACTCGATTATTACGTTCAAATCTTGTTAAACAAGGGTTTCTACGACTATACTTGTACGAAGTCGGAATCTATAATTTAAAAATCTAAAAAGGCGGATATTAACTGTCAATAATCAATTATCCTACTGGTATTACTGATCGCGTATGTGTAAAATCCAAATTCGTCAATTTTGCAACGCCAAAATAATGAACGAAAATCTTCCATTCTCTCAAGTTCTCGGCGATTCGAAAACTATTATCTTTGATATTCATATACCGATAAATAATTACAGGTCGATCCGACCAATTTGAATTTTGCAAATCTAATCATCGCGTAATCTTAAAACACCCCTTTATTCAATCAAGCACGTTCAACATTACACGTATTTACCGAATAGATTATTATTAAAATTCGAATCACAACGCAGTCGATTAAATTAAAAATTTGAACATTCACGACCGTGATGTATGTATTTACTTTTTTTTTTTAAATCACGCGATAAACAACGACATAATTAATTTCGTTTTCCTTTCGAAACATTAAAGAAAAAAAAAGGAAGTTTAATAGAAATGTAATTGCGCAATCTTAATTTAAATTTAAAAATAAATTACACAACCTACGTAAGTCGAAATTAATGTAACGAAGAAGTAATTACAAATTATTTAACTTTAATTGAACGACCGACGAAATGATAATAACAATAATAATAATAATAATAATAATAAACCCCGTAAAATTATACACCCACACACACACTCAGTGTTTTTAAAATAATACTAAAATACGCTATTTTAAAGAATAACGATCGATCAAGCACGTTCGCACGCGACGATCCGCATCTACGATATTTTCGGATGTCCGGTAAAAAGGCAAATAAACTTACATACTTACCGAATTAAACGTAAGAAAAAAATTAACGTAAATCGTCTCTCTCTCTCTCACTCTCTCTCTTTAAATCTAACTTCTTCCCTTATTTTATTATTCCCGCGCTTTATTTTCAACCACGGAAATTCTCATTTCACCACGGAGAGAGAAAGAGAGAAAAGTTAATATCGTTGTTGCGGATATAGTCCAAGCGATTTATATATATATATATATATACACACTGACATACACACAGACACACGAAACAATATAGCGCGATTTCACTTTGGCTAAACCGAAAAATTTTCGACCACGTATAATATATATATATATATATATATATGGACCGAAAGACTATCCGTTCGATGAAAGAAAACCGAACGTGTAAAAAAGTAAAAGAAATTTATAGTATAGTATACGCCCGAGGACTCGACCAAGATTGGGATATACGTATGTATGTGTATGTATATATATGTATACGTCGCCGAAAAAAGGAAGGAGGTTTCGAAACGAATGGAATCGTCGGACGAGTTTAGTTAACCGATTCCAAGTCGACCGTCGCTTTTGTTTTCTTCTTCTTCCCATTTTTCCCCGGGATTCGGGTATACCGGGAAAAAACATGGCTTAAATTTTGGTTATCAAATTGAATTTTTCCTCGTTCTTCTTCCACGACGGTTAGGGATATTGATTTTACTTCCGTTATTTTTTCTTGGTTTTTTTTTCTTCTTTTTGGTTTTCGAAGGCGGTGGGAAATGGAAATTTTAATTAATTTATTGTACGATGTATGTATACGAACTGTTCGATTTGTTAACGTTGACGTTTTTTAGGTTAGGATTTTAGGTGTTAACGGTGTTTTTTTTAGTAATGGATGAGCAATTTTGGAACCTTGAAAAAAATTAAAAATATAAAAAAAATTTGTTACGCTGATTTTTAAGGTTAGATATTCGTGTACAATTTTAAATCCCTTGTTAATTCATTGTAATATATCTTCAGTTTATAGGTTAGCAAATTTTAACATATTCAGTGAAATAATAACTCTTAATCACTAATCGATAATTATTTTCTACTCTAATTTTATCAACTTCTTTCTTTTTAATCGTTACAAAACAGGATAATAAATCGTCTTAAACATTCAAAATGAGTACTGAAAGAATTTAGTATGTTAAAATATTGTTGTATAGACTTTTTATTTATTTTTTTTCATTATTTTTAATTTTATAATTAATATTTTATTTTATATAATTAACGGCCTTTAAGACCAAAATAAGTAAGTTATAATTTATATTAAAGGATAGTCGACATAAGATTTAATTATTTAAATAATTAATTAATTAATTATTAATTCGACTTCGAATTCGACCTTTTAGGTTAGGTATTCGTCATGTACAATATTTCTTGTTTATACTATAATAAAGTAATAGACCTTTGAAAATAATCTACATATTTATTAATTTTTTAAGTAGACTTACATCAATCATCAAACAATGAATTCAAACAATTATATTTAAGAAAAATTGTCACATTGACTATTTAGGTTAGGACTTTATCTAAACCACGATTGAGTAACAAATCTTTATTAGCAATCGTCAACGTCAATCAACATTTACAGGAAAAATATTGAAAACTAAAAAAATAAAATAAAACGAACAAACAAAAAGTTCCCACCCTCAAAAAGGAAGAAATAAACAAATACTCGAACCTCCATGAGATGGAAAAAAATATAACGGTACACCTCGAGTAAACTCGGGTTGACTTTGCAAAGTCAGCTGAATTCTGCGTGTCGCGCGTTAATTTTCCAACCCGAGTTAAAATTGCACCGTCACCCACACAGACACGCGCACGCACACAAACGACGTGTGACTTGGACGACAAAAGGGATCGACCGGTGGGTAAAACTGAAACAAAAACCCTATATATACATACACACACAGGGAGTCGTACTGTTGCTTTTTTTTTTATTGCGTGCTGCGATATCGGAAAGGTTGATCGATTACCAGGTGTCGGGAGAAACTTTTCTTTTTTGCGTGCAAATATCTATGATTGTTGCAATTGTTGCGAAATCTCGTCTTACTTACTCGATCGATATAAAAAAAAAAAACTGAAAGTCGACCATTTTGAAATTTTAATTGATCACTGTATGAGTATATACAATCTTTCTTTTTCTCTTATATTAAACGAAGAGATTATTAATTAACGTGTACTTACCCCCCCCCCCCTCCCACTCTGCCCTGGAAAAGCGATGATTCTTTTCGTTTCTTTTTATTTCTCGCTCGGCGTCATTTTTTTTATTCGCGGTCACGAACTCGGGATTAAATGATGCAATTAAAATAACCATTATCTGAGAAATGCGTGGGTTGCACTCTCCTTGATGAAAATTTCGCTATGTACGTGAAATTGCACGCGAAGATTTATATATATATATACGCACATATACATATACGTGTGTGTGTGTGTGCAAAAATTGTACCATGAATAACGCGGAGAGCAGAGAATAAAAGACAAATATATTGATGTGCGGGTATGGTGGACAAAGGGTTAACTAACTTTTTGATACCCTGTATATGCATTATGAAGTGCAAGATTTATTTTTTCAAAGTGTTCACAACTAATAATGGAAAAACAATATATAGGAATCTTTGATCTACCCCGAAATTACACAATTTTAATTTTTTAGGGTTAAATATAGGTAACTTCATCATTTTGCTTATTTCTCAAGGTTTTCTAACATTTTGTAGGTTATAACAAATGTATATTGGAATTTTATTTTAAATAAAACTATAATATGTATTATATCGATTTATCGATTTTTTATCATTTGAGGTTAGAAATAACTTTTAAGTTACGAATATTTAATTTGTAAGTTAGAATATAGTACATTTCGATACTAGTGCGAGAATACGATTTTTCCCTCGCGGAACGATTTACGCACGAGCCAAGCGAGTGCGGAAAGGTCACGTTGAGGAGAAATCATCTTCTCGCACATGTGTCGAATACTATTTTTTAACACAACGTGCGAGAAACTCGATTTAGCGTGCAGGTTTTTCAATAAGCGTGCGCGAAATCGCGTTTCGCACACGGAGTGTTAAAAACGTAATTTTTTAATTAGTCGTGATTTGAGGTTATAACAGTTTTTTCTAGGTTCGAATAGTGCGGAAATTTTTTAATCATTCATGATTTAAGATTGGAAATTTTTCATTTTTAGGTTAGAATAAACGATGGTTTATTGAAACTATCTATAATTTTCATTTCGATGTTTATTAAATATATATATACATATTCAAAAATATACGTTAAACCACGGTAAAAATTCAATCATTATTTGAGGTTAGAAACAGTGCGTAAAATCGTTAAGATTCACTCTAGACGTCCAATGTACAAAAAAAGAAAATATAACAGCAATTACGAAGAAAAATATTACTAACAAATTCGGCAAGAAAAAAAAAGAGTGATAACTCCAAGGTTGCATCTTTTACGGTGTTGCGTCATTTATTGCTGTTTCCATACGTGCTCCCGGCGTGTAAAACGGCAACGTCGTAAAAGAGAGGGACAACCGGAACCTCCCTCGTTTCTCTCTTCCTTTTTTTCTTCTTACTCTCTTTCGAATTACCCTGGGGTTAAGAAGAAAAATCTTTTGTCGCGGAATTGAGAATTCGAGGAATTCGTGCGTTTTTTTTCTTCTTTATCTTCACGCCGGAGCAACATCACTGGTGTCTCCCTCTTTCGATGCGAAGGGGAGGGGGCACAAAAAATGTACGACCCAACCCGCGAGAATGTAAAAAGTTTAACGCTCTCTCTCCTCTCTCTCTTATATCTTACTGAGTTGCGATTTAGTGGGTAAACACTAGTAGCGCCACTATTACTTCGATTTTTATAAATATAACCTAGATTTTTATAACTTATATATGTATATATACACACGTGTGTGGGTGTGTGTGGCTGAACAGTGTTTGATTATTATTTTATGGGATAATTGTCGTAAATTTTATACCGGATGTTTGTCACGCGGTACGAGAGGTTTTTAGAGCGTGGAAAGCTCGATATTGGTTAATGGCTGAACTGACAACGAAAGGGGGGATTGTCTACGTGAAAACATTGAGTATCCTCGTGTAAGATAAAAAAAGATTTTAAGAAAGTGTTGTAGATCATTCACTTTTATAAAATCATTTTAAAATATTGTTCTTTAAAAACACCGCAATACGTAGGTTGGACTTTAAAACAACTCTCACACAGCATGCAAACTTCCTGAAAGATTCTTCCAATATTATTTAAATACAAGCTTGCTGCAAGCTTTCATTCTGTATGGATTGTGACATCATTTGACGTACGAAATCGATTTTAAAAACATTTAAAGTGCGAGATCAATTTAAAATATTTTTTGAAGTTCGAGATGTATTAAATATATTTTGAAGTTTAAATCGCTTTTGAAATCATATATGAAATCAGAGTCAAAAACATTCAATTTATAAGTCACATTATTAATCATTGGTATTAAAATTCAATTCAATTATAAGTAATACAAGTATATTCAATCAATTTCAAAATCATTTGTCTTTGAAATCTAAATGAAATAATTTAAAACCTGAAATCGATATTGAATCGTTTGATATTTTTCAACATGTTTTTAAATAATTTTTAAAATTATGTATATAACTGAAGTCCAATATGAAATTATTTAAAATCTGAAAATTTAATTGAAATTGAAGTTTGTAGTACGTTTGTAAATTATTTGTAACATGAATATTAAAGTTAAGCATACTTTTATGAAATAATCGGAAGTGTAAAATACGATTAGACATAATTTGACATTTAAATTGAATTAAAATTTAGAATAATCTATAACATTATTAGAAAATTTGAAGTACGTTCGGAAATATCTTTGGAAATCATTTCTTTTTTCAATTTAATTCAAATAAGTTTGAATTTTTAAATTAATTTTAAACCACTTGATTTATACCACTCGTACTGAAATAATTTTTAATATACGCAATTTTTTGTCTATATTATGACAAAATAATGTTTACCTCGAATATTTAACACGATTATTAATTCATGTATAGTGCGTAAAAATTGAAAAAAAGAATTCTCCATCGAACAGAAAGTGATTATTTCACTCTCTTCGCTCCAACAAACACGAACAGTAAAAGTCCAAATATACTTAAATTCGTATCTGTTTCAGTAAAGAAACGGAAATTTAAAATAATTCATTATTAAATTTTCTATCAATCTATATACATTGGACGTCTCCTATCATCTACACGAAACTATAAAAAGAAAAATTCCTTGATTATCCACACAACACTAAAAAAAAAGAAAAAAAAGAAGAATCCTTTTATAAAATCGCATCTTTACACCAACAAAATCGAAATCGAACGAACGCAATTTCCCTTTTCCGTAGGTGCAGCAGCAAGCTTATCGATTAATTTCAGGATTTTCGGGCGAACCACACTGCTACGTAGGGGATGAGCACGTGTATAAATCGCTTTTGCAAGCTCCGAGTCTTGGGTAATGGCATCTAGGCCAAGGACTTGAGAGCTTGCGTTTCAATTTGATGTCGCTTGCCCGATTTCACGTTATCTGCATCACCCCTTTTCGACTCCGTATTTTTTCTTTTTTTTTTTAAAGGTATATATACAAATTTTTTTTTCTAAAACGACGGTTTGTTGAGATCTAGGTTTGACGAGGATTGGCTGTAGTGGAAGTGATTTTTTTTCAATTTTTTATGAATTGGAACAAGTTATTATTTTTAAATCCAATTTTTTATCGTACCGACATTATATATTAATTAGACTAGATTAATTAAAAGAGATCGTTAATTAAGAGGTACACGATCTTCTATTTGTCGAGTAAATTTCAGTAAGAAATTTTCGGGATATTCTTGATTAAATTAATTTGAGGTTATGTTCAAAATGAATTATAATTCGCGCATATACATTATTAATAAAAGATTAATTAAAGACGTTTGAAACTTAAATTTCATTCGGAAATATTCATTACACTTCGAGAACTCTTACCAAAATTTACTGGAAGTTATGTTCAAAACGATTTATTGAAAATAATTTATTTCGGTCGATAAACCAGGAAAAATCAATAAAAAATCTCGATCGTTACCATGAAATCGTCGATTTAGGAAAAAAAAATCACCAGCTCCTCCGTGTCTAAGACGGAATCCGAAGTGAAAGAAAAATCCAAAGATGTCGGTATTACCATCGCGCTTGGGGGTCTGCTCGTCGCGTGTCCGTCCGCCGTTTACATACATTCAAGACTCGAAGGAGGGAAGAGAGAGAGAGAGAGAGAGAAAAAAAGAAAAAAGAAAAAGTGGGAAGCCACGCACGCACAGGTCGTTGTCCCCACCTGCGTGATTTTTCGTTACGATAACCAACCTTATATAAATGTATATATAATACGTACACGTACTTTTCAACGATTGTCGGAAAAATTGTCTCTCTTTTAAATAACCGACGACTGTATTTTTTTTTTTTAGATTAATTGCTAATTTTTTTTTTTCAAAACGAGGTGAGTATACAATTGCGTGATCAAAGTGACTAATTAGAGTTCGAGTGATTGATTAATTCGTTGTGCACTTTGCCTTTTCTCCTCGAACGTCCCGTTTAATCGGCTGCGTCGACTGCAATGGCGAACGATGTTTGTTTGCTTTTTTTTTTTTCCTTTTTTTTTTGTTGCGCGTGTACACATACAAACACACACACACACATAGATACGTTATTGCCATAGAGGTTGGTTTTCACGTCGTTAGCGCGCTCGCGCGACCGATGTGACATTGATAACTTTTCATTCATAAATTTTGTATTGTTTGGGTATGTATATACGTATACACAACAACGCATCATTGCCGCCGCGTTACCGGAAGCCGCTTGGATTACTCGCACTCGAACTCACGGTAAATTGTGATTTTTATACTATTTCTTCGAACACACAGTTGTATCAGTGCACTCACACACACGCACATGGACACTTGGATAAATTTTTGATGAAACGAGAGCGATCGTAGAAGAATAAACAAATGTGAGTATAGGTACTTGTGCGTTTGGAATTGAAATTATTATATTGAAAAGGGGAAAAAAAAGAAGGAAATTATTATTTTTTTTGTACTTTATGTACGATCCCTTTTTTTTTAAGTGCTTCTTTAACGATATAGTTTCCGTAACTTTTCGTCAAGGAATCGAGTTTACTCTCTTGAGATAAAAAAACTTTTTATGACGAGAAGTCGACTTCTTTATCTTTCCCGGGAATGAAATTGTGGAAAATTATTTCCTTATAGTACGTGTACGTGTGCGTGTGCATGTGCGTACGGTCGGTATAAGTCAATTTTGATAGAAGTGTAAGCGCGTATTTCCCCCGTTCTTAACCTCAAAATTTTCGGTGGTGTCTACGTATAAACGAAGTGAAGGTTAATTTTCTTTCGAAAGGATAGGACATGTTCGATGTTTGAACTATATGTAATCGATAAAAATTTTTCGTTAGTACCGGGATAAATTTAAATATTGGTAAAAACCTAAGCCTTAAACCTCTTTAAGTGTGAAAATGTATCCAGATCGATTCTGTACACAAAATTTCTAACATATTAAAATTTTGACTTATCGACTGTAATATATAGGTAAATTTTCTTGCATCAGTAAAAATCAACGTTATCTCTCCTCAAAAAAAAAACATGTATTTAACACAAAAATAAATAATGGTCACATTTCGCTTTGAGCATTTACCTCCTAATACGAGCTATAACCGTTTACGAAAAAAAAGAGAGAGCTTTGAATGTTACTCGGTTTGAGTTTTTGCATAATTCAAGCTCGATACTTGGCGTCACACGTTTCAGACATCTTTTATCCTTGGACGATGACGGGAAAGAAGAAGAACAAAAAGAAGAAGCAAAAAAAAAAAACGAAAGCTCGATGCGGAATAAATCGTAGTATAGGCAGAGCGTACCCCCGTTTCGTTATTGTATAGACGTCGTAAAAACGACGCTCGCGCCGTATAAAATACCTTTACAGCTGAAATACTACCACGCGAGAGTGTATCTATATATTTTCGTTATGTAGAAAGGATTTTTTTTCCTTTTTTTGGTCAAGTTACGCTAGACGTATTTCTTTTTTATTTTGAATTATAATGTTTAAGGGTTGATCATACACAAATTTCCCGCTCTTTGCGATATTCGAATTTAATCGTTATCAGTATTGCGATTATTGATGGAGAATGGATAATGGTGTAGCGATAAAAGTTTGAATCAAGTTGCTTTGGGTTATTAATTCAAAATTGGATAACGCTATGATGTACAATTTTGTAGGTTATAACATATTTTTTAAGGAATTACTCCTCACGAACACAATCGTTTATAAATTAATAGATTATATTGCGATAAAAGTCTTATTTCTGTATATCGATTTAGCAAAATGATATTGTTTTATAATGTCACAAATTAAAAATTAGAGCGCGGGAAATTTGAATTTTTATTTAGTACTAACATAAGACACAAACGAGTACAATCTAAATATAAATATAATAAGAATAAATTTTGCTATAACCGTTAAAAATTTGAAAAAACAAAAGCGCGGTAAATTCGAATTTTCGAATACTTTGATACCAACACAGTCGGTAAGAAACGCGAGTATGAATTAAACAACACAAATTAATTCTATATAAAAAAGTATTTTTTATAACCGTCAAAAATTCAAAAATAAAAGCGGTTAAATTTAAATGTTTGATTATTTCGAACTTTCGACTGCAATGAAACTATATCCATAAATAGTAATAAAACCCTTTTCGTTAAATTAAATTAATTATGCAAAAAAAAAAGAAACTTTGAGTCAACACCGTAATTTAAGAGACAAACTTGGAATAGTGCAAATTTGCGAATTAAAATATATATACTTCCTGCCTTTACTGCCATTAGCTTAATTAAAACAAAACTAAAAAAAATATCCTACCGAATCCTCCCAATGTTTTCACTTTCTCTTTGAATCTCTCTTTTCCTCGGTACGACGTCTCATTCGATTTTGTTTCTCTCACATCGGAGAAAATCTTTGATCATCTCTTCCTTTTTTGTTTTCGGACCTCACGAATATTTACAACAACGACATCGAAAAAAAAACTACATCCACACATAGTTTTCGCGTTTTATCGTAACCTCAAATCAAATTTATATTTATTCCTATGCGATTCTAAACAAAGCGAAGGACAAATGGCACTCGTATTTCCGACTAATCTCATTCAACTCGACAGAGAAATGGTCGTTTCCGTTTCGTCAATCTTTCGACTGTGCTGTTTTTTTTTGTTCTCCTGCTCCAGTTATGCTGACGGATAAGAACGTGTGTGGAAATTTAATAAATAACAACATTTTTTTGTTCAAATTATCGCCAACTGGGAATATTATAAAAAAATGGTTTTTTTTCCTATGGATCGATGGATTGTTAGAAGCAAACAAAATATATACAATATTTACATTTTTCTAATAGTTTTATTAAAAATTAACCAAAAACCATTCATATTTTTTAAAAATCGAATGATTCCGAAATGTCTGTGTGTTTTTATATTAAATTTAAATTAAAATATTTAATTAAAATATTAAATTAAAATTAAAATATTTAATTAAAATATTAAATTAAAATCTAAAAAATTTTGTAAAGGTACCTACTTTAAAACAAAAAAAGAGTCTAATAATGCGATTTGAAAAAAAATTTTTTTTGATTTTTTGATTAAAAAATCTTGCGCTCGATAGAAACTTAAAATCTATTGAAACGGGTCAATAGCGAAAATAACCTCAAAAGATTAACAAATAACTTCTGTTACATATTATTAAATAATTTCTGGTACGTAGTTCGAATTAAAATATCAACGCTATCCCATTTTTAACCGTGTTCGAGGGGGGGGATCCTTGAAGAAGTCAATATATCTATTATAACACCATACATTTTCTCCCCCTTTCTTCTATTTTTAAGACACTTATATACTTTCCGATTTTCCGTAAACATACAGAGGCACACGCGCTCGCGCGCGGGAACGTCAATTACACGGTGCGCGTTGCCATATGGCGAGGAATATCGCGTAGTATATATAACTCGAATTTGTCTTGGGTTTATTCGTTCTCCCCCTTATACATATATATATATATACTTACTTAAATTCATTTGAGAGAAGCATCTGACACTTATTTTATGAACTGCTCTACTTTTGGAATATTATTTCATTTCGAGGAGGGTGAAGCACTAAGAGACATTTTGTTACCTTTTTCTTCACTTTCTTTTCGTTCTGAACGCGTGTAATTGAAATGTAGGGAAAAATGTCTGACAGAAGATTAAAATTTTAGTATTCGAAGATTTAATTGGTAGTGATTTATATATTAATAAACGTCTGTTTCGATCGAAATTTAAATTATTCAATTGAATTTGATATTTAACCAATTAAATTAAATATTTTATTGAACCGAAGTTTCTTTAGTAAAAATATGTGGTCATTGTATTTGTTCGAAGTTATAATGTTTTACAAGTAAAATACATTGTTTTACTAATATTTTCTCTTAGTGTAAACCTATATTTTATAATTAATATTTTGTTAATAAATAATTTTTTTTTCGGCTAATTACTTTATTAGTAAAATGTTACAATATGTGTCTTAATTTATATTAAATCATTTTTTTTGTATAATAATTAAATAATAATTAATTTCTTAACTAACATTTTATTAGTATAAAATATTTTTCTGTCTAATATTGTTGAGTTTTCTGTCTAATTAATTTAACAAATTTTTTTTGTTTAATATTTAAATAGTAAATTTTTTTTTATTCATACTTTCTTAATGAAATAGTTTCTCCGACTACTATTTAACACGTAAAAAATTTCTTTGTTTAATATTTTAACCGTACAATAACTTTTGTCAAATTATATTATATTCATCAAAAATATTTTTCTCTTGTGCATTATTTTATTAAGGAGGTGGATTACCGACCGAGTAAAATAAGTAAATGTAATAATTATCTTTTACTGCTCGGTAAAGTAAAATTTGAGAGTACAATGCAATTTAGTCTTAAATTTTGTATAGTGATCGATTGTTTTTAAACAAAAGCGCGTCTCCTCCAACTTTTGTCATATTCTGTAATATTTTATAATTTGTAATTCAAATTATTTGTTTAACTCAGTCGATATGCTAAGGAGGATAAATGCTGACTTGCCACCCCCTTTAATATTCAATATTATAATTGTTTAAAACTTTATTCATATAAAATATCTTTTATTAACAAATTTTTTTACCAACACATCACTGTACATTTCGTATTCGTATCTTCTTTTTAATAATTTCTATAATGAATTTACTTACTTTAATCATTTACTGCTCGTATGGCAAAAAAAAAGAAATTAATACCCCAACTCTATTAATCTCCGCGTGAACGTAAAAACAAAAAAAAAATATTTCCAAATGATGCATCTCCTTTTATATATGACATTATCGTTGTAGCCTATAAGGTCCAATCCAAAAAATTTGCATATCATTTTTCTTCTCGTCCGAGTTAATGAAATGAAACGCAAGAAAGATAAGAGGGAAGAGGGGTAAAAACTCCCGAGTTAAGAACGAAGAAAATATAAAGCACAAAGATAGAAGGTAGCAGCAGCAGAAGCAGCGGCGGCGCAGGCAAAAAAAAGTGGATCGAAGAATATGCAAATATAGTTCGACAGTAAGGAAGTCGCTTTCTCCCTTCGAACTTTTCGAGTCGAATCGATATATTTTTAAATAACAAAAGATTATGCAGTTAAGTTTAACGCTGATAAGAAACTTCTTTTCCCCAGCAATAATTTATCTGCTTTTATTATTCAACAAAAAAAATTTTTTTTTTTAATATACATTTGTATATAGTGTATTTAGGTGGCGGGTTATTCAAATTTTGAACTAAATTCGCGGGGGCAAAAAAAGTATACGTTTTACTTAATATTGTTTCGCTTACCACGAGGATGGTCTTTTTTTATCGCTACGATGCAAGGTGAGGAAGATTGACGAAGTGGTAGAAATTACAGTGCGACGAGTGAAAAAGTAGGGTTGTATATATATATATATTTTTTTTTTTGGATTTTCATTTTTTTAACGTTTTGTTATATAGGCTTGATTTAAAAGAGATACCTCCATGTATGTGTATATATTATTTCTTGAGATTGTAAGAGGGAGTTGAAATGACAGGTTAGCTTTTATTGTTATTCTCGAGAAAAGCAAATAGACCGATAAAACGGTTTAATTTTATGAATATCGTAAGCGATCATTTGAAATAAAATAGTAAGGTTATTCAGATGAATTTATTTTATATGACTTGGTGTGTCATAAGATTTTCTCGGTTACGTTTATATTCTCTTTTTAAAGACTTTTTTTTAATGATTTGTGATATGAAAACTTTATTAATTTTTTTATAGAAACTTGAATATATAATGGCGAGGTCTTAATTAATTTACAGATAATAATTGGTTATTAAAGAATCTTTTTTTAACGTACGTGGTTAAAAATTTCACAATTTTTGGTTAGTAATGTTTGCGTTTAATATTTATTTTTTAAAATTAATAGTTATTTAATAGGTTTTGAATAGTAGAATTTTTATTTTCTTTCAAGCATATTTTAAATAACCCTAGCTTTGATAAAAATTAAATACAAAATTTTTAAAATATTTATTTTATCTTTTTCAATACATTTAAAATAATTTTTATTTTTCAAAAAGTCAATCCATCACGCGCTCTCTTACGTTTTAAACATATCCGTAATTATTGATATTATAATTTTAATTTAATTATCTTTTATTATATATAACATTTTTAACTATAATGGTTTACATCTCTATAATTTAGATACGACATCACTTCAACGCCAATAAACGAAAAAAAAAAAATTAATTTTACAACTTGTTCAAAACAAGCTGGCAACTATAATTTCGAAAATCGAGAAGAGAAGAAGGGGGGAGGCAGTAAAGCAAGTAGGCAACCGTAGTATCCAGAAATTTATGGAGCACAACGGACCCTTCCTTAAGTAGTCGCCGCAGCCTGCATCGGTCCACTGGGGGTATTTCGTCATGGCTCCTAGATTTCTTTGAAAAAAAAAAAAATTCTCAAAGACACATGTCGCGTGCCGCATTTTTAGATCGGTTTAACGCCGTTATTTATTGCCACCCAGAAACATTTCGATTTCTTTCTTCTCAATTTAAATGTGTATTGTTTAATTATAAAATTCGATCGCGGCACGTGTCTGCATCTTCGGCTTGGGTTATATAAAAATTATTCGGGCACGTGCGACGATTATTGTCACTTATTTATTTAATCTTGCTCAACAACGACACGTGAATTTTTTTTGATCGATCGTTATTAATATATGGATTCGTTCTTTTAATAATTGTGAACATTCGTGTTACTTTTTTTGTGAGTGTCTTTTTTTTTCGTGTACCCGCGCCAAAAATAAGTGATATCGATTCGTGTGTACTTATCGAATTGTTCATGCTTTTATTTTAGTGATGCAAAAATTTTATTAAAAATAAAGAGTATTTCGTAATACTCGGCCACGTGGAGAATTCAATCGAAAGCTGCAACTGTCATTTGCAAGCTCATATTAGAGGATAAGATTTTTGTTATTTTATCGATCATTAATTAGTCATTAGTACTCTATCGGAAATCAAAATTATTTATTAGGTATAAATTTGATATTTAAAAAAAGAAAATCAATTATTAAATAAAAATAATTATTTCTAACCTCAATCTATTAAAATTGATCAAATTCCTGATCGGGTATTTGAAATTTTTAATATTAATTAATAATATATCAGTAATTATTAATATTCAATTAATTTTATTAATTACTATCAGTATCAAATTAATTATATTAATGATTATTAATATAAAATTTTATAAACGTACATTAAAAAAACGTCTGATGTACATACGTTTTGAGTTTTCAGGGGCGTATTATTTTCGTTTTTTATGGGAAATTTTGTATACCAGTGATATGGATGATCGAGAAGTTTTAAATTATCTTTTTTTATTTTAGCGAATGAGCATTCGCAGAGGTTTGGTTGTTTTTGTTTCGTGTACGTATGGATAGATTGACGTTTCAAGAGATTTGCTTTATTCTGAGTGCATGAAAAGGACAGTTTTTCTTTTGTTTTTAAATGTTACAATAATTAATTTTAAATATTAAATATAATTTTAATTATTAGAATACCTAAAATAATTATAATTAAAAATTAAGCAGTTGTACAAAAATTTTCTCGCATGTTTTTTTTTAATTTAATTTCTTTAAATACAATATTTTTCACCGACGAAGGTATTGTCGAAGCAGAATTTGACAATTAAAAAATTATGCAATTTATTATTTTTATAATTAAAATTAGGTTTCAAGTTTGCTAAAGCTAAGACCTATTTCAAGTTACCGATAATTTTTATTTTTTAATGAATAAATTATTTTTATTCGAGTTAATTTATTTTATTTAATTATAGATAAGAATTCGCTCCTTTTCATTATTATTAATATCTTGATTTTCAATATCATTTCTATTCTATTTATAGTTATTGACCAGTGCTCGTATATCGAATTAAATTTTTGAAATTTTATAAATGTAGCTTTCTTCAACATTATTTTTTAGGTTAGCAATTCTGTTACACCCTGTATGTATGAAGAAAAAATCTATCTAAATAAAAGAAAAAGTAAGATCAAATAAGAAAAAAATCACATTTTATTCCTTTGACCATCCGATTACAAAATTTTCCACTAAACCTATTCCACAAAAATTGAAACTGAAAATCGTCGCTCGTATACCCACATCAGTCTTTTAAAAAAAATGAAAGCAAGAACAAAGGAGTACGTACTTCAAAAAAATAATATGTACCTAAACGAAGCGCTAATTAATCAAAGGAAAAACGAATATATATATATATATACACAGGTTGAACGAAAGGAAAATCTCCTCTGAGAGAGACGATTTCGATGAACTGCAACATCGGCAAAGCTTCTTCACACTGACCGTTTCATCTTAATCCTCTTGGTACAGTGAAACCGCATTTCAGAACGAAAACTGTCAAAGTCTCATTACTCCAAACAGGAGAAAGATATCTTGAAAGATCCGTTAATCATCGTCATTAAAAAAATATTTATATTTTTTTCCGGTTATTACGATCGTAATGAATGGTCTATAGGTAGAAAAATTTTTTATAAAATTTGGTTAATTTTGAAAATATAGATATTTTGTAAAATGTTTTTTTAAGGGTTACGATACAACACTTTTCTTTCCTGGTGAAAAGTTGACCATTATTTAAAAATTATTTATGTTATTTTCCATCGATTAAAAATTTGATAATAACACTAGATTTTAATGTATCGCACACTTTTTCATTTTACCTTATTATTTAGCTAAATAAGCCTTTAACAGGTTAGATGGCTCAATAAATTAAAAAAAAAAATTTTACCTTATTACACAATCCGTTCCATCGAAATCCCGCGTTACGTCAACTTCCAAGTTAGCGATGGTCACAATTAGTAACGAAAATTGTCGAAACAATTTTCTTTTATAAAACATCTGAGAATTGAAATGTTCTGTTCGTATGAGTTTACCTAAAAGAAAAAGAAAGAAAGAAAAAGAAAAAGAGAAGACCACCATCGTATGGGTTACGTAAAATTTGATTTGACCAACGGTCCACGTGGCTTTACCGTAATCTGAGTAGAAAGCTTTGAAAAATTTAAAAAAAAAAAAAAAAAGAATGAGGAGGACATAGTGGACTGCGACTGAAAGTAAAATGGAGTGTAAAAAAACGACGAAGAAGCCGGTGCATTAAAGAGATTTCCGGTGTTGCCTCTAGTAGACTCATTCTTAATTCCGTTTCTTATCTGTGGCGCAGGGGAGGTTTGTATATGGAAAAGCCAAACGGAATAAAGAAATAAGAAAAGAAACAGCCGCCTGCTTCGTTTTAGTTTATTTTTTTATTTTGCAGGTTCGTCCTTTAGTTAGGTAGCTAATCTTCATTTTAATTGTAACTTTTTTTTTACAAAAGAATCGAATTTTTGGATAAAAAAGGTTAAGAAGGATAAGTTGAGAAAGTGTTAAAAAATTTATATTTGGAAATTTTGGACTTAGTGAATGTCCGGTTGTGACCTTATCTTTGGGCAACATTTACAAATTGACAAATTAAAGATTTGCCAAACAATTTTACTTGAATTTCTGGAAGGAGTTTATGTACAGTACGTCAAATTTTATAACGGAAGAGTGTTTTCTTTAGAAATGTACAAACAGATTTTGAATAGAAGGATAACGAAGTTTAATTTGCTAAATGGAAAAAATTTTGTTGTGGAAATCGAAAAGCAGTCTAGTTATGACGTCAACTTAAAACGACGGTTACAAAACGTCTTATATTTTAGAGACGGAACTGTCATTTTATCGAAATTTTTTGGGAACATTTTGGATAAAAGCTAACAAAATCCACTTGGTGATTTTAGAAAGTTTAACTTTGCGAATGCCAAGGAGCAGTCCAATTGCGACGTCATCTTGAGGTAACATTTACAAAATATTTAATTTTATATAACGAATCATCAATAGATTTCTATAAAAGATAACGATTGGCAACTTTCAAAACCAAAAATGTATTATCAAAAATTTAACTTCGTGATATCTGTCGGTAATCAGTCCAGTAGATGAACTGCAACTACATCCTCTATATCTATTTATACAAGTTTAAGCTTCAGAGTACGGGAAAAAGTGACATATCGTTTTCGCGAAAATGTACGTCTAAAAAAAGACATCGGGTTGTTAATTTTAGACAACCCGATCGACAAGTTGTCCACATATTGAACCACCCCCGTCCTCTAAAGGTTGATATCCTTCGGAGTTCCCATTTTCCTTTGCATATTCGTTTTTCAGATCCGAGCCAATTCTTGGAAGATCCGAAATAATTTTTCCGCAACGATATTCTCGAGAAAAGGGTCTTTCTAAATAGCGTTAACCCACACTCTAAGACTTTACCATAAGCCTCACCCCCTTTACGGATGCGCGGAGGAGGTTCACGGTATTTCTTGGTTTCGCGCCGCAGTAAATTCAACGAGCTCAAGGGATGAAGCGAGGAGGGGTAAGGGTGTGTAAGATAAGGTTCGTATATACGCTCGTGAAAGAGAGAGAGAGAGGGATGCAGGTCAACCAAACGGTTATATACTCTCCGGTCCCCGCATTCGCTAAAGGATTACGTATCCGGATGCAGGTGCAAGAGGAGACTGCCAGCTTCGAGCTTAACGATACGATTGCCTCCCGATAAGTGCTTCTCTCTCTCTCTCTCTCTCTCGGTTTTTCTCCCTTACAATTTTTTTTCTCCAAGTCCGATAGACGAGAATTGTTATGTAGCTTTATTAAGCTTCGAACGAGCTTGCGGATAGCTTTCTCCTATCTCTTCTCTTTTTTTTTCGTTAAATTAAATTTTCTTCTTAACCACCGCGACGTGTTTCACCAATTTTGGTCACTGCGTCCGGTTAGTGTATACCGAGAATTATACGCGTTTCCTCTTCGTTTTACTCCCCCCCCTCCCCTCATCCAACCCTACGCCACACCAATTTAACCAAAAGGACATAAAGAGTACTTTAACCGCGAGGCTTTTAATACCAGGAAAATTGCGCGGTAAATTTCGAAGAAAGTGTTACTTCTTTTTACACGGGGACTCCAGGTGTCGGTAAGAGAAAAAGACGCTCGCGCGCGCGCGGCCAAAGTGTCTGATAAGACAAGCAGGTTAAACACGACACGATAGTACACACACACACACATACACACACACGTATATTCAACTCATCCCCTCCGTAAGTTTCGCGTTAACGGACAATATATATATGTGTGTGTGTATAGAGAAGGGGGTGGAGGAAAGGACAGGACTTCGACGAAGCTTACGATCTTGCCTATATGTGTGTCCAGGAAGCTCGAGTCACTTTATGCGATCCATAAAATTCTGTGATGCATGACCCTTTTTTCTAAAAAGAAAGAAGAAAAAAAAAAGGATTGCTAGCGTTTACTGTACAAGCGTAAGATAGTAGATTATGTGGGGGTGGCTGCGTGTCATTCGTGTATAAATGTCGATTTATTTTTCCTTTTTTTTTTGAGGTTACATAAAGTTAGCTTCTTAACAGGGGTGAGGGGGAATAGAAATTTACATAGTCAAAGTTGTCGAAGTTTATCAAGATTCGCGTGTACTGTATGCGCTTTCCCCATTTGGGTTAGTGTCGGTAATGAGGGACGGAACGAGGATGAGTTACCGATATTCGCAGGCGAGTCAATTTTTTTTCTTCGTATGCTGATAATTGTTGAACGACTTGAAAGATACGATTGTTCGTATAACTTCATTTATTTTGGGAACGGTGCAAAAATGTCGGTAATTTAATAGGTTACCGACATTCACTGAGTTGAAGGTTTTCAATGTGAAGTTGGAATTCTTGACAATTGTTTGCAAGTTGTTTGTAAATAAAAAATTGTCGTTTGTTGTCTAAAATTTCTAAATATCGGTTACCAAGTCAGATTTTAAATGTGGCGTTACATATTTTGATATGTCGTAGTTGTCTCTGATGTAAAAAATGGAGGAAAGTTAATTTACTATACTCAAATAATCTTTGTGCGATTATGATTTGTTTTGTAAAATTATTAAATTTCAGTAAATCTTGGATATTTAGAAATAAATTTTTTGATCTCTTATATACGTTACCACCAAATCGAAATGTGAGACTACTATTATAATTTTCATAATTTTATTTTTTAATATGTGAAAGATGTCGGCTCAGTTTTAAGTGACTTACTGACATTTATCGAGTCCCAGTTTTTATTAGTGTATTATTAATCTTTCGACGTTTTGCAACTTATCTTCAAATTAACATTATGATGAGCTAATCACACAGTTCTCATAAAGTAAATTTACTGAAATGTCTAAATGTCGGTAACTTACCAACATCCGCCAAATAATAATATCTAAACCGGAATTTCTCATAACATTTACACACAAGTTCATCTAGTAACACCAGTTAACATAATAAAATTAGACTTTATCATAAAGTTCATAAGAAAAGAAGGAAACGTCAACAACGAACCTCAAGTACAAATTTAACCGACGAAATTAATCGAATAATCAAGAGTTACAATTTCATAAATCAATTATAAGAGATGACGAAAGTAAAGAAATTGTCCCATTACAACCAAGGATCGAAATAATTCACTTGTCATATAAACAAGTTCCATCCGGAGGGTTGATCCTTTTCTACGAATTGGAAAATTAATCGGGTTTATTTTCACATAACTCTCACAACTGATGCCTTCAAACTTTTCAAAGCTAATGAACTGCAAAAGTTTACCGTTAACCTCAAAAGTGACTGTACCTAACTTTTCGTATACCGGTTAATTGTTATTTGAGAGGTTGAACGTCGCGGTTTATAATTAATGCGAAACAGTAATGGATTTTTTTGTCTTGTAAAAAAGAAAAAAAAAAGAAAATCTTACATTATAGTGAAAGAGGAATCAGTTTCGAGTAAAATCAAAGTTCTCGTACCTTTTTTTTTCTCCTCTCGGAAGTTCGATATATCCGATTACGATACACACGTACACGCTTTCTCCTCTCTCTCTCTCTCGAAGATAAGGGTGAGAGAGAAGAAAGCGTTTTATAAGGTTAGGAAAGTTAAAAAAAAAAGAGAGAAGACGAAGAAGAAAAACTTTGGTATAATTGAGCTAAGGGTATAGCTAATGCGTTAATTACGAACGCGCGTGTGCTTTTTCCCCTTTTACCGTAAAAAAAAGGAAAGCTACATACACGATACGCTAAAGTCTTTGCACTTTGAAAATTCACTTTGAGAAAATCTCGTTTTCAACGAAAAATCCATTCCTTTGTCGATTCGCGTTGAATTAGGAGAACTCTCTATCTCCTACTCTCTTTCACATAATTGAGAAACTAATTGAAAATGTCTAATTACTTACGGCTGGCTCTTCTTTACCGACTATGAAGGAAATTTTTTTTATCCTTACCTGAAACATAAAAGATAAGGAAAAAATATTAAATGGAAAATAGATATTCAGTTATCAAGTATATTCATAATGCAAACGAAAGAAAAAAATTTTACACCTTTATTTTTTCTTGCCAATAAATGTACGAGGTTCTTCACTATTATATATATATATATGAAATCTTAAACTAGCCTCTTATAATATTAAGATTGCAATCACAAGAAAAGTTTGTAATCGTACGAATCAGAATTAAATGATTTAGATCGAAATAAAACATTTTTATTTTTCAAAGTTTAAAAGTACGTTGTGAGTAATACACATGGTTTGACGAAATCATTTGTGTTATATAATATCTATTTAAAAATCTTTACAAATGTTAAATCAATATTAAATTCTTTTGAAATTTGAAATTTGTTATTGAATATTTGATATCACAAAATACATAGGGCAGTTTACATGAAATGTCTGTGAAATCAATTTTGAAATCGTATGATATTAAAAATCGCTTGTGAAATCTTTTGAAAATTAAAATCAATATTGAAATCAAACGTAATTAAAAACTCCTTGTAAAATCTTTTGAAGCTTGAAATCATTTGTAAAATATTTTGAAAATTGAAATCAATTTTAACACGATTTGAAATTTTAAATCAATTTTGATATCATCTGAAGTTTGAAATCAATGGTGAAATCATATAAATTTAATAATCACTTGTAAATCCTTTTAAAATAAAAAATCAATTTAGATACCATTTGTAATATAAAAGCAATTTTAGTATCGTTTAAAATTAGAAAATTGTTTATAAAATCAGTTGTAAAGTCATTAGAAATATTATATATTTTTGACGCTTTTGTTTTACTAAACACTATGCATTTCCATCCTTAACCAACATTTATGTCTTCTGCAAAAAAAATTAACATCGAAGGAGAAAAAGGAAAAACTTTTTAGTATTCAAATCCTGACCGCATAAGATGATTTCCTCCCTCCCTCCGAAAGAAAGAAAAATAGATCTATAATAAAGACATGTAAAGCCAATGCCTTACGGTACCGAGGGTTGGTTTTTTCGTAAAAATGTTTCGTTTTTTTTTTTCTCCGTCTTTACGATTCCCCATTGATTTTTATAGGTGATAAAAGCTAGAGGTGCATCAAACCTTCCAGAAGACGTATATTACAGACACACCCTCACAGGCACACGTATACAGAAGCTTAACTCGAAGTTTTCGTGGCAAGCCTAAAATTTATGACGAGACTTATAGGGTCTCTCTTGTGTACGTATTAGGTTGAAAATTTGTTCGGCCACCTCTGATTTATCGAATAAACAAACAAAGCTAATTGAACATACCAACGTGTACGTCAATTCCAAGTGTTGACAAATATAAAAGAAAAAAAGAAGAAAACAATTGTTTCATTAACGATAAATGAAGGAAAGAAAACACACCGTTACCCCACGCCATGAATAAACAGTTGTATATCGAAATCAGAAGAATCATCAGCTATAAGGCCGAACGAAGTGAACAGACAGACTCCGAGTGGAAAAAAAATAAAGTCGAGTTGCAGCTGCTTTGTAACTGTACGGTGACTTCTCTTTCTCTCTCGTTCTACCTGTCGCGTTTGAGGACGGAGAGACGCGCTATCGCGTTTGATACACACACACACTCACACACACACGTACACGAAACTGCGAAAAGCCTCGCTCACCGCGTCGAGAATAATCCAGAGCTGTCTCACATCTCGACTATTATGTCTGTATATATGCATCCATCGTTTTTGTATTATAAAAGTTACGAGTCGGTCTGTGCGTGTATGGGTTCGAATCTAACGTTACGGACACGTCGTTTCGTCATTCCGTATATATATATATATATATTAAGTGTTTTGAAATTATTGATCGAACGGGACAGGACAGTCTTTAAAATGTAGGAATTGATGAATTTTTTTAAATTATCGAGGATTTTATTTTTTAATGTTAATGAAAATTATTTCTGATGATGATAATATGTAACTTTCCGAATTTCGAATTTACAATAAATATAAATTTCGTAAGGGTGTCATGGATATGTAGAAAAAAGAAATTTCTTAATATTCATTATTTATATATTAATGTTTATTAATACGCATTATTTAATATTAACCGAACAGTTTGACGATACCACGTTCCATAAGTAAAATTTGGTAAAATTCCATATTCAAAATTTAAAAAAAAAAAATAATTTTGTTATACGATATATAAATAAAGAAAAAAGGAATTTCCTTATATTGATAATTGTACCGTTGAAAGTTCCTACTTTTGAACGAGTATAAAATTTTTCATTCTTATATTTGAAAAATTAAGTTCCAGATCCCAAATTTATAAAACTAAAAATTTCATCTCTGTATTAAATTATTATTATTATAAAAAAATAAATATTTTTACTTTTCATTAGTATAACATTTATATTACATGTTAAGAAAAAAAGAGATCTTCCAATTGTATATTTTATAAAACTACCTAATTCAAAGTATATAAAGAAAAAATAAATATTCTAATGTGAATAATTATCAAATTCGTCGTTCCTATGTTCCAAAAGTAAAAAAAAACTTCATGGCCATATCAACAAAGTATAAAGATATCTTAATTTCTGACTTTACAAAAATTATAGAAAGGTGGTTCCGATGTTAAAGAAAAAGCAGTTTTCCAAAAAGATTAAGTTCCAAATTACAAGAATGAATTTCATCCAGTTATTCATTAATATACAATTTTTGTATACTTTCAAAGTATCGTAACGATTTTTAATACATTTGTTTGAAACTTCAAACTTTATAGGTTAGTCCCCACTATAGCGAAATAATATTTGAAAAAAAAATAATAAAATGAGCGTAATATTTATCTTTTACAACGAGTTCGGAGGGAGGAAATACATATATATATCATTTGTCAGGAAGTTGGCATTAGAAATCGTAAACGTTTCGAGCTATCCAAATACTTTAAGTAAGGATACTCTTGTTTTTTCTTTACTCTTCTCTTTCTCGTAATGGGATGCTTAAGCACGCGCGACCTCTTGGCGCCACCAATATCCGCTTTTTACAATTAACGGGGGGTGCAACAACTACATATTTCCTCTTTCTACTTTATCGACACGACGTAATAATATCGATAGATAAAAAAACGACGTAACTATAAAAAAAATAATAATAAAGCAACATTAATTAGTCATTAATTTACACTTTTTTTGCACTATACATTAGAGAACCATTTTTGAATTGTTATAGTGCAATTTAAGGTTAGGTTCAACGAGTTGTTTATTATTTTTCTCAAGAGTATTAAAAAAATTTGTAAATATTATAACATAAGATTTTCATACTTTAGTCCTCTTTCTTAATTATGTCGATAATTGCGACCGTTACAAATTTAAAGATTCACAAAACACATTTCATTAAAAAAAAAAAAGAGAAACGATATAGTATGATCGATCGAAGAAAAATGACGTAACAATCAACACCCCGCTATTTACCCATAAACGCACTTTACCACCATGGAATGAAGAAACAAAAGTGATATCCATATAAGCGAACGAGGGAAAAAAAATGAGGGGTGAGCGAAGAAAAACACTCGAATAATCTCACAGAGACGCAAACGTCGAAAAGTACTTTTTCCTCCCCTCCCCATGGGAGCAACGTCATGGCGCCTGAGACGAACATACCATGACGTCTCGATGCGTCGTCCCACAGGGGGGAGGGAAGAGAGAATAGAAATAGGGAGAGTGCACTACTCGTCTCTTATGCACCACGTGGTAAAGAAACTTTTTTTTTTAGACGACGCGTGTGTTTACGTGAACGTTCCACATGATTAGGTAATGATTGAGCTACTTCACTTTTTTTTGTTGTGACGCAACGTCTTTTCTTTTTCGTTACAATGTAAAAACAAATCGAGTTGAGGATTGATCGTTAAAAAAAAGCCGGTAACGAATCGATAATCCGTACCCGGGTGACAGGTTTTATTGGATTAACAAAGTTTGGGTTACGCGTAACGCGTTACTATTCCGCGACGATCCATTAGGATTGATAATGAACTTTAACTCGCACGTCATCCGCGCTTCGCAATTTAATTGTGGGGTAAAACAGCGCGAATTCGAACGCGCGATGTAGAGGAGAAAAAAGAAAACATTTATCCTTTCCGTCACACCGTTCGACTGTATATATTTTACCAAGCAGAAGGGAAGAAGAAGAAAAAAAAAAGAAGAAATGTTTCAGCTTCCTCTCGTGTATGGAGGGATACGATGTAAACACGATTTCCAATCGGTTGATTCTTCTTCCTCTTTTTTTCTCTCTCTCTTTCTCAACGCATCAATAATGTATACATTCGGGGGTGGTGTATATGGATACATCGAACTTTTTCACGGGTTCGAAGTTACGCGCACGGAGAGTGCCGCCGCGATAAGGGAAGAAAAATGACGTTTTTCTTTATTTGGATCGAAAAAAAAAATTGTTATCAAATTTTTCGTCACGTGGAAAATATTGCATTATTATTACAATAACAATGTTCGCGAATAAAAGCACGTCCGCACACCGTGGGGAAAGTAAGCGGTTTAGCGAAAATCCGACAGCTGTCAAATGTCACACTCGTTAATTAATTGACGCGGGCGGTCGGAAACGTCTCTATCGAAAGTCACCTGACGGTCTATCGCGTGGAATAACGCGCAACGTTTTTCGAATCGCGATTTCGAAATTTAAGCGTTACTGATCGGTCACTCTTTTTAATTACGCGAGGCGTTCGTTACGCGTTACGAATTACAAATTACACGATGTTTGTCGTTCTGAGTTATTTAAACGTGTTACAAATACGGTTGTACGCATCCACGTTACTACAAAGAACCTTCCGTCGTGTAGAACACAAAATATCACAATAATTGTAAGTGTTACGTGTTATGAGTTTTAAAGTGTTGTGGTCTTGATCTTTTATTTTAATACGTTAAATTAAATAATCGATTCGTTTTTTTTAAATCGCTGCGCGTTATAAATTTAAAATAACGATTTTTCCATTTTCATACATCTAATGCACGTTTGAAAAAACTATCTAGTGTCACAATAATCATGTCGAAGAAAGGAATTTTCCTCGTATTCGTTTTAGTTACTAAATGTGTCTGTCACAAAAGCATTAAAGAATTATTTATTTTACGTTTAATATAAATTTTTTTTTTCAAATGAATTCAAGATGACGAAAATCCAACGACTACGTATGAGAATCACCACCACAAATCGAAAAACTAACTAAGCTATCACAATCGTTTACGCAATTCGAAAGGTCAGAAAAACAACAATAAACTATCTCAATCGCATGATTACAATTGGTAATGTCACAAAACCAACAATTAGGTGTCACAATCATCCTGGAGGTAAAGAAATTCAAGATGGATACAGCTAAGGTACATCGAAGGTAGGTATCTTTAATAATGACACGGTATCAAGTTTGCCTTGGTTATATGGAATCGAACCTTCGCTTAAGAAAATTATGACTTCTCGCGGACGAGGTGTATCGCTACTGAAGGTAAGCACGCGAACGAGACAATGACGAGACTCTGGTAGAAGAAATTGACTTGGGTTTCTTCTCTTTTTTTTCTTTCTCTCTCTTGAGAATTGTGCAATTATATGGGTGCGGTAGGTATAAAGCTAAAAGGTGAAGGTATATATATATATATATATACCTAAGGATATACCTAATATATACATTAATGGGACTTGATTCTCAATACATGTGCATAGTATGTGACTTTTCTTATGGTACATTAAGGTTTTTAACGATTTGCGTTGCATTTTTTTTAATTTTGGCGATTAGGTTGGTTCGACGATTTATTGACATTTTACGTTCAATATGTCTTCTAACCTATAAATACTTTTATTTTGACATACTGGTGATCGTTTCGTTGCGACGATTGGAATGTAGAAATATGGAATATTTTAAACGTAGAAAAAAAGTGTTCCTCATTTCTAATAAAAGATAAAAAAATTTTATCTACATTTTCGTGTAAGAAGGAGCTTGAGATTGGAAATTTTTATTTTCTAGATTTATCAAAACTTTATGGGAATCAAATTTTAAATTCTGTAAACTAGAAAGTTGGCATTTCGTATTTTACGTAACTAAAAATTTTCATTTTTTTATCCCGTTAAATGTATTGTATTACTCTTGTAAATTTGGAAGCGCCGCAACTATTTAAAAGTAGAAATTTGAACAATAGGTATATTTTTGTAAAAATAGAAATTTTTGTTCTTTACTTTGCACACGATCGAATGAAAATGCATACTCGTATCTACTTTAAATTATCTTACATCTATTATTCGATCATCGGAACGAAATTCTATATTTTTCTAAAGTAGGAACGGGAAACATTTCATTACTTTTGACATATTGGAATGAAATTTTATACTTTTCTAAATTAGAAACTTGGAATGTTATACACTTACCAAGTAAAAATCACTTTATTTCTATTCTCGATAATCGAAACAAAATTTTATAAAACAATAGGAATTTGAAATTCAATATTTTTGTAAAATAGATATATTTTGTTTTTTACTTTTGACAGTCGTAATGGAAATTCGAAGTTATATCCATTTCAATTATTTATTACTTTATTTAACCAGAAAAATTGCAATAGTTAATAATTAAGTGCTCTAAAACTAAGTAACTAAACTTAAAAACTGAAAATAGTATAATATTTTTACACTGTGATATAAATCTCTGATATATTGAACTGTGATAAAAATTGCAGGGATCTACTTTTTAAAAACTCAAAAATTTTCTGCAATTTTCGAACTAAAAATATGGAAAATTTCATACGTGACACTTTAGTAATATAGAAAAAGCTGACAAAGATATTTTGAAATAATTCATTTTAAAATAATTAAAAATTAATAATCACTTTTCGTCGGTAACGATTAGGTGAACAATTGATCCTTGCAGCTACACGAAAATTTCGATGATTTAGAGATAAAAAATTTTGAAAAATTCATACGTGCTATTCAAAGCAAGTAGAAGAGCATTACGGAGAGACTATTTGGAAAAAGTTAACCCATTGATAATTAAAAAATAGAGATTCCAATATTTTTAGTTTTACATCTCCTTTTTTAGTTCATTTGGTATGTTATTAAAAACTTTAATAGCTATTATATAACTTTTTTTATTACTTATTGATTTGGTTATTTTCGGTATTGCTATACTTTTTTTCTTGTCTTAGCCTTCGCTCTCATTAAATTTCATTTTTAATATTTGGTAGTGAAAAAGTAGTGTCTCATAAGCAAAAGTGTTGATCCAAATTTAAGGGTAATTATCTTCAATAAATAAATTCTTACTGATAATCTTTAACAGCTTTGTTTGGAGATCTTGCTATAAATTTAAATTAATAATACATTAATGTTACACATATTTTCTTTTTTCAACTATCCGATTAAAATTTCATATTTTCGTAAAACATTTTTCTAATAGAATTCTTTCTGTTACATAAATTCTCTCACTTCTCTCTTGTCACACCCATCTTTCCACTTTGAAAGTTCGATTTATTCATTAAAACGAAACAACCGAATGAATAATTTAATTGAAAGAAAGAAAAAAAAATTATTCACCAGTTATCAATTCCCATTGAAATTCACAGGTTCATTCGAGTCATAGAACCAACAAACCATAAGACAAGAAGAAATTCACGTTCCTATTTTTTTTCTTTCCTCCCTCCCTCTATCTCTCTCTCTCTTTTCTTCTTTCAATATTCTCATTTCCGTTGGAATCGTCGGATAAATAAAGCTCCGTTCGAAACGCAGACAGGAGGGGTAGGAAAACCGAGAAAAGCAATTTCAATTATTTTAAAGAGGCTTTCGAACGCGTTCGCGTGTATGCAAAAGCTTCCGTGCAATAAGTTCACCGTTAAGAACGCATAGAAAGAGAAAGAGAGAGGGAGAGGGAGAGAGAGAGACGAAGGGAGGTTAGGAACGGGGGTATTTAAACGTTATTGCGTTCGAACCGCGAATCGCGAGAACGAAGGTATAGAAGCCAGTTGGGGCGATTAAACCAGCTGCCCTCGAATGTCTAATGAGAGCGTGTGGACGCTTTAATTGAAATATCCCGGAAACGTCGCACCTCGCCACCCCCCCGTGGACAACGTTTAAACCGCGAGTGTATATATACATATAAATATCGATTGCTCGAATGTTTTTCCGAAACGTTTGATACATTTTATATGTATTTTTTTTTCTCCTAGCCTAAGATTTCGTTATCGAACTTTCCGAGATACACAAAGTTTACAAATTTTATGCAAATGCCAAAATTCGCGTAATAGAAAATGTTATTACAAACTGTGCGTGCGTATGTGTGTGAGCGTGTGTGAGGTACTCTCGGATGTACAAATTTAACTGTATAAACTACACGTACTTTCGGAGAATCTTGTGATGAATAAGCAAAATCTAGGTCTCGCCTGTGGTAGAGGAAAAAAAAACTAATCAAAACTAAAATTTATCCGTAATTTGATTTTTTTTCGCAACTTTCTGCGTTAAAAATGAATAAAACGTTAATTAGTAATCGAATGTCTCTCGTTTTCGGTTCCTCATAACCTCTCTTTCTTTATGTCTCTCTCTCTCTCTCTCTCTCTCTCATTCTCTCGTCCCTTCAGTAATAAAATTTCGCAAGATTACCCTTTTCTTAGTGGATCGGATTCTTCTTCGCTTTGTTTTTTTTATCGTTTCAATTGTTGGCTACATGAACGCATTCTCTTTTTACGAGTTTGTTACATTTTTTAATTTTTACGCACACGGTGATTTCGATCTTTAAGCCGATTTCACAAAGTGCGTGTTTTTTTTTTAATTAACGGGATATCGGACCTAAATTACAGGAATCTGCACCTTTCAACCCAAAAATTATATCTAAAATATTGCATTAAAAATCTGAACAACACGGAGAGACATTTTCATAGTTAAAGACGGTGCCCACTAGAAAAGCATGCTGTTTGACGGTGGCGACACCAACTATTTCAATGTATCCTATACACCGAACACACAAAACTAATCGTTCACTGTAAAAAACAGTGTCGTTCATCGTTCTTGTAGCTGAAGCGCCGCGTATTAGACGGTGGAGGGGGTCAATGTTTACGCTGCTCCTGCATTAAGAAGCAAGGTGACTAGCTCTCACCGTGTTTTACGCTGAAAATATCTCTCCGTGAAAATTCATACGGATAGCTGAAAACATAAGGAAGGGCCTGACGTTTCGATTTTTTGAAGAAAAAATCATTTTCTTAATAATAATTGACTAAACAATTTTTGGTAGGTAATTATCAGTCAAAAGAAGCATAATCTTTCAACCCAAACATCATGATCAAATTATGGATTTAAAAATCTAGAAAAAATTGGGTACATTATTTAAAACATGCCTAAGGGCTTGACGTTCGGCGTTTTTTAAAAACTTTATTCATTTGTTTATAAAAAAAAGTACAAAATGACCATTTTCTGGGTCCGACATACCCTACGATTTTTCTTCTTCCGAGGAAAGAAATGTTTGTTTAAGTGGTCAAAAACGAAGAAACTGAAAAAGTCATTTCGATACTCAGTAACGTTCTATCTATACGGAACGCGGAACGATCATAAGTGAGGAAATTTTTCATATATGCGAGCAACGTTTCAGACCAATTTTTCTAGTGAATCAAGAATCGTTCGTCTGTAATCAACGAATACAAAAATATCATTCCGACAATTACCAAACATTTCACCTATAAAGAACGCCGAACGACAAAACATAGCGAAAATCGCCATTGCTACGAAAACACTGTATTACAATAAATACGCGTACATCGGAAAAGTGAGGGAATATAAAAAAGGTACAACAAATAGAATCATTAAACCATTATGAAAAAACACCGCATTATCAGCAACATTCATTAAGGTACCCGTTGTGAATTTACAGTGGAAAACGGGACGCGGCTTGAAAATAAGGGTCGGGAGGGGTAAAAAGCTGAGGGTAGTAAATAACAGAGCCAATAATGGGGCATAATAATGATCGCGCAATCCGCGAGATTATCGAAATTGGAAGTGAGCCAGAAGCTTTGCGGAGCACCTTCATTTCAAATGGAATCTGATCCCCAAAATTCTCCTTAACGCCCGATTTCTGGGCGCCAGTCAACCGTAACCCTAAACACCTTGTTCATCCTCTCTCTCTCTCTCTCTCTTTCTCTTGATAGGTTCTTATTCTTACTCCGTTTGCTCTATTCGCCTTGCGGTGATGCAGAATTCTTGTTTTTTTTGTTGTTGAAGTAATCAATTTTAGATTGTATCAACGTGGATGCTTTTTTTCTTATTATTAGTTTAATTAAACTAGAAAATTTTTATGGTATATTTAGAAAATTATTAAGTGTTTGTAACCTCCAAATAATAATAATTAATAATATTTTTTTTTATTCTAGATTAGTTTGTAAAAGTTACGATTTCTAAACTGCGATAGAATGTTTTTAAAAATTTATGAAATAGCTTTTTCTAACCTCAAAACATTAACATTGAATAATTTTTTATTTAGTACCTCGTGATACAAATTTTTTTTCTCTTATGTTATTTTAGCTTGTATTTCATTATGGTTTATTAAATAAACGATGGTTTTTAAAATTGGTTAACTATTACAGCCTATGAAATTCTCGTTCCAGAATTTGGAACGATCGTCAAATTGCATACATAGATATATTCGTTCGAAAATAGGTTTTTCTAACCTCAAATATGTAAAAATGATTAGAGCTCTACTACAGTACGGTCATTGGGCCGATGTTTCGCATTGTTACAATTGTTATTGTAGTATGTTATAACAAATCGTACGATGGTAATCAGCCGTTCCTTTTTCAAATTTCTAATACGCTATCCAAGTTGTAAATATTACTTCACACGTTTCAAACTACTGACCGTTACCAAGTTAACGAGCTAACCGTTTCCTAAAAAATGAATCACTGTAACCTCTAAAAACGTATACCTTTAATGAAAAAAAAATGGTCCAAACGTACAACATCGTTTCCCATTCACTCGCGATCAGTAAATCTCACTAAAAATTTCCCAAATAACGTAAATATACGTCCGCTATACAATAGAAAAAAACCAATAAAAGAATGTAAACAACAAATGGTTTACACCTCTCAACCGGGGCGTCGAAATTCAGAAACGGACAGACATTACATAAGAGAAAATTACAAGAGCTCATCGACCTCGATATTCCCGAAAGAATTTTGTATTACATAAAAAAAACGCGAGTATAATGATTATGCTCATGAAGAATCCAGCTACGACATATATCGAACTGATATTTACTCAAGTGGTGTATGCGTATCCGTATACACATATACCTATATATATATATATATGGAGTCAGAATAAGGTACATGAAACGAGGAGAAGAGAAGTAGAAGGGGTTGGTTTACCACATGTTGCCTATTAGTCGCATTGTGCACTGCGCGAGTCATCCCGTAAGAGCTCGTTACAATGGGGTCTGGTATCCCCCCCTCCCCACTTTCCTCGTCGGCAGGTGCCAGAACCTGGGTGTACGTATACACAAATACACGATATTAATGACGCATTATGCTACGCACACACACTTATATATATACCTTAACTTGCGTCAAGTATCACACACGCGCACATGCTATTTGGCTAGATAATGCTGACGTGATCTTTTATTTTTATTTATTTTTTCTTCTACTTTTTGTTTACTCTTGTCAGTGTACATGTTGTCGACAAGTGGATTGTTGGCGAGGTGTACGTCGTGGTACCTGTAAAATGATACGACAAAGTGGGCATACAGTAATTTTAAACAAAGAAAGAAAAAGGAATTTTTTTTTACAAAGGAAAACTTGCATGTTTTTAATTTGAAATTCCATGTTCCTAGTTTACGTATGTATAAAAGTTCGTCGCGATATATCGTAAATTATAAAAAAATGGTACAAAAGTAAAAAAAATTCCATGTTCCTAATTTACAAAAATATAAAATTTCGTTTCGTTATTCAAAAAGTAGAAAAATAGGCGCTTCGTATTTTTTTAAGTTACAAAGTTTCGTGTACAAAAATTTCGATTCGTTGATTAAAAAATAAAATTTGGAAGTTTGTATACTATCGAGAATTTGAAAAGTATAAAGTTCCTAGTTTCTAATATACAAAAGATCAGATTTCGTTCCAACATTTGAAAGTATAAAAATCCGTTATTTTATTTTATACAGACAGAGAATTTCGTGTTTTTTCTTTATAAAAGAATAAATTTTTATTTCAATAATTGAAAAAGTTTCGATAAGAACAAAGTTCTATGTTCTTATTTTCAAAAGGTGAAAAAAATTCGATGTTTCTACTTTTGAAGAATATAAAGTTTCATGTTCCTAGTGTTTACATTATAATATATAAATTATAAACTAAATTTCTTTATTTAGAGGTTAGGTTTCACCTTGCCTATATCCAATTAATTGATAAACCAATTATTATTAAGAAAGAAAGATAAAGTACTGTATTGTATTAAGGTACCACCACAACGAAATAATTATGAAATCCGTCGAGGTTCGTTAAACCTAACCTATATACGAAAAGACATTTATTAGTAGAGACTTTAGCCATGTTATACGATCAATCATTGTACCGTCGAGTCTAAAGATCACTTCAGCTTCATCAGCTAACGTATTCCACCCCGTTCCCCCTGTCTATCCCGATCGAACTTTCGGAATTGATGTTGCAGAATCGAGTCGCGAACGCATTCCTAATGCAGATCTAACGCTTTGTACGTAACCTAGTCAATTCCCATCTCTCCCACACCTATACCTTCAGTCTCCCTCTCCCTCTCTCTCTCTCTTCCAGTTAGTGTCGCATCAACAACTTCCAAGTATAGACACAGAACGGCAATCCAGGTGTTTGGTAAGTGGACTATTTCACTTGACCGAATCCCTAATGGTATTATTACAGCACAAAATTGTAATATTTCATATATTCATGTAGTAATTTTTTTCCTCTCTCATACACACATATACTTTTAAATAATTCATTGACCGAGCTATCATCGTTATCATAAGATATGGCACATGAATATGCATGGATATGCACACATAGGAAAATAAACAAGAATCGAGTGTATAGGTTAAATAATTAAAGAAGCATAAGTAGAAAAGCCGAACCCCCCGCGCATTCATTGTGCACCTGGCGCAATTCCGAAGAGGGAAGGGGGAAAGGCTCGAGGCCGATGACACCTGAGCGACCGGTACATGTGTACGTGTGTACGTGTGTGAGCGTATTTCCACAAAGGGGTGGTAGTTGGTAGTAACCGAGGGACCAGAGGGAAGCCAACAAACATGTCGAGCGAGACCCCCTCGACGTTTCTCTCTACGATTAGAAGCTGGCTAATTATTGACCTGCTGCTACTGCTACTGCTGCTGCTGCTAGTGGTGGTGGTGGTGGTGGTGCTACCACCTTCGAGTCTGATGAGTACTGGGTGCCGGTATAAGCGAATTCTTCCTCCATTCGATTTCGAAATTGCGCGATCAAATTTAATTACTCAACGACTACGACGAGTGGTATCTCACTGCATTTTGTTTTTTTTTTTTAGATTTCAGGAATGTACGAACGGAACTGGTTTGAAAGATTTTTCATGGTGTAATTTTCGGTTTGTTAACTCTGCACCCTTTTTTCATTTTCGGTACGCGGTCCGGATCGGCGTTCCCTTAGCGATCACCAATATTTTTTAGACCAAGTTTAAGCTTTCAGCTTTTTTGGTTATTTAACAAGCTTTGTTTTCAAAATTGGTCATAAAATCTTACAATAAAATGATGCGATTTCATTTGTTCAATTCCTGAATTTGAATTTTTTTAATTTCGGTACGCGGTCCAGTTTGACGTTCCCCTAGGGCTCGCCAATGTTTATAAAGTCAACATTTTCACTTTTTTGACATTTAACAAGTTTTGTTTTCAAAATTAGTTGTATAGTCTTGATAAAATGAAGTAATACGATTTGTTAAATTTCGGTAGGCGATCGATTTGGTATATTCCCTTAAGGTCACATTTGCTAAGTTTAAATTTTGTAAAGTATATTTTTATGTAATCGATATTTAAGAATTTCTTTATATTAATAATGGAATGTCTATATAAAATGATAGAAATCGTGTTCTAAAATTTTGTTTTGTATAATAATTGTCGGTAATTAGATCGACTTAAATTACCTTACCGACATTAATTAGGTAAATTTTATATATTTATTTTAATATTTAACAAGTTTATTTAAAAATTACTGTTCTACTCAAATAATTACGCAAAATTTCTAACTGTCGGTAACATCAGCGTCTTCCCAATTTTTAACTTTGAATAATGCAATGAAAAACATTATCAAAAGCCGCTTGTAGCAGTTTCGTTGTAATATCTTCATACACTTTTTGTAAATGTCGATAATCATTCCGCTTTGGCTTCCTCCTCAATAAATGCACCAACAAACATTGATAATTAACGTTAATTGACTCTGAATTACTACCCAAATGTTTAAAACATTTAACGAGAAGGAAAAAAAAAGGTACGGAATAATAAAATTTTCACATTACACTCGCATTGCGGTCGTATAGCCATTTCCATATATTTAAAAATAAAATAACGTTTGTTTATTATTTATAAAGCCCGAAACATCGTCCCTCTCGTACACGTACGTTTAATTTTATGTAAAATTGTAAAAAGTACATTAATTATGCGAATACATTACACGAAAATTCGCGCGGAATATATATACGTATGCCGAAAATAAAAAAATTTAAACTATATACATTTAAATTTCATTTGAAGCACTTTCGTTATACCATTTACGTCAAAAAAAATAATAATAAATAAATACTGGCTCAAAATAAATATATATATAATAATTTTCGTAACGCTCGAAGAACGAGAGAGAGATTGTTAAAATGTTGTGGGTTGAGGAAGAGGTAAAAACAAAAAGGAGTAAGGAGAAAATTTCTAATGCAAAAAGGGGCTACACACTGGGAGAGAGATACGAGAGCATCGAAAATATTTATGAGGAAAACAACCCGAGAGCCCTCTTGCTCGGAAAAATTCTCTCGTACCACCGCTTTGGGATTGACCAAGATATATCCTATGGGATCAACCATGGTGCTTTACCAAGACCCCAGTACTTTTTTCCTTTTCTTAAAAGTTTCTCACGTATGGGGTAAAAAGCGTAACAATTTTTATTTATTTTTTTTTTCGTCTCTCCGATTGTTCGCTACGATAATTATTATACTTCTTTTTTCTTTATACGTCGCGTATAACGCTACATTTTTTTTCTCCCCCCCCCCCCCTGGTGCAGTAAAATTTGCTTTAGCGAATCGGAATTTTTATTTTTCGTTTGTTTTATGATGAAAGACATCGGTGGCGCCATAAAAGATTTTATGCAAAATCGTAAAATACTTTCTCTTTTTTTCGGAGGGGTAGGAGGAGGAGGTTGAGGAAGAATAACACTGAATTGTGTAAAAGAATAAATTGATATTTAAATAAAAATTACTCGCGTGAAACCGCTAATTTCTGTTCGAGATATAATTAATTACCGAATACGCGTTATTAAAAAGAGAAAAAAAAACGATACCAAGAAAAAAAATCGGTATTTCAAGTGTATAACGATACTTCAAAAAAAAAAAAAAAAATAGGATGGATTGATGTAGCGCAAAGTGAACGCAGAGTATACTTTTTCACAGAAAAAAAAGTAACACATGTAACCGAGTCGGTGTAGTGTGACCAATTCACTATTCAATAGAAGAAAAACACGCTCGAGTGCCGTGTCTTTGACATTCTTGTACCTTTTTTCCAAACTTCAGATTGCAGTCAAAATACCTTTTCGAGGGAGTTATGATTAATTAACGCGATGAGGGCTATTCAATTCAGTAGCAAATGTAAAATAATGATTCAAAATTTCAAATATTTACAAAATAGATTTTAAACTTCAAATGATTTCAAATTTTAACAAATACCAAAATTAATTTGAATGAATTATTTTAAAAATTAAATGATTACAGAACTGATTTCAAAATTTTAAATCACTTTAAAATGAGTTTCAAATAGCACACAATTTCAAATATTATATATAATGAAAATTAATTTAAAACTTAAATTCAAATTACTAATGACTTTCAAATTGATATCAAATCTATTGCATTATTTACAGTTTTAACGAATTTTCTACATTTTGTAGTGATTTCATTATATGATTTAAAACTTCAAATAATATAAAATTTATTTGAAACATGAAATAATTTTTAATTTGATCTCAAACTTCAAATGATTTCAAAATTGATTTCAAACTTCTAATGATTTCCAAATCGATTGCAAACTTCACGAACCAATTTGTATTTTGTGATGATTTCAACTGGTTTCTTAAACGTATAAAATAAATTTGAAAATCAATGTCAAACATGAAATAATTCGATATTTCACAATTCCTTAAAATAAAAAAAAACATTAAAATAAACATAGAGTCGTTAGACGTTAGCTCAGCAAGACTGACAAAATTTCTATGCTTATTTAAAAACTTTTGCCTGGGTGAGAAAAATTATATTTTTAATAACTTTAAAATAATTTTCCGTACCTACCAATTTAATGTCATAATCAAGACTTCAAACCTTCTTACGATTGCAATTTCAATTTCATGCGAGGATATCTAATAGCCACGCCGAGCGAATAAGCCCCGTCGATTTACCGTAATAAATTTTCTTTATTAAAGGAAATAAAAAAGGCTAATTCACTTTCTGCATAATCCATTTTCAATACATACGGTATATATTTCGAGTACAAAGAAAAAAAGAGGGAGTGGGGGATGAGAGAGGAGGGGAAAGAGTGAAAACCCCGTCTGATTTACGCGCTCTCATTTCTGTCAAAGGACAAAAAGCAACTTTACGGTTATAAGACTGAAATATCGGTAATAAACAGTATCGCATTCTCCTTTCAGAAGTAAGCTTTTTTTTCATCGATTCTCACTTCTCGGTCTCTTTATGATAATACACCCATAGCGATAAGAGGATAAGGAGGACGTTTTAAAATTCGTCAAATCCAATTGATTCTTTTCGACAAAAAAAATATCATGAAAATGTATACAAAAAAAAACAAAGAAATTTTTTTATTTTTCATCCCTTACACGCTGCACTTTTATTAGGAAATAATTTTCTCGCGAGGGTGTAATAAAAAAAAGTAAGAAGGAGAGAAGGAACGGACATGCGAACTTGAGACGATTTACGACTCGGTCGTTATTTTTCAACTCGGGTGTGGGTGTATTAAAATACGTTTGTTCAGATTTTTCGTATGTGTTCTCTTTATGAAAATTATTGTGAATTTAGTGAACTTTATTTACATTTACGAAAGAAAAGTATTTATCTAAATTGCGTATTTATAAAAAATTTCTACTAATAAGTATGATGTGAAATTTTTCTTATAACGATAAATTGATAAATATTTTGATAATTTTCAACGTTTTGAGATTAAAAATAATTTTATTTATAGTTAATTATCAATCCTTCTTTAATCATTCCCTTTTTAATAAAGTATCTGAATAATATCTAAAAATATACTAACAACGATATAAAAAATTTCTTATAACAATATTTATATATTTATTTATTAAACATATATGGACCTTAATTGGTTCTTTACAAGAAATATATAATTAGAAGACAACTTCTTCGATTGCATTTTTCAAAAAAAAATATACTCAATATATTGCTAGAAATTAGACCATTTTCGATTTTTTGTCGATAGAAATAATTATTTTATATGGCTGATAGTGAATTCTTTTAAAAATCCCTTTTTATTTATAAACCCTATGAATTGTATTTAAAAAAAATACGATAGAGAAGGATGTAAAATGTGTCTTACAATGATACTTCGATAAAGAAGGTTAATATAGTAACCAATTTATAGGTAACAACAAATCATTAACGTAAATATTCGTCATAATCAGACACCGGCAAAAATTTTTCAATTTTCAACCTTTCGAGGTTAGAAAACCCCTATATCTTACACCTCTCCCCATAATTTAAAAAAAAAATCATTCATCAACAACGAGGTTGCACACCGAAACGTCCACCCAGACTGGTCACTCGATCGTATATAGGGTTGTTATGAGTCAGCTTCTCTCCCCCTCCCTATAGATGACAATATAATGCAGACAACACACATCGTAAGGGCGTCGTCGTCGTCGTCGTTCGGGTTGTCCTAAATTCATGATTTCCTCGATTCACGACACGAAGGCCGTACGTTATAAATCGAGTCATCTTCACGCGACAGGAAATTTATCGGATTTTATTCGACTACTCGTAGCAGCACCATCACCACCACCATTCCACTGTATGTGCGTATATACGTGTGTAGGTGCGTCTTATTGGAAATTCAAGGCACTCGTTTATAAGAGAGACGTACATATATATATATATATATATATATATATATATACAGATATTCGAGAAAACAAAATTATTGATTTGACACATTTTTCTTGAAATCTTACGGGATGGGGTGGTTCGTACAATTCATCCACCGAGAAATGCTGGCGTAACGAATATAAAGAAAAAGGGAGAAAAAAAAAAATTTATTTCCGATTTGAATATTGATATCAACAATGTTTATTTATAATTTAATCGTTGCGCGTACATACACACGTGTTAAGTAAGATGAAATGTGTGTATGTATACATCCGCAAATGAAGCCACCTTTCGTAATTCCCTTTAAAATTTACATAGAGGAGAGAGAGAGAGAGAGAAAGTTGGAAGTTTGGATCGTTAAGGTATCAAAACTAATTTCACTTTGTATCACGGCACGGGGTTATGTTTATTAACTCGTACTATATTGAGTAATGGATATTTTTGTGTAAAATTTATGAGAAACTAGCATAAATATATATATATATTTTTTTTTTAAAAAGTAAAACTCATTTTTTCATTGAAAAAAATTAAATAACATTATGACGGTAAAATACTACCACAAAACGCGAAAAAACAGAAGAAAATAGAAAACGAGTTGAAAATTTAAAATAAGTCCTTAACGTAATTTTGATATTAAATCTTCTTTTTTTTAATTAAAAAAAATTAAATAACATTTCGTCGCAAACCCGTCAATAACGTTATGACAAAAACCCGAAAAAATTTGTAAGACAAATTCAAAGTTCAAGTGCAAGACATTTCAATAGATAACAGTTTATCATTAAAAAACAAACGCAAAAACAACGATCCATCGATAACTCTACATCACAAAATCGCCAATAGCGATAAGCCATCGTCACTAAATGGTCAACAAACCGAAACGCAAAAATCTGAAAAAATTCACGTACATTCGTCTTATCAATATTTCACGCCGCACATCCTAAGCCTTCGGACCAAATAAAATATTTCGGCGTACGTTTCGCAAGGAAAAAAAAAAGGAAAATCGGAAAACACGTATAGGTAATTCGATAAACGTTAATAAACCCCTCGAAGTTCTCGTTACAAGCGGTAAATTCGAATCTCCCTCGTTACCCGCGAGAAAAAGCTTCTGAATCACCCCGAGTACGTAATCAAAGTGAAAGCCCCGACGCGTCCATAAAGATACGAGGGGTAGGAACAGGGGGTGAGGGGCGGGGGGTTGGGGGGCGCACTTAACGCTTTTCCCTGAGTTCCGAAACGGTAATATATATAGGTCGCGTTACGGCCCGGAGGCTCATCGATTTGCCCAACGGATAGTGGAAGCGCAACTTCCACTCGACTTTTATCGCCGATTGCGACAAAGAACCTTACTTCTTCTTCTTCTTTTTCTTCTTTTTCTTCTTCGCATGAGAATCTCGCGGCTACCTTTGAGTTATGTTGTACGAAATTTTTCTTTTTTTCTTTAAATTTAAAACGATTCGTGACGCGTTACGAGCATCGCGTATAAAAATTTCGCTCTGCAGAATAATACGAGTCAATCACGGCCTGTAACGGGGTTTAAATTTAATGTTCGTATAACATTGTGATGTAACGTATAACAACGTACCGTTTCGTAACATTGCATATTTACAAATTTTGCTTCGATGGTAACGTAGAATAATAAAAAGTCAATCGATTCTTAATCTCGTTATCACCTACTCGTATCGCTGTTGTTCCGTATGCGTAACGCGTTACGTAACGCGAATAAGAAAAAAAAAAGTAAGATTCTGGTGCGATTGTAACGTGGAATAAGAAATGTCAATCAAGTCTTAATCGCCAACGAGTATAAACTCCTCGTTAGAATCGAAAAAATACACTTACGGAGGGTTATCGTGAGCTCGGAAAGATCTCGCGTGTGCTCGTAAACAAGGGGTTGTAAGGTTTTTTCTTCGCACCTATATACATCCAATGACTTTTTTGTTTCCTGTTTTATCGGTAACGATATTATTCGCGATTCGCAGTCACACACACGAACGCGCGAACGTATGGATAAACACACACACAGACACCCACACAGAGTTTAATTAAAATGAATGAATTTTTGTTGATGTACATTAGGAAGATTATACATTTACGGTGGAGCAGTCCAACGAGAGAGCTTGAGCTTTACTACTCGAAACATTTATACAGATAGAATATTAACACACACACACATAGTACCCTTAACTTTAATCGTGATTTCCTCAATGTTGCACACGGTAACGACGAGAGATCGTTATATAATGTGATTCATAATTTTTTTTTTAAAGCCACCCTTTCTCCCCTCCTTTTACGTGTTCCGAGCGATAACATCGTTTTCGTAAAGTATCTTCTTAATTGAATTAAAGTTAATTAACGCACACCTATAGAGCCGAGAATAAGACCTCTTTTGGTATATAAAAATGTATTTAATATTCGAGATCGATATAAGTAGATTTAACTCACGTAAATATTATTTAATACTCCGTATTTGAGCGTTATTTGATATTTAAATTAAGTGTCACAATGATTAATCAATGTAGGATCTAACCTCTGAAGTGTAGTATGAATCGATTTTTTTTTTGAAGGAAATGAAATAAAGGTTTACGTTTTAATAAAGTGTAACACATTTAAAAAGTATGAAATGGGTGATATGTTTAGTTATAGAAAATTTTAGGGTTCCACGTCATTAGTCCAAAAAAAGAACGATATTTCGTGAAAATGTTTCAAAAAACACGAAATGGGTAATGTGTGTCTTTAAAAAATTTTTTATGGTTCCGTGTTCCTACTTTACAATTTCCTATTTCATTAATTTTCAATGGCAGATCAAAATTTTATACTTTCGTAACGTGGGTACATTGAATATTATATTTGCGATCAGTAGGGACATCGGACTTTAAATTTATCAAACGAATACAATTACTATATTGCTTTTTTTGGAATATCGGAACGAAATTTTGTATTTCTCAAATTAGAAACATGGAATATTATATTCTTTGAAGAGCATAAAATTTACTCTTTGGAAAAGTAGAAGTATCGATCATTTTACTTATCGGAAACATAAGTTGTCATTTCTCTTTTTTTTAAGAATATCGGAACGAAATTTTATATATTCAAATTAGAAGCATAGAATATTATTTTTTATAATGTAGGGACATTAAAATGTATTCTAATATATTATTCGTTTATATTATTTTTACTCTGTAAAGAATGTAGAAAATTCTGTAAGAATAAAGAAATGAAAAATTACTTTATTTAGAATAATGGAACGAAATTTTACTTTTTCAAATTAGACACAACAAATATTTCTTTAAAGAGAATTTACACTTTTAAAAAAATAGAAAAGTTTAAATTTAAAAAACCTATCCATTCTTTCAGGATAACGGAACGAAATTTAATAAAAAACATTGAAACGATGAACACCGAACCAGTGGCAGTGAGAAAATCCAAGTACACGAATAGTGACCTCACGGATTAGAGTGTTAACCCGAGAGTGTAAAACCATGGATGCTGTTGCGGGCTTCTTAAACGGGGTAAGCTAAGCTTCATCTCCATGTCTCGAGAAGACGCGAGAGGTAACACCGTTTCCATCGTCTAACGAGGTTAGTTTACTTAATCCCTTCTCCAAGAGTGAAGAGGTCAAGCATGTAGAATATTTCCGCGCGTGTAACACGAACTGAATTCAATGACCGATTGGGTTTCAATTGTGCGTCGTGACTTTTTTTCCATTCTTTCTTTCTTTCATTGTCGGTTCTCACCTTGACACTTTATTCCAGATGTGTGTGATTTTATCGTCGCTTATCCTCTCAATTTGTGCGAAGGGTGAGTAGAGAGACACCCCGCGGAAATATAGAAAAGAAACGAGGAGACGGAAAAATTGAGATAAGGAAAACATAGCTGCGAACAATGGCCGTTACCACAATCGTCGAGGGGTGAAGATGAGGAAGAAAAAAAAAATTTTTGGGGGGTGCAAGTGAGATGAAGATAAGAATTTTGGTCTAACCCAAAGAGGAGGAGGCAGCATCCTGTAATATCCGGCGGGCAACCAAGTTCCGCTTATCTCTCGCGTGTTCGCCTGGCACATACACACACCCCGTTTCCTCTCTTACCGCAATGTAGATGTGTGTGAGAAGGGGGTTCCTCTAACCGAAAGATATCGAAAATCTCTTGTGAAATTTGGACGATCGGTGAAAGTTGATGAGTACATAGAGATAACCGTGTATGTATGCCTGAGATTGTCGAATTCGACTAATTTTGTAACTACGATTTCATATTGACTTATAGTGGATAATTGAGAACTTTCGAGTCTAGGTCAATCGAATCGTTTGGATTAAATACATTGATTTCTGCGAGTATAAGACACTCCGCGCATAATAATTAAAAACATCTTTATCTTATGTTAGTTCACTTTCTTCTTCAAAGAAAACAAAAAATAAACGAAGAACGTTTTTCCACTTCGAATGATAATTCACTCGCGTATCGGGTTCGAGTTATACCTTAACTCGCTCGAATGAAAAATAAGAATTCGATGGTGATACTACCAGTCAGTTGGGGTGAAAGAGAGAGACACCCCCTCCGGAGATACGGCAGATTCAGGAAGAAGGAGAAGAAGAAAAAAGGAGGAAAGCTTGAGATAGTAAAATAAAACAAACTTTTAAATAGTTCAACAGCTTACAATTTTTTTTTCCTTCTACGTTTTATCTTCCTGCAAGGAGCATAATAAAAATTAATGAAAAATTTCCAAAATGCTTGAGGTTATGTAAATTTTTGTTAGTCCGATACTTTAAGGGGGATAGTAAGAATCGGCGTAACGTTTTGACCATGCTGCAATTTTTGACTTCGACCAGTAGAAAAAATTCATCATTTAGTAGATATTAAGTTTTACGAGATGTACTGAAAAAATGTTGGTGAAATCTTGTTGTTAATTGCATTCGGGATATTTTTTTGGATTAACTTACGATTGAATCACGTAAGTTTCATATTTTTGACCATTCTAACCTCTTTTCCAATCGTACGTCAAATCACTATTTAATTCTCTAAAATTTTTCAATCGTTTCTCGACAAATAGTAACAATTTACTTACATATTATACTTCAATTAAAAAAAAATCTTTTAAATAATTTCTCCAATCTGCATAAACATTTCACATCTCGTAGTTCAAAGCATCGTGTAAAAAGAATTTTATATCCAACAATTGAGGACATGCAAGTTTGCATGCCGCAACCTTGGGTTAATTTGAATAAAATAAGAGAAGGCGTGTGCGCCAATACATCCAAGTGATTGTACGTGAAAATGTCAATTAATTAATAAAGACTCCGATGTATTAATAAAACAAGAAGGTTGTCAATTTAAAAGGATATCATACTCGATTGTTAATAAACGAGTGAACCGAGAGAGGTTAAACGTTAAATAGGCGAATCTATTCTAGTAATATAATTGTGGTTAAATAATTAATAACATCGAGAAATCCTTGTTCTTCACGTGAGTATTAATTATAAAAATATTAACGAGGAAGTTGTTATCGATATTGATGAAACAAAGCGCAATTGTTAATAAATTAACAATGTTTCGATGGATCTCTTCCATCCTCTCTCTCTCTCATCAGGGCATTACTATTTCGTCAGGTATGCATTATTAAATAATTAATAATCAATTCTTTTGTCGACTGCCATAAATTTCAGTTACAATTCCACTTTTTTTCGTTCTTATAATTAGAATTAAACACTTATTCCCAAATATATAAAAACAATCCCAAAACCTATAAAAAATTACTAATAAATCAGGCATACGATTGATCAAAACGCATAGGTTAGAAAATTACTTTGGAGATAATAATTTAAGTGACGTCGTTTTTTGAAGTAGATTTTTCTAAAGAAATTAATACAGTTTTTTTTCAGGCCAACCATATTAATAAGCTGCGGGAGTGATTGTAAGTCTGATTGGTCACCACAAATTTTTTTTGTAATATTTTTCTCATTTTTCGTAATTTTGTCCGATTTATTAGTAATTTTTTAGGTATTAGGGTTTTTTTATATTTCGGGGAATAAATGAAATTATAAAAATATATATAAAAACATCGATGCATTTAAGAATGACTTTGGAAGTAAATATGATTCTTTCATCTCTAGGTAATTAATGGCCGGTTTTTTTTTCTTATGACATTTAGTAGATCATGATTACAACATGAATTCTTTTTCGTAATATTGCAAAAAAAAAATTTGAGATATCCTTATTGGTGCACGGATGAGTATGAAATTCTATACATCGAAATTTTGGAAAACGAATCTTTTTCAATGCCGATAACGCTGAAAGTTTGCTAAAAGATTAAGACGCTTTGGTGTTAATGCGGGTTAAGATAAAATAAAAAAGAAAATTTTTTTATCAAACTCTCAACCAAATATGGACATTTACCCGCATTAACTGATTTTTCAAATTTCTTCTTCAATTTGCATATTTTTCTACTATACGAAGGCACATTCTATGCAACAATTGTGCATATGCTAAAAAACATTTATAAAATATAAAATTTTACAACTATATTTGAAAAATCTCATACAAAAATGTGTACGGACTCCCTTTAAGTCAAGATAAAATTTGGTCGCGAAAATAATGAAGCGAAAGACAGAAGTCTCTAAAAATCGTGTCTGTTTATTTTTCTCTCAAACTTTCGTAACTATCCTATTTTCAATTTTATAATTTATGATTTATACATGGCATTGACGTACACGTATCCTATACACGCGTATTTTCATTAAACGCAATTGAATTTTATTCAAGGGACACACAGAGACGCAAAAACGAAAGAGTCGATTTATTATTATTTTAACAAGAAAATTGGCGTAATCCCGTTTATCCGAACGAACAGCGAACAGCGCGCGCCTGTTTATTAACGTAGAGAGAGCACCAAAAAAAATGTAAATAAAGTAAATTCCAACACGTGTACTAACAGTAAAATAAACTCCTATTTTTTGTTTTCGCACACGCTCGCACACACGAACTGTACGAACGCAAACGCGCATCGACACTTCGACAAGAGAAAACAAAAATACGAGGCATAATTCACTTTGGGGGGGGGGGGGGGTGAGTGTGAAAATTTGCGAAAAAATATATATAAACCTTTTTCCGGAGGTAGCTATGCGAAAAAAAAGTATACATATATATATTTATTCGTGGTAGTAAAGCCTTTTTATCTATATACGTACTCGAAATTAATTATTTGCATGCGAGACAGTAGCTTTATTTTTAATACAAAACTTTTATGGAAATTGTGAAAGTCGTTTTTAAAGTCCCTACGAAATTACAACCGGAGCATTATCGTTTAGTCGTGCGGTGTAGCTTACGAGATTCTTTTCTATATATATATACACTTTTTATGCAGTACACGGAAGAGGGGGTATGTTTGTTTTAAACGATTGTATTTTTACGTTAGGGATGTTCTTTCTTTTTTTTTAATTCTTTTTTCTATTATCGCGATTAACACTGCAGCGATTGAATTTTTAGTTTAGGTATGTTTTTCTTTTATATATATTTATTTTTTTATTTTTACCGCTTTCATTCCCAGTGTCACCAAAAGAATATCAAATTATACAAATACTATTTATGTCGGACGGAGAAAATGGTCATTTGTTATTTTTTTTATAAACAAATGAATAAAATTAAAAAAAAACCTTGAATATCAGGTCTTTCGGCATGTTTTAAATAATATACCCAAATTTTTCCAGATTTTTAAATCTATAATTTGATTACAATTTTTGGGTTGAAAGTTTATTAATAATTACCGACTAAAAATTGTTTACTCAATTATTATTTAAAAAATGATTTATTCTTAAAAAAATCAAAACGTCAAGCTATTCCTTGTGTTTTAAGGTATCCATATAAATTTTGTTGAGATTTTTAATTCAATATTTTAGATATAATTTTTGGGTTAAAAGGTGCAGATTCCCGTAATTTGCGTCCGACATCGACCGTTATGGAAGTCAATAACAGAAAATTGTTACAATAAAATGTATGAATATACAGCGTGGTTTTATTGTGCTAATTTATTTTTCTAACCAATCCTTTTGATTATTTTTTAAATTATGCGATTGAGAAGTGTGTGTATAAAAATATTTTATTATTAGGAAAGTGATGTTTACAAGGTTTATGATATTTATAGCTAATAATTTAATTAGCGAAAGAAAATGCAATTTACCTACAGATATCTATGCAGTGTGTTAAAGACGTAACGGATACATCTTCGTTACCGATCATTTTACTACGTTATATTTAATGTATATAAATTTTTGTTTTTCATACAATTTTTTTTCGTTAACTGATAGTACATGCATTATTTTTACTAACATAATAATATTATTTTACGTTTACAAGGTACCGCAATTTTCATATCGATAAAGGCGGATCCTTGCATTTTCAAGTTCAACATAAAATAAATCTATAGACAAAAGTAAAATAATATAAGCGAGTCAAAAAATATTTTTTTATATTTTCAAAAAAGAGAAACTATAAGAACCACGAGAAAATTAAAATTCCAAATCTGGTAATAAATTTTTATTATCTATATGCTACTCGGCAAGTTCGACAATCTCAAAGTAATGAATCACCGGATACCGACTACCGAACAAGGTAATTGCCAATAATCGAGTCTTACCGAGCGATCGAGTTAATATAGATGTGTGTGCCTATCCCTCTTTCTCTCTCATACGTAACGCAAACACCACCGCGCCGTCTTGGTAAACAGATCATGCAAACGATTACGAATCGATAACTAATACGTATATAGAAATATATATATTTTTTCTCTCTCTTTTTTTTTAAACTAAATTTCATCGTGATAATAATTTATTTTATTATAATTTACCGTCAAACTTAATGAGGAAAAAAAAAATAAAGAAAAGTGAAACAAAAATTTTTATAGAACGTAGTGTATGAGATATAAAATTTCGATAAATTAGAGCAAACGGTTTTCCCCGGTGCCATTGTTCAAGTCAGTTTTACGACACGAGACAAATATCCGTTTTATATTTTCTATCGGTACAGGAAGAAAGGTTTCTTAGAGATGATTGAAACACGTCGGTCAGTATAATAAAATAAGAAAACGTACATTTTCATCCGATCGTTCCGTAGTTCATTCTCGTTTCGTTAACTGTAGCGTAGCGAATCTGATATAAAAAAAAAGATATGTTGATATATTGACATAATCGATGTATAATTTGTCATTGCAAGAGGCTCTACTTTTATCGACTTCAATAATTTTGAATTGGAAAATTAAGTTTAAAACTGATGGCAGGAACAGGGTAATTTTTGTAAAATGATAGTATTTAATAGTTAGAATTTCTTAGTAATTTAAGACGTGAGTTTCAAATTGCAGGGACCTACCTTTGCCAAATCTGAAATTGGCTTTAAACATTTAAAAATAATGTTTACAAAAAACGTTTAAAACGAACGGAATAATAAATTTTAAAGTGATATTACTGTCGGTAATACGGCATTTTCTTGAAATTGAATGAACAACAACCATGTCGATAAATGATGGGTAACTACACGATGTCCGATGAGTTGAGATTTTTCCAACGTTTCTTACCACATTTCGAATGATAATTAAAAATAAAATCCCAACGACCTTCCTTACACTTCAACAAAGATCGCTTATGCATTGTATTAAAAAACACTAAGGTAGATTCCTACTTACCGATCCAAACATCAACTGCTTAAAAAACAAGACAAAAAAGAAAACAAATCAAACGAACAAGACGACGCATTGCTATACAGTAGCTATTACGGATCAACGATGAAAATTGATCCGATACACAAACGCGATAAAAAAGAAACGAAGATACACGCGGAGTGGTACGCGTGACCCCTCGAAACGTTAATGGATAATAACCGAGTAGAACCGAGGTCTTAAAATTACAGGGCGCTCGGTTATAGGAGGATCTGTTTACGTCAAGGTAATTCGTTTCCTCTCTCCCTTACACTCCTTTTCAACCCTAACCTACCGACCTTTTCATCTCGCCTTCAATGGACAAAAATGTTGACCTCCTCCCCCCCCCTCCCTCCCTCCCTCCTCTAAACGTCTGTAATTACCGACGTAACCTTAAAACCGAAAACGCGTAAAGATAAATAAACGATGAAGGAATCGATGGGTACGATTAATCAATTATTTCGTTACCCCACGTCAATATTAGATGCAGTATTATACATTCACTTTCGTCAGGTGAAAGAGACGACAAGGACGAGGAGGACAGAGACACAGCTCGGAATTTAATTAATGAGTACGCCCCCGAGAGGTTCGACGGCTCGTTTGCAGCTCTGCGCACCGTATCCAAGATGAGGGGGAACCTCGTGTAACCGCAACGCGGGAAAGGCTCTGTTTGGACGGTACTGGTGGTATACTTCTCTGTCTATCTCCGTTCAACTAAACGAGCCCGAGTGAGATGACCTATACCGACGGAGGAAACGCGAGAGGAGAGGAGGGATTTACGTTAACGCGATACCAAATTTCTTTTAGACGATTTAATTTTAAGTTTACGTAACCCAGTGGCGCTTATCCTTGTTATAGTTTTCGGATGCGATACGGGATAAATATGTCAGATTTTTCTTTTCTTTGGAAATTTTAAACAGGGGTTCGAGCGAGTGTACGAGATAATTTGTAGGGATCAGTGTTTGTATCAATTCTTTGAAGAATCTACGATAGTTTGTGCAATTGTCGTAAACTGTGTCGAAAACATTAAGTAGATTAAGGCTATGCATTATGGTAATTACAGGGATCTACCTTTACCGACCCGACAACTATACTGGAAATATCGAAGAATTCAAAATAAATTAACGTATAAAATTTAATACACATCTGTAATAAACTCATGTTATGTCTTCTTAAGAAAAAATATTTTATAGATAATATTTAAGATTTATTAAATATAATATTTAATAGACATTTAAAAATCAAAAAAAAAGAATTCTGGTATATTATTAAAAGTTATTACAACGATCTGACGAAAAGAATATTTAAAAGAAACTATTTGTATATGTGTAAAAAATAAAATAATCGACATGGGAGAATACAGGATAATATTACAAAACCTGCTTTTATCGATCCCAAAAATAATGTTTAAAATGTTAAATTAAAAATCTAAAAAATTATTGAATATCGATAAGATCACGTACAACAATTTGACAGACGAGATCTATGCGAAAGTCATTTATTTTATTTATAAAATATAAAAAGTTTTTTAATTTTCAAGGATTGAAATGGATGTCGGATAACCTAAATAACAGAAATTTTCATTTATCAATCTAAAAAAAATAATAATAAATTCAAAGAAAGTACAATCACTCACTAATTAGTCAAAAGCAAAATACCTTTATTACTAAAAACCAAAAAAGTATAGCAGGTACATTAAAAATTAAAACATAACCTTAAATCACGTCATTCAAACATTACGTCATATGCACACCTATATATTAAATAAATGTAATTTTCTTTTCCAACAACCTTAAATTAATATCTAAAAATTTGACACACCTGAAGTTAAAAATTGAAAATATGCACTCCAGGTCATCTTAATTTTTTAAACTTCGATAAGAGCCAATTGACGTAATGTAAAGTTTTCTCGGCATGGTATACACACAGCAGTATAACATACTACTAAAGTGGACAAGACGTTCATAGAGTAAATGTATATATATATATATATATAAGAACATTGACGTGCACTCACCTCGACGAGAGTAATGAGGATGATGAAAAGGGGCGGCGGACAGCAGGTGTAGTGGTCGGCGTAGTACTTCCGATCGCGCTCCTCCGTTAGGAACTCGTCGCCGATCATCCGGACCATCCTGTGTAAAGTACGTCGATCACATTATTAAATGCATCTCTACTCGTCTTTTTTTATATTATCCAATAAAAACGAATTATCGTATTAAAAATTCTATACGCCCGTGTCCTCGAAAAAGGAAAAATTATGTTGCTTTTAACCTAGATTGCAAAATAATTTTTTGAATAGGTTTATTAATTAATTATGATTGCGAGGTAATTTTCGGAACAAAGTCACGCGTAAATGCGGATGGAAAAAAAAATGGAAGGAAGGAAGGAAGGAAGGAAGGGGATCCCCGTCTGTACAAGATGAAATTTATGAAAGAACACGGGGCTTTTGATGTTATACTGGCGAGAGGTGGAGAAATAAAATTACGAATTAATAAAAGAAGGTGGAAAAGTTTGCGCCTCGACGAACTAGTCAACAACTTTTCATTTTGAAATATTCGAAGGATCGTCTTTTACGTATACGTGTACATCGGCGTACATATACATGTATTTTCATTTTGATGGACAAAAAAATATTCATCTCGTTCTTATCACACTGGTATTGATGAATAATTTTAATATTTCATCAGAGATTTTTTTCATTGCGTCCTGGGATTTATCAATTCAACGTGTGGATGCATTTTGACTCGTTGAGTTATCGATTACGAAAAATGGTAATTAATATTTTTGTTATACGCGTGCAATCAGTTCTTTATTAATGTTATACAGGTATGAATTGTATAATATTCCTATAGGGACGGTATAAAAATTTGTCCATTCTTTAATGTTGTGAGGTTAGTTATAGCTCATTATTAGCAATTTTCTACCGATTTGAAATGTGTTCATTTTGAAATTGAATTAATTTATTAAATTATTCGTATCGTTGAAATACAGTTATGTTTGAACGAAGGATATTTTCAAGTATCTAAACTTATCAGCGAATAGTGTTTACTTAGTCATCTATGATCGAAGAATATCTTTGGACGCTGTACAAATATAAGCATTTTTTACCATTTATTTCAAATTCAATCACTTTTATTTGATTGATATAAATATCAATGAATATTATGTTGTTTGTTCATCAATGATCATCAATGTCTAAAATGATATTGTAATTGATCGACTATCAATGATAATTATATGATAATCAATGAAACCATAAATAATTATAGTGTTATATTCATTCATTAATAATGATCAACATCGCAAACAATAATATTATATTTATCCATCATCTATGATTAGCATCCAAGATGATATCTAAATGATAGTCAACATCAACAGATATATCGATATATTTTTTCATCGATGATCAACACCCAAAATAAAGTTTTATTCAATCATCAATGATCAATATTCTAAACAATCATGTTCAATTTTTTTTATTAATGTGCAACAACCAAAACACATTCATTCATTTGATCTTAATCAACTCCCAAAAGAATTATTCTGAAGACATTCGAATAAAAAGAAGAATCTGAGAATTTCACACAATTAATTATTAAAAATCCCACCTAAATCCTCGGTGGGAAATGAAGCTCGATTCTGGTATTACCTACATCTCTGGCAGACTTTTTCCACCCGCATTTTCACACAGTACCTCTTCTCTTGGTATTATGGACGTTCAAGTGAGTTATACGGCTATATCGCAATTATTCTATGGTTGAGCAGAGAGGAAAAAAGAGACACCATACGACTTTCTCAACGTCTTCGTTTGTTTTTTCCCCTTTTTATAATAATACGCGAAAGACTGACGGGGGTATATAGTCGTGGTAGTAGGACCCTTTCGTGCAGCGGTTGAATATCTTGCCGTTTTACGATCCGAGGGAGCTTTGATATTTCATCGGCTATACACGAGACGCGGAAGTTGCTCGTAAACATTCTTCTTCCCCTCGTTCTTTTGTTACCTTCTCCATGTGTACAAGGGAAATGATCCTATCCTCGCGTTCTTCTTCTTCTTCTTTTTTTTTTGTTCTCTTCCTTCCCGTTGACTTTTTATATTCCACGCGATTTAGAGGTTGATAGCGCGCGCGCGGTGGTGTGTCCGTTTCGATGTTTTTGGAAAATTTGAAAATGACGAACACCGTTCGATCGTGTAAGCTCGATATTTTTTTCGTCATCTCAAAAATGATTACATTTGTTTAGAAAAGAAAATCATTAGAACCCGTAGATGCGGTATCGCCCGTTAGTATCCCAATTAACCAAAGTGTTTGCATACACACATACACACACACACGACACACGTTGTGGTAATTGAGGTCAACGTGAAAAAATTGCATCATCATCGCGTTATATTTATTTTCATAATGGATCCAGGGGCGCATTCATCGAACATTTAGAGCGTTTCAATTTTGACGCGTGTCCTCCAAAAGGAGGGAACCGAGCTTAAAAAGGGATCGATGAGAAATGGCTTGATGTTGCTTTTAAGAACGGTTAGGCTGTGAACTTTCTCGGGTTAATTTTAGCACGTACACGACCTGATAAAATGACTGAAATAATTGAAAAAAATAATAATAATTATAATAATAAAAATAAAAGTAAAATACAAACTAATCGATCTTAGTTGATAACTGAAGGATTATTCGTAGCTAGATGCACACGTGAATTTCCGAAAGTATAGTTGGATTTCCAAATAAGGCGAGACACACACATGCACATTGTAGTGTATGTACTTTTCGCGAGATTAAATTTCGCGCGAGTTGGTAAAAAGCCGCGAAGAGAAAATGAATAAAACCAAGTAGAGAGAAGAAGAAGTAGTAGTAGTGAGGGAGGGAGAGAGAAAGAGAGAGAATAGAATCCACAGTCTCGGGTGTCTGGCGCGTGTCTCGACTTCGTATTGTTTGCCCAAGGGGATAACGGGCTAGCTGACTCGCCTCACCTCTCCACCACCCACGCGGACCCGGGGATAAATGCGATCTCGAGAAAACTGCCTTACGCTTGGGAGGCCGTGAAATTGCGACGTCTTACATACGTATATACATGTATATATATATATATATATATATATATATATATATATTCGACGAATTTTCAGATGTAGGTGTCGCTACTTCGAATTTTTAAACGAGCTTTGTCCTGTTCCCTTCTTTTTAGATACTATTCCATTTAACTCCGGTAGGACAATTTTGGAAGTCGATTATATTTATGTTACTTCAAATACGTTTTTGATTAGAAATCCTGCTAGAAATTTCCACTTGTTATTAGAAATTATGATGAATTTTTATTCAGGAATTTTGTCTATTTATGAATTTAATTTATGAAACACCCTGGTATCAATTTTTACGAGTTCATTCGAATTTTCCAAGATTTATTTTTATTTATCTTACTTCTCTTTTTTATATTATATTTTATTTACTAAACAAGATAGAAATTTTACCAAATTTAGGTTCATCATAAGGATTTAGCCAAATTATGACGTGAATTGTCTAGTGTTTTTTTTTAATTTATTTTAGTTCATCAGGATGCTTATTGGCTATAAACTTCAGAATTTTTCTTTATTCCAAAAATATTTGGTTTGAAACGATTGTAGAAAAAAATTTACCAATTTTTGGCAAAACGTTGCTATATATTGCCCAAATTATGGGAAATTTTCTATTAGTTTTTTAAAACTTAATGACGATGATAGTTGTCTTTCACCCTTCTTTGTTGATTTAAAAATTAAAAGGATTATTATTTAATTTCTTGAGGGTTAGGTAGGTTTCGTAATGTAAATAAGAAAATTTTTTAGGTTATCTGTACCATGTTTTGTTGGTAAAAATTGCCAACCTCCTCAGGCCTATTAATTTGAGAATAATCTCATAATATTTTTAAGCATAATTTACTCCTCCAAATTATTTAATTAATATTAATTTATTTGTAAAACTTTTTTTAACAATATCTTCTCGAAAATCCTCTTAGAAATCTTACTACTTTCTTTTTGACATTTTTCACTAAAAAAATTATGCTAAAATTTACTTTGAAGCACGCACGTTTTCCTGATCTCCTTAAGTAAGACACAGTTTGCACATTCTCTTTCAAATAGCATTGTGATCATTTATATTTCAATATAAATTATAATTGAATAGCTGTATATATCGATCGATAAATCACCGTGCACATCAACTCGCGCGCGCGATTGTAGAAACGGATTTAAATATAATTCAATACGAAAGGGAAATTATGATTTATGCTCAAGTTTAACCAGATTCGCCGCCACCCAAATTATTTTGTTTCGAAACGATATTATACAAATATCCCACGTAATGAATAAAGTTTCAAAAAAAAAAAAAAAAAAAAGAAAAAAATATATTCACCCTTCTTGACAATAAGATTACTTTGCGTTTCCCCACTCCTCGACGCCGTTCGTAAACTTATTCATTTTCCCACGAAACGTAATTTATCATTCCGTTGGAAAGTTAAAGCGGAGGAAAAAAAAATTATTTTTGTTTTTCAACCTGCTCAAGCGGCAGGAGGTATATTTCCTTTAAATTCACGGTATATATATATATATATAAGAACCCTTTTAGATTAGAAATAATCGCGCACGATCGCGCTTTCCGTCCGCGAAAACGATTCCAGACACGCTTTTCACGCACGAGTTGAAAATTTCGCGGTAAAAAAAAAAATATTTGACCGTCATCGATGAGCCATTTTTTTTTACTATTCTCGATGTGAATTTTATTCGGTCGAGCTGCTGAGGGTTTTCTTTTTATGCCCGATCTCATCGCCCTTGGTGTAATAAGCCGAAAACTTCATATTTTTACACACTCGCGAAAACGATATCGCTGAAAGTTATCGTTGTACAAAAATATTTCACGGTACGCGAGAGCTGCTTATTCAAAAAAAAAAAAAATAAAATAAAATAATACTCATCGTAAAAATATTAAATTAACAACGCACTCTCCTTCTCGCGTTTCGATTTTTGTTTTAAAATTCATATTTTCCTTTATGGCAATTACCGGCGAAATGTAATGTTACTAAAATAAATTTAAATATTTCTTTTTTCTTTAATATAATTTCCTTTTCCTGTACAGCGTTCGTATACGTTTGTAATGTGGGTTAATTCATTTAACAAATTTCAATGAAAATTTAATAAAGACGATAAAAAAAAAGAAATATTACCGTATAATCTTCGTTTAAAATCGTACGACGGAACCTTTAGTTTATCAGGATAAAAAATTTTGTTAAAATTTTATCGAAAAAGTTTGAACGCGGTATACGACTCTATTTCCTGTGCATCTTTGCACAATTTGAAAGTTAATTTCGACAACCTCTCGTGCACGTTATGCTCATTTAAGAGGGTATCGGTCATGTATTGCAGGGATTTATCATTATCGATATTCAAATAAAAAATTTAATAATTTTTAAATATTGAATCTAAAAAGACTTAATAAATTTAATTAAAAAACTGAATAATTATTCATTCGATTAAATTTAATAAATTTAAAGAAAAACGGAAGTCTGTTTTTAAAAAAAAAAAATTATTAAATAAATAAATACATTGTGGATAATGAGCATTATCGGTAACTTGAAAATTATGAATTTAAAAATTAGTAAAATTTTTGGTACATTGTTAAGAATTAAATAGATATGTATTCGATGGATAACTTTAAAATCAAGTTTAACAATTTAAAAAAAATAAAAATAAATACTTAAAAAAGAATCCTAATTGATAAAGACTCTTGTATTACTCAATATCGAAAGGACAGTGCCGTACGGACATTTAATATATTTAAAAATTTATTTATTTATTTATTCAACCAAATAAAATTACAAACGTGTAAACGAGATAAATTAATATTATCTGTACATACAAAATTTATAAAATTAAATAAATTAAATAATAAATATGTGCAGGGTAAATAAATTTGTATCCCAACTTTAAATATATTTGCAAATTATGGTTGTACAAAGAAAAAAAAAACATTTTAAGTACTCTCTATAAGCTTTCTTTCTTTCTGATCAAATTTTTTTATCTGCACGTTTTGTTACTTTGAATAGTTAAAATAATTTATATGAATATTTATTTTTTTTAATTTCGTTAAATCACTCGTGATTCTTACGTAAATAATGGTAAACATCTAAACATTCTTTAAAAACGTTTTTTTTTAACCTAATTAGTTGCTCATACGTATTCACGCTCAAAATACCAATGCCGAAAAATATATAATGTTCACGTAAATAATTTAAATAACTAATGTATTAATGAATATATTGTAATTTTAATAATCCTATAAACAAAAATCGCGTAAAAGCCCTCCTCCTTCTTAAATTACTATACCTCAGTTGCTAAGCGTGCACATGTATATATATGTGCGTAGGTTTCAAAAAGTGTAAGAAAGAAGCCTTAGTATATATATATATATTTTTTTTCCCCGCGTCTCTGTGAACCGAGTAGGGAAGAAGAAGGAAATTGACTTCTGGCAGGTACGACACGTGCTCGGACTATACCATGGCACCCATAAGCTCGTAAACGAGTCTTGGCTTTTCCTTTCATTCCTCAAGACCAGAGAACTGCGCTACCTCATAAAAAAGCCTCGCGAAATTGTCAAACTCAAACTTCCTTCTACTCCTCTTTTTTAACTCGTTATTTCTTCTTCTTCTTCTCTCTCACTTTTTTTTTTACCTTCTGTTCGTCCGATTACGATACAAGCGTGAAAAATAAAATTCCATAAATGTTAATTTCGGGACGTTGTTCTTTACGAAGAAAAAAAAAGGAGTTGAAGAGAAATTAAAAGTTTACCGAGCCGTTGAAAATAAAAATTTAATCTTCAAAGCTAAACGATATTATTATTATTGTTATTGTTGTTCCCCCTCCCACCTCATTTTATTTTTTAGCAAGCTATAGTGAAGGATCGTAAAAAAAACCTTGGTGAAATTGTCGGTCCTCGTCTATTTCCCCCTATTTTTTTTTTTTGCTTTCTATTCTTTTTTTTTACGACCTGTTTCGTTCTTTATGACTAATTGCACTTGGCCCCCTTTGTGTGTGTCTGTGTTTTTTCTTCGTCTTTCAAGTTTCACTACTTGGGTATTACAGCGATTTCGGAAAAAACAATTGCTCACTTAACACGCGTACCTTTTTTTTTGCGTTGTTGTTCTCTCCCTTTTTTCGTAATTGATCTTAACGCGATACGTATATACGTTTACGTTAAACCGAAATTAATTTCCAACCCTGAAAATCGCGTTAGAGTGTTAAAATTGAAAATTTGGAGAAATAAGTGTGGACAGGATTTTAAGCGTGTGTAGGGATGGGATAGAGTGATATTTTGTAAGAAAAATGTTTATGTTGTTAATTTTCAGGCGAAATAATGAAGTCTAACACAAAATTTTGGTAGAATTAATTAATTTACATTTTTTTAAAATGTCAAAGAGCCTAATTAAGTAAACTTTGGAAAAAAAAAGAATTTTTAGTTTTTTGAACTTATTTTTAATTAAGTAATAATTAATTCAATTTATTATCATCAACACAGCGTTTCATCTGCTTGGCATAGTCCAGGCGCTATTTTATTAACGCAATGTACATTTAAAGTGCAAGTTTTTGAAACCCCAATAAAAAATTAAAATAATTTTAAATTAAAAAATAAATAAAATTTGTCGATGAATTTGCCTGATTGTAGAAATGATTATTTATGCACTTATTTAAACTTTAGCATTTTTTTTAGTATATTTAAATTTGATTTTGGATATATAAGATGTACTATCTTTTAAATAAAGCTTTCAATACGTTTTAAAAGAAATTTCAAATAAAAATATTGAATAGTTCATTTTTTTTATAACAATTGGTGTGGAAAGCCAGGGTTAATAAAAAAAAGACATAAACTTTCAACTCAAACATCTTGATTAAATTATCAATGTAAAAATCTGGAAAAATTTTTGGGTGTATTGTTTAAAACATGCCTAAATGCCTGCAGTTCTGGATTATTTTTAAAATTCATTTTATTGTTTATAAAAAAAATATCCATATTTTCGGAGTCGTAGCACGTACTTAAAGAATTTTATCATAAAAAAAATTTCTTCATTAATAACAAAAAAAAAATACACCTATTATCAAAGCTTCGACATCTCGTAAACCGGTAAGGAAATGGATTTCCCTATATTATTTATTATTCTTAAAGAAAAAAAAAATATTTTTTTATTCACGAAAGCCTATACAAATTCACACACAGGAGCTACGATTTATCAACATCTCTACTTTTTTCCTACCCCTCAGCGTACAATCGGTGACGCGCAACTTTCACACCCCTTGAAAGAACCGATTGACTGAGCGCACCGACACGTGAATCGATAAGAGCCACCTCTTCTAAAAAAAAAAATAGAAGAAAAAGAAAAAAAAAAGTTGAGATGCAACTTTCTACCTTTAAGGGTAAGGAGAGGGATGGACAGTTTCTTTCAATCGTGTACTTTCGAAGGCATAAACTCGATGTAAAATAGCTTTTTCTATATCCCGGTCACGCGGGGACTTTCGAATTAGTTTATATGGATTTTTAAGCACCACGTTTCCTCTTATGTAAAGGATAAATTTTTTTGCCCCTTTAACTACACCTGATTTAAATATGTAAAAAAAATTAAGGGACAGATACGAACATATATATATATATATATTTGAATATTAAAAAATTAAAATGTTTCTCCGTATTATTATATTAATATAATCCATACACTATAATGAAATTGAAGAGTATTGTTGAAACGGAGAAATAATTTTATTTACTTTTCTTTTCAAATGCATATCACAACTGATGTAATGTAAATGTAATACACGTCGGAAAAGAGTAAACACATCGAGTTGTTTAAATTAATTAAAATTTCCCAAAAATGTAAACATATACAAATTCATATATTAATTATGATAATTGACATTTATCATTATCGTTTTTGGAAATCACAAATAAGCATTTCTTGAGTTAACAACTATTTTTAGAAATGGTAAAAATATGGTAACAATTTTTAATACTTAGAAAAGTGGAACGCGAGAAGATTAAATGTTACTTAAAATGGGTTAGTTATAATGCACAAAGCATATTAATACGAGTGCTTTTAAAAATAAGAATATAATTAAAATAAATTAATAAAAATAATGAATGGACAAAAAAAATACATTTTAAATGGGTTAGCGTTATGAATATGCTTTTAGTATTTAAAATCGCATACATTTTGTTAGTCGAGCTATATGAATTATATCAGACGATTTTGTATAAAATCCTTTTTTTCTTGTAATAAAATTATTTTATTTTATATATATACATATAAATATATTTTGTTAATATATAAAACAAATAGAGTTTATAAAATGTACATATAGTCTAACCTCAAATATGCAAAAATTCAGTAACAACAACACTATTTCAAAAGCGTAAAGGTCGATATTCATCATGTTATACAAAACTAAAATGTACGTTCAAAATATACTTCAAAATAAAATACAAACGTAAAATATATATGAAAAAAGTAGAATGTGTTGTATTCCATGTTTCTATTTTACAAAAAAATAAAATTTTGTGTTTGTACTTTAGAAAAGTGAAAAAGTATATAAGTGAGGGAAAATATCTGCTTTTGGAAAGTATGGAAATTTCATTATTTATATCACAAAAATATAAAATTTCATTTCGATATTCTATAAGTAGAAAAAGGTAATTCAATCTTTAGGTAAAAGTAGGAACATCCAACTTTATGTTTAAAAAAAATTATTACTTTCCTACTTTCCGAATGTAGGAACGGATTACCAATATCTATTTTTTAATACATCAGAATGAAATTTATGCTCTTGTAAAGTTGGAACACCGAAATTTTTATTTATCAATGGTAGAAATTACCATTTCTATACTGTTAAGAATATAGGAATGGAATTTCATACTTTTGTAAAGAAGGAACATAAAACTTTTTACTTTTTAAAAATAGAAATGACCGTTACTTACTTTTTGAAATATATAGACGGATTTTTCTAATTTTGTAAAGAAGGAACATGGAACTGTATACAATTCTAAGGTAAAAATTATCGTTTTCATTTATTCAAAATTATAGGAATGGAATTTCATACTTTTGTAAAGAAGGAACATCGGGATTATTTTACTTTTCAAAGGTAGGAAATACCATTTCCATACTTCTGAAACTACGGGAATGGAACTTTATCCTTTTATAAACCAAGAGAAGTGCAAGACATTCCCAAAAACATAACCTACACTGTTATACCCTTTCTCTCGTTCAATATTCACGCCTTAAAGGTTACTTTGCACGTTCACCCAAAAACAAATGTAAATTAAAATAATTTTCCACGACGGAGAAAAAAAAACCCCAGAAAAACGAGGCAACTTGAAATTACTTGAAGAGAGAGAATGTGAGAGAGAGAGAGCCCCGAAAGTTCAAGAATAATACATTACTTAAAATTAATATTCATTAAAACAATATCTCGCGAATGTATATACATTCCATTTGAAAACGCAACAAAGTTTCCACACCGCACTCGGTAACAAAGTTAGGAATATCAGCGTCATAGCTAAACAACCATCCTCTCTCTCTCTCTCTCTCTCTCTCTCGACTTCCGCGGTTGACGCGAATAAGGGGAAATATCCAGCATTTAAAACATTAATAGTGTATATATACGTAATTACGCGTTTAAAGAAAAAAAACGAGCGTGTTCTCTTAAGACCACTCGTTTCGATTAATCTACCGGTGTGTGGGTGACCCTAATCTTTGTTCAACTCGGAAAGAGAGAGAAAAAAGGAGCTTTTTTTACTTTCTTCCTTTTCTCTTTCGTTTAAAATGCACTTCTTTGACGACGAGTGAAGCTTATTTTAATAATCTATGTATTGTGCTTTCACAAAAAAAAACGTACCGTACTTGTCTCTCCATGATGCGTAATTACGAACGAGTAATCTTTATTTATCGTAGTTTTCTTTTTATTTTCGTTCGCGACCTGATGATTTACAAAAATTGTAAATTATCGGGATATACGCGTGTCGAGTAGTCGAATGGCCACGCGGCGAATCCTGTAAATCAGGTATTTCTTTTTTTTCCCTCCCCCCTTTTCCGAGATCCATTAATCCGACCTAACCTCTTTTTCTTGCGTAATTTCACCTAAAACTAAAAAGAGAGAGAGAGAGAGAGAAGATAGAAAAAGGACGCTCGAGCAATGAATTCGTTGGTCGAACCGCCATTATTCGGTAGACGAAAAAAAAAAAAAAAACGAAGAAAGAAAGAAGAAGAGACACACACACATACACGGTAGCGACGGCGATCGTTAAATCGAGATAAGAGAAAACTAAAAGCTGTCTCGTTCCCGGGACCAAAAAAAGAAAACGACCAGCAATTTTCTTCGTTGGTGCGGTACACACATATATATAGAAAGAGACCGAGAGAATGAGAGAGGGCGAGAGAGAACGTACCGGGGGAGAACTACTAATTGCGAAAAAGTTCGATTCGTCGATTCGCTGACAGAGCTGTAAAAAAGGATTTGTTTAGCGTGGCATGGAAAGGATTTTCTTATAAAAATTACTCTCTGACCTGGCACCTTTAAAAAAATTACTACGACAACGTCGTCGCAATTGGGACGATTATGCGTTTGATAGGTTAATTTTCATCGAACGTCAAAAAAATTTTTTCATCTCGATATCTACTATTGTAAAGATTACTATTATCTTCCTTTTTTTCTAATACGTATTTTATATTTAAGTATTTACGAGTAAGTAACTTGATTTTACTGTGACGCAACACCTTGAAATTGCGATTATTTTAATTTTGGTTCGAACGGCCGATACGTCGTCACAAATTTTAATGTGATAACACATCGAACGTTCAAATTTTACCGTGACATCACATTAAAATTATGATAATTACGAGTTGTTAGATTATTTTTGATCAAACAGATTACGAGTTCTTTTTATTCTGAATATTTCCCATATACACGTAGCAACACTTGTTCGACAAAAGTTAATTAAAAAAAATCATAATTGTCAAATCGAATAGATCATAAAATCTACCGTGATATCACGTGTAAAAATAGTGAGGTTCACGACTTTATAGATGAATTACTCATTACAAATATATCCAAATATGTTATCGCATAATACAGTCCTAAAAAAAATTGTTAGATTAATTCACGTTGTTAATGTTGATTAACTACTCTGCCTCTTTATACGTAGAGAGACACAAAGGAGGCGCGATTTAAATTTTCGGGAAATAAAAATTAACGTAATATCTCTTACGAATCAATAAATTTGTGGCTCGGCAGTAGCATTGTAATCTCTCCCGAGAGAGGAGAAAATGAGGTTACAACGAACAAAAAAGGTAGCCCGATAAAACAGGCGACAATCCTATACGAATCGATGATACGGATATTTCATTACCATTCGAAAAAAAAAATAAATAAAGCTATTGTTTATGGAACAACGACGAGGAGGTTAAACGGTAATATCGCGTAATAATAAAGTAAACATTATACGGTATTACCACATCGAAAAAGTATTGCATCATCGTATGTGTGTGTGTATATAAAATTTAAGGAGTTTATATAGATACACACACACACACACATAGATGCATTAGAGGCCGGCTATACCAAACACGCGAACAACAAATTTCCTTGAACTTATATTATTATTGTGAATCGTGCCGTCTCCTCTCCTCCGCATGAATACATAAATGGAAACGGGGTTAATCCAGCTGCTGCTACTGCACTTTCAAAGGTTGCAGAGATTATGATGAGGAGGAATAAGCGAAGAAGAAGAAAAAAATAAATAGAGAAGTAAATATGAAAAATCCACTTGAAATATATGAATTATATTATATAAACGAGGGGGTACCTCCCTTCTTTTTTTTTTTTAATATTCGAGACAAGTCAAAGTACCGTGCGATTTTTAATAACATCTTATTCTTTAAAAGGGTGAGGAAAAAAAAAAGAAATAGGAACAATTACACATTTTCCTTTTTCACAATCAATTCCGAAGGATTTGACGACTAGTCGTCCTCGGTGACACCATCCAGTTGGATTAACCCCTTATAATAATGAAATTCCGTACGACCTCGTAAAAATAGGAGACGAGGGAGCAGATCTCGCGCTCTCGCGTGGCAATCAAAATTTTAATGCAAAGTATGAGTTATAAATTCCCACTCGTTTCGTCGCCCTCTCTTCTTCGGGTATAAGGACCCCGAGATGAAAGTCAAAATTAGTCGAGGATCCATAGGGTAGAAGAAAAATTGTGAGTGTGTGCGCGCGCGTGTGTGTGTGTGTCAAAGAGAGAAAAATGTGCGCGCCTTTACTTGGCTCAGCGTGGAGAATCTTCGAGAGAGAGAGAGACGAACCGAAAAAGAGGAAACGATAATAATAATAAAGAAAGAAGTATCGACGGTACGGATGGGTAGGAGTAGAAGAAAGGTTTGATCAAAGAAGCGAATGCTCCACCTTTCGCTCTGCGTCTTTGAAACATCGATACATCCGCAACGTCTTGTTCCATATTCAGATATTGCGCATGGCTTGACGAAAAAACTTTTTTCATCTCGATATCTACTATTGTAAAGATTACTATTATCTTCCTTTTTTTCTAATACGTATTTTATATTTAAGTATTTACGAGTAAGTAACTTGATTTTACTGTGACGCAACACCTTGAAATTGCGATTATTTTAATTTTGGTCGAACGGCCGATACGTCGTCACAAATTTTAATGTGATAACACATCGAACGTTCAAATTTTACCGTGACATCACATTAAAATTATGATAATTACGAGTTGTTAGATTATTTTTGATCAAACAGATTACGAGTTCTTTTTATTCTGAATATTTCCCATATACATGTAGCAACACATGTTCGACTAAAGTTAATTCAAAAAAATCATAATTGTCAAATCGAATAGATCATAAAATCTACCGTGATATCACGTGTAAAAATAGTGAGGTTCACGACTTTATAGATGAAATTACTCATTACAAATATTCCAAATATGTTATCGCATAATACAGTCCTAAAAAAATTGTTAGATTCATTCACGTTGTTAATGTTGATTAACTACTCTGCCTCTTTATACGTATAGAGAGACACAAAGGAGGCGCGATTTAAATTTTCGGGAAATAAAATTAACGTAATATCTCTTACGAATCAATAAATTTGTGGCTCGCAGTAGCATTGTAATCTCTCCCGAGAGAGGAGAAATGAGGTTACAACGAACAAAAAAGGTAGCCCGATAAAACAGGCGACAATCCTATACGAATCGATGATACGGATATTTCATTACCACTTCGAAAAAAAAAAATAAATAAAGCTATTGTTTATGGAACAACGACGAGGAGGTTAAACGGTAATATCGCGTAATAATAAAGTAAACATTATACGGTATTACCACATCGAAAAGTATTGCATCATCGTATGTGTGTGTGTATATAAAATTTAAGGAGTTTATATAGATACACACACACACACACATAGATGCATTAGAGGCCGGCTATACCAAACACGCGAACAACAAATTTCCTTGAACTTATATTATTATTGTGAATCGTGCCGTCTCCTCTCCTCCGCATGAATACATAAATGGAAACGGGGTTAATCCAGCTGCTGCTACTGCACTTTCAAAGGTTGCAGAGATTATGATGAGGAGGAATAAGCGAAGAAGAAGAAAAAAAATAAATAGAGAAGTAATATGAAAAATCCACTTGAAATATATGAATTATATTATATAAACGAGGGGGTACCTCCCTTCTTTTTTTTTTTAATATTCGAGACAAGTCAAAGTACCGTGCGATTTTTAATAACATCTTATTCTTTAAAAGGGTGAGGAAAAAAAAGAAATAGGAACAATTACACATTTCTTTTTTCACAATCAATTCCGAAGGATTTGACGACTAGTCGTCCTCGGTGACACCATCCAGTTGGATTAACCCCTTATAATAATGAAATTCCGTACGACCTCGTAAAAATAGGAGACGAGGGAGCAGATCTCGCGCTCTCGCGTGGCAATCAAAATTTTAATGCAAAGTATGAGTTATAAATTCCCACTCGTTTCGTCGCCCTCTCTTCTTCGGGTATAAGGACCCCGAGATGAAAGTCAAAATTAGTCGAGGATCATAGGGTAGAAGAAAAATTGTGAGTGTGTGCGCGCGCGTGTGTGGTGTGTGGTCAAAGAGAGAAAAGTGTGCGCGCCTTTACTTGGCTCAGCGTGGAGAATCTTCGGAGAGAGAGAGAGACGAACCGAAAAAGAGGAAACGATAATAATAATAAAGAAAGAAGTATCGACGGTACGGATGGGTAGAGTAGAAGAAAGGTTTGATCAAAGAAGCGAATGCTCCACCTTTCGCTCTGCGTCTTGAAACATCGATACATCCGCAACGTCTTGTTCCATATTCAGATATTGCGCATGGCTGACGAAAAAACTTTTTTCGCCTAATGAAAAAGAACCGTTTTTCTTATATATACATATACGGGATCTAGTGGAATTTTTGTTAATGCAAAAGGAGGGTTGTCGTTACGGAATTTAGAGGAATGTTCGTTCATCTTGTTTTTTTTAATATACATTTCGAGGTTACGATTAGTGACATAGCGATTTTTAATGACAATTAACAATTTTTTTATAGGTTAGAACTACCGATTTTTTTTTATCTAAACAAATATATGTTACCATTTCTAGACGAAATTATTCATTTTTTAGTAGATTATACATGAGCGCACGATTTTCTGTGTATACTATTTAAATAATCACCAGTTCTAACTAATAAAAGAAAGATCATTTCTAAAGAAATTTGTCCAATTTTTGGAGGTTATGCTAGTATTTTTTTTCGAAAAAAAAAGGTTTGACAAAACCAGTGGTATAAAAAGAAGTTCCTAACTTTAAGAGAAATCAACCCATTTATTTTTCAATATTTTGAGGTTAAGCATAGGAACCATATAGGTTACAACTACCGAATTTTAAAAGTCTTTTTTACAAAAAAAATTATATATTCTGAAAACATTTAAATTCTTTATAATAACCCTATTAGTCAATTTCGTCTAACATTTGATTCGCCGTCCTTACAAGAAAACAAGAAACTATCCACGCAAATAATTATTACACTGAGAGACCAGTTCACGTAAAAATTACTATATTCTTCATGGAATTGAGGCAACAAACTCACAATAATGAGGAATTGCGCTATGCACATGGTAATATTTGCTATATGTTTCCCAATTTATGGAATTATTTTCCTCTAAATATTACAATATAACATAGTAAAAATTTAAATAATAAATATAAGAAAGGTGGTTATCAAATAGTAAATAAATAAATTAATAAAATAACCCGAATTTATATTCAAATTTTACTAAACTTAATAGCAAAATTTAATGTATTTTAAAAATTAAGAGAAACTTTCGCCTTATTTGTATAAACTAGAATAGTAAAATTTTCATATCCAGCATAGTAAAAATTATGCAGACCAAGTGCCAGCCGAAAAATAACCCGAATTTATATTCAAATTTTACTAAACTTAATAGCAAAATTTAATGTATTTTAAAAATTAAGAGAAACTTTCGCCTTATTTGTATAAACTAGAATAGTAAAATTTTCATATCCAGCATAGTAAAAATTATGCAGACCAAGTGCCAGCCGAAAAATAACCCGAATTTATATAGATACACACACACACACACATAGATGCATTAGAGGCCGGCTATACCAACACGCGAACAACAAATTTCCTTGAACTTATATTATTATTGTGAATCGTGCCGTCTCCTCTCCTCCGCATGAATACATAAATGGAAACGGGGTTAATCCAGCTGCTGCTACTGCACTTTCAAAGGTTGCAGAGATTATGATGAGGAGGAATAAGCGAAGAAGAAGAAAAAAATAAATAGAGAAGTAAATATGAAAATCCACTTGAAATATATGAATTATATTATATAAACGAGGGGGTACCTCCCTTCTTTTTTTTTTTTTAATATTCGAGACAAGTCAAAGTACCGTGCGATTTTTAATAACATCTTATTCTTTAAAAGGGTGAGGAAAAAAAAAAGGAACAATTACACATTTTCTTTTTTCACAATCAATTCCGAAGGATTTGACGACTAGTCGTCCTCGGTGACACATCCAGTTGGATAACCCCTTATAATAATGAAATTCCGTACGACCTCGTAAAAATAGGAGACGAGGGAGCAGATCTCGCGCTCTCGCGTGGCAATCAAAATTTTAATGCAAAGTATGAGTTATAAATTCCCACTCGTTTCGTCGCCCTCTCTTCTTCGGGTATAAGGACCCCGAGATGAAAGTCAAAATTAGTCGAGGATCCATAGGGTAGAAGAAAAATTGTGAGTGTGTGCGCGCGCGCGTGTGTGTGTGTGTCAAAGAGAGAAAAATGTGCGCGCCTTTACTTGGCTCAGCGTGGAGAATCTTCGAGAGAGAGAGAGACGAACCGAAAAAGAGGAAACGATAATAATAATAAAGAAAGAAGTATCGACGGTACGGATGGGTAGGAGTAGAAGAAAGGTTTGATCAAAGAAGCGAATGCTCCACCTTTCGCTCTGCGTCTTTGAAACATCGATACATCCGCAACGTCTTGTTCCATATTCAGATATTGCGCATGGCTTGACGAAAAAACTTTTTTTCGCCTAATGAAAAAGAACCGTTTTTCTTATATATACATATACGGGATCTAGTGGAATTTTTGTTAATGCAAAAGGAGGGTTGTCGTTACGGAATTTAGAGGAATGTTCGTTCATCTTGTTTTTTTTAATATACATTTCGAGGTTACGATTAGTGACATAGCGATTTTTAATGACAATTAACAATTTTTTTTATAGGTTAGAACTACCGATTTTTTTTTATCTAAACAAATATATGTTACCATTTCTAGACGAAATTATTCATTTTTTTAGTAGATTATACATGAGCGCACGATTTTCTGTGTATACTATTTAAATAATCACCAGTTCTAACTAATAAAAGAAGATCATTTCTAAAGAAATTTGTCCAATTTTTGGAGGTTATGGCTAGTATTTTTTTTTTCGAAAAAAAAAAGGTTTGACAAAAACCAGTGGTATAAAAAGAAGTTCCTAACTTTAAGAGAAATCAACCCATTTATTTTTCAATATTTTGAGGTTAAGCATAGGAACCATATAGGTTACAACTACCGAATTTTAAAAAGTCTTTTTTACAAAAAAAATTATATATTCTGAAAACATTTAAATTCTTTATAATAACCCTTTAGTCAATTTTCGTCTAACATTTGATTCGCCGTCCTTACAAGAAAACAAGAAACTATCCACGCAAATAATTATTACACTGAGAGACCAGTTCACGTAAAAATTACTATATTCTTCATGGAATTGAGCAACAAACTCACATAATGAGGAATTTCGCTATGCACATGGTAATATTTGCTATATGTTTCCCAATTTATGGAATTATTTTCCTCTAAATATTACAATATAACATAGTAAAAATTTAAATAATAAAATATAAGAAAGGTGGTTATCAAATAGTAAATAAATAAATTAATAAAATAACCCGAATTTATATTCAAATTTTACTAAACTTAATAGCAAAATTTAATGTATTTTAAAAATTAAGAGAAACTTTCGCCTTATTTGTATAAACTAGAATAGTAAAATTTTCATATCCAGCATAGTAAAAATTATGCAGACCAAGTGCCAGCCGAAAAATAACCCGAATTTATATTCAAATTTTACTAAACTTAATAGCAAAATTTAATGTATTTTAAAAATTAAGAGAAACTTTCGCCTTATTTGTATAAACTAGAATAGTAAAATTTTCATATCCAGCATAGTAAAAATTATGCAGACCAAGTGCCAGCCGAAAAATAACCCGAATTTATATTCAAATTTTACTAAACTTAATAGCAAAATTTAATGTATTTTAAAAATTAAGAGAAACTTTCGCCTTATTTGTATAAACTAGAATAGTAAAATTTTCATATCCAGCATAGTAAAAATTATGCAGACCAAGTGCCAGCCGAAAAATAACCCGAATTTATATTCAAATTTTACTAAACTTAATAGCAAAATTTAATGTATTTTAAAAATTAAGAGAAACTTTCGCCTTATTTGTATAAACTAGAATAGTAAAATTTTCATATCCAGCATAGTAAAAATTATGCAGACCAAGTGCCAGCCGAAAAATAACCCGAATTTATATTCAAATTTTACTAAACTTAATAGCAAAATTTAATGTATTTTAAAAATTAAGAGAAACTTTCGCCTTATTTGTATAAACTAGAATAGTAAAATTTTCATATCCAGCATAGTAAAAATTATGCAGACCAAGTGCCAGCCGATTGTCAGTTAGGTTAGGTGGCTTATTATTATTATACTTTTACATAATTAATTAACGCATTGGACTAATCTGAATCGACAGAATTTTGTGTATTTTAATTGTAAATCGACTGATATATTTATTTATTGAGATTAATCTTTGCATAATACTATAAATGTTAATAAAGTTCCGGTACCATTTGAGCAACGTGTAACATATGAGGACGATTCGAAGTTAGGCAATAGAAAAGTGTTGATGGCGCAGCGGTTATAGGTGCTCGACTTCGACCCCGAGAATCCCAGGTTCAAATCCCGACGCCGGACTGGATTTTTTTTCTTTCTTTAATTTATTAAATAAAATTTCACTAAATCTAATGTACATAAATAAAAATATTAAAACTCCAATAAATAAATTAAAATAAAAATAAAATAAAGAAGATGGCGCGCAAGCAGCTGAACAAAATAAATTTTTCTTTCTATGTATGTAAAACAAAAATTGCTATACTGCATAGTAAAATTTGCTATACTGCATAGTAAAATTTGCTATACTGCATAATAAAATTTGCTATACTGCATAGTAAAATTTAAAGATTTCAAAGTTTACAAAGAAGTATAGTAATTTTTACTACTTTGCGAGTTTGTTGCTTCGTTCCTACAAAAATATAGTAATTTTTATGTGAACTGGTCTCTTAGTGTACGTTTAATAATAATCTTAAATAAACACGTTGCGCATACAAAAAAAAATAAATTCAAAATTCTGATCAAGTAAATATTCGCGCGTCTTCTCAACGAATAATAAAAAACGAGAAACTCAGTAAAAAAAAAAGTGAATCAAATACAGCTGCATCCTCGTACGAGAAATCTCGAGGCAAAACTACTTCCGTTTACTTAAAGATAACGTATCCTGAAAGGACACATAACAGAAAAATTGTTCCGAGATGAACACACACACACACATACGCAAACATTTGTAATTAGCTGGTGTGTAGCAGCAACACCTGCGAACACACACACGATAACACCTGCTGCTTTTTCCTCCTTCGCACCGAGTGGACTATCTAAAATCATAATTCGGAGGCTTGTGATATACCCGTTTTATGAAAATTGAATGGAAAGGTTACACGCGGGCTTTACTCGTGTAAAGTGGATTAAACGGATTACGCTCGCGTAATTTGTAAACAAGCCGTTTTAGTACCCCTTCCGTTTTTCTTTTTCGGCATATGCTTTTCGCGAGATTTCGAGTGAATATATATATATGTAGGGAAAAAAGGGGGTGTATTAAAACGATAATAATTTCGTTCGCTCATTTTAGAACCACTTGATGATATTATGAATCTCTCACGAATTCGTCGAGTGTCATTATTTTAATATTCTTTCTTTATTTTCCGAGTGATTTTACGTTCCCGCGCTCGTTGTAAATTTTATTGTTACTTATTTATTTACCAGAATAAAATGTGTGCGATATTAAAATTTGCAATTCGGGTCGAAAAGTTATATAGTGACTTTAGTGGAATTTAATTATTTTTATTGATTCGAGATTAGAATTAGTTATTTTATTGGTCGTAATTAGGCATTTTCAGTCGATTTTTTTTAATAAAAACTGGCTAATTTCTACTTTAAAAATCGTTTACATTTCTACCAGGGAATTTAACAACTAAATAATATGTACAGACAAAATACCTAAAATATAATAACGCAACCTTAAATTGGTCCACTTTTCATGTATTGAGCTTAGGAATAGATATTTTATAAGTTATAATTAGGCATTGCCTATAGATTTCAAAAAGAAAAAATAATTTTATTCACGCAAAGATACGTAAATGATCTTATTTATATTTATGCACTAATAAAAATTAAAATTACTTTTTCGGTATTAAACAGCTATTTTCTTAAAGTCTGTAGTAAATTATATAAATAGTTATTCTTAACCTCAAAATATTAAAAAAATAGACGAATTTCTAATTGGATTGTTTTATTATTTTTTTAGCTATATAATACGATTTTTGAGATAGAAAATAGCCAGTTTTTAAAAAAAACGGTAGAAATACAATTTTTTTTAGGTATGAAGTAGACATTTTTATAGAATGGGCGGCAAATGCCTATTTACATGGCATTAATTATCAATTTTTAACCTCGAACTATTGACGAAGTTGAGAAATTTCTACTTGAGGTTTACATACATTGATGATGCGTCAACGCTAGATGTCACCTAAAATAGCTGTGAATTACCTCATTACGTTACGTACACCCAATACGTTTTACATGTGACAATTTTTTACAAAATAAAAAATACCACTTGTCAATCGAATAATACAAACTAAATATAAAAATGAATAAAAATAACGAATACAAAAATAATATCGGTTGCGCATCAAAATTACCGTGACAGCTCACTGTCGAAATTTCTTCAAGTTACCTATATATATGTCAGAATAGCCGATACGAATTCCGAAATTCGACCGCGTTGTCGCGGAAAATTTTTATTTAAAAAAAATAATGGATCTATATACATGCAATCGACTATTATATCAAAGGTGTTACTTCGTTTTTTTTTTCTCTTTGGTCCTCCTCCTTCCGAAAGGACGGTATAGACTCGTGGTAGCAATTAGTATGGATTACCATAGGGGATGGGGGTGGAAAGGGATGACGTTGGGAGGACGCACGTGGGTTTATGGTGGCCGACGCGCGGTTTACCTTACCGCTCGTACATCATCGCCCTCGAAACCGCCTCCCTCCTCCTCCTCCTCGCGTATGCGAAACACCTGCTCGAACTAATTTTAGAGGCGTTTAAGGAGAGATCGATTCGACCTTCGGTTCTGATAATTTTAAATACGCTCTTCCTTTTTTTTTTCTTTGTACAATCGGGATGTTCTTTAACACGATTTATTTGGTATCGCCGTCCACCGGTAGTAGCTGTTATTACATTTAATTGTTACCTTTTTTTTGACTAACACGAGTATGAGGAGTCTAAGAATTTTAAAAGAAATCGTATGTGGGAGGGATAAGCAATGATGGACATTGAAACTCGATAGTTCAGATCGAAGTGTGTGGTACTCGTGACATTTCGGGTTTGTTAACGAACAATTTGAATTTTCATCCTGTACATATAAATTCAAGGTGGCGGATGCAGAACCGTGACACGATTACTTTGTCCGAAACTTGTTAATCACTGATTTTTGGATTCCCTGATCGTGAATTTGATCATTTCTAAATCCGAAGATGGTGGATACAACGTGGCGAATGAAAAGCAATTGAATGAGATAACACAGTGATTACACCAAGGTCGATCATAATGAATTTGACATCAGAATTTTATAATTTCTAGATCCAAGCTGCAGGATCCAATATGTCGAGTAAAGAACCGTTATAATAGAATCTGACGTCAGTGTCTTAATAATACCTAAATCCAAAATGGCGAACTTAATGTCAATTCGTTATGAGTCATAATTGCTTTGGTTATTCATTGTCAGTGATAATGTGAAATTGAGGTATAAGCATAACCTCATAAGCGAAGTACGATTTTCTGATAACAAAACACCCGCGCGTAATCATTTTCGATAAACTTTTTGAACAAAAGTAATTACGTTTGAAGCCAGATCATGGACACTCCCCCCCCCCCTTCGCTCCATATTGAATTTTGTGCTCTATACGAAGCTTTAACCATATTTATATATACAGGAGTGAATTTACGTAATAAACGTCTCGCACGTAAATCGTACTTAACGTAACTAAAATGTTTTCCCAAACTAAAATTTAAATGTCGGCGTTGAACGAGTGTAGAAAAAAAATGACAAATTAATAAATTTCCATTGGAAACAAATAGAGAGCACGCCCGGGATATTAAACTAAATTCTTTATTGAATTAAATTCGCATAATGCGATGACGACGCCGTTTTTTTTACAGTAAATATTCTTCGCGCTGGAGCGAGAGAGAGAGAACGTTAAATTTGAAACGGAGACGCTAAATATTCAGTAGTTGAGAGCTTTTAAAAACAGAAATCGAATATTTTGTTTAATTGCGAGTCGCACACTTGTCTATATATCGGTGAATATTTTTCGAAAAAAGATATATAAATAGGGAGTGCTTTAACTTCGATTTTGGTTTTCCTCTTCGTTTTATCCTCGTATTCTTTGAATCGTCCGAGATAAATAAGGGGGTGGAAAACAAGAGTGCCGAGGGTATTTTATTCGCGCCATTTATATAAAACGCCTAATTACTCCATGGTACAATGCCGAGTGGGATGCATAAAAATCGAATTTGTTTTTGAATTCGTATAGGTGTGCGCTTTAGGTATAAATAGGAAAAGGAGTACGCGTGTGTTTTAACACAATACGTTCGGTCGGTTTAAAAATGAAAATGCACGCAGGGTGGAATTCGTATTCAATTTGATAAATAATAAATTATTTCGATAGAACGCCAAATCCGAATTACGAACTAATTTTTTTTAAATTGTAAAGATTGATTGTTATTAGAAAAATTCTATCTTCATGGCCACTTTTCCATCAATTTTGACTATATGCATTTCCGACGTTCTCCACGAGCGCGCGATATCTTGGAATTAATTTTTTTTTTTGTACAATGAATCGAAGAACGGCAATTGTAGTGCACCTAATTCCTCAACGAATTTCGTAGTTTGAAATTGAACTGCGTTTAAAAGCTCCGACATTAGTAATGGGGTAAACAATAACATTTCGTACGTAAGGTCGTTAAGACAAATTAACCCGGAAACTACGAATGATATTATCCAGCCCCCCCCCCCGCCACCAGACAAACATACAAAGTTTTCTTCGACATCCAAGTTCTCATGCAATTAAGTAAGTACCTGGACAAGTCTCGAGCCGAGTTTCTTGCAAAGTTTCCACTCAATTAGTAAAACGTTTTCCCGAGGCTTCGTTCCCACGTGCAAACTTATCGATTAGCTTTTATGAAGAGAGGGAACGAGAGAGAGAGAGAGAACGTTAAATTTGAAACGGAGACGCTAAATATTCAGTAGTTGAGAGCTTTTAAAACAGAAATCGAATATTTTGTTTAATTGCGAGTCGCACACTTGTCTATATATCGGTGAATATTTTTCGAAAAAAGATATATAAATAGGGAGTGCTTTAACTTCGATTTTGGTTTTCCTCTTCGTTTTATCCTCGTATTCTTTGAATCGTCCGAGATAAATAAGGGGGTGGAAAACAAGAGTGCCGAGGATATTTTATTCGCGCCATTTATATAAAACGCCTAATTACTCCATGGTACAATGCCGAGTGGGATGCATAAAAATCGAATTTGTTTTTGAATTCGTATAGGTGTGCGCTTTAGGTATAAATAGGAAAAGGAGTACGCGTGTGTTTTAACACAATACGTTCGGTCGGTTTAAAAATGAAAATGCACGCAGGGTGGAATTCGTATTCAATTTGATAAATAATAAATTATTTCGATAGAACGCCAAATCCGAATTACGAACTAATTTTTTTTTAAATTGTAAAGATTGATTGTTATTAGAAAAATTCTACCTTCATGGCCACTTTTCCATCAATTTTGACTATATGCATTTCCGACGTTCTCCACGAGCGCGCGATATCTTGGAATTAATTTTTTTTTTGTACAATGAATCGAAGAACGGCAAATTTGTATGCACCTAATTCCTCAACGAATTTCGTAGTTTTGAAAATTGAACTGCGTTAAAAGCTCCGACATTAGCAATGGGGTAAACAATAACATTTCGTACGTAAGGTCGTTAAGACAAATTAACCCGGAAACTACGAATGATATATCCGCCCCCCCCCCCCCACCATCCAAGACACATACAAAGTTTTCTTCGATTCAATCGATTTTGCGCATTTATGTGTCCTCCGTATCAACGAAATTCCGAATTAGAGGCGACACGGTGGTGTTAAGCTTTCAAAGTCTCTCCCTCTCTCTCTCTCTCTATCGAGAGCTTACTTTGACATCCAAGTTCTCATGCAATTAAGTAAGTACCTGGACAAGTCTCGAGCCGAGTTTCTTGCAAAGTTTCCACTCAATTAGTAAAACGTTTTCCCGAGGCTTCGTTCCCACGTGCAAACTTATCGATTAGCTTTTATGAAGAGAGGGGAACGAGAGAGAGAGAGAGAGAGAAAGATACTTCCTACGACCCTATAACATATACCGCGTATAAACAGATTTCTATTATCTTTCAGATAACCAATTTTTTCGAATTATTAACATTTTGTTTTAAAGTTTATTAATCAAATTTACCCAAGATTTCATTAGTAAAATATTGGAGCGCTGTGAGGTTATAAATTTTATTCTTTTTAATAAAAAATGAGAATCAGATTGACAAATTTGATCATTTTGTTTCAGAGTTTTGACCACGTTGACACTATTATTATTATTCGAAACAGTTGGATATTTTTGGATGATTTTTTAATTGTCGACGTATTTGTAGTACGAAATGGCCAAGTTGATATTAACATTGATCGCATTTGGCAAATACATTTCATGAAGAAAGGTAAATTTTTGAATTCTAATTGTTTCGTTTTTATATACTTTCTAACCTCTTTTCCATACAATACTTGTTCATAATCAGAGATTACATTATTTTAAACACTACTGTAAGTTTTTACTATTTCTTTGACCTTGAAATAACCTTTGTATTGTTTTCGTATCCATCCTAACCTTCTTCTTTTTGTCCATAAGTATACTTCATTGCATGGATATATACAGAAACATATAATTAGAGTATAAAATTATTAGAGTGATAATTTCCCTCAAATTGAAGAACTTTCACTCGATAACGGCAATTGAGGTTATGTTGTATTCCACAGTAATATTCAACTTTATTAAAAATAAATTTTAACTTGGCACCGATTCACTAAATTTTGGTCCCAAAAGGAGTATTTTTAATTTTCACTCAAAGAATAATTTTTGACGAATAATATTGTATCGAAATTTGTTTACACATCGTTAAAATCAAAAAGGGAAAAACTCCTCGAAGTCCTGAAAATAAAAAAAAAATACCGGAAGGCCTTCGAGCACGTGCTTTGTTTCAAAATATTTATCACGCCGGACGCACTCCATTTTTTTTTTCTATCGAAAGCATTTTCACTTGGCGTACCAATATTTCTATCGATTTACCGCACAGACACCACGTATACGATCAAAGTTACATTTGATCTCGCATACATTTTAATAAAATTAATCTACCACCACGTTACGCCGGTATACGTCGAAACTGTTAATTATAACAGTTTGGTATTCGCGCTCGTGAAAAGTAAATGGACCGCCTCTGCCCCCCCCCCCAGGGTGGAGGTAATCGAAATAATCGACGTACAAAAACCATTTCATCTTTAATTTACATTTCAACTTTGATAATTAACCACGTGCTCGAATAATATGACACAACTATTTCTAACAAATATACATATATATGTAACGGTTAGATACATTTTCGGTGAATTGTTGTTCGCTTGTTATTATTTCATCATAGTGTATGTAGGTGTGTGCGCACGCAGAGACACACACACACGTGACGGTACATTAATTTAAGTAATTACGGATCAGTGGTGGAGTTTAATTGATTGTTTAAAGCATCTTTCAATCAACGTTGCCGATTCGATGTCAATAAAACCGACACGTTTCCACGTGGAAAAGGCAACCACTCGATAATATATAAAATGGCAGTTGCGAAATATATAGATTCCGGTGGATGGAAATTTCAGGGTCCTATAATGTGATGCGCTAGTACCCAACCATCTCTCTCTCTCTCTCTCTCTCTCTCTCTCGGGTAGGAGCTCGAGAAGTCGGCGAATGTCGCGCACGTGTGCGGATTAATTGGCCGGGCGTACGTAATTTCGGTGCGGGAACTTGCACACACATACACCCACATGCGGAATAGAGAGAGAGAGAGAGAGAGAGAGAGAGAGGTGCCATATGGACGACGCGGCATGAGCAGAACCCAGATTGTATATGGAGGATATTGGATTATACGTCATTGGTATGTCGACGCAACGCTGACTAACGAGCGTAGCTCCCGACGGTCCTCCCGCGGAACTGCAGAATTGCCGATTGTCCTCATTGGCCGCTGCCGAGGATTGGGGGAGGATTTTGATCCAAGTGTCAGGACGCCAACCAGCGCTACGCGATTTATTCCTCTAATTGCCGAAATGCGTCGCGTCATTCATCGTAAGTGAGCATCGCTTCCACACGGGGTTTACTACTACTCCTGGGAATACCAATTCCTCATATCGCGTTTCTTACAACACTTTTTTTTTCTTCTTCTTCTTCTTGGTTCCTCACGTTGGAATTTGATATTGTCGGACGAGACAGTATTTCCAAATACGATGTTTCCAAGATCGGGTTGGAAAATTATATTTCTCGTGTAATAATTTTTAGATAACAATGTCCCTAGTAGAATTTTGAGCATAATTGAAACGGTTTTTAAGCCAGAAAGTGACGAATTAGTAAAAAATGCTCATAATATGATCCTAATATGATCAAATTACAAATTTTGTCTAACCTTAAAATGCTCAATTTCTACTAGGGGTCTTGTTGTTTTTTTTCTATTATTGGATACGAAGCCCACTACTCAACCGACTGAGCCACTGCAGGCCTAAAAATGTCTTGCTAAAAGGGGTTCCAGACTCAATATTAAGGGGATGTCAGATTCAGAAAATGGTCATCTTTTGCTTTTTTTTTTAAATAAATGAATAAATTTAAAAAAGAAACCCTGTGCCTCAGGCCTTTAGGCATGATTTAAATAATATACTCAAATTTTTCCAGATTATTAAATCGGAAATTTGGTTACGGTGTTTGGGTTGAAAGTTAAATTTTAATTTATAAATGATTTTTTCTTGAAATCAAAACATCAAGCCCTTCCTTACGTTTTAACCTATCCGTATGAATTTTTATCAAATTTTTCTGCAATATTGTGACAAAAAATGTATACCATTAGTTGGTAACATAAATATTCATACGAATTTCGGGATCTTTCAATTAAAGAAGAAAACAAAGTTGAACAGCATTTTTCCCATTCGGTCCTAAAAACAAAAAGGTAATTAACAATTGAATTCGTAATAAATTAATAACTATAGTTCACAAAGTTATTGCTCAGATAATTTTATCACATCCGTGTTGTATCGTATTTGCTTTGACCCACAAATAGGTATTTTACACCGCAAGTTTCGAACATTAATGCAATATACTAAAATAAACGAACGAATGAATTTTCGGTGCATTAAAATTGAATAAATTGTGAGGTAGTAGATTACAAACGAAACGCGAATTTGATAAAGTACCGGTGTATAAAGTTTGAACCCCATATAATTACATAGAGCGACTATATCCGATACGCATCTCCAATAAAAGAAAAATAATAAAAAAACATAAATAACGTAACGATGCAACGTGAGTGTAAACTTCGTTTAAAGCCAATTAATCCTTTCTCGGAATAGCGGTAAAGTCAACGATAACAATCGACTAACACCTACAACTGTATGTATTTCCAAAGTCGGAAAGTCAAAAAACCAATAAACCGGAAACCACACACGAGAATCCTTTCGGCAAAAGTCTCTATTTCGGAAGGGTCTGAAAATCGGGTTTCGGAAGCATTAGCGGTTACCGGAAATACATATATAACACCAGAAATTCGGCAGACGATTAAGGGTCCAACGGTAGTGGAAGAAGTAGTAGAAGAAGAAGAAGAAGAAGAAGAAGAAGAAGAAGAGCACCACCACCAGCAGCATCAGCAGCAGCAGCAGCAGGTTACCAACGCGTAATCCGGGTTGGCTTTGCGTCGGATTGAAACGCGGCTTAGACCAACGAGGGGACGCCGTCGGTGTTAAACAACGCGATCGAAATCCTCTTTGAGAATTATCCCTCGCGAAGTAGCTGCCGCGGCGGCTTATACCCCCACCCCCCAACCCCAACCCCAACCCCCCCTCTATATATATATACACATATATACCAACCCTTGCCATACTACTCTCGTATCGGTGAATCTCAAGAACATTACCAAGAGTTGGTTATATACAAGATGTATAATGTTAACGGCCCAGTCAGGTGTGCTCGTTAATATCGATCATCGAATTATTGCAGGCCCCTCCAGGCTGATCGATTTTGCGGCTCTCGGTTGAAATTTCAAAGGGTCTTGGGCTTCGATTGTATCCTTCCAATGCCGATGGGATATGTATATATATATATATGTACACACTGCGCTCTCGGCAAAGACGATTCTACTCTCGGGTACATTAAGGTCCTCCTCTCCGACGACTGGTGATTAATTAATCGTTCGAGATTACATCGAAACACTTGCGCGATGATAAACCTCAACATTTTCGTACGAGCGAATTCGTCGACCTGGTAGAACATTAAGAGAAAATTTTTCAGCAAATCGTGAAAAAAAATTTTAATTCTTTTTATCTCGAATTGTAGAAGTATATCAATTCATGCTTCAATTTTCCAGTTTCCGTGGATGCTAATGACGTTTCGAATACTATATGCGTTTTTTACAAATTCTTATGAATCTTTCTTTTTATCACGAATTGATTTATTCACTCTCCAGACATATGTCATATTTGCAATCCAATACAGAGTAGATATTATTACTTAATGGTTTTATTATTTATTTATTAAATCAGCACTGTTTACATCGTATTACAAAATGGGCAGAGATGAGTAATGTCATCTTTATTAGTATTTAAGAAAATTTGAATTTCTAATGAGAGATTACGTTGTAAACTGTTGATTCACGGATTATTCTATTTTATTGTTTTCTTTCCGAACCCTAAATATATATAAAAAAAATTGACGCTAGAATGTGTAAATTGACAATCTTACACTTTTGAAAAGTGTAAAATGTGAGAAATTCCCCTTTTCGGAAGTATAAATCGTGGGAATTGCACTTCTTACATAAAAGTGTATAATGTGAAAATTGTACTTTTTAAATAGCAAAATTGTCGATTTACATATTCCATTGTCAATTTTTACACTTTAGAGTGCGCGCATTCCATGTTCCCCGCATAAATTTACGACCTTTGCGTTTAACCTGAAATATAATTTTGCTATAGTATATTCATATACGTATAAAAATCTTATAACGAAAAAAAAAATATATTTTTATTAAAATTAGGAATTTTTAAAGAATTTGTTCGCTATAGGAGTGTTATAAAAAAACGGTTACTTTAATCGGTTCGATGTTTCCTTTCGATAAGCTATGTCAGTCGTGTGCCGTCCTACTTAACACTGACCGTTACTACTTACGATCTCCCTCCTGTTAGCAAATGTAATGCCATTTCGTTCGCGAGTAAATCCAATTAGATTATTTCTTTTCATATAGCGTCCTGAATCTACGAATAATATTCGAACTTGAATAACCAATGGACATCTTAGTAAAAAAAAATATAATTTGTCATACCCCCCTCCCAAAAAAAACGACATACATCAAGAAGAATCGGACAAAGGGCAAGAAGAGACGAGGTTCGAGTATATAGGGACGGTAACGTAACGCGATACGGGCTCGGTAGGAGAAGCCATTGTGTAACACCAGATCGAAATTGTGGGTGCAACACCTTTACCAACTGTAACCCTTTCCCCCCTCTCTCTTTCTCTCTCTAGATATCGATACGAGACTACCACCCTTTTTTCTATAACTTCTTACCTTCAAAAAAAAAAAATACAAAAAAAAGAAAATCAAACGAAACCGTTCGTTAACGTCGGTAATTGTCACTTGTTACGTTACGTTACGCTCATTCCTTTTTCTATTCCGTGATGTAGAGGATGTAGGTGTTTTTTTTTAAGCTCGCGCACCGCAAGCGATTCACGTCAATTATTTATCAGCTTTCGACGCCCTTACGCCTTTTATACGGCCTCCGTCATTCATTCATTCATTCCGTTGGTCAAATCCAGTTCTCGATCCACGTACTATACCGTTAATGGAGAATATCCGAGCCTCGAGTTGAGAGCGCAAAAGAGTTGTTTGTACTAATGGGTATTACATTCGAGTTATCTCGATGGATTACGCGTGGCTTCGTTTCACTCTGTTCCTGCCTCTGTTCTTCCCTTTCTTTCTTTTTTTTATCACGATTCAAAAACATTTTTTTAGCCGGAGCAACGACGACAGGTGCTGTAAAATTCGTAAAAAAAAGAGGAAACATACGGTTTCGGAATCGTTTTCATCATCTCTCTGTGACCCACTCGAAATCGAAACAGCGAAAAAAAAACACAGTGATTTTTTTTAATACCGTCTCTTCTGTCGCGTGTGAAATTTTCTTTTTTAAAAGCTTTTCGTTTTCCAGTTCCCTCTCTGTATCATTCTCGTTCATTCGAATGTAAAGGGAACGAGGAACACATGTACAGAGAGAGAGAGAGAGAGAGAAAGAAACCGTTTAAGCGGTTTAACCTTTATACCTAAATTAGAAACTGTATACACTAACCCACACACACCAAAAAGAAAAAAAAAAGGGACCGAATTAATGATTACCAACATTTGAATGAAAAATTTTAAACGCTCAGACCGGAGAGTGTCGTTGGTATTTAATTTCATACGGGATAGAGGAAAAACGAGCTTATTAATCACGAGTACGCTGAGGATTTCGTCGTCGTCGTGGGGGATATAACCTCGATGATCGCTCGGCTAATCGGGCCAATAATTTGCCTCGTTACGTTTGTCATTAAATTCTCCACCTCCCCTCCCCCCCCCTTCTATTCGCGGTACTTACCCGATGGCGTTTTAACCCCACCATCGCGGTGGTATTTAATTATCTATTCGGTCGCGCGCGCGCGCGAATCCGTGGTAAAATGGTTAATACGCGAGAGCGAGCGAGCGCGCACGCAAGAGAGGTAGCCAGCGAACAGGCTTTGATTTCGACAAACCCGATTTACCGACAAACTATATTTCGATCGATCGATTTACGAGCAACATCAATACCCCGCTTTTTCCGGTATTACGTAACATTTGAATTGTTAAATCGCGATTGAAACCAGTTGCGGTGGGTTATACTGCAACTGCGTTGTTGGTTGAAAAACGAAAAGTACGTTTAACACATAAAGTGTCGAAAGTGTTCATTGAATAGTTTGATCAGTCATTTTTAAAATATAGGAAAATGACAATTGTTAATATCAATAAAAAAAAGGAAATATGATTTAAAGGAACGGTTGATTTAACGTTTATTGAACAGTTAAATACTAATTTTGTTAATATTGATAATTGACACTCTTTCACATAGTGTAACGATAATTTAACAACTGAGAATTCATTTTTATTAACGCTTTGTTACCAATCATTTGTTAATATTTCGTTAATTAATTTATGTAAAAATGTTGCTTATTTTATTTTGTTAACATTTCGTTTATAATTTATGTAAACATTTTCTTATTGAATTTTGTTAACATATTGCAAACTAATAATGATTGTTAACAAAGTAACATTCATTCAGCAATCTAATGTAACAAATTAAGCTTGCTTTAATTTATTTAATAAAATTACGTCACAAAGAAATGTTAGCACTTTGATTACCTTTACCCTTTGTTAACAAATTATCATTAGTCGTATAGATTATGATCGATAGCGATCGTATTTTATTAACATTCATTCAACAGTCTATAGTAACTAATTTTCCCAAATTAAACGCGGTTTAATTATTTAAAAAAATTAGGTCATAAAGAAATGTTACCAAACGCTCATTTAGCCACCAAGCAGTGAACCATTCGCAAATCCCGCATTAAAAAGGGGCGTTTTTAATTCGAAGAAGATGTTAATCGCGAAGTATCCTAAAATAGTAGTATCGAAAATAAAAATATTTTTCTCTTCTTCGGGCAACGACACACGTGCATCCCCATAATGAAATACACGTGATAGCGCGGAATACGAGCTTGTCGAGAGCAATGTGTGTGTGTACGTGTGTGTCGCTTATACATTATACCCGCGTGCATATATATATGTGTGTACGTTGCGTGTATCGTCATTATTTACGCATCGGCTAAATACATATTTGAGTAGCGTTAAAACGTATATACAGAGTCTCGGTGACTTCGGAGTCGTGGGGGTGATGATGCGTAAAAAAACCCCGCGCGGTAATATTAGACGCTCGTTCGACGGAAATTCAATGCGTGCCTCTGCAAGTAATTTAAATTTTTGGATTAACTGTTTTATATCTTATACGGAGTGTGTGATTGCTGTAAAATCAAATGGCCGCAAGTGCCAAATTAGTGTGAAAATTAGAGTTTTATTTAACCTTCGAATGGTAAATTTCTACTAAGAAATTGTGCTCGATAGTGACAGAAGATTCGGTATAACCGTATATATTAGATACCCAAATGTTGCGTGTAAAATACTTTTTTTGTTTTCGAGTAAGACATTCAGACCCTGATCAGAGTGACTTTTTTAAAATATTAAAATAGAACTTACAAACGCCATTAAAATATTAATCTTAAGAGCATTTCAATTTTATATGAAACTCAAACCCGAGCTCAGAAATAAACATTGCAGTCCGAACTGGAGACGATCAAATCCTACTACCCGTATTTGACATCTACTCGGTGTTATTATTAACACAGTGAAAAAAAAATCATCATTCCATCGTATTTCAAATTGTATACAATACAAATTATATGCATAGCTATATAACCTCGTTAAAAATGGAGCGTTGCAAATTATATTCCGGATTAATCTTCAAATGAATTCGATATTACAAGCACAGAGATAGTTTACATTACCTCCCATTTATATCCAGATATAATTTCAATAACGATCTCCTATATATATATATATATACCTACGTTTACTTTTTTCATTTGAACGATTCGCAGTAAACTTCCAGTGTAATAACAATATATATATACAAGAGGAAAAAGAAAAAAACAATGAAAAAGAGATGTAACTCGATCGGTTTCCGAACGTTCTCGAAACGTTACGTCGCAATGTAACCCCCGTCTCTGTAGCAGCAGTCATTTACACGAAACGATGAAAATAAAAAAGAAAAGAAAAAAAGAAAAGAAAAAGGAAACCATTCGCGTTACAAGGTTTCGGTGTATATGTATATACGGGAAAATTTGTAATTCAACCGGGAGAGGAGGTTAAATTAAGCAGGCGAAACGCGGAATACGAAGTTGATCAGTCACTTTGTCGTGACAACAATCCGTGCACAGCGCGCGGGCGCTCAACACACAGAGAGAAACGCGCACATATACTCGAAGCGATAATTCACCGACGAAACCTAAATAAATGTGTCACACCCTTTCGTTCTACTTTTTTTTTTATTTATTTTTCACGTTGTTTTCGCGAAATCCTCTATGCTAAAACAATGACCTCACGTATAGACTACACGAGGGCGCGACAAGTTTAAAGGTTGACAAATGCATTCACGTAACGCACGTATAACAATTTTTGTTCGGGTACGAACGATTCGACGAGCGTGCGACAAGATTTCGGAATTGCGTTTATCGATTCGAATTTTAGCGTCACGAGACTATCATAGATGTTACGTAACGCAGTACGTAAAAAAAAATAATGGATCAAAAATTATTGCTTCGAGTCGTATTCGATTTTGAGGTTAATATCGAGTGTCCAAGAGTTATATTATATGTGGGAAGTATTAGTAAATAGTCGATTGTTGAGGGTCAATAATAAATAAATCCAATTTATTTATGTAAGTGCACAACGTTTTGTCTGCTAGGTTTGCAGACCTCTTCAGGTGCTTAATATATAATATAATGTTACAGCCCAAGTGAGCTTCGTCGAATGACGTATGGGTGGTATATGTGGGAAGATTCTTGGTGTTTGTTGAGCAATGAAAACAAAAAAATTCGATGGTGCGCCTCTATCGCTGAAATTAAAAAAACTTAAATAATTTTTCAATAATCAAATTATTTAATAGATCGATATAAGGAGGAAATAAATCAATATACAAAACGGTAAGTGAATAAAAATCGAGACTAGAATATGTATATATAAATATACAGGGTATCAAAAAAAAATCAACGTAACCGGTATGTTGGACTAAGGTTCCGTTACTTTTTGACACCCTGTATACACATTGCACGTTGAGTGGCATCGATGTGTGCTAAACAATAACACGCCAATACATTTTCGATAGCTGTTCGCCATCCTCATCGGGCTCTCTCTTTTTTATTGTCACTTTTTAGGTTAATTTTTTTTTCTCGAACCACAGATATTTACCCCCCTCCCCCCCCCCACTCTCCGGATGTCACTAATAACCTAAGCTTAATTAATCAAACTCTGACTATTTATACATAAACACATCATACAATCCACATTTATTTTTTATTATTTAATTATCGATGTTCTCTCGTTGGTGCAAAAAAAGAAATAATAATAATAATAATAATAATAATAATAATAATAATGTAACCGAAGAAATTTCTTCATTAAATTAGAATGCATCGTTTATACTTTCAGTACTCTCTGTACTCGAGAAAGCCGTTTCCTGGATAATTGAAATATTTCGAAGAGATATTCCCTATCTCTCTCTCTCTTTTCCGATGTGTATCCTCCTCCCTCCCTCTCCGCCTCCACCCAGTTTCTCTCAACGAATTAAAGTAATATAAATGCCGAACGGTCTCGCGGGTGTTTCACTTGGTTCTCAACTCTAGCAATTTGTCGATTCTCTCTCTATATACTCACTCTATACAGGGGTAGGGAACGTAGGAAGGAAACAAAAAAAAAACGATAATCGGAAAAAAGTAAACTCCGAAGTGCCTCTAAGTACTTTCTATTGAACGGAAAGTTTTAAATATATATATATATATAAAAGGAAAGTATCTATCTACTATATTTTTTTGCGTCGACGAATAATTATTGCATTACAAAAAAAAAGAAAGAGAAAATATAGTTTTCTTTTTTAGTTTTACTAATTAAACAGTTGATTGACAAGTAGGTAAGGAAAACGTATGTCGTGCCGTTGATTGGTTATGATAAGATGTAAAGAAAATGTTAATTTGTTTTATTTTTAACGTAAATGTATGTACGTTGATTGAGTGACTTGTTGGTTTATTAGGATGTAAAATCTATATATAAAAAGATATCTTATAGCGAGTTCTTTTTTTGGTGAATGCAAGTTCCTTATTTCCGACGGAAAGTGATTTTTGGGTTACTGGTGTCGTTATCGGAACGTTACCTTATCTTCATAAATTTTCTATCCGTTTAGAGCTTCGTGTACGAATTCTGCTCATCATTAAAAGTCATTAAATTTTGTGGGTAGATTCGAAAATTTGATTGCCGACGAAAGTGATTATCCATTTTTTTTTTTTGAAAAACTTGTCTATATGGTTTAGAAAATTTTATGGAATTTTAGTTCTGTACTATAGTTGTAATTTCGGATTGTTGAAAAACAGATTCCGAGTGAACTCGTTTTAAAAAATTCAAATAACCGACGTTCAATATTTTCGAATATTTTTATCGGTTATAAATATTGTACATATAAATTTTTGCTAAATTAAGGAGATATCTTACCATGAGATACATGTAATCAATCATTTTTTTCCTTTGAATTAATTATACATATTTTAATTATACACAAATAATCATTTTTAATCTGACCTATACAATTAATTTACAAAACGAATGATAGAAATAAAGGTTAGAACAATTTTAAATAATCCAAATTATAAAAGACTGACAAATGGTGATCTTCTAATTTCAGGAAAAATTCGTACATTTTCCAATGTAATTAAAAATTTTAATAATAATTCGCGCGGGAAATTTGAATTTTCAACATCCAACTTCAAAACTCGAATTTAATTTTATTTTCAGAAAGTTTAATACACCTTTAATATCCTAGTTTCCCGATACGCGCTACAATTTTTTATCTCATTGAACCAACTTTCTCTTCCATACGTCACGACGAGGACGCATACGTAAATACGAGATAAAAAAAAAGAGAGAGAGAGGGAGAGAAATATACGAGGGTACAAGTAAATATACGGTAACGTTTCATATTAAATTTGCGAGCTAAACTCAAATCTGACTGGAGGGGTTATTTTTTTTCTTTCGTCTAGCGTCGCGACGTCCTGGCGCCACGACGTCGACTATCCTGGAATTATTGCCAAAGTTTTCGAGGGTTGTGTGCCAGAGAAGTACTATGAAAAGTATATACGAACGGAATGCTGCTTCTTTCTATCGTACGAAAATTTCGTTCGTACAAGGGTCGGCGAACCTATCGCCGAAAGATAATGCATTTTTCATAGGGGTTAGAAAGAAAATAAATATACAACGAGATTCGACACGATGATTTCAGGGGAGCGGTATAGTTTTTGTATCTCGCGTTAAACGAGGTTAACTTTTCATCTATAATGTACCCAGTTGCATGTTTAAAGCATTATAGACGCGTTTTCCTTGGTTTATTAACATTTTTCCAAAAAAAAAGTGGGGTAGGGGGAGAAATTCACGTTTTGTGTGTGTGTGTGTGTAGATATATATACTTAGCATTAATTAAAATCTCATCTTCTTGTTAAAGTCTCATTAACTTAGCTCTTTTGATCCTTTTCCCATTACGAATGTCATAAGGTATGTCTTTTTTTTCCTAAAAGCTTCTCATTAAAAACGTTTACTACGCAATATAAATACACGCCATAAAAAAAGGAATGTTTACGTATTAAACTAGATGTAAACTTTGAACCTTTTTGAAAAATGTTGTATTGTCCAGGAAGGTTCACGATTTTCATCTCTTCATACGGGGAGAATAAAATTATATAAAAAAATTACTAAATGTTAATGTTAAATTGAAAGCGCATGAAAAGTATGAGCACTAGATGATTATGGCGCCCGCCGTAGTTTGTAATTTTGTTTTTTGTTTTTTTTTTACCCTCTTTGTAACGAATGATCAACAATCACGATAGTTCCAACATTTGATCATTTCTATTTTGTTCATCAAGATCGAGATTATCTCAAAATTTGGTGTACTCATTACATTTATATAATTAGTGGATTCGCCTACTGCAGTTTTGTTCGATTATGTAACATCTCTGATTAATGTCTTTGAAATTTCTAAAACGGTTCATGATCAAATTCGAGTTTCGAGATCGAGATTAAAGATTTTTCGATACGAGCGTTTCCTAAATTTTATAAAAATTTAGTGGATTTGCCGATGTTTTGTTTTTCATTGGTTTTCGAGTATTTTAATGTTCGAGATCGAGATTCGAGCGCTCACTCAATTTTATAATAGGACTAGTGGATTTGGGCGATGATTTGTTTTTAATTAACTTTTGAGTTTTTTAATGTTCGAGATCTTCGATTCGAGCGCTTACTCAATTTTATAATAGGAAAAAAAGGTTTTTATAATAAAAGATGGAAAAATGGAGGGATTGAAACATTCAAATTATAATTTTTATTACTATATAGTGGACAGTAATTTGCCCCAGATGAGGATTTATGATACTAAATTTAGCAGCTAGATCGCTTTTACACAAATAATTTTTTAATTACGTATTATTTAATGTTGTAGATATTATATTTAAAAATTTAATAAAACGCAATTAACAATTTTTAATTGAAATGCGCTGTAACTGCGATATGGCTGCTGCAATCTAGTTGACTTCAGTATCATTTAGAATAATGAATATGCTGGGCAATGTAGTTTTATCCAGAACATTTAGATGCTTTTTAGAAAATTAATCTCTTCGTGAACTGTATTTTTTAAAGAGTGTCAAAATTTATCGGCCTCTCCACGAAGCAGTGTAATGGAATGTGTTCAATTATTGATGTTTCGGATGTATTCTTAACATCGCACACTTTTTAAGACAAATTTGTCTTAATAATATTCTCATAGTTGCGTAGTTATTTAAATAACGTAACACTGAGTGCTACAAATTCAAAATTTTTATACATAACATTTAGATATAACTCTTTTTATAAAACTTTACTTTTTCGTGTACTTGTAATTCGTAATTTTTTCCAGACGAAATTGTTTTGTTTCGAAATTTTTATCCAGAACACTTAGATGCTCGTGTTTATAAAAATATTCCCCTTTTTCGTTTACTGCGGTAATTTTTAATGCAATGCATGAAAAAACACAATAATATGATAATTGATTGAATGTGCCAGCCAATAGTTTTTGTTTTTTATTATAAAATAAAAAACCACTAAGTTTTGCAATAAAATTATAAATTGCTGGTTGATCAGCCTCTTCAGGCATTGCCTCTACACAGAGATAAAAGTTCTAGTGAAAATGACAATGCTGTTACTTGGCAAATGACAAAAATTACTGTTTTGTTGTAGGATAATTTACGAGACTTATAGTAAATATTAATAGATATGTAGGTAACATTTTCCTAATATAAAAAATAATTTTTATCATTTGTCAAGTCTGTCTCTCTTTTATTAAACGACATTGTCATTTTTACTACAACTTTTTTCTCCGTGTAATAATAAAAACACATACACGTGAGAGAGATTCACCAGATTTAGCTAAAAAACATCAATTAATACGAGTTCTTCTGTTCTTGCTGAAAAAAAAGAAGAATAATAAATTAATCCAATCTACAAGAAAGAAAAATAAATAAATAAATAAAGAGAATAATGTCGAACACCCATAAGTAGGAAAGAGCGTTAAAGCGTCAAAGTGAATCCTTATCAAAGACAGTAAATCAAATTGCGATCTTGGCGGATCGAATAACGCATCAGAGTAGTGATATAAAATGTCTCGGACCCTAAATTTTATTGCCACGAGATACGTAAATTTCCACCAAGTCGTATAATGTGTGTATATGTATATGTATATGTATATATATATATATATACAGCTTAGCTAAAACTCTAACAAAAGAGGTAAACGTGACTTTGTGTGTATTTATATATATACGTAGTCGTTATTCGTTTCTCGGTAAATAAAATTATCCAATTTACTTTCTGCCGATAACGATTTATGCGAATGCGTTTTGCAAATCTTTTTTATAGGATGTATATATTACTAAATGCAGTGTTCAGATTACTGTAGAGACGAAGGAGAAAGATTTTCTGGATAAAGAATGCTTTTTTTTGGGTTTTTTTTTATGTGTGCACAGCGTAGTGTTGTTACAAAAATTGTATTTGAATATAATAGGCTTTTTTTTCTTCGGTACAGAAGAATGGAGGAAGTTTTATGGTAATAGTGGTAGAAATTTTACGTTTTGGTTTTTGTGGAAAATTAGTAAAACGAAATCGGATTTAAGAGATATTTAAAAAAATTAGAGAGGTGAGTTCGAGTTGTTATGAAGACCGTAACGTAACTACTTTTAAGTTTACGAAGAATATACATTATAAATAACAAGTTTATAAAATTACAACATAATTTTATACATAACAATAAAAACTAGCTTTACCAGTAAAATTGAAAACTACTAATCCGTTGCGTATACAAAAATTAATTAATTGGTTGATCGAGCCCTATAAATAAAGTCGTATCGATAGAAATAAAAAAAAAAGAAGACCGCTATATCGCGTTTCGCGATTGCAGGCGCACCCTTAAAACTCCTTCTGTATCGTTCGATCGGACTGTGCACGCATTTCTTTTTGTTTTTATTCGTTCCCCCTTTCTTATTCTTCTTTTTTTCTTCACTCCCTCTCTCTTTCTCTTGCTTGTCGCGCGCACTATATTTTTTCAGAGCTCGTCGCGCTGAAAATTTAAGGTGGTGTTGTAGTACCGCGATTATTTTTTTTGTTTTTTTTTTTGCACGAGAAAGGGAGAGAGAGAGAGGGATTAAGACTCGTAAATTATGGAATTGGAATTTGACAAATTTATTTGGCGACGATGCGCGTATTGAGTTTTATATCGTTTCAACGCGAATGAGAGGTATACTTTATCGGGCCGTTATTTAATACGTCATTACGTTTATTCGCGTAACGCGTTTAAAACAATTAAAGAAATTAAAAAATTTTATTGAAAATGTTAGTTTTAAGCGAAATTGTTGCCGAATATTTAGAAAAATTGATCGTATCAGCACGCTAAGAGATACGAGCTGTTTGAAAATAATAAACCTAATAGTTTTATGAAATATTTTTTTCAAACATACTCCATTTCTCTCCGGGTATGAGGAATTAATAAAAACTACCGTGACGTCGCGAAAAAATTATATATCTCAATTATTTTTACAAATTTTTAGGTTCTTTTTTAATTATATTATTTAAAATATATCTCTATGATTTTTCTGAGAAAATTCTCTCATTTTTAGTGGTCTGAGGTTAAAAATAGCTACTGAATGCAGTTTTAAAATGACTAGTTTATACTTAACAGAAAGATTAAATTTCTTCAGATTTTCTAAAAACTGGCTATTATCGACCTTAAAAAATGTTCTAACGTACACTAAAGATACCTAAAAATTAATTCGATTTCTACTGAAAGCGCATATAAAATTTTTAAGTCTATTTATGTACTTATAGAACAATCGATACAAATTTCAAACTTCCAATTTTCATAAGAAAATTCTCTCCGTGTACGAAAAATATTACATCAATTTACGTGTTACAGAACCAAAATTCACAATTTTTATAAAGACATTCAAAGACAGCGCATAATATACATCACTCCATTTGAACGAAATATAAAAAAAAATTAAATTATCAGCGTCAGTGTTTAAAAGAGCAAAAAAAAAGAAAGTCCACTCGCCACAAAGTATCTAACCGAACCTCTATATAACCGTATACCAAAGGAATCTCAACGAGACAAAAACAAACAAACGACGCGTGCGGCGGCAGCAACGAGACCCTAAATAAAAAAAAAACGTATACACCGTACAGAAAGGGTCATCAGTTAGTGCATCACTCATCGACGCGCAAAAAAAAAAGAAACATAAATCGAGTGTTTATATCCCCGATTAATGACCTTGTACAAATTCAATTTTTTTTCTTTTCCTATTTCACACAGACCTGTGAAATTTTGTTATATTACGCGCGTTTTTTTTCACGTGCACCGAATATGCGTAATAAAAAAAACAGCAATGAGATATACAAATATTTAAAAACAAAAAATCAACACGAAAATAAAAAAGAATGAATTTTCTTGTTTATTTACAACAACGAGCGTCTATGAAAGTATAAACACTGTTGAACAAAGGGAGATATAAAAAAAAACGTAAACAAAAACAAAAGTCAATCCTCCCATTTTTGTTCAATCAACGAAAGTGTTCAAACATTATATGTATACATGTATATCTATATATCTGTATATATTCTCGTTTTCGGCAGCAAACACGTACATTTTCTTGGAAATGGAAAAAAATATAGTTCGCCGAACGAAAAAAATTCGCTGATATTTTTTGGTGTATATGGTAAAACGATTGCGTGAATTTTCTCGGAAATTTAACAGTTATTTCGCGGAATGAAAAATTGCACTTTTTCTCGGTTGATAAGTAAATTTTCTTGGATAGAAACGAAACTGGGAATTAATTCGTGGTATATACGAGAAAAACAATTGGCTGATTTACTTTGGTACGGAAAATGTAGGAAAAAAATTTTAATACAATAAGGAAGATAGAGATTAATTTGTGAAACGTAAAGGAAATCAAGTCAATTTTCTTGGAATTAAAAAATAATAAATTCACTTGCGTAACGAAAAAAAAAGTAAATTTTCCTAAAAATCGAATTTACCAGGGAATTAAAGAAAATCGTTGTTTTTTTTATATTAAGTAAATTTTCTTGAACAATTTAAAAAAAATTCGAATCTTCCGCAAAGCTTTAAATTTTACTATATTTGCCAAGTATTAATTTATTTAGTGAATTTTCTCGGAAACTTAGAATACAACCAAAGCATTTACGGAACGATAAATTCCATCTTTTTCCATAGCAAATAAATTTTATCGATAATTACAAATTATACGATTATTAGCGTAATACAAAAATCACTAGTTTTTTGCATAAGTAAATTTTCGTTAAAAAATTTACTGATTTTCTTATAAGACTCAAATGCACTCTTTTTTCGAATGTGAAAAAAATAATCTATGAACAGCAACTTGAGCTATTTTTGTAGCAGCAAACAAGAGCAAATTTTTTTAACAAGAAACGAAAAATCTAACTTAGGAGTCCACGGAACGTAAAAATGCGCTGTCTTTTTTTGATAAGAAGACGAAAAAAATTTTCATTCGGCGAAAATAAACAAATCATATGCTTTAACGAACAAACCGAAAAAATTCACTGATATTTTTGTAGACGTAAATAAGTGTATTTTCTTGTAAAAAAAAGATAGTAAAACATTTAATTCATCACGGAATGTCAAAACTCGCTAACTTTGTCATGATTAACAAGTGATTTTTTTTAGAATCACTGCACTTATTGTACGACGCAAATGTCTTTAATATACATATTTTTAGACGTAACCAAGTAAATTTTCTTAAAAAACATAGAAAAATCTATTGATTTACTAAACGCAAAAAATTCCGTTCTCACTACACTCACTAAACAGAAAAACTTGATTCACTTTTTTTTTAAGTTGCAAATAACTACATTTTACTCAAATTGCAGACAATTTTACAAAAATTTAAAAATCGGAAAAAATCACAGATATTACCGTTACAAATCGAGTATTACGAAATAATTTATTTTAATATAAATTAACCATTTTTAGTCGGTAAGGTAATGTTTGAAAAAAGACAAAAATTTTGTTGATTTACTTATAAATTTCTGAATTAAATATCACTGATCGATTGAAAAAAATATAGTAATTATCTAATTAAGAGTACGTAGAAAAAAATCTAACAAATAGAAATAAATAAATAAATTCACGAAACATACGCCGATTACTTTCCCGCTATCGTAAACGTGTATTAAATTAACCAAAAAAAATCACTGCACTTATGCAAAAAAGCACATTCACCGTTTAACCTTATAAACAATTAAATATCCTTAAAAAAAAACTATTAATCCTCGAGAAGCCAAATAATTCGGGGACCCTTTCGCCTCTGATAAAGTAACAAATATCTCATGAAATTCAAGAAGAAAAAAAACAAGTAAATCACTGCACCGACGATACACGAAAACAAAAAAAAACAGTCGCGCGCGAGTCGCGTGGCTCTTGACGCAGCGGCACGTGGCGCCGGTCTCTCTCTCTCACTCTCTCTACGTCGTATATACACTCGCGCGCGCGCGACGGAGATATATACAAAAAAATAAACCTAAATAAACAAGGACTTTATTTCGAAAAAAAAATGGAGGAAAGAAACCCGCAAGATGTTGAAAATGAGAGAAAAGGAATAGTGTAATATGAATATAGACGGTATATAAGAGGTGTTATCTTACATGATAGACGTGTGTTGAGGCCTGTTGTTACTATCAACCCTCGTGTTTTGCACTTGGGTGACGGTAGTCCTGGAGGAGGCGGACGACGGCTTAACCTCCTTGAGTATCTTGCTCGCGCTCAACGGTGTCGTCACGCACATTATGATCGATTTTTTCTTCATTTATCATATATATATATACAATACATATACATAAATATATGTATAATACGCACACGTACACCACAAAACAGCACACAAAACTACTTATACATATGTGTATATATATATGTACTATCCTCCCGACTATTTCTTCCTCTCGCGTTCCCTCGTAGCACATAACACGCGTGCACACGACATACCCCACCGGCACATGTATGTGCTACACGCGTACGTATACGTGATATATATATATTCGACGTGTAATCGAGAAAAATAAGAATCAGCTGACGCGAGCGAGCGAGCGAGCGAGAGAAAAAAAGGGGGAGAATGAAGACCTCCTAACGTTACAATCGCCGCGGGCTTACTGACCGATTTGCGTTCAGTCTACCACTACCTCCGTTGCGCGTGGGTGTTACACGCCGGTGCCCCCTCGGGAGTGGGGAGCGTCACGCGATTCGTCGGTGGCTCGAGGTGCCACTAGGCGGGGGACCAATCGCTCAACGATCCACTCTACCGACCACGGTGGGAGAGACTCTATCCTACGAGGAACTCGGTATTAGACCGCTGACTGCGGTACTCGACGCTTCGATATATCTGTTTCGCTCGTTCGTTCAGTGCCTATAGTTCTTTTTTTTTTCCTCTTCTTTTTCCTATTCTCTTTCGACTGTGCGCGTATTTTCTTTTTATTTTTGTGCGCGGTATTTGTGCGTGTGCGTGTATGTATATATATATATATACCCAATATCTCGAAACGCCGCTTTGCTAAAGTGTTAATTTACTTTTTTTTTTCATTTGTATACGTTCATGTCACCCGAAATTGGGTATATATGCGTATATTTTACCAAGTGCACCCTTCTTTTTTTTTTCTTTCGGTCTTTTCGTTATTATCGATAACTTACGTATACAAGGATGTATTTTAGACGGAAGTGCTTCGGTTTTGAATTGTATTTGTAAAACTTATTGTTTACTTTCTTAATTACCATCGTGTATACGTTTTTCGCTTTATTTATACGTTTCGGGACTTTTACACTGCAAAAGTTTAATTAATTAAATCGTTCGTTTCTCAAAATACTATCTTTTTCGTTGTTCTCTATGCGACATTCAAGTTTTCTTTTTTGTTTATCATTCGGATGTACGTTTGAAATTAATTGTATTTGTTTTTTTTTTGCAAGTGCGCGTAGTGATCGGGAGAATATTATTACCGTGACGTAAATTTTTTTACGAACAACTGATTTCGTGAGAGTAACGTTAATTTCGTAAAGAAAAATAATTATTTTTTCTATTTTTATACTGTAATTATCTATCGTGACGTAAAAATATTGACGAACGGCTGATCGATTTGTTCTTAATTTAAAGTGCTTATGAGTTAATCCACGTAGATAACGATTACACGATTTTTACAGTGATTTCACGGTAATTTTTTATTATTGATCGAAGTTAATGCAATAACTCTTCGTGCACGAGATAATGACTGTAAAAATTACCGTGACGTCTCTCCGTAGAAATTTTTATCGAACAGCTGACGCGATATCACTATTATTTTGTTAATGTATATTCCGATCATTGTAACGTTTTAGTTCGATGTCATTGATGATTACACGTGAAACTGTCAAGAGTGTGAATATTTTTTCAGTGTGCATATATATACGTTAGTGGTATAATTTCGATGTATACTTTCTGATGTAATTTTATATATTTTCTGTATTTTTTGTAACTTCTTTATTACGAGAATTGATTAATTATTTCGTTAAATGCGCATCGTTAAATGTCAAATAATCTCGTAGAAACATCGTTATAATTTGAATTTTTAAAAAATATCTTTATTTAATTATTGTATTCGATTAATGTAATATTTTATTTTTCTTAATTACAAAATTTATTGTATACATTTTATACATCTTACATACTTGCATCTATATATGTATACACGTTGACAAGCAGACGTGTGTGTAAACAATTGTATATATTTTAAAAAAAAAATGTGAATAAACAGTGTTTATTTTTTGATAAATTATTATTCTAATTTTCCCTTGTATCAACATCCCATCCTTATCTATAACGATCAATTTTTGCGTAACGTCATATTTTAGACAAATACTTAATAATATTTAATTTACGTACAACAAATTACGAAACAAAAATGATCCTTTTATCCTTACACAAAAAAAAATGCTAAAATTCTCTTATCGTTTCGTTTCCTTTTTCGCGTTCTTGCACATATATACACACCTGCAAAAAAAAGTAGGTATATTCGTACGCACAATTTCGGAAAGATATTTATTTTCATTTTTGTTAAATTTGACGGAACTGCATTACGAGGGTATTGGTAATTATCAGTATACGGTGTACAAGTAAGTGGCTCGTATACTTAACTCGATTGCGCGTCAAGTTATTAAACGAAACGAATATGAATGGATCGATCGTCGTGTATATTTTTACAATTACGACGAATCATAACAGACGTACACTCTCCATTCGTGTTATTAAGAATTAGACTGTTTCTCTACACACGGAGATACTCGCATGGAAATAAATACACATAAATACGAATAAACATACACATATCATCGTACAAACACATACCTACACATATAGGCAGTTGGGTGTACGTGTAAACACAATAATTAAAAATTAATAAAAGTCAAAATCGGAATTTCGTTTCAGCTGTATACAAGGCCTAGTGCCCCGCGTATCCATCCTATAAGTCGCCTCGGGTGCGCGCGAGAGACACGCGCCCATCGACATAGGACGTAAAAACACATACGTTTACAAATGTATATATACTTATACTTATGTAGTTTTATATACACACGTATACTAATACTTTTATTCGTACACTTATCCACTTATGCATATATATGTAAAAACATTCTCGCAAGTATCCTTACGCGCGTGTGTGTGTGTGTATATGTAACACACACGTAGAGACGCACGGAAAGAGAAAGAGAGGGAGAGAGAGAGTGAAAAATCTAACAGTGGGTAATCCTCTCTCGGTTCTCTTCCTCTTCCTCCTCCTCCTCCGCAGCATCCCGTCTGGCTACCGATGAATCGACGGGAAGTGTGCGTGTGGGTTAGTGTGATTCACGTCTGGAATTCCGGAAACCCGGTCCTGCTCGTACCTGCACGAACCCCCGTGCCTCTCCCCCCTCCCTTCTCATTCTCTCTCATTCTCTCTCTCGCTCTCCGTCCGTCTGTCTTTCTATACCCAGGTGCAATCGCTTCCTCTCCTCTACGTGGGTGAGCTTCCGAACCGGGGGTAAAAAAAAAGAGAGAGAGAGAGAGACTCCATAAGCTTTGTCGGATATTTCTTCGCTTCCCGTCCACTGTATATATATGTATATATTACATGACCGAGGAGAGTTTCGCACTGTTTCGCCGGCATGTCGTCGTCGTCGTCGACGTCGTCGTTGGAGGCGTATATATATATATATAGAGACACGAATGGTGTCTATGTACATTTTCGGTATTGTTCGAGCACGTACGAGAGAGGTTGACCCCCTCAATCCCAGGATTATTAGATCTATATATATATATATACATTATTATTGTGTATTTGTATTTATGACTTTTATTGTTGGCTCTGTGTGTGTGTGTGTCTGTGTGTACACGCGGTTCCGAGAAAATTTTTCTTTTTTTCTTCGGGGGGAAATTTTGTTGGTCGTTCATTTTTTTTTCGTTCGTTACGTGATTTTTTGTTTTGTGATTTTGAGATCGTCAGCTGATTGTATATACAGTACGATGCGCATAACGTTGTATGTGACATAATTTCGTGTCATATATAAATTACCTATATGAAACTACGGCAAAATCCATGCTGGTAGGATTTTGATGAATGTTTTTGAGTTATTTATAAGGGGACGAGCCTGGGTTAACATTGAAAAAGAACTATTCATTATTAACAATTAATGTTTTTTTTTCAAAACCATTTGAACATATTTCTTTATTTTTTTAAATTTTTTGGCCAATTTATATGTAACTTAACTATTTTCATTAATTATGACATTGCGTACTCTGATTTTTTTCCATAATGGACTTACTGCAGGATATCTTCATCAAACGACTTCATCGAATAGGCTGAAATTTTAACAGTAACTGTTAAATATTATTTTAATCCACTTGAATAGAACAGAATTTCAGTAAAAGTCTAAATGTTTGTATTAAAAAAATTATTTAGCTGTTTTATACATAATTACCTAAAAATAATTTGCTAAGAATAATTTTTTTATTACAATGTTAATACAGTCCTGTATCATTCACGTGGATTAAAATCATATTTAAAAGTACTATTAAAATTTTATCCTATACGATGAAGTGGTTTGATGAAGATATCCTGCGTTAAATCTACTATGGTACTCATAACCATTTAAAATTGTTATGTTACATATAAATTGGCCAAAAAATTATAAATAAAACTCACGAAAAAAATTAATAATTGTTAATAGTGAATAGTTCTTTTAACCCATGGCTTGTTCCCTTAAATAATAAATATTGTTATTTAAAGATTGGATTGATCCAGTTATTAAATCTAATATAATAACGTAAACGATTTTTTCTTTTTGTTAGAAAATAGCCATTTTTTTTAAAATAACTTAAAACATTAACAAATTATCTAATAAATATTACATCCATTTAAATAAAAAGAAACACATGATCTAATCTCTACTGGAATAACGTAGGTCATGCGTATATAGTACCTTATAATAAAATATGTCAAATATATACACAAACATATCTCGCATTATATAAATAAGATACAAAATTTATAATCATCACCTCTGATCCTGAATGATTATCTTTAAGAAATTTACCATTTGAAGGTTAAATAAAATTCTAATTTTGCTATTAATTGGGCATCTATTGGGTATTTTACGCCATTTTTTGGCATAAAAAACGTTACATTTATGGTCAGATTTCAACTAGGGAATTAAAGTCAAACAAATACACGATTGACTTCGTTATAGAAAAGTATAATAAAAAGATACCTTTTTTTTAAATAACGAGAAAGAAAATTTTATTAAAAACTTTTTCTTCGATTCGCAATCCTTTCTCTCTTTTTTTTCGAACTTTATTTCAATCGAGATTTTAAATATTAACGCGAAAGAAAAAGAAACTTTTTATTGTATGTACTTAACAGTATAGATCATTATACATTTTTACATTAGTAAAATTTTTCTTTTCCACGTGATTATTAAATTTATTTTTCATACTTTTATTCGGTACGTAGAAATTGATGTCGATTTGTTATTCAATTAAAATTAATGTCGAAGAAGAACAAGCACTTTTATATATCGATTAAATTTATTTGAAATTTAATTGATTTAATATTATATTATTTATATTTCAATTTATTTAGAGTTTTATTCGTTGTTTGATTGTTCAAAGGTATATACAGTTACTTATGTTGAAATGTTACGTAAATTTTAATTATAAATAAATATAAAGGGATAAATGTTAATTAGTATTACAAATAAAAATTACACTGGTGGAACGAGAGCGATTGCATTTTTTTTAAATTAAATTTTTTCAAGAATTCATAGCTACGATTTGTTTAAACGTTGTTGATATATATTTGAATAAATATTTGATAAATAATGTCCTAATTATTGCAATTGATACAATAAATAATTATTTATTTGTAAATCGATTTATTTATTTATTTACCCGTTCATTCATTTATATATTTATCCATTAATTACGAAAAAAAATATGAGATTTAAGGAAATTACGTTCGCATTTAAAAAATCTATATTAAAAAAAATTGATTTCTACATAATACATATACCTCACGTATTCTATCAATATACACTCGCCACATTTTGCGCATCTAAAATAATCCAAAAATTATGAAAATTTCAGGTTTTAAAAAATAATATACATATATATATATAGAGCAGCCGGCGCTCTCGAAAGGGAAGCGTATATATGTATGTATATAAGAAGACAGAAAAGAGATAGGTATAAGAAGCCGAAAGAGAGAGGGAGAGAGAGAGAGGGAGAGGAGTGTCGCTCGCGGCTCAAGGAATGACTAACGAGACGCGATCGTGCATATATACATCGACTTTACCACCTGCGCTCTTCTCTTGTCTCTTTTATTTATGCGCCTAAGGCGCACGTCCCAACGAGGATGATGAACTAACTCTGGATGCGTGTGCACGTGGTGTACGGTAGTACTACTACTAAAAAATAGGTATAGTATACTTGGGCGCAAAAAAAAAAAAATATTAAATAAATTAAGATGTACGGTGTACGAAAAAAGGGATTTTCTTTTTTCGTCGGAAATGAACTCTTTTCGAATGCTATATGTGAATTCTTTTTGGATTGTTGTAGTTTTGGGAGATCGACGGGTGGTTTGAGTACGTTTGTCGGTGAATTTTAGATTTTTTTTTATGGAAAATGAAGGAAAGTGAGTAATAAAGAAACGTTTCGAAAGAAAATTTAATGAATGAATGATTAATAAATGACCTGTTTTTTAATTATATGTGTACAATATTTCAATTATTATTCAACGAATGGGTCAGAGCGAAAAATTAATGGTGTATATAGCTGAGCGTCTTGATTTTACTATTTAGAAAAAATGAATTATTTCTACATTATTGTTTTGTACACGGAGAAAAAAATGTTTGAGTGAAAATTTCTTTTTTAATTAATGTTTTTTCAATAGTGGAGAGACATACTCGATAAATGATAAAACATTACGATTTTTTATAGACACAATTTACTACATATTTATTAATATTTACTATATGTCTCGTAAATTTTTTCTATAACAAAATAGTAATTTTCGTCATTTGTCAAGTATGTCTCTCTTGTATTAAACAACATTGTCATTTTTACTGCAATATTTTTTTTTCATACAGTATTAGTTATGTACGATTTAACGAAAATAAGCATATTTCATATTGTATCTTTAAACAAAAATACGAATTCTTTATGAATTGTATATACATTTTTAGATGCGTACGATTAATATTTTAATGAAATATATCGATTTTATAAAAAAAAAGTCAGGAATTCTATTTTTTCGAGTTCTTTTTGAACAGAAAATGAACTCTCTTTGAATCCTGATGAATAATTACAGTTTTTAATAACAAATATTGACTTCGATAGAAAATTAAGATATTTATAGTTCATCGAATATAATTTGAATAAAGAATAAACTTTTCTTTCACTTCTTTTCAGTGTATTATTTTTAAATTTTACCGAGTGTATATATTTAATCGCGTACAATATGATTAACGTTACAACGAAAAATATTTTCATTAAAAGAAAGATAAGGAATTTTAGTTTCTATAAAATATAAAATAAATTAAATTTTTTTTACATTGTTTATGAATTCTGATTTGTTCTTAGTAAGGTATATGAATTCCTTTTGAAAAGAAAATGAGCTCTTTATGAATTTATTATAATTATACCACAATTACGTTTATGGAAGGAAATATTGCATTCAAAAGTCGCAAATAGGACCTTAATTTTTAAAATCCTTTTAGAACAGGAAATTAACTCTTTATGATTTATTAGTTATATACAATTAACGATATATGAACAAACAATCGTCTTAAAAAAGAAAATAAAAAATGTTTTTGAAATGTTCACGATTAACGATACAATGAGAAAGTGTATTATAAATAACATTTGCATTTTTTTAAATATAGCTATGTATGTATATATATTTTAAAAAAAAGGGCGTCGCGCCAGTCTGTACTATAAGAAATAAAGCATGCGATCGAGAGACCGAGGCAACTCGTCTACCTGCTCGGAATAACTGCGATGTCATATTTTCGCGCTTTTCTCAAGCTTTTACCATCTAGTTTCGTAGTTCCCCTCGCTTTTTTTTTTCTCTCCCTCTCTCGACGATATTTTATTTGCAAAGTCGAGTGAGTGCGAGAAAGTCTCTTATCTCTTATCTTGTGTGCTCAGGAATTTTGAAAAAAAAAAAATACGAGAGAAAAGTGCTTCAATGAGGGTTGGATAAAGTCGAGAGAAAGGGTGGGTATGTGTGTGAGTGTGGGCTGCTTTTTCCCTCTGGATAGGATGAATTATTTATGAGTCTTATACCATTAAAATAGTCGAGGAGTTGAAGCTTCTTGTTTTAAAATCACTTTTGATTTTCTGGACCTTTGTTACACGCCGTTAGATCGGACGAGCGATCGTTTTGTCTCGTCACTTTTTTCTTCCTAATTTTTCATTTTCAAAGGAATATTTGCAGTATTTTGGGATAATATGTACAGGGTATTTTAAGATTAAATATTCGACATTTGGGAGTTTAAAAGTAAGTCTCGTCACGTTTATTTTTTAATTCTTAATATTTTCAAATGTTAAATTAATTTAAAATTTATTTTATATATATTCTTTTTCAGTATTTTGGGAAAAAAAATTCGCAGGTTGGCCCAAAATTACATGTTCGATATTTGAGACAGCTCAAAACTAAGGAAAATATTTCAGATAAACTTTTTTAGGAACGAGACGAATTTTTTCCTTCTTTTTGAGCTCCAAATACGTTCCGTATGTTCAGATATTTAATTTTGCGACACCCCGTATATTGATCGTAAGAAAATTAATTCATTTTCGAATTCCGACATAAGAATAGTTGTCCAGAAAAAAGTATTAATAACATCAGAGTTTGATAAACGTTTTCAATTATAAATATAGTAATAATTGAATTAAGAAAATTAAACCGATGTAAAAGTCAATAAAACATTAAAAATTCCTATGTTTCAAACTCTTAAATATTTAACTGTGATAAAAAAAGAATCTTATCGATTTTGAACAAAATTTTCTATTCGAATAAGTAAATATTTCACGAATTGAATGTGTTCCATTTTATTTTGAATATATCAATCGGCACTGCGACAATGAAATTAAAAATTCAAATTTACCGCGTTAATAATTTTTGGATTTTTTAAAGAAATATTGTATATCGATTTTGACTAAAAAAAACACGGTTTTGTATTAATTTTAAAGTTACATTAAATTACTTCTTTCTTGTACTTAACTAAGATTTTGTAATAAATTAATTACGCTTATTTATTATTAGTTTATTAACTTAAAACAACAATGTTTTATACGTTAGAAAATTTTTACTTTAATGAATAATTTAATATAATTCTAAAAATTAAAGCGCGCGCAGAAAATTTGATTTTGGTATTGATCAACTAGTGATTTAAGTAAAATATGTATACATTTTTGTCAAAGAATTACAATAAAATAAATTAAGTAAACAAATATTATAAATAAGTAAATATTTATAATTTAATTTGTTTAAATATTTATTATCTAATTTAATTAATTATTATTTTAATGCATTTTTTTTCGAACGTTGTATAATTAATAACTTATACGATTTATTTAATTTTTTTTTTAAAGTCACATTCCGAGGGTTTTAGAAAATAATAATAGAAAATAAATTAAATTTAAATTGCATTTTATTAATCAGAGGATAATTATTATCAATTATATATAAAAAACAAATGACGTTACCCTTTAGAGGGCGGGACTGTTAGAAACTTTTACCATCTCATAAATATCATTATTTATCGTTTTTTCTAATAAAAACATGTGGGAAATAGTAAAAGAATGTTGACCTTAAAATTATTATCTCAAAGTCAGACTTACGAGAAAATGCATTGGAAATGAATAAAAATGATATTCACGAATGGTTCAATATTGCATCACTAGATGGCAATTGTCAATCCGCAACCAAAAATCAACTTACGAATACTCATAACTAATAGAGCAATCCCCAAGTGAAAAAAAATCCATACTGTATATAGAATTTACAGTTAAATGATTGAATATAAATCATACCAAGAAGTGATACTATACAATTTAATAAATTTTGTATACATGGTTGACATTTTCTTTCGCATAGGATACAAATATTTATATTCCATTTTTTTATCATATTTTTCACGATCCAGTGTAGAGAAATATAAACCAAATTTGATGTTACAATTACGAAAAAGACAAATTTTTCGGAGCCAAGTTGATCTGCCCCATTAATTTCTAATGTCAAAAAAATCTACATTTTCTCTTTATTATTTTTTTTCGTACGCATCGCATCAACAAACATAAATACCAATTTTAAGGTTAAAATGGCGAAAAATACAAATTTTATGGATATATCTACCATCTGTCAACTTTGACATTTGTCACAAGTACATTACAATGAAGACAAAGAAACTACAAATCCACGAAAAAACTCGCCATCCGATTTGAACTGATATTTTCCCACTCTCTGAAAATATATAATTTTAATTTTCCAAAATACACACATTAACCCTTAAATTAAAATAACTCATTCAACCAAAGTATTTACTAACATCCAAGAGAAAAAGAATAAACCCTATACACCCCAATGAAAATAAATATTCTTAAAACGCCGTATCAAGATCCGCGATAACGACGTATACGTATACACATCGCATTCTCCACCATTAAACAGAAATCTAATTCCACATTAAATTGGTCAATAAAATTTGGTAGTTGTCCTTTATTATCTAAAGGATCGCATTTATTTATCCATAAAAAAAGGAAAGACAAAATCTGCAATGTACATGCGTACGTATATATATATATATATATATATATATATATATATCGACTAAAATTACACACGTGTATATATAAAGTTCCTTCCGGATTGAGAGAGAGTTCCGCAAAATTAGAAATGTAATCCTGGGCCTTCGAGGTTCGGAGTAGGATTATCGTATATATATATAGGAGGGATATAACATATCGAACCACCGACGATTTTATTTCAGATTAGGGACTATAGTAGCATCGTGCGAGATCATTCGAAAGCGAGTTGCAGTTAAGACGATTCTCTTGAGAACCCCAGTCCTTTCTTTTTTTTTTACATTTCCTCGATCAATTTTGATATCGCTACGTATATAGATATATACTTTTTCTAATCGAGGACACGATGATTCGCCGATTTCGAATATAAAGAGGGACACGCGCGTGTTTTAGGTGATTGAATTTTAGATTCGGCGTTTTTCTTTTTTCTCTCTCTACGTCACTGCCGTGATATTCGAATTTCCCGCGGTTCGAATTCGTGATGAAAGGATTGTGTACAATTTTTGTTTCGGGACGAGCGAATTTTTGAGTATTTGTATTTTATTTTGATACGGATACGTTAGGCGATGTAGTTTTTAAAGTTACGATGGTTAGACAAACAAAATTAATCTAGGTTATATACACTATATATTCTGGACGATATTTACAATTGTTCCTTTAATTTTAAAAAAAGCTTATATTTTATATATATATATATGTGTATTTTTATAGGTTATAATGTTTTTAAACAAATCAATCCATTAAATACAAATTTTTGTGAGCGACAAACACTAGTGTCTTCATTTCCAAATAAATTTGGTTCGTATTTTGTAACCATTGGAAATTGAAATTTTTCACGTTTAAAATTCTTAAATTTTCATAACCGTCAGTCATTCAAATTTCCTGCAGTTCAAAATGTTAATTATGAATTGTGATACAGATATTAAACAATTACTCGTTAAAAAGAGATATCATTTAGTAAGTTTTGAATTTCTTTTTTCTTAATATATTTATATAAAACTAACATAACTGTGTAATGTGTATGTCAAAATCAACTGTCAAAAAAATTCAAAATTCTAAGCGCGGGAAATTTGAATTCATTAGCTTCATTATTGAATAAAAGAAATAACGTTATATTAACATTATTAATAATCTTTTCAGATGTCAATCTCATTAATTTTCATATAAAAATTGATTAACAATTTTGCAATCGTTGACAAAAATCGAATTACAAGCGCGGGAAATTTAAAAATTCGAAATATCAACCGCGGTACTTCTTAATACGTAACCGATAATATTTATTTTTTAAGTTATAATAATTTAACATTGTTAAAAAAATATAAATCTTACCTTTGAAAAAGTGGCGGCTCGTGTATCAAAAGATGGAAGTCGTTCTCGGAACAAACTTCCCGATCTCGATGATGCACCGCACATTTAAAACTTCTTGTACGTTTACCGCTCATCTGAAAGAAAGAAAAAAAGGGTAACAATAATAATACAATATATACTAATAATAATAACAATAATAATAATAATAATACAAAGAATATATATTTTTAAATAAAATACGTTTAATTAATAAAGTCGAGGTACAATCCCCTTCGGGGAACGAATTTTTCCTTTGTACAAGAAAAATCCAATAATTCCATTTAATTGGCGGTCGATTACTTTTCTTCTCGATCGAATCGTTAAATAATCTTTTTCGCCGTGCAGACGCGAAGTTAATCGCATCTGAACGTTATTACCTTGATATTCGACGAATCGTCAAACGAGAAAATGAAATATCGCAATGTGCGTATAAATATTAGTTGTAGGACTGGCGAGGGAGCGTGATGGTATAGTAACGCCCGTGAGATGATAAAATTATCTGGATTTAATGAAAATGCTTTTAACAGTTAAACATTATTAATTTTAAGATGTTAATTAAAGTGGTAGTCTAAACTCGGTAGGTATAATATACATGTATATATAAGGTACGAACATTTAAATTTAGAGAGTATTAGGTACATACATTTCCAAGCTTATCTTAGAGGGGGGTAGTTTCACGTTTATCTTGATGATAAGGGTATTTTCCGGATGTAGCGCGAATATAACTTGTAGGATTAAATTTACGTTTCGTTATATATATACTTTTTTTCTCTTTTTTTTTACAGATTTAGTTTTACAATTTTGAGAGGATATCGAAATTTGCATGTGTTATTTTCAAGGGTAGTAATGATGTAATTGTTTTTAGCAGTAGAGTAATGTGTGGATTAAGAGTGACGGACGATGAAAAGGTTTTGGGTTCGATCCCTGTAAGTCACTGAATACTGATACAAGGACCTTCAATTTTTCTTAGCAACTCATTGATCGCATTTAGTGATGCAAAGTACCTGTCGTTTTAGAAAAATGTCATATGATGATAATAATGACCGCCATGAAAAAAAATTACGGTTTTTTTGTCATAAATATTGAATATATACCATCATACTGGTAATTTGTCGATTAGTTAAGGGTAAATAATAAAATGTACCAATTCAAGCAATAGAGGGTGAAAATTACAAATTAGACCTATCATATCTGTTAGCAGTCATATGACCAGACCTACTTAAGAAATGACAGTATTCCAATCTATATGACGTCACAAATTACAATTTATAGGATCAATTAAACGTAAAACCGTTAACAAAATGGAAATAAAGAATGGCCAAAAACGTATATTCCTGTATGACAAACAGATTAATATTGTGATGGTCATGTGACGGTCTCGGGACGGTAGCAAAACCGTTTTAGAAGGAAACAAGTTGTCTAACATTAAGAAAAAAGTTTTGGGTTCGATGCCTCACCCCTGCTGATTGATATAAAAATATGGTTTCAAGAAACATTTAATTTAGGATTACATTAAATACCTTCCTAGTTATTTAGCTTCGAAACAACATCATGAAAACAAGAATAAGCTCGTGACATGTATAGGTTTTGAATTCGATTCCCCAGTCTCTACATATCGTACCCCGGTTCGATTCTATACGCCCATATCATCAAAAACCTTAAAAAAAAGGTAAAACTTCGTAACCATGAATTCCGTAATCAAACCTATAGCACTCGATCCCCAGACTTATATTCGCAAGTTACACCGAAGGATGTCCGGATTGCTTAGGAAGAAGAAGAAGCAGCATCGGGCTAACGCCGATGGGCTTAGGATCTTCACACACACGGGCTCCTTGAATATTTGGATCGGGTTTTCGCAAACGCGGTTAGGGAAATTCTCCTACCTTAGTAGGTGTTTCCTAGCGTTACTCTCTCAGAGTCTCCCTCTCTCTCTCTCTCTCTCTCTCTCTCTCTCTCTCTCTCTATATATATATATATATATATATATGTGTGTGTGTATGTGTGTGTGTGTGTGTGTGTGTGTGTGTGTGTGTGTGTGCATACACGTGGATGATACGCGGGCGCGAACGCGATAACACGGCAAGTTTCCTGTGGCTGTATATACGCGGTTACAGCCTTCTCTCTCTCTCTCTTCTACCTTTCGCGTGCACGTTCCTCGAGTAATCGGCATTACCAAGCCAAGGGAACTATGGCAATAACGCACCTGCTCGCGAGGAGTTTACATGGGCCTCAACCGCGATTCTCCCTTGCTTTCTAAGTTATCACGGAGGTATCGGATTATTGCTTGTAAGACGCAACTCTATCTCTCTCTCTCTCTCTCTCTCTCTCTCTCTCTCTCTCTCTCTCTCTCTCTGTGTAAAGATGATGGGATGCTGATCTTACCGCGACGCGAGGATTACGACCGCGCTTACGAGTTTTCAACGAGATTCCACTGGTTTTACTCGGTGTCTACGTGTGTCTGTGTGTATACCACACTTACGCGATATCCTTCCTTTCGTTATCGTCTTTCGATTCCCTCCCCCTACCGCCTCCCACCCTGTGCCGATCTTACTCTCTCTCTCTCTCTCTCTCTCTCTCTCTTTCTCTCTCTCTCTCTCACTGGTTCGATGGATTTACTCGATGTACAAGATATTACGGATTTATTTTATTATAACTTATATGAGCTATCGATTGGTGAAAAATTTATTTTTTTAATCAATGTAGGGTAACTGCAGCACATGCTATGGAAATAGACGCCACTGAACGAGCATTTTATAGTAAAAAATATGCGGTACAATATATAAACTTGAAGCCTAAAAAACACTCTTAGTGCACGGGAAGTAAACCCCTATAAATAAAAAATTATTTATTTTTGATTAAACGAGGAATTCAATTTATCGAAAAAAAACGTTCTGTAACGATGTTGCGTTTCCTTTGACGATATTCTGTGAATTTATTCAAATTTTTTAACTGATCAATCAGCGAGATTTTCGGGCAGCCTTGAATCATTGTTTTATAGCTTTATATATTACCGACAAAAAATTGTTATATACGTATAATTCATTTATAATTAATTATTTCGTAAAAATCTCTCTGTCGCGCTATTCTATTTGTTTTGAACAGTGTATCTGTCATTTTTTCAGATTTCCGTTATAATTGGGTTTTAAAACTTTTGGGATTTTCTAGGCAGGTCTTTGCAGTTTGGGTATGACATGGAAAGAAAATATCACGTGATTCTGTTCATTAACTGATTTTATTCGTTCATTCATATTGGTGAAGTCACCCTATATCGAATTTTTTTTGCTTTGTTACTTTCAATGCGTGTCTTGTGGTATTGTTAATTTTTAAACGTAAATGCAGTTATCGTAACTGTAATCAAAATCTGTAATATTATTTCAAAAGAGATGATTTTACGTTCGGCGATGTGTACTTATTAACATAGTATATATTTATCGATTTTTCCAGACTAAACCTCATTTTACATTAGAGAAGGCTTTATGCTCTCTTTGTTTATTGTGGTTGGTAAAAGTTCCCATAAAACTAAGGAAATTTTTAAAAAATTCAAGAAAATTGTTAGACCCGGGAATGAACTATTTAATCATTGAGCCATTTTGCTATTTGTTTTTCAAAGTCACTTTCAGGGTATAAAGAACAGTCGAACAAGTATAAAAATTTAATTGGTAAAGAGTAAGCATCTGGATCTAAAGATCGAAGAATTCAATTCCCGAGGGTAACAAATTTTTTTTAGTTTTTTTAAATTGCATTTATTTTATCATGTTTATATATACAATTTTTAAATTTAAATACTACTGCAATAACAAATTAATACATTATGAGTTATGGCCAACATATTGACAATAGTTTACGAATGGTTAGATAGTAACCATTCTAATATATTGTTAATTATACGTCAATGTATTATCAATATGTTTGCAATAACTATTGTGGTATTGTATTGATTTATAAGTTGAAAGGAGAAACCAACACATACATACTATCTGTGTTGTGCACAAATTTCGACTTTCAGGACTTCGTTCAAACCTTGATGCTAGATATATTGTCAAATCTATTTTGACTCCTCCGTGATCGAAATAGAATTTTGCTGTTTAGTGTAAAGTGAAATTGAAAGATTAATTTGTAACTTATTATATTTTATTTTGTTTTAATGTTAAGTGGAAAGTTGTTACATTGTACATGTTATGTATATCAAAGTTGACCATATAAAGGTGTGAGACGGTCGAAACGTCGGCAGTAAAATATATTAGCTCGAAGAGATCAGGTTTTTCTTTTTTATTTGCAATAACTATCGTTGAATATCATTAAAACATTATATACACAGATGTCTGCTAAATCAGGTTTATAAACAAATTGGTCTAACACTTATGCGACTGCGAGTTTGCTCGATCGCGGCGTCGCCACCTAGCGATAGAACGTGAAACTCCCTCAAAGTTAAAATTTACGGAAAAATATTACTATGTTGAATAGTAATATTACAGTATTCACACACACGCGCTCATACATACACACACACACACACACGCATATGAAATAAAAAATAAAAAATTCCACCACCTTGTAGGTTTGTATTAATAACACCACGATGTATCCACCGAGCGCTCACAACAATATCGTCATCCGCTAATCTATACAATCGCGATATTGACGAAAAACCACGTGTGCAAATTTACCGTTCACAAATGGCAACACCGGCGTCGTTCAATCAATCGGGTAAACCAAAAGTGAAACAGAGAGAGAGAGAGAGAGAGAGAGAGAGAGAGAGAGAAAATGTAAAAGGTCATATCGAATTCTCTGTATGTACACGTACATGTATATATATATATATATGTGTACAACCGCGTAGGATCACCATCAGGTGGTATCACGCGTAAGTAAATCTTTGGAATGCCACGGAATTTACGATATATAGGTTCCTGTGCCTCGGACGTCAAAGTATACGTTTATCCCGATCGTGTTTATCGGACCACGATGCCATCTATAATTCCAAACCAAGAATCTATACCGTGACGTTTCTCTGTGTGAGCTTTGTTTCACTCGCGTGTGCCGCATATTTGCGCATAACGAGATGAGCCGCGGTGTCAGCATTGACGAGCTACGAGACTGAGCCATATAGGTGGGTCCTCTGCGTTTCCAATCTGTTTAGACGGTCGATATCGTAGTATAGACCCAACCGAAAAAGTTTAGGAGAAATTACGCGTGACTTTTGTAAAAGTACTTTATTCCTTGCGATCATCGTTTTTGACTGTAGAAAAAAGTTAATTATTATTTACACGTGCATTTTCACGTTTAATTCTACGTGTTAGTTTTCATCAACTAATATATGTATTCTAAAAAGGCTGTTCACCCCTTCAAACAAGAATTAATTTAGAATTTTTTTTTTTCATATTTTTATTTATATTTTTATCACCACAATTGTTTTTAAATATTGAATTGGTTTAATACTATCTTATTAAACTACAAATACTAAAGAAATATTATTTTTTATTATTTTCAATCACTTTTTAAATTTAAAATGTTTCATCTATGTACATTGCAATGTATATTGGGTCTGAAAGGGGTTAAATAATAATGTATTTTTTTTCAAAAATCAGAAAAAATCACAAGGAGTTCTAGCTCGACTCTTTTGATAGAGGAGGTTATACGATTTGGATGATCTTTTTTGCGAAACGAAGAGAGTAACGAAGGAAAGTTTCATGTAGTAAAACTCTTAGTATCGATTATAAGTTATATAAAAACATATAACAATGCCAAGCTCCCATTTTTTTCAAAGAACAACGCATCAGAGGTTTTTTAAAATTTTGCAGAAAAATTGTAAATACTGATTTTCTTTTTAATGAATTAATTTTTAAAAAAATTAATGTTTAAAGGTACATTCTGATGCGGATGACGATATCCATCGAAACGTTGTCGCATAATTCATTATCACCAATTAAAAACTTCTCGAACAATGTCAACCTCCATATATTGTAGTATTTGAGCAACTCGTAAAATGGTCATTCATTTTGTTGAATATTCAATCTTAAAAAGAATATTAAATAATAATTTTAAAAAAGAAATTTGGAATAAATAACATAAAATGAATATAACCAAGTTACACACATTCTCTCTTGCCGAGAGCAAGTAAATAACGAGAGTTGACGTATTAAGTACGTATAGAGAGTACAAACTACAATACGAACAAGTGAATTCATTTCGTACTGGAAATACTATACATGTTCCATTCGGTTGTGTGTACGTTACTCGAATGTATAGAAAGAGCAACTACGGAAATCCCAAAAGTCCAACGAAGGATTATTAGGACTCAGATGGTACCAGATTTCACCTAACCTCAGACACTCAAATTCCGCTTTTTCATCTGTCAAATTTTAGATATAGTAATTATGATTTAAATTCGGTGACTATAAAACAGTAATTTACTGCATCATTTTTCATTATTCTCAAATTTTGAAAATTTGGATTTTGTATAAATTGATTCCGAAACGTCTGACGAACGAAAATTATTGTATCGTCTACCATTATCTCCGAAATTCAAATAATTAAAAATTGTTACCCAAGTAGAAAGTGAGGATTTGGAGGTTAGTTGAAAAAATAAATTTTGTGGTCAAATCGCTAATTTTTATATATTATCTGATGTTACTAAAATTCCATGTGCATAAATAGGAAATTCATGAAACGAAGATTACTGCATCTCACTACCGTTAAATTTAGAAGAATTGAAAATAAACAAGAATTATTAAATTAATTTTGATTACCTTAAATCAATAATTTAAATCCTTACTAATTCGTTGCCTTGCAATAAATAAAATTATTGCATCACCTCTCACTATTCTTCAATTTAGAAAAATTGAATCCCTACTAATTCACTATCATCCGGTAAACAAATATTGTTACATTATCTTTTATTACCGTAAATGTATAATTTGAATTCTTATTAATTCACCATCCTACAATAAATCAACATTATTGCATCATCTTTTATTATCCCAAAATTCAAAAATTTATATACTCTATTAGAAAGTGAAGATTTGAAAGTTAAAGTTCCAAACCATTTTATTATCGACTAATTCAAATCGTTATTAGCTATAAAACAATTTCATTCCACTACGTTACATTCCACAATTCCCAAACATCGCACAGAGAGGTGATAAAAGATAACACCAAGAATCATTCTTGATATGAAGCACGCGGCGTAACATTAAATAAAGCTCGACACTCAAAAATCTGATGCAAAATGAACTTTCAAGAAAATCGTAATGTGACCACTAAATCTCGTGTTTATATTCTCTTTGAACCTTTATGTTATTTGGCTATCGCTAAGGGAAATAATTCAGAAGAGCAGTGAAACGAGATGAGTAAACAATGAATTAACACGTCTCGTTTGATTCGGATTACGTAATTGCTTACTTACTTCAATGGATTGATGAAATTTCATTACTCACCCTCACTTTGATCGTAATCTAATACAATATATATTTGGATTTAGTCAGCTTACCAAATGTTTTGAGGTTATCTAAATGATGTTTCATTAGAATTAGGAGGTAATGAGACATTCAAAGATTTCTGTAAAATTTATCAGGGTGTAATAGAAATCAGAAGATTTACGGAAAGTTTTTTTTTTTTTGATAAAAAGTGATCATTTAACCTGAAATGGAGAAAATAGCGAATGAATTTGTATAAAATTGAGGAATGAGAGGACTTGGTTGATTTTACCTCAAAATACTCAATTTTCCCACTATGTGGTTGAATTTAGTAATTTAGAATACATTGGGTATCCTAAAAGAATACAAAAATTTTGGAAATCAAAATGGTGATCTTATAGTGACCAATAGTGACCGTGAATATGACCTTTAGCATGACTTTAACGGTCATTTGAAGATCAACGTGATTTTTTAAAAATAAAAATCCTTATTTCGGAATCTGAAAGAATGAGAAATTTAATAAGGTGAAATAAAGGTCAAATGTTAAAAAATCATCTTGCAGATGTTTTCTCTGAAATTGTCAATCTTTTTTATTTCCCAAAACTTTTTTATTTAAAATTTTTTTCTAGCGCCCTTATTTTCCACGATTTAGGTACGTTCATACTTTTTGGACACCCTGTGTATATATTATATACAATAGATTCAGTAAACCAATTGCATCGCGACGATCGTGCGCGTTCTAATCGAATTAAACGCTCGTCGGTAGGAAGTGACGTTTACGAGTACACCTATCGGCGATAATGGACGTCTACCGATCGAGAAGTCTAAAGAGGTTAAATGTCGAGCGAAACCGATGTGCGCCTCAACGACACGATAAAGAAGATTAAAAGTATAAGAGATCGTCAAACTGGAAACTACTACTACTACTACATTCTTTTTTCTCTCAACTCTTTTATATATATATACACACACGTATCGATAACGGTCATTTTCGTGTAAATATACTCGAGAATACGGGATGGTGGAATTGAACCACGGTCGTTGAAGATTAAAAGTATTAGAGGAATCGTTAAACTCGAAACTATTACTACACTTTTTCCCCAAGTTTCTTATACACACGCGTATATCGATAACGGTCATTTTCGTATAAATATACTTCGAAACGTTACGTGAGGAACGGTGGAAATTGAACCACGGTCGTTTAATGGGAAACTCGGGTTTATTTTCACTTTGTCGTAGTTACACTTTCTTTCTGGATATACTATAAATTCGAACAGTTTTTCAATGTAATTTACCCTACATACTTTATTTTAAAATTCCAGTTTCATATTCCATTTAGCAAATTTTTTTATAAATAAAAACATATAGTATATTAATAACTTTTAATGGATCACGGTATCGTTATCCCGATGTGTCTTAATCAAAAAGTTGTTTGATTTCCTAGTTTTGCTTTTGAATTTTCGATATTTAATACACTTGTGCGTCATCGCGGCTTTTAGCGTTATTATCGATAGCACGTATGGAGCGGAATATTCGTTATTTCTAGCGATGAAATGGAAAAAAAAACACGAAGGATTAGATAGAACTGAAATTGAATATGTACATTGATTTTATTAAATTTCTATTTATTTAATAACATTTTGTTTCTTTTTTTACGGAAATTATCAGTGTTACAAAATGTCGTATTTTGATATCGATCGTTCAAATTAAAAAATGAATTTAAATGAGAATTTTAGTTAAAGCACAGTAATTTTCGCATTTTCCCCTTTTCGCAATACTTTCTAATACGTTGGACAATAGCAGGAAAAGTTTCTTTTTTTTTAATTTTTAAGTGTTGATGAAGAAGAAAAAATAACTGCCTCGGCCCAGGCATAAAACGGGAACTCCAGCCTAAATGAATTTAATTAAAATAATATTTGAGTGTAATTGATTGAACGAGCTTTCAAAATGAGATTCGAATATTTATTTTTTAAATTTTAATATTTAAAAGCAATTAATATTTATTACATCACAAAGTGGATCGTCGTAATACATAACCTCTAGAAGTACAAATTATTGATCGGTGTTACTTCAACGACGTCCCGACACGAAAAAAGAATATACTAAATTTAATTTTCTAATCGTAATATTTAAAAACTGTTGATATATCCTCTTTGTTATAAAGTGGATCATAGTACATAACCTTAAAAAATTCGCACAACGGATCGGTGGTAGTACAATGTCGACTTGACATGAAAAAAGTACTAAATTTCATTTTATAATCGAAAGTTTCGAAAACGGATAATATCCACTTTGTATTAACAAACTCGCTGAACATTTTTTTTTAAATCATTATTTATAACCTCAAAATGTCAACAAACGCTGGTAATTCAATGTTCTCCTGAGATAAAATAAAACCTTCTTTAATTTCCAAATCGTAACATTAAAAAATCATTAACACCCGTTTCGTATCATGATACATAACCTACAAAAATTCAAATACACGTTTCGTTTGCTTCAAGGTTATCTTGACACGAAAACAAACAAGAGAGATAGATCGATAGAGAGAGAAAGAGAGAGGGGACAAATCATAAACACGACAGTCTTGAGTGTCAGCTAACATAGAGATAGAGTTTGCTATCACGGCATGGATTTCCTCTGATCCTCGAAATTTAGCGGGAAAACTAGCCGAAAGGGTCGTTAACAGAAGTTCGAGCTTGCGCTTGGATAATATACGTCGAGCGGCAAAACGTACTGTGAGGGAACATCGAAATCAGATAACGCTACGAGTTCCTGTCTATATGTGATTACGCGAGAGTTTCTCTATAGATCTGAAATTTCTATCCTAACCTCAAACATACGTCTCATTCCTTTTTATTGTTCATTGTGGAAGTGTTTTTTTTCGATTTTTTATAAATATAATATTAGATTATTTAGACGGAAATTGATTTAAGTTGTGATTAAATTAGCGAAAAATTGTGGCGGTGATGTTGAATTGTTGCTTAACGGGGTATCCTTAGCGATGGACTGCTTACCGAGAGTTTCTAAGAAAAAAATTTTTAAAACAAATTTTATAATAATTTTCAAGTTGCTAGTGGTGGCTTTTGTACAATATTTCTTGATACAATTTTAATAAAATAGGAATTTGTTACTTAAAATTTTGTAAAAGCAGATTGAATATATCTTTCAATCTTTCGATATATTTGGAAACTGTATACACAGCGGAAAACGTTCATTCGTTTCTTAATAATCCAAACTGTCGGTAACTCAAACACATGACCGACATTTCCCAAAATTTGAAAAATTAATAAAATTACAATACAAAAAAACTCACCCACCAAAAAGAAACAAATAGAAGAAAACATTTCATTCTCCACTTAACATTAGCAATTTTTTACTCGACTGCATATCGTCGGTTACCACTATGAAAATTTTTCCGTCTCCCTTGAGTTCGACGAAGCGTAGCGCATCAGCCAGTCTTTTTGCAAAATGGTCAAAGAGGCTTTCGGGTTGTCTTGCACAGGAGAAGGCAAGCCACAAGGCATCCGGTATACGTCGGTTCAAACGTACAGCACTGCCAACTCCACATCAGCATACAACCCACTGCTCCAAATATCCTTGGCTTTGCCCACAAACTGGATAATACATTATATCCATCGCGGTCTCATCCAAACGATCGTCCCAACGAGTTGTAATTCAAAATAAATTCGTCATCGATATATTCTTCGACGTAAAACTATTGTTTTTTTATTCCCAACTGTATTTCCGGTGCGATATATGAATTACGATTCATCTTTCCTTTTTTTTATTCACAAGTGTATTTTATTGTTATTTTTATTTCCAGCAACGGCATGCCCGTGTGATTTATCTGCATTAGAATCGCGGAAACCATCGCGGACAGAATGTACCATATATTTATAAATGTAAATATATAAAAGAAAAAAAGTATTGCTCGTTTGTATTTTGTAGTTTTAATATCGTGCTATGCCCATACACACACACACACACACACACACACGTGTGTAATAAAGTCCACCTGTTGGCCATAATTTTTACGGTGACGGTAATGTTTGCCTAGTAACTTATGCACACACACGCGCACGTGGTTGAGCTGAGAAATTTAAATCAAGATTGAAATCATAAGAAATTTTAGGAATTATGATATGAAATCAAATCATTCGAGACGTTTTATAAATTAATTGAAGTTACATTTTTATTTTCTGAAATTATTTTAAAATCACGAAATATTTACTGGTAATGATTAGGAATGGTTGGAAATGACAGGCTCGTTTGATGTCAAATATTTGATGTCGTGTGAAGTTTGACGGCAGTTGGCTATATTAATTGAAGTAAAATATCAATTTTTAAAACAAATTTGGATCAGTTTAAACATTTTTACATAATTAGTTGCGATGTGGCATCAATTTAATAACTGATAATCAATTTGAAGTTTGCAAGAACTATGAAATCAATTAATATTATTAAGATTTTTTAAATTAGAAATCAATTATACTAACAGTTTTTAAATTATCAATCAGTTTGAAGATTATATGAAGTATGACATCAATTTTGAATTTAAAAATCAGTTTAATGATTATATAAAGTACAAATTTAAAATATGAAATCAGATTTTCTTTTATTTTTAAATACAAATATTAATTTCGGAACTTCAATATAGTTTTGCTTTTTATCAATAATTATGAAATACAAAATACAAATTTGAAATAAAATATATAATAATGAAATCGACTTTTTACCTATAAGAAGAATGAAACTAATTATAGCATTTAAAGTTTTGTTAGAATGTGCAATCGATTAAACATTGAAATCAAATTTTAATCATATATACATCAATTTGAATTCTTAAAATAATATGAAAATTATTTTAATTCTGATCTCAGTTATTAAGATAGTTAAAGCTTGATATTAACATTGGTAATTAGTATACGTAAATTCAACTTTAAATTATTTGAAGTTATAATAATTTTTAAATACGGAATATAATATCAATATAAATATCAATTTTAATACAATTTGAAGTTGTAACTAAATTTTGAATGTATTAATTATTCGAAAGTAATTTTAAATCATGTGAATTTGAATTGAACGTTAATAATATTGGCTGTATGAAATCAACAATTCACATAATACAATTTTGAAATCAATTAAAAATCATTTGAAGTTGGAAGTTAGTTTCAATCTTTTATATGCATGCAATCAATTTAAACGTTTTTCGAAGTTTTATGTCAATTATTATGAAGTCATAAGAAGCCGGAAATTAATTTCAATCTTTACATCGATGCAATTAATTTTAAGATTATTCAAAGTTTGTCATATCTTATGAAATCATTTGAAGTTGGAAGTCAATTTGAATCTTTTAAAGTAAGAAGTCAATTTTTCGATTATTCGAAGTTTGACATCGATAATGAAATTATATGATGACGGAAATTAACTTCTTTTAAAGTAAGAAGTCAATTTTGTTTTCGAAGTTGGACATCGATTATCAAGTAATATGAAATTCGAACTTAATCTCAAAATTAAATTCAATAAACATTCACACCCTTATGCATATATCAACCACAAGACCATTCCTACTCAAACACATCGATATAATTTCGATTCGTTCAAGAAAAAACACTCCGTTCGCCACATCGAAAGTTGTCGTACAGCCAAGATTAGATCTGTTTAGCGAACGTGTCAACCGAGCGTCGCGATACCAAGACTAAAAAAAACCAAGGATTTGTTAAGGTCCACCCTAGAAAAGTCGAAATGTCACGTCGTGCAATTTCCCATGACAAGCCCTCCCTTCCAAGGAAAATTGCCATCGAAAAAAAAAAAATTGTGAAATCGAGTCGAAAGTGCAATACGTGAGTTCTCTCCTAAAAAAAGGTAAAATAAACACCGACACGCTTTTCCAAGGATGGGGGTTGGGGTACAATTACGCTTCCTTTTTTTCTCTCTCCTTTCTCGCGCCTTGAATACCAAAAGGGGGTGAGGGTTTTCCGTATATATATATACCCTGTGTTTGCCAAGCGGTTTTATCTAATTTTCGCCGGGTCTGCCGTACCGGTCGATTAGTTTCAATGTTTTCCGTGTTCCTTTTAACCTTCTTCTACTTCTTCGTCTGTGTTTTTTTTGGAGGTTAATTAAAAATAATTAAATCGACCGTAAGATAAGGCCCGGGTGAATTATATACTTTAATTATCATTTTACTATGTGTTTAAGTAATTGCCATTCGTAAACTCTCGAATTTTAACTCTCGGGCTCGCGAACCTCGAAAAAAAAAAATAAAAAAAAAAAAATAAACAAAACCCGAGGAAAATTTAATTAGGTTAAACACGCGTGTACACCGAATATTTCTACGGTAATGGGCTTGCGCACGACAACGTTTATTAAAACAAACTTAAGCGTTTCGGAACAACTGTTGAAATTGCAGCACGCTATTACTATACAATGATCTGTTGCTCTGTTAGAAACAGTGAAAATACTGTTTTTTTTCTATTGTAAAATGAAAAACGGGTGGATAACAAGGAAGTAACAAATATATGAGCAATAAATGACTAATATGTCGTCAATAAATGATATGTAAAAATATTCTGTAAACAATTAATGGTTAATTAATATATTTATAAATTGAATCAATTGTAATTAAAATGTCCAATAAATGGTCAATAAATGAATTACGAATAATGAATTTAATTCTAAACATGATATCTAAAAATCATCGTTGAATAATTATTGGATTATCAATGTACTTGTATTTTGAATCAATCATAATAAAAATGGCCAATAAATTTCCAATAAATGTCTAAAAATACTGAATTTAATTGTAAACGTGATGTCTAAACTAATTGGTAAACATTTAATGAATAATTAATATATGTATATTTTGAATCATAGTAAAAATGTCCAATAAATGGTCAAAAAATACAAAATTTAATTGCATAAAATTGGCCTAATTTCAATTCTCAACAAACAAATGTTAATTTGTATGAACAATAAATAGCCAATAACTTTCCAAAATATACACACTCTTGCTGATAAAACTTTGACCACATGAAAATAAAATGGCCAATAGTGACCAATAATAAATAATAAACCCACATAATCCCTACAGTAGAAAGTGAGCATTTTGAGGTTAAATTTACTTCAACACATTTTTGGCCACTAATTATGACTTATGACTTATATATAGTTAGATCAGTTTTTGGCAAAAAAATGTTTTGTCAATGCTATGATTTCTACTGGGGGTACGCGATTAATTTTAAATTTGGGATTTTAATATTGTATTTGAAAATTAAATTCGTCAATAGTAAAAAAATAATAATAAAATGGCTGATAAAGTCGTGCAAAAACATAGGATGGTATTGTAAAATGGTTTATTTTACTTGGTTGGTCAGGGCATTTATTTAGCAGAAACTAGTCAATACTAATAATTACTCGCATTAACCTCAAAATTAATATTACTTAACCTTAAAATTAATATTAAATGTTTTTTTATATTTTTTTAACTCCTAACATCATGTTTATTTATTTATGTACAAGAAAAATATAGGTTAAGTATTTAATTTTCATAAAAAAAAAGTAATAATGTTATGTCAATCACAATTTTTACGATATTTTATCCATTGTTCGTTCAATATTAATCATACTACTAAAACTACTGTGTTATAAATGTAAACAGTTTTTTCAAGGACATTATTCAAAAACGCAAACTATAAAAAAGCTTTTCCTAACCTAAACCTATTATGCAAATTATATTCTACCGAATATCTCAATGAAACCACTAATAATTACATAATTCTAAACATTTACACTCAGTAGTTTCAATAAATTTTATGAGCATATACGCTCCATATCGTAAAATTTGCAAAATACGCATTACAAGCTCCATAATCTGCGCGCCATTGTCCGGAAGATTTTCGCAACATGCAACTTTTCCACAAAGAGGAAGAAAGAAGACGAAAAAAAAAATAAGCTCAAAATTACCATACAATAGCGGAAAATTCCCGTCTCAGGAAAAGACTCTTCGAAACAACATAACCTAACTTTCCATTGTACGAAAAAGAGCATAAAAATATCCGCGACAATTTTTTTGTTCTCCGGCTCGAACGTCTCGTACCACTTAACCAAATTTTATGTAGAGCTATGGATTTTTCAACCCTGGAGATGTATGTAAACGATCAGGATGATGCTCACTTTTACCGAGAGATCGAAATTCAAATGCGGAATATTTAAGTTTTACCTTTCAGGTTCAACTTTTTTTCTTTTTTTTGAAAAAATGAATAAACGGTAAATTATGTCTTGTAAAAAAGAAACGGAAATTCTAGAAAAAAAAATTGTAGTGAATGCGGCATTCAGAGGATACATACACACGGGGGAAATAGAAGAAAAAGAGAGGTTACATTGAGGAGGATTTGAAAAGCTTGGAAAATTCAACTTTTCCGGAATAAAGTACGAAATATTTCGTAGATGCAATTTAATTAGTCAAAATAACGAGATTAAAGAAATGTCATCCTTGATATATATGCATACATTTTATTTACGTCTCGATTTTTAGGTTAGGTAACTGTCGTATTATTTCTTTTTCTTAAGCAATTACCACGATTTTCATCGCAACGTTATTGTAAATTGGATCATTTAAATTAAATAGTTATTACTTTTTCGTTTTATCAAAGATTTTATAAATTTTATTTATATATTTTATAAATATCGATAAATATCTATTTTATAAATATCGTGTATAATAGTTAAGTTAGAAAACAATTACCAATAAAACCAATAATTTTAATACTTAGCAAGTCAAATAATTACAATGATTATATAATTACATTAAATAATCACATTTTTGTAACTAACAAGGTTAGAAAAAGGTGGGATAAAAATGCCGAAAAATTTTTTTACCTAAATATTTATTTATTATTTATCCATTTAATCGAAGATAAATTAAATATTCAAGAAATCGTTACAAAAATTAAGTATCCTAACCTATATATTGTGAATAATTTCAAATTTTAACGATTTCGGAAATTGTATCTTACTACGTTAAGAAGCAAATAACACGAAAATGGCCAATAACTAGCCATTTTTATACATTCTAAACCTATGAAACTTCAAATTTAATATTCAATATTCGAGCTATAATAATAATTCGAATAGAATTATATCAGCGATGACATAATCTAACCTTAAAAATGTGCACTAAAAATTTACGACTATTTTACATTTTATTATCTTAATCATAACAATTTTTTTACAAGAAATGTGTGTTTAAAAATTGGTGACAGTTTTTCTTATAATATATATAGACTTTACAAAAAACCTAACCTAAAAAATAATTAATTAGCTTTAGAATTTAAATTCATTAAAATTGGAATAATCAATAACTCCAACATGACAGAAATCGAATTGCTAAAGAATCTTTAGAATTTTTCATCTAATCCTATATACATTTTAAAGGTTATGTTCAGATCCAAAAAAATTTATTAAAAAATAATTAGTCAGAAACGAATTTTTCCGACATATTTTTTATGTAATTCAACATCCATCGGGTTATAATTTTTTACATATTAATTTTTTTTATAGGGTTAAACAAATGTCGAAATTGCATGAAAGTTAATTTAAATTTAAACTAGATAATATAGATCGAAAGATTCTAACTGTATTTAATCAAGTAGTTCCTACGGTTTAATTTTCTCAACTATTACAACTATTTCTGCGAAATTAACATCTGGTGAACGCTTACTGCAAACAAATCCATAAACTTTCGACCTGCGTTTGCAAACTATCTGAATTGTATAAATGTGTAAGGGATCTCCTACCTTACCGACCGGAAAAAATTACGTAAAAATATATAAGCATTATATACATTTGATAATATTAAATAATGTAATTTTAAGAGTTTATTGATTTACTTTTATTTCAGTTTTATGTAACTACATAATTATGTCCATGATAAAATATAGGTATGATTTTATTTGAGAAGTTATATGTTAAACGATATTTTTTGATGTTTTTGGTAAGAAATTTGTTAATAAGGATGGGTGATTAACAAACGAAGAGCAGCAGACTAATAAATCATGCTCTTTTTTAATTATGAGTTCTATGTACAATTTGACTGTCGGTATAGTAGGAAAGGCAATATTGGGATTTAGAAGACACTTAATAGATTTTTATGTATTTATAACGACACTCTGTCACGAAAATGAAATAATTTTTTCTACATAAAATCCTACATAACCCGAAAATTAGCCAGATAGCGCGGTAAAAAATGTTTTGTTAAACTGCTGATATGAGTTGTAGCAATTATAATTTTTTAGGTTAATTTTTAAATAACGCTTTAATTTGAAATAAAAAAATTCATGCATTCCGAGTTTTTTTTTCTTGTGACTAATCTAATAATAACTTACGCGTATTGTTCCTATTATTATTATTAAAAAAAATTTCACTTCAAGATTTTCTGGAATTTTTCATTTAATTTTTAACACTGTTTTAAAATAACAGTTTACCTGAAATTTGAGTCGAAAACGAATTATGGTTTTATTGTTTAAAGTAGATAAAAGTTTCAAATTATATTTTGAAGAAAATATGAATTGAAGAATTTTGGGGTAAAAGAAACAATAAATTTTTCATATTAAATTTTGGCCTAATAGTCTTCAATTTCTTATTTTCTTCATAACTTTGCTTCAAATTAAGCAATTTGAGCTTCTTTTTTTTCAAACCATATCTACTTGAACTCAACTTTCTTCTGGTTTTTGGTTCGATTGTTTATCTTTATTTGTTTCCGAGTTATAAGCGACCGAATCAGAAGTAATTTTTACTGCTATTATTATTGGATGTCGAATAACTTCCGAAAAAGTGGCCATTGGCAAGAGATAACTTGGCTTTCTTCATATTTCTACATTATAAAAGATATATCAAAGTTAGGATAATATCCGTTTCCCGGAGGTTATGTATTTCCCTTGTAAGTCAAAAAATTTTAATTTTTTTTATCTATCAACTATATTGTTAAAATTGAACTATTTTATCATATATAGATCTTATTTATAGTACAATTGCGTAACAACAAAAGTTTAAAAAAAGAAAAGAAAAAAAAACAACACATTTCCGGATAACGCTTTGTTAACGCGGAATTTTTTTCCCGATCGACTTCCGCGTGCGTGTCCTTAGCCGCGTTACATTTTTTATCTGATTTATAGCGAATCGGAGAAAATGAAAATTCTGTGTACACTTTCTCCGGTCTCTATACTGACCATCCTCCTTTCTCATTCAGAGCGTGATGATTGTTGTGCTGATTTGCTGTTTTAATGAGGAATCGCGAAATTTTCCGACGCGAGTGTTAATTAATTCGCGGGTTTTTTTTTAAATGAACTTTAAATGAATTTAAAGTGAACTTTTTCAAAATTTTTTATCACTATAAATAACAACTTTATACCTAATCGGTTATATCGACGAAAAGTGATAATTAATTATTAATTAGTATACAGTTAATATTTTGTAAAAATTGTTCTATAAGCTTCTTTCTATATCATTTAACCATAACGTCTGATTTTTTTCAGATTAATCGTTTTACAATTGCAAAAAAATTTTGGGTAGATGCCTGTATATCCTTAATTGGTTAAAAACAATAGTGTAATTTTACGTGATTAACATTAAATATTTAAATATTTTATAAAAGTTATAAACATTTTTTTAAGCACCAGCAGCAATTTAATTAAGCATACATTTGATTTATTATAGCAAATTAACTGAGTTTCAATTTTGGTGAAGGTATATATATTTTGTCTTTTAATTACAACTATGTGTCCAAAAAAAAATACTCAATGATTTTAATACACCAATGTTTACTTTACTTTATTTTATTTTATTTATTTATTCCGATCGCAAACTTACCCTAGTAAAAAATTGAATCTAAGAACTAGGAATTAAATTTATTTACAATTAACATAAAATTTTAAATTTCTGTTGTACGTATAACGTGAAATTCAATTTTCCAGAGTTTACAACAGTTGTATTTATAATTACAATAAATAATAATATAAATAATGTATAACTTTTTCCAAATACAATACGAATAATTTTTTGTTTTAATATCCTAACCTATAAAATACTACACCACGTAATTTTGAAAACCAATACGTTTATTGCACGAATGCGTGAATTTAGTTGGTACGAAAATTACTAAACGTTAGATTATATTAACACAAAAGGTTTTCCGATTTTTAAAATGAGAAAGAAAAATCACGGGAAATTTGAATTTTTAAATTTGCAGTGTAAAACACTTGTAACCTATATATATAAAAACTGAACTATGTGTATTTCAAAAGAATTTACGCAATTGATAAATTTGAGCGTATTTAATAAAATTTCCATCCAAAACACGTCATACAAGTTTCCGTCCAATACACGATTTATATAATTTTAAATCTAACTGAAAATTTAAGTGCGGGAAACTTGAATGTTTCAATTTATATTGAAGCGTGATAGTTAGCAAATAATAATTAGTTAAAAAAGAAGAAGATAGGTTACCTCACGTCACGATAGATGATGAAACATTCGTGGAAAAATTAAAATCGCGGGAAATTTGAACTTTTGAATTCACACTGTATAGTAACCATTAAAACACACAGCACATATCTATAAAATCTGTTTAAAAATCCTTAAAACCAATACGGAACAACACGGTCAACCTTCCCACCCACGACTGAAAAAAAATAGGTAAATCACGTATATATATATATATAAATACACTATACGATCCAAGCGTATAGAAGGGAATATAAACGAGCGTTGCGCGAAAAAAAAGTCAACGATAAAAATTAAAATCCCGTAATCGTACGCGGTAGACCCAAATAAAGATGTAGTACTCGGTATTTCAAAAACTTTCCCACCGTATAGGTTATAACCATTCGCAAATGTATATAAATATCACTAATTCGAGACACGCGACACGGTAAATTAAAACGTGTGTGTGTGTGTGTATATATATATATATATATATATATATATATATATATATACCTATATACGTCTATCTCTCTTTCGAATTAAATGAATAGCTAACGAGATCGATCAGTCGGTCGTCTTTAATTTTTTCTTTTTGCCTTACCGACAAAGGGTAATCTTATTTGCAACCACGTCGCGTTTTATGCTCGTCCCGGTCACCGGATAATAAGCCGTGCGCTATGGGAGTAATTACCCTTGTGTGTGTGTGTGTGTGTGTTGTAAGGAGACCTCCATGATAATACGCGTGTAGCATATACGATTACGCTTGGGTACTTGTTTCTCGGTTGCTTCTTCTTCTTCTTCTTCTTTTTTTTGTAGTTACTTACCGAGACTTCGTTTGATGTTTCAATTACTTCAGCTTTTTTTTCTTTTTTTTTTGCTTCTTAACGGGATCCATTTCGTGGTATTGGGGTTGGTATTGTCTTTTTTTTTTAGTTTTTGGATTGATGATTTACGTGAGATTTTTAAATTATAAATTTTAAGCGATTTTACGTTATTGACTGTGTGTGCGTTTGCCTGTATCAATTCAGAAATTAGGCATTAAATAATTAGTTGGTAAATCTGTATGGTTGGAATTTTTTTTTTTATTTGGGTTGTTTCAAACTCTAAATTACCAACCGATGATTATTTATATGTGTAGAAGTACTTATTATATAGATATGTCTATCTCTAATAATCCAAAAATCAAGTTTGAACAGAAATTTGGATGTATATTGTTGAAATCTTAATTTTCTTTCAGTTTGGATTACCGACGTTGTTTTATTGACTTTAAATTACCGACCGATCACTGTTTATACGTGTAGAAATTTAAACTTCGAAAATCTATCTTTATACAAAGTTAGAAATATTGAATTAACAATCTGACGTACCTTAAAAATATTGTAGAAAACTCTAATTTTTTATTCATTTAGGTTACCGATGCCGTTTATCGACTTCAAATTACTCGATCGATGATTCTATATATGTATAAGTATCCAAATTACGAAAATCTACCTTTAACAATTTAAATTAAGGATTAAAATTTCGAGTTAAAAAATATGAAAAAACACTTAAATTTCTTTGATTTTAAAATTAATAATTCGTACATAATATTTAAGTTACCGACAATACCAAATTCTCGACATAGAATTACCGACTATCACTTGTTTATGAAATGTTTTTTAATAAATAATTTTTTTCTTCAAAAGTCGCTACATTCTAAACCTAATTATCATTCTTCATTTAATCTTACACATAACTTTTCAGTTGATAAATGTAGATCACTATAATTTAATTTATCCGACATTAGTTCAAGTTACTAAAAAAATCTTACTATTGATAATGATCATAAATAATGATAATGAAAAAAAATTCCTCTACTCTCCTCCAAGTTTCCAACTTTCCTACGCGATAAACGTAGATCCCTACAATTCGTATCCGAGACCTCCAATTATTTTGAAAACCCTATAATATCAATTTAAAAAGCTGAAAAAATTCTTCTCATGAACATCTTTTTTACATATATTCAAAAATTATTGGAATATAAAATTCTGGAAATATGTACGTACAATAACCTATAGTACATTATTCTTAAAAAAAAGTATCCTACTTCGATAAAAAAAATTAGAATATATACAACGCGTTCATCAGCAACGTTATCGACGTGCCCCGTCACGAGAGGACCAAAGCGCAAAATTATCATTAAATCGTCGAACTCGAACAAATAATTTAAATTCCATTAAACATACACGAGGATCCACTCGAAAGAAATATAATTTTCCACCTCTGCGTATATAATATTAAATATACAAGTTAATACAAATTACATTCGCGTGCATAAAGAGCCCGGAATTTTAAAACATAATTTTATATTATACTCTTCGAAACAATTAATATTCTCTCGAGTATTCCTTGTTCCTTTTTTTCCTCGATCATAATTAAAATTGATATTCTCGATCGCGAGCCAATCATTGTTTCAATCGCGCATTAATAAAAAAGAAACGAACGCGTTGATATATTCGCGCAACGCGTAATTAGCGCTTGACGACTGAATTATAAATTTAAATCGATCGAATTGAAAAGGGAGAAGTTCAATCGATCATTCGGCACGAGAGATTTATCGACCAAGCCCACCAACGAACGTTAATTAAACGCAATTAATTAGTCGAAAAAAAAAAATCGGATCTAAACTTTGATTCGTTAAAAAAAAATGCAGATCGATTAGAATCGAGCGTGTTGATTTATAATTACTAAATTTTAAAATTGTAATCGACGTATAAAGGAAAGAGAGACGCGAACTCGAGTATAATTAAGGATGTGCGGGTGAAGACACTTCCTTTTTTTATCTCGTGTAAGTGACTCGAGGCGGCGTCGGCTGGTTCAATTTTGCGAGACGCCTCGTTTGAAGACACACGCGGTACCCCCCCTCGTCGCAAAAATTTCTTTTTTGACAAGCCAAATTCGGCGTTCGCTTTTAGTAACTGAGAGTTTCGATGTTGTGTATACTTTGCGTCCTCTCGTTATTTTCGGATGCAATTATGACTGACGGGTCTCTTGGAATTTTGGTAAATCGTTCTTCTGATTTTGTACATATATTTTTTACCGTTGTGATTAGGACATTTTGAATGGTAAACATTTTTACGCGTTTGGTTAAATGGTTTTTAAATTTACAGATTTTTTATTAACTCTGTTTTTCCTATACTGTTTACGAAATTCTATAACAACAGTACAGCACGAGATACCGAAAAGAAGCGATAAAAAAAATTTTTATTGGAATCGCGTCGTTCGTTTGTTTACTTTAAAAGGACGATTCGATAAACACATGCAAGTGACGCGGTGGCGCAATGGTAAGGACTTGGATTCTCACCCAAACTTCGCAGGTTCGATCCCGATGACATCCAGAATTTTTTTCACTATATAAAATTTCATTAAATATTTAAAATTTCCATAACACTCGAATAATATACCATAAACCAAAAAAATAAATAATATGGAGAATAAAATTTTTTTCTGATGTTAAAAAAAAAATTAAAATTACAATTTAGTTTGGTAAAATTTACGAGATTCGCAGTTTGTTTACCACATTACTTGAGAGTTAGGTATTTTTACCAAACTGCTTTGTAATATTTACAAATTATTTCTCTCCGTGTACATATATTCAAAAATTATTGGAATATAAAATTCTGGAAATATGTACGTACAATAACCTATAGTACATTATTCTTAAAAAAAAGTATCCTACTTCGATAAAAAAAATTAGAATATATACAACGCGTTCATCAGCAACGTTATCGACGTGCCCCGTCACGAGAGGACCAAAGCGCAAAATTATCATTAAATCGTCGAACTCGAACAAATAATTTAAATTCCATTAAACATACACGAGGATCCACTCGAAAGAAATATAATTTTCCACCTCTGCGTATATAATATTAAATATACAAGTTAATACAAATTACATTCGCGTGCATAAAGAGCCCGGAATTTTAAAACATAATTTTATATTATACTCTTCGAAACAATTAATATTCTCTCGAGTATTCCTTGTTCCTTTTTTTTCCTCGATCATAATTAAAATTGATATTCTCGATCGCGAGCCAATCATTGTTTCAATCGCGCATTAATAAAAAAGAAACGAACGCGTTGATATATTCGCGCAACGCGTAATTAGCGCTTGACGACTGAATTATAAATTTAAATCGATCGAATTGAAAAGGGAGAAGTTCAATCGATCATTCGGCACGAGAGATTTATCGACCAAGCCCACCAACGAACGTTAATTAAACGCAATTAATTAGTCGAAAAAAAAAAATCGGATCTAAACTTTGATTCGTTAAAAAAAAATGCAGATCGATTAGAATCGAGCGTGTTGATTTATAATTACTAAATTTTAAAATTGTAATCGACGTATAAAGGAAAGAGAGACGCGAACTCGAGTATAATTAAGGATGTGCGGGTGAAGACACTTCCTTTTTTTATCTCGTGTAAGTGACTCGAGGCGGCGTCGGCTGGTTCAATTTTGCGAGACGCCTCGTTTGAAGACACACGCGGTACCCCCCCTCGTCGCAAAAATTTCTTTTTTGACAAGCCAAATTCGGCGTTCGCTTTTAGTAACTGAGAGTTTCGATGTTGTGTATACTTTGCGTCCTCTCGTTATTTTCGGATGCAATTATGACTGACGGGTCTCTTGGAATTTTGGTAAATCGTTCTTCTGATTTTGTACATATATTTTTTTACCGTTGTGATTAGGACATTTTGAATGGTAAACATTTTTACGCGTTTGGTTAAATGGTTTTTAAATTTACAGATTTTTTATTGCAATGTTTTATAAGAATAAGTTCAAAATTTCAAACCGGGAATCGAACGCGGAACTTTTTTTTATTTTTATCGATGTTTTTAAGGTTATATTTTGAAGATAGCGATTGAAGAAACACTAAATAAAGAAATTCTACAACCTCGTTCGTATGAATTGACATAAACCAGGAATCGAACCCAAAACCTCTAAGCTCAAAGTCCATCAATATTTATACATTTAAATTAGAAAGCTGACAAATTTGACGTAAAAGATGGATAAAATTAAAATTATATTAATCGACAAAAATCGAGAATCAAACTCGAGGAAATACGATCAGAGTCCAAGAATCGAACCCCGGGAAACTAAATCAATCTTATTTTACTTCGCTTATATATTTAGGTACTCATTTTCAAAACTCATCAGCGAGACATACACAAAAAACTTGAATAAATAAATATATAATCAAACTTCGGAGTCTGGGAATCGAACCCAAAATCTGTGTGTTACGAACATATATCGACTAATCGCAACGTTACATTATTACATTATTCCCTAAAATTCTAAAATTTATTTAAATTTCTACAATTTCAATTATAATTTTCGAAAAAAGTAAATTCATTCGAATTATTGATAAAATAAAATAACATAAAAATATTGTCCTTTACCTATCAACGAATATTAGCAAGCATTCAATTAAAAATGTTCTTGTTTTTCCTTCCCGCAGAAAAACTAAACAAAAAAACAAAGAAAAACTTGTTTACGCCGCTTTCCAGAATATATACTCATAGTATTCTTTATAAATGAAATTCTCGAAATCATAAAAATTAAAACAATAAAAAGAAAAAAAGAATGAGATAGCAACGTAACGCTTTAAACCGGCAAATCGGTTAAAGTTCTTCTTTGATACATCAAACAGCTTTAAGCGCTGACGTAAATTGAACGATTAATCGAATTTTAATCTACGAGAAATTGTAAAAGAGAAGAAAAAAAAGTGGAAATAATAATAAAGAGACAGGGTGATAGAAGAAATTCGATGTATACATATATCTGATTAATAAATATCGTATGAGATAAAAAAGAAAAAAAAATGTAAAATAAGATCGAACTGGTGAAGTTTGAACGATCGTGTATGTGCGTGTATATGTATATACTTATATGCCGCACGTTTGTTAAACGTCCAATGAGAGAAAGGTGAAAAAGGGGGAAAGAAGCTTTTGGGTTGACGGATGGATGAAAATTTAATTTCGACCAAGTCCGAAAGCTTGCCGCGCGATTTACGAGATTACCAAGAGAAAGAGAGTAGGTAATAACGCCTTGTTGAATTCCATCATACGCTTCTTTTTCTTGTTTTTTTTTGTTCTTTTAATTCCGTTTTTAACCGGTTCGCAAAGACTTTGGGGCCAATCAGACATATGCGAATATCAGTCGACTTTGAATGGGAGTTCGAATCAATTCAACGTCGTAATTATACACACATTCTTTAAATTTAGATATCTACCCGGGCCTTCATGAAATTGATAAATAATCCTTTTAACCTTTAAATCAACGTTGGAGGATTCAAGTCAAGTATTATCATCGAAAAGTATTTTAAATACCGTACCGAAACAGAAGAAACAAAAGAAACAAAAAAAAATTACTCAATTAGAGGAATCGGGAATAATATTGATTCGCTTCCATTTTTTTTCCTCCTCTTCTCTTTACGAGTCGTAAAAAGTCTTTACGAGATCCGAAGCTTTCACACAAGAGTGGATTTGCAATTCCCTCCCACCATTGGACTTAGCCGTCGTCGATAAGCTGGCTTTCGATTTTGCCTCCGAACTAAAGTAAATCCCTCCTCGCGCATGCATACATAGATACACACACACACACACACACACATATACACGTGAACTGTTGTTTGGGTGGTACGCTTGGCGAGCGGTAAGCACAAAGACCGACATAGCCGAATCAAAAGCTCGTGTTGGATACAAACGAAAATCAAATCGGTAGCTATGCCGTGCCTTTGATGATGAAGATTCAGTTTTCTCTACTGTGCTTACGGTGCACGTGGATAGAGTTCTTTGGTTTAGTATATGGACGCGAATATTATCGAGAGCGCGTGTATAGAAGTTTCGGTGCGTTTTCGGTTGTGATGGGAACTATATGCAATATTGTTGAAAGGTAGTGTACGTTTGATCTTTCGAATAGGAAGTTTTGGGTTCAAATCCCGATTTACTTCGGAGTGGAATTTCTTTTGGATAAGTAGGTTGTTTCTAACCTTGAGCTTCGAAGCGACAGCGTAAAAAGGTGACGTTGAATAATGTAAAGAAAAAAATTACTTACGAAATGATAACGGAGAATAATCATATGACGCGATATACATAAAAGTAAAGAAAAGTTTGAGGTTCAATTCCTAGTTGTAGCAGAAGTGTGTTGAATTGTATTTAAAGATACGTGCTTCGAATACAAAGACAGCGGATGCTTCCATTGCTAATTATCCGTGACATGAAAGCAGATAATAATCATATTAAGTAATGTAGAGGTAAAAGTTTGGAATACAATTCCTGTTTCTACCAGAAGTGACTAGAATTATATATTTAAAATGCAATTTTTTTATAAATACAATTCATGACCCCATTGTTGATTATATATGAAATCATAAACAATCCACATTGAAGGATATAAAAAATGAATATTTTAATTAAAAAACGTATTGCATGAGTCTGTTGTTGATTAGATTTGAAATTGAAATACATAAACAACGACGCGTTCGTAGTCACGGGTTCGATTCCAGGTATCTGGCAAATTGATCATTTTATTTCCAAAAATTACTTTATGTACAAATATGTCTCGTCAAAATCGTCATCGATTATTTTCGAAATAAATGTACAAAGAGAGCCCCGTTAAATACTCTAAAAAAATTCCGAAGAGTTTGGGGTTCGATTCCTGGTCTCTACTGTGATAAAGAAAAACACACCGCATGCTCCCCAGTTGAACGTTAACATTAGAAAAGAAGAATATCAAACAATACTAAATCCAATGAAAAGAACTTACATTTCGGACGATGGTTATCTAAAGAAACCGGAAATAAAAATCGTGATTGTTCGAAAACGAAACTTGACTCCTTAACGATTTCTCAGTCGTAACGTCCGGTAACTTGCACGTTCGAATCCTCGCATAAATCAAAGGAAATTATCATCTACGAAAGAGAATTCTCTCTCTCTCTCTCTCTCTATATATATATATATATATACATATAAATGAAAAAAAGAATCGAGTTAAATTATTTTATCCGAAAAATTATCACTTATTCCAAACGTCGCTTCCCGATGAAAATTCAAGGAAGGACGATCGAGCCGACCTAACGATTTCTCGGGAGGCTCATTAAAATACAACGAAGGTCGCTCCTCGTAAGTGCGAATAACGAAGGATCCAATTGTTCCAGAGGTTCTCGAAACGTGCAGCCTCGGGAAATCAGTGAGCGTCACCTATATATATATATATACATATATATATTTCATCTAATTTGGTTGAGGCCGAATCGAAAGGAAGAAGATGAAGAAGAAAAAAAAATCCGACCACTTGGCATTATTATCGAGACGCGTCTTTTTGCAAAAGGAGGATATGGCACTTCATTAAAGACTTAATTCGTATCTTCTCGACAAGAAATAACCCCGGTCGTGGTATACGAATGAGATCCCACTTCACTTTTGTGTATATATACAGTCGCGCGATGCCAAGGACACTCTCCACGAAGAAAATCGCGAGCACAACCGCGCTAAAGGTGGAAATTAAAATATACGATGGAAAAGTTCGAGTTAATTGTTACGGCTAAATTAATTTACCGAGCTCCTCGACTTTGTTCCGTTCCTTCGTTTTTATTTTTTTTTTGTGCGCGCGCGTGCTTCTTACTTCGCTTTCATTTCAACTTGCCGGATTAACTTTTACCTCGGAAAATTGTCCTTTTTTTTAATACCTTCTTTGAAGTTGCGTAGGAAAATGAGTTGAAAAAGAAAGAAAAATGTTTACAGTTTTCCAGAAGGAGGTTGTAGTCGATATGTACACAGTTTGAATGGTAATGACGTTAACATCTACAAATACCCTATTAAAATCTTTGTGAACAATTCAAGATTATTAGCGTACTACGCCGTTCACCCACACACACACAATCACACAGGTGTAAAATGATTGTGAAATTGAAGAACAGCAGAACTATAAGATATGTCATCTACATGTTGTGAATTTAATGAAGGAGGAGGTATTGTCATCGTATCACGATATGAATTACGAGTAATACAACTCCAAACCATAATTGATCCTCTAATACTAAACGCAAAGAGCACCCTGTACCATTGTCATAAATTCTAGTTAACGCGAGAACGAACATAACCTAGACGTGACCTTTCCTTTTGTCACGTGATCATATCAGTCGAAAATTTACGATACACATACAAACAATTAGTGATATATTTATTATTAACTTGTTACAAGAATTTGATTACATAAATATACATTGTAACCAAATAAAGTCGCACGGTCACTTTTTTATCATCATATATTTATTAGACAATTGCGATTATTCCTTGTGTAACTATGTGATCGTCATTTTGAATGAACATGTGTTAAAATTATGTTTTGACGGTCACTAACCTCGTGGAATGAAATTTGTAAAATAGAATAAATATTTTTAATTTCGTTCTAATTATTTAGTCGTACAAGTAAGAAGATATATGCTGTTTGTAATTCATTAAACTTTTTAAAATATATCTATTTTTTAAATTAATTTCAAAATTGTCAAAATCTGTGACACAATTTTGTGATTACAAATAGCAAAAGCCCATTAATTAACATGAATAGGGCATAAATTATCTATTTATAGTCAGTTGCGTTTATTTATTGTTAAAAATTAATTGACTATCACGTTGCATCTAACAATGTTAATATTACATATTGTCACCGTCACTTTTCGCACCCGACGGTCATTTCTTATACGTGACCGTCATTTACTTGTAAATCGTCGTACGCGCTTCATTCGCGAGATTGTAATATTATCTTCAATTTCGTTCTAATTACTTAGTCATAAAAGTAGGAAGATATATACGAGAGAGAGAGAGAGAGTCCGAAGTAAGGCAAACGATAAAGTTAATACCCGCAAAGAAAGAGAAAGAAAAAAAAGAAGCGGTAAGAGGTGGAAAAGCTCGCCGTAGAAAAACAAGTATAAAGTGGCGCGGGTCCTTTTTATTATAGAAAGAGGATCGGGAAGAGAATATTCCTGAGCGAAGGAGGATTAAGAAGAAGAAGAAAAAAAGAGGAGAAAAAAATGCAAGAAGAGAATCAAGTAAAGAGTGTCGGGTGCATTGATTGGAGTATTCCCTTGCAACGAGGAGGAGGAAGAGGAGGAGGTGATCCACCTTGTTCGCCGCAGGAAATTAGTAATTTCGACGCGGAGGAGGGAAAAGAAAGATATAGCTCGCGCAAAAACCCAGATGCCGGGAGGAGAAGTGTCGGCCGAGCGTTTTCAGAATTCCGATATTCCGCATTAGGATTTTTTTTTTCTTTTCCATTTAATTTCGTCCCCACCAGTTTTCTTCTTTTTTTTCGAGAGAAAGAGAGAGAGAGAGAGAGACTTCTACTTTTTTATTATTATTCTTATTCTAGTTACTCGGGTAATGGAAATGTTGATTTAATCGAACCCGAACGTTCCAAATTGATTTTAATATTTAAAAATCAGTGGCTGAACTACTTACGGATTTTCTTTCATTTAAATTTTTGCGGACTTTGCCGTAACGTGGATTCAAAATGTGTTTTTTTTATTAATTTTATGAAAGGGAATGGGAATTGTAATCTTAATTATTCGACCGGTGATGATGCAATGTTCAGGAGGGTGATCAATCGACGTTTGTTTACATTGGGATGTACAGTTTGATTTTTTAATGGAATTGTTCGTTTAGATAATTTATGCTTTGTTTTTGTTTTATTATTCGACGTTATTTCTTTTATAGTTTCTTTTTGGAGGATAATCATGCGCGAAGACCGGTGTTGTGTTTGTAAATAACGGGAACAATTGAAAATCCCAGGATCTTCAAGTTACGAGGAGCACACTGTTTTACCGACTGTGCCGTTACTACTTTCAAATATATATTATACTCATTAAAGTTATTTAAAGTAGTGCCTAAAAATGTTGCTAATTGTTTACCGATATTTTATGGAATTTTACGCACTGGTTACCGACAATTATCATGTTAAAGTTAAATTAAAAAAGTGAAATTTTTAATAACATGCAAATAGTTAACACTACTTTTAATAAAAATAAAATCGTACAGTTTCGATATAAGATGATTATAAAATTTAATGTTTTGTCATTGTCGGTAAAGAATTTGAGTGGGTTTCTTCTTGAGGTGACGTATCGACAGTTAGTAAATAATATTATTAAAAATTAATTTTGATTATTTTACAAGATTGTCTCAAAATCAATATCTAGAAAGGATTACTTAATGCAATTTCAATAAAATAACAATTTTCTCCCTAAAATTTAACATTTTATGAATGTCGATAAACAGTTCTGTTTCTCGTGTCTATTATAAGGTGTATCAAAATAAATTTCTAGACCAAACAACTCATTAAATTTCAATAAAATACTAATTGTAATGTCAATAAGCAGTTCGGTTGTGCGTTCCCATAAAGCGACTTACCGACATTAACCAAATCTAATTATTCAAAACTAAATTTTTACTTTTTTGATATTCAGCAAATTGCTTTCAAATAAAAATTAAGAAAAAACAATGCGTACAATTTTAATAAAATAGTTATTGTAAATATCTCCATTTCGGTGTCTTCTTAACCAGTTATCCGACATTTCCTAATTCAAACATTACAGAACATGTCACACATCGTCTCGTAAAAATGCTTTACCCATCCACTTTTTAACCCAATATAAAAATTCTCTAAAATTTTTTCTACCTTCGAAAATATTCGTACTCAAAATTTGTCGATCGGTAAAAAAGAACGAAATTTAATTAATGTTGCGTAACAATGCATCATTCACGCAATTATGCGATTAATTACAAATAAAATTCAAAATTAATCAATTACAACTTACAAGGATTATTACCCGCACTTACAAAAGAAAAAAGAAAAACAAGAATCTCCTAACACGATTACAATCGCCGTTACATATACATTTATATTATATTAATCGAAAAATGAGTACCGATAACGCACCTCTTTCCCCCTCTAATTACAAAGGATCGGCGAAAGTAAACAACCCCGCGTTTATATTAAAAGTTTGCTAGTATAAGGAGTAAGAAAAAGAAAAAACGTTGTCGGCCGGGAGTTTATTCTCATAATAAGAAGCTCGAAGGAGGAGGAGGAGGAGGAGAGAAAGGCGCTTCTGGTTCTTAACGAAGAAGAGGACGATCGTAAGAGAGGGAAAGTGCAATATTAAGTGTGGTGGTACTGTACCTTCGAAAAAAATACACTCTTTTAACGTATAAGCTGAAATTTTTACTCGACGATAAAAAAAAAAAAGAAATATTGACGTCGCATTATTATGGAATCAATTTGTGTGTTGTAATTGAATTATTCAACTATAATTTACTTCGTTTTTTTTTTTAAACAAGTCGTTCACCGCAATTTAAAAAAGTTTTACCTCGATGTGCAATGCGAGATTCGGAGTGGAGGGAGGAAAAAAAATTGAGTAAAGTTTATAACTTATTAGGTTTATTTAAAAAAAAAATATGAAGGAAGGAGAAGAATGAAAAAGTTTTGTAATGCGAAAATTTGTGGTTGGAGGTAGTATGTATAGGCAAGAGCATCAAAACTGTTGAATGGCTACGTTATATTTACGAGAATGACAAAAGTTAGATAAAATCTTAACTTTGGTAGTAAACCTGATGACGTTTGTAGACGAACGTCAATTTATACTAATACGGGGGAAAAAAGTGTGTAAAACAAAGATTTATAATTCATCGCGGTGTAAAATGGTTTTATACATAGAGATCAAATCGATGATCGATTGTAAAAAATATGTTGTGATCAATCCAAATTTTTTCAAATTGCCCGCAGTTTTTGATTTTTTAATTTTCAACGATAAAATACATATACATTTTTGACAACATTTCTTTTTATTTTATCAACGATAAGAAGGCCTTGAAACCGACTACATTAAATATTTTCTAAATTCAAATATTTTTATGGATAAAGATGAAATCCACTGTAAAAGACATGTTGTAATAAATCCAAATTTTTTCAAATTGCCCGCAGTTTTTGATTTTTTAATTTTTAACGGTAAAATACGTGTATTCATTTTTGACAAAATTTGTTTCTTTTTATCAACGATAAGGAGGTCTTAAAACCGATAGAAATGTTAAGATTCTTGCGGTTGTTTTATTTATGAATTTTAACCTGTGACATTGGAATGAGTCAATTTTCGTCAAAAACATATATTTTTCTAATCAAGAATTAAAAATTCCCACATTTTATGAAATTATTGAAATATTAAATGTAAAATAAATATATCAATTTACGCTTAAATTTATCAGTTTTTTCAAATATTATTTGCAAATGACTCTTTCATTGTCCTACAAGCAGGTACCGATACCAAAAGTAATATTCGAATTTCCCGCGGTTTTTGAAAATTTTTTAATTTTTAACGGTAACAAACAACCATGTCAAAAAATTTTAGTTTAAACCCCTTCCAATTTTAAGTAATTATATGTAACATGTGTACATTTCGCTAAAATAATATCAATATTAAATAAAAAGAATTCGAATTTATGCGGTTACAATTTTTCAATTTCCAACACATCAATTATGTAACCTCCACTATTGTTTATAAATTTCAATTAACAACAATAATAATAATAATCTTCATTAATTTATTAAATTGTTTTAAAACATTCTAACTTATAAAACGGTACCACATAACTTCCAAACGATTAATCGATTAATAAGTAAATATAAATATAATTCTTTTTCACAATTCACATTACAATTCAAAATTAAAGCGCGGGAAATTTAATTTTATATATGAACAATGTTGTTCCCTTTATCCTTTTCTGCTAGAAATGCGAAATAAAATAATAATAAAAAACTTATTGAATTATTACCAACCGAAAATTTGATTACGCAAAGCCACACTCGTATATACACTACGAATTATAAACTACTTCAACACTGCGTATACGAATCGAATAAAAATCGCACAAAGAGCAAGAAAAGAAAAAAAAACATCAGTAAAGTGTTAAGTTAATCGATTGAGCGGCTCGAAGTGCGTCTATACACATTGAGGTAAATCGTGCGTACGACTCCGCGACGAGGAAGTGAAAGAAGAAAGAAAGAAAGGAAGAAAGAAAAAAAAGTAAGGTAAAAGGAAAGGTCGGGATCGTAAAAGAAATAATGACTTCACAAAACAGTGCTCCCGAATCCAATTTGAAAGAAGCACCGATGCGAATAAATTCACGGTCGCACAGACATGCAGCAGCACCCGCCGCGTCTAACGAAAATCGAAGGAACAGGTGTTTGAGTTTGAAAAATCAGGTGGGGGGCATATCGTGATTCACATTTGTTGAGGGGGCAGGGGGATCAAATTGGTGAAACGAAACGCGTTTAAATATTAAGGCTGATTTCTTGAGTGGCGGTACGATTTTTTTTTAGTAAACTATCGAATGTTTAACGGAATATCGACGTAATGTTACAATGCGTTTTCACTTGACTTAGTCAAAGAAAATTACAGTAATTTTAGAAAAATGTCATAAGCAAAATATAACGGAATTTTTTTATAACAAATATCACTTGTATTTTTCTATGTAATTTTATTTATTTTAACATATTTACAATATGAAAAGAGGAAAAAATGTCTGCATATTCCTTGATTTTGTGAGTATACTCTGATAAATTGACTTTGTTATTATACACGTAATAGATTAATAATTGATTGTAAAATAATGTTTGTAGTGCAATACATTGGAAATGACGAATAGTAAATTAAACGACAAATCTAAGTAGATGCTAATATATTTTTTAAGGTATTTGTGAACATGGAAACTTATATATTGCATATGGGTCATTGTAATAACTTAACATTTTTAATAAAAATTTAATCTATTAATAAGTAAATATAAATATAATTCTTTTTCACAATTTCACATTACAATTCAAAATTAAAGCGCGGGAAATTTAATTTTATATATCAACAATGTCGTTCCCTTTATCCTTTTCTGCTAGAAATGCGAAATAAAATAATAATAAAAAACTTATTCAATTATTACCAACCGAAAATTTGATTACGCAAAGCCACACTCGTATATACACTACGAATTAAAAAACTACTTCAACACTGCGTATACGAATCGAATAAAATCGCACAAAGAGCAAGAAAAGAAGAAAAAAAACATCAGTAAAGTGTTAAGTTAATCGATTGAGCGGCTCGAAGTGCGTCTATACACATTGAGGTAAATCGTGCGTACGACTCCGCGACGAGGAAGTGAAAGAAGAAAGAAAGAAAGGAAGAAAGAAAAAAAAGTAAGGTAAAAGGAAAGGTCGGGATCGTAAAAGAAATAATGACTTCACAAAACAGTGCTCCCGAATCCAATTTGAAAGAAGCACCGATGCGAATAAATTCACGGTCGCACAGACATGCAGCAGCACCCGCCGCGTCTAACGAAAATCGAAGGAACAGGTGTTTGAGTTTGAAAAATCAGGTGGGGGGCATATCGTGATTCACATTTGTTGAGGGGGCAGGGGGATCAAATTGGTGAAACGAAACGCGTTTAAATATTAAGGCTGATTTCTTGAGTGGCGGTACGATTTTTTTTTAGTAAACTATCGAATGTTTAACGGAATATCGACGTAATGTTACAATGCGTTTTCACTTGACTTAGTCAAAGAAAATTACAGTAATTTTAGGAAAAATGTCATAAGCAAAATATAACGGAATTTTTTTATAACAAATATCACTTGTATTTTTCTATGTAATTTAATATGCCTTATCGTTAGCATGTCACGAGATTCACCTGAAAAATGACCGTCACACTTGTTTTGGTTACGTCACAAATTACAATATGGAGTATCATTATAATGTAAAACTGTTAACAGAATGTAAACATAAAGTATATTCCTGTGTGATAAATACAATTAATTTCATGATGGTCACATGACGGTCTCTTGAACGAAACAACACAATTTTATGACAGTCATATTACATCACTAGGCTTGACCGTTCGTATTATCACGCGTTTCTTTTTTATGTTTCGTTTAGCAATATATAAGAAGGAATGATAATCGTAAAGTGATATTTTATTTGTTCGCTTCGTAAGAGAGGGTGAAGTTATCCAATAGTTTGATAATCGATTTAGTCTACATATTCCTTTTTCGTTCGAAATTTGATAATTTATAAATGTAAAATGGGTGATGACAAAACCGTTAAATAAGAGGGAAACTCAATTGTTATGTTTGAAATTTGTTACTTTACGAGTTTCGGAATCTACATTGACGAAGATGAAGTTAGAATTTGATATTTTAAAAACGAAGTAGTTCAATCAAATATATTGGATGAAAAACCGTTAAAAATGTTTGAAGCTGAATTATAGGGATGACCATTGATACCTTAAGATATGTGGTATGTATATGATTATAATTTAAATTACCGACAGACAGAAGGATACAATGTAATTACAAGTTAAAACTTTAAAATATTTGATTCAACATGGTGGAAGAATAATTGTTAAAAAGACAAGAGTAGATTTGTACATCCAAGAGCATAAATATTTTTTACTTATTTTGATGTGCGTAATATTTACGTGTACATTTTTTATGTCCACAAATTAAACGATTATTTTTATTAATTTAAATTACTTTGTAAAATATTTGTGCACCGAGCATAAAAGTAATGTGCACTATTTTTGTACATCAAACATTATGTGTTAAATTCTTGGGTTTACAAATCTCCCCTTGTAGTTAAAAATAATCAAAGCTCGATTGTTGGGATGAAATTTATGATACTTAACAATTAGCCTATGCTTTTGATAAACGAATATATTAACTCAGAAATTTATAATTTCAAAATCCAAAATGCCGAATCCCCTCTTAACAAATAGAAAAACGTTCCTTGACTATTTTAATTGATATTTTTCATATACTTAAAGGTTATTGAATTCGCTAATAAAGAATTTAATAATTATCTAAATCTACGTCGTCAAAAATATTGTTAGAAAATGACGCACTGATGATCATCAAGGTGGATTCATAACACATCCATTTCAACTCTTAAGGGATTAACAACATAAATATACCGATAATATCGATAATATACAAACGGAAATCGAAACGATATTTCGCAAACTCCTCCCCTGCAAGATCGAAATATCGAGTTTCCATATTTAACGAATCTCTTATACAGAGAGAGTCGCTCTCGTCATATTCTCAAATTTCCTTTTTTTTACTACGCTGCAGTCTTGTCGCGTGGCATCGACACAGGAAGCACTTCGATTCGAAGGATTGAAAGACAAAAAAAAAATAAACGAAGGATAGAGAATGAAATGAGGATAAAATAGAAATGAGAGAAGGCAAGGCTATTTGTGCAGAAAGAGCCGACTATTCAAAGAACCTCGATCTTCGCGCAGCTTCTTCCGTTCCTTACGTGGAATGGAAAAAGGAGAGGGTAAAAATTTATGCGAACGGCCCATTGGAAATATCGCTGTCGAAACTTTTACGGACGAGCTTGGGCGTGATCAGTTCGTTTAATGAAACACCTCCGCCAGATTATACGTTCTAGTTGTACATCCGATTTTCTATACCTATATATATCGACGTACCTTGCGAAGAGTAGCACGTTCACATTTAATAAAGCATTCAGGTGTGCTATTCCTGGTATATAGTTAATATGTAACGTCATTCATTTATTACTGTTTCTGCAATACACGATGTTTCCACTTGACACGTTTAAAAAATGGTTTATTAACAAATTAAATATCAATTGGAGTAAGTCGAAAATTTGTTGTTAAAACGATCATTCGTGGCGGAGGAGGCTACACTGGACTGCTTCCCTTAACGTGCTAAGCTAAATTTTTAAAAATTAATTTTTTAACATCTTTTCAACGAATTCTACTAGCTTTTATTTAAAATATTTATAGAATATTTTGATAAAAATACAATTCGTCTTGTACACGTCATTAATCATCATAAGTTAACGTCATAATCCAATTGTTTCCCTTAACTTGAATAAAACAAACTTTTGAAAAATAAATTTTTTAACTTTTTTCTAATTGTTCTCGTTTATTCTTATTTTAAATATTCTAATACAATTTTTGATAAAATTAAAATTCATCCTCCACGTATCACTAAACATCATAAAATGATGTCGTACCGGAACTGACTCCCCTCACTTGCCAAGCCAATGTTTCCAAAATACATTTTTTAACATTTTTCAAGTTGTTCTCGCTATTTTTCATCCATAATAGTCCAAAATAATCTTGATAAAATTATAACTCTTCTCACTAAATGTCACGAGGCAAACGTCAGCCAAACTTGTCAAAATAAATTTATCAAATCACTACAGATTCATAATCTTGTCATACTTTTAAAATAAAATAACAATTCGAATAATAAATTTTTTAACATCTTCCATTCGATTCTCAGTATACCTTTTATCCAAAATATTGTCTTATTCACAATACCGATGAAATGATAGATAAAACGTTCTGCAAGTGTTCCCTTAATTAATCAAAATTTGTGATTAAAAAACCACATTCCTTATCTGCGAGAAATCTTCGTTAGCGATCCACGGCTCTTCTTTATGAAAATGAAGGTATAAATAAATGATCGATTCATCAACTGTTAATGAATATTCAATTCTCCGAAAGTACAATCCCTCGTTCATTAACGTGTAATGACAATAATTCGTCACGTATCCATATCATTGTAATATAGACATTCAATACGAAATAGCCTACTTAAAATAATATATATTTCTTCACAGAAATATCTTGAAAATTATAATATAAAAATTTTTTCCATCGACGAAAAAAAAAACGACGATTTGTAAAAGAAGAATGATCATACTGTATTGAGGTTCATGAATAATCAATAGAGAGACTCGGTATTAAAGAACACAATACCAAAATTAAAGAGATACATCCTAGTGTCGTCATTCCGAAAAATAAATTTTCGACAATGTTGTATATACACATAGGTGTGGTCGCTTAAAATTCATGACGATATTGTGTGATAACAAAAAAAATATATAATAGAGCAGAAAATTTAATTATGGTCCTTCGATATATTTAGTGTGGGTATATACGTGTGATATCTTCTCCTTTTCATTTTCGACCGAGTATATGTGTGTATAGGAAGGGGTAATAAATTAAACTTCCTCGTCGTGCGTTATATATACTACTGTACCTTCTCTGGTTCGTCACTCGGGATAAAACCGGAACGAACTCGTACGACCGTAGTTTATCTCCCTTCCACCAGGTTTATTCTCTCTCTCTCTCTCTCTCTTTCTCACTGTGACATTACCCTGAATGGCTTTCTTCTCCTATATATATGCACTCTTGATATTATAATCCGCAAATTTGTTTTTTTTTTCGTCCGAATATCGGACGCCCCGCGTTTAAAGGGGTTGACATTCGTCAAGATTAACTTTTAAATGAATGGTTAGATTTTCTTTCTTTTTTTTCGGAATTCGTGGTGATGGACTGCCTGAATGGAAGTAAGTGTCGTAATGATTTCATGAGTGATTGAGGAATTTCGGACGAATTTAAAATTGAATGCGAATTTTAATTGATTGGAAAATCCTGTATGGAAATTATAATAAAGTTGATTTATAAATAATTTAAAAAGTGTTGTATATTGGATAATTTCTAAATTGATAAATCAATTTTACATGATTTGATAAATGGTGTATCTGTATTTATTTTAAATGATTTACATGGTGATATTAAAACATATATGATTTTCGTAAAGTTATAATCAGATAAACATTGATGTCAAAATTTAATTCTAATGATTTAAAAAATTAATCAAAATTGTATGATTTGAAAAATAATAGGAATATGATTTAAAAAGTAATATTAAAATAATTTAAAAAATAATATCAAAATTATAAATTGAATGATTTCTAAAAAATGTATCAAATTAAGTTCAACAAATGATTTTAATATTAATTTCAAATTTCATATGATTTTGTAATTTTTTTCGAACGTCAAATGATTTCATACTTCAAACGATATAAAAATTGATTTGAACTTGCAAATTATTTAAAATAGATTTTTAATTTAATTTCATCTATGTAAAAGGAAATCTTTTTACTTTTAATCATTTTAAAATTGACTTCTAACAATACATAATTACATAATTGTTTACAAATTTCAAACATTATATTCTAATATTTTAAAACTTGGTGTGATTTTAAAATCGATCAGAAATCTTGATTTCAAATCGTACTTTATCGATTTTAAATCGTTTTCTAAGTTATAATGCTTTCGTGTTTAAAATGATTTTAAAATCGATTTCAAATTTCAAATGCTTTTTAAATTATTCCAATCTTTTCAACATGGGTTTGAAAAAGATTAAAAAAAATTAAATTAGGATATCAATGATTTTGTGACATTCGAGTGTAAGTATCGCGTCGAATATTTATAAAATTACATCGATTGATACATATTGAAATAAAAATTCTACAGTATACAGAAATAGCATTGTCTTATTTAGAACATTTATCAGTTTAATATCAGTTAACGTCAGTGCGACTAAATCCAATTACGTCACATTGATATTCATCAATTCGAGTTAGAAATCTAACGGTACATGAGGTATTTATTTAATAAATTCATATTCCATGTGGAAAATTGGATTAAGCGTATATCGATCACGATTAAATTAAATTAAGTAAGCGTTTTTAATCCTCGCAATACGCTGCTTCCTTGTACTAGCTGGAATAATTTTATTTGATCAGTCGTCAAGCAGGTTCTGTTGGCTAATATTTTTTAAATCTCGGAAAAGTTAATGATGATGCTAAATGTTTAAGTGGCTAGTAAGCGGACACTTTTTACACAATTACTTTTAAGGTTGATCAACGGAACTTTCAATCGACGCCAATTCTTTTTTTTTACTTATTTTCTGAAATATTAATGATGTCAACGGTAACGGACAGTAAATGGGCAGTTTTTAAATAGAATTTCAGATCATCGTTGTTTGTTTTATTTTACTGAAAAAAATGATGTCAAATGTATTGTCAGTCACTATAAGTTGGCCAGTTTTTGGACAGTTTAAATTATTAAATTTTGATCCCATACGGAATTCCAAATCATCACCAATCTCTTTTTTATTTTTATGACAAAAAATGAATGTTGGTGAGCGTTAAACTGGCCAGTATATGCACAGTTTCAAATTATTACATTTTGTCTCTCAACGGAACTCGAAATCATCACCCACCTTTTTTTCGCATTTGCAAAAAAATTGATACTGTTAAATGTAAAATTGACCGGTATATGGACAGTTTAAAAAAAATGACATTCTGGTCTGTTAAACGGAACTATGCATCACCAATTATTTTATACTTCTGTGAAAAATTAATTGTTGTTAAATGTAACGTTTATCGCCATAAACTGGCCAGTATATGGACAGTTTTAAAGTTTCCATTTCGGTCGTTCGAAAGTAACTTTTCGGTTGGGTTATTAAAATTTTACGCACCGACGGTAGGTGAAAACTTTTCACTTCGCGATTATCACAAACGAACTCCACTCCCTACTGTAATCTTGGCGAATTTTCAAAAGTTAGGAGAAGAGGTGTGGAAAGCGCCAGTCGTAAAGATATCAAATTCTCAGCTCGTAAATAACGGTGGATTTTTTTTAAAAGATAAAAAATATGTATTTCCACGAACATTAAAAAGTGTGTGTAATATATATATATATATATATGTATACATTGGTTACGTCCAGTGTACGTATATACAACATTTCGAAAAAAGTAAAAAAAAAAAGAAAATTTACGTAAAATTATGTGGAAACGAATTTTCCGAACCCTCGGTTGAAAATTGGCCAAGGAGAACGTTTTCTTCGAGTACGACAGAGTCGCAATCACGTTTTGCCCATCTGACTCACGGAGGCGTGATCTCACCTCGTATCTCATTCTGGTTACACTCTCACACACACACACACACATATGACCATCCAGACGATTGGTGTATATATGTATATATCCACCACGTTGACCTGGAAAATCTGGTCAAAAAAATTTTTTTTTTTTACTTCGTATCTTCTCGATTAAACATTTTCGTCCGAATCAATAACTGGAAGAGCGTTTATATGTGAACACATGCACATGATTGTGTAAGTGCATATGATTAAATTTTGTAGCGATCGTAACTTTTCGGGTATATTACTCGGATGTCGTACGAAAATTTTGCTGGTTGGGCAAGTTGTAACTTAAGTTTTAATCGATTAGAGTTCAGATAGGAGGTATATGTACGAGTATTAATTTGTAATATTAATATCTCGTTTGAATTTGAATATTAAATTTTCCTTTTTTTCTTGTATAAAAAGGTAAATAATTATTTTTATTACTCGGTGGGGACGTATGGAAGACTTTATGAAAGTGAAGAGAAAAGAAATATTCTTTTCGGAACATTCAGTGGAAAATCGTTTCTTCAGATTGCATGGAATTTTTATTATTACCATTTCGGAATACAAAAACTTTTATTAAAATTTCTTACAAAGTATATCTATTTACTGTATGATGATACGTTTCATTGTGGAAACGTGTTAACATATGGAAATGTAATTATGTAGACGTGTTGCAACGTAAATGTGCTAATGGTATTTTTAAAAGGTAAACAAATTATTTTTAGGTTTATAATGCAGGTATTTTTAGGTTTATAATGCAGGTATTTTTAACATGTCGAGAAAGGCATGTTATAATAGGAACATGTTATAAATATGTTACAAATTGAACATGCTAAAAATGCTACAGTCGAAAGATAGTAACAGAACGTATATTAATATGTTTATATTTACATGTAATTGTGTTTATAATGTTCACGAATACCATGTCACAATGTTACATATTTCTATTGAAGTTTATTAACGTGTTTATATTTTAACATATTACCATAATGGTATGTTAACATATTTGGCTCATAAGATGTTAATGTATTATAGAATATGTTAACATAATAATAAATTCTAAATCAAGCTCGTTTACTCAATTTAAAAGTGGATCATAACATATTAACATATTTAAGTTATAAAATAGCTAAATAAAATAGATAACATTTGAACATAATGTATGTATCATAACATGTTCATATATTTTATTATTTATTTATTTTTTTATTTATTATTATTTGTTACATAGTAACATATTAATATATTGACATAATTCTATTTTCATATTTTAACATATTGTTCATATCATAAAATTTTATCATGTTCGTTCCACAAAAACATTGACAAATTTGTATAAAAACGTTCTGTCGTACTATTTTTACCACAATAAATTGTGACTATATGTGTATCAGAATTTTTTTTTATAAATATTTATAAATAATATGTGTATCATATTAATTTTTTCGTATCACGCATACTCATTAACATGACAATATGTTATTATCACACAAATATTATCATGTTTATATTATAAAACATGTTAACATATTTAATCATGTACTATATAATATATTTTAACAAACAACAGTTTATATCTGAGATCCCCATAAAAACAAGTTACACCTTTCCTATCTCATATTTATGTTAACATGTTCTTCACCAAAATAATTAATCCTTCCATGTTTGGATTCAAATCCACTAATACTCAATGTTTCACCATCCGATCGCGATTCTCTGCAATGAAAATCGATATCCACATACGCATTAAAACAAATCTCTTCAAAAAGATAAAAAAAGAAAAAAAGAGGTTACAACGCAAACAAAATCGTCATATCCGTCGTGATAAATGATTTATACAACCGAACCGGTGGTCCCTCGAGCCTACACCCACGAAGTGCCCTGTATTTACAAAATTTAACAAGCGTGAACGAGTTAAAAAAAAAGCGAGAGAGAATAAGAGCCGCTTTTGAAAATGTAAACTGCGTGCGAAGTGAAGTAGAATTGATCTACAACGTAGCGCATCCGGCTTCCTTCCCAGAGGGTTGGGTGAGAAATATATCGAGGAAAATGAACCACCGCGAGGTTGGGAGAAAGAGAGATAAACGATCGCAGCGCACGCGTCCATCAAATTCGCATTTCAATGAAAAATGCAAGAGGGAGAAAGCGATATCGAACATACTCGGTGGAGGTTATGATACCCCCTGAAAGCTTATTACACATTCACCGTACATATATATATATATATATATATATATATATAAATTCTCGTATGTAGAAATGACTCGTTCACTCGGGATTCACGATGTGCTTTTCAAAACTGTACTACCTGCTTGACCGTTTTCTTTTTTTTCTTCTTTTTATTTTTACTCTTCCCTGCCGTAGTGTATATGTATTAAAAGTGTTTTTGATGAAATGAAAAAAGGAAAAATTGAATAAGTAACGAAATTAGTGATGATAAACTTTGGTAACTTTAAAATACTTTTATGTTTGTTGAAGAGTTTTTCGATGAAGATAAAGAAGGAGGTGAGCTAATGCTGAAATCGAGATGAGAATTTGAACAACGAAATGATTAATGATGAGTCTAATTTTTTTTCTTCTTTTATTTTATCATCGCAGTATGTATAACAGTATTTTTGATGAAAAAAGAATATGTTGAAAGTTTCTTAAAAAATAAAGCAAAGACACCAATGATAGAATTTCAGAACCTCAAACTTCTTCGTATTTTATTTTCTTCATCGTAGTAGATACAATGTCTTTTATCGATAAAAATGATTCTGAAATCAAAATAAAATGTTAATAAAAAACAAAGTCAAATTTCTTGATCGTTTATTTTATAGAAGTGTCTTTAATCCAAAAAAAGATAATGAAGTCAAGATGAAAAGTTGAGCACCACAGAAACTACCAATAACAACCTCTAACAACCTCAAACATCTTCTTTCATTTTCTGCACCATAATAAGTGCCTTCAATAAAAAAAAGAAGTAGATCATAAAATTCAGCAACTAGCTACGGTAAAACCCAAATGAAAAATAGAGGAGCTGGTTAATCCAAATACAAAAGAGGAAAGATCACCTAGTTGAGAGGAGAGCGTTTCCTCTCGAGCTGAGTAATTTGCCGAATTGCTGCGTAAACAAAGTTCCTCTCCGAGCGCATTCCCTCGAGGCAAGTATTTGCTTCACCCACCCACACATATTCGAGTCCGGTAGCGATCTCTCCCGTCCGAAACGTAGACGCGCCTCAACGTCAGCTGGTGTATATACATCCACACATCCACACACAGCAGCACCCATATACCCCTAGGATTATACATATATATATATGGGAGTATAGAACGGTTGTACACACGCAACGAGGCTTGCCCTGTTTGAACCATCCGCACCACCGTTTAAATACCTCAGGGTTTGCGGAACAGCTAGACGGGACAGCAGAGAGACAGCACACTCGACGTATTAAACGTCACGAAGTTACCGTGGTTTAAGCGCCGTTTACACGGGCTTCCTATCGCTGTCTTCGTCATCGTCGACGCTCTTGGTAACTGGCAATCCGAAAATTATCTGTTATCGAGCCGACTTGTCATAATCAAATTTCCGATACTGCCTAGCTCTTACATCTTTCTCTTTTCTTCGTTTTTTCCTTTTTTTTTTACTTTCGAATTATAGGTGGGTAAAAGAGCAATTGATGGAGTTAATTAAAAAGTCATTATCGGAATTGATCTAGCAAGGAGCCATTATGTGACATGTGGGTAATGGATTTCGTTAAGAATATGATTTTTCTGTGATCGAAATGTTGGTATTTTTTGTGGGCTAAAAGAATTAGTATTCTTGTGTACGCCGAAAAAGTTGGTGTTGTTGTTTGGGTGAAAATAATCGATGCTACTGTATGGGCTGAAAAAGTTGCTGTTGTTAAGAGATACGATAAAAGGGGCAAAAATTTGTTCGGGTAAATATATGATATAATATAAAATGATGCTGTTAAACGAGCCAATGCAGCTGTTTTTATAATGTTTTATAAGGGCTCAAAGAATTGCTGCTGTAAGAGGCTAAAAATGTTGGTGGTTGTTATATGGGCTATAAAAATAATTCTGTTAAATCGGCCAAAAGTTTTGATATTGTTATGTGAACCGAAAAATGGTGTAGTTGAAAAGGTTAAAAAATTGATGCTATAAAATGATCCAAAAAAACTAATGCTATCATATGGACCCAAAAAGTTGGTAAGGATAAATGTGCTAACACACTTGGTACTGTTAAATGTATTAAAAACGTTGTTGTTGTTAAATACGCTAACATAATTGGTGTTTGTAATGGACCAAAAAGGTTTCTGCCATTAAAAACATCGATACAGTTGACGTCTCTGTATGTGGGCTAAAACAGTCGATGTTATTGTTTGGGTCAACACAATTGATCATAAGGACTAAGAAAGTTGGTGTTGTTCAATGGATCAAACAATTTAATGCTGTTAAATGTGCCAATTTTGTTGTTATCATCTGGGTTACCAAAATGCTGCTATTAAACGTGTTAACATAGGTGGTGCTGTGAAACGTAACAAAACATTGCTTCTGTCAAAATGAATAATGAAACTTTTATCCTGGATGACAATAAATCAAGTTGTGATCATATATGAAAGTCAAAATAACAATCAATTTATCAGCTTTAGCTTGCTTGCCCATTTACATTAAACAGAAAATGAAACTAATTTTCATTATTTCAGCTATTTAGATCTTTTTCTGTTTGAATAACCATAACCTCAATTTGCATTATAAAAGCAAAAACCTGCATCTAATTTTTCAAAACACGCATACCTCTCCAAAAACTAAAATGAACCAGAAAAAATAATTTCTACTAGAAATTTTTTCCCTCACTTAAGTACTAACTTACTTAGGTCAAAGTATAGATCTACGTTCCGTACACCGGTGCGCAAAGTATAAAGAAAAATCAAGATCCAAAGCTTGGGTGTGCACAGGTCGGTTATCCTCTCGAGTTCTCGATGCGTTTTGCGCCACCTGAGCTAAACGACGGCTTCATCCCTCAACCAGCGCCTCTCCCACCAAATTAACTTTTACTACCGTCTTCCCAATTAATTTAGAGGCCTCGGCAGAGCAGCCTAATTGCGCGCATAAATTACGAATGCGCTCGAGATTAGCTGGGATTCTCAGAGGCCGGCATCTTTTACGCGGCTATCTTACCCTCAAACCGGCGTCTTCGCGTGATGAAGTTTTCTTCTCTCATGACTGATACGACTATCGTCTCCGAGATTTTTTTTTCACCCAGTATCCCATATTTAATTTTTACTCACTCTACTTTACCGACCGAGGAAATCCTGTTAAATTAGATTTTATTAAGAAAAGAACGTTGATTTAAAAAAAATTAAGGCGTTTATTTATGAATAAATTATTTATGTCCTGAATTTCAGAAAGAAATTTCTATTAGTTTTCATGGAATGTTAGGTTAGGTTGAGTCTAACGGGTTAACATTTATTTTTTAATTTTTGGTGAAGTGAATAAGTCTCGGAAAATAATGAATAACATCTGCCTAAAATTTAGTACAAAGGTCGGTAATTAATCAAGGGAGAGCAATAAACTTCTTAAATTACTTTTAATTATGTCGAATGTTAAGTGATATTTTACATCGATATGGTAGGGATAGTAAAAGTTAAGTATGACATTCACTTAAGTACAAGAAAATGAATCGTTTCAAAAATCAATAATTTAAATTTTTTAGTGCTCGGCAGTAGTTATCTTTAGAGACCAACATCAATCAACAAGGTATGGACAAATTATTGTTTATTTAAATATTAATTAATATAATTCTTTTGTAAGCAGCTTTGACAAATACTTCCATGTCTTAAAACAACTTACTTTGTGTTTTTTGTCAGATTTTTCATTTAATATCTTATGTATTATTTGTAATAGTTAATCATTTATTGAGTTGATAACAGAAGATCTCTTTAATTCAAGTTATCTGACGTTCCATCAAAGAAAACACATGGAAAAAGTAAGTATTACTGACGTGTTTATTTTTTTATGTAATTAAAAGGTTATTTAACGATCATTAAAGAATCGTCTACTGCACTACTTGAAATATAATTATTAGTCGGTAATAATAAATCTCTGTAATTTATGTTATTTGATAATTGAGCTAAGAAAATAAATGAACAAATTTTTACAACATTTCATTTACCTTTTATACAATTGAAATATAATTTTTAATAAATTATTCAAAAAGATACTGCTACGTTAATTTAAATATTATTTTCAACTTGATAACAGTAGATTCCTACAATTTGAGTTATCCGACATTCTTTAAAAAAAATAGAAATTTCCTTCAACAAAGAGGTAAATTAACTATTTTTCTATGATAAAAATCTCATATTAACGATTACCTGCAAATACTCTACTATTTAACAATCTAATATAATTTTTTTTCAATCGATAATAGTAGATTCCTGTAAATTGAATTATCTGACATCAATAAATAAATTATTGCGACGTATCATTTATTTTAGGTACGATCTATATGTCATATTAACGATCATCAAAGACGCTACTGCTACACAACTTTAAATACAATTTGCGGATAGATAAGAATAGATTCCTGTAATTATCAATTCGATAATGAAAAAAAAAAATAATTCAAATATAGAAGTATAAATTTCGTACCGATATCATTGATTGTAAACGACATTTATAAAGCAAATTATTTTAAAATTTAAAATTAATAAAATTGTCTTACATACGTACGTGGCACGTGACGATTTCTCGTGCGTGTATATGTACGCGTTGAAATTCGAGTGACTGCGCCCTATGCGGGATTTATGCACTGCACTTTTCCGTGACTGAAATACTTATGACGTACCATCGCGAAAAGAATAGTAAATAATAGAAAAGGAAAGAATAAAAAAAAAACATTCGACAAAATTGTATTACGACATGTACTGTTGAGATTGATATTTTATCTCTCGTTTCGACATTCTGTTCCGTATTTCCATTAATCACGTTCAAGTGTAAGATACTCGGATTTCCTGCGATTCGAATTACGTAAATGATTATCGAAGAAAAGCAAAAATTTGATTTCTATTACGAAATGTCGTTTCGGATAATGAGCTTTGATACATTTTTTTCTCGTGGATTATCGTTTCGTCACTTTTAAAGATGACGCCTTACGATTTGCTCCGATGAAGCGGAAGATACGGAAAAGGTAATCATCGTTCTGTACAGCAGATGTTTTCCCGTTCATTTTATATAAATAATACGATTTTACAAATTTATCGTCCATCTCGTCCCTCTTAATTACGAAACGCGGAATTAAGAAATTTTTAATTACACCGCAATGTTGACCCTGTCGAATGGAAATTTAATTTACTTAGAGGCGGAACGAGTTGGAACGAACTGTGTAACTTTTAAAGTATCGCAGTGCAAGGCTGTTTGTCTAAGCTGATCTTCTGTAGTTGTTTTTGTTTCTTATGACTTTTTTTCACCGCGTTAAGCAGCAGAGATGATATTTATGTTGAAAAATTATAAATTTATAAGTTCAGTCGGTGGAATTGAACAAATGAGCGATTATTTTGTATTGACACGTTTTGTTTGTAAAGGTGATTGGTTGGAAGGAACATTTATAAGATTAAATGTTATTATGTTTCAGGGGTTTTCGTTTTAATTTTTGATATTTACGAATGTATGATGTGGTGAGTAAATTAGATTTAAAAATCGTAATGTGACCGTCAATTTCACGGTTACGCTCCAATTGTATTTAAGAGTGTATAATATTCCTGTTATAATAATTTATATTTTGGAACGCACACACACACACACACACACACACACACACACACACACACACACATATATATATATGAAATCTTGAATAAATTAAAAATATAAACAGTAATAAGACGCGAGGTGAATTCTTGAATAGGGTAATGTGACGGTTGCATTAACATTTACGATATAGCTGTATTTAAAGACATACAATTACTTTGTTGTAATAATTAATATTTTTAAACCCAAAAATATATGTGAAACTATAAATGAATTAAACAAATAATGAGTAATATTTAAGGTTATACAATTATTTTTGTTCTATGACCGACATTTTTAAGGTGTAAATTACGCATGATGTAGAGTGAATACTAAAGATAGGAAACATGACCGTCACTTTTAATGTTACGATCAATTGTATTTAAAGATAAAGAATGAACATGTAAGGTCCCTTTACACATTAATATTTCAGTAATAATTTGATATATTATATTAGAAAAAAGTGTTAACGAATAATAAAAATTATGGACATCATCCGTTTAATTCAATTAATGATTTGATTATTATTCGCAATAATTTTGAAAAGAATTTCGTGTTTCATATATATATAAATGTAATTTCTGCTTTGGAGAATTCATAATTTTTATTTTCTAATTTTCTTTTTTTTTGATGTTATAAAATGTTTTATATCTAACTACTTTATTCTCATATTTTTCAAATATACTTCAGCATTATTGATTTCTTATATTATACAATTTCAGATTTCTAATTACATATTTAAAAAAAAATTTGCTTTTAATCATCAACTATCCAACCTCGTACGACAAAAAATGAAATAACCTCTTCTCAATAATAACCTAAAAATTCATCGAACCATCCGAAATTTCTAAAGATATCGATTGCCTGGCTAGTTTAGGGTCACCTTTCTCTCTCTCTCTCTCTCTCAATAGTTTCGATAACGAGAACTGGGCCAAAGTCAAGCTCCTTGCTTGCACGCTTGGCTCTATCAATGCCAGATTGGCCCTGCTGGCTTTTGGTGTATATATATATATGTATGGCCCGTTTCTTCGTGTCGCACCCTACACGTTTTCTCGACAGCTGCGGATATTTAAATACCTCACCGTGCGAATATTCCAAGGGTTCCTAACCTCTTCCCTTCTCTTCGGATTTTTATTATTACGCAATCTCCCTCTCGCTCTCTCGAGACGATTTGACGCACGGAAGAATGGTTTAGAAGTCCTCTTAAATTAAGTTTTCAATCACCGTGATGGCTTTGTTGCTGCTCTCATTATTTCACGGTATACGGATATCGCTTTATACCCATTGTCTTGGTTATTGTCAATGGATTTTATGGCTTTATAATACTCCGGTAATTGTTTGACCGTTATTCTTATACTTATTGCACTCTAGTTCTTTTACATTGATTTAATTTAACGTTACGTCGATTCATATATAAAAATTGGGTGTAACACGGTCAAAATGTTATCGGAAGATTGTTGGAAATATGTGGCGCCAAATGGTCGAACCTCATGAAGATCTTTGGAAGTGGTCCAAAACGGTGAGATGGTCACAAATAGTCATGAAATAGGTACACAATGGGTATAAGTTACAATTGTCACAACTGATCAAAAAATCTTCATATTTCCTTAGAAAATCATCAAAAATAGTATCAAAATAGTTAAATGTCATTAGAACATTGTCGAAAATGGTCAATAGATAGGTAAATGTAATTAACAGAACGGAATTAAAATTTAAAAACAATGGGTACAAATTGCTACACAAAGATATTGTTTTATAAAAATCACCGTACTTTGAGACATTCGATTAAAAATAGAATATTCATTGTAATACTGTGTGATATTACGATGAATTTGGGACATTCGATCAGAAGCCTAATAATCATATAGTAATATCATAATGAAATTTAAACATTTAATTATAAACCAAAATATTACAGTGATATTGCGGTAAAATTGGGAATGCAAACAGAAATTTAATAATTACAGTAATATAATGAATTTTAAGCATTCAATCATAAATCTAATATCATAAATATTATAGTGATATTGCGGTAAAATTGGGACATTCGATCATTAACCAAAGAATTACTGTGATATTACGATAAATTTGACACCATCGGTTAGAAAACTAAATATTACAGTGATATTGCGGTAAAATTGAGATAAATGGGTAAAAATCTAAAAGTATCCGAGATATCAAAGTTAAATTGAGAGATTCTGTCGGTAACGAAAGTATTGCCGTTTAGTACAGTAAAGTATTGCGTTAAATTTGTGACATTTAATCACAATATCCAGAACGCTGTACCGCCACAATGAAGCTGAGATATGCGGTCAGCAAATTAAATATTAAAAATGATCAATTAATCATTTATGGATGACATCCGAACGCTATAGTCATCAAATAAACTGAATCACCGTCTTTTACACAAGTCAACGTAAGAAAAAACACACAACAATATCGCGATATAAAAACGATTCACGCAACAACGAAAATTTGGAAAATGATCGTAAAGCTCGAAACAAGATCGGAAGATCCAAAGGTGCATCGAAGCGTACATTGGCCCATCAGAGCAGAAGGATGAAAACAAAGGAACTTCCCGACTCCCATTCATAGTACCGAGAGGCACCCGGCATTTCCGGGAATTTCTCTCTCGTGCACTTCACTCGCAGACTGCTCTCTTTCCCTTCTTCTTACTTCTGTTTCTTACTTCTCCCTCTCTCTCTTTCTGAGTTTCGGGAGGGAAAGAAGGAACGAGCTGGTCAGCTTATATACGCGAGAGATAAGAGACTCGGAGTATAACAGTCAGACGGTCGCCTCTTATTTATAGCCGCGCGACTTTACCCGGCGCCAACTGATGGAACGCTCGACGTTGGCGCTTACCCAAATCTTTATTATTCTTCCTTTTCTCCCCTTTTTCTCTCGCTCTCTCTCTCTCTCTCTCTCATCTCGTTATCTCTTTGTCTAAATTTTTATCGGGGGTGGCTCTTTTTTTTTACTTCATTCGTTTTCTTCTATTTTCTGTACATTGATTATCGATTGGGGTTGCGGAGATGCTGGAGGGAAGGGTTTCGTCTTTTTAATTTTTATGGAGAGGAGAGTTTGTTTTTGGAAATTTTGAGGTTATGTCATTATTGAGTTGTTTCGTTACTGTCAATTGTTAGATACGTCTATTTTTTGTAAATACGATTTTGAGAAAAAAAAGGAGTTAGAAAAAATTTTAATTTGTAAATTTTGAGGTTATGTCATTATCGAGTGGATGGTTACTGTCCATCTTTTGAAACGTAATATTGAGATGATATGAGGTGGAAAGGAATTTATATTGTAAATTTTGAGGTTATTATCAACATTTCGATTTAGGTAGTATGATGATCCAGAGATAGCAAATTTAAGTTATCTTTTATCTAAGATTTTGAGATGAAAGTGTTAATTGAGAAATTGCTTTATAATTTTTAAGGTTATATCAATATCGCTTGCATGATACAACTTATTATCTTATCTTTTCGGTCATGAATTTTTCATTAAACATTTTGAAATTAAAATAGGTAGAAATGAATTTGTTTTATATATATTTTGAGGTTATGTTAAAATCTCGATGAGAGTAAATAAATGGTCAAAAGACTAGTAATGTTACTTACCTTTCATTAGACATTTTGAGAAAAACATTTACAATTATTATTTAAAAAGAATTTCTTTTTAAATTTTAGGTTATACTGTCAATTAATAATTTGGTAAAATACATTTGTCAGTAGGCAAGATCTCGTTTTATAAATTTGAGGATATGTCAATGTTATTCGATTTACATTTAAAATTACAATATATATTATCTTTACCTTTATCATAAACAAATTTTAAAAAGAACCATGACAGACAAAAGTTTATTTTTCTATTAATTTTTACAGGTTATGTCAACACCCTTCAGTTTAATTACCTCTACGTTCACCATCTGTTATCAAAAATTTAAAAAAAACAACCAAGCTAAACAACACTTTATTGTTTCTATAAATCCTTAGGTTATGTCAATACCCTTTAGTTTAATTATCTCCCTATTTCCGTTATAAAAAAACGAAATTAACGATAAAAATGATAATGAAAGTGAAAGATGTCCCTATCAATTTTTTTTTCTTATCGACAACCCGCCGTTTTACAATCCTTCAGTTTCTTGGCTCGAGGTTTTTACTACCTGGCGCGTGCGATGCGTCCAAATACTCGGTGTTCCCGCGTTCTCGATGTCTTTGGCGCGCCACCTTTTACTGTTTTCTCGGCCTCACTCTACACGCAAAAAAAGAACCTTCGTTCCCGCGTTTTACTTCCTTCCTTCCTCTTTCCTTGCACTCGCCAAGTTATAGGAGAGTCTAAGGAGCTTCCGTGTGTCTGTAATGTTTGTACGGTGAAAAATTTTATGTTCGAAGTTATTTTTTTTAAGAGAAATATATGTACCTAAAGTAGAAATTGATCATTTTTAGGTCAGGTGGAATCAACGTTTTTGAGGTTAATTATGGAATTTTTGGTAAATTTTTATTTAAAAGAGAAAACTATAGAGTTAGTAAAATGTTAATTTCTTTTGGGTGAATTATTGGCCTAGAAATGGATGAGAAATGAGTAATTATTGGTCAAGAAATTATCTAAAAATGGTAAAAATAGGTCAAGAGGAGTGAAAAAGGCCGATAATAAGACTGGTTAGAAAAGAGAAAACTGGTCAAAATATGGTTAAAAATGGTCAAATACGTAAAAAACGGTGTGATGATCGATATGGTGAATAACTATCAAAATTCAAAATATGGTAAATAATGGTCAATAACGGTAAGATTTAAAGAAAAGATCATGTCAATCAATGTAACATTGTTAACAAAAATGGTTAGATAATGATAAAAAGATTGTCAAAATTGTTAAGAGATCAGTGTATTTATAAAAACGGTCAAAATAGTAACATTATAATAAATAATGGTAAAAACGCTTAGATTACTGTAAAAAATGATCAATTCCTGGTAAAATAAAAGTGGGATTGTAGTAACGAATAGTCAAATTTAACTATAATATAAAAATATGCCATGTAATGTTAAAAAATGGTTAAGAAATGGCAAAAGACATTATTAATTCATAATCTTTATTACATAATATAATAATCTAAAATAAATTTTCTTTTACGAAGAGCTGTAGTATTTTCATTGAATGGAACGGGCAGAGTATCGATTAGATACAAAGATAAAAGAAAGGTTAGGAAGGTTGCATAAAAAATTAAGGAGAATTTAAAGTAAAAAATTGAACTATATCCCTACGGCTACATAGTAAACAATCAATAATAATAACCCAATAATACGATTAACAAATATTTATACATTAAGTAATCCATTTTATATCTGAAATGCCAAACACTAAAAATTTTTTTTTTAATTTTTTACTCTAAATCACCCGTGTATGTATTTATAAGTATTATATGAATTTTAATCGGTATTAGCGAGCTAAATTGCGTTAATCAATATTTTTCAAATATTGCACAAAACCTTCTTTATTAGCAACTTACTTGTATATCACGAAGTATTCAATGTTGCCAGAGGTATTAGAAAATTAATTAAGAAAAGATCGGGAAAGAAAAGAATTAACGTCGCCAGATCGAAAAAGTTTTATCACCTCGAACTACACCCGAATACACACATTCAATATTTATTGTCTTTATTAAAAAAATTAAAGAAAAAATTGAACATAATTATTTAATGATAACCTTCAAAACTTCTCAACACGCATCGAAAAAAAGTGAAAACTGGTAACGACTCACCCACTCAATAAATCCAAAAAGAAAAAATTACGACAGTATAGGTTAGAAAATGATTTCCCATACATATACTCTCCACTCATCGATCAATCGTCTACACACAACAAAATACCCACACAAAAAAAAAGAACCGTACATATCCGACGCGTTATACATTTCATGCAAAAAAAAAAAAAAAGAATAAAGGAAGCGCACGGCGTCGTTTACCAAACAATTCCCAATTGGGTTGTCAAAAGTTCGCTGCCAAAAATGGCTACTGATTTATGGCGCGTGGCGGGCACGCGCCGATTTATTGCCCCCGGACGGAACAAAAGTATATACCTCGCAAGCGCAAACTCGAAAACCTCCGGCCGCGCGCGAGAGAAGAGGAAGAAGAGGGAGGAGTATTTTAAACCTTGACGGTCATTAATACACATCCGCGCTTGTTATACTCATCCCATGTATGTATATATATATATATACGAGACATGCACCACTGAATACAGGAAGAACTTTACCGACTCGTTGTTGTTGTTTTTTTTCGATGGAGTCATATTTATATCGTGTTGTGTTTAAGATATTAAGGTGATATTAGGAGTTGTAGTGAGCATAATAACATTTTTTGGATTAAAAAACTGAAAAAAGAACTGAAGAAACTGATAGAGCGATTTTTTTAAATAATTCATTTCAACCCTAGTAGAATTTTGAGCATAATTGAAACGGTTTTTAAGCCAGAAAATGACGAATTAGCAAAAAATGCTCAAAATATGATCCTAATATGATCAAATTTCAAATTTTGTCTAACCTTAAAATGCTCAATTTCTACTAGGGAATCTATTTCAAAATTAATAATCACTTTTCGTCGGTATAATGATTTGATGTAAAATTGATCCTTGCGACTGCACGAAAATCTCGATTAGTTAGTGATAAAAAATTTTGAAGAAAATCATACGTACTAATCAAAGCAAGTAGAAGAACGTTAAAACAGGTTTTTTTTTTAGAAAAATTCAACCTATTGTTGATTAAAAAATAAATAGAAATTCCAATTTTTTAGTTTCACATCACCTTAAATTCTCCTATAGTTTTTTTACCTACTATTTTTACTTAAAATTAACCAATTTTCAACTCAAATTTTCAACATTCATTTGTTTACTCGCTCGTTTATATCGAATTTTTTACGTATTTAAAAACTCTAACAGTACATTTTAACTATTTATTGGCCAATTTACGTACAGTTACTCCGATCCAACGAAATTCATGAAAATACGACGGAAAGAAACGTAAATACATTATTATCCGCAAAATCGAGGATATTATACACAATTATTTAAATAATATACTAAATTATTCTATGTTTATTGTATCATCGTTACGGTTCGCGCGTGTATACACATCTATATAAATATTAAATATAAATTCGAACGCATGCGTTGTCATTATTATAACTGGCTAATATGGCGGATTTTATTATACGTGTTATATAATTTAATGAATATTGGAAAATACAGTTTCGTAAATTAATGTACCCTGTACTCCGTGTATTATTTAGACGTTTATTAGGAGATGTTGGAACGTTTTATTGTAGTTTTATATATACATAATCGTGGATTAATAAATATACGTTTATGTATATATCGGTAGCAAGATACATAATTTAGTTTATTTTTTTTTAATAATTTACACTTACAATTTTTCATCGATTTATAATGGAGAAGTTTGATGAAATTTAAGGTTATGATGCTGTTACGATTGGTGTTTTTTAACTTTTTTTTTTAAATTAAGAGTTACGGAACTTACAGAAATTATTGTACTTTCCTAAGATAATGTATGAGAGATATAGATGTTTTAGGGTTTTTATTGTAATTGGCGATCGATTTTTGATAGATAAGAGATAAAATCAAATGTCAAGTAGGTTATGATAATTTTCAGTAGGAGTAAAATGTAAGGTTATGCTACTTTCCCAATTAATTGATTTTCTTTACTAATAAACAGAAAACTAATAAATTTTAAAAATACGAAAAAAATTTTTGTAAATTTCAAGGTTATGACTTTTGTACCTAATTATTTACGGAAAAAAATGTAATATTTATATTTTGCAAGTATAACTCGAATTTCGAATAAAAAAAAAGCAAATTAAGGTTCTGCTATTTTTACAATTAATTTTTCTTGTCCGAATGATAAAAAAAAGCGGCGAAAATTTTTTACGAAAATAGACCCGCATAAAAATTCGCACTCTTGACATTTAACCCAAGTCTCTTACGCTCGTCCCCAATTACACGTGGTGAGTGTATCGCCTAAGGGTTGCGTTGGCACTACACTACGCTTTTAATACTTAGCCCTCATAAGTCGAAAGCTCGAAACGGGGTTTAACAACGATTATAAAATCAGTTACCGAGGATTAAAGGGAAAAAACAGGTTTGTATACGAAATGCTCGCTTTCGTAATGATGATGATAATATTTTACTAATATTGTTTTATCGGTTAAAAAATACCGTTACAATGAAAATTAACGGGCCAAGTCTGGCTTAAAATTTAAAAAGAAGTATTCAATATTAACAATTAATAATTTTTTTTTCATATTTAAACAAATTATAATGTTTTCGTCAATTTAATTATAATTAGGTTGATTGAAAATTTGTCGATCTTCCCGAGTCAAGTGTGAAAAAGGAAAGGATGAGTAAAAAAAAATTTAACACATTTATTTCCTTTTGTAACGTAACGTTTCGGTGGTCAATGCCACCATCTTCAGACTGTAAAATTTATTATTCACAAAAAGATTAAAATATATCTCGGATGAAACAAAGCAAATAATAAGTGAAAGAAAAATATTAGGTTACCTTCTAATGTAATGTCGCGATTTGTCTTTTTCCTCATTATGCACAAAGGAAATGTCAAAGGAGATGTATATACGACAAAGATTTCGGCAATGTAAATAAAGTATACGAATTTTCGACTACTTATATAGTAATTTAATTATTGTAATTTATATATTTTATATTTAATTAATTTAATTATAAGACTCCGTTACTCTGATTTTTTACCATAATGGACTTACCGCAGGATACCTTCATCGAACCACTTCATCGAATAGGCTGAAATTTTAACAACCACTTTTAAACACGATTTAAATAAATTTAAATAAAACAGAATGTGAATAAAAGAATAAACGTTTATTTAAAAAAATTATTTAGTTGTTTTTTAAATAATTTCAATTCTTAATCAATTTTTAGTAAATTTAAAAATCTGCTGTCACGGTAATTTTTTAATGTCCGGATTTACAATAAATTTTGTTTTTAATGAGATATAGATGATAATATTAGTTATGTAATGGAAGGTTTGATGAATGTTCGGTAGGTACATTGTTACGTGAACGGAAAGTATGAGAAAGAAGAAAGGTTATGTACATAGTTTTTTATTAAATTTAAGAATTGATATATCCGTTATGTAATATTTTTTACGTGATCAGAGTTGTAACATTTTTTTACGATGGTGAGTTCTAAAGAGTGTGTTAAAACAATTTGAAGATCAATTGAAAATATTAGCATAATTGTTTTAACCAAAGATTAAAACTACTTAAATAAAAACCAAATGAAAATATTATTACTAAATTACTAATTTTCTGCGCTTTAAAATTTTTGTAATTAAAGTTTAAATAAATACATTCATTTCTATCGGAACTTTTCATTAGATTTCATGAAATATTCTTTCAAGATTTAATTAATTAAATACATTTATTCTTTTTGTTAACGAAATGTTCCAGCGAATTTCCCGCGCTTTTTTTAATTTTTAATGATATCATTAAAAAAATATAAAAATGTACGCAAAATATGAAAAACAACGACCTTATCCACCAATCCTTAAATATTGAATAAATGATGTAATACATAAATGTTTCGATTCGAATGATTTTATAATATTCTAACCTACAAAACCGTACTCACGTGACTTTCAAAATAATTAACAATAAAAATTACGAATATACTCAAGGACTAATAAATGTACCTCCTGTTCACACAAAACGAAACCAACGACCTCCTTTTTATCCCACCTCATAACATAACCGTTAAAATTAAAAAAAAAAATCCTAAACGCGGGAAATTTGAATGTTTACACACAAAACCACAATATTAATCATAACCATTAAAAAAAACCTCGACTGGGAAAACTTGCATATTAAAAAATCGCATTTGTGTCGAGCGGTGATGCGCTCTGTGAATTTCCATCGGTCGCGCTCGTATATGTATATATATATATATATATACGAAGTGAGAAAATAAGAGGAAGAAAGTGAAGGAGAGAATAAAGAAAGAAAGAAAGATAAGCGATCGCATCAAGACGGCAGTCAAATTACCTCGCCAATCACAAAGTCATCCCCCGTGAAATTTGAGGCCTTTCCTCGTTGGAAAAACTCATTGTTTGGGAGTGTGCCTAATCCTGATTTATTCCGATCGAACACTTCCGTACTACTCCGCACTCGCCTCTTCGTCTTCTTCTTCTTCTTCTTTCTTTATATATTTCTCTTTTTTTTTCTTTCTTTCTTTACAGTCCGATCAGCGTGAGAATACGAGGACGCGTCAGACGGAAATTCGATTTCGATGTATTCCTTTTTGGCAACTTATCTCGGTGGTAATGCTGATTGATTTACATTATTTTATTATTTATTAAATTATTTTTTTATATATTTATTTATTTTATTATTTTTTTATTTTTTTAATTTATCGTTTATTAAACTATTTATTATATTTTTTTGTTTCATTATTATTTAAACTTTTATTTTTTATGTTTCAAATTTATTATTTATATTATTATTTATTTTCTATTAATGTTATTGGGTTATTGAGGAATTCATTATTATTAATCTTTTGATCTCGTTTATTATGGGTTGATGGAAAATAAGATATTGATATATTTATGATACGCTTTCTAATCGTAATATTGATTTATTTACCTTTTCCTTATTTATTGGTAAACTTTAATAGGTTATTGGTTTATTTGGTCGAGCAGAAATTTGCTTCTTATTTATATTTACTATATTTCATTATTATTTATTAATTTTCTATTAGGTTTTTGGAGATTATTTATTTTTTTCATTATTTTATTTATATAGATATATCTTTATCATCCACGGATAATTTATTTTAAAAGAATATTTCTCGATCTTGGTGAATAAATCATACGTTTAATTAGATGGCGACGTTTCGATGACTTTTCGTCATTCCGCTTCAGGCTGTACTTTTATTTATAAAAAAACGAATACATTTGAATATACATAAATAATTATATGGGTTTTGCATTTAACTGGGTGCCAAAGTCAAGTTATATACTCCCTACCTACCGACCTTGAAAATTACATAAAATTATTTGTAACTATAAAAAAGAAAGTCAATTTACGTAAATGTAGGAGAAGAGCTTCTTTTAATAATAATCTATCTGTTTTTAAAATTTGAAGGAAAAATATTGACTAGTTTTCGAGAAAACCCTTACCAAAAATCTTGATATTACTTTTAATTAGTCTAGCGTATAACCTCAAATTGCACGAAATTATCATAAATTTTGATAAGGGATTACTCGAAAACCAATCAATATTTTTGTTTCAAATTTTGAACTGAGGTAGATTATTAATTAGAAAAGGGAAAACTATTCTCCTTAATTTGCGTAAATTATCGTCTCTTTTTAATTGTAACTCATCTTTATGACTTGAGGGTGGTAAGGTAGGGAGGATAAAACTTGACTTTGGTGCCCCTTAAGCCTAATGAATTGTAACATTTTACTTACTACTCGTCAATGTATTGCATGTTTAATATTTGAATTTTGATCGTAGCATCACTGAGTCGTCGCACTAATAATGAAATCAAGGATATTTAAGACACAAAAAGAGCTTTTTGCGCTATTCTATTATTATTACTCGTCTTTTATCATTATTATTTCATTATTTACTGGGTTTCCGAATATATTATTTATCAATGTTGTCAAACTATTTTTTTTATTTAAAATCGAATCAATTCGTTTACTCAAAATTTATTACGCTAATTTTTTTCCTCCTTTTGTAGATCAGAAAAATGGGAAAATCCTACTTATTCTACTCGCATATATACATAGATAGGAGAGAAAGAGAAAAAGGGGAAGAGAGAGAAAGAGGGACAAATCTCTTAAATCAATGCGGGCAAGTGCGGTGATGGGTGTTTCTAATTTCTAAAAGTACATTTAAAACACATGTTAATGTAGTAGTTTCAACTACCGTTAAAATGCTAATGAGCTAGGGAAAAAAAAGGAAAACATTGTATTCAACACCTGCATAATGCAAAGTTTATATATATATCTATACAAATGGACGAGTTTTATATCACTGGTGCTTGATCGTACACCGTGACGACTTTCTTTTACTTTTTTCGAATTTTTAACATTTGTTAGCAATTTTTTTTATTTACGATGAATTTTTTAGTGATACGAAATGTTAGATTAACAAATTCATAAGGCCAAATTTTTTACTTTATTTAATTTTTTATTATTTTCACTTTCTTATAATTATTATTTTATTTATAAAGTCAATGAATTGTACAATCGAAATAATTTATGTTAAATTAGGTGGATAATTCTTTTTTTTCAGGAGAACCTGCAAATATTAACGTTAAAAAAATAAGAAAAATACGGAATGTGTACTTATCAAAAGCGATAAAGTTTCTTCATCTTAATTCGATTTAATTCATGTTATTTAATACATTTATCATTCGGTGGTTTATTCAAGATTAATAAATTTATCGATCAAAGGTGGAGATCAGAAAAAAAAGCTATGCGTATTTACTTTTTCATGACGTTTATGTGGTTAATGCCACGATCTTCACAATTTAACAATATCGCTTAAGGAGATGTCGGACTCGGATAATGGTCATTTTTAATATTTTCATTCTTAAATTTTTTCAGATTTTTAAATTTATATTTTACTTTGGATTTTTGCGCTGGAAATTCATGTATTTTTCGATCAATAATTACCAGCCGAAAATTCTATATCAATTATTATTAAAAAAATGATTTTTTCTTAAAAAATAAAAACGTCATGCCCTCGCTTTTGTTTTAAACTACCGATACAAATTTTGTTCAGATTTTTAAATCATTATTTCCGAGATAATTCTTATGTTGAATGGTGTAGATCCCTGTAACTTAGGTCCGACATCCCGTTGAAATTAATTCCCTTAATTTAATAATTATCAACAATTATTCTCGCTGCAGAGTCAATTTTTTCCTAATTGTAATGATACGTCAATATCAGATATTTAATCTAATATTTTGGGGTACTTTTGAGGTTATAGAGCCATTCAATTTATCGGGATGTACAATATAACCTGTAAGGTATACAAATTAACGGAGATAAAATGAAAGTATCACAATTTTGTATAGGTTTGACTGTTATACAAAATATTCAGTTCAAGTTGCTAACATTATCTTTTACAACAGCTACTTATAACCACAAAACATTAAAAAATAATCTAATTTCTACTATAATTACTTCGCGTCACATTCCAAAAACGCGAGATTCACTGATCGCCACACAGGACAATCAAGCGTCGTCGAAGATAAAATAAAAAAAAAACGAAAAAAAATCAACCGTGGCGCAATGAAAATTGAAAGGGAAAATTCGAGCGATAAAATGAAACATATGTAAAGTAGAATAAGGTGAAACCCATAAAACGACTCTGCGAAATTTCTGCGTGATGATCGAAATTTGAATTTAGGTATTATACGATCGTCCCTAATGAACAAATTTTATGAGAAAATCGAACGTGATACGGATCTGGAAGGTTATACCTATATAGATATTCCCGATAGCTCGTCGTATAAACAGTCGAGTAGTTGGATCGAATTGTGGACCCTATTCCGAATCTCCGAAGTGTTCGTATATAAATATATATTACCGCCGATTCCCCTCTCCGCACCATCCTTTCCGGCCGAATATAAAACACGCGCGCGGATTGACCGTTAAAGACAAATGGAGTTGAAGTCGTTTAGAAGGAACAAAAAAAAAAAGAGGGAAGGAAGCTTACTTTTCTCTCCCATCCCCTCCCGTCGTTTAATGATCCAATTATTAAGACTTAGGGATTTATTGGAGCGCCATATAGAGTGGGAGGGAGGGAGGGAGAGTTCGTAAAATTTATTTACGATCGGTTCGGTTCCTTTATGTGTATGTGTCGATGAACATTCGACAGATGGGTTATTTACTCGAAAATACGTGTTGAAAAATATTTCTAATTTCAAGTGATTTCAATGTTGAACTTCGACGAGAATAATAATTTGTGTGATTACAAATTGATTTTGCATTTGCAATGATATACAAATTCGAACGATTTATAAAATTTGTTGCGAAACTTCATATTAATTCAAGCATGCAAAGCTTAATAATTATTCATTGATTCCAGTGATTTCTATTTATTGCAAACTTCAAATGAAATCTGAAAAAATTCTGTTTTTTTTGTTATGTCGATATTGATATTTAACTTCACGGAATCTAAATTTTATATCTAAATTTATAATATGTCATATTATACGTCATTGATTGCAAGTTTCAAATATTTTTTAAATTGATTTCAAGCTTTAAACATTTTCAAAACTGATTCAAAATTTTAAAAAACACCCAAATTAGTTTCAAATTTTAATTATTTAAATATTAACTTCACGATTCAAATATTTTCAAATTAGATTTAACAATATAAATTATTTCATTATTTACTGGGTTTCCCGATATATTATTTATCAATTTTGTCAAACTATTTTTTTTTTTTTAATTTATCGTTTATTAAATTATTTTTTTATATATTTATTTATTTTATTATTTATTAAATTATTTTTTTATATATTTATTTATTTTATTATTTATTTTATTATTTATTAAATTATTTATTACATTTTTTGTTTCATTATTATTTAAACTTTTATTTTTTATGTTTCAAATTTATTATTTTTTATTATTTTCACTTTCTTATAATTATTATTTTATTTATAAAGTCAATGAATTGTACAATCGAAATAATTTATGTTAAATTAGGTGGATAATTCTTTTTTTCAGGAGAACCTGCAAATATTAACGTTAAAAAAATAAGAAAAATACGGAATGTGTACTTATCAAAAGCGATAAAGTTTCTTCATTTAATTCGATTTAATTCATGTTATTTAATACATTTATCATTCGGTGGTTTATTCAAGATAATAAATTTATCGATCAAAGGTGGAGATCAGAAAAAAAAGCTATGCGTATTTACTTTTTCATGACGTTTATGTGGTTAATGCCACGATCTTTACAATTTAACAATATCGCTTAAGGAGATGTCGGACTCGGATAATGGTCATTTTTAATATTTTCATTCTTAAATTTTTTCAGATTTTTAAATTTATATTTTACTTTGGATTTTTGCGCTGGAAATTCATGTATTTTTCGATCAATAATTACCAGCCGAAAATTCTATATCAATTATTATTAAAAAAATGATTTTTTCTTAAAAAATAAAAACGTCATGCCCTCGCTTTTGTTTTAAACTACCGATACAAATTTTGTTCAGATTTTTAAATTTATATTTTACTTTGGATTTTTGCGCTGGAAATTCATGTATTTTTCGATCAATAATTACCAGCCGAAAATTCTATATCAATTATTATTAAAAAAATGATTTTTTCTTAAAAAATAAAAACGTCATGCCTCGCTTTTGTTTTAAACTACCGATACAAATTTTGTTCAGATTTTTAAATTTATATTTTACTTTGGATTTTTGCGCTGGAAATTCATGTATTTTTCGATCAATAATTACCAGCCGAAAATTCTATATCAATTATTATTAAAAAAATGATTTTTTCTTAAAAAATAAAAACGTCATGCCTCGCTTTTGTTTTAAACTACCGATACAAATTTTGTTCAGATTTTTAAATTTATATTTTACTTTGGATTTTTGCGCTGGAAATTCATGTATTTTTCGATCAATAATTACCAGCCGAAAATTCTATATCAATTATTATTAAAAAAATGATTTTTTCTTAAAAAATAAAAACGTCATGCCTCGCTTTTGTTTTAAACTACCGATACAAATTTTGTTCAGATTTTTAAATTTATATTTTACTTTGGATTTTTGCGCTGGAAATTCATGTATTTTTCGATCAATAATTACCAGCCGAAAATTCTATATCAATTATTATTAAAAAAATGATTTTTTCTTAAAAAATAAAAACGTCATGCCCTCGCTTTTGTTTTAAACTACCGATACAAATTTTGTTCAGATTTTTAAATCATTATTTCCGAGATAATTCTTATGTTGAATGGTGTAGATCCCTGTAACTTAGGTCCGACATCCCGTTGAAATTAATTCCCTTAATTTAATAATTATCAACAATTATTCTCGCTGCAGAGTCAATTTTTTCCTAATTGTAATGATACGTCAATATCAGATATTTAATCTAATATTTTGGGGTACTTTTGAGGTTATAGAGCCATTCAATTTATCGGGATGTACAATATAACCTGTAAGGTATACAAATTAACGGAGATAAAATGAAAGTATCACAATTTTGTATAGGTTTGACTGTTATACAAAATATTCAGTTCAAGTTGCTAACATTATTTTACAACAGCTACTTATAACCACAAAACATTAAAAAATAATCTAATTTCTACTATAATTACTTCGCGTCACATTCCAAAAACGCGAGATTCACTGATCGCCACACAGGACAATCAAGCGTCGTCGAAGATAAAATAAAAAAAAAACGAAAAAAAATCAACCGTGGCGCAATGAAAATTGAAAGGGAAAATTCGAGCGATAAAATGAAACATATGTAAAGTAGAATAAGGTGAAACCCATAAAACGACTCTGCGAAATTTCTGCGTGATGATCGAAATTTGAATTTAGGTATTATACGATCGTCCCTAATGAACAAATTTTATGAGAAAATCGAACGTGATACGGATCTGGAAGGTTATACCTATATAGATATTCCCGATAGCTCGTCGTATAAACAGTCGAGTAGTTGGATCGAATTGTGGACCCTATTCCGAATCTCCGAAGTGTTCGTATATAAATATATATTACCGCCGATTCCCCTCTCACCATCCTTTCCGGCCGAATATAAAACACGCGCGCGGATTGACCGTTAAAGACAAATGGAGTTGAAGTCGTTTAGAAGGAACAAAAAAAAAAGAGGGAAGGAAGCTTACTTTTCTCTCCCATCCCCTCCCGTCGTTTAATGATCCAATTATTAAGACTTAGGGATTTATTGGAGCGCCATATAGAGTGGGAGGGAGGGAGGGAGAGTTCGTAAAATTTATTTACGATCGGTTCGGTTCCTTTATGTGTATGTGTCGATGAACATTCGACAGATGGGTTATTTACTCGAAAATACGTGTTGAAAAATATTTCTAATTTCAAGTGATTTCAATGTTGAACTTCGACGAGAATAATAATTTGTGTGATTACAAATTGATTTTGCATTTGCAATGATATACAAATTCGAACGATTTATAAAATTTGTTGCGAAACTTCATATTAATTCAAGCATGCAAAGCTTAATAATTATTCATTGATTCCAGTGATTCTATTTATTCTACTCGCATATATACATAGATAGGAGAGAAAGAGAAAAAGGAAAGAGAGAGAAAGAGGGACAAATCTCTTAAATCAATGCGGGCAAGTGCGGTGATGGGTGTTTCTAATTTCTAAAAGTACATTTAAAACACATGTTAATGTAGTAGTTTCAACTACCGTTAAAATGCTAATGAGCTAGGGAAAAAAAGGAAAACATTGTATTCAACACCTGCATAATGCAAAGTTTATATATATATCTATACAAATGGACGAGTTTTATATCACTGGTGCTTGATCGTACACCGTGACGACTTTCTTTTACTTTTTTCGAATTTTTAACATTTGTTAGCAATTTTTTTTTATTTACGATGAATTTTTTTAGTGATACGAAATGTTAGATTAACAAATTCATAAGGCCAAATTTTTTACTTTATTTAATTTTTTATTATTTTCACTTTCTTATAATTATTATTTTATTTATAAAGTCAATGAATTGTACAATCGAAATAATTTATGTTAAATTAGGTGGATAATTCTTTTTTTCAGGAGAACCTGCAAATATTAACGTTAAAAAAATAAGAAAAATACGGAATGTGTACTTATCAAAAGCGATAAAGTTTCTTCATCTTAATTCGATTTAATTCATGTTATTTAATACATTTATCATTCGGTGGTTTATTCAAGATTAATAAATTTATCGATCAAAGGTGGAGATCAGAAAAAAAAGCTATGCGTATTTACTTTTTCATGACGTTTATGTGGTTAATGCCACGATCTTCACAATTTAACAATATCGCTTAAGGAGATGTCGGACTCGGATAATGGTCATTTTTAATATTTTCATTCTTAAATTTTTTCAGATTTTTAAATTTATATTTTACTTTGGATTTTTGCGCTGGAAATTCATGTATTTTTCGATCAATAATTACCAGCCGAAAATTCTATATCAATTATTATTAAAAAAATGATTTTTTCTTAAAAAATAAAAACGTCATGCCCTCGCTTTTGTTTTAAACTACCGATACAAATTTTGTTCAGATTTTTAAATCATTATTTCCGAGATAATTCTTATGTTGAATGGTGTAGATCCCTGTAACTTAGGTCCGACATCCCGTTGAAATTAATTCCCTTAATTTAATAATTATCAACAATTATTCTCGCTGCAGAGTCAATTTTTTCCTAATTGTAATGATACGTCAATATCAGATATTTAATCTAATATTTTGGGGTACTTTTGAGGTTATAGAGCCATTCAATTTATCGGGATGTACAATATAACCTGTAAGGTATACAAATTAACGGAGATAAAATGAAAGTATCACAATTTTGTATAGGTTTGACTGTTATACAAAATATTCAGTTCAAGTTGCTAACATTATCTTTTACAACAGCTACTTATAACCACAAAACATTAAAAAATAATCTAATTTCTACTATAATTACTTCGCGTCACATTCCAAAAACGCGAGATTCACTGATCGCCACACAGGACAATCAAGCGTCGTCGAAGATAAAATAAAAAAAAAACGAAAAAAAATCAACCGTGGCGCAATGAAAATTGAAAGGGAAAATTCGAGCGATAAAATGAAACATATGTAAAGTAGAATAAGGTGAAACCCATAAAACGACTCTGCGAAATTTCTGCGTGATGATCGAAATTTGAATTTAGGTATTATACGATCGTCCCTAATGAACAAATTTTATGAGAAAATCGAACGTGATACGGATCTGGAAGGTTATACCTATATAGATATTCCCGATAGCTCGTCGTATAAACAGTCGAGTAGTTGGATCGAATTGTGGACCCTATTCCGAATCTCCGAAGTGTTCGTATATAAATATATATTACCGCCGATTCCCCTCTCCGCACCATCCTTTCCGGCCGAATATAAAACACGCGCGCGGATTGACCGTTAAAGACAAATGGAGTTGAAGTCGTTTAGAAGGAACAAAAAAAAAAGAGGGAAGGAAGCTTACTTTTCTCTCCCATCCCCTCCCGTCGTTTAATGATCCAATTATTAAGACTTAGGGATTTATTGGAGCGCCATATAGAGTGGGAGGGAGGGAGGGAGAGTTCGTAAAATTTATTTACGATCGGTTCGGTTCCTTTATGTGTATGTGTCGATGAACATTCGACAGATGGGTTATTTACTCGAAAATACGTGTTGAAAAATATTTCTAATTTCAAGTGATTTCAATGTTGAACTTCGACGAGAATAATAATTTGTGTGATTACAAATTGATTTTGCATTTGCAATGATATACAAATTCGAACGATTTATAAAATTTGTTGGATAATTCTTTTTTTTCAGGAGAACCTGCAAATATTAACGTTAAAAAATAAGAAAAATACGGAATGTGTACTTATCAAAAGCGATAAAGTTTCTTCATTTTAATTCGATTTAATTCATGTTATTTAATACATTTATCATTCGGTGGTTTATTCAAGATTAATAAATTTATCGATCAAAGGTGGAGATCAGAAAAAAAAGCTATGCGTATTTACTTTTTCATGACGTTTATGTGGTTAATGCCACGATCTTTACAATTTAACAATATCATTTTTAATATTTTCATTCTTAAATTTTTTCAGATTTTTAAATTTATATTTTACTTTGGATTTTTGCGCTGGAAATTCATGTATTTTTCGATCAATAATTACCAGCCGAAAATTCTATATCAATTATTATTAAATAAATGATTTTTTCTTAAAAAATAAAACGTCATGCTCTCGCTTTTGTTTTAAACTACCGATACAAATTTTGTTCAGATTTTTAAATCATTATTTCCGAGATAATTCTTATGTTGAATGGTGTAGATCCCTGTAACTTAGGTCCGACATCCCGTTGAAATTAATTCCCTTAATTTAATAATTATCAACAATTATTCTCGCTGCAGAGTCAATTTTTTCCTAATTGTAATGATACGTCAATATCAGATATTTAATCTAATATTTTGGGGTACTTTTGAGGTTATAGAGCCATTCAATTTATCGGGATGTACAATATAACCTGTAAGGTATACAAATTAACGGAGATAAAATGAAAGTATCACAATTTTGTATAGGTTTGACTGTTATACAAAATATTCAGTTCAAGTTGCTAACATTATCTTTTACAACAGCTACTTATAACCACAAAACATTAAAAAATAATCTAATTTCTACTATAATTACTTCGCGTCACATTCCAAAAACGCGAGATTCACTGATCGCCACACAGGACAATCAAGCGTCGTCGAAGATAAAATAAAAAAAAAACGAAAAAAATCAACCGTGGCGCAATGAAAATTGAAAGGGAAAATTCGAGCGATAAAATGAAACATATGTAAAGTAGAATAAGGTGAAACCCATAAAACGACTCTGCGAAATTTCTGCGTGATGATCGAAATTTGAATTTAGGTATTATACGATCGTCCCTAATGAACAAATTTTATGAGAAAATCGAACGTGATACGGATCTGGAAGGTTATACCTATATAGATATTCCCGATAGCTCGTCGTATAAACAGTCGAGTAGTTGGATCGAATTGTGGACCCTATTCCGAATCTCCGAAGTGTTCGTATATAAATATATATTACCGCCGATTCCCCTCTCCGCACCATCCTTTCCGGCCGAATATAAAACACGCGCGCGGATTGACCGTTAAAGACAAATGGAGTTGAAGTCGTTTAGAAGGAACAAAAAAAAGAGGGAAGGAAGCTTACTTTTCTCTCCCATCCCCTCCCGTCGTTTAATGATCCAATTATTAAGACTTAGGGATTTATTGGAGCGCCATATAGAGTGGGAGGGAGGGAGGGAGAGTTCGTAAAATTTATTTACGATCGGTTCGGTTCCTTTATGTGTATGTGTCGATGAACATTCGACAGATGGGTTATTTACTCGAAAATACGTGTTGAAAAATATTTCTAATTTCAAGTGATTTCAATGTTGAACTTCGAAGAGAATAATAATTTGTGTGATTACAAATTGATTTTGCATTTACAACGATATACAAATTTGAACGATTTATAAAATTTGTTGCGAAACTTCATATTAATTCAAGCATGTAAAGTTTAATAATTATTCATTGATTCCAGTGATTTCTATTTATTGCAAACTTCAAATGAAATCTGAAAAAATTCTGTTTTTTTTATTATGTCGATATTGATATTTAACTTCACGGAATCTAAATTTTATATCTAAATTTATAATATGTCATATTATTCGTCATTGATTTCAAGTTACAAATATTTTTTAAATTGATTTCAAGCTTTAAACATTTTCAAAACTGATTCAAAATTTTAAAAAACACCCAAATTAATTTCAAATTTTAATTATTTAAATATTAACTTCACGATTCAAATATTTTCAAATTAGATTTAACAATATAAATTATTTCATTATTTATACGATTTTAAATTAATTATAGACTTAAACTCATAAGATATCATTAACGATTTCAAACTTCATATGAAATAATAATTTACTTTACATTTCATATAATACCTTTATTTATATCAATTTCATATAAAATCTAATTGATTTCAAATTTCATATGAAATAATAATTGTTTCTGAACTTCATATAATACCTTAATTTATTTCCACTTCTTATAAAATCGTAATTGATCTCAAACTTCATATGAAATCATGATTGAATTAAAACTTCATATACAATCATAATTGATTTAATACTTGTAATGTTTTAAAAATTAATTTTACACTTCACACGACGTGAATATTGATATCAAACTTCAAATCGAAATATAAATCGTTTTCTTATCAACCAATAACTCCTTGATTCGTGATTCATGCGAGACACTCTCATGTCAAAATGAATGGGCTCTCGGATTCCGTCGATAAAATTAGTGAATAGAATCGCGAGCACTGCTGCAAATCGTCCGCGATTATGAGAAAATGGGAGAAAGATTAATTGAACCAGATTGTGTGGGTGTACATGTATGTGTATGTACACATCAACGGGATTGAAAATTGAATTTAAGACTCGTTTGCATAGTTTGAAACTTAAATACCTGTTGTGTGTATGTGTAAGCTGCTGCTTTTTTTTTACGAAATTGCTGGGTACATGGTTTTTAAAAGTTAGCATGTAAATTGGAAATAATGTCGATCTACGCGGAGAGGTAAGTTTGTAATTGTAGGTTTCGTAATTACCGACTGGTGTGTGTGTGTGTGTGTGTGTGTTTTTTTTTAAATCATTGCACTTTTGACTGTTGTATATACACGTTGTGTTTAGTTTTCAGGTCAGGTGAGTAAATAAAAAATTCTGTTCAACCTGCACGTGGGATTATCGATATTTTGAAGATCCCTGTGGAATGATTACCGACATTTGCGATAAGTCAAATCTTGAAAAACAAATAATTATTTTATCGCAACGTATTAAGTAGTGTGCGGAAGTGGAATTGCTTAACTGACGAAATTCACTTTGAAAAATTTTATGTGACGAATGTCGGTAAGTGACTTTGAAAGAACGTCGAAAAGAATAATTTTATTGAATTTGTATAAGTAGTGCCTTCCAAGTTTATTATTTAGAAACAATTTTATACATTTACAGATTCAAACTGTGTGTACCAATATTTAATAATGATAATTTTGAATAATACTAGTAAAAACAATTTGTCGAAAATTAATTTTTAATTTTTAAAAAATTTTTTAATTTGTATTCGGTGACATTAAGTGAACATCAAATGGAACTTACTATTACCGGCATTTACAAAACTTCAAAAAAATTACGAAATTGTAAAAAATGTATTTTTTAAATACAATTTGAGGATTTTTACTTGCAAAAGATTAATAATGGTATACAAAAATATGACTTTATAAATGTCGATAAATTGAGGAAAAATGCACTCTTTGTGATTTGCCGGTAATAAGGTGAAGCGTGAAACATTTATACTTAATTATTTCCAATTATCCCTCGATATCCGCAACAAAAAATAGCAGTTATCCCAATGCTCTGTAACCGACGTAAGTGTACCCATAATACAAAATAAAACACATTAAATTATATTTACTATCATAGTTGCGATAATTGGATTGAATCCCATATTAGTATCAGAGTGCGCTTGGAAAAAGAAATGTCCTGGTTAATTTCATTACCGGCAGTCGGTAACAATTGCATCGAATAACAATTAAGCTTAAGTGCGAAAATAAAAGATAAAAATTAATATACGTTAATACCGTTATGAAATCTCGTTGCCGTTGAATAAAAGAAGTTTTAGGTCAAGAATTTGAAGGAACGATATAATTGATTCTCACTTGAAAAGGGAAGGATAAAAAAAGAAGAAGAAAGACCGGAAGGAAGCGGAAATCCCGAATGCTCCACTTTCGTAAAACATCCGCGTACAATGAGCCGGAAAGAAAAAAAAATGTGCTCAGATTCGCGCTTCGAGACCACAAGTATTACTTGGAAATGTCTTTCCACTTGATTATTCTTTAAATCCGAAAAATTTCGGCGCGTGCGAAAAAAGTTCGATCGCGGTTGAACCTCCCTCTTCTTTTTTTTTTTACAGAACGTACAATGTATCGACGAAATATGTTTCGTTTTTTTTCCATTCAACCGTTTCTTTTTTTTAAGTACAAGAGTCGAATCCGTACAGATGTTTACAATCCTTTTGCGGGTAACGATGATGCAGTTAAGCAAACCGTAAAGGAAATACCGAATTATCAATACGAGATCGACTTTGTTACCGTTTGAGGGATTCGAGTTTCTTCTTCTTCTTTTCTTTTTTAAGGAAGTTGCGTAGGTGGATGTTGAGTATGTTTGGTGTGCTTGAAATTATAAATATAGTTTTACTGAGTTACCGATAGTGTTCTTTTTTATCGGTAAAGGGTTGTTTAATCCAAACATTTTTTTCTTGAAATAAGTAATTACGGTAGACTATTTATATGTGTTACAAACTATATTTCTGAATTTCTAAAATTTCTTTTATTCAATATTTTAAATATATTAAGCTATTTACCGACGGTGCCTATAATTATATTAAAATTTTCCGTTAAAGTGTTATCTGTTCACTTTTATTTACAACAATATTTTTATTAAAATCCATGCCCATGTAAAAAAAAAATATAAGATTTTTATAAAAAATGTATAAAATCAGAAATATAGATATTTTATAAAATTTATATACTGGAATGGTTCTATATAAATTTTATTAATTTTTTATAAAATTTATTTTTTAAATACAAAAATGATATTTTTTCAATTTCTTTTATTTTTTCTCGTGCAAATTAGGAGCAAAACATAAATAATTGTTTACGCGCATTATTTTACCTTTTATGTGATCAACTGGTACAACGTTCACAGAATAAGTTTCACGAAATGGAAAAATAAAGTTTGAAAAATCTAAATCAAATTCGGGAATAAAAATTTGCGGTGCTTGAAAATCAGTGAAAATAATTTATAAATTTTTTATAAAATTTTTATAAAATACATTTTATATAATTTTTATAAAGAATTGGCCATATAAAAACTGTATAAAAATACATTTTATAAAATTTTTATAAAAAAATATATAGAAGGACTATTTAAAACTAAATTAAACGTTTCAAATGAGCTGCACTATCCTGCAGTAACAGATAAAAACATTTAGATGGCACGACCGAGAGGTTATGGACACCAAAAAAATTAGTATTTCAGCGCGACGAAGAATTACTGCTGCCACCGACGATATTGATAAAAAAGTCCACAGTTCCTCCTTCGATTTGGCTGAAAGTTTTGAACGCCTTTTTGCTTTTTTCAAAATTGTTGCATCCGGCGGACTCTTAACACGTCGATTTGGACATCGTGAATGTTAGACGGGGTCGGACCAAATGTTTTGTTCTTTGGTTGTCATGACAGTTTCAACTTCTCATTAGCAACCAAAGAAAAATTGAATATTGACTTGACAACCACAGAACAAACGCCGGATGCAACAATTTTGAAAAAAGCAAAAAGGCGTTCAAAACTTTCAGCCAAATCGAAGGAGGGAACTGTGGACTTTTTTATCAATATCGTCGGTGGCAGCAGTAATTCTTCGTCGCGCTGAAATACTAATTTTTTTGTGTCCATAACCTCTCGGTCGTGCCATCTAAATGTTTTTATCTGTTACTGCAGGATGGTGCAGCTCATTGAAACGTTTAATTTAGTTTTTAAAATAGTCCTTCTATATATTTTTTATAAAAATTTTATAAAATGTATTTTTATATGGCCAATTCTTTATAAAAATTATATAAAATGTATTTTATAAAAATTTTATAAAAAATTTATAAATTATTTTCACTGATTCGCCAGCACCGCAAATTTTTATTCCCGAATTTGATTTAGATTTTTCAAACTTTATTTTTCCATTTCGTGAAACTTATTCTGTGAACGTTGTACCAGTTGATCACATAAAAGGTAAAATAATGCGCGTAAACAATTATTTATGTTTTGCTCCTAATTTGCACGAGAAAAATAAAAGAATTGAAAAAAATATCATTTTTGTATTTAAAAAATAAATTTTATAAAAAATTAATAAAATTTATATAGAAACATTCCAGTATATAAATTTTATAAAATATCTATATTTCTGATTTTATACATTTTTTATAAAAATCTTATATTTTTTTTTACATGGGTGGATTATGGACTGTATTTTTCTATATCACCATCAAAGCTTTGTTTGCTTAATTTTAATTTCTTATTTGTATAAAATTTGAATTGCTTTCTTAACAGATGTAAGTATAATAATTTCTTTTAATTCATTTTACTTTTTGTGCGATTTATTTCAAAATTTTTACTGTAATAATTAAAAAATCATTTTTGATTTGATAAAGATAGAATCCTGTGATTTGGCTTTAATTTTCTTAAAGGTTACCGACATTGATTTTATTCTGAACTTTTTTTATTTTATTCTCAGTTGAATATGTCAACTTATAATCTAAAATTTAAATATTCTTATCATATAAAACTTTGTAATTGTATAATACGTTTTTACCGACTTGATTAAAAACAAAAAATTCAGTTTTAATAAATATTTAAAAATTATTTACAAGGGTAAATTACCGATAAATTTTCTAGTAAGCATTATATTTGTAACAATTAACCTACAACTCCTCGGTCGTTAACCACCACTTCAAATATTCCCGAATTCAATAAAATAATAAAGCTGAATAAAATTACGTTTAATTTTACCGTATCGTCATCAGTAAAATAAATTCATAAATACCATCAATAACACGAAGTTGATCAAATTGTCAGAAGACTATTCTATCCGAAAGCTATATACTCGAGTATTTGGTAAAATAACAGAAGTTTACTGCGCGCACTTGTAAGAGATTAATCCAATCTGCGCATGCACAGTTTTATAATACAAAAGGGAATCGCACGTATAGGTTGACTTTATCGACCGAGCGCGGAGAATTCGCGTACCAACAGCCCACCGCCCGAAAATTCGAAGGCCCTCGAAAATTAATGGGCAACCTTGGTATTTATCTGATTCGTATATGTAAACATATGTATAATGTTTGCCTCTTTGAAATTTGACTGCGAGTAAAGTAAAGAAAAAAAATAAAATAATCAAAATTTTATAATAAAAGACCTTACCGTTCAAAAATTTTTATCGTACCTCTCATCTGTGAGATAAAAAAATCACGGTGGACTCGACTTACCTGAAACAGAAAGGTAAAAGAACAAAGTTTACTATTTTTTTTAGGTTAGATTATTAAGATGGATATAATTCAAAGTTTAATAATCTGGAGATACAATTAAGGAGAGAGATTCGCTATCTTAGGAAAGCTTACTTGGTTTTTTTTTATTTCTTGTAATTTATATACACGTTAGAATTATGAATCTTCTCTCTAGCGCTGTAACTTAATTTTTGTTATAAATCTTAGGGATAAAGGAATCCCTAAGGTTCTGCGAATAGAATTTCATGCTAAATTTCTCATTTATTTTTTATTACGCGATCCACCGAGTTTCTTGAGAATTGTTAAATTACAACGTTATTTATGGCGGTTATTTTATTAGTTTAGATTTTTAAAGAATAGCTGGTGAGGTTATGGATACTATATATATATATACACACAATGTATTTACCAGTGAAATTTATTGGATATGCATTAACACAGTAACATTTTGAAATTGTTGTATTCAGTAATGAAAGAAAAATTAACTTAGAAATATTCGAGAATTTTTTATTTAAATAATTCAAATTTCCCGCGCTTAAGAATTTTTAAAATTTTAACCGTTAGAAAAAAATGTTTCATTGTCGTCAAAACAACGAGAACAATGTCCTATGTAATATTAATAATCTATCGTGCAAAATTTGAATTGATTATAACTCTTCTATTTCGTAAAATTAATTGTTTTTAAATAGTCCTTCTATATTATTTTTTATAAAAAATTTTATAAAATGTATTTTTTATATGGCCAATTCTTTATAAAAATTATATAAAATGTATTTATAAAATTTTATAAAAAATTTATAACTTATTTTCACGATTCGCCAGCACCGCAACTTTTTATTCCCGAATTTGATTTAGATTTTTCAAACTTTATTTTTCCATTTCGTGAAACTTATTCTGTGAACGTTGTACCAGTTGATCACATAAAAGGTAAAATAATGCGCGGTAAACAATTATTTATGTTTTGCTCCTAATTTTGCACGAGAAAAAAATAAAGAAATTGAAAAAAATATCATTTTGTATTTAAAAAATAAATTTTATAAAAAATTAATACAATTTATATAGAAAACATTCCAGTATATAAATTTTATAAAATATCTATATTTCTGATTTTATACATTTTTTATAAAATCTTATATTTTTTTTTACATGGTGGATTATGGACTCTATTTTTCTAGATCACCATCAAAGCTTTGTTTGCTTTAATTTTAATTTCTTATTTGTATAAAATTTGAATTGCTTTCTTAACAGATGTAAGTATAATAATTTCTTTTAATTCCTTTTACTTTTTGTGCGATTTATTTCAAAATTTTTACTGTAATAATTAAAAAATCATTTTTGATTTGATAAAGATAGAATCCTGTGATTTGGCTTTAATTTTCTTAAAGGTTACCGACATTGATTTTATTCTGAACTTTTTTTATTTTATTCTCAGTTGAATATGTCAACTTATAATCTAAAATTTAAATATTCTTATCATATAAAACTTTGTAATTGTATAATACGTTTTTACCGACTGATTAAAAACAAAAAATTCAGTTTTAATAAATATTTAAAAATTATTTACAAGGGTAAATTACCGATAAATTTTCTAGTAAGCATTATATTTGTAACAATTAACCTACAACTCCTCGGTCGTTAACCACCACTTCAAATATTCCCGAATTCAATAAAATAATAAAGCTGAATAAAATTACGTTTAATTTTACCGTATCGTCATCAGTAAAATAAATTCATAAATACCATCAATAACACGAAGTTGATCAAATTGTCAGAAGACTATTCTATCCGAAAGCTATATACTCGAGTATTTTGGTAAAAATAACAGAAGTTTACTGCGCGCACTTGTAAGAGATTAATCCAATCTGCGCATGCACAGTTTTATAATAGAAAAGGGAATCGCACGTATAGGTTGACTTTATCGACCGAGCGCCGAGAATTCGCGTACCAACAGCCCACCGCCCGAAAATTCGAAGGCCCTCGAAAATTAATGGGCAACCTTGGTATTTATCTGATTCGTATATGTAAACATATGTATAGTGTTTGCCTCTTTGAAATTTGACTGCGAGTAAAGTAAAGAAAAAAAAATAAAATAATCAAAATTTTATAATAAAAGACCTTACCGTTCAAAAATTTTTATCGTACCTCTCATCTGTGAGATAAAAAAAATCACGGTGGACTCGACTTACCTGAAACAGAAAGGTAAAAGAACAAAGTTTACTATTTTTTTTAGGTTAGATTATTAAGATGGATATAATTCAAAGTTTAATAATCTGGAGATACAATTAAGGAGAGAGATTCGCTATCTTAGGAAAGCTTACTTGGTTTTTTTTTTATTTCTTGTAATTTATATACACGTTAGAATTATGAATCTTCTCTCTAGCGCTGTAACTTAATTTTTGTTATAAATCTTAGGGATAAAGGAATCCCTAAGGTTCTGCGAATAGAATTTCATGCTAAATTTCTCATTTATTTTTTATTACGCGATCCACCGAGTTTCTTGAGAATTGTTAAATTACAACGTTATTTATGGCGGTTATTTTATTAGTTTAGATTTTTAAAGAATAGCTGGTGAGGTTATGGATACTATATATATATATACACACAATGTATTTACCAGTGAAATTTATTGGATATGCATTAACACAGTAACATTTTGAAATTGTTGTATTCAGTAATGAAAGAAAAATTAACTTAGAAATATTCGAGAATTTTTTATTTAAATAATTCAAATTTCCCGCGCTTATAGAATTTTTAAAATTTTAACCGTTAGAAAAAAATGTTTCATTGTCGTCAAAACAACGAGAACAATGTCCTATGTAATATTAATAATCTATCGTGCAAAATTTGAATTGATTATAACTCTTCTAATTCGTCAAATTAATTGTTTTTAAATACTCTAACCGACAGCGTTCCACGTGACCTTATAGATACAATAAATATAAAATATAATAAATGTAACAAATTCCTATTTGAAAAAATGATATATTACGTCTACAGAGTTCTCATTATTTTGGCAAAATTTAATAATTTTTGATAACTGTTAAAAATTAAAAATTTAAAAATAACGCGGGAAATTCGAATTATTCATTAGTTGAAACATTCTTCAAAACGCAAAATCAAATTTTTTTAAATTTTCGTTCTCTTATGATTTACCATGTTTTTTTTATATCGTTTAACGTCAAACTTTTTATTTAATTTAATTAAATTTAAGGAACGAGTTAATGTAATCAATTAAAAATAGAAATAAATCAACAAAAAGTGATACTTTTTTCTACAACCGCTGAAAGTCAGTGTTAACATTTAGTTTTCTTTGTCCTCGGCTACTATTTTACGTAAAAATGAATTGCGCAATGTGCGAGTGCATCAAAGAGAAACACCTATATCTGGGAAAATGAGATAATTAAATAATTTTGACATTTTTATATTTTATTTTTAGCCTGAATTTCGCAGTATAAGTGAACAAATAAACCCGTAGTTACGTTAAACTTTTAAGGAGACAAAAGTTATGTTAAAAATTACAATGTTGTCCATTAATGCAGGGACAGACTGACACAATCCGAAAATTCACCATAGTGTATAATAAATTTTACTGAACGTGCATAGTAAATATTACCAGAATTGTAGTAAATATTAATAGCTTTATAGTAAATTTTGAAACATTGTAATTTTTACTATAACTTTTTGCTCAGTGTACTCCAAGAAAATATAAGATAAAAGAAGCCTAATCAGGAAGTGGATAAATCGATTAACCCGTTAATAACCATTCGAAAAGTCCCATATCCAGAATGCTGCAGAAAGACAAACGCACATTGGCTATAAAATAGGAAGAACCGAGTTAAGAGAGAGAGAGAGGGAGAGAGAGGTTCGAGCGCGTGTGCATCCAAAACCAGACGTCTGAGAGAAGTCTAAAGTGAGAGAGTACCACGAGTTCGCGGGGATTCGCGTTCAAGCTCAAGCCAGGAATAGCATCTTGCACTCTCTTTCTCATTCGGCATTGTACGTCTGCAGCCGTTTGAGAAGTAAGAGAGAGAAAGGAAAAGATAATCCAGAGGTTGCTCTTGACTCTCTTTCCTCTTCTTGTCCTCTTTAGCAGGCGTCTCTCCCATCTGGTCGAACCTGAGGTTGTCAACCGCGAGGAAAGATCTTTGGCATTGGGTTCTTATATGTGTATATGTGTGTGTGTGTGTGTGTGCGAGTCCCGACTTGTCTCGCGAGTCTCTTTCAACTACACCGCGCCGGTTACTACTTATCCTCTTGATGCAGCTACTGCTCTCTTTCTCTCTCTCTCTCTTTCTGCTTCTCTTATTCTCTTACATGCGCCGAGAGAGGCAGTCAACTTTCGCTTATGCTCCCCCGCTCTCGATTGTTATTGCTCGTGGATGCTATACATCGTAATCCCTTACTTACTTTCTTCTCTTTTATTATACCCTTTTATTTTTTTTCTTCAAAGTACATTATTAAATTATGCTATTTTATTATTATATACCTTATTCTTTTACTGCGAATATGGTGCATGATTCTTTTTTTATTTTAACTTTGGGAAGCCGATAGGTGTATGATATTCTACTTCTTAAATATCAAACCATAATTATATATTTTTTATACTAGTTATACGACGCTTTTGTTACGTTTATATATATTTCGAAGATGTAATGTAGCAATTGTATTATTCCGAAGAGAGGAAGAGGAATCGAATCAAGGACGTTTTGATTAATATATTATTTGTTTTTCTATTATAGTTTTTGAAATTTCTAAGGTTTACTTCGGCTTTCAATCTATTATTTAAAGGGGACATTTTTGTATTTCAATTTTTAAAGTGCAGTCGTACATTGAGAAAAAGGAGGAATCGAACCCCGGAATTGTTTTTAAGTATCCCGTTTACCGTGATGAAAACCCCAAATAATAGAAAAATTATTTATTTTTTATTAAACAAGGAATTCAATTTATCGAATTTTTGGATAGCCACGTGAATTACTGTTTTATAGCTATATATTACCGACCAAAAATAGTTTTTACGTAAAATTAATAAATAATTAATTTTTTCGTAAAAATATCTCTATTATTGTATTGTATATGTTTTGAACAGTATCTGTGATTTTTTTCAGATATTTCGTATAATTACGTTTCAAAGTTTTTTTGGATTTTCTAGGTAGGTATCTGCAATTTGGGTATCACATTACCTTAAGGATGATATTTTTATCCTTTCATTTTGAAGCTACAACAGTGCTTGTATTAATTGACAGAAAGCAGGAATTGAATCCTGGACTTTTTTTAAACATATTATTTAACGTCCCATATATTTTACACTTGCATTTTAAATCTGATCTACCAAAGCTAAATGGCGCTTGTACATCCATTACAATCCACTCTTTTCAAATTCACATTAAACTTATAACGGCAAATACAGGATTGTATCTTTTGTAAACCACGTATCTCGTTGAAATAAAATTCTACAAATTTGGTAAACGTTAAGTCAGATGGTATAGGTCTGGGTTCGATTCCAAATTTTAGAGAATCATCACTCCGATTCTAAAGACGTCTAAGGAATTTTTCATCGGAATGTTCAATATACATTTGAAAAATAAATGTTGTCTTAGAAATATCGATTAAATGTTAATATTTATAAATAGTACACTGATATGGTTTGAGAATCGAACCCGGAGCAATAATTTTTTATATTATTTAACTCTGTTTCTTATATATAAGTACTTTAATAATGAAAACAATCGACAATGTAGGCGTATACAATGTATGTGATAAACAAATTATTCGTTATAATTTGTGATTCTACAAGCGGCGTTTGTATTATCCAGCATCAGACATCGGAATCGAACCCTGATCCTTATTTTTTCTATTACTCAAATCTTTCGCAATTTCGAAGATAATAATTCACGAATGCACGTAATATGTTGTCCACAAAAATGTGTAGAAAATTCCAATTCGACGAAGTGGTGTACATACTAATCATCGAGGATAAAGAATCGAACTCAAAATTGCAAACTTTTGGCTGTACCAATCGATCGCCTCTGCAAATCCATTAATTATCCTAGTAAAACCCCCAATTATTCTACAATATTACAAATGTAAATAAATAACTGAAAAGAAAAGTAATTTACACAAGGAAGCACATTCTTCCTTTTTCTTTATACATCTCCTTGTCGATATAGTCGTACCCATTACACCACCAATAGGGAGGCGGCAACCAATCTTTCTTTCCTTTTCTCTTCTTCTCGTGTCCTCCAGCCAGCCGGCGCTCACTCTTTTTATTTCCCGTATATGTGTGTGTGTGCGTGCCAGGGAAATAAAGAACCGAGAGGGCCGCGTCGGCCAGTTTCGTGTCTCGACTATTTCCTGTCACATTTCCCACCGGAATAGAACATCTCGCGATCGTTGACCGCATTTCTCGCGCGGACCCCCTTTTTTTCTCTACCTCTCTCAAAGTATCTCTCACTCTCTCTCTCTCTCTCTCTCTCTATACTGTACTCGCTAATTCTCGGAAGGTGTATCAGCTGTTCCCAACTCCCCACCCGTTTGGTACATGTCGCGTGCCGCGTTGGATTTCGACCGGTATAGTGGGGGAGAAAATATTCGCGTCGCTAAGGTGATGACGCGGGAGAGATAGGTGTATTATAAACATTTTGCGGTTTTTCACGAGACATAATGCGTCACTCGATTTCTTTCTTTTTTGTATTTTTTCTGTCTCTCTTTGTGTGTGTGTGTGTGTGCAGTATATTTTTATATTTTGTTCTTTCCGTTCGTTTGTCTTTGAGGATATTGAGTGCAAGAGGTTCGTTGACTCTCTACGATCTTAATAATTTTAACCTTCTTTAATTTGTTGCTCCGGCGCGTTTACGTTTTTTATTTAAATGTCCACGGTCATATACTTTTTCCTGATGATATATCGCGTTGCACGATGCGTTTTCTTTTCACGTTTATAAATATTTATTTTACAATAACGAAATTTTTATTGGATTGTACAAGTTTTCCCACAATGAATGTTAAATTACTATTTTTTTAAAATAAAAATTTTTATTTTATTTTGATAAATCACATGATTTTTATACGATGAATTTGAATTTTGTTTAAGATTGGTTTATACAACGATTAAAAATTTTTTACCGGACCAGTCATATTGAGGAAAATTTGAATTTTTTTTTATACTCTCAACATCATCTTCCTTAAAAATTATTCGTGTCCTCTTTGTGGTACGGTATTGTCTTATATGTACTTTTTAAATCCTAAACTTATTTTTTTATTGTTAAATTATTTAATTATCCATTCGGAGATTCATTCATTCGTTCATTGCTTCATCCATTTATTAAATAATTGATTTGTCTCTTACTACTTGGTTATTTATTTGTGTACTTATGTATTTATTTATACACGAATGTATTAATTTATTAATAATTTTTTGTAATTTATTAATTTTCATTCCTTCGTTAATTTATTTATTCATAATTTACTCTCTCTTTCATTGAAGGTTTAATTCATCGTTGTTTTTGATTAATTTATAATTTATATATTTGATTATTCATATATTTTATTATTATTATTTACTATTATTTATTTACTTAATTATCTATGTATTACAAAAATTCTTATCTTTTGTGTTCGATTATAGTGTGCCGCATCAGATGACACTTCAAAATCGTGAATCGCAATATTTTACGAAACAGTAACCCTAATAGTCATTTCACCAGAACTTAACAAATTTGTGTTTTTTGATAAATCGTTGTACTTCACGAGAAGGCGATATGTTTAAGAAAATGTTTGTTACAATTTTACTTTTTTCTGAACAACTGAAGGATTTTCATCGATACATCATTTAACACATTAACACCCAAATGGACAACTTTTTTTTTAATTTTCTTAATTGTTATTTACGAAAAAAAAGAAAAATACCTAAAATTAACTTTTTTTTCGTAAATGATCATTGAACTAAAAATTTTGGACTATCTAGCAATGAAAACAAAAATTACAGAGTTAAAGTATAGCAACCGATGAGCCTTTTTTCACAAACGGAAGAATTAAAATGAATTTTTTCTTAGGAGAAGAAAATAATTGAAAAAAGAAAGCAATAAATTATTTGCATTTTTTTACATCTGAAAAATCAAAACTTTTGTTTGAAAGTTATATAGGTCTATATTTTTCCGAGGGAATTCAAAAACGTATCTGAAGCTACGTTGAAAAAAAAATCAGCATTATATTACGTTACGATTTATGCAGAAAATAATTTTCGTCTATTTGGGCTTTAATAGGTTAACTTATAAACAAAGTCTATTATTTGTTCAACGATCCTTATTCATCATAATTTACTCCAAATTCGTGGGATATACAATTGCCGTTCAATTTATACGCTTCTCAAAATTCTTAATCAACGGATGATCATTCATCGTAAAAAATGTTGTACTTCCCGGTCATCAGGAAAGTTGAGCAACTTCCAAATTTTTTATTTATTTTTTTTTTACATTTTGGAAAGTAATAATATTTATATATTAAGCTATTTATACAAGGGAGCAAAAAAGATGAGCAAAATTTCGCACAGTCACAGGAACCTCGAAAATATATATATATATATATATATATATCAGGGGTCGTACCCCCATTTACAGTATGATTAATGGTTCAATTCCTTATTTCCTTTTGTCAGGTGCACTTAAAAATATTACCTCGTCGATTTTAGGCCTTTTACCATCGAAAGAGAAAAAAAACACTCTCTTTACTATTTCAATAGCGAGCTTCGGCAATTACGTGCATTGACGATCGGAAGCTATTTTTTTTTGGAGAGCGTATGGGTTAATCGATCGGAAAATCTGTTTTTTTTTTTTGGAAATGTGCGAAACGATTTTACAGGTTTCGAATGCTTCTGGCTATTCGCCCAATCAAATTTTTTTCATAAACGAAATTTCCTTTTTTCTTTTAGTTTAAACGGGAAACGAGCAATAATTTAATAACGGATTGTATAATTGCGGAAAATGATCGGTATTTGTTGCGAAACGCGGATAAATAGTAGGATGATTTGTTGAATTAGTTTTTTTTTGCGATCGAAAGGAAACATATTTTGAGAATTCGATATATGCGGTTATTGAAATTTAACAATTTTATATATATCGTTGCAATTTTTTACTTTTCAAGGGAGATAAGAGAGCTCGCCGAAGGTTACGTTACAAAATTTACATTTTTTTTAAATGCGGAATTTTTCCTCGCTTCGGAGATAGGATTATAGTTTTAGTAATTTAATTTCTTGTGTTGTTACATTCGTAAAAAAATTTGACATTTATTTGCCACATATGGTTCGATTGATCGTATTTTTAAGACTTATATTTTAAGCTGTAGTGATATATATATATAGTGATTATTAAACCATAACTCAAATAAAGAAATTGACCAATTTTCTAGAACAGAATTTTATAGTTATAACCAAATCACTACATGATTGAATAATCAAATTTATGAAATGAACAATACAATTTTCCAGAACGTTTGTTACATCAAAGATTGATAAATATAATGCAGAATTGACTCAATAAATATGACTATGACCCAATAACCAAATTTCTAAGTCTGACAATTATAAGATGCCAAATTTTTTTGCGTTTAATTTTTTTTTATAAATAATCAGCTGTGACGTAATAATTAACCTACACTGAGAAAAATTTTTTAGTAAAAATTACTATTTTAATGGTAAAAGGAGGACAGACTTACACAATTGAAAAAAATGCTACTAATAATGGCAAAAATTACTACTGTTGAGGGGAAAAATTACTATTAATAATGGCAATTTTTACTATTTTTATTAATAGTAATTTTTACTAAAAAATTTTTCTTAGTGCAATTAAGAAATAATTTCATAATTCAATTTTAAAGACATTATAATGTTACAAAATTTTTTTTTATATACCAAAATCCAATAAATCATGTATATTTAGATCCAACAAATAATTATATAAATAACTCAATAACCCAATTTTCAGTACCAAAAATTGTAAGTATTCACTTCCATTTTGATGGGTAACAGGATACCATTGCTGAAAACGATCCACAAAATTTAGGATATCTACATAACCCAAAATATCTTAAAAATGATAAAAAAATGAAATTACCCCATGTTGCCCAAGAACAACCACATTTTATAATGTTGTAAACCTGTGACAGTCGAATCGCAATAGACGAATGTACACGAACAACCAACCTACCAAAATAATTAACCCCGCCATCCCGTTAAAATAATCTTAAAAAAAAAACGAAACTAAATAAGATTAAAGCGCAATTACGGATAACAGATAAGCTCTCGGAGGAAAGTAAAAGCAATTTAACTACTTGTATACATATATACACGAGTGTAGGTAAAGAAAGAAATTAGGAAGTATAAGAAAAGTACTTACATTCCGGAGACTGACTGGGGTATCGCCTGGCTAAACAGCACCGACGAACAACAAACCAGGCATAAATCAGGAAATATTTCAATCGAAATTTTAAACGAAAAACACGTGTTAACATTCTCCTTCTCATTTCCCAATTGTTTTTCCTTTCTTCTCTCGCAGTTTCGCAAGTCAGATATCCGGACTAAGCTGCGGGTTGCACAACGGTATTAATTTTCCACGAAAACTCTCAAAGGAACAAATTGCCCTTTGGTTAAAGTATACGCGCGTGTATATGCGCGCACACACACAGAGATACAGAACGATAATTCGCTCGAGGTTCAACACACAAACTTCACCTTGTTTACCCCTTTTAATAAAAATACCGACGATCGATTTCGGCTCGCATTCCGCGCGAGTGGAAAACTAATTTAACCTCTGCGCGGAAATGTGGAAAAGAGAGAAAGATATAGAAGAAAGAGAGTAGGAGAAAAAGCTTTGATATAATTTATACTTTTTCATATTCACCTTTCTTCGCACTTTCCGGATTTATGCTCGAATCTCGTATCTTTGGTCGTACGAGCCGAGCTTTGTCGCGCGATTGTTCAACCGACCGCATTGTTCGCCGATTACCGTGACTTCTCTCTTTCTCTTTTTCTCGATCGTCCGATTTCTTATGTTTTCGCGAGAGTTGGAGGATTACATTTTTATCGATTTAACGTGGTAAAGCGACATCTATTTATTTTTTAAATATTAACAATTCGTGCAGTTTAAGAAAATAGATTTGACGTAGAAGCGCCATCTATATAATTTTTTTTTTAATTTTTTAGTTCACGAATGTTAAGAGAAAATAATTGTTTGCCAGAGCTTAAATTCTGATGACGGATTCGAACTTGTGGCCATAGACATTTACAATTTTTTGATACAAGCGAGGTTTATATGTACTAATTTGCAAAAAATATGGCGTTGGTAAGATCTTCCTGAATTGCCTCTTAAAGAACTTCAATTCTAAAGATAAAAAAAAATAATTCCAATACATTAGAGGTTGACGATCAAAGTAATCCAGATGACGGATTCGAACGCAGAATCAGAGACATTTAAATTAATTGATTTAAAATAAAAAATACCGCTAGCAAAGCACCATCAATTTCTTTAAAAAACATTTCAATTCCCAAGATAACAGTGAAATTTCCTAATCCACATAATCACAAGCTAATAATCAAAGTGATACCAATCACGGATTCGAACGCGCAATCGAAAAGATTCAAATTCGTGAGGATAACCTTGACGAAGCGCCATCTACATCTTTTCAAATGATTAAGGAAAAGAAACAAAAGGAGAAAGTATCAGAGTTTGATGATCAAAGTGACAAGTTCGAATACGAGGGGTTAGGTAGGTGGAGGGGGGTTGGGTTGAGGTAGAGTAACGAGTAAGTCGTGACACCCGGTTTCCTACCGTCGCGCGGTTGTAATGAAATTGCTCGACTTTAACCACAGCGGCTCGACCACTTAGCGCGTGTGTGACGCGAAATTGTGGTAATTCCGTTAGCCGTGCAAACGACGTAATGAAATAAAAGCGAAGGCGTCTCTCACTCACTCTCTCTCTCTCTCTGTATATATATATGTATATATGTATATATATATGTATGTATGTGTGTATGTACGTATGTATGTATGTATGTATATATACGTGTTCAACGATAGGCTGGTTTTAATAGCACCCTTTTTATGTCCCCGTATACGTGTGTGAGTGTATATACGCATACACTCGTCTATGCCTAATAGCCTAGGGTTTATATATATATCCGACCCTTTTCACCTTTATGGGTGAAGCAAACCATTCGTTATTCGTGATTCTTAGTCTCTCTTACCGCCATGGACGTATTAATCAAAATTTGCAAGTACTTGAATTCACCAAAATAAAATATTTTGTTATTGTTACGAAATTTTTTTTTGGATTTGTGTTGAAGATGCAAAATTGTTTGCCAGAATACGTCGTCAGGTACGGATCAGGTATGCGTGATCTTTAGAATTGTTTTGTTCAAGTTCACCCTTAAAGTTGTAATGTCTTCTACAGAAGACAGCTAATTAGATGTTACTACATTACAATGTATTTAAACAAAAAATTAATCTTGTTATACGTTTTTAATAAATAGCTGATCGTTTCAATTCAGTAAAGAAATGATCTGGAATTTTTTTTAAGGAACTAATTGTTAACCTTAAGATCATGCGTTCAATTCCGGTTTAAAAAAATGATTACTCAATGAGACAAAAAGGAATTATTTTAATTATCTCTGTAAATGTTTTGAAAATATTATTAAAAACTACTCTCACATATAATTAAAATATTGTCTATATATTAACATTTACAAATAATTCCAAATCAGGTCCTGACGTGGATTAAAATTAACTTATTTAAAAAAACTCATACTTTTTATAAATTACCAAATCAGGTACTGATCAACGAATCTGCAAAAAAATCATATCCACACGTAGTACGCGATTTCGAATTTCAGATAGGACAGCAATATCCCAATACCATATCAATGTCAAATCCATTCATTAAATCAGGACCGTACTAAAAAAAAAACACCCGGTATATAAATCCTTAACTCAATCCCGCATTAAAAAAAAAGAAAAAACTACAACGCCCGCTGGAATAATAAAATAAACATCCTTTTAAAATGTAAAAACTCGGTATAAATACGCCGCATAATAACGTATTTAACTTAATCGCGTATTTCATATATACAAATCGCTACGAGATGAAACAAAGGAACGAGACAAAAAAAAAGCAAAAAACCAGAATTGTCCTTTTCGCTAAACACAGGGGGGAAGGAGGGATGAAGAAATGTTAATTAAGCAAAACTCTGAATTTACAAACTGGCGAAGAGTAAAAAAAACGCGGAATATCACTGCACATAACATAACCTTTTTATACGAGGAAACAAAAAAAAAGAAAGAATATCATTATTCAAAGTGAGCGCAACAAAAAGTAATTCCCTTCATCTTTGTACAACTCTCGCGTAATCGTAACGACGATATTTAATAACTTTTACCGTTGTTAAAATACCGCGGTTAAAAAAAAAATAGAAAAAAAAACAAACTCGAGTTGAAGAAGAAAAAAACAAACGTTAAGATACAAAGGTTATGTATATACGACGGAAAATGAATGCTTGCAAACGCGAGATGAGCGAAATGAAAAGGTTTCCGGAAGAATTCTTGATGATAAATATACGAGGAAAGATATTGTATACCGTCATCTTCTTCTTCTTCTTATTTGTATTTAGGGGAGGTGTTGGATTACTTAGGTTACGTGGGACCAAGTATACTTCACTTATCGGGGTTGCCTTCTGTAATTAACTATTTGTTTCGAGAGCGAAGTAGTTTTAATGAGGTGAGCTTTTAACAATACACGAGTGCCCGCGATTCGATCCGATTACGCGGATATACTTTCTATTCAATTTCCAAAAGTTCACTCGAGTGTTATGGTAATTTACGGTAGGCGATAAGCGGATTTTAAGAAAATTTTGATGCGAGTGTAAAGTATACACGTGGGTTATTAATTATTTGTTTGAATAATTAGTTTAACAATCATTTTTTTTTAAATATATGATAAACGTGGGTAGAAGAGGAAATGTATAATTTTTACAGGGTGAAATTCGAAGATTATAATTTGTAAGAGAATTGTAGATTTTAAAACTTAAATTTAATGAAAATAGTGTTTGTAAAGTAGGAAAAAATTTCTGTATTAGAACTATGATAGTTTTACTTTTAATAATTAGATATATCTACCTACGAAATAGAAGGTTGGATGTTTATTATTTGAAGTATGAATTCGATTTATTTCTAATTATGAAGTATAAGTTCGATTTTCGAACAAGATGTATCAATTATAATTATTTTTAATTATGAAGTTGATGTTCGATGTTTCTAGTGATGATGTTTATTTTCGTAGTTTCTTATTATGAACCTATTGTTCGATACTTCTAATTATGCAGTTTAATATCGACGTTTCTATTTATGAAGTTGATCTTCGTTGTTTTTAGCAATGATATTAATTTTCGTAGTTTCTTATTATGAAATTATTGTTTGATGTTTTTAATTATGCATTTTATGATCGATATTACTTATTATGAAGTTGATGAGCGACTTTCCAAATTCGAAGTTGATGTTCGACGTTTTTTATTATCGTGAATTTAAGTTTTGCTTTTGAAGTATAAAGTTTTATGATCCTTTTATAATAGTATGTAATTCGGTAATTTCTAATATTAAAATATGGATATTTTATGAGTTTATTATTGTAGTATTTAAATTAATTTTTTCAAATTATGTAATTGATGTTTGATATTCCTATTTTTAAATCAGTCAACCGATTTTTTAATACTTTAGTTCGTACTTTAATATTTTTAAAATATACGAAAACGGGTAATTGTGTACTTGAGATATATATGAAGTTTGATGAAACAAACAATTTTTTGTACATTAGGTACTCGACACTTCTCACTTATTAAATAGAATAATGTTAAACCTTAATTTCTTCAACTTTTATTATATTTTAACGATATATATATATATATATATCAAAGCAAAATGTTCTACTTTTTTAAATATGCAACGTGAAACTTTACATTTTTCGAAATAAGGGAACGATGCACTAAACATTTTCTTAAATTTTCTACTATTTCGTTCTACGCCAGGGATTAAAAAGTATTAGCTAATAACACATCCAAATTCTAGTAATTCCTGTCCACATATCGTGAATATAGCAAATTTCGAAACATCAAAAAGAAAAAAAAAAAAGGAAAGGTAATCCTAAACACCATTACGATAGTTACAACAATAACAAGGTTATACAGGTAGCAAACCAAGCTTAACGACCGTAGACAGGGTCCGTTTTAAAGTGCAGCGAGTACGTACCCCTCCGAAACGCTCCTCTCGAACAAATCGAATTCCCGGTAATTCTGATGTTACCCAAGCCTCGATTGCGTTTATCACCCGAAATCGACCGTGGCGGACGAATTACCCAAATGGCTGCCACTACTAATAGCAACAGCAGTATATTCCACGAACTTAACCTCAAAATTCCAAAAAAAATAAAGAAGAACCATCACACTTCACATTTTGCGCAACGAACTTTCCGCGTGTAATTCAATTACAACGCGTATACGCGTATAAATAAATAAATTAATTAACAAGAGAGAAACCTCGTGAATAGACGGAGACGAGATACTTTCCTTATATACCCACCATAACAACCAACCACCGCGTATACCTAATTTCCATTCATTATTTGCCCGAACAAACAAACATCACTGGCAAGAATAAACTTTTCGAGTCGCGCGCGCTCGCTACCAACTCTGTTTAAAACGATATTAATTAGTAAAGAAGCTTCGGTCGAGTTAAACTGACACTCGAAAACTAACACAAACTCGGAATAGAAGCATGTATATGTGTACAGGGTGGCTCGAAAGTATCCGACACGGACGGAGTATCTCGCAAAAGGGCGCGATAAAAAAACTTTCGATACAAACATTTTAGGAAATCAAAACGGTTGTCTCACCTTCAATTTGACCTCGAGCTTGATTTTAAATACCATTTGAAGGTCAACCTAGTTTTTTCGAACAAGAACCCCTATTTTTGATATTCCATTCTAAAAGATTGGAAATTTCACGTTCAGTATATATAGCCTCTAATTCGTTAGAGTATAACTTGCAAAATTTCAAATGTCAAAAATATGACTTTCCGTTAAAAAATAAAACGTTGACATTAAAATGACCTCCAAAGTTGAGTTAAATGTCAAATTCAAAATCACCATCAGAACTTTGCTTTGATTTCCCAAAACTTTTGCATTCAAAATTTTCTTCTAGCGAGATATTGGTGTGACCATACTTTTGGGACACCCTGTATATACACACACACACACACTCGTCCATTCATATATACATGTACTCGAGAAACGATCTTACGTTTTTTACAATTTTTTTGTCTTTTTTTTAGTTTAACGTTTTATCCCTCTTCTTTCATTACGACTCTTTAGAAAATTAGTGGATACTGTTTTAGAGTTTCAATTAGTGTTTTCTTTCTATCTCCTTTTCTTTTATGCGAGATTAAACAGCGTTGTTGTTGTCTCGAAATTAACGACGTATGTACGTGCATATTTCGATGTTAATGATGTAAGGTACTTAATTAACGTTGACTGAAAATTGCGCATTCGAGTCTGTTGTGGTCAAGGTGTTACACACTAACCTCGAAACTCTGCAAAGGAATTTAGAATTTCAGCATTTTTGCAATTTAGAAAAACTTAAATCTTGCCATTTCTATACTTCCCAAACAAATTAATTTTCAATGTTGTAAAGATAGAAATATCCAACAAATTAATTTTTTTCTAAATCATTTGTTCCATCATTCTAATTTATAAAAAGGTGTACAACATTGTTTCGATTTTTGGTAAGAATAGACATAACAAAACTTTATTAAAATATGATAAGATATGATATTTGAAAATTGTAAATTTTAAAGTTACCGAATTTTTATATTACTAATTGTAAATGGAAAGAAGCTCAAGATTCTTAATTACTAAAGATATGAACTTTGAAAATTATAAGCATTACATTTACGAAGTTTAGAATTTCTATATGTATTAAAGTAACGATGTTCGAAATCTCTTATTTTCAAGGTAATAAGATTAAAAATTCGAATTAATAACGTTGGGAAGTTCGGTATTGGTAATTATTAAAGGTTCGATGTTTGAAAATTTTGAGAATTAACGTTTAGAAATTCGTAGTTTCTAATTATTAAAGGAATGATGTTTGAAATTTTTAAGTGTTGAAGTTATGAAATTACAATACTCAATTTCAATTACGGTAGTGGACTCTCTTCGGGGAGGCTCTCTGTACTTCGTGTAAGCTTTTGACTGTGTGTAGGTGCTTCTATTTTAACTCACGCCAATAATAAGATGTTGTTTTTTGTTTGTGAAAAAACGTCCGAAACGTCGGCAAATTGTTTTCAACTCGATGTGTTCGTAGAGATCAATAAATGCACATTTTCATCTAATTGAAGTTCGAAACTTCTAATTATTAAAGGTACCAAGTTAGAAATTGCTAATTATTAGAGGTACGATGATTGAAATTTCTAATTAAATAATAATACAAATATGATAATCGAAACTTCTGGTGTATCAAAAGATGTTAAAAGATATAATATTAATGTTTAAAAGATATTAATTTTCTAAGATATGAAGTCCAACGTTTTTATAATTGTAGATGAAAGTACGATCCATTACTAAAATATGAAATGTAAAGATTCTGCTTGTAAAGTGTGAAACTCGAAGTTTGTAAACTGTAACGATTACAATCGCTCTAAATAACCGAAATCTTAGTAAATCTCCTTAAAATTAGTGCATTTATTAAAATTAATATTAAATAAGGTATACTGCACGACGCGCACGTAAATATTTGATTATAAAGCATTTAACATGCAATTGCCGACATTATCTTAAAATTGAATAATCCATTAATTATTAAAAGGATCTTCTTGATATGCGAAAATTTTAAGGATTAGATTAATCTCACTCGGAAATGTAACGTAAATAAAGATCCTAATTTTTCGTCAAATTAAGTCGAAAAGGAGACATCATCATCCAGTCACGTCAGCAGTTCAACGTCGGAAATGGAAGTGCAAAATTTTCTCTACAGTTGCACCTTACTCACGATTAGGTACATGGAAGATACCGAGAGACTCGGAGAAAATGTGAGAGTGCAAAACAAGCATCCTAGTACCAACGACTACGACGTGAGTTGGCATTTTAGAAAAATAAAACTTATCGTTAAGTATTCGATTGATAGGAGACTATATATTTATTTAATATTCATTATGTGACAACATTTATTTTAATCTATAAACATTAAAAATAAAACCATTTTAAACTTTAAATTGTTTGAAAATTATTAAGAAAATCAAAGATTGCACAATTCTGTATCAACTTCGAAAGATTTATAATTATGAATCATAATATGATTGATTTTAAATTTGAAATGCTTATGTAATTATTTAGTCACTGGAAACATTGCAAAATTAATATGAACTTCAAAAGATTGCAAGGTTGAGGTAACCATTAAATGATTTCAAATTATGAAGCACCATAAGATTGATTTTGATTTTGAATTAATTTGAAAATTATTTAGAAATCCAATAGATTGCTAAATTAGCATTAACTTCAAAAGATTTCAAGGTTGATGTAAAACTTTAAATGATTTCAAGTTACGAAGCATCATAAGATTGATTTTGATTTTTAAATAATTTGAAAATTGTTTAGGAATTCAAAAGATTGCTAAATTAACATTAACTTCGAAAAATTTAAAATTCAGCTTTAAATAATTTTTAAATAATTTAGATATTCAAAATGTCAACTTCATAAAATTTTAAGGTTGACATATACCTTCAAATGATTATAAACTTCAAATGACTTTTATGTACCTAATAATTTCAGAGTTTGCACTATTTCAACATTGTAATGAAGCGCCATATGATTTTAAAATGGAATCAAACTTGAAATAATTCAAACCCGTTAAGGATTTCAAAATTGATATTAATCTACAAATGATTGTAAATTTCAAATAATTAATTAATTTCAGAGTATAAATGATTTCAATATTATAATCAAGCATATTATAATTTTAAAAATGAATCAAACTTTAAGTGATCTCTAAATTTTATAACTTCAAAATTAAGTTCGTTACTCAAATGCTTTAAAATTGATTTTAAACTCTAACCGATTTCAAAATTGATTTCATACTTTTCAACATTTTCTCTCGATTACGTTCCATTCTCGATTAAGTGTATTAATTGCATAGTAAATTACAAAGTATTTTTTTTTAAAGAGAATAAAATAATTTTTGTGAATAATATATTTATATATAAAAATCGTCAATTCGCACTGTGATTAAACATAAATAAACACTATTATAAAAGATAAAGTGAAAAAGGTAATTATCTAGTCGGCTGTTTCGCTCGCTATTTTCCCTCGAAATTATAATAAACTAAATTTCTCTAATTAAAGCGACTGGATTTTAATTAATTATGACTCCTTTAGAATAAACGATGAATAAGATATAGACTTCAGTTATAAAATAAAACTTTCATAATTCTTTACTAATTAGCCAACCATTATTATTCCCAATGAGTGTATTCAACGCCGGCGTGTTATGTTAATAAATTTTTTTCTCTCTTCCGCTTATTACAATTTATAATGAACGCTGTACAAAAGAAAAAAAAATATATATATAGATAAAAGAAAACGATCGTTCACGAAACTCTATATATAAACTTAATTCGATTCGAATCGGTTAGGAAGTAAACAAAAAAAGAAAATAAGAATACATTTATAGTATATATAGGAGAGTCGTAAACCTTTTTTTTCTGTTCCCATCATCCGATTATTTTATTTGTAGAAAACTTGTATTTTTTTTATTCGTTTCGTTGGTATACGGATAGGTGGGTGCGCACTGAAATTTCGGCTCACGTACTGACCTGCCGCGAAAATAAATTCGCGCGAGACGAAAAAAGAAAAATGACTTGGGCGTATATAGTAAAGTGAAAAGGAATAGTCTAACCTCTCTCTATTTCTTTTTTTTTCTTTAGTATAGCCTATTTATGCAGTCGGTGCTGATTTGCTTGAAACGTTTCGTTTCGTTCCCCTATTTTCTGTTACGAATAAAAGAAGTTTTATTTCGTATATAGTGTACGATCGAACGAACAATATTTACCTACTTTGAAGTTTATTGAATTCAAATTTCCCGCGCTTACGGTTCTTCTCTTTTTTTACAACGGTGCGTCGACACATTTATTTGGGAAGAGGAGTTGTATAATGAAGAAAAAATATGCGATTGCATGTGTCGGTTTAACAAATTTGAATTGAGTTATTCAACTTTGAAATATCACGTGGTATACAGGTTTATAGGTTAGGATTCTTTTAAAAAATTAACTTAACGAATTGATTGATTGAAACTTTAAGAGCTGTAGATTCTATCCTAATACGAATCAGTTTTTGTTTTATTTCGCATACATTAATGGATTTTAACATGATCATGAATAATTCACAAAATTGAAAAAAGCGCGGGAAAATTGAAGTTTTTTTACTTACTTAGATACGTTTTTAAACTGTTTAGTGAAAAATTAAATAATTTAGTGAACATCTTTGAAGTAAATATATTATTACGCTAGATGGATCGTATATTAACTAAATTTCTTTATTTATAACAATAAAAGAAAAAGAGACGGGAATGAAAAAGCGCGGAAAATTTGAATTTATGATCGGTTCTTACATTTTCTTAGAGAATTTTTTGAAAAATTTAATAAATTATAATGTAAATTTCAAATAAAATATATTAATATACTAAGGTTTGAAATAGTTGAACGTTGTTACTTTAAATGTAAAATATGGAAGAAAAACCACGGGAAATTTGGATTCTTTTGGATTTTTTAAAATAACTTAAAAAAAATAAAATAAAAAAAAATAAAATATGAATAAAATTCGTAGAAAATTTGTACTTTCGACGGATTATCACGAATTCTTAAGGAATTTACTGAAAATTTATAATATATAATATATAATATAAGATAAAATGAAATTTGAATAATTACCAACCCTTCGCCCACAAAAAGGAACATAAATTCATCGTCCAAAAAAAAAACTTTCAACAAACATGAGCATCGAATCCAAATAAATTCGATCCACACATAGGTGCAACAAATCAACCCCTCCAAAAATATAATTATAACAAATCCAGAGAATTGCACCACGACCACTCCCTTAAAACAGCGATACGTGATTGACGTGCAATTACCAGGAAGTGACGTACGTTGTGTGTGTATGAATTTTCGTTCGGTACGGACTCTCCCGCGGTATAATGAGCACCACCAACATCTCAGCCCTCGAGGAGAATTTAACTCACCCCTCCTCCCACCCCCGAAGAGTATATAAGCGGATTTCCGTCACTGGGGCCGGATTTATCTTTTCAAGTTGATGGACCGGCTGTCTCGCGATATCGTTATCGGAATTAACCGTACTCCCTGCGACTGATCGGTCGTCTCTCAGTCAACCCCTTATTTTATCGTGTTGCTCTTTTTTTTCATGGATATATAAACATTTTTTATTTATCGGTTTTTTTTGGAGGATGGTTTGCTTCATTGTTTTGGAAACTTTTTTTTTTCTTCATCTACTTTTTGTACCTGGCGAACTGTGAAAATTAAATGTATTTTTATTTTTTCCGTATAGGTGCACGGGGAGTGATCGATAAACGGAACCAAAATAAGTAAATAATATGTTGCGTTATAAAGAAAAATAGCGATTAATGGTGACCTATACTTGAAATTAAGCACTTTCAAATTCAAATGATATTCAAAATGATATAACTCGTTAAATTATATATAAAAATATGGTGAAATACTACAAATGATATAAATATTGTTATAAAGCTTGTATCATTCGAAACTGTAAATGATTCTAAACAACATATTGTTATTAAATATCACATAATTTCTAACCTCGTTAGAAGCATTATATGGTTTCAAACGTATTCAAAATTGATTGTCTAAATTGTTATAAAACTTCAAACGATATAAATATTGAAAAAATATCAAATTACATCAAAATTGAATATAAAACTTCATATGATTTTCATCATTAAATCATATTGAACATAACATATTTTGGTGGCTCCTAATGATTTTAAAATTGAAGCGCCGTATGATTTCAGAAATAAACGAAATATCAATTGACTTCAACATTTACATAATTTAAAATTGATAAATAACTTTTAAAATATCAAAATTGATGTAAATTTTCAATTATATAAAAACCGCTGGCAATTAATTGGCACGTAGCTTCCTCAAATTAACATGTCCTATGTGTAATATATTACTCAAATATAGTATTATTTAATTATTTAAAACAAAATGTTATAACATATTGAAAAAAATTTATTTTTTCTGATTGATACTTATATAACTAGTAATTTGCGTTATTAATTCTAAATTAAATTTAAAAAAAAATATTGTCATCAACTGGTATAGAAAATTTTAGATGACATCAATTAAAAATATAAAAAGTCATCTTGTTTACTTTTCAACTGACATAAAAAACTTTTAATGGTATCAATTAAAAATATAAAAAATTATCTTTTTTGCTTTTCTTTGGATTTTTTAAAAACATTTTCTTCCAAAAATATGGTTAATTCCACATTAGACTACTTTATAAGTAAACAAAATTTTAATAAAAATTTCATTTTAAATTATAATTTTTTTTCTCAAAAACTAATCCATGATTGATATTGAAATTTTTACAGCATAATGTTATTTCCACGATTTTTTTTGATCAATTATTGACATTTTGTTCAAAAATATATAATGCTTAGTAACTTAGGTAATAATAGATATTTTGAACTGAAAAAGTGGATTAAATGTTATTTATTCCCGAAAACGTTCGACATAAAAACCCCGACATAAAAAATCAATATAATTACTTGAAATTTTTACAGTATATGAGCATTAGAAGGTTCTTGTGCCATAAATTTTTTCAGCACATTTGACTAATTAATTTTCAAAATATAAAATATTAAATAATTATTTTATATTTTATTTATTTATACTTCTTTAGGATGTAATGTTTAGTCGGATATAATAATGTATATTTAGACTTAAGCTACATATGTATTACTGGTAAATAAATAAATAAATAAATAAATAAATAAATAAATCTTTTTCTTTTAATAATAAAAAAATTTTATTCTCTATAAAGTACATTTGGTCTAAATAAAAAAATCAATAATATTATCTATGAAAAATTAATTTTTAAAAAATCAAAAATTGTCTGTAAAAAATACTTATTGGGGAATAAATAACCAGTCTTTTCCGGAATTCGGAAAATAAAAAGCAAACTATACACACAAGCTGGTCGATATAGACCTAGTTGTTTCAAAAATACGACGGTATACGTACACACACACATGCAGACATTTTCTAAAAACACGTGAAGCAAAAAAAAAATCAAAATAATATAAAACTGTTATTACAAAACTTCTAAAGATATCAAAATTGACGTAAAACTTCAATCGATATATAAAATTAACACTTCAAATGATGTCAAAATTGATATAAGACTTCAAGTTATATAAAAAAGTTATTTAAAATTTCACATGATATTAAAAATTATATAATCAAATGTTTTTTTACAATCAAATGATTTCAAAATTCAAATGAAGCGTCATATGATTTCAAAAATTAATCTAAATACTAATCAATTTTAAGATTTCACGCGATTTAAAATTGAATTTCAGACGCTATCAATGTTATTGTAAAACATCAAACGTTACCAAAACTTGTGCAATACTTCAAATGATTTCAGACTTCAATCGATTTCAAAAGACAATTAAATTTTAAGCTACTCTAAAATTTATTTCACTCATACATTAGAATTTAAAATTGATTTTGGTCTTAAATCAGATTAATTTGTTATAAAATACTTTGTACTATAATAAGTAAATAATTAAATTATTTTAAAATGAGTATTAAACATCAAACGACTTCAAATTTCAAATAATTTTAAATATGTAAACGCTTGTAATTCTTTAAAAAAAATAAATCATATTTTAATAGACTTCATAATTGATTAATGGTTGAATAACAATTTCAAACATCAAACGATTATCAAATTGATTTCACAATATTAAACTCTATAAAATTTCATAAAACTTCAATGTTCAGCATCGTAAACTAACCTCATCTACATTATTAATTAAATTAAACGTACCTCTTCAAAATTTCCACTCGAGAAATGAAAAGGAAGGGAAGCCGATCATAACGAATTTGGTTAGAAAAACCTTATTTCCCAAAAAAAGTGAAGCGACGGTAAAGCAGATTCCGATTTCACGGGTTACGAATAATAATAATATGAAAGGGGGCAAAAAGAGGCGATAATACGGATTACCATCTTCTCAATGCAAATAGTACGACACTCTCGACGAGTGAAATTTATTCGTTGCGCTGTAGACCGCCAAGAAATTAGATGAAAGAGAAAAAGGTTGGGAATAATAGTGTGTATAAAGAAGCGAATACGGAAAAGTAAAGGGTTTATAAGTGAATGCTTGGTATAATCCACTGTTTGAAGAAACCTTGTAAAACCTACGACCCAAAGGGGTGTGTGTATAACCTTTGAATTTTCACGTCCCTTACTTTACGGACACTTTTACGTAAGTATATATACGTTTTACTTAAAATATTATAGTTTATCGATCGTCTGATGAGAAAAATTTATAACGTTATCTGATTTTAATTTCTTTTTCTGATTTTTAATAAAATTCATCGTAAATTTTTGTGGGTTAATTAAAAATTTTCTTTTATGTCAACCCTGCGAGGTTTTTGTTTATAGATGAGTATGTTCGTGACTGATAGTTCTAGGTTCGATTCCCGGTGTCTGAAACTTCTTCTTGTATTTTTAATTGTAAATATTGAACTACTGATAATTAAAGAAAAATTTTATTTCACTTTTTTTAATTCTGTAATGATTCGGAGGACGATGAACTCAGTTTAATTATCCGTCTCTTAAAAAATAAATCCCTCTCATTAAAAATAACGGACAGTTGAATTATTCTTAATTTTTTTAAAGCCTGAATCGACTCTATCCGTAAAACGAAAGGTTCATAACTGAAAAATATTGTATTCGATTCCCGGTCTTCAAAAATTTTTAAAATTATACATCTTAAAATACTGATCGATTAAAAATTAAAAAATGTAAACGCACTATTAGGCCGTACTGGGTTCGATTCTCAGTATCTAAATCTTAATTTCTGATTTTTTTAATAATTTTTATTATAATCATAAAATAGTGGTTAAATAAAAATCTGTTAACTATGGACTTGTAACTTCAATGTACTAGGTTCGATTCCCGGTCTTTGAAACTTCTTCTTGTATTTTTAATTGTAAATATTGAACTACTGATAATTAAAGAAAAATTTTATTTCACTTTTTTTAATTCTGTAATGATTCGGAGGACGATGAACTCAGTTTAATTATCAGTCTCTTAAAAAATAAATCCCTCTCATTAAAAATAACGGACAGTTGAATTATTCTTAATTTTTTTAAAGCCTGAATCGACTCTATCCGTAAAACGAAAGGTTCATAACTGAAAAATATTGTATTCGATTCCCGGTCTTCAAAAATTTTTAAAATTATACATCTTAAAATACTGATCGATTAAAAATTAAAAAATGTAAACGCACTATTAGGCCGTACTGGGTTCGATTCTCAGTATCTAAATCTTAATTTCTGATTTTTTAATAATTTTTATTATAAATCATAAAATAGTGGTTAAATAAAAAAAATTTTCTCGAAGATCTGCGATTACTCAATTAAGCAGTATAATGAACTGGTAACTTAATTTAACGTACTGGGTTCGATTCCTAATCTTTGGAATCAAAAAGTAATTTTTTTTGCTTTTTAATATAAAAATCTTAAAATAGTGGTCAATACAAAATTATTATTTTTTATTTTACGTTTCAAGTCTGCAATGTCTTTGTCTGTTAACTATGGACTTGTAACTTCAATGTACTAGGTTCGATTCCCGGTCTTTGAAATTAAAAAAGAAACAAACAAATTTGTCTATTATCTTATTAATAATTTTTATAAAACGATAATCAAGTTACTATGATATCCTGTGATGGTTCATAACTCGGAGGTCCCGAGTTGGATTCCTAATTTCTAAAATCTAAAAGAAACTTTTGTTATTTGCTTTTTCAAGAATAAATATTAAAATATATTAAAATGCTAGTTAAATAATTAAAAATTCCGATGACCTCGAATGGTTCATGAGGCTATCAGTTCGAAGGTCTCGGGTTCGATTTCCGGTCTTCAAAATCTAAAAACAAATTTTTTTTTAATCATAAAATTGCAACACTGATTAATATTGAATACGCATTCATCGGTTATCGAAGCTGCAAATAATTTATTTATTACATATAATACATTTCAATGTAATCTCCAATTTATACACACTATTTGTTTGATAGGTATACTATATTTACAATTGAATCTTCAATTAGGATTCCATTCAAAATTAATTACTCAAGCCTTAATAATTGAGGCAATACTCAGGTTTCACTACTGATACGATAATAAATACAGCCTTTATTCCTTTTCTATATAAATATAAATATGTATTAATTAATTTTAATTAATTTACTAAAATTCAGCGGAACGCTGAAAAAAAATGTTATATTTTTAAATATTAAATCACGCGGTACGTCAGTTTTCCGAAGCGAAAAAAAATATATAAATGAAAAGTCATAATTGTTAAAGTGCCTCGAAGAATTAAACCGGGCGCATATTTTTTATTTATACGTTCGAAAAGAGAGAGAGAGAGGGAGAGATGGATTAAAAGGGAATTTATAAGATTTACCAACGATCGATTGCAGCTTTTATCGTTATATTCGTGAAATATGTATAGACACACAACCATCCATCAGCATCGACATATTTTTGACGCAAATTATTGATTCTCTTTGGTAGATCTTTCTTCTTCGACTCTCTCTCTCTCTCTCTCTCTCTCTCTCTCTCTCCCTCTTTCATTTTCTACGTGAATAATTGAATTTTACGAAAAGTCAAATTTGTTACGAGTCATTTTAAGCAATCCTGAATATGTGATATATCGCTTTGTTAATTACAGTCCAGTTTTATAATCTTAAACGATTAATGTATACGCGAATTTACGGTGACAATTATTACATCGATTAATTAAATTTGTTGTTTTTTTTTATTTTCTCGTGTCGCGCACGGTAATGGATTGGATTTATTGCTTTAAAAAATAATTTTTTTTATAAGAAAATTACTGTGACAGCACGATAAATATCAACTGTTTAACGAAAATTCACCTGAAAGGTGAATTAAAATTCCTTTGATAAATTTGTTATAATCAATAGTTTTGTCGTATATTGTATATGGTTATGAAAGAATTGAAGTTTTTATTGATAAAAAAATTAAAATGGAAAATTTCGATGAATTACTGTGTAAGTGACAATAAATAGTTTTTTATTAAAATTAACGTACTTTTGTATATTTTTGTTTAGAAATATTTGGCAACGTATTCAAAGCTATTTCTTTTGCTGCTTCAAGCTATTCCGGTGACACATCATCGAACACATCGTCACTATCACTGTCGACCCCACTTACTGATGTCATCCTTATTCAGAACATATAAATACGTATATATAGAGCCGCAAGTGAGACGTCAAAATTAAGATTGAAACTTTTAACATAAATATAAGATGTTGCTAAGTAACAAGACGTAAACAAATCGGCGTTCGAGTGACGTGCCCATATTCATACATATTGTATTGCGCCCAACTTCTTATACTTTCCTACGTGTTCAACCACTTTTCCGCACGCTTAACTACTTTCCCGCACGCTCAACTACTTTCCCGCACGCTCAATTGTAGAAATTATAGCGTGTGGGAAAGTGGAACTTTGCGCACGCAAATGAGTGCGCAAACTCGAACTTTGCGCACGATAGTAGGAAAAAAAAATTTTTTTAATATTAATATTCTAAAAATAAATTTTTTTTTACCTCACGGTATTTTTTGGAAAACAACATATTTTATTCAACACCGATAACACGAAAAATATCAGTTGATCACCAAAAACTAAACAAAAAGAATCTAATGAATTCCTTTTCCGCAATAAATTTTCGTTAGAGTAGAAATGCACATAAACGAAAGATTCATCGAATAATATTAATTCAATTCGAGGAGAAAAAGTTCGTAATAACGTAAGACAACCACGTATCCAATTTATCGCGCTACGATTTGACAAGAGTTGGCGATTTAAAACGCCATTATTCCCGCAGGTCAAAAACGCATCAATCTTCATAGTCGTGAATTCCACTCGTTCCCTCCACAAAATTTCGCACGCAAAATTTAAAATTCGAAGGTCCCCGTTTTATCGTTGACGCGTATATATCATTCCCTTTTTTTTTATCATCAGCTACCGGACTTGAAAGAGAGGCAAAAAAAAAACAGAAAAATAAATAAAAAAGAGAAAGTAACTTCCTTCCTTCCGTTAGAAACGTAATGAATTTCGATTTCCTATCTTAGTTTTTGCATTTGGCGTTCGGTGCACGTACGCGATGCGTTGCAAGAGAGAGAGAGGAAGATGCTTCCGTGTGATTTTTTTTGCAGGAGAGTGGTACTACAAAGTAGCGTTCGAGCATTTCAACTACATCAGGATTGGGTGCTGCTGATTCAGATTATCGAACGGTTCGAAATGAACCTCCAGAGAGATTCGAGCTAATCTTTGTACTTGTGTGTTTTTCTTTTTTTTCTGGAGAAAGAGAGAGAGAGAGAGAGAGGTTGGTACGTGAATTGGAAACGGGAAACGCTTTGCATCGCTGATATTCGGTATTGTACGTGTATAGGTGTGTACATGTACTAATCACTATGGAATTTTATGTACGAGAGATAAAAATACTTTATTCTTCTTAATTTTTTGGGATAAGGTTTTAGAATTATAGTATAATACCCTTGTTTTCTGATAAATATATACGAATTATTTTAGATTATTTGGGTTAATCGTATGGGGCTTCTGTTTTACCGACGAGTCGAGACGTAAAATTGTTGGTTCATTTAGATTTTATATACATGCAGGGCGAATTGATTTTCTTTTCTTAAAACGATAACCTCGTATTAAAATTTATACATATGAATTTTTTCAGATTTTTATTGTTCGGGTTGCAGTATCCCTGTTTTACCGATACGTTGTAAATGAAAATAGTCATTGGTTTTAGGTTATCTATGTTTACGATAACGAATGAATTTGCATTTTTAAATGTACGTATGAATTATTTCATATTTATAACTTTATCGTTTTGGTACCGACAGTACCTGTTTTATCGACCAAAATTAATTTATTTTAAAATACTATCCTCTTTGAAAGATACACCGATTATTTGTATTATACGTTTCAAACTTTCTTTCTACATTTTTGTCCGCTATCTAATTTAATGTTTTAAATATTGTTATTGGTTGGGTAAGGTTAAATATATATTATGAAGAGGATAACGGTTTAAAGTGTATTGTAATTATTGTAAACAATGTACATGTTTTTGAATTTTAAAATGATATAATTTAAATGTAGCATCTGGAGTACCGACTGTGTCTTTTATCGACTGAAAAATTTAGTTGTTTAAACCTGAATATTTATAAAAATAAATAAATGTATGAATAATTTTTAACCCAATAATCGTAATGCACTACTTGACTGACCGACAACACATAATGTTTTTACAATACACTTTTACATTAAACACACAATGTCGGTAATTTGAATTTTTCCCAACTCTTCCTCGTCCCATTGCGGACATCAACTAAAAATAAAGCTTCACCATTCATCATTACATTCCTAAACCATTATATTAATCAATTATTATTAACAACTCAACAAGAATATTTAAAAAAATTAAGTAGATTCCTACACTCATCCACTTACAATAATAATAAAAAATTAACATTATTTTTAAAAATGATAATTTTACACGATCTTATACCTTATTTTCGACAATTCTTCCCGACTATTACATCCAATCTTTCAAACTTAATTTTCGTATCGATGAAAACAGATCCCTTATGGAATTACCATTCTCGTCACTCTTAAGGGGATACCGCATTACCGGCAATAAAATTTTTCGTTTACTTCGATGAATACGTAAAATTTTTAACAACGTACCAACAATCTATGTATTACATAAAATACAGGTACGTCCGTAAAATTGCGATTAATAAAAAATTAACTGCATAAAACGAAAAATTGATAATGTCGGTACATGGGTATTAGGTATAGCACTATACAATATCCCCTTAAGCGAGTTCCATATATTAACTATTATTTATTAATTAACAAAAAAAGAACAGTATGTTTAAAAATAATATCAGTCTGATAATTTTAAACTAAAATGTATCATTGTGTTTTTGGGAACCATTACCAACAAATCCATAAAGTTATAAGATATACACATTTGTTCGTAAAATTTTTCTCAAAAACGCAACATTATTTTACTTTTGAATTCAACACCCAGTTAGAATCAGTCATCTCTTCTCTCAATTTCTCGCGTACAATTTTGTTTACACATTTATTGCCAATTATCGGTAAAGTAGGTAGGATAAAAATATTGACTACCCCCCGTTAAAAAATGCAAACTTCAACACACACGCGCACACGCGTAAAACGACTACAACGGAATCCAGGTGGGCATTAAATCAAAAGGCGTAACTAATGCGAACCAACGAAAATATTCCCCCCCCCCCTTCCCCAACCTACCTAGCGAACAAAACGAATATTTATTCACGAACGTCCCGACGCAACTACCACCGTACAATGTAATCTTCATAGAAACCCTTATATACATTCAAACACAAGTAAGACCACACATACATTCATACAGAAGCGCGAGCACACATACACAGACACACGTATAATAGTACATGTGCATATATATGTATGTATAAAAATATATAAGTATGTGTATGTGTATGTGTGTGTGTGCGTGTGTGTGTATCTGTATACATACATATGTACGTACGTGTGTGCGCGCGCGATGTGCGTAAAAGGAAGACGAGGTTCTTGGAGTATATCACACAGGGCTCACCGGCCCATAAATCATGGAGTTTCGGGCGCTACAAAGTACGCAAAAGTCTTCCCAATAAAAATCCCGTTCGGATCGCAAATCTTCTCTCTATATACGCACGCAAATGTCCTTTGTATATATAAACATATATATATATATATTTTTTTTTTATTCGGTTCGTTCTCATTTGTATTGTTAGGTTAGGTCGCGGGTATATCAAATCGCACGCAAGTGCCATATTTTTTTTTTCGTCGTCTTTTTAAGTCGTTCTCGTTTGTATATTGTTAGGTTAGGGTGTCGAATCGAGAGGACAATCGGGGTAATCAATGTTTATTTTTTGTATTCTATTTTTTTGTGGATGTGTAGTTGATACTTTTTTCGGTGTGAGGTGATGTTTTATTTTTGTTGGTGGGTTGCTTTAATTTTTAAAATGGTTTCGATATGTTGAGTATGTATATAGGAATTTGTTATTACGTCGAGTATAACATAACCTCATTCGACATGCATTGTATTCATTTTTGTTTTAAATATTATTATACGTCTTTACGCGATGTTGTTGGTTTACGTCTATATATATATATATATATATATATATATATATATATATATATATATATATACTAGGGGGGCTTCGCCCCCCTGCGCGCTTCGCGCGCCAACCCCCTATTTTTAATTTCGAAAAAGGTTTTTCGTAATTAATTTATTTAAAATAATGTTTTAAATTGTATTATTTTTTCACTATCATGGACACCTTAAAAATTAAACAGATTCACACAACACCTTGGAGGTATTGCTATAGTTATTATAATTTATAAATAAAAGTTTACCAAAATTTAGTACAATGAAATCCGAATAAAAATAATAAAAAAAATAGAGACATATTAAATGTTAACTGTAAATTTTAAACTATATGAATTCTCATAAAGCTTACATTTATATTTTAATAATTATAAATGTTAATGAAAAATTAACTTACCAAAAATAGTAAAGTACATATACTTACTAAATTGTAGTATTTTAGTTAACAACTTATTAAAATTTTGGATTATTTTAAACGGTTATAAATAAAACTTCAACTCCTAAAATTAATTTATTTAATGACGAACGATCATCGCCAAAAGTTCTATGTCATTAATATTTTGTACTTTTAGAGTAATAAAACTTTCTTCTTAATTAAATTAATTTTTGTATTAGTTTTAAAGAATTATTTATAAAATTTTAGCGCTATATAAATAAAAACCTGTTTCTTCCATTTCTCCCGTGATTCGTAATTTGCACCCTCTTTCAAAATTTGCGTTTTAATCCATAATTATATCCAATTTATTTTTACTATGCAGAGCCCAAATATTTATTTTGATTATTATAAACAAATTCATTTCTTAAATATCCTTCTGTTTCTAATAAATACATACTTGTTTATTTAAAATATTGTGTTATATAAATATAAATTATCTACACACTTATATATCCATACAATTTTGAAATATTAATTTAAAAAATATTTAAATTAAATGCTCCTAAATTAATAGTTTTCGAAAAACTTTTGAAATGTAATTCGTATTTTATATTGCCACTGTTAAAATTTGAATTTTCTTTTGCCATTACTATTTATAATAGAATTATCTTAAAAACGCAATAATTAATGTATTCAATTTTTAATTTATTTTATATTTCACATATAGATATTTGGAAAAGTGTATGTTATACTGTGTAATATTTATTTCATCTTCAAATAATTTTGCATCTGTATTTAAATCATTACATTGAATTTTAGATCCGTTATTATTATTGAGTATATGTTTAAAAATTTTATGAGTTTTATCAAGAATGAGTAAACAAATACACATTCTTTCATGTTATGTTCACAACTTTTTTTTTGCGCACGGAAAAAATACATATATTATGTATTCTTGAAAAAACAATTTTAAAATATATATATATTATATAAATATTCCGCCGCACGCACACACACCCACATACATACATACATATATATACACATATATGGGCTATTTCACGTCAAGTGGTACGATGAAAATTTTAAATCACTCCAAAATTTGAGAACAGGCTGGAAACATCTTCCAGAACATACAAAAAAAATTTAAGTGTTAAAAATAATTTGCTTAAGAGTTATTCGACCATGAAAAGTGGATATTTTTCAATTTTTTAGAAAAATTTCTATTTTTAAAGCCATTTATCTCAAAATCTGTTGATTTTTTTGAAAAAAAACATTACAAACAACTTTGTTTAAATTAATCTTTAGAACTTATCTACCCTGGTTACATATCTTACTTTTAAAATCTCGAAGAGATAGAATACCCGGACATATTGAATATCAAAAAAAAGGCTACCACACCATAATCGATTTTAATCTAACACCTCTCAAAAGTTCACATTTTTCGCGAGCTTTCGAATGGCTTGGGTTAGCTTATTCTTGGCTTATTATTGGCCAAGACCGCTGTTGTAAGTTATGCCTCATAAACCTCATAAAATCACTAATTTTCACGTATTTTAGGACATAACTTACACAAAAGGTGTATATATATAATTGTAGTATTTAGTAAAAACCTATTAAAATTTTATATTATTTTAAACAGCTCTAAATAGAACTTTACCTCCTAAAATTAATTTAAGTCATCGCCAAGAGTTCTATATGTCATTAATATTTTGTACTTTTAGAGTAATCAAACTTTCTTCTTAATTAAATTAATTTTTGTATTAGTTTTAAAGAATTATTTATAAAATTTTAGCGCTATATAAATAAAAACCTGTTTCTTCCATTTCTCCCGTGATTCGTAATTTGCACCCTCTTTCAAAATTTGCGTTTTAAATCCATAATTATATCCATTTATTTTTACTATGCAGAGCCCAAATATTTATTTTGATTATTATAAACAAATTCATTTCTTAAATATCCTTCTGTTTCTAATAAATACATACTTGTTTATTTAAAATATTGTGTTATATAAATATAAATTATCTACACACTTATATATCCATACAATTTTGAAATATTAATTTAAAAATATTTAAATTAAATGCTCCTAAATTAATAGTTTTCGAAAAACTTTTGAAATGTAATTCGTATTTTATATTGCCACTGTTAAAATTTGAATTTTCTTTTGCCATTACTATTTATAATAGAATTATCTTAAAAACGCAATAATTAATGTATTCAATTTTTAATTTATTTTATATTTCACATATAGATATTTGGAAAAGTGTATGTTATACTGTGTAATATTTATTTCATCTTCAAATAATTTTGCATCTGTATTTAAATCATTACATTGAATTTTAGATCCGTTATTATTATTGAGTATATGTTTAAAAATTTTATGAGTTTTATCAAGAATGAGTAAACAAATACACATTCTTTCATGTTATGTTCACAACTTTTTTTTTGCGCACGGAAAAAATACATATATTATGTATTCTTGAAAAAACAATTTTAAAATATATATATATTATATAAATATTCCGCCGCACGCACACACACCCACATACATACATACATATATATACACATATATGGGCTATTTCACGTCAAGTGGTACGATGAAAATTTTAAATCACTCCAAAATTTGAGAACAGGCTGGAAACATCTTCCAGAACATACAAAAAAAATTTAAGTGTTAAAAATAATTTGCTTAAGAGTTATTCGACCATGAAAAGTGGATATTTTTCAATTTTTTAGAAAAATTTCTATTTTTAAAGCCATTTATCTCAAAATCTGTTGATTTTTTTGAAAAAAACATTACAAACAACTTTTGTTTAAATTAATCTTTAGAACTTATCTACCCTGGTTACATATCTTACTTTTAAAATCTCGAAGAGATAGAATACCCGGACATATTGAATATCAAAAAAAGGCTACCACACCATAATCGATTTTAATCTAACACCTCTCAAAAGTTCACATTTTTCGCGAGCTTTCGAATGGCTTGGGTTAGCTTATTCTTGGCTTATTATTGGCCAAGACCGCTGTTGTAAGTTATGCCTCATAAACCTCATAAAATCACTAATTTTCACGTATTTTAGGACATAACTTACACAAAAGGTGTATATATATAATTGTAGTATTTAGTAAAAACCTATTAAAATTTTATATTATTTTAAACAGCTCTAAATAGAACTTTACCTCCTAAAATTAATTTAAGTCATCGCCAAGAGTTCTATATGTCATTAATATTTTGTACTTTTAGAGTAATCAAACTTTCTTCTTAATTAAATTAATTTTTGTATTAGTTTTAAAGAATTATTTATAAAATTTTAGCGCTATATAAATAAAAACCTGTTTCTTCCATTTCTCCCGTGATTCGTAATTTGCACCCTCTTTCAAAATTTGCGTTTTAATCCATAATTATATCCAATTTATTTTTACTATGCAGAGCCCAAATATTTATTTTGATTATTATAAACAAATTCATTTCTTAAATATCCTTCTGTTTCTAATAAATACATACTTGTTTATTTAAAATATTGTGTTATATAAATATAAATTATCTACACACTTATATATCCATACAATTTTTAAATTTTGATTTGAATAATATTTAAATTAAATACTACTAAAATAATAATTTTCGAAAAACTTTTGAAATGTAATTCGTATTTTATATTGCCACTGTTAAAATTTGAATTTTCTTTTGCCATTACTGTTTATAATAGAATTATCTTAAAAACGCAATAATTAATGTATTCAATTTTTAATTTATTGTATATTTCACATATAGATATTTGGAAAAGTTTATGTTATACTTGATTAATATTTATTTTATTTTTTAAAAATTGTGCATATTTTTAAAAACATTACATTAAATTTTAGGTCCGTTTTTATTTTATGAGTTTTATCAGGAATAAGTAAACTAATACACATTCTTTCAAGTTATATTCACAACTTCTTTTTGCGCACGGAAAAAATACATATATTATCTATTCTTGAAAAAACAAATAACACGTACACACACACTCACACACGCACGCACGCACACACACACATACACACACGCACGCACGCACGCACGCACCCACGCTTACACACACACATGCACGCACGCACGCACACACACATGCACGCACGCACGCACACACACACACACGCACACACACACACACACATGCACGCATGCACACACACACACACACACACACACACACACACACACACACACACACACACACACACACGCACGCACGCACGCACGCTCGCGCATACACACACACTTATATATATGACATATATATATATAACATATATATCACATATATATATAACATATATATAACATATATATGACATATATATATAACATATATATAACATATATATATGACATATATATATATAACATATATATGACATATATATATAAAACATATATATATATGTTGAATTCTGAATTCTTAGACACGGCGGCGGCGGCGGCGGCGGCGGCGGCGGCGGCGGCGGCGGCGGCGGCGAAATATTTATATATTATAGAGAGATATATATATATCTATAAAAGCGATACGAGTGATGTGGATTTTACGCATGCAGAAATTTTTTACATTATTGACGAGGTCTGTAAATGTAAGTATTAATGTATATGTCGGGGGAAAATGATGAAAATTGAAGGAATAAATTGTTTATTGACAAGTCGCATTATTTCTGGTGAGATATGTAGATAAAGAATTTGAAATATTAAGTAAAAGACATTTTTATTTTGAGATTAATAATATTGGCCAGAGTTACCAGAAAATGCTCGATCAATTACTCGTGATGAATGATCGGTCACATGATCATCGAATATGGTAAATTATTGTTGGAGATGAATTTTATAATAAAAAATTATATTTGATTAATATAATTTACAAAAAAATTAATATAAGGGTAGAAAAAGGTTGATTACCTTCAATAAAATATTGACCAATCAAGAGTCCAATTGCGGTCAAATAATATGCAACTTCATTTGGAATATAATATGGTTGTCAATAAATGTAAAATGACTAAAAATGTGTAGTGTATTAAAAATTGTTTAACGTAACCATGAAATTTTTTTAAAAATTTAAATGGGAATTACCATGTTAATTTTTGTGAATTTTTTCTCTTTCTTTAAATTATCATAACTTTTTACAGAATTGAAGGCAATAAAAATGCTACAGACCATTTGAAAGGTATTGCTCCAAGCTTTCTTTTAGACTTTTGGATAAAAAAATCAATTGTGGCGTACTTACACTTTTTTAAGTTAAATATTGACATGTAGTTTATATAGCAATGAATGTTACATATAATGTTCTATAGTAAAAGTTGATAGATTTTGAGTTAAATAGCGGTGAACCCAGCTGGTGTTGAAAAAAACTTGGAATAATTCATTTTTTGAGGTTAGAATAACTTTTGAGCAAATAGATTCCAGTACCTAAAAATTTTTTTCTGTACTCTGAAAAACATTTGCAATCTTTACCCAAAATTTGGTGCAATTTAAAATTTTGATCGGACCACTTCACGTGGAATATCCCATATATATTTGGGTAAATAATATGTTCATCGATTAATGTTACGAAAAAAAAACGTAACAAGTAAAATCACAACATTTTTTTAAATTTAAAGAGTCAAATTTAAAAGTAAAATCGCTGTCAAAACTTTTGATAAAAAACAAATGTATTATTAAGCCACTCGCATTACCAACTAAAAGTCAACCCTCAAATATCCCATAACATTCTCAATTACTCCACCTTACGAGGATAAGGTAGAATAAAAAAAAAAGATTTCTCTCTCTAAAGAATAATCATAAAATAATTACTTATCTTACCGAGACGTAACATAAAATGAAGAAAATGAGCTTTATAAGCAATTTTTTTCCCCGGTCGCTCGGCTGTACACAGCGGGACGAACACACGCGCGCGCGTTTCCGCGAGACGGAAAGAAAACGACGCACCGCAGACAGAATAAGAGAAAGAGAGAAAGTAAGAAAAATACCGTGGCTTAAAATTAAATGAGCCAAGAGAGTAATGCTCTTGTTGCGCGGATTTCTCTCTCTCTCTCTCTCACTTGCGATGAAAGGAACGCCCGCCTCTTGGAAAAAAAATTTTTTCTTTTCGAAACATCACAATTTTAAAGATTTGTTCGTGTATAAATAAAGAAAAGAGATGTTGTCTCGGTCGTTCGTATATTAAAACGCGAGAGGTGAATCACAACGTGTCCAATAAAGGGATGGAGGGGAAAAAGAGGAAGGAAGAGAGACGTATACGTTGGGTTCTTTCAAAATTTATTGTCCTTTAAGATTCTTTTATTTCATATGTGACGGGAAGTCAATAACGCGGAAAACTCGAGGGTTTGAAACGACTTGCACGAAGGGGAGAGATAGGGAGGTAAGAATGATAGATAACGGAGAGGAAAAAGGAAAATGTCGTTTGGTGAAGAAAAATTTTACCTCGTTTCGGAATTATAAATGCGGGTATTTAATAAGGTAGACAGTGATTGTCGACTTAGAATCTGTGATTCTTTTTTTCTTTCCTTTTTCGAGGAGGGGGATAAGGTTCAACAAGATTTGCGGAAAATATTTAATGTGTTGTTATAACCTATACAGTGTAAAATAGTTATGGAAAAAAAGAATTTGTTAAGTATATGTTAAATCGTAGTGTCACCTTTTTCTTTATTCTTTTAAATGCAGAACGATACGGAACTTTATGGTTTTCTACATTACAAACATTGAAATTATTTTTTGAGATTAGGAATGTGGAATTTTAAGTCTTAAATTGTTGTTGCGAAACTATTACTGGAATTTGAATTTTTGTTCTTTTACTTATGAATTTTAGAAACGAACTTTTTTGTACTTTTGCTAAGTAGGGAATTGGGAACTCCAAATATATGCTTTTACTTCGGTAAGAACTTTTGAAATTTTGGAACGGAATTTATATATTTTTGTAAAGTATAAAGGAACAAGGAGTTTTAGATTTTTATAAAAATAGATTATCTTTTTTTTAAATAGCGAATTCGACGTTATAATCTTTAAATTAAGACGTTTGAAATTGTATGCATTATTCATAGAAAATTCCATTTTTTTATGTTATAAAATGACGGTAGGAGCGTTATACTTTTGGAAGTTAAGAATCTGGAATACCAAATTTTTCTTTAAAGAACATTCCATTTTTCTATTTCTAAGTGATGAAAGGAACGTTATACTTTTGGTGAGTAAAGAATTTGAAATTTCAAACTATTTTTAAAGAACAGTTCATTTTTCTATTTTTCAAACGATGAATGGAATGTTAAACTTTGGAATTTAGAATATCAAGCTTTTTTTAAAGAACAGTCCATTTTTCTATTTTTCAAACGATGAAAGGAACGTTATACTCTAGAATTTAGAATTAAACTTTTTTTTATAAATAGAACTTTTTATTTTCCTTTACTATACAAATATCAGAAATTTACACACTTATAAGGTAAGTTCCGGAATTTAAAATCAAAATTCTATTTTTCGACTTTTCTATACATTTGTAAAATGGGAACATGAAATGTGATTTTCTTTTTAAAATTATACTTTCTTAATAACTGACAAAACCCAGTAAAAAAATGTATAAATTAATCAAAATTTTCGAACACGGTAATATAATGGTTAAAAAGGGTTACACGCAGTCATAATTTGAAATGGTTACGAAGTGTAACAAATAGTGGTAACGGTAAAAATAGTAACGTAAAATATGCTAATAAATTGATAAAAAAACTGTAGTAGCGATATGTCAAAAACTATAAATAATGGTAAGAAATCGTCATTAGTTTGTCAAAAATTATAAATGACCATCAATAACGGCAAAAAATGATCAAAAATGGTATACAATGGTGTAAAATGGTCAAATACAAAATATTTGTTATTCTTTATCAAGCATACTTCACATTCGTCCAGCAGAAACACAACGAACACGCATTAACACTTAATTCATCAATTCCCATGCTTTATAAATTCAAGATCCACATAAAAGATTTGCAACGCCGTATATAAACCATTCCCTAAATAGAAAATAAGAAAAGAAGCGAAATATATGTGGTACAATTATATAAATAAGAGAAAGAGCCAGCACTCGAGATAAAATAACGAAGAGTCGGAAGACAAGCCAAGCTTAGGTTGGTCTATAGGTCATCGAGGTATTAGTGCAGAAGGGTCAAGAGACAAAGAAAGTAAAAGATAAAGCTCTCGCGAAATAGCTCTAGATGTTAAGTGTCTTTCTCTCTCTCTCTCTCTATCTCTCTTTCTGTATATGTGTGTATGTGTAGGGAGGAAACTGAGAAGGGGATTTGTCATCGGGGCGACCTCATTAGGCGGTTTCTACAATAAACCTCTCGAGTAGTGGAGAAAGACAGACAGTAGTGTGTAATGTCTTGTCTCCTTACCGCTTTCCTCCTCTTCCTTCTCTACACACATTTTGGATATGGAGAAGGACACGCGACTCTCTCTCTCTCTCTCTCTCTCTCTCTGTTTCTCTCTCTCTCGGTGTATTACCAACCCAACGGTGCGAGTGCAATTACGCCTTATTGTCGTGCGGAACGTCGAATTCAGCATTTCAAGAAAGTTTAACTAGACGGGCGTGGATTAATTTACCTTGACGACCATGTACAATTTTCCATTTTTCTTTTTTATACCCTCGTTTTATTACGTTTTTCGACACGAAAAGAAAAAAATAACCGCCTCATCATTTTGCACTTTCTTAGTTTTCGATGGGTGAGGGGAGAGGAAGCGTAATTAGTCGACGTTTCGCTGCTATGGATTTACTTTTGGAAGATTCTTCGTTTTTTTTTGCCTTCTTAATTTAATTCGAAATAAACAAGCGTTTTAATTTGCGTGTAACGAGATTGTTCGTTGTTTAATGGAAAAAAATGTCGACGTACTTTTTGAGACTCGTATTTTTTCAGTAAGAAATTTTTTGTTACCCGTTTGTAATGGCATTCGTTTCGGGTTTATCAATTATCGAAATAGTACAATATTTTTGCGTGCTGCAGAGATTCCTTTTTGCCTAAGCTTCGGATGATTAAATTTCAATCGTGTCCAACATTCGTGACGTATTATTTACTCGCGTATATATGGATTATTATTATTTTGCTTTTCCAATGTAATAAAAATGTGTACCTAGGTGGAATAAAATATTGTTTATTTATATTCAATGTTTCAAGCTATAGTGTCAAAGCGTAAATGTGGTGGAATATTTAATATCGTATAGGTTGTTTGTTTGATCAATTTTTATATACGATGCTTTTTGGCATTAAATATGAGTAACAATTCATTAATTTAGATTTTAAGAGGACAGTTGATAATTTAAGTTTAGAACTGGAGGAATAGTGTATTATTTGTATCAAATCTTTTCGAACCATTTTTGACCAATTGTAACGGTTATTGACGATTTCATTACTATTTGTTACTTTATTGACCGTCTGTTACATTTTGACCTTTCGTTACCTATTTAAATTATCTGTTATATATTTTAACTATTTTATTGCATTTTGACAACTTGTTACGATTATGGACCATTTATTTTTATATTCTACCATTGTGATACCTTTGATGATCCTTTGCACGCATACTTGACCATTTTGTTACCATTTTTTGCATTTTTTTTGCGATTTTATATCTTTTTATTAATATTTTGCACAAATTGTTACTAATTTTAATAATTTCATACCATTTTTTATTATTATATTACCATTCTTCAGTATTTGAATATTACTTCATATTATTCTAAAATTAGGTATTACGTTTTCGTTACAATTCTATTGACACTTTTAAAGTTTGTTACCATTTAGACTATTTGTTTCAATATTTGACGTTTACTGTTATTACCATTTGTTATTATTAATGACCATTGTTACCTATTTGGACAGTTTGCACCTATCTTTAACCATTTTATTACTATTAATAATGTTGTATACCCAATTCACCTTTTTATTGCCGTTTTAATAACATATTATTACCATTTTGGAGAATTTTATTACCATCATCAACGATTTCTAAGTTAATTTATGACACATTCTTACCATTTTAGAACAGCTTATTACCATTATTCACAAAGTTTGGTTTTGACTACTGTGTTACCAATTTTTATTATAATATTATCATCTTTGACTATTTTATTAAAATATTGTTACCATTTTGATCATATAATTTATATCTTCATTTTATTAATATATCATTATTATTTTTGACAATTATTACCGTAGTTTAATTTTTGTATCCACTTGTAACTGTTTTATTACTTTATGTCGTTTCACTTTTCTTCCACATATCAATAACAAACCTACATCCTATCCAACCAGTTATTAGTGATTAAAAAAAAAATTCTTAAAAATAACAAACCATTAAAAAAATTATTAACCCGACGATCCAAATGAAATTAGAGTATCGCAAATTTCCTATAATCGAATGTTTACTCGGTTAAAGATCACTTGAAACCCGTCGGCCGGTGAAACGTCTTGGGTTTAAAGGCAAAGAGAGAGAGAGAGAGAGATATGTATATATAGAGGTATATATATACGTGGTCCCGCATGTTCCTAATATCTCATGGGAAGGTTAAGCAAGTAAAACCCTTTCGGGCAAATGGCTCGGTATGGCGGAACTTGTTGAAACTTTGCACCCCAAGTTATAATCGAAGTCGGCTTAATAGAGTTCGAGCGATGGAAACTGATAATTAGGATGCAACCCGGTGAGGATCTCTTGGTACACTTACACCGCAGCTGTGGGGTATCGAATGAATCTGATAAACGAGCCTGAATATTGCCATACGCCAACGGCTTAACCTCCAATTTCTATCGTTCCTATATATATATATATCTATGTGTGTGGAATTCACTACGTGTTATTATATCACGTTACCATATATATTTTTTTTTGGGGGGATATATGATGGATTCTTTCTTGCTTTTTTTTTAACGACGAGTTTCAATTCTTGAAAACTTTGGTTGAACGAGGTTATAAATCACGAATTAATCAAGAACCACGCGTGAACGAATATACTGCTAAAGATGAATTTGAAATGATTCAAGAGTGGGCCACAACTGCTTCTGCGATTTATTGCAGTTTCTATAATTTCAGTTTGTGACACCTCCCGGAATTAACGATCTTCTATTAAGGATTATATATATGTATAATACAAGTTTGCCTTTTATGTAATACCTTCGATATTTTAGGTACGTTTACGTGAATATTATTAATGAATCTTATTGTGCACTTTCGTAATGTCATTTCGTACATGCGGCCAGGATTTCGAAGATAATGCGATATTCAAATTTCTCGCGCGCTATTTTTATTATTAATTTATTAATCATTGTCGGTTCAATAAACGTATATGAAAACACGAGAATAAAAAGATTATAATACAAATGGTCGATCTAATCTGTACCATTCATTTGATATATTCGTAATTTATTTAATTAACGAAAGTTTAGAAAATCACGTTGTATAGTATTTTGGAGGTTTGGATATTTCGAAACAGTTGATCTAATAAATGAAATTCTCCACCTCTTCACAAAAATTGTCGTATTATTTTATTTGAAGAAGAATTACTGTATTTTTTTGTAACCGTTAAAAATTCAAAAATTTAAACGCCGGAAATTCTGATTTTTTAATAACTTTAAAGTAGAGAATAAACGAATGATTGTAATTAATTCAAACAGGAAACAAAAAAATTTTGTTTTGGCAAAATAGTTATATTACTTTATTTAATGTGAAAGAACACTTTATTTTTTTTACCATTAAGAATTTAAAAATTTTAGCGCGGGAAATTCGATTAATTAAATAGTCAAGGTAAAGAATTTTAAAATAATTATTACAATATAAAAATTGACCCAATTGAGTGAATGCTTAACGAAATAATTAAGACAATTAAGTCAAACATATAAAAGGAGTGTAAATAATAATTATATTATTTTTATTGAACTAGAGTCGTTATATTTATTATTTTTGCCAATCTATATAAAGTGCGAACATTTAAAATCACGGCAATACGAATCGAGAAGTTACATAAACTTGTCATGTTAAAAGCGAGAGAGAGATATCAACATGAATCTAAATAGCTTCCGCAATAAAGTTCAATCAACATTTATGAAAATTTTCGGACGACCTTACGCACAATTATTTTCCAACGTGTAGCAATCGATAACGCACAAGATTTACAAGTCCTCGCGAAGGATATATACTGCGCTCTCTTCCTAGTCTTGGAAAATGTAGCGAGAAATAGAAATGCGGAAACGCGTTAAATTTTTGGGGAGGAGAGAGAAGAGGAGAAAGATAAAACGTGTCCCGTCTTTCTGGCTAGTCCCTTGAGTGAAACTGTCAGTCACACGGGGTTACCCACGCGAATATTTACGTTGGTTATATACTAGACGGGTAAAAGCGTAACAATGGTAACGGTACTCTATCTGCCTTCGAGCTATTTTCTTACTCTTTTTTTTTTAACATCGCTCTTATCGTTGGTTTTAATTATTTAATTCTGTGACCAATGTTTTTTTCATCGACGTTAGAGTCACCAAGAGAGTATATACCACGTTGATTTACGATCGTTCTTTTCATAAATTAAGAATACGGTGTACTGTGCTCTTATTTTCACACAGTCTAGACGTTTTATCGCTTCAATCTCATTAGCACGTGTAAGGAAGAAAAAAGAAGCTTTATTCTTTTATGTATTTTGTAATGTGCCTCTGTTTATATGTTCGGTGTATTTTTATAAAGAAATTCATTTTTTTTAACATATCAATGGGATTAGGAATCGAACCTGAGATGACGAATTCGAAAAAATAAGATGTGGTGTGATCAAACCCCAAATGTAGAATTAAAAGAAAAACGGGAATCAAACCTTCGACGATATCTTAAATGAATCTATAATCGAACTCGTAATGTAGAATTTAAACAAAATCAAGATTTGAACCTAAAACATAAACTATAAAATGAACATTTGAAAACCAACTCGAGATGAAGGATTATATAAAGGAGAGCTTGAATCGAACCCCAAATGCAGAATTAAACGAAAATCAGTAATTGAATCTGCGATGGTGGATTACAAAACATGAGGAATCAAATCTATGACGTTGGAAAAAAAAAAGGAATTCGAATATGTGATACAAGAATTGAACTCAAAATGTAGGATTTAAAATAAAAGATCTGGAATTGAACTTTCAATGTTGGATGAAAAATAAGATCTGGTATCGAACTCGAGATGCAATCCTCAAAAATAAGTCTGAAAATTGAACCCGTGAAATAATCTTTAACGCAAGACTAAAAAAAATAAAATCTGGAATCGAACCCGTGACGCACGGTTGAAAAGAAATGAGATTACATGCATTGAACGAGGAATACAATCTTAAAAAAAGAAACAAGTTCGAGTATCGTTTCCAGATCGCAGGACTGAAAAAGTAAGAAATGAAATCGAATTTAAATCGCAGAATTCAAAAAAGTGAGTTGGAGTATCAAACTCTCAATGCAATCCATAAACAAGAGATACCCTGAATCGAACTAAGACCGCACATTCCAAAAAAATGTGATCGGGAATCGAACTCAGGTCGCAATCGTGAAAAAAGGAAAAAAATCAGCTAGATCGACAAGAATACGTAAAGGACCACTATCGATCGACGACGCTGTACATCATAAGGCTTAAACTTGGTGAATCTTCGAAGTGACTCCCCATAAAAAGTCTCGGAGAATTTACATCGTTATCTAAACAAGTTTGCGAAGCTATTAGAGACGAAAGAGGAACTTTGAAAGATTTTCCCAAAGAGTGAGGGGATAAAATACGCCATTGTATGCCTGACTCGAGAGATTTCCATCCTTTATCTTAGATCCAGAAGACGAAGAGAGAGAGGGAGAGAGTGAGAGTCACGCCCTGGTATGTTCAGGTGTATACGCTCGTGTACGCAGAAAGTTCCGTAGTTGCATAGTTCACGCGCTCGGGCGCGTAGATGGAAAAGACAGATTGCTAATTGCTACCCTGGCGCGCCGAGCCGAGTCTACAGTATCACCATCCTGGAATTATGCAATGCCCTCGAGAGCTTGAGTGCGTGCACCTTTGAACCCGAGAGACTGCTTTTGTCCTCACATTTTTATTACTACCTTTTTTTTATTGCACTTTCTAAGACCGGGATTTTATCAATTAAATGGTTTTCGTGGCTTTATAACATTTCCTTTTTTTGGCTTTAGACTTGTCATCGATTGGTTTAATGGTGAATACAAAAGTGTGGAAACTTCAATGGAATCAATTTACAAAAAAATATGGTAATTCGTTCTCACAACATTAGAAATAGAACATCGAAGTATTAATTTTGAAAAAACTGAAGGTAGATACTTATACTTACGGAAGTAATAAAGTTTGAAGTCTGTGTAAAGTACATAATTAATATTTATGAAAGGTATTAAATTTAAGGTTATTATTTTTGTAAAATCCAAAAAACGAAGTAATTTTTTTTGAAGTAGAAAATGAATGGTCAACTTTGTAATTATGAATTTTCAATGGTCAACTTATGAAGAACAAAGTTCAAATTATGAAGCATGAAGTTTGAAGGTCTACTTATGAAGCATAAATTTCTAAGAAATACTTTAAATTATGAACCATCTGCTCTTTTTACAAGCTTTATACTTTAGAATGTTCGAAAGTCCTTAGTTTGAAGTACAAAGTATTTATGTTCGAAAATAACAATGTTGAATATTTTATCGTTTGAAAATATTAAACTTTAATTTTTTTTATTGTTAGTTAGATATTTTGAAATAATAAGAGTATATAATTTATCATTATATACTTTTGAAGGTAGAAACTATGGGAAATTTGTAATTATATAAAGTAACAAATTTTATCGATACATAGTAATGTAAATATGGACTTCATATTTAACAGAAAAATTCTTTATTTTTTCTACTTTTCACACGTATAGAAGAAGTTTTATACTTTACATACTTCATACCTTTGTAAGTGTCAAACTTTTTAAGTGTACCAAAATTTTTATAAAGTAGATGCTTTGAACTTCGTATCGTCAAAAACATATGTCATATTTAAAAAGGAAAAATTTTCATTCTATAATTTACAAATGCATAATACTTTCTATGACTATAGCTTTTCAAAAGTAGTATAACTTTAATTTTTTTCTTCCATATTAATCTTCCAATTTTTATGACAAATAAAGTATTACTAAATAATGAAATAATCAAGCCTTCCCAAATTTTAAGTGCACGTGTTTGTATCATGTAAATTGATAGTAAATTAACTTTGATCCCTCGTAAAGTTTCGAGCGTCTTATAGGATACATAATTTTGGACATTAAGCTCCTCTCCTCCGCATGATATATTAAAATCAAATTTTCATTTTTCATTCGATCAAGGATTATCTATGTATGAGAGTTTGCAACCATAACAATGATTAAACACTGTTACTAACTTTATGCTCATATTAATAGATTAATTGATTTATTTAAATAAAAATTAAAATTTATTACCCAAGAGATTACTAAATTATTTAATGCAAATGTTGGTAACGATTTTCTTTAAATAATAACATAAAAAAGATTTTATATATAGATTCTTTTTGTAAAGTTTCGGCCAATATCGACGACATGTTCATCAGTGTTATACAAGATTTTATTAAATATATTTGTAAACAAGATATAAAAACACCCATTCATTGAAAAATAAAAATTTAATTTCTAAGTAAGTAGGTCTATTACGCCTTACAATACAAACATGTTGAAACCTTCATGCATATTCAAATACAAATATGCTAAGTTACTATAATACGTATATGTTAATGTTATCATAGAAAAATATAATAATCCAACCACGTTGATTGTTAGCATGTTCTAATACAGAAATAGTAATATATTGTAAAATAAACATGTGAATTTACTATACTAGAAGCAAGCTTAAATGGTGTAACAGAATCTGTTATAACTTAAACATTTTGAGATGATGCTATTCAAAGATGTTGACATGTTCTAATACAAACTTGTGCGTATCTTAAATAAGAAACAATACGAATATGATATTATGATACATTTACACATGTTATAAAACATATATTTTTAAAATTAAACATGTCATCATACATACACTTTTAAAGTAAACATGTAATAATACATTCGTTCTTTTGAGTAAACATGTTTCAATTGATACGTTTTTTAAGAAAACAAGTAAAGCTACACAAATTTTTTGAAGAAAACATGTAAAGCATCATGTTTGTCGTAAAAAAAAAATTATAGTTCATACATATTTTGAAGAATACATGTTAACGAAAACTTAGTATAATTAAAACGCTTCGTAGATGACAAATGTTTGCATTTAGACACTTTTTTAAACAATCATGTCGTACTCCAGATGCGTATTAAACCATGTACTGTAATGTTAAAGTATTAAAAATCAAAGATGTCGACATGTTGACATCAAGAAAACATGTCAGCATATTGTAATCCCAACACATTGACAATACGAACATTTCGCAAAACAATTCGATAAATACAAAGTATAAAATCTACTCAGATTACAACATGTTTCTCACCATTGAAAACAGACGTTCCATAACCCACCGTCTTAAATATACTTTCAAAGATCCTCTCTCGAAAATCATCGATCGAAAACATGGACAAATTCGTTCCATAAAGAAAAATAAAAAAATCATGATAACCTCGTCAAATAGTTGATCCGCTAATTTCGGCAATGAATCCACATTTGACCGTCCCACATTGTTCGCCAAAAGTTTTGATGTTTCACCGACACGAGCGCCGAAATTACGTTGTTTAAATAGAACACCCCGGGGTCGAGCATTGTCCACAGCGTTCCATTATCTCGATTATGGGCATCGATTCCGGACAAGTTCGAGAAATGACGCTATTATTAGCATTTATAGTGCAAACTTGCCAGGCCATTAAATCTCCGGTTCTGGCAATTCTTTCCAACCGGGTAGGTACGACTTGTACCGTTTTCTTCTTTTCTCGTATACCTATCTTACCGCGTTATGTCACACTGGGGGGACGACACACTCGAGTAATTTATTGTATACATTTCTCGGATCACCTTACTACGTTTTTTACTTCTTTTAAATGCGATACAACATTTGTAACGTTGTTTAAATGAAGAAATCATTCTTAGTATTTTGGTTGTAATTTTAATTGTTAGTCAGTTGTATTTGTAACCTAATTTTTGATGTAACTAATTTTATAATATGCATAGCGCAAAGAAAATGACTTAATAAGCCAATAAATGTACAAAGTAAATTATAACTAATACTTAACTAACTAACCCATATGATTATACAATGAAAATGTAATAAATTATTTTCATTAAATATACAGTATAAAATGTAAACAATTAACGAAATAATCTAAAGTACATTTTAATTTAATGGCTCATAAATTATTAAATATAATACATAACCCACTAAATTTAAAGATTATATACAAAAAGGTATCATATATTATATTAATATTAGTTAAAACTCTATTATAAATTAGTATTCAAATAATACGAAGAAAAGAACAATTATTATTTGAAGGAAAGTTTTTCCCAATTACCTTATTATAATTAAAAGAGAAATGTTTCCCAATTTTTCAACTATATATTAAATGAAAATAGTACCCAAATAACCCACTTATAAATAAGAACATTATAACTCAATTGTCTAATTATAATTGTAAGAAAATACTAACCTAATTACCCATCAATTGTAATTAATAGGGAATTATTACAAATTTTAATATACAAAAAATACGACAAAATGCCATTTGTTATTAAAAAAATTATGTAAGAACAATTGTGATTAAGATCAAATTATAATCCAATAGCCTAATTGTACTTGAGAAAGTGACTCGATTACCTAATATAATTGAAACTAATATATTATCTAATTACCCAATTACAAAAAGAAGAAAATGATCACAGAATTATTATACGAATAGCCCACAAACATAAACTAATTATTAGTAAAAAGAAATTATTTGCCAATTATCTAATTATATTTTAAACCCAATATTCCGCAGTTACCCAATTATAATTGAAAAAAGATTATATAACGCAATTACCCAAAAATGATTGAGAAAATTATAACATAATTACCCAATTATAAATGAAAAAAAAACAATTATGACCCAATAATCTGTAATTCCAATAAATTGTATCATTAGATAACCCAATTGATATTGTACTAAAATTCAACTATAAATATATGTATTGCATACCAATCATCCAGAAGAGCGTTGTAAAAAATTTGCCTTAACTAAAATTACCCTCTCATCTTAGAGAAAAAATGGGCATTTAAAAAAGTTTCCAAACAAAATTGAGGAACAACGAAAAAAAATGAACAAAAAATCATAGCAATAATAAAAGACAGTAAACTTCTAGCAAATTGGCTATTCGACATCTCTCATTTAATATCGAGGTAGCAAGTTTATACACACCCCGAGAGCGCCATTTACCCGCGGCTATGCATTTATGCAAAAGAAAAAAAATTCATTTTTTTGCATAACGAGTGTCCGCGAGGTTCTTCGCCCCCCCCCCTTCCCGCCCGTTTTAGAAATACGAAGAAAAAGGTATAAGGGAGGATGCACATCTTATAATTTAAAAATAATGAACTTGGAATTTCCCAACGAGAGTGTATAGTATAGTGGTATCGCGGAGACTCTCTGAGTGTGTACGTGTATGTGTGTTTTCGGGTTGCCGCGACGCGAGAGAAAATTACGCGCAGCAGTGAAGACGAGTGACGAGTCTCCCGGGAAATTTCCCAAGTTTACTTAATGGAATTATAAAGAGCTCGAGACGCACATATATACGAAAGGGGTGCAACCTCCATTTTGTAAATTTGACAAAAATTCCATTTAAAATTTTAATTTCCGGCCTAACAAAATCCGAATGACCGTAAAGAAGAGAAAGGTGGATGAGGATCGCTGTTTTGGGACCTATATATATATAGCCGTGTTACTTTTAATGAATATGTGAGTGACGATCTGTGTGCGGGGTTTCACGGGTTTAATGAAATGGTATATAAGTGTGAATTATCGCGCAAGTATATGAAGAACTTTTTAAAGTCGGATGTATTTAATACATTTTTTAGGGGTTCGGTAAACGTATGCCCTAACATCTGGAGTGTAAAAAAAGTGAAGTTTGAATTCTGTATGTAAAGCCTCAGAGTGAGGGTTGAAAGGTGCAACAATAAGAATTTTTTCTACGATAGTATTGAAGTTTCTACTGTTTTAAATAAACTCAAAGTACTTTAAAAATACGATTTCCAATACGTCTAAAATACTCATATAACAGTACTTTAATAATAAATTTAGATGTACTTTAAAATACACTTTAAATACTTTTAAAATACATTTAGAAGTACTTAAAAATAATCTAGGAAGTACTCCGAAGTACTACAAAATTACACTTTGAAGTAATCATAACATTAGGGATGGAAATTCTAACGTTATACTTGATACTTCACATGCTTGTAGGAGAGATCTTTCTAATTTCATTTCTTTTTCACAAGCTAATTTTTCCTACTGTATGCTTCAAAAGTTCTACTTATGTGTAGAATATCGATGTTTCCGATTTTAAGAATAAATCTTGCGTATAGCACACTTTATACGTGGAATATGAAAATAATGAGCTTTATACTTTAAAAATAGAATTATTAGCCTTTTGCTTCAAATATAGAGATTGTAAGCTGTAGGTATATCTTCAATTCTATTCAATTGTAAACTACTACCTTTATATTCTTAAAGGTGTTGTCGTCAAACTTCACTATTCATTTGATAACATTAAACTTCACTATAATCAATAGCGTTAAAATGAAGCTTCATCATTCTTTAAAGTCTAATCGTGGAACTTCACTATACTTTAAATGATTAAAATTAAACATCACTAATATTAATAGGGTTAAGGAAATACGTCATTAAACGCCACATGTCAAGTAACACGAAACTTCAATTCTTACAAAGTATACACATTGAATTTCACTATATTTACAAGGGATAATTTCAAACATTACTACTATTAAAAGGTATTACCATTTAATTTAATTACTCTTAAAAGTGATAACAACAAATTTTACTGTACCTATAAATATGTTACTGATGTACTTCATCATTATTAAAGGAATCAATTCACTCACGCTAAGTATACACTTCAATTTTCACCCTTCTACTAAAATCAATAATCCTCAAATTTTCTAATTGTTACATCTTACGCATTAAATAATTACTTCTCTTTTCAACATTACTCCCACTAAATTCCCTAAAAACGTAAATATATAAATCGTCAAGGTTGTACAAGCAATTTTTTTTCACGGTAGACGGAACGACTCGTCACCCGCTATCAAGAGCATTCGGATAAAGCTAACGGGAACGACAGGAGGGGATTTTCGTGAAAGACAGGATCAAATAGGGTATATAACCTATTTCTCTATCTTTTTTTCTTCTCCCTTCGTGAGATGATTAACCTCGTCTCTCTCTCTCTCTCTCTCTCTCTATCTCTCAAAACGGATGTGCCTTATAAACGCCCACTCCGCCGGACGACGACGACCGATAGTAGATTTGCAGAAAGCAATATTAATAGAACCAGGGTAGGAGGAGGCGGAAGGGATAATCTTTTCATTCACAAAAACTCTTCGCAGTCAAGTGGTATAACCCTGTTTTTAATCACAAACACTTGATCTCTTACAAACATCATCTTTTATTTCGTCTGCGTATATATCTCTCTCTTTCAATCCGGTGAATCACGGTTTATTTATTACTTGAACTGATTATTGTTAACTAATTCTTATTTATTATTAATCAATTTTATTTTATTATATTCATTAGTGATTAATTCATTAATTATAATACCTTATGACTAAAATAGTACTAAAAATTAATTTATAAATTAGTAAATAATAATGAAAATAAAAAATTATTAAAAAAAAAAAATTAATAATAATAACAGTAGTTATTAAATTATTAAATTTTACTACTGTACCAAATACTTATCACTTACTATTAATTAATTAATCACTACAGTTTATTATTATTAATTTTTGATTAATTTTCTTATTTATTAATGTATTATTTATTTTTAATTATCGTTTCGATAATCATTGTTGTTTTTCAATAAATTTTCGAGAGGTCAGTGATATTTATTTTTTATGAAAATGAATAAACGTAAAAATAAGGGGTAACAAGGTGCTCGAGACTTTATTGGGCTTTAAAAAACAAAATGACTACAACTAAAATTGTTTATTAAGCGATGTCGTGGACCGATAAAATTGTAATAAACATTAGAGGTTAGGTTTACTCGAATACCCGTATAATAATACGAGCTTTTTTTCTTTTCATTTTCCATCGGGATTTATGTAATTAACAACCGGAAAATTTTCATACCCATACTAGTTCGTTGTGAGTTAAGTTTCAACGAGTGAAGTTCCTTTCTTTATTTTTGCGGTACGCGAATAGTGGAAAAAGAGACAAAAAATAATACGAAGGTGGAGGAAGTCGAGGTTATAGGAGGTTGCGTTCGATATTGGAAAGCTTGCGGACACCCTCTTGTCTCTCGAGTAATTTTTTATCGCTCCGACTAACACGTAGGAAACGCGTGACTAGGCGACTATGAGCTTATAGATAGACCGGTGTGGATCTTTAATTTTTTATATCAAACGGTTTCATTAATTATTTTTCTTCGGTTATTCGACGATAATACGGTGTTATAGGAGGGATATTGTTTTTTTTTGGGGAGGGGGTGTATTTAATTATTTTCTTTTTAGTTTATTTGACGATTTTGAATTGAGGATTAATGAATTTTTAGAGTCGAACGGTTCGGTAATTCTTCGATTATTATAGGAAAAAATGAACTTACGTTTACTGGTTAGTTACTGTATATTTTAATAATTTCAGACCGAATGTACATATTTTAATGTATACAATATATAGATGAAAATTTTAAATTAAAAAATTTACAACGTATATTTTTAAAATTATAGTAAAAAAACAAATTTAAGTTACTATTTTTAAATTAATAAGATTGTATTGAACCAATTTTATATTTAAACAAAATCATGGTGATAAATTATAAATAAATAATGGCTAATTTCTGGCCAAAAACACTTCATTTATTTTAATGAAGATTTTGATTATTTCGAAAATTACCAGTTTAGGACTCTTATTCGTTATTTGCCCCCCAAAATAACGATGTTTTTTTTTCGACAATTCGATGAAAAATTACATAAAATATAATAATCAATATTTGTTTTTTTGGAGAAATGTGAGAAGTAAGCCAATAACCCAATAATTTAAAATCATATTTTACTCCCCCCATTTATAAAACATTTTTTAGTCGAGAAATCATTAAATGGTTCATTAGATTTTAGAAATAATTATCCCTGAACTAAACAACGAAGTCTAGAAAAACTTTTTACAAAAATTACTGTGTCAGTATGGCAAACCTGTAAAAAGTTAACCTAGACAATTCCGTATGATCTAAATCTTCATATTTTCATAATTTTTATTTATTAAAATAATACGTTCGTAAAACCATATAAGATTCTTTAATTTACCGTAATTATCATTTCATGATAATTTAATTTTGTTAATAATTTAAAATATCCAAATAATAGTAATAATTAATAATAACTAGCGTACTATTAATCTCTCTATCTATTTTAACGCAAGCTCTAACGCGTGTCGTCTCGTAATTAAAAAAGCAAAATTATCTGAATTTATAATTAATTTGCTTAAAGATTGAGGTTACGTATAACAACACGTTATCTATTACTTTAAGTTTATTCACCCGTAATCGCAAGTTCAACACGCGGACCCTACAATTTTTACAACACAAATATCCTCTCCTGCGTGTAAAAAAAAAAATAAATTCAACAGCATGCTTTAATATTTTAAGTATAAAAAAAATAATCGATTCCTCGTTCAAGCCAAAAAAAAAATAACGCAATAAATAAACTTAAATGATAAAGAATAATTAAAACGAATTTTCGAACGCAGTTGCGGTATATAAAATAACATGTTTAACGTTCGAAGACATTTCGTTCGAGCTAAGTACGCTCTGCGTGTCGCGTTTATACGACGTACGCGTTAAAACCGGACTCACGCGTACCATATTGGCGGGTCGTTTCGTAACACGTACTTTATTCCTTTTTTTTTATATATAAAAGGATTGCCACGACACCACATATAGTTTATACCGTTATGGAGCGAAATAAAAAATTTGATTGGAAAACTGAAGAGCTTTCGCGACCCAATTAACTGCGTAAATTCAAAATAACATATAGTTGTTGCGTGTATTTTATGGTCTAGATTTCGAGATTATCGAAGATGTGTGATGGATATTTTTTGAAGGGTGTGCGATATAATTTAGTGCGAATTGAAGTCTTTAGTGTTAAATTTTTTTATTATTATATTTCTTCGAGGTTTCTGTTTTGAATACAATGGATGATAGATGCGTACAATTGAATTTTTTTTTTTTTTTGGACCAGCAATCGAACCCGAGATTTATGTTTTAATGTAATTTTGAATAGTTTAAAAAAAAAGAAAAAGTACGTCATATGGAAGATGTGTATTTATGAACAAAAATATTGTAGTATATACATTATACTATAAAATCGTTTTTAGTTTTTGAAGTCAGTCTTTCATATATAATGTATATGTTTTAGCAACCTATATATTTCTGGTAAATAAATAAATAAAAAAATAAATACAATTTTATGGAATGGCAATGACCGAGAATCGAACTCGTAACCTGAAAGTTATAAATGCAATTTTTCATGTATTATTTAATATTTTATATATTGTTTAACGCCGACTTCATTTCGAAGATGATGAACTGCACGCGAGATGCCTTTGTAAGCAGAGAATATGTTAAAGATAAAATTTTATGAATTAGTAGATACCAGGAATCGAACCCGAGCCCTTCGAATTATTAGTGAATATTTTCGTGAATAGGTTATTATTTATTATTTCTGTTACTTAACTCCGCTTTTTTGTGAAGATAGTTCTTGACAGAGGTATCGTTATATATTTTTGTCGTGTTTTTTTAAACCCGTGTGTTCAAATCCCGTTGTTCACCTTAATAATTTTCAGAGACCAGGGATCGAACTCGAGATCTTCGAGTTATCAATGAACTTTGACACGGCAATGTATTTTTTCAATTATTAAACAAAATTCTTTATTTTGTAAAATTCTATGAATTGGTATACATTAGGAATTGAACCCGAGGCCATCGATTTACTAGTACAATTGTTCATGACTGTATTTTAATATTTTCTACATTATTTAATGTCAATCTTATTCGAAATAATACGAAACATGTTTATAAAGTAAACGCTACAAATTTACATAGACCAGGAATCAAACTCAAAATCTATTACTTTATATAACTCAATGTAGTTCTTAAAGCATCAAAGTCCAGCTATGTCTTTATAAATAAAACATTTGTTAAAAATTAATTTCTATGAATTGTTAGAGTTAAGGAATCGATCTCCGAATTACGAGTAAAAATGTTAATTGATTTACTTTTTGTAAGAAAAATCCATGTACAAAATAGAAATTTTATTAATCGTCTGAGAATAGGATTTGAACCTAGTTGTTTTAACATTAACTAGAAATTTCTGTTACTGACATTACGAATAGATTCAAAGGAAAAAATAAAATATTTTTCGTAAAGGTGCACAACAAAAAAACTTATTTGAACCCTTGAGGAATATAGTTTAATAGATAACAACTTCATTGGCAGTAAGAGGAAATTCGTTTTTCCACCTCGAGAGAGCGAAAGTTCGACTCGTCGTCGTGTGTATAACCACGAGAGAGTCTCTCGTTTCGAAAATTCAATTTAACGTGTCTACAAAAAAAAATTATATCTAACGGCATAAACTGCATTTTGATTCGTCGACGTCTGCATTGAAATGGGGAAAGAGAGAGGGAGAAGCTTATTGATTTTATGTGCATCATCATGCGACACAATTTTTTTCTTTTCCTACGTGTCCACGTGGAGACTCCTAGTGTAGCATTTCCTTGGTTATTTATAGGTTATGTCTTCTTCGAATTTCATGAGATGCGGCAAAAGATGCAAACTCGGATGCTGTGGAGTATTTTTTTCTATTTTCCAAGTCCTTCCTTGAGAGGAAATTTATTATATTTCTATGCGGTGGATTTCCGTGTTATTATTTAAAGGCCGTTCGACTGGAATATCAAATGTGAAGGTGTAACATATACGGTAATGTTTTGAAATGTTCAAAATTACACGTATTATTCTTTCTTTTTTTAAGAAAAATGGAATTTTTCTTTTAATAGGAAAGGTATGATAATTTAAATACGTGTCGAACGAAAAATAATACAGCGTGTTTTTTGGTTAGTTTTTTTTTATCTTTACCTCTCAAAATTGGAACAATTGGATCCAAATATCTATAAACTTCGAATATACTATAACAGAGTGTAAAATTTGTTTTTCTTACTATTCGTAATTAAAAACATTAAAATTTGTAATTTTAAGGTTAAAAAACCAAATTTTATAATTAATAAGTACAATTTTTGATTTTTATCTTTATGATTTTAGAGAAGAATTTTTAAATTTCGTACTTAAGAAAAATACTTTCAAACTTCGTATTTAACCCATAGGTAAATTGTCTAATATTTTACATAAATTACAAACTTCACATTTCTAAACTAAAGAAATATTTTAATTTTAACAATATTTTAATTTAAAATTGGATTTTCTAAATTTATAATTAATAGTATATGTTCCAGTTCATATTTCAATTTTAAAAATATCGAATATGATATTATACACAAATTAAATTTACTGAGATTTATATATCTAGAACTGTAGAGATTCACATTTCAATAGTGAAACCGATTTATGAAGTAAACTTAAAATATAGAAATATTAAGCTTTTTTTAAACATAAAAATATTAAACTTTATATTTTATGGAACCATCAAACGTCATCTTCTAAGATATAGAATAATGGATCTTTATATATAGTTCTTAAATAGAATTATAGAGTTTTATACTTCAAAATGTAACCATTCAACTTTACATTTAAAAAATTGAGCTTTCGAGCTTTATACTTCAAACATGGAACCACTAAGCTTCACACTTCCAAAAATAGAGCTTCTGAGATTTATAATTAAATCTAAGTATTATTAAACATGAATCCATAGTGCTTCGTACTTCTAAAATATAGAATTATCGAGTTCCATAATACCGAAATAGAGTTATTGAACTTTAAACTTCAATCATGTAACTATTGAACTTCATACTTATAAAATACAAAATTGTAGAGCTTTAGAGTGGTAACATAGAATTATAAATTTTCATACTTCTATCATAGGAACATTGAGCTTCATACTACAACCATATAATTATACTTCATACTTCCACCGTTCAATTATTGAATATCGTAACTCCAAGATATAGTTACTAAACTTCATACTTTCAGGCTAAAATTATTTAACTTCATACAGCCAGCATGAGATTATTAACCCCCCTGCGTACGCGTAATATACAAATCACGTATATTTTGGACGAGATATCTCGGGATACTGCGCCAGGGGGTTAAGTTTCGTAATTCAAAGGTAAACTTATCAAAAGTATACTTCATACATCAATTGTAGAAATTTCTATATATTTATACTAGAATAACAATCGAAGTTAATGTTTTTATAAACAATAATAACTGTAAAAATATTAATAATTACCCTGTTATTCTGAAACGTAGGATTAATATTTCTTTTTCTCTCTTTCACCCCAAAGGCGTAAAAAGGAGATACGAAATTTAAAACACGTGCCGCGCAAAACAACTTTCGAACCTATTAATATAACCTTTAACCTCGAGCATTTACTCTACAAAAAAGATTCATGAATTCTAAATTATTTTCAATAATTTAACATTAAATAAATATCGATTAACAATTGTACTTCGTTCATGCACAGGGTGTCTCAAAACACCCGTACACCCCTTTTAAAATCTAGTTGATTTATTAAAATGAAAAATTCTCGAAGTGTCCTAGGAAATAGACCCTGCCCGATCTACTGGATATATTTTAAACTTTAGGTTAAACTGACCGGAAGTCCATTTTTTCAAATAAAATGGTGTTACGCACGTAACATCGATGCGCGGATCGGCACATGTGTGAGAATGGTGTAGGATGACCGAAACACAAAATATCAAGACGAATGCAACTAGAACAAGAAATCTCTTATCACCTTCTACATATGCAACAATGGTATCATTTGTTTTTTATTTTGATTATTAGCTAAAAAACAAAAAAATTTTCCAAGCCAACATTTTTAATTTCAAAATGGTTTCCGAAATCTAACTAAATTATTGCGGACCGTGGTCGAATAGGTATTTGTCTCGCACCTGACTTCACCCCTTCACCTTTGCCGCGTTCAGATACACGTACGCTTTCTTTCAGTAAGATTTCGGAAACCTTTTTGAAATTAAAAATTTTTCAAATAAAAATTTTTTGTTTTTTAGTTAAGAATCAAAATCTATAAAAAAAATAATACCACATCATTTGAAAAAATGGACTTTCGTTGCAAAACCGGAAGTTTAAAATATCTCCAGTCGATCGGGCAGGGTTCTTTTCCTATTAGGATAATTTCGAATTTTTCGTTTTACTCAATTAGCTAGATTTTAAAAGGGATGTACGGGTGATGTTTGGGACACCCCGTATGTATATAAATCGACAACGAACTAGATTATAAGAAAATCAAACAATCAAATTATATATATATTTCGAGTGTCTATGATTCAATCAATACAAATTCACTTTGTCAATTCAACATAAAAGAATAATACATTATTAATTTGCGAATTATACGTTCGATCATAATTTATATATATAAATACTATTCCTCTCTTTTTTTTCTGGGCCTGACTCCACAATCGATCTATATTACACTACGACGAAAATCTCATCAACGTGTCACATTGTTTTTAATCATCGTAAAAAAAAGAAGCAGAAACTAACCTATAAATTCTAGGCGTATATATCTCACACACATGAATGAATGGAACTTGTGCATATATATCTCTCTGGAAGACCTTGAAAAGTGTGAACCTCGACTCCTTCAGTCAGCCAGACAGGCGCTAGCTCACTTTATATATATATATACATATGGATTCATTAAAGCGGTCTTCGCGTGTCTGTACAAGTATAAACTCGCGCGCCTATGAATAGCAGTGCGCTGACCGGCACACACATACACACACACCGAGTTACGTGCTCTTTCGCTTGAGGAACAATGAGGAATATGAAAAAGGAATACACGTATCATCAGGGTCTAGGTCATATTTTCTTTATAGAATATACGTATGTATATTTTATAATTCGACGTCATTGTAAATTTGTTCGTTTAACGTTATACGTGTTACGAATTTTCAATTCTCTCTTTTTCGATGATTAATTCCGTTTCAATACGATGCGGATGTTTTTTTTTTTTAATTGATTTTATAATAACGTTATTGTACAATTATGTAGTGGTATTTTTCTTAATTTTATAGAATTTTGCATACGCGATTTGAATTTAGTTTGTTTTTTTTTTGAATTGGTGATGTAATGGGACTTTGTAAAATTGTGACAAAAATTTTGATTATTTCATAAATTTAATTTTGGAAAATTCGATTTTGCAAGTAACGTGTAAATAATAAATAGAAGAAAGGAATATGACCGATCTGTAAAACGGAAATAGTGCAAAATCACTTTCTTAATAGTGCAAATACAGGCACTTTTTTTAAAAGTGAATATATTCTTTTTTGGATGTCCGCTTTTGTCAAACATCTGCTTTTTGAAAAAGTGTATATTTCCATTGGAAAAAAGTAACAATTCTCTTTTAAAAAGTACGTATAAACTTTTTCCGCAAGTTAAAAATCACACTTTTTCGCAGTGACCAGATTTTCGCTGTATTATTTATTTAGATATTTGAAATTTAGAGAGCGAGTATAATGTTCCAAATTCCTACTTTCTTAAAATATAAAAATTTTAATATAACCATTCAGAAGTAGAGGAAGAAGGTGATTTTTACTATTGTAAAGTATTAAATACAAATTTTCCACATCAGTTGAAAATCTGAGTTCAGTTAGTAATAAAAAATTTAGAAAAAAATGTAAAACAATGGAAATTTCTACGTATTTAAATATCTGTATTCTTTAAAAGAAAAATAAACGAAAAATTCTGAAACTACTGTGAGAAAACAAAAATTTAAAAAAATATGAAATTATGTAATTGCACGTTAGAAAAGTAAAAAAAAAAGCAGCGATACTTCAATATTTACACTTTATAGGTTATACCCGCATACACACATATATTAAATACACTAAATACATTTTCGAGTTAATTATCTTTCGATGTGTATTTTCCCCACGGGTAATTGTTGTTAGGATCTATAATAGTGTCGTAAGTATATATGTAGTCAAATAAGTTTTGAGAGGTACTTAAGGAGTATTATCCCATTTACCTTCTATCCGTATAACTGTAGCTTATCTTTATACGTTGTTGGCTCCCTCTCTCTCTCTCTCTCTCTCTCTCGCAGTGAGAGTTGCTACAATTCAACTCGTACGGTATCCTGTGTACAGTTGATATTAATATACCCCCAACGTGTATATATGTATATACATACATGCAGATGATGAACAGTCATTGAAACACCAAGTTATTAAATATTATTAGTTAACAAGAAATTACCCAACTAGTTTCCTTATCGAGAGGTTATTCGCTCTCTGAAATCATTTTACTTAGTGTGAAATGAAGTTTGCAATCGCAACAAATATTTCATGGGAATTGAAAAAACAGTGGGACAGTTTTTAAGAAATTTTTTTTTTACATTTAGGAGGGAGATTGGATAATAGTTACGTGAAATCGTTACTAAATACCAGCTGGTTTAATGGATATTCATTTGAATTTTGAAATTGTATGAAATTATTATTATAAATTTTTATATCATATGACATTAAAAACATTTTGGATCATGTAACATTTCAAACCAATTTGGAAATTAATTGACTGATGAAATCAATTTATATAAATCGTTTGACATTTGAAATTAAGTTTGAAATCATTTTCAATTTCATAATCATTTAAAACATTTGGCGTGTATAATAATTTTAGAGAAGAGTCATATAAAATTTGAAATTAATTATGAAATCTTTTGAAATATGAAAACATTGTGAAATCTTTTGAATTTTGAAATCAATTATGAAATCTTATGAAATTTGAAATCAATTATGATATATTTTGCAATTGGAAATCACTTGTGATATCTTTTGAAATTTGAAATCAATTCTGATATCTTTGGACATTTGATCATATTGGAAATCAATCATTTAAAATATTAAAACTGAAAGTATAAATATGATTATCACGCTAATGTTGAAATCAAATTTGTTAACATTTGTAGTTTCATATCTGTTTAGTTACTATTTTAAATAAAATAAATTTTTTAACCAGTTCAATTTGGTTATCAAATTATTAAACAAATAAAATTAATTTTTAAGTCAAAGAACTCTAAAAACAATTTTTAAATGAATTATTTGAAAATGCAAATAAATTTTAAAACCATATATTCCGAGAACTCGCATGACAATATTAATTGAATCAGTCAAAAATTTTATTAATTTTGAAATTAGTTATATAATTATCTGAAATTTTAAATCGATTTTAAATTTGTCGGCTTTTTAAATGAATGAATTTTTAATTAATTTTAAAATTATTTAAAATTGAATGTAATTATAAAATTATAAATTTGATATCATTTTTAAATTACTGATTTACAATAAGTTTGAAATTTATTAGTCGTTGAAATTAATTAAAAAATCAATCATGAATTGTAAAATGTATTTTGAGATCAATGTTGAAACCAATAAATTGATCGTATTTAAAATCATTTGAAAATTCAATTCAGTATTAAAATAAATTGTAATTTAAAATCAAATTTGGAATCTTTTTAAACATAAAATCATTTATGTAATCATTTGAATTTAAAAATCAATTATGAATTCATTTTAAATATAAAATCGTGTTGAAACTTATTTTTAATAAATTTTTGATTGCCAATTATTATTTCAGTAACGCACGACAAGAAATCACATACCAAAAAACATGTACTTCACACGTCGCATCCTCTAACTAAGACTAAAAATATCCCCGTCAAAAATCCAGATTGAGCGATTAGAAGGAATCGCATTGTTTTTCTAGGTTTCGCGACGAAGAAAAGACAAAAAAAAAGTAGAAAGAAATCAAAGTGAACCGCGTAATGTGAAGTTCCTCGAAAAGAGGTGTGCGCACAATATCCGAATAGCTATTTCTTCGAGGCCAGTGCGCTAATAATTCCTTACGATCCCGACAATTGATTCGTTTACAAAGATCGCACGTTCGAATCGCATCCCTGATGATTGCGCGTACCGCGTGCAAATATGCGCGCCTTCTTCTTCTTCTTCTTCTTCTTTACCGACTTATATTCCTCTCTATCCGAGATCGAACGTGTCACGTGCGACAAATCAATAAAAAATACAGGCGCCGACAATTCGATAAAACGCCTGGCTACGTGAAACTTTGTCGTACGGCGTTCAGAGAAAATATTATCGTCTGATCCAAGTAGTGTGGAATAAGAATTTTCATAAATTTTTCGTCGGTTCGTTTTTGTTTTTTCCTTTCTAGAGAAAAAAATTTGTATTTTTCGTTTGAGTTTTAGATTTTTTAAATGTCGAAACATTAGAATATTATCTTTTTATTTAAATAATATCTTAAATAATAATTATTATCTTTATTTAATAGTATCTGTGGCTAGTTTAATATTAACCTATAGTATACATTTCGAAAGTATAAATTTTTAGATTTTTTGTGCCTTATAAAAGTATAAAAATTCCACTTTTAATGTATTGAATAATGGATCAAAATTTTATAATTTAATAATGTAGGAACTTGGGACATTATATTTTTCAAAAACAGGAATTCATTTTTTTGATGTCTGTACAGATAAAATATCAAAATTCAAACTTTTCAAAGGTAGATTTTTCTATTATGCTACTTTTCCAGCATAAGAACGAATTTTTTTGTTTTTTAACAAGAAAAAACTTGGAACTCTGTACTTTTTAATAGTAAAAATTGCTTTATTAACGTTTGTTACATTAGAGAAATGAATTGATATATTTTCAAAAATTAGAAATTTCCGTTTTTCTAATCTGTACGAATTGCTATATGTTTGGAACACAGGAACTTGGAACTGTGTACTTTTCAATAGCAAAAATCCCTTCATTAACGTTTGTACATTAACGAAACGAATTGTTATATTCTTAAAAATTAGAAATGTCGTTTTCTCCACTATTCTAACATAGGAACGAATTTTAATGTTTCTAAAATTGAGGAACATTTCACTTCTGTAAAGCAATGATTAGTATGTTCTTCACTATGTAAAAGTGTAACTTTGAAATTTTCTCCTTACATAAGTAGATACCTTTGTTTCTTAATAACGAAACTTAACACCTCATAATTTATTAAAAAATGTAAAATTTTATTGATAGCGTCTAACATTAAAACCCAATAAAACCATCAGCAGGTCAGCATCAATAAAAGCAATGAAATAAGACGATAAAATGAAAAAAAAATGTTCTTCCATTTCTATAATCAAAATGAACGTGAAATATGTGATAAAGGCTCCGTTTCACCAGCTCGACAAAAGCTGTCACTTTAAATAATAAGATCGCGGCAAATGTATATTACAATAAAGAGGGTGAAGGGGGGGGGGGGGTACACACATAGGATCGACGTTAAACGAAAGAGTGCAGCGACGATGGAACGTCGTCGAAGAGACTTTTGAGATGTAAAGTTTCCTCAAGGAATTAACCGAGTTTACTTTAACTCGCGGAAGGATTCAATCAGGTCCCTTAAACAAGTACTTTTCCTCTGTAATTCTTTCACTTTATATTCGAGTCTAAAGGGGGGGGGGAAACCACTCCTCCAAGTGCCAAAGGTGTATAACGCGACGAGTGTATACATAACGAAATTTTCGCGAAGTCAAGCGCCCGCGGGTTGTATAACCCAATAATCCGAGTGCCTAATTAGGAAACGAAGTTCATTCAAGTTTCCCCATAGAAATTATTATGCTAATGGACCGTGGTTAAACACGACCCGTCACGTTTTACTGTGGCACCTGTATATACCTAGGTATATACTTTTCCTTCACCCGAAAATCGAGTTCGGCTTATTAAAGCCGCTTTACGCGAGATAATCGTACACGCTGCGCACGTACAACACTCCATACATATATATATGTGTGTACGTATGTGTATGTGTACATACACACATTCGACACTTCCAAGAGAGAAGTTGACGCGAATCGAGATGAAATTATTTGGTTCAATTCGAACGGGTATACGACGAATTATCAGGTAATGTTAATCTGTTGGGTGTTTTACGTGTTGACAGTTCTTCTTTGGGAATTGATGAGCTAAACGATTTAGAGGTTGACTTTTTGATGGATCATCCGTTGACTGTCATTTTTTGTAAGTTTATAATCGAATCATTGTCCGAATTGATCTTTCGTGTACTTATCAGTTAACTATCATTATTTGTGTTTGTATCCTTTTGGGGTTTATCTTAATTTTATAAAGGAAACAACCCAATATACCGTGTTGTTAATACGAGATTTATTTATAAAGGTGTAAAGGTTGTACAAAAATGTTCGTTGAAAATATAAGTAATTATTAAGGATATACAGCGAGAAAGTTATAATATATACAAGTAAAATACTAAGTGACGCGAGTAAAATCTCTCAGCGGCTTGTCCGTACTGTTGCCAAACTGAGACTGTCCTTAATGCCTTTGAAAGAGGAGTAAGCTTCTCTGCCCTTCCACCTCCGCATAGAGAAATATCGGCAAATATTAATTACCGTATTTTCGAATATGCTGGCAAGCATATGATGTTCATGTGACGGTTGTCAGTATATGGAAGGAAGTACAAAGGATGTTTATGACTTGACCTGTGACAAGCCGGTAGCGCCGGCTATAGTACTATTCGGGCTCATTGACGAAAAAACCAGAGATGAAAACCTCTTACTACCTTCGTGAGCATTTGTACTTAACAGCATATTCTTTCCGTTTTCTATCGGTGCAAGGAGCTTAAAGTAAAATTTATTACATAAACGGGTTTTTCCCATAATAAACTGCAAATTATATTCTTGTCGATACAGGCGTTGAAATAAATGAAATTGCCATATATATAAAAATGCTCCAGTACCTAACTATTGCTTTATAACTACATATTTCGGCTGAAGCTAGTAAATATTATTGTGCACGTCTATACAAGTTTAAACATATCGCCCGCCTTGAAAGATTGTCTTTCAACACAGGATACAGAATACAAAGAATATTTGTACTACGCTATAAATAAATGCTAATTACACTAGTATTATTATAATTTTTTCATTACATAGTGACATAAAACAGTAAGCAAGTATATTATATTGTTAAATTATTAATCTTCATTGTCTTGAATGGGTAGAATGCATATCTTTGTAGATGGACGTTGAATTACTCCCTTTGCTGTTTGAATAGATACCACCCTAATGTGGCCATCTTTACCTGGGTGAGTAGCAACGATTCGACCTAACGGCCAGTGCATGGGCGGAGTATTGTCAGTTTTGATTATGACCATTGTACCTTCTTTAATTAGTAGTGGAGTGCCACTGGTCCATTTATGTCTTTTTTGCAGCTGCGGCAGGTATTCTTGCTGCCACCTTTTCCAAAAATGCTGTAACATTTGCTGCAGGTGCTGATATCTATTGAGACGATTCATGTTTATGTTACTGATATCAGATTGTGGCAGAGCTTTAAGCGAGTCTCCAATTAAAAAATGTGCGGGAGTTAAAGGAGTAAGGTCATGCGGATCATTAGATAAAGGAGATAAAGGTCGAGAATTTAAACATGCTTCAATTTGCGTTAACACTGTGTAAAACTCTTCGTACGTTAAACGTGTGTCACCTATCACACGCTTTAAGTGATATTTCGCGGATTTTACTGCACCTTCCCATAAGCCTCCGAAATGCGGTGCGCGAGGTGGAATAAAGTGCCAATTTATTTGTTCTAATGATGCCAGGTTCATTATTTTTTCTTGAAATTCGTGGCCTGTTAATAACTTAGACAGTTCGCTCAAGTCATTTTTTGCTCCAACAAAATTAGTCGCATTGTCAGAGTACATGTTATGAGGCAAGCCGCGACGAGAAATAAAACGTTTAAAACAATTTAAAAAAGCTTCTGTTGTCAAATCTGTTGCTAATTCAATATGAATCGCCTTAGTAACGAAACATATAAAAATACAGATGTAGGCCTTTGTTGAAATTTTTGAGCGAGTTTTTTCTTTAATTAAAAAAGGTCCCGCGTAATCAACTCCGCAATTTAAAAATGCTCTTGTTGGAGTGATTCTCGAAGCAGGTAGATTACCCATTATATTAACGTAATCTACGGGTTTTGTGCGAAAACAAGAAACGCACTTACGAATTACTCCTTTGATTGTATTTTTTCCATTCAATATCCAATAACTTGTTCGAGTGGATGCAAGCACGGCTTGACAACCAGCGTGCAATAATCTTTTATGTTCGTATTGGATTAGCAACAATGTTAATTTATTCTTAGATGATAGCACGATAGGATGCTTGCGATCAAATGAAATATTTGCATTATTTAAGCGACCGCCTACTCTTAATAAGCCGTCAGTATCGAGAAATGGAGCTAACTGAATTAACTTGCTGTTTTTTGCAATGTGCTTGCTCCTTTTTAAGCTCGTGATCTCATTTTCAAAATCCTTAGCTTGAGCTTCCTTTATCAGGAATTTCATGGCGAGATTTAATTCTTCTCTTGTTAGAGGGATTGATGCTGATTTGTTCAACCGTACAGTTGACTCTTTATTCTTGACAGTGGTAATCCTTGCGTTTTTTATAAACTTTAAAGTATAAGCCATTATTCTTACTACACGAGTGAATGAGGAGAATCGTTCTAGATTAATTAAGTTATTGTTTGAATTTTCACTTACATTGCTCGATACATTACTTATTAGTGATGCAAGTACAGCCTTTTTTTGCTCTGGCAATTCGTCTAAACAAATTTCCTTGATTCGTGGCCATTCGTTCAAATTGTGGCATAACCATGGTGGCCCGTACCACCACAGCTTTGAATTGCGGATATCGCTCGCTTCTACGCCGCGAGAGATTAAATCTGCGGGATTAAGTGACGATTCAACGTGATTCCACCGTTGGTTCGTTAATTCTTGAATCTCCGCGATTCGATTAGCAATGAATGTTTTGTATTTATTGCAGGTCGATTTAATCCACGCTAAGGTTACCATGGAGTCAGACCAAAAATACCATTGGTCCATTTGTAGCTTGCATGCTGTTGAGACCTTGTGCGCGAGCTGCGAGAGTAATACTGCACCGAGTAATTCTAGTCGAGGTATAGAGATTGTTTTAAGGGGCGCTACACGTGATTTGGCGCATAATAAATTTGACGTTCTTTCCCCGTTACCGTTTACCGTGCAAACGTATATGCAAGCTCCGTACGCTGCTTCAGATGCATCGCAGAAGCCATGAAATTCGATGGCTTTGTAATTTTTAATGCTAACGTGTCTGCTTATTGCTATTTGATTAATATCATTTAACTGAGAGTATGTTCTTATCCATGCGCTATGTATGTCCTGGGGTAGCGATTCGTCCCAATCAAGTTGTAAAGTCCACAATTTTTGCATTATAATTTTTGCTTGAATTATTGCCGGCCCGAGAAGTCCAAGAGGATCATAAATTTGAGCAATTATCGACAAAATTGTCCTTTTGCTTATTTTGCGCGTATCAGTGAAGTTTACACGATATTTTAATTTATCGGTGAAAGGATCCCAAACTAATCCTAACGTTTTCGGGTCCTTATCGCCTTGAATAGCGATTGACCTAGCGCTTGAGTCGCGTTCACTCTCCAAAATGCGTGGCTCGTTCGATGCCCATTTACGCAATTCCATTCCAGCTGATTTTAAAATCTCATTAATATTGTTTTTCAAGCGAATTCCTTCGTCGATTGAATTGACGCCAGTGAGCATGTCATCGACGTAAAAATCTTGCAACAAGACTTGACTTGCTATTGGATAATTTTCTTGATTTTCAGTAGCAAGTTGAACAAGACATCGGGTTGCCAAAAAAGAAGCTGAGGCTGTCCCGTATGTAACTGTGTTAAGTTCGTACTCTTTAATAGATAAATTGGAGTTCGATCTCCAAAGAATTCGTTGCATTTTTCTTTCGTTCTTCGTTACGTTCACTTGTCTATACATTTTGGCAATGTCTGCTGATATTACGTAAGGATGCTGTCTAAATCTGACTAATATCGAGAAAAGATCATCTTGTACCGTGTGACCAATATGTTGTATATCATTAAGTGATAGTCCAGTGCTTGTTTTTGCCGAACCATCAAATACTACACGTAACTTTGTTGTAGTACTTTCATTTTTTAATACGGCATGATGCGGTAAGTAAAAATGTGGCTGTTTACTTAATTGATTTCTATCTGAAATCTCAGTCATGTGTCCTAAACTTTCGTACTCGTTCATAAAATTTGTGTATTGCTCCTTGAGATCAGCGTTTTTTGCGAGCTTTCGTTCAATAGCTAGCAGCCGTTTATGAGCAATTTCCTTAGATTCGCCAATATTGTTCAAATTATCGTTAAAAGGAATACTAACGATAAATCGTCCACTCGAGTCGCGCCTTATTGTCTTTTTAAAGTGCTGTTCACAAAAATCCTTCTCACCCTTTATTTTTGTTTCGGAGAAGCAATTTTCAACAGCCCAGAATTGCTTTAATTGTTCGTTTAGCTGTTGATTCGTAATTAAGTTACAAGTTTGTCGCGTTTTTGAAGATGGTGCTATCTGTAAAGGACCTGCAACTATCCATCCTAATATGGTTTTCTTAAAGAATGGCTGACCGCGTTGGAGTTTAATCATACCGTTACATTCCAGTTCATAATATAATCCCGCGCCTATGAGCAAATCTATAGGTCGCGATTGATAATATTTCGGATCAGCGAGTTCGATCCCGTTTGGAATATCTATTTTAACTGCGCGCAATTCACTCGTTGGTAAATTATCGCTGATTTCATTAGTTACAAGGCATGAAATGTTTGTTGCAAAATTATTTACGCGTGACTTTAATTTCAATGTAGCATATTCGTTAATGTTTTGCCCTCCACGTTCAATTCCAGTGAGTATAACGGCAGTTTTTTGGCGCGACAATTTTAATAAATTACGAAGTCTAGATGTCATGATATGAACCTGCGAACCAGGATCCAAAAGAGCGCGGCATTCATGTTGATTTCCGTCCTTATCGTATACGTATACTACCGCAGTTGCTAATAATACGTAATCTCCAAATTGATTTCCGTTTAAATGCGCATTGAATGTTTTTTGGACCGATTCTTTACCTTCCTTCGATTCTGAAGGAGCGTTCGATATTGTCGACGTATTAGCCACGGGCCGAGTTTCTTTACACACCGGCGCGGATGACTGCGAGTTTACTTGATCGACGTGTAATAAATTGTTATGCCTTTTTCCACATTTTTTACACGGACCGAATTTACATTGCTTATTTCGATGTTTATCCGATAGACAATTAAAACAGAGATTAAGTTCAATTACCCTTTCAATGCGTTCGGAAGGCGACAACTGTTTGAATGTATCGCAAGCATATATTGCATGCGTACCTTTACACAGAGCGCATGTCCTTGCGGTAACGGTGTACGATTTCGAGCTGCTTGGATTATTGCGCTTCGCGATTGGTTTATTGAATCTTAATTCATTTAGATTTGAACCTTCTATTTGCATTTTTTGCAAATATTTGCAATGATTTTCAAGGAAATCTATCATTTCCTTGAGTTCGGCGTGACCGCCCTTTCCCGATAATGTTCTTTGCCACTCGCTTCTAATCGAGTGATGCAATTTAGAGGTTATAAAGTAAATTATTATACCGTCCCAATGTTCTGTACGCTCTCCTAAGGCTTTCAACGCGCGCAAATGATTATTTGTATTGTCTAATAATTTACGCAATTCTGAGTGCGATTCCTTTCCGATTTTTGATTGTTCGAATAAACCACGAAAGTGATAATGTTTTAATGAGTCGCTATCTTCGTAACGAGAACAAATTGTTGACCAGGCTATAGCATAGTTAGCTTCAGATATACCGAGAGTTTTAATCGACAATGCAGCCTCTCCCGTTAGCGATGAATTTAAATAATGAAATCTTTGAATATCATTGAGATTATTATTTTCGTGTATTAACGATTTAAAAGTATCTCGAAATTTTAACCATTCGCCGTATTCACCATTGAATTTTGGCAGGTCAAGTTTTGGCAAGTTCACGCCAATGCTGGTTGCATTACGCTGCTGCGCGGTGGTGTACTGAGAACTTGAGCTTGAGCTCCTACTGCGCGACGCTCTAACCGCGGGTTTTAAGAGCCCCTTGGCCTTTGAGATCGCGGCATAATATCCCTTTTCGAATTGATCGCGTTCGAGCATTTCTGCGTTCGTTCCGTTTGCATCGTCAATAACCTCAAGTTCAATTGCCGCTTGCACTTCATCGTATTTATTATACAAAGTTACAAATCGATCTAATCGTTCCTTTAAGTCAATTTCATCTATATTTTCATTTAACGAGTTTAAATGATTGGTAAAACGCGTCAAAGTTCCTTTATGAACGGCCCTACTTTTCTTCAATGCTTCCATCTTTATAAACACAGTATATTTGCAAATTGAAGCAGTTTATTAGGAAGGAAGGATAAGCACAAATTATTGGAGACTTACCAATGCAGTTGCATGCGATTGAAGTTGAAAGGTCGCCCACCGTGGTTACAGGTTTTCCAAGTTCGACACTGCACTTTGTCACTTTCGTTCGCTTAATTATATGCAAACGATTTTACGTAATGTTACAGTACACGTAAAGGAAGTTCAGTAAAAGTGCTGAATTCAAAGTTCTAGAACAACACTTATTTATTAATTATTCAAGTTCTGAATTTTGTTAAAACAAACTGATTATTCGCGACACTTGCTTAATTATGTTCACAATAGCAACACACAAAGTTCACTGTTGTTATGATAATGTTGCTATCCACTTGAGCTTCACAGTTCGATGAAAATGTTCACTTTCTCGTTCACAATTGCTGATATATCCGGCTCGAAGGACCAAAATGTTTGTATCCTTTTGGGGTTTATCTTAATTTTATAAAGGAAACAACCCAAGATACCGTGTTGTTAATACGAGATTTATTTATAAAGGTGTAAAGGTTGTACAAAAATGTTCGTTGAAAATATAAGTAATTATTAAGGATATACAGCGAGAAAGTTATAATATATACAAGTAAAATACTAAGTGACGCGAGTAAAATCTCTCAGCGGCTTGTCCGTACTGTTGCCAAACTGAGACTGTCCTTAATGCCTTTGAAAGAGGAGTAAGCTTCTCTGCCCTTCCACCTCCGCATAGAGAAATATCGGCAAATATTAATTACCGTATTTTCGAATATGCTGGCAAGCATATGATGTTCATGTGACGGTTGTCAGTATATGGAAGGAAGTACAAAGGATGTTTATGACTTGACCTGTGACAAGCCGGTAGCGCCGGGCTATAGTACTATTCGGGCTCATTGACGAAAAAACCAGAGATGAAAACCTCTTACTACCTTCGTGAGCATTTGTACTTAACAGCATATTCTTTCCGTTTTCTATCGGTGCAAGGAGCTTAAAGTAAAATTTATTACATAAACGGGTTTTTCCCATAATAAACTGCAAATTATATTCTTGTCGATACAGGCGTTGAAATAAATGAAATTGCCATATATATAAAAATGCTCCAGTACCTAACTATTGCTTTATAACTACATATTTCGGCTGAAGCTAGTAAATATTATTGTGCACGTCTATACAAGTTTAAACAATTTGTTAATATAAAATCAAATCATTTTAGAGATTAATTTTTGATTAATTATTCGTTTATTATCATTGTTTGTAATTTTATAAGCGGAACATTGTGGAAGCTGATTTTTTTGATAAATCCATCCGTTGACTGTTATTGTTTGTTATTTATAAGTGGAACATTGTAGAAGTTGATTCGATGAATTATCTGTGGACCGTCATTGTTTGTATATTTATAATCGAATCATTATGGAGTTGCCTTGAATCAGCTATCTATTGTTATTGATCATGAATTTATAATTTAATATTGCGTACATAATTGAATTGAAATGTATATTTTAGATTTTCGCTAACTCAGGTATTGATGACCATATTTTAGTAATTATTATGCAGGTTGACTTGATAGACGATTTGTCAATAATTGTAATTCGTAAATTTACAATACAATTATTCTAGATGTTGAATTTGCCAATTCAGACGTTGAGGGATATATATTTGATAATTTAACAAATCTTTGTATAGGTTGACTTGATGAATATGCGTTATCTGTCATTTGACTTTTGACGAATCATTCATTGACTGTCATTGTTTGTGAATTCATAATCAAAACATTTAATAATTTAACTTGTGACAAATCATTCATTAACTGAGGATCAACTTTTCATGAGTTATTTTCATGAGCTATCTGCTGATAGTTATGCTTTAGAAATTAATAATTCATTTTAGAGCTCTGGTAGAAAATAAAGCAGTGAAACTGCTGAGCAGACTAGTCACTAGTTAAGATCAACTGGGCAGTGTCGCTGGTTAGGCACTGGAGAAGCACTGCTTAAGAATCGACATGAATCGAAACCAACATATGATTCGTAAACATAACCTACAAAAATTCTCCCGAAATCGATTTTCTGTTCTGGAAGTTTAAGTTAACGTATTGATAGAAACTTACATGTAATCATCCATCTAAACATTTTTTATATATTTTTATTATTTTAAACGATATAAATCTGTAATTATATTATTTTTTTCCCAATTATAAGTTTATGGCTAGTCTTTAGCTAGTGAATGCTTAAAAATCTGACGAAAATAACACGTCGACTAGCCAAAAACTGCTCAACTCACTGGCTAGTTTGTCTTTCACTCGCTATGAACTAGCCAAAAACTACTAAACATTTCTACCAGGGAGGCTGATTTGATGAATTATCCGTTGACTGTCGCTATCTATAATTTTATATTCGAATTATTCCAGAGATGGATTTGCCAATTTATAATTATATTATTTTAGAGATTGTCTGTTTATAAAGTAACAGTTGACAATTGTATTTTTTGCCTATTTATTGCCAAATCAATGTAAAGGTTGACTTTTGCTGAATTATCGTTTGTCAATCGTTTTTCCTAACAGTGAATATGATCAAATATTCATGATATTCTTCGTAAATTTACTATCAAATAATTCTCTAAGTCGACATTTTTAGGAGTTTTCCTTAAATTGATAATTACACCATTTCACGCGTTGACTCGTGACAAAGATACCACTGACAATTGTTAAATGTATTATCAAATCATTCACGCGATTGATTTTTATTTTATAAATTCACTGTCAATTCTACAAAGTAGCTGTCTTACACTGACTAATTCGTATGTATCAATTACAATTCCTCACCTCAAAATGAAATGATAAATTAAACAACTCCAGACAACGGGTAGTTCCGGTTGACGCAACAAATGCACAACGCAACACTGCACATATCAAAAGAATAAAAGTTAACGCCTAATCAACACGGCAAACTAATAAAAACACGTGACGGTCCATACCGGGTGAACATCTCTTCCACATTATTATATAAAGTTCCATAACTTCCTTAAGTTATGCGGGCTGTTACTTTCGTTCATTAACGGGGTGTGCTCGCGCCCCAGCTCGTATTTAATTGTCCGCGGCTCGCAAAGCGTCCAGTATGCATTTTGATTGCGCGAGCTCGCGTCCGGCAGGAATTATTATTTCGAGCATGCGTTTCAGTGACTGAGTATGTGGAACACTTTCGGCGCAATCTCGAATGCCCCGAGCTCACTTGGTAATTCGGAACTTTGTTGTTGTTCTTGTTGTTGCACAAGAGAGGAAGTGCGCCGAGAAAAAGTTAATTAAATTTATATATGGTTGAAATTTACGTGTTTCTTACTTATTCTTATTCGTATTCGCAAGGATGGTTATTTATGAATATTTTCTTTTTTCTTTTATTTTGCTTATCTGGGTGGTTGAATTTTAATATCGAAAGTTCGAGTGTAGATTCATTGTAATTGTAGCGTTTTAATTTGAATGTCCAGACTTCTTTTGAAGAAAAGGCTAAATTTCTTTATCTCTTTCTCGTGGGTTATCTATGGAGAAGTATTGTTTGGTCATCTGGGTGTCTAAAATTCTTCTTTTAATCTTTGTATATCGTCTAAATTTCAATGTCGCAACTCCAAATTTTTTCTAAATTCTTCTTCACGTAGATGATTAATTATCGGACGTTTGTTTTCTTTTTGATCCACCGAGGTGTCTTAAATCAAATATTTATTTTTCGAGTGTCCAAATTTAAATGTCTCAATCTTGTTTTCCTTATCATTTGAAAACGTGTCATCCAATTTAGAATGCGTTTCATTATTTTGCTTCTTAACAACGATAGCAATTTATTAATACATTTTTGGTTATGTGGGCGTCTAAAATTAAATATTTATAATTCGTATCGTCTAACTGCTAATTTACAACGATGGTAATTAACAGACATTTTTTGGTCACTTGGGTGTCTAATATTAAATTTGGAATGCTCCGTTTTAGATTCATTCCAATTTAAAGCTGCATTGTCCAAATTTGAATGGCTAACCTTTTTTCTAACCCTTTTAATTTGAAAAAGTATCGTCCAAATATCAATGTCTAAATTTCATTTTCTTATTCCTTGCGGTCGTTTGAGGACGATGGTTATTTAAAGACATATTTTTTCGTTATCTAGGTGTAAGAAGTAAATATCTGTTGATCGTATCGTCATAATTTGAACGTTAAACTTCATTTTCTTCTTACTATTTATTTACAACGATGGTAAATTATGAATTGCTTATTTTTTTGTACCTGAACGACCAAATTTAAATTTAGAATGTTTGCGTCGTCTAAATAATGTAAACCACATTTTTTTCTTACTTATTGTTCACAACGATGTTAATTTACTCACATTTATCATTGGTTTTAGTCACCCGCGTTTCTAAATATAAATATCTAATGTTCGAGTGTAGTTTCACGATCTACGGATCTTCGTATTAAACGAAAATTTACGATCTCACCGAGTGCAATAATTTATTTATCACGATGCGCCCTCATTAACGGGAATAATAATGACCATGTTTCTTACGGGTCACAAGACGTGACCGTAATAACTCAAAAGACGACGCAGTGGTAATCTTCGTCCAGTACTCTCTCTCTCTCTCTCTGTCTTTCTCCATCGTTTTTGTATCGCGGGTGTTTAACGTACTACAACCCCAGTAACAACCAAAAACGTAACCTAACCTCTCTCTCTCTCTCTCTCTCTCTCATCTCTCTCTTTCTCAGTTGGCATCTCACGGGACAATTTAATGAAAACGCGGCCAATTATTTTAATACCGCAACCTGCAAAAGAGCGAGATAGAGAGATAGAGATACATACACGAAAAGAGCTAAATCGGCCGTTCTTGTCTTGGTGGTGCTTAAAGCTCTCGGGCATAAAATGGCTTTGCGGGCAGGAGCGTTTCATTACACCCCTCACCCCACCCCCCCCCTCGTTCGCATAACGGCCGGTGTGTTACAATTTCTAGCCTGGTCGTCTAAAAACACATACGTATGTATGTATATATGTATATACGTGGGTAGGTACTGCTACTGGTGGAACCCTTTAAAATGCCCCTTTTCCACCCTCTCTTCTGACTGGTATAATTTTGCAGTACGCGACCGATATGCACGAACGGAGAGAGAGTGAGTGAGAGAGAGGTGCTTTTTGCATCACCCTTTTCTGTACAAGGGGAGTATAATGAGTGCTTATACGACGGTGGTGCTTCCTTCCTTCCTTTCTTCCTTCCTTTTACTCGAGCTCGATTACACACCGGTTTTTATCATGTACAAGGACGTGGAATGAACTTCTCTATGTAACTGAGTGTGTGTCTGTGTGTGTGTCTGTGAATTACCCCCCTCTTGGTCGTTGCGACAATTGAATGTTAAGGAACGTCTATATGTAACAATTGAGAAAATGATATTCAGGTTTCCTCGATTAATTTTTACTGTCGAATCCGAAGGGAGAGTTTTTTTAGGTTAAAAATTAGGGTTATGTTACGTTTTTTTTATGACTATTGGAGTTGTGACGTTATATTTCAAATTGATGTTTTTAGGTATCATTGTTTTTTTCTATGTTATTGGGTTATTGTGAAATTGAGGATATGTTATCTTTTTTAATAATCATTTGTTTTTAATTTTTAATAATTAATTATTATTATTATCGTAGGTTATGTAACTTTATTCGAGAACTTTAAATTTAATTATTTTTTAGGTTTATGGATTGTTGTGAGATTGAGGTTATGTTACATTTTTAATAACTCCACAATTTCATTTTCAATGGATACGAGAAATTAAGGTTGTATATTAGTTTCTTAAAAGAACATTCTATTACAAAAAGATTTTACGTTCAATTGGTTATTGGATTATTGTGATATTAAGGTTATGTTAGACATTCTAATAGATTTTAGGTTTAATTATTTTTTTAGGCTTGGGGATAATTGTGAATTTATATTGTTATACGTTATCTTCTAGTAAACATCGAGTTTTTAGGTTGAATTGTTCTTTTTTTACAAATTTGTTACGTACGTAATGCAACATTTTATTACAAACAAAATTTATGTTTAACTGGTTACTGCGATTTTATGTTATGAATAATTTGAGGTTAATGTATACATTTTTAATAATTACACCATTTTTTCGTTTAAACTAATTTTTAGCTAATTTCAGTAAATTGTCGACAGTAATTGTCAATAATAAATAAATCCAATTTATTTATATAAGTGCACAACGTTTCGTCTGCAAACCTGGCAGACCTCTTTAGCTGCTCAATTTATTAGACAAATAAGTATTTATATAAGCTTTACAATGATCGTCAATTTATTTCAAATCTAGCATATTTGAGGTTGATTTCGTTATTGAGGATATTGCGAAATTAAAGCTAAGTAACTGTTTTTTAATAATTGTACTTGTTTTTATCTTAAACGTATTTTTTAATGAACCAGCTATTGAGTTTTTAGGTTATAGTATTTTTAACAAACTAAATATATTTCATTAGTTTTTCGGTTATTATTTGGGTCAATAGAAACTTAAGGGAAATTTACAATTTTTGTAATGATAATGATGAATGATAAATCATGATTTAAATTGTATAATTATTAAGCATTGTAACCTGATAAATTAACAACCAATCCAATGAAAAATCGGTTAGAATATCCGTTTAATGCTTAATAATTATGCAATTTAATTATTCAATAACTTCTTGTAATAGATTATTCGATCGGATTGTAAGTTATTTTAGATTATTATTGGGGTAATGGAACGCTTTTTTCATTTTTTTAATTTATTGCACAATTTGATTATAAACAAATTTTTTAGTGAGTGAACGTTATGTTCGTTATTAGGTTATGTTTTTAGTAACTTTACAGTTTATACCAATCGATTCTCGAGCAGATCTTTCTATATTACCGAATAATTACAAGATTTACTTAATCGGATTATCTACCATTGGTTTATTATAAAATTACAATTTCTACAATTTCATTTATAATAATATATTAACATTAAAATATTTTCTTTATTACTACGGATGTAGCGAAAGCTTTCACTTCGCGTCAAAGTGGGCAATTAAATTCACATCTAACATACATACACACATACATACATGCACACACACACACACACACTTATATATATATATATATATATATATATATATACACACACACGCACACGTATGCATGTCGGTTAAACCGTCAAAGACGACCGCTCTCCGGTAGTCACTTGTATCTGTGTATATTCGTCTCGGTTAAAACTTGGAAGAGAGGAAGAAGAATATTGACCTTTTTACCCCTCCGGTAATTGGTTGTTTCATCTTAATAATGCTTGGTTATGATGCGATTTACAAGACTGGGAGCACGTATAACGTTTGCTCGGTTAATTAAAAACTCGCCTCCGGAAGCACGTGCCGCATACTTATATACACACACCGTATAAACGCATACGCGCTTGTTGGGATAACGAGACAACAATGAAGTTTCTGCATCTTTTCTTCAGAGATAATGCATATTTGGTGCATACACACCTTTCATGATAATACACAAATCGATCGTTATTTGTACATTACATTACGTGGGATTTGACAAAAATTTTTTTTTTTTCGTAGTTGTTATTTAATGCATAAATCGTATTGTAACGTAATGCTGATTTTTTTTCTATATTGTTTCAGATATACATTCTTTTAAATGCCGCCTGGATAGTAGATTATATAACTTTAACACTTGGTTTTTTTTTAATTAATTTTTTTTAATAACAAACATTTTTTTCTGTTTGTGAACAAATGGGTTATTGGTTGTTCTATATTAATTCAACCCTGTATTTTTTGTTTTCCTTTGCTAGTCACAAAATTTGATTTTAATGATAATTTACGAAGGAATAGCTAATTTTAGTCATTTTTCGTTATTTGTCGATCGTTTGAGTCGAATGGCGCTGTAGTCAGGTGTCGATTTCTACGATAAGCGTACTTAAAACATAAATTATAAATTTGACAGCTACATAGAGCTGTTGACAAATACTTTCCCCCCTAGCTATGACTAAAATAAAGGTAATTGTAATACTACTCTTGGCAGCAAATGTTTATTTTTTTAAAGAAATGTGAAATACGTTGCATGTAGCATTACGGCAGATATAGACTCAATGAATACCAGACGTATTTCACATTTCTTTAAAAAAATAAACATTTGCTGCCAAGAGTAGTATTACAATTACCTTTATTTTAGTCATAGCTAGGGGGAAAGTATTTGTCAACAGCTCTATGTAGCTGTCAAATTTATAATTTATGTTTTAAGTACGCTTATCGTAAAAATCGACACCTGACTACAGCGCCATTCGAAGCCGCGAGATCGAGCGGCTTTTGATGGAGGCTATAGCTCCGACATCCCCTTAATGAGTTTTAATGTCGGAAGCTCTGAGCTATATATCGATGAAGTTAATGAATTAGATGGTTGTTTCTTCATTTTGGGATGAGGGATGCAACTCGTTTGGTGGAATTTGATAAAGAAAAGTTATTAATGACACTGATTGCATTGTTGTTATTATACTGTTTTGTTTAATTTGAATGAATGGATGATTGGGAAGTAATAAAATGGTGAAGACCTTAAGACAGTATCATCAACAAATTGGACGTAATATGAGACATGTAATACAATTCATCTGGTGGTCAAATGTGGCTAATGACTGACCGTAGCGCTGTTATCTTCCGTTTAAATTCATTTTATGAATGGATGAATGCTGATGATACGAGAGAAATAATAAACTAATAATTTTAAAATACTATTATCACCAAATGGATACAATGTTCGATTAGTAAGAAAATTTATTGAACGCAAATATTCAAGTGAACAAAAGTGTTTGATGACTCCAACATAATTGTCGTTGTATCCCGGTTTCATTCAATTTCAATGAGATGATCCGAGACAAATAAGAAACTGATTGTATCAATCGTGAGTCGATAATCCTAAAATGATATCACAACCATCATGTTATTCAATTAACAATAGTGATTAATGTCTTTGATCAGATAAATACTGATGTTACGATCTAAATAACAAACAAATAATCGTAATAATACTATGATATTCCTAAAATAATAATATCATCATCTAAAATGGGCATAATTTTTTATCTGCGATAAAATTCATCAGATATAAATCATCAGGTACCTAAAAGTGATTAATTGCTTTTAAGATATTGTTTTAGTTTTTTTATTTCAATTTAATTCCGTAAAGAAGTAAATACTAACTCTAATCCTAACGTAACACCATCACCCAAATGAACATAATATTTGGACACTCATCATTTAATTCAATGAATAATAGTAATAACTGACTCTTATATTGTTGGTATCTTTCGATTAATTTAATTTAAATGCAAAAATAAATGCAAACTTAAATCTAATGTACCATACCATCACCCAAATGAACATAATATTGGGCAATCATCATTAAATTGAATGATTAATAGCAATCCATGATTCCAAGCTGATAATACTGATAATCCAAAAATAAAATCATCACCCTACAGATAGACATAATTATGTGGATTACAATAAAATTCATCAACTATACAAGATTGATTAATAACAGGTGTAATCACATTGCTATGGTCCGACAATAGAAATAATAAAGTTTGATCCCAAGAGAAATAGAGCATCACCCAAATGAACGTGAAAGTATTGGAACGCCAATAATGATAACCAATGACTCGAGGGGTGTATCACCGATACGCAACATCAAATCCCTTAGTCTCCGCGATATTTTCCTGTTTGGTCCCATTAGTCGTTAGGTACAAAATTGAACGTGTATATACCTCGATAAAGAAAAGAAATCCGCGCTGGTATTTTATATATATGTATACATCCATACATGTATACAGATCTCGTGTGGGCCGATATAAATGTACGAGACTCGTGCACGCATACTCCACCATACAGGTAAGCTCGATCGAGAGGAGGAAAGAGAGGTAGCTGGCCGCCAATCAGCGGAAAACTCGTGGGTTTTGACCTCCTTCGTTCCAATCTACTCGGAACGAAGATATATCGACCGATCTTTCTATCTCTATCTCACCCAAAGTAATCGTTATTTATAGCGTGGCATGTCGATGCCTTCTCGACTTGGGACTTGTCAATCCGGATTATAAGAGAGATCGCTTAATGAATCCTCCACGAAATTATTGTACATTTTACGTTACGCGTATAAATGTGATTTTAAGTGGCACCGTCACTCGCCGGATACGAGTATAATAGTCAATAAATCTGTTCAGGTGTCATTTGACATATGACAATTGGATCGGTGAATCATACTCTATATACACGTGGTTGATAACAAAATTATCATGCATCATCCTTTGACGTTTCTTTGGGTTTCCCAGTCATTTTTAAGGATTATATATTTATCTACCGGTTTATACTGGATTGCCACGACGAAATTGTGACGCGAGATTGATTTCGCTACGAAATTGAAGGTGATGCAGCCTTCAAAAGTAATTGCGTCAAAAATTACTTGGTTAAATATATTGGATATTTAGTTGATTTTATCTCGTTGAACATTGTTTTTCAAATAATTTTAGAGTTTTTCCAAGTTTTTTTCTTAGCGAGAATTAGATATTCTTATAGATAAATTTGATAGTAATGATTGAAGAGGCTATTGCTAAAATGTAATGTTTTTTATTTTTGTTTTTATAATAAAAAATCGTATCCTTATATGGATGTATTTCAAGTTTAAAATAATAGTCAACATATGTAACGCAAGATATTTGACTACTTTTAGATTACACAATTGGTATTAGCGTGTTCATCATCAATTTTGGAAATAAATTGACAATACTCAATGTATCTTCTGAATAATGTTTAATTATGGGAATTTAATTTTAATTTTGAGTATTTTTGGTTTAAGGTCATAATTTATTTGGAAGTTACGTTATTTCCAAAGCACAAAAGGAAAAAACGTTTCATCAATGTGATTTCTAACTATTCATTTTCTATCAGAATTATAGAATACCAATGTCAAAAAGATTTGTCGAATACTTATCTATTTCTAAATAAGATTGATCGTGCTTTTTAAGCATTTATTCAAAGTTGAAATAAAATTAACGAAAAATTAATGTTACCCAAGGTAAGTACCAATCTAATTTAAGTGAGAATAATCGAGGATTACGGTTATCTAGACGGCAACGTCTCAATTGTTCAGTACCATCAAATATTTATTGCACTTTGAAGTATGCAAGAATTATTGAGTAAAGACAAATATTTAAAATGTCTTAGTAATTAATGTTAGAGAAGGAATTTGATGGACGACTCTATAATCTTAATTATTTGGATTGTGGATATCCTGTAATTCTAATCAGGATGTATCTTTCAAAAATATGGATAAGTATAGGCCAATGAATTTATAAGAAACCGGAGATTATGGAAAAGAAAACATAACCTTAAATTTAAATTACCTGATGTAAAATTAGATTAAGTTCGGATCATTATTATATACAACCTTAAATTATTTCAGTGATGTTTCGATGGATATTCTTTAACTTCATCAGGATGTATCTACCAAAAATAAAATTCACTATAATAAAGACCTTAACAATATTTACAGGTTGTTAGATCAAGTTAAAACTATATACTTAAATTATTTTGATATTTTTCCATGGACCACTCTTTATCCTCATCAGGATGTACCATTTAAAAAATAAGGTAAATGAAACAATAACCTCAACAATAATTATAGGTAATTAGGTGATGAACAAATTCATAACCTTAAATTATTTCAACGGATAACCTTCTACCCCAGATGAGGATGATATTTTTGTTTAAAAATGGTAATAAAAAAGATAACCTAACAATAATTATAGGTAATTGATTAATGGCAAAAAACATAACCTTAAATTATTTCAGTGATGTTTCGATGGAATATCCTTTATCCTCATCGATATGTACTCGTGTAAAAATTAGCCCATCTCCAACAACAATGATAATTTATAAAGCTAACCTTCGGCAAATAACCATGATTAAAAATTCCCCACACACGTCCACCAAAAAGTCCAATATTTCGCAAATCCAAAGCGAAAATCCGTATATCCTCTAGAATATAAGAAGCTCAAACAAAGAAAAAAGAAATAAGAAGAAGAAGAAGAAGCGAATATTGCGAGTAGACTGAAACACCCACGAAAGAGACCCGGTGAGTCAGCGGAGCGTAATGTGCGTTGGCCGTACAGTACGTATACCCTAACCTGCAAAACAATTGTCCAATATTCATTCGGTATTCACCGATCGAGCCGGTCATAATATTATCTGTTTAACGCGTATTAGCGTAGGAGAGAAGGACAAAAAAAGGCGAATTGCTATAGGTTAAAACCAAGCACGTATATATATATATATATATATAGTTTGCAGGAAATTCTCGGAGCTTTTCGATTGTTGGAGAACGGGTTCGACGCCTTTTCCGCCAGGTGATATATTTTAACCATCTTTTTATCCTTAAATTTCCGATTGAAATTTTCGCTTTGCAATAATTGCATCGACTTTCTTTGGGTGCGTGTGTATAGCATCCGTTGTAATGTAAAATAAAAATAATTGATATGCCAGTACGTCATATTGCGAATGAAATTTAATCAATCATTGCTCGTTACGCTTGATGTTGTCAATGGGTTTATTAGTGTCGATCAGTTTGTATTGTAGCGGAGAATGTAAAACTACAATGTAAATATATATATATATATATATATATTTTAAATGATATCGATGTGATTACAAATTTTCTTTTGTTTTAATAAATTAAGAATTATTTTTTGAAATTTTTATTTTATTTAACGTCGCTTTTTTATACTCCCAATGTGATGCTAATCCAGTATAGGAATTAGTCACTGGTTATAATTTGTAACAACAGGTATTTTTAACCTCGAAACAGTAACGATAATAAGAATAAGATAATTAATATAAGTCAGCAATAAATTTTACAATATAATTCGTTACTTAAATATTTTTATTTATTTATTAAAATTATTAGTAAGTAGTTTAAACTGACAATATATTTTACGACCATGACGAAGTATAATCTTTTTTTCATGTAGAAAAATCAATTACGGGTAGCCGAATTTCATCATACGGTTCGGATCGGGTAAGTAATGGTTTTGATGTACAACTCAGGTTTAGGTTAAAATTGTACAGATAATGAAATATTCGTAAGTTGCAAATATTATACGTTTATAGACGAAGAAGAATAAATCATATTTTACTCTCAACCCTGAGGAAGCTTCGATAACTATAGGTTACGTCCAACATTCGTTTTAAGAAATAAAAATTATATTACTTATTACGTTAAAACTATTTTAAATGTTGATGATAAACACTCTAAAACTCTTTGTAAATGAAAAAATATGAAAATGTTCGTTTTGTATAAACATGAAAGTATTAACTCATTAGAAAAATGGTGAATAGATATTAATCTTCCTAAAGCAGTTTCTGCTTAAAAATAGTTTAAATCTTCCGGTGCACAAACCAAGACCCTATTAATTCCTACCTCACTAATTACTCTTACTCCCGGATTTTTAAAAATCAATTACATCCAAAATAAAGATACACATTACCTCGAATAAGTACAATCTTTCGGTACCTAGTCAGGACCGTACCAGTTCTTATCCTGCTAATTGCATTTACCTCGATATCTTAAAAATCAATTCAATTGTTTTTTCCTATTATAAAATTGAGTGAGCACTCGAATCGAAGATCTCGAATCTCGATCTCGAACATTAAAAAACTCGAAACGAAAATCAATTGAAAACAAAACATTTTGGTGCGCGTAGCGCGCCCAGATCCATTAGTTTTTTATATTAAAAATGAGTAAGCGCTCGAATCGAAAATTTCCTATTATAAAATTGAGTAAGCGCTCGAATCGAAGATCTCGAATCTCGATCTCGAACATTAAAAAACTCGAAAATGAATTGAAAAACAAAACATCGGCGCGCGTAGCGCGCCCAAATCCACTAGTCCTTTTATTAAAATTGAGTAAGCGCTCGAATCGAAGATCTCGAATCTCGATCTCGAACATTAAAAAACTCGAAAATCAATTGAAAAAAAAACATCGGCGCGCGTAGCGCGCCCAATTCCACTAGTCCTATATTAAAAACGAGTAAGCGTTCGAATCTCTAATCTCTAATCTCGATCTCGAAACTCGATTTTGATCATCAACTGTTTTAGAAATTGCAAAGAGGTTAATCAAATATGTTAAAATAAAAAAACAAATTACAGTAGGTGTGCAAAAGTCAGAGCGATCATCCGGTGGGAAATCAGGGCCCTATTAATTCCTTGTTATCCTGTCAAATTGCACTTAAGGTAAAAGTACCAGTGCCGGAACGGTTTTTGAATAGGTATATGAATTTTACTTACTTTTGAGCAAAATAAAGAGCTATACCATTAATTTTTGTTCGCTTATGAAAAATTAATATTTTTTCTTATTGATTCTATTTTTTTATGCTTAATTTTAACTTTTATTATTAAATAGGAGATAAAAAACTGATAATGTGAATTTGTACGCTATTTGGAACATTTAAAATAATTTTGTAGGTTAGAAACTTGTTTTTTAAATAATTTATTTTCAACGCATAGTTGACTCTTCAAAGATGATGTAAAATATTAAAATAGTTATTAGTTAATAAAAACTATCAAAAAGGCATTTAAAAAGTGTAAATAAATATAAAATATCTTAATGTTAAAAGTGTTTCACGAAACGGACAAAATATAGATTTATGTACCAATTATGAAACATTTTTTCTTGCTGTTCCAAACTTATGGACATGAGAAAATGATGTACATATTTTGGAAGAGTATAATTTATGAATAAATTAGATAGAAGTTTGAATTTTAATGTTCGTCATATGAATGTACTTATAGCTTATATACGTAATATATGTTTATAAAGCATAATGAAATATGTTTAAACAGCTTAAAACAAGGCTTCGGAAATCAGCACTACTTGTCACCATAACCTTTCAAATTAGTTAACTTTTGACCTTTCTATAATTTTTGTACTTAATTAAAAATTGTTTAATTGCTCATATTTATATAAATCTACATTTCCTTAACTTATTTGAAATTTGTTTTCTTTTTCATTTATAAAAGACTGAAAGTTTTGTTAAAATATAATAATTTAACTGCATATGTCCCACAATACCGTACGTTCTGCAATAGGTACTTTTACCTTACTCCACATCAACCGCAACCCAAATAAAGACAAATATTGAACCAAAATTCGGTAAATTTGGAATTACCGGATGAGGACCCTATTATCTAGGTAATTAAAAATCAAGAAAAAATATACACCGATTAAACTTTTCATAAAACGACTTTCGAAGTAAATGAAAGTGAGGCAATAAAGAGTATGCTTTCCATCGCATACATGTATACATGTGTCGAAACGCATGAGAGGCAAAGTGCACACACACACACACACATACCTTGTATAGAGACTAAGGGGCAAGAAGAGAAGAGATGATATTCTCGAGTATCCGTGCTTACAAGGAAATCCGAGGAGCAATGATGGCACTAAGGGTGGCTAGCTTACACGCGATCCCGGAATTACGCTGTGATACTGGACCGGTCGGATGGACGTGCGTCTACTAGGATAGTACCTAAGCAATTTCGTACATATCGGATATCGCGTTTCTCTCTTACCTTACCTACTCTCTATGATCACCCAATATTCAATACTCCCTCTTTCTCTCTCTCTCTCTCTCTCTCTCTCCCCTTTATTTCCGTTCAATCATTCAGGATTATTATTATTACCTTTCTTTATCGTAAATAGATATTTTAACTTTTTTTTTTTGATTTTCTTTTTCATATTTTGTAGTTAAGAATTCGAATTTTTAAGCGATCGTTGGTTTGTAAATGTGATTTCGATTTAATATGAGAAGTTTTTTCGCACATCCCTTACTATTATAGTCGATAGAAATTTTAACGCATTTTTTTTCTTGATGTTTTAAGGTTAGAATTTTGTATTTCTACATGATAGTTACTTTGTGATTATACACTGATTTATTAGAGAAATTTCATCGAATATCCCTTACTTATCTTGATGGGAATTTTACGTATTTTCCATGTTAATATTTTGAGGTTAGAAATTCGTATATTTAAAAGATAGTTATACCTTTCAGGTTAGAAATAACAATATTATTATTACATTTTTTATGTAAATAGTAATAATGAATGATTTTCGGTATACAAACGTTAGGACTGCGTAATAAAGTAAATCAAGTCAAAAACATTATTCCGTTTCTTATTATCGTGATTATCGTTCGGCAAACATGTTTCCATAAAATTTTGCGGCAACTGTACGTAAACAAGTTAGGCAATGACTTTGTTTCTTTTCAAATTTGTCGATTGAAAAATTATTCACATAGCAACAAATTTACAAATCTAATACATCGGTATCGGCACGTGTTAATAAAAATTTTTTATTACAAAATTTTTCCGTTCTATTTAGATTTTTTTTGAGTAAAAATATTCATTAACATATCAGATTCAATCGGTTATCGTCGTTTAGAAAAAATTGCCTATTCAATATCATCGTTCTCTTAGATTTTCTCGAGTAAAATACATACAGATCCAAAGAACCCGTTAAAATCAAACCAAACATCGCAAATACAACCCTATTAAAGTATCATTAATAGATCATAAATCTTTCGAAATAGATAAATCAAAATTGGTGAAATTAGGAATTGCCTTTAAATTTCTATAATATAAACTAAAAAATTAACATTACTAATTTTCATAAAATGAAGTTTAAAGTTATAAGTTTTCCATCGCATACATGTATACATGTGTCGAAACGCATGAGAGGCAAAGTGCACACACACACACACACACATACCTTGTATAGAGACTAAGGGGCAAGAAGAGAAGAGATGATATTCTCGAGTATCCGTGCTTACAAGGAAATCCGAGGAGCAATGATGGCACTAAGGGTGGCTAGCTTACACGCGATCCCGGAATTACGCTGTGATACTGGACCGGTCGGATGGACGTGCGTCTACTAGGATAGTACCTAAGCAATTTCGTACATATCGGATATCGCGTTTCTCTCTTACCTTACCTACTCTCTATGATCACCCCATATTCAATACTCCCTCTTTCTCTCTCTCTCTCTCTCTCCCTTTATTTCCGTTCAATCATTCAGGATTATTATTATTACCTTTCTTTATCTTGAATAGATATTTTAACTTTTTTTTTTCATTTTCTTTTTCATATTTTGTAGTTAAGAATTCGAATTTTTAAGCGATCGTTGGTTTGTAAATGTGATTTCGATTTAATATGAGAAGTTTTTTCGCACATCCCTTACTATTATAGTCGATAGAAATTTTAACGCATTTTTTTTCTTGATGATTTAAGGTTAGAATTTTGTATTTCTACATGATAGTTACTTTGTGATTATACACTGATTTATTAGAGAAATTTCATCGAATATCCCTTACTTATCTTGATGGGAATTTTACGTATTTTCCATGTTAATATTTTGAGGTTAGAAATTCGTATATTTAAAAGATAGTTATACCTTTCAGGTTAGAAATAACAATATTATTATTACATTTTTTATGTAAATAGTAATAATGAATGATTTTCGGTATAAAAACGTTAGGACTACGTAATAAAGTAAATCAAGTCAAAAACATTATTCCGTTTCTTATTATCGTGATTATCGTTCGGCAAACATGTTTTCATAAAATCTTGCGGCAACTGTACGTAAACAAGTTAGGCAATGACATTAAGTTTCTTTTCAAATTTGTCAATTGAAAAATTATTCACTTAGCAACAAATTTACAAATCTAATACATCGGTATCGATACGTGTTAATAAAAATTTTTTATTACAAAATTTTTCCGTTCTATTTAGATTTTTTTGAGTAAAAATATTCATTAACATATCAGATTCAATCGGTTATCGTCGTTTAGAAAAAATTGCCTATTCAATATCATCGTTCTCTTTAGATTTTCTCGAGTAAAAAAACTATAGATCCAAAGAACCCGTTAAAATCAAACCAAACATCGCAAATACAACCCTAGTAGAAATCGTATTCCATTAAATAGGTAATAAATAGATATTCTAAATAGAATGGTCGAAAAATGGGTGAAAAATAGGCGAAAAATGTGCTCATTTTTATCCTCCCGGTGAAACGCTTTTTCTCCCAATTTTTAACCATTAGATAGACTAAAATATAACTTATATTCTGTTTTGAGCTAATTTTTAGCTTATCAACATAGATCAAATTTGAGTCTAGTTATGCGCTATTAAATGTCTATTAAACATGGACAAGTGAATAATATAATAAAATCACATTTATTTTCGTAAATACTGGAAATGTAACAGAAATTAGTTGTAAATCAGACGAAAACATTAGAAATCCATCCGAAACTATAGAAATTTTGAAGTTTACTGTTACCGGAAAGCTGGAAACATTATTCGAATGTCTTGAGGTTATGGTCACTCTATTAAGTGTTAAAAAAATGGGTGAAAAAGCGTTTCATCACAAGGTATTTAATACCAATGTTTAATTCCTAGTTCTTAGATTCAAATTTCTACTAGGGAATTATCCTTTACAAATTAAAATTTTCACTCGCTCCCTGCTAGAAATCTTTATCATTTACTGAACATAGTAAGATAAATCACCAATTTTTGGTGAGATATATGATGATAAACATTACATTTTAACTGGTTGTATGATCATAAAGTATCTCGTAAAAATGATCGTACACGCACAATTACAAAATTTGAATCATAAAATGAATATTATAAAGGTAAACATTTTTAGATTTTGATGAAGTTAAACTGGAGTGGGTGATGTAAAAATGATAAAATCAATTCCTTTATAATTATGATTTATAATCAATATTAAGTTAACATCTAATATTCTGCGACACCAATAAATATAAATATTCACGTTGCATCACTACAAACTGTAAAGACATACATTGCCCATCTCTTCTTTCGTTATGTCAGTCCCTTCTCATGTCTTTGTTGACCATCGATTGCAATTTATCAATTTCGATGATATATTTTTATTCACCTCAACTCATTATCAATGTGTTATACCAATTTTGTTGTTACAATATGTCTTTCATTCTCACCGCAATATCACCACATCTCATAATAACTTCAATAATCATTTTCGATCACAAACAATCATCGTAAAATGATGAATTGCCATATTTTAAAATGATACAGTATCCATCAGTAGTTAAATTAAAGAAAAAAAATATAACAATTTCCTAAATATCGAAATCTACAGAACGCCCCACCTAGAATACAATCGAACAGTACCACCCTCGATTAGTATACACACATACACGGTGGATATTGTTCAAGGAAAACCTGATCGCGTCAGCATTAACTCTCATAATTCGTACGAGGAGAGCAGCATACGTGATGATGGAACCAGAAATTTCAAAATGGAATATTGACCATCACTATCTCTCTTGCTCTAGCACCGTATACGATGCGCGGACGTCAATTAAACAGGAGGATGTCCACTTGAGCGAAACATTCGATGATGCGATTATTTCGTCAATAGGTCGGGACGAGCGCAATCAACCGATGCGTTTACCAACATCGGTGTGTGTGTATATATATATCTACACAACACCCACCCACCACATCAACAATTTGCACCCATTTAAAGATTACCCATGGTTGTCTCTATCGATGTGTTTACCTGCTCGCGGTTAACCATATTCCATTCGTTAACTTTATTAACCAGGATGATCAATTGTTTCGTTAATGATCACCACGGCGCATTCATTTAATTATGATCTTCTACGGATAATTAACGCGGAATTGGAGGGACAATCATCATCTGCAACTGTCTGGTGTGTGGTTACGAAAACGTTCTTTTAATATTAATTGTAATGTTTCTAGGTTATGCATATATACGCGAATAAGGGATTTAACCGTGTATACGTGGAATTCAGATTGGTGGTGGTGAGGGTTTTTGGGTGTACGCAATGAACGCGTTAATATTTAGAAACGTTCGGGTGGTCATACCAAATGTGTTGCTGCGGCGGGGTAATATATTAAAGCTAATGGAAAAATAAAGAAATAGCAATTATAGCCTTAGCTTATATGGTCAAGATGACACACGTCTTTAGCTCTTTTGTTCTATTACTAAAATGTGGATGCGTGTCTAACGAATACATGATTAAGAAGTAGAAACTGGATTAGTATTGCCCACAGATTCGATGGTATTTGTCACAAAAAAGTTCAGGTGGAATTCCACGTGATTTTTTTCGAACTTTTGGAAAAATAGATTTATTCCTTATGATAGTTTTTTTTACTGTAGAGAAAGAGTTAATGATGAATTTCCACGTGCAATTTCATATTTAATTCCACATTTTTAAATTTGCATCTACTTTTATACATAGTCCAAAACGACTATATTAAAGAATAAAGTATTTTTCCAAAAGTTCAAAAAACTACATGTAGTTCCACATTTACTTTTATGATAGGGAATAAACAAAATTAATGTCATAGATAGTCACACTGATAAAGTTGACGGTACAAAACCTAGTCGGACTCGCCATAGCTATTTTTTAATAGAGGATTATCGCATAATACTGAAGCTTATAAAATAGTTATTTTTGACAAATATAATGATTTTATAGCTACAATACCGTAAAATTTCTATCAGGACACGTTCGTTAAAAAAAAAACAAATGTGCTATTATAACTACCCTATACAATTTTCACACAAGTGAAAGTTACTTTTATACCTGAGGGGAATACAATACAATTTTACTCCCGTGTTTGAAGTCAATAAAATAGAATTTCGGGTGGTTTGGATGAGAAAGTATTTTGAACGAAATTATCACAATTTTTACGTGATCACCGTGAGAGGTTCACCGTGTTACTTTTTTCACGAACACTTATGCAAGATAATTCAAATGCGTCCACTTTGTAAAGAAAAAATAATTTTATTAATTTTTTAATAAATCATAATTGTTAATTTTTTTTGTGTATTTTAGTAATTAATAAAGTTTTATTTATATTGTTTAAAATGGTAATATTGTAACACTTAATCTCATTGCAATTTTAGTACCGCGAAGTTATTTTTAACTTAATTTAATTATAATTAATTAATTATAATTTAATTGAACCCTAGTAGAAATGGAAACGATTTTGAAAGTAAAAACAAGGCATTTCTAAAAGATAGATAGAAAATGGCTAGTTATGACCTAAAACATGGCTATTTCTAACCTCAAACCATTTAAAATCGCCATACTTCTACTAGGGAACCTATAAACACATTTCGTAACTTCATTTTATTATATCCCTCAAAAAAAACATCCTTTATCATCCACATCGATCTTCACTTTACGGTCACGGGTCACCTTTTCGTCTTTTCTCCCCTTCGCCGTATCGATCTAATTATCGTGAACGCGTCTGCAACATAACCTACAACCATCATCGACAATAAAAACACATTGATTTTTTATTATTTCTATAACTATATATATATTAATAAAATGAAATGCGAATATTGTCATTTCAAATTTCATTATCCTCCTTTTATTCAGGAATATCGCAGGGTGCGGGTTAGTAAGAAAAATGTCGAAAAACAACTTGGACAATACAATTTTGCGAATGGCCGTGCATAAGCGATTCGGGAAATGGAAAATGCAACGGTTTAGCATTCCAAAACAATTTGCAGTTTTTCACACAGAATTTTCGATCCCTCCGATATACGGTATGAAATTCCATGATCGATCGGCTGGACACTCACCTAAAACAGAAAACGGAAAACAAAATAATTAAACATCGCTGCACTCGTCGATTTCTAACCTAAAAATAAATTTTCAAAATTATGGTTTAATTTTATTATGTATATATTATTTTCGGAAAAAATGTCCTTGGTATATATGTGTTTACTTATATATATATGAACGTAAAGATGCAGGTGACAAAAACATTATATATGTTAGGTATAAAGAAGAGAAGAACCAAATACGATATATATATATACATAACGATGTGAAAAGCTACTGCTTTGAAAAGGGTCTGGATGGAAAATTTTTCTTATTCCTTTATTTAGTTGCACCTGTCCGGAAAAATAAAACCACGTGTGCAGTGGACGTGTTACGTGTCCTAACCTAACTCGTACATGCCGGCGCTCTCGTCTTTCTTTCGCTTCTCGTTCTCTCGACGTTAATGAAGGTGCGACTCGTCTTACGCATCTCGCCGCTTTCCTTGTTTTCAAAAAAAAACCTCTTTATATATATAAAATATATATACGTATACGTATATACGGCCGGTTTCCTAATGACCAACCCTTTTTCTCTTATATTGCGAGTGTCGTTTGTGTGTGTGTCGGAAGATAGGAATAGTGTGTAACGTGTGAGATTTTTCATTTTCGTAATCGTTACGCTCGGATTAATCGCGAACAAGAATGTGTGAGATGATATTAGGACGATTTTTAGGTTAGTTGTCTTCTTTTTTTTCATTATAGGTTTATAAAGTTATTGTAGTAACATTGTTCACTCTTCTGAAGAGTTAATGATTAAAACAATTTTCAAGATGTAAATGTTTTGGTTATCATTTTATTAACCTCTAAAGGTTAAATTGGTCGACAACCTGTACCAAGGGTGTATAATTACTTAAAAAGTATTGGCACGTTTTACTGTTAATGATTGTAACGATTCGAGGATGTAGATGCGATTATAATAAAGTTTTTAAGATACAAGCTAAAGCTACTTAGAAAAACTGACCAAAATTCAGGCCGATGTATCGTGATAAGGTATATTTCACATTTTTCCTAGTAGAAATTTAAGCAATCTTTTAGATGACAATTTTTTAATAAAGTTTCGAGAGAATGGCTTGTTATAACCTATTCAGAAAATATTATTAAACTCAAAAATGTTAAAAAATTCAGTATTCTGCAAGGATATAATAATTAAGAAAATATTTCACATATTTCCAAGTAGAAATTAAAATAATATTGTCGGTAAAAATTAACGTAATTAGAAAATGGATGCAATGTAGCATTATAAGTTGTTTCTTAACCTCAAAACATTTAAAAACGTCAACAGAGTCTATAGGTACAACAGTTATTTCGCATCATTCAACTTAAAAATCTAGTACGAAATAGAAAAAAAATAATCCATGTATTTAAAAATACAATATAATATACAACAACTAACAATAACTTACAAAATTTCAAATTCTAACCTCAAAACCTTAATAAATATCAAAAAATCATACAAATAATTTGCATCAAGAAATAATAAAAATAAACTGGCTGTTTAAAATTACAGTATATAAAACAACCAATTATAATCTACAATATATTCCAAATTCTAACCTCAAAATCTTAATAGACATCAATGTCACACTAAGTAATAAAACTATATTTCTTTCAAATCCATCTCAATTCTACAGGTATATGTAATTTCCTTCCCCTGAAATTACCAACCAATTTTTCCTCTTATCCCACTGTTTTCTCAACCTCCGTTCCGTATTTCATTTTCTTATTTACTCATTCATGCGAACTCCCCGTCGAGATGTGTGTCTCCGAACCACCTGACGCAAAAGGCGAACCCGGTGACCTCCCCGCCCCAACCCTCCTGGTAGACCAAATTCTACCGAGATTCGAACTCGAATTCCCAAACAACCGTCAATCTTTCACTCTTTACCGAATAATACGATCAATTATGCAAATTTTGTTTTTCACAGTAATATTACTCGTGTAAAATACGATTTACTCGATATCGTGTTTATCGATACGTCGTGAGTCTACATGTACCAAAAAAAAAAAAATGTAAAATATTTATAATTGTTAATAAAATTTTATTTTAATCAACCATATGTTTGAAAGATAAAGTATTATCTTTTCGTAAAATGACCGTGACGATGTGAGTAAATTTGCGGACAAAAAAGTTAACCTAAAATTTTTATTAAACGTACCCAAAAATTAACTTAAATTTTTTACAACTATACCTATAATATACCTAATTTTTGTTATTAAACGTACCTAAAAATTAACCTACAATTTTAATAAATATACTTAAAAAAAATCAAGTGGAAACTAGGCATTTCTAACAGATCGATATAAAATGGCTAGTTATGACCTAAACATGGCTATTTCTAGCCTCAAACCATTTAAAATTACCAGATTTCTACTAGGGATGTTATACCTAAAAATTGTGTTGCTACCGTTACCTTTACAATTTTTCCCATACGAAATAAAAAAAATCATAAATAATAGGTTACGAAGAAACAAAAATCGTAAAGGTATATAACAACCTGTAACGTCCAAGTAAAATTCGTCTAAAATCAACAAAAATTTTTTATTTTTCCCAAACAAAGTTATCCATGTAACATTGTTTATTATTAGGTATACACACAGCCCGAGACACGGGGGTAAAGAGAAAGAGAGAAAGAGAGAGAAAAAAATTTGAGCACGAAACGTCAAAAGACACAAGAGTTTGAACACGAGATGTCGACTGGTAGTACGCGCGTGCGGTGTGTGCATACAAGGGGAAACGCACACGTCAAACAGTAATCAACGGAGGCAAACACCCCGGCGTAAATATGTCGAGCTTTCAACGTTCTATAACGCGTTCCCTAAGTTTATATGAAAAAAAAAAGAAATTCGAGGGTAACGATAACATAACGTTATTGTCGCAATTTCGTCATCGATGTTACAATTATATTTCAAATCCTTTTTTTGTTTATTTTATCTACAGACGTTATTTTTATTGCAGAGGTTATTTATGTTAATGCGTTTGGCGTAATTAAAATGTAAAATTCGAGGGTGACGTAACGTTATTGTCGCAATTTTATCATCGACGTTACAATTATATTTAAATTTTTTTTGTACATTTTGTTCATAGACGTTATTTTTTTATTGTAGAGGTTATGTATTAATGCACTGTGATGCTACGGCACATTAACGTAACGCAGTCACGATTGATTTTTTATTTGTTTTTTTAGTGCAGTTTGTTAACACAGTTATTTTTTTTAATAATACGTGAATTATAAAAAAAATAAAAAACGTTACAAAAATTTAACGGTAATATAACGCTGTCACAATTTTATCATCGATGTCATTTAATTTTTAACTGGTTAATTCTCACATAAAAGATAATAATTAATTATTTTAAAGAGTTCATTATATAAAAAAATGTGTAAAACTTAATTGATTTTTGTTAGATTCAGTTTGACCATCTCTACGTTACCGACCGGTAAAATAAAATCATACTTGGTTAAAAAACTGCAATCATTCTTTCGATTCTGAAGATTCATATCAGTCTTTATTTATTAACAATCAATTTGAGTGCTAAATTCCAGTTGAAATTAATTATTACAAAAGTTGTTAGAGGTTATGTTTTACATATTAAAAATCATTTTTAAATATTTATCAAAAATTAATACACCACTTGTCGAAAATAAAAAAAAACGTATCAATGACTCATTATTAAACGAAGATTAAAAAAATCAAAGTTAATTAATTTTACAATTTTTCAGGTCGGTAAAGCAACGAGAGGAACAAAAAAGGGTATTACGTCCTGATAAAATTAAATACTAATCAATTTTAAAAACAACTGTATTACCATCCAATTGATGATTTCAATATCATCGATCGATAATTTTTTTCTCCCAAACAATTCCTAATATTAAAGTTGTAAACATGTATTTTAAAAGTGAAAAAAGAAAACGCACATCAAACAAATATAATTCTCTCACTAATTTATTCATCACTGACGCTCGCTTTATGCAACACAGACGCACACACACACACACACCCATAATATTTCGCGAATAAATCTCTTTAATCCGTGGACGAGGAGGAGCAGCGAGCAACAACGAGAATTACGAAAATATCGCATTGTCGTGAAAAAAAAAAATTCTCCTCGCTCAGATTTTTGCTAACCCGTTCCGCTCTTGATTATCCCCCGCTTTCTTTCTTTCTTATTTTTTTTTTCGTTAATTCCTTTCCTAAAGAGAGAGAAAGACCGATGAAAAATACGAATGGTCGAGTGTGCAACAACGATGAAACGGATTTATGGTGGTGGGTATAAATTGGATTCGTGCCGTCCTGAGAGTTCCAGTTCGCTTCGTCTCTCGCATTTACATATGCCGTGTATAAATCTGCGTGGAGAGGGGGTGGGGGGAGGACTCGAGATTCGCTTCTCTTCTTTTCTCCTTCTGTGTGATACCATTTTTTTTTCTTTTCATTTGCTTTCCTAAAATCTTTAAATATTTTGTTTGGTGTGAACCGAAAGAAATTTTTTCTTTACGATTGGTTTTTATCTTTTGTTGTATTCTTTCGTTCGTTTGGTGATGATGATGATCGATTTGCTTCTGATATGAATCATTTGATAAAACGTTTTTTTTTTAACCAAAGTTGTGCAGCAATACGTGTGGAAATATTGAAAAATTGAAAAATTTGGAAAAAAAACGTTTATTATTGTCGGAAAATTGGCTTTTAAATAACTAAAAAGGTGCACTTGGAACGTTTGATTAGTAATCTCAAAATTTCATTAGGGAATGTATTTTCAGCAAGAGCTTTTGTCACAAAGACATCGCATGCCTCCGTCCCTGATTATCACCGAATTTACGAACGTAAAAAGAGTATGGATTAAAAGTTATAAAAGTAAACTTAAAATTACCATGACATTACGGTAAAAATTGTAATAATTTACTATTAGGTTTATTTGCCGTGATGTCATGATAATTCCTTATTTTATTTAAAAAAAGTAACAGTAACACTAACTTTATTGAATTTTATTACCATTAACACAATATATAAGGATCAGCTTAAACGACGCGAAATACAAATGAGATTTATAATACGATACATCGTCCTATTATACAAATTAATAAAACAATAAATATGCATTTTTACATTTTACAATTAATCTACATTCAATAAATCTGCGATGCACAATATAATTTCTCAATACAAGATCACGATCGACGTAGTTCCAAAAGAAAAGAAATCTATCACATTGAAAATGTGGTTCGCAACCTATCTTACAATAATATTCAAAAATATTTTCATTCATCTTCCATCTCAAATGTACGAACCATTCCCCATTTTCCTTATTTACATCGTAAACAATAAATCTAATTGATCAATAAATCAATAATAAAAGAAATCCCTCTTGAAAATTTCTTAAAAAATCCAAAAGTGTGCACATCCTTATTTTCTCCCCTCTAATTTTCGTTTATATTCTATCTTTCGACGAGCACGACAATAACTCTTGGATTGTCGTCGTCGTTGTTGCCGTGACGATATTTCCCCGAGTCGCTAACAAGCACGTCCTGAGAATCTAGGTCCGATTTCGGAAATGCGACACGAATTGTATTGCCTCTCCTGGACAGAGGTACAAAATCACCTGGTGACACACATATACACAGAAAATCACTCAGATGTATACCCACAGACAGTAACTCATATATAGACACGTATTTTGAATATGTAACATAAACACAGGCAAAACTTACAGATTCCCTCATATACATCCACATACTCATCCATATGGTTACATTCATATTCACATTCACATCTATATACTCAACATTAACTTTATTTATTCTACACTTGCATCTATATCCATATCCACATCCTCATCCAAATCCACATCTTCATCCAAATCCACATCCACATTTTAATCCATATCCATATCCCCATCCAAATCCACATCCACATTTTCATCCATATCCATATCCTCATCCAAATCCACATCCACATTTTCATCCATATCCATATCCACTATAAAAATATATAGTTTTTATAATCAATCTTAAGGTAGTTCCTCAATAATTTCAAAAAGATGAGAGATATGGACTTTAACTAAAAATTCTATTATAATCTTTGAAATATGAAGTATTTTTTAGTGTTGTTTTAAGTGGAGGTTGCCGAACAAAATTTTGATTAAAAAATTGATTGAAAATACTTATTTGAACATAGATATAAATATGACAACAACGGTATAATTATAAGAGAAAATTGCATATTATTATACTTTAAAAATGGGAGATCACAAAATAAATAATAGCAAATTAAAGATAAATTTCTGCCCTTTTTTTGTACCCAAAAATATATACAGCAAGCCGAACATTTTAGAAAAATATTCACGATTATAAATAAGAAAAATGCGATTTTAACCTCAATTTATAGAAATTACGATGATTAATTAAAAAACTATTAAACAATAAATCACTGCAATTTTAGTAAGTTATGAGATATTTAGATGTGACTTGGTTTTTAAAAAATAATATGTAACAATATTTTTATGAGAAGTCGCTGCTTTGATTCAAGAGTCACATACCCAGTTGTTGATTAATTAAGGCAAATCCATACGTTCGTATAGAATAATTTTATGTAAATAAAGTTAATAATTGTATATATTTTGATGTATACAGAAAGTATATAAGTATTAAACTTCCTTTTAGTTATCTCAAAAAAATAAAATAACTGCTATTTTTATGGTATGCAATGATCTAAGAAAAAAAACGTGAAAAGTACCAATTTCTGATCAGCAAATTTTCGGTAGGTTCCTAGTGAAGATAACTAACCAATTATTGATTGTTTAACCTTTAAATCGTGCATAGCAACGATTACATTTATGTAAAATTTATTTATGTAACATTCAATGTATATATTTATATATTTTTTATAAACTAAGGAAATATATGAATCTAGAAACCTTGAGAATGTTACACTATGGACTTCTTAATAGCGTTATTAGTTATGGAATAGTTTAAGTTTGTTAATTAAGCTACAAAAAAAATATTAAAAACTAAAATTTGGAACAATTATATGCGTATGATACCTTACTATATCATTATGAAAATTTAAGATCAAAATATTAGTCTTCAACAAGTATAACTAGAAATAGGAGTCTACCAATTCCTAGCAAAAAACAAATGTCAGCGTAATAAGTCTGTTTAATAGACTGCAAATTAATCTAAAATTTTTATTTAACAAGGGTAAAAAATAAAGATAAAATAATGGATTGTCAAGGATATTTAAATTATTAGTTATAATTACATTAAGTAAGTGTTATTTAAGTTCAAAATTACACATATTTATATGTGTTATTATTATTAGAAAAACATCTAACGGATGGCCAAAAATTAAAAATTGAATATTTAAGCACTTTATAGTTGTAAGTTTAGTTGTAGGTGTCTAGTCATCTAAGAGTGTTTTATATGATAAATTTTCTTTTTGATAACTGGCGGTTTCCACCAACGGATAACAATATTTATCTCTGTGGGGAATACATTTACGTATTCTTATACTAGGTCCATAAATAAATAAATGTCCACATCCGCACCTACGTCGAAACACATAAACAATCTGCATCGATGTCACGATCAGTTTTGCAAAACGATCAACAATATATTTATCAATATATAGTCCTAAGCATCAGAATCACAATGTGCACACAATCGATCGGACTATCCGGCGTACGCAGATACGCAAAGTAACAAATTCCCTTAATAAACGTCGCATGAATTTTGTACGTATAAATATGAAGTAAAGAGACGAAGAAGAAGAAGAAGAAAAAGAAGAAAAAAAAACGAAGAGGAAGTTCAAGATAAGTAACTTGGAAGAAGCTGTAAGATATATATTTGAAAAGTTTGGTAAGTGTCTCGCCCGGGAAGTTTCTCCTCAACGTCTTTTAATTTAGTATCATTTTTATTCAGGATTAACCTGCATAGATATATTATAAAGATATAACAAAAATAATGGTAATACACGTTCAAACGGCTACAAATTTTCTTAGCTTGTGTATAAATATATTTTACCAGTATCACCTCGAGTAGATTAATAACAAACTTTATTCGAATTCTTTGGGAGATCATTAATTTTTCGTTTTTTTTTTTAGGAAAATTCTCATCATCGATTATGCGGATGTGTGCATGCATGTGCGGTGTGAGTGTGTGCACCGGGTGTCGTTAAGAGTCGAAGCTCTTCAAAGTTTCGGACATATCATTGCGGGAGTTGGGTTTAATCTCTTCGACAAATGAAATTGCGGAACCAAGGGAATTGCCAATGAGTGTGTGTCCAGACCGCACACCCATTTTTATCAATTACCGAAACTCTATTTTCGAATATTGTTTCAAATCGCCGTTTGTGCCAACTTTCGGCTAGTCGTTGACATTAAATTCACGTGGGATGCGTATTTTATTATTCACGCAATTGTGACAATGTCATAAAGTGTAGCGATAATAATTATTAGATTAGTGTTGATTTAAATATTATGTAATTTTAATTTTCAACCAGTTATTTTTAAGTTGTGTGTGTGTGTGTGTGTGTGGAAAAATTTGTACATTATTATTTACTTCAAAAGGAACCTAATTCTAACCTCAAAAAAATTAAGTATTGAATCATTTCTTATAAGCAATTGTCACATTTTTAATAGTAATATTTGATAGGATATTTTAGGTATAAAACAAGTAATTATTGTGTTATTGCTGTTTTTAAATTGTAAGTGATTTACATTTAAATATTAAAAATGATCAAATTTATACTTGAGCAAATATTTTATGTATTTCCCATTAGAAATTTAAACGATCTTCTTGGTATAAAACTAATTATCATTTAATAAGTGTCTCGTAACCTACACATCAGCTGATTCTATCCTTAAAGTATTAAAAAGTGGTGAATTATTAACCAGGATACCATTGATAGATATATTTCACATCGTTCGTTGTACAAAATTGAAGAATATAAATAAACCATTTTTTAAAAATATGTCGAAAATAAGGTATTCAATTTTAACCTCAAAATATTATTGATGGTCAAATATCTAACTATATACCGATAATCAAAAGTTCAACTCAAAAGGAGGCGTTTTTATCGATTTTTAGTGAACTAACCATTTAATTTATTTAATTGGCGACGTTTCGATGGAAGTCCTCCATCCTCATCAGACTATACCTTTATTGAAACAATCATTTGTTACACCAGCATTTTACAATTTTGCATATATATATATCTAAATATAATTACTCACTATTTGGTCAAATTAATGCACATATGTGGCTTTTCTCATAATTTCCATAGTATCTCTAAGTGTGTCGCTCTATAATCAAAGCAAAAGCAAGTAGCAAAACATCAGTGTTAAAATTTGCACAAAGATTGAGGTTATGTAACTTATTTTACCTTTCTTCTCTGAATCGTACTTATATAACATCATAGAATTTATTTAATAATAAATAAATAATAAATAAATAAATAAATAAATAATTTAATAGAACACACAACACCAATTAAGCAAAAAGCAGTCAATATCATAAAATTTATCAGAAAACAAAAATTTGCTAGTCATTATCACAGATAGTGTGGTAAAGCTATAATTCAAATTTTTGCGACCCGTCATTATACACTTGTAGTGTGTGTCAATTTGACCGTATTCATGACATAGACGTGTAGCAAAATTTGATTGTTTCAATAAAGGTATAGCCTGATGAGGATGGAGGACTTTCATCGAAACGTCACCAATTAAATTAAATGGTTAGTTCACTAAAAATCGATAAAAACGCCTCCTTTTGAACCAACTGCGTGGACGAATAGAACAAATTTATATCAATTACCGAAACTCTATTTTCGAATATTGTTTCAAATCGCCGTTTGTGCCAACTTTCGGCTAGTCGTTGACATTAAATTCACGTGGGATGCGTATTTTATTATTCACGCAATTGTGACAATGTCATAAAGTGTAGCGATAATAATTATTAGATTAGTGTTGATTTAAATATTATGTAATTTTAATTTTCAACCAGTTATTTTTAAGTTGTGTGTGTGTGTGTGTGTGGAAAAATTTGTACATTATTATTTACTTCAAAAGGAACCTAATTCTAACCTCAAAAAAATTAAGTATTGAATCATTTCTTATAAGCAATTGTCACATTTTTAATAGTAATATTTGATAGGATATTTTAGGTATAAAACAAGTAATTATTGTGTTATTGCTGTTTTTAAATTGTAAGTGATTTACATTTAAATATTAAAAATGATCAAATTTATACTTGAGCAAATATTTGATGTATTTTCCATTAGAAATTTAAACGATCTTCTTGGTATAAAACTAATTATCATTTAATAAGTGTCTTGTAACCTACACATCAGCTGATTCTATCCGTGAAAGTATTAAAAAGTGGTGAATTTTAACCAGGATATCATTGATAGATATATTTCACATCGTTCGTTGTACAAATTCACTACAAATTGAAGAATATAAATAAACCATTTTTTAAAATATGTCGAAAATAAGGTATTCAATTAATGTTAACCTCAAAATATTATTGATGGTCAAATATCTAACTATATAATACCGATAATCAAAGTTCATACAATTTTGCATATATATATCTAAATATAATTACTCACTATTTGGTCAAATTAATGCACATATGTGGCTTTTCTCATAATTTCCATAGTATCTCTAATGTGTCGCTCTATAATCAAAAGCAAAAGCAAGTAGCAAAACATCAGTGTTAAAATTTGCACAAAGATTGAGGTTATGTAACTTATTTTACCTTTCTTCTCTGAATCGTACTTATATAACATCATAGAATTTATTTAATAAATAAATAAATAAATAAATAAATAAATAAATAATTTAATAGAACACACAACACCAATTAAGCAAAAAGCAGTCAATATCAATAAAATTTATCAGAAAACAAAATTTGCTAGTCATTATCACAGATAGTTGGTAAAGCTATAATTCAAATTTTTGCGACCCGTCATTATACACTTGTAGTGTGTGTCAATTTGACCGTATTCATGACATAGACGTGTAGCAAAAATTTGATTGTTTCAATAAAGGTATAGCCTGATGAGGATGGAGGACTTTCATCGAAACGTCACCAATTAAATAAATTAAATGGTTAGTTCACTAAAAATCGATAAAAACGCCTCCTTTTGAACCAACTGCGTGGACGAATAGAACAAATTTATATCAAAAGTTCAACTGTTCAATATTGAATTTTATGTCACTACTCTATACATTTTACAAGGCGCTGACTAATCAACTATAAATAAACAAATAAATATTTGTACATATTTGTATTAAAAGTTAAAAAATGTTAAGCACAAAACGTCTCGTCCTGTTCAACCAAATATCTATATTTCTAACCTCAAAACACAGAAAAAACGACCACTATTGCCAAACCTTTAAAAAAAACGATTTAGAAATATCGTAACCACAACGTATCAATCAATCGTACAAAAAAAAAATAATTTGTCACCTTCGAGTGTATAAACGCATTTAATTACCATTTTTTTATCACCCTCGGGATGAAAATCGTAGGCGATCACTTGGAAAAGTTTTCGAAGCACCAAAGCCCAGACGGCGATTCGAGGTACCCACATATACATATACGAAACGTTACTCGCGCACCTATCTGGCCGAACCATGAAAACTTCATCCATGGCAACTCGAGGTGTAATAACCCAAAAGGGAGAGGAGGGTGAAAGAGCCCAGGGTGCCGGTGTAGTAATTTCGGATGCGCGGAATTTCGAATTTGCCAACCCGGCTCGTTTCCACCGAGCGGTCTAATAAAATGATTTGGATCAGTGCCAGTTATTGTCCTGGTCAGTTAGATAGGGAGTGGAAAAATAGTCGTATAAACGATGGGCACTATACACTTTTCGCAACCGAGTTGTGCATGCGTACACGCTAAAAAGGATATATACGATTACGACGATAATTCTCATTATTCACTGCTTCTCGCACCATAAAACTGGTTAAACTTCCTTTATTTTTTTATTTCTTCTTTACGAGTCGTAAAGTGGATCGTTGTTATTTTTTAATTTGGACGTCGCGTTACTTTTTCCTTGTAAGTAAATGGTAAAACAATTTTGAATTTTTCATTATTATAAATGATCATATAGGTTTTCGTATATGTTATTAATTTACTTTAAATGTAGAATTTTATTAAAGAATGGGTTCTTTTATTTTTAACGTCTTTTTCATCATTCCGTGTTTCATAACGATTCAAGGATAATTTGAAGAATTGTTGGATCGGAAAATATGTTGACAATAGTGTATTGGGTTATTAAAGAAAAAGAAGTTGACACACAAAATTAAATAACTCTCGTAAATACTTCATCTGCTGAACAATCGAGCTTTTATAAATGTACATTGCAAAATTGACTTCTCGATTCAACACTCTTTTAATGAATAATAATTTCAGAAACGAAACTCTGAGAGTATAATTAAAAAGTTTAATATAATATAACCATTTATGTCTTTGTGCTGTTTGTTTTACAAAGTTAAAATCGTTCAGAAATGTATGATTTACATATACCTTCAATTTGTCGCCTTTGTTTACGGGTATAAAAATGTATATAGTAGCCACCTAGCGGAGAGTGTGGTAATTAAAACAAATGATACAATATAATGATATTTTTTTATTTGGACAATCTATACATTTTTTATTCAGGACCACTAATAAAACAATAACAATTATTAAAAAATTATGATTTACATTTTAAAGAAGTAAAGACATTCATAAGATTATTCAACTTCTAAATTTCAGTTATACGGACAATTCAAAATCACATTATTGATTCTTCTAAACTTATTTTCCAAACTATTATTCAATACTATCAATGTAAACAATGCCAATCGTTTAAAAATTATCAATTTATATTCCATCAACTTATCGCATTATATGGTAAAATAACCACGTTTCAAATAAATCCAAATCTGTATCATAAATAAACATTTAGCAACGTGCCACACAATATGAGACAATTAGAAACAGGTACGTTTAACTTTCGAAAATCTCGACCAACGTTCAAAGTTCCGAATCCGCGCAGTCGTTACAATACCCCTAAACTTTCCATTTTGTGTTACGCCCGACAAATCAGCTCTAAAGTTTCTTCGACGAAAAAAAAAAAAAATAAACAAACAAAGAACCAGTCCCGGAACAACCGGTCAACCGAAAAAAAAAGAAATTTTGGGTGAGCGCGAAATACTTCGAGTGGGTTTTAACCAAAGACGAATTCATAAACGGCGTCGTTTAAATTCGTCGAATGCATTAAATACAAACGCAAATGTATACCGTAGGTCCGAAAGTGGGTGGATGATACATACACATGTGCAAACACCCACACACACACACACACACAGGTACAGATATAGAGTTACTTGGACTTTGTGCTTTACGCGAGCGGGCGTGGATCGCTAGCATGTAAAGGGATTAATTAACGGGGATGCGCCGAGGAAAGTTGTTACCTGCTGCTGCTGTTGGTGGTGTCCCCTCCCTCCCCCCCCCCCCAAACACGCCTATAAATAAACCGAGACATTTGGGAAATATTCTGTGTGGGGAGAGCAGCAACAAACGTGGATATCCGACTTTCGATGGTCATATCATTGTTGTTGTTTAGGTAAACTGGACTCTCACTCGATACTTTGTTAACTTGAATGATATTTCAATTCGTTGCTGATTGCAATTCGTAGTTAGGGGGGTATGTTTCGACTTGTATACTATTATGCTGAATAAATGTTTAATTATATTTAAAATTGAAAATTTCGAGCTCGATATTTTTTGAATGATCAAGATTCTTGATGGAAATGAGCAAATGTTGCTTTGCATCGCGATTCGTAATTGTTTGTCATAAAGAGGATACATATATGCGCTAAACAAAAAACATGGCTTGATCATCGACTGATTACGATGAATAGCAAGGAAAATTAATAAAAAAAACTTATTTTTATTTTTACCTAACTGACTGAGAATCGAGAAAATGCCTATAGATGAAAAATCAATCTAGATAAACGATGGCTATTCCTTACTTGTCACCCGGCGTTGATCAGGAATTCTAGTCAACACCTGACTGAGTTTGTGCATAAATAATTTTTATACTAAATTAAAAAGTAAATTATAGCAAAGTAGCGGCCTTCCTTTATGTCTGAAGAAGGTGGAATTGACTACCGAAATATCACAAAAAAATTAAATAAAAAATAAATTAATCCAGGGAAAATTTAAAAAAAAGAATACTAGAAATAAAAGTGTCCTATATACCTAAGATAATAAAATCAATGAGTGATAACAAAAGTTGCATTGTATTAACACGGTTAATTAATAATTAACCAAATAAATTAAAAAATGTATAATATAATAAACCAAATATCAGAAGAAAATTGAAACACTGGATAATAGCAAATATTCGACTATAATTATTTTCTGAAGAAAAATTTGATAACATAATTATTGAAATGTAAAATGTTATTAACCTTCACGCTGCCGCTGAGTCCCGATCGGTACACTCTCAATGAAGTTAGAAAAATATGTTTGTACTACTATAGAAAGTCCGTTGGATGGAATTTTGCTCAAATATTCTCATTTTGGCAGCATAATGTAATATTTCTGGTAAATAAATAAATACTAAATAAATATATAGAACCCCTGACCTTTGCGTTCAACTCAGCTATTTTTCTGTTAATATCGTTGTGTTAACTTAAGGTTATGGTGTGCAGGACTCGTTGCAACTTTCTGTCATATATTCAACACGACAACATCAACAAAAAAATATAGTTCGTTCAGATGCTCGTTCATATGTAGTCCTTTATTCAATAATAAAATTTATAAATTATATTATAAAAGGACTTTACTTGAAGAGGAAAAAAAAAGTTTCCGAAACGTATGTTATTATTACAATTTGGCTCATTAAATCAATCGAAAATATTACCAAGAAGTACTTCTTAATACGAGTAAATATAAAAAATAAAAGTTTAGATTTGTTAACAAATCCTACTCCTGAATTATAGTCATCATTTCTTCATCTAGACTATATTCTCTTTTTATATCTCATATATTTGTTTTTAGAAAGTAAGAACCTAACCTCTAATAAGAGCAATATTGCAGTTTCAACTATATATCTATACGACCATGTCGATAATATAGATGATAAATAGAATATATTCTCTTTCCAAGAATATTCGGCGGACTCTCTCACAGTGTCTCTCGATTAAAACAAAAATAGAGTCCTTCTGCGAATTTACGATCAATATTTGTTACCGATGTAGTCGAGTGAGAGTAGAGTTCTCCATTAACAGTACCGTTACTTTCATATCTATTTGTGTTAACAAAATATTTACGCCTGAAAAAATTTTGGCTAACGACACTAATAGAAAACTGACCATATAAATGTAACGTTTTTTAAGCCAAAAAAGGCCAAGTGCCATAAAATACCTATAATAAATGCTCAATTAATGGCAAAATTAGAGTTTTACTTCACCTTCAAATGGTAAATTTCTATTAGGGGAGTAAAGTTCTGTATAAAAATTATTAATATTTTGATATAAAGAAATTATTAAAATTCCTTGGAAAATAATCTATAGTAAAAATTCTGTCATAAAATACCGAACAAATGTTAAATTTCTATCAGGATATGGTAATTTATTTTCAAGGGGTGTCAAATGTCATTGTAAGTTACCATCCGAATCATTTTGAAACTTTGCGTAATCATATAGGTTGTTGTTTAACAAATGGTTGTGTTCTCGTCTTTATATTTTAATGTTAAATGATTCGCATGACTAATAACAAGTGCGATGTTTTTCAAATTATTACAAATACATTTTATCTTTCGACGATTCGAAGTTTTTTACTGCACCAACTGAACTATATTTTATTGCATTTATAATGTATGATATATCAATTTACGGTGTTCTTAGAATTATTAAAAAGTATCTAAATATTTAGAATAAAAGTTGTAGTACAATCATAGTAAAAATTCTAAAATAAAAATTAACTATTCAACGTTTATTAAAAATATACATAATCTCACACATACGCCATCTTTTTGTCATCTGAAAATTTAGATAATTTTTACCAATTTCTTTTTCTCTCTCCGTGCATATACGAATTCAACCAAAAACGAACCTCAATAGTTTTGTAACCATATTATTATTACAAACGTTCTATGTTCCTTCGGTTATAGTTACAATAATTTAAAACAATATACCGTTACATACCCAATTGTTGATCATGAACCAATTTCTGATCAGTGTATTATTTCAACAAAATAATAACATTTACATAAATCTAAACGTTGCTACGCACAATTTGAAGGTTAAACAATCAATAATTGGTTAGTAGACTTAAATAGAAAGTGGTATATGTACCGAAAATTTACTGATCAGAAATTGGTACTTCCCGCTTTTTTTTCTTAGATTGTTGCTTACTTTAAAAATAGCACCTATTTTATTTTTCTGAGATGGCTAAAAGGAAGTTTAATACTTATACTTTCTGTATCCGTCTAAATATATACAATTATTAGCTTTTTTAACATAAAATTATTCTATGAACGTACAGATTTACCTTAATTGATCAACAATTGGGTATGTGACGGTATATACGTTTAGATCAAAAGTACAAAATTACCACGTTAAGGACGTTTCACACACGTTCAGCCGAATTATAAAGTACTTCAAATACGAATAGAGTCATAGTAATTGGATTCCTCACGGCAGCGAATGTTTGGTGTGTACGGTTCGGACAAGCCGACCAAACTGGTAGTCGTGCTAACGACCCAAGTCCTGGATGACAATATTGCTCCTTAATCCCCGATGCGTGATTTCTCGCATTTCTGAGTTTCGGGGAATCGTCCAGGACGCTCCAGCCAGGCTGGTTTACAAGCTGCCCCTCGCACGACTTATCAATACTACATGAGAGTTGACTTTCTCCTTCCTTCCTTCCTTCCTCTCTCTCTCTCTCTCTCTGATGCTCTGGACTCACTCTCTTTACTCCGTTCTGCCTACTAACACACTCGTATGTATGCATGGAGGTTTATGTTCCTTGTTTTGCAATGCGAATTGTCCACCACTGTTTTGGGACACTACATTGCGAATGAGATTTAGTTTGATCGACCGTAAAGTTTCTTCCTCCCCCCCCCCTTCTCCCTCACTATATGTTGACTCCCGATGCATGTTCAACAACACTCTACCCTTTATCCTCTCTGTTCGAGATTACGTAACGTGATTTTAAACATCTATACCTGTCAGGAAGGAATGATCGTACTTTCATTTTGGTATTCGATGTTGCATTGATTGTATTTTTCAATATTTCGTCTACGTTATTGTATTTTCGAATAGGAGTTGAATGTTGATGTTTGATCAAGAAAATTGTAATATCAAATCATTTGCTATGGATGGTGAATAATTTTTAATTTGCGCTATCTTCTGGCTTCGTCCTTGATAATTGTAATAGAAAATCGTGATTTTAAATTATATCTGATGGGTATCCTTTATCCTAATCAGGATACACTGTCAGACATTGATGATAATTAATTTTTACTTGATAGTATCTCCTGATATGTCGCTGATAAATAAAGAAAATCATGATATTGAATTATTTCTGATAAAAATACTCTATTCTCGTTAGGAAATACTGTCACGAATTTGTAGTAAACAAGTTTTTATTAGCAACACCTTCTGATAAGTCATTGATAATTAAAATAGGAAAACATAATTTTAATTTATTGCTGATGGATATCTTTTATCCTCCTCAGGATACATTACCAAAAATTTTTGCGAAATAATTTTTAATTATCGGCATATTTCTGACAAGTTACAGATAATTAAAATAGAAGAACTATAATATTAAATAATGTATAAAATGCTCCACGTTCATCAGGTGATACTGTTCTATCTATTAATGACGATTACACTATAAATATTCAAAAGCAGCATCTTCTGATTTGTCACTGATGTGGTGCTGGTAATTAAAATAGATATACAATGATAATTTGACTGTATCTAAAGACGATCAAAATAATTGAAATTTATGGGTGTGTCCATCATTGTCCATCTCTTAATACGCCAAATTTAAGAATCTCAATTCTAAAATAAATATTTATGAACTTAAAACATTTGAGCAAGTTACTTTGCGGTCCGGCAGATGAACACGTCCTTTTCAACCTAACAACTTCTTTTTATATCAGTTCCATGAATTTCCAAAGACCGTCAAAAAAAAAGTTGACAATAACATATCTTACAAGAAACAATGTCCAAAGATAAACAATGATTCTCTAACCCACAATCTTACGAAAACTTACTAGACACGACATCTTGAAAAAAAAAAAACTGAACAATTTATAATAATACCCTAAAGCGATACACTCAACATCGAAACTAAATTAAAGTATTAATATCTCTCAAAGTTGGAGGAGGGCGATGTATATATACTACATACATATACAGAGAGACCAAGCCGTACAAATCTTGATATAAATTTAATTACTTTCCAAAGTTCGAGGAGGCGCGAAAATTTCTTTCTCTCCTTCTCTCCCTCTGGCATTAATCACGCAAAGGTTCGCACAGAGTGGAAGTAAAATCAGCATTAACCACTTGACAAAACTACTTCCACTCCCGTGTTATTTTAGCAATAAGTGTCCTTAACACGGAATAGTTAACGAAAATTCGTCGGGACACAAGGAAGATCCTCCTCAAGTTATATACGAAATGAGTTACACGTATACGTCTCAGTAAATCATTTCCCTTCTCTCTCGCCACCGTAAACAAACTCAAATAATCAAGGGAACTTTAATGGATAGGTAGGTATACGTGTGTGGGTGTGTATTCGTCTTTTCCTCGGTTGAGTTGTATGGGTCTCTCCCTTTTCCAACGAAAAACGAGTTCTTCAACTTCCGGGTAACTTCGGGTTTTAATTATAAAGTAACCGAGCTTTTGACTCCTATAAATTCGAGTCAAACTTTTTTGACTATACTTACTTCGGGGTGTTTCGGTCTACAATACGGTTGCAATGTCGAGGGGTATTGTTATGAAAAGGGGGCTCTCGTCGTCGTCGTCGTCGTCGTCGTAGTTGGGATTAAGCAGTTTACGCTTTTCATATAAATCGTGTTTTGTAGTTAACGTTTTGTTGGATGAAGAAGAATAGTGACAATTTAATGTTTCGATTGTTCATTTATTAATTGTGTGATAAAGATGGTGATGATTGTTTTCAGTGGAGATTAAGAGTTTTGAGGTTAGGTGGTGATAATATTTTTCTTTTTGGTTAACGATTTTAAAAATTTGACAGTTTAATATTTTGGTTGTTACTTTAAGAATTATTTGATTATTTTATAATGATAATAATAATATTCCTATGTGGAAAGTAAAGTTTTTTTAGGTTAGGTGAAGATATTTTTTGGCCAATAAATGCATTGCGAATTTCTACAATGTTGTACTTGCATTTTAGGAAAACGTATAGAAATATGAAAGTAGTCGTTCAGTTTACTTTTATATATGAAGGGAAATATATTTTTAATAAAACTTTCATGAATAATGTAAATAAATGTAACTTTTGGTAAAAATTAAAGAAAACAATTCTGTATTAACTTAATATTACCGACAGTACCGATTTATCGACTTCAAGTTACCGACTGCTTTTCTTTATCAACTTTAAATTACCGACAATTTTCATTTATTTTTAATGAAAAAGTAATAAACAGTCGATGATTAAAGAATATTTTGGTCAGTTTTTTTCGCACATTTTAAACATTCTTAACGATTCTTTCATCTGTTTAACTTCATAGAATGAGGACCAATATGGACTGCTTACCGACATTTACTAAGTGAATTAATCTTTTCACATTTACGATTTCTTATTGAAAGTTTGTTAACTCATCAATTCATTCCATTTTATCATTCGACTTTATGAATATCTATATAATTGTAACTATTCTCTTCATAGTCATTTTCATAATTTTCAAGTTGATAACAGTAGGTTCCCACAATTTGAAATCAATATCCCCTTTAAAATACCGACAATTTATCCGATTTCTAAAATTCAATCTTATAAGCACCGATACAATTCCCTTATCTCTATAATTTTTAATTCCCTAACAATATTTCCGCTAATAATTCTTGGTCGATAACAGTAGATCCCTAGAATTTGAAGGCGACATCACCTTTAAAATGTAGAGCACAACCGGTATACCCGAGAAAATAAAATTTCTCAACTTAGAAAAAGCCTCTTAAGATTTTTAACTCGAGAGAATAAAGCGTCGAAATGAGAAAAAGGCAAGAGCCCGTTCCGTTCGTAAACATACAAGTAAACATCGAAACTGTAGGAACATCGTTTTCTCTTCTTAAAGGTCTGGTTTCGAAACGAACCTTCGGATGTAGTAAGCCCCGAGAAAAAAGAAAACGTGTATTACACGAAACGAAGCTACGCATTTTTTATTTATTTTATCCTTGGTTCGTTTGTTCGTTCGCAATTGATTATTTATTTTAGGTTAGGAACGCGGAACAGCTGTTTTTCTTTCTGGTATATTACGATACAGAGGAATGTTGTGGTAAATCGTCTCTTAACATGAAATTAATAAAATTCTTTATTATCGTTATGTTTATTGTAAAATAGTTTGTAATTAAAAAGAAAAAATGTCTCGGAAAAACGATAAAGGCTCAACAGTTAATTACGCATTGTGTTCATCTTATTTTTTTTTAAAGAGGTTCATTAAAATAACAATTGTAGAGCATATTAAAATTACTGAAGAAACAAGGGATGATTACAAAAGGATAAGAGAGGAGAGAGAGAGAAGGAAACGTTGCATTTACGGAGATGAATAAGTGGCGCTTTCAAAGTGCAGTCGGAAAAATGATACGTCGCGAGAAGACGCCCGGAATGCGTTTATAATTACAAACGTCACAAATGCCCCCCTTTTTTTAACCTCCTTCCAAGTCTCAAAATTCCAGAGACAAAAGTTTCTGCACGCGGGGTTGTTGTTGTTTTTTTTTCTGTTGCATCGCCGACGTGTAACGAGGTCGAATATAATGTGTGCGCACTTGGGTTGCCTCGATTCTCTTGACATTTTCGTATGCCAAATGAATTTTTCGTTAAAAAGTATAAGAGATGAATTTATCTTTGATGTGGTAATATTATTTTTTTTAACCTTGTTTTGGATAACTGATTAATGGTCATGGATCGTCTTGAATAGCGTATTATTGGGTGTTGGGTATATTTGGATATTGGTTTAAAAAATAAAGAATAATTTAAATTAAGAGGACACCGAACATTCCTGTTTTACCGACAATGGTAAATTAATTTTTTATAAAAAAATAAAACCAGTCTCCATTTATTATATAGTTACTATAGGAACCCAACGATATTCTTTTTTGTTGTGATGAAATGTTCTCATGCCACTAAGCGGCTTGGTACACACAAAATACATGTAATTAGAAGTATCTGTGATTTTTTTCAGTAATATCAATTGTGTTGAACAATGTTAAATATCAAAATATATGATTTTTCAGTGACTTAAGGTCAGTAAAAGTGGAATAATATTCAATTAATGGTTACAATTAAAATTTTATTGAAATCTTGATGTGATTTCCAATGTTAAAGGTATCTATCATTTTTTTGTTGGATGCATATATTTTGAGTTATAAAGTCACGAAAAGTGATCATATAAGTGCAAAGGTAAATATGTGATTTTTGGTTATTAAAAGTAAAGTAAAACGTCTAAAAATTCGTTTACATATTCTAGGTTCAAAAAGGAGTTGTTTAGCAGTATATCAATAATTTTTAAATTTTCATCTGCTGATTTGGTATGGAATGCTGCATGTATACCGTTAATGGGTTATTGGGTTATCGGGTTTTATTAATACTTTTGAATCGTATTAATGAATTATTACATTATTATATTTTTAATTAATTATTTTAATTTAAGTTTTGGCTATAGTTAAAATATATCCAGTCTTAATTTATTGGATTATTGGATAACATCGTGACGGAGTTATTGGGTTATTGAGAGAAAATCAGGAATTTTAAATTGTTAGAAAAATTAGTATTATTAGTTTATTGATTAGCTAGATACTTTAAAATCATAATTTATTATTATTATTATTATTATTATTGGTTTACGAATCAATTTTATACAATTATTATTTGTCTTCTTATACTCTGTGCGATTCGGCTCGTTGGAAAGTACAAACGTTTAATCGTCGTAATTACTTTTTAGTTTTTCCTCTATTAAATACTTTTAAGTTTTCTGCTCAGTAACGTTATTATTATTATTACTATTATTAATATTACGAATAAAAGTAGCATCATTATTGTTACGAGTATAACATTTATTTTTATTAGAAGATATAGATGCCGTTGATATTTCTTTTATCTATTTATTGATTTACGCGAGTGATACAAACAATTAATTATCAATTCGCATTCGGTACACATCGTAGCAATCGAAAATATTGAAAAATAAAACCGTATACGTATTAAAAATTAATTTCGAGTAGTTATACGCGCGTCGACGTTGCAACGAGGAAAATCCCTTTTGAGAAAGCGAGGCGCCCGTAAAAGTGTCTTTTTTTTTTTTTTTTTTTTGTAAGATAGATCGGTTCTTCAAAAGCAACTTTTAATTTCCTCTTACTTGGAATTGGACGAACAGAAAAAATCTTTATATTTACTGGTGGAATAATATAATTAGAAGAACGGGAAGAAAATATATCGTTCAATGTAACGACGTGGGCGATTTTTTTTATTTTTTTTTTTAAAGAGAATTTTCTTTTTAAAGATACAAATATACGAGAACGTCTTAAATTTTCAAATTCTCCTTTCTGTTTAACGAAGTGGCAGCGTAATGAGGATGCGAGCGTCAAAGTGAAAGACGCGAAACACTGCGAATTATGCATCGCGTTTGTTAGTCGCAATGCGACGACGTGTATCCTGTTTTTCGTTCTCTTTGTGACGTCGACGACTTAGTATAAGTATCTTGTTATCAGTTACTTTATATACATATATATACATATATTTTTTATCATTAATTATCCACAGTGTATATAGGAACGATTTTTTTTAAATAGAACATTTTTCGTTCTCTTTACTAAGCATCTCGTTATCAGTAGCAATGCGTATTTTTCTTTCATCATTAATTTCCGCATTATGAAAATCGAAACGATTGTTTTTAGGTAAAAAATTATTATTAGAATCGGTAAAAAAATTGATCAGAAATTACACTTAACCTCAAAAGATTAACAAGTTGTATAAAATTTTTAAAATATTCAAACTTGCTTTAATAAAAATTGAAATCGTTTTTTAGGTATGAATAAGACATGTTTTTCGAAAACAGTAAGTTATATTAATCTATAAAATAACTAATTCTAACCTCAAAATCTTTAAAATAAGTAAATTTTTTTTTAAATGAAATATAATTGACCCGAAAATGAAAAAAGAACTAGGACAAAGTTTCGATAACAATAGCTTTTTGTTTAGTCGAGATGTTGAGTTGAAAAAAATTTTGTTATTTCAAACAGATTGATATATTACTTTATTTTCGTTCGTGCATTCATCATCTCGAAATTGTGACGCACACTCACGAAAATTGGAAACACTTGGATGTTACTATCTGGTGACAAAATATTTTTCACAATGCGTTAAAATTAGGTTAAACGGGAAATTTGAAGTTGGGTGTGCATTGTAAGTAATGAAGAATGAGTGCTTTTTTTGTTTAGCGCAACATTTTTAAATATAATTTAGTTGAATAAAGAAGAAAATAATTTTTCTATACACTAAGCATTTCGAAAATTGAATATTAATGAAATTGAAGTAGTTTTTAGACGAAACGTAATATTTTTGAACTAGAAATTGGCCAAATAATTGAGAGTTTATTAGGAGAAATTGTTCGACACTCGCAAATAAAGAACCGTTTATTCTTTCAATAAATGATCACATAGGACCTAAACTTGATTTTCATTACGTAAATTCTAATACATGTATTTATGTAAAATTTCCTTAATAGATATTGAAATGATTTATTTGATTAAAAGCCAACTATTCTGTTATAAATTACCGATGGAGTTAGTATGCAGAAGAAAGACGTATGTGTCTGCGTACTCTGCGACTGTATCAGAGAGTTTGGAATAAGCCGCTGTATCAAGAGCTAATTGTAGCCTACGAGCAAAAACGGAAAGAACTCAAAGCAACCATCAAAACGGGAAAGCGCAAGTGTAGGCGTGATTTCTGTAAAGAGGTGGACCCCATGGTGAAAGCCATAAAATACGGTAATGAACAAGCTCAAACCCAGAGGCGCCTCAACACTATCATGTCTATTCTTTCTTGATAGAGCTATGCGCTACCTGTTCCCACAACATCAGGAACATACAACGGGCATAGGCCTAACGGCGAACGACGATGCAGTCACGTCGCCAGATGTTAGTATAACCGAGTTGACAATAGTTACGCAGAATATATAGATCCATCGCAAAGTCCTAGAGTCGGATGGAATACCGTGTCTGGATATTAAGACTGCTACGCTGTTTCAGGTCATGATGCTTCCCAGTACGGTAGAAGATTTAGAGTCTGGTACTTCTTACAGAGCTATCTTCATACTGCACTGAGAAAAATTTACTAGTATAAATTACTAATTTAATAGTAAAAGGAGCACAAACTTAACACAGTTGAAAAAATTGCTATTAATAATGGTAAAAATTACCATTATTAATACTAAGTTTTCCTCAATGGTGGCAAGTTTCACCATTATTAACAGCAAATTTTTCAACAGTGTAAGTCTGTCCTTCTTTTACCATTAAATTAGCAATTTATACTAGCAAATTTTTTTCATTGTGTCCGCTTTGTCTGTTGGATGTAGTCGGGAAGCTACTTGAACGTTTAATATGTGCCAACCTACAAGCAGCCATTGCACATACAGGCGATTTGTACCACAATTATTTCGTTTTTTAGAAAGGGTGCTAAACTATTGATGCCATGAGCCGAGTTGTTGATCTTGTCAGCGTCTTTGCTGGTACTCGGAGGCAGTGACTGTCAGTCACTGTTTCATCCTAAATGTAGTGGATAAGTATGAAACATGACTTTGTCACCTTTTCCAAATCTTTTGGAAAGTCCGTAGTGATAGCTTCACAAATCCGCCACCCGAAAATTTGCGAACAGAAATGGTGCTGCCGTCATATAGGCTGAGTTCATATTCGACAATAATTATGAACATTTAAGAAAATAGAGTTTTTACCACACAAATCAGAGATGATTGATGTAATGAATAATTACAGATTGCTTAGCTGATCCAAAAGTCAGTATTTTAGACGAAAAGTAATAAGTACAAATCAATGCTGAGAACACATACCGAAGTCACTTTGTAATTATCACTTTTCGTCGAAAATACTGACATTTCGATCAGCTAAATAGTAATATGCAATTAAACATTACATCAGTACCTATGGCGCTAAACTTCGATTTTGTGTGGTAAAAACTCTAATTTTTTTAATTGCCCATAATTATTGTCGAATATGAATTCAGTCCACCTGACGGCAGCGCCACTTCTACTCGCAAATTTTAGAGTGGTGATATACTAAACTAAATTTTACGGACTTCCCTTAACTTCCGAGAGCTTTGGAATATGTCTTCTTGGAAGAGGATTGGGATGCCGTGGTGATCTTTGCAAATCCATTGTGGATCGGCTGAATCACATAAGGAAGGGAGGAGGAACACGCTAGTGGCAAAAACATTAGAAGCTCCACAAAACATAAAATAGTATTGTAATTCCTTGCTGGAAGAGGTCCAACGTGGCATGACTGCCCCCATGAAATAATTCTTTGCGGCGGTTTCCGAGGGGGAAATATTAGTAGAGAGGAGGAACCCTGCTACGAATTTAGCAGGGTAGTTTTTAGTGGGTATGGATCATGCCGACCAAGTCCCACACCCTGTTCCTAGAGAGAATTTTTCTACCACCTCTATTAAAAAAGAAATACTACACACACACACACACACATACTTAGCACGCGCATATAAACATGAACACATTTACATCTAATCAGAGTGACTAAGAGTTCAAGAAGAAGCCCATTTTCCACATAATTAAACGAAAATTCAATTTTTCAAGTGTCGAGAGCGCAAGGGTATATTCCAGTGTTCAAACAGAGGTTAAAGCATTATGCATACATCAGGAGTGAATAAAGAAAATTACCGGCTGTTGAAAAATGTATAGGCGACTCGAGATGAAAAATGTTTCATTTATATACGCGAAGGGGGAAGGGGATAACTCGTTAAGAAAACATCGGCACCACTCGGTTAATTGTCGCGTCGACGACGGGTTTCCCCGGAAGGACCTCGTTAATCATTTACTTCTGACAAAGAAAATTCCCGCGGCGGTTACGAAAAGAAGACTACTAAGTACAGTCGACTGTACATTTAGTTTAGTTGACTTGGTGGACTTTTCCGGAATATTCCAGTGCGCGAATTTTGCGGAAAACGCGTCTCCGATCGAAGTTACAACACACACCAATAACGTTTCAATGTTATTAAATGTTGTTGGATTTCAATTATAGGGATGTACATTTACTTTTTTGCCGGACATTGCGCAATTTGAATTATTGGGATCTACGTTTATCGACCACGGATAATTATATTTAAATACATTATATTAGAAACCAGATAAAATTCATAAAGATGAGTTTGCAGTAGCTACGTTTAAAAAGAAAAATATTGTTTCTGATAGAAACAAAAGAAATAGTAATTTTAAATTGATTGAACTGCATTGATGGTAATTTCAAGGCAATAACAATAAAAAGTATCGATGAGCTGATAAAAATGAGGTATAAGATTTAAAATATCGGAAAGTATGGAATTAGTTTACAAATATTTATTATCAATAATAAGAACAGAAGGCTTTGTTCGATAACTTAATTTACAGGGATCTAGATTTATCCAATAAAATGTTCGTTATAAAAGATATTGTAGGAGCTACCGGAGTTATAATTATAAAAAAAAAAGGTTATTTCTATAATTTAAACAAATCGAGTAATGGTTTGTCAATAACTATTCGGCAAAAAAATCAACTCATCTCAGTAACTTTACAATATGTTATAAAATTTAACATCAGAACTTGAAAACCATATTACAAAATATATCGGTTTCTAAACAGAATTAATATTGTAATAATTAAAAATTCTGAACAAAAATTTTTTTTAATTACAATTAAAGACGAACAAAATGTATACATTGTCGATAAGCTGCCGGTAAAAGAAGTTAATACTATCGGTAACTCTTAATATAATTATTTTAATTAAATAATATTAAATATTTATTAAATAAAAATTATTATTAATATATTATTAGTATTAAATATTTTATTAATTATAAAATTGAAAATTAGAAAAAATTTTAGTATTGCACGATTTTAAAAAAACGTACAAATCACATAAGTAAAAATTAATGACTTTTCATCATACTGATCGATATAAAACACAAAATCAATATTTCACATAATTCAAAAATTCTTTAAAACACACTCGCTATATAATATTTATTACTATGAAAGGTCCGTATACGTGTGAATATTTATTATAAAACGTTAACTCGACAATTTTTATAATTGGCTTCCCATCATACGTATCTCATAAATTTTACCATATTTGCCTTATGATATTCCCTTACGATACATAACACACATACTTACGCATATTATGTGTGCCGTCCTCATAAATTGACCGTGCACTTAAAAATATTTGTTTCCTCAAAATTATTCGCCTCTCGTCTACATATATCTTCATTTTTAAAATTCGCATTGTATTTAAAAATTTGATGTTTACGTTTTATAAAAAGAAAAAAAAAATAGGTTCGGTAACTGTTATACATTCGTATCGGATATTCTATAAATTTCGTTCACTCTATAAAATTTGCTTTAAAAAAGATATTTTATGCGCACCTTCATACATCCAAAGCGAATAATAACTTTTGGATTTTTATATATTTGATGTATATAACGTATATATTTTAAAATTTATAACTTCGGGCGATTCGATATTGTTTTGTGAAAGAAAAAAATAATGATAGTAATGAAAATTGGGTTAAGTGTGCATGATATATTTTTATCGAAATAAGAAACGATTGGGAAAGAAAAATTTTTTTAATCACCATATACCGTTCCGCGTCAGTGAAGAATCGAACGAAAGATTAATCTGAAATTGACGAATGGTCGGGATATCTGACAGTCGAATATTTTTCGAAATAGCGAAAAAGAACGTTCCTTTTTTTTTTGAGGTTAGCTGAGACCATTTTTTCGGACATTTTTGATAATTTGGCCAAGAACAATTCGTAAACGGTTCCATATATGTTAGGAATGATTTGAGGAAAGTTAATCAGATTTCTAATTATTGGTTTTTTTAAGTAACGTAAAAGTTAACAGTTTTCTTGACTTTGAGTGTTTTGAGGTCAGGTAAAACTACTTTTTGACTATTTTATTATTATATAATTTCTATGATATCTATTAGGGAATTATTGTATGAAATAAATTAATTTTTGATATTCAGAAATTTTACAAAATAACGTAAGACAACGTTTCTTCTCGTTAAGCATTTACAATGTTAGATCAATCTATTTTTTCATATATTTTCAAACAAATGAAAAAGTATCATAAATGGTTTGATTTTCATTATAAAATGTTTGTATGAAATTAATTATTTTTCCAACAATTGAAAATTCTTAAAAAAATATTTATAAATGCTTCGCTTTCTGTTAAGTACTCTTAAGTATCTTCAAAATAGGTATCGAAAACAAAAATTTGCTTTTTCTTGAGAATTTTGAGGTTAGGTGAAATCTTTTTTGGATCAGTTATTACCAAAAGTTTAAAACGTGCTTTGATTTTAATTACATAATTCTTATATAAAAAAATTATTCTTTTTAGGTAATACCATTTATTATCAATGAATTAATAATTGCTTTGATTTTTACTATAAGATATTTACATACAAAATTACCCATTTTTCTTTAACCATTTTGAGGTTATGTAAAACCATCTATTTACCAATCTTTAATCAAACATTTAATAACCACTTCAATTGCTCGCGACGAAATAAATAAATTAAAAATTGAACGCAATAACAACCTGAGGAAATAATAATACATTTTTTCGGCACGCGGAATAAAGAGGATATATCCTAGGGAAACTGAAGGGACAGTTTCATTTGTCATTGCCGCGAGACAGGAAAGGGAATTTTCGTGGAAAGCCAAGAGAAGCGTTTCTTGACGTCCGGGTAATAAACCTGAAAAGTGCGAACTGTCAAAAGATACGGGAACAGCGCGAAAAAAGCTATTTTAGATCGAAATTGTTGAACCCTTTGTGGAGCGAGACTGTACAGCGACATCTAGAATTTGTCAACGGGTTGTAATTCTTTTTCCGTGAATTGATTGTGACGTGGTGGAAATGTTTTATAAAGTAATATTTCTTTAAATTTAATATTGATTGCATATTTGTTTTTGTTTAAGTTGAAGTGGGGTTATGTATGAAAAATTACAATTGTTGGTTGATTTTTTTTATAAAAAAGGATTAATTTTTGTAGATGTTTTTTTTATATTATTTCTTTTTTTTCGTAAATACTGTTTATTTTTGTGAAAAAAAGTGAATTTTTAAATATGCGTTTTTCTGACGACGAATTCATCTGAAAATGTATATTTTCCGCAAAATTCTAAATAAATTATTTTTAAAATATATTTTGTTTTGATTTTTGGTTATAATTGTCAAAATGTATAAGATAATTTAAAATTGGATTACTGTTGGAGTAGTATTAAACAGAACATCAATTTTTCTCTTTATCATTTTCGTTTTTGCCGAAATTTGTCTCTTTTTTTTGAAAAATTATCTTTGTTGGGACAAATTTTTTTCTGAAAATTGACTTCGAAATATTGTTTTTAAAAAATTTAATAAAGATTATTTGGGATTACGGTCAAAATATCATTTTTTTAAATTATTACTACAAATATTTTTGATACTCAGACCGATAATGACAGATCTCTATAATCTGTTTTTTAATTATTTTTACGTATATTATTTTTAATAGAAAAACTTTTTTTTTAGAAAAGTTTTTCTTTTTGAATCTTACGTTTACTAATGTATATAGGATGTTTTCGGATTTTAAAATGAATAATTTGTATAAAATATTGAATCATCAACTGTATCTATAAATTAATAAAAGTTATCGACCGAGTATTGTTTATTAGATTTTTATCAAAAATATATTTTATCTTAATAATTAACTATATCAATTACTTTTGTTCAATTTATATTTTCATCATAAATTATTTCCAAATACTAACATAATTATTAGTTCGCTTATGAAAAAAACTCATTTATTTATACATTTTTATTTCACTGTCGCTTTAACAGACGATACGTACTTCGAAAAAAAATATATACAATCTCATAAAATTCCAAGATTACTCGTGATCTAATTTTTCCTAAACATGCGGTATAGTAATAAAGAGTTGTTATAACCTTCAGATCTAAGTCGTCTAATTCCTAATCACTCGAAGCTCTTCTCTTCACCCATTTTCTTTATTTAACGAGGTGCTCGATAAACTTGAGGGAAAAAAAATTACGAAAAGAAGTCTCTGGAAACTATGTTTAGATCTCCCATTGGAACGCGTTGAACGCTCTATATAGCATGGGAATAAAAATAAAATTTATGGACTTGTCGAAAACGTGACAATCGTTATAGATCTACGTTAATGACTTAAGAGCGAGTTTGACAGTCGTTAAAATTTATTTCAATCCTTGATTTTAAAAGAAGAGAAAATGCGGAAGCGATTTGATCAGTGTTTTTTCCGCTTTTGTGGAAAATCTTAACTTGAATGTAAGAAATAAATTACTTTTTGGTTTATCTTCGATTAAATATTTTATAACAATTCAAATGAGGAAAAAACAATTCGAAATGGTTTTATAAAAAGAAATCTTTTCCGTTGTCACGGAACGTAATGTTTATTTTAACGTACATACGTTTATTTTTGTATTTTGTAATTCGTTTAATTATAACGGGTTTTCCGAATTTGCGGAAAAGGTTTTTATTTCGATGGATAAGCGTTGATTTTTCGTTGTATTAAGCATATATTTCGCAAATAAATAATTAAGTAGCGGAAGAAATTCCGATTTGCTATAATTAAAACGTTTTTCCACTCTTACGGAAAATATATTTATTTAAATGAGTAAAAAAAATATATTACTATTTCGATCGAGCACTCTATAACAATCATTTGGGTTAATAAAAAATCCCGAAACGTTGTTAATTAAAACGTCCTTTCCGCTTTTGCGGAAAATATTGATTTGTCGTATGTTCCCCTTTCGAATCAGGGTGTACACTAAGCACACGTGCAAAGAAAAGATCGAGTAAATAAACCGAAAGTCATCCGTTCGGTATCTCTTTGTGTAACTGAGGAGAGAAAAAAACATTTGCGATTCTCGTTATTTTCCTCGAGTGAGAGAGACCAACTCTGATAGCCAAAAAAAAAAGAAAAAAAAATCGAAGTTGCAAGCGCGTAAAATGCGTCTGAGATACCAAATACTTTTGTCGACTTGAATTTCAAAAGCTTTTGAGATTCGTTTTGGCTCTCGGTTTGTATTTTCTTTTCTTCTTCTTCTTTAGAATGGGGTAGGGGGAGATGGAGCTTGAAAGCTCTGCTTACGAATCTTGACGGCTTTTGATCTATTGAGATTCTTTTCTTCAAGTATTTATCCCGCTCGAATTGCAGCTAATTTCGTATGATTAAAAAATGCTTTCACTTTGGATTTTCACGGTGATGGAAGGTTAAATGATATTTTATTATTATTCTTTTTTTAGATAAAATTCGTGGAGTGGAATGTGCGTACGTGATCGTGTTTATTTATAGGACTTTTGACGAATCGATGAGGCTGTTAATGATTGAAATTGAAATCGAAATTTTGCGAGATACGTGGATTTTATATTAATTCCCTGGTGGACATTAAACCATAAAAAAATGTATGGGAAAGTAATTAGTTTTTAAGTAGTGATTAAACGTTTTTTTCTAAATGGCAACATAACCTCAAAATAGTTTATTTAATTAATCTTGACATTAATCAATATAACCTATTAAATATAAAAATTGATGCAAACAATTAAAATTTCTAGTTTTGATAGCAAACATTGCAATTCCTCTGTTGTAAACATTACGAAAAACTCTCAAAACGAAGTATACTGTCACGGGATGATAAACACTTTGCATAGTCTTTTTTATGCCCGAAAACAAATCAAAATGTTTAGTTTAATGTTTTCATTTTCCTGCAAAGCAATTTAGTAATCTCGAACCTATATTTGTTGTAAATAGTTGGATTGTTTAAAAAGAAAATTTTTGATTAACGGTATATCGTATCCAAATTACAGGAATCTGCATCTTTAAACCCAAAAATTATATAAAATATTGAATCATCAACTGTATCTATAAATTAATAAAAGTTATCGACCGAGTATTGTTTATTAGATTTTTATCAAAAATATATTTTATCTTAATAATTAACTATATCAATTACTTTTGTTCAATTTATATTTTCATCATAAATTATTTCCAAATACTAACATAATTATTAGTTCGCTTATGAAAAAAACTCATTTATTTATACATTTTTATTTCACTGTCGCTTTAACAGACGATACGTACTTCGAAAAAAAATATATACAATCTCATAAAATTCCAAGATTACTCGTGATCTAATTTTTCCTAAACATGCGGTATAGTAATAAAGAGTTGTTATAACCTTCAGATCTAAGTCGTCTAATTCCTAATCACCTCGAAGCTCTTCTCTTCACCCATTTTCTTTATTTAACGAGGTGCTCGATAAACTTGAGGGAAAAAAAATTACGAAAAGAAGTCTCTGGAAACTATGTTTAGATTCTCCATTGGAACGCGTTGAACGCTCTATATAGCATGGGAATAAAAATAAAATTATGGACTTGTCGAACAACGTGACAATCGTTATAGATCTACGTTAATGACTTAAGAGGCGAGTTTGACAGTCGTTAAAATTGATTTCAATCCTGATTTTAAAGAAGAGAAAATGCGGAAGCGATTTGATCAGTGTTTTTCGCTTTTGTGGAAAATCTTAACTTGAATGTAAGAAAAATTACTTTTTGGTTTATCTTCGATTAAATATTTTATAAACAATCAAATGAGGAATAAACAATTTCGAAATGGTTTTATAAAAAAACATCTTTTTCCGTGTCACGGAAGGTAATGTTATTTTTAACGTATACATACGTTATTTTGTATTTTGTACTTCGTTTAATTATAACGGGTTTTCCGAATTTGCGGAAAAGGTTTTTATTTCGATGGATAAATGTTGATTTTTCGTTGTATTAAGCATATATTTCGCCAAATAAATAATTAAGTAGCGGAAGAAATTCCGATTTGCTATAATTAAACGTTTTTCCACTATTACGGAAAATATATTTATTTAAATGAGTAAAAAAATATATTACTATTTCGATCGAGCACTCTATAACAATCATTTGGGTTAATAAAAAATCCCGAAACGTTGTTAATTAAAACGTCCTTTCCGCTTTTGCGGAAAATATTGATTTGTCGTATGTTCCCCTTTTCGAATCAGGGTGTACACTAAGCACACGTGCAAAGAAAGATCGGAGTAAAATAAACGAAAGTCATCCGTTCGGTATCTCTTTGTGTAACTGAGGAGAGAAAAAAACATTTGCGATTCTCGTTATTTTCCTCGAGTGAGAGAGACCAACTCTGATAGCCAAAAAAAAAGAACAAAAAATCGAAGTTTGCAAGCGCGTAAAATGCGTCTGAGATACAAATACTTTTGTCGACTTGAATTTCAAAAGCTTTTGAGATTCGTTTTGGCTCTCGGTTTGTATTTTCTTTTCTTCTTCTTCTTTAGAATGGGGTAGGGGGAGATGGAGCTTGAAAGCTCTGCTTACGAATCTTGACGGCTTTTGATCTATTGAGATTCTTTTCTTCAAGTATTTATCCCGCTCGAATTGCAGCTAATTTCGTATGATTAAAAATGCTTTCACTTTGGATTTCACGGTGATGGAAGGTTAAATGATATTTTATTATTATTCTTTTTTTAGATAAAATTCGTGGAGTGGAATGTGCGTACGTGATCGTGTTTATTTATAGGACTTTTGACGAATCGATGAGGCTGTTAATGATGAAATTGAAATCGAAATTTTGCGAGATACGTGGATTTTATATAATTCCCTGGTGGACAATAAACCATAAAAAATGTATGGGAAAGTAATTAGTTTTTAAGTAGTGATTAAACGTTTTTTTTCTAAATGGCAACATAACCTCAAAATAGTTTATTTTAATTAATCTTGACATTTAATCATATAACCTATAAATATAAAAATTGATGCAAACAATTAAATTTTCTGTTTTGATAGCAACATTGCAATTCCTCTGTTGTAAACATTACGAAAAACTCTCAAAACGAAGTATACTGTCACGGGCGTAAAACACTTTGCATAGTCTTTTTTATGCCCGAAACAAATCAAACTGTTTAGTTTAATGTTTTCATTTTCCTGCAAAGCAATTTAGTAATCTCGAACCTATATTTGTTGTAAATAGTTCCAAATTACAGGAATCTGCATCTTTAAACCCAAAAATTATATCTAAAATATTGAATTAAAAATTTGAACAAAATTCATACGAGATAGCTTGAAACATAACTAAGGGCCTGACGTTTTGATTTTTTGAAGAAAAAATCATTTTCTTAATAATAATTGACTAAACAATTTTTGGTAGGTAATTATTAGTCAAAAAAAGGCATAAACTTTCAACCCAAAAATTATGGATTTAAAATCTGGAAAAATTTGGTACATTTTTTAAAACAGATCTTAGTAACTAAAATTCGGGGTTTACAAAAAAAAACTTATTTATTTGTATATAAAAAACTGTAAAAAATTATTTAAAGAGAATTATCATATGTTTTGAAAACAGTTATTATAAATTAAATTTAAAATGTTTAAAAATATAAATAAATTATCTAATTTCTATAGTCGACAAAACGTTAAGATTCAAAATTCACAATTAACCAATATTCGGTAAAAAAATGCCTAAAAATTATAAACAACTTCAGACCATTCTTTTCTATCTAAATTGTCAAAAAAAGTCAACACGTTTCCCAGAATGTTTTAATTACATATATTTATATCGCATTATATTCTATAAAATGTAGTTTTAATTTATTAATCAGTATATTACTTACGAGGTTAGAGTGCACTTAACATTGCATAAGCGGAACACGATGCTATCTCCCTGTCTATAAACTTCTGATATAGCACGCGTTGTTCCGCCAACATGTCGATATTATCAATTAAATGCGAGAATATTGTAGCCGGTATATGTAGTGTATTAATTTAGCATTAAAACGTTTAAATAGCATAGTGCAGTTGTCCAAAAGAAAACATCGTTACGAGAAATTTCAAAGATTTTTTTGGTATATAAATTACTTTTGTTCAATTTATATTTTCATCATAAATTATTTCCAAATACTAACATAATTATTAGTTCGCTTATGAAAAAAACTCATTTATTTATACATTTTTATTTCACTGTCGCTTTAACAGACGATACGTACTTCGAAAAAAAATATATACAATCTCATAAAATTCCAAGATTACTCGTGATCTAATTTTTCCTAAACATGCGGTATAGTAATAAAGAGTTGTTATAACCTTCAGATCTAAGTCGTCTAATTCCTAATCACTCGAAGCTCTTCTCTTCACCCATTTTCTTTATTTAACGAGGTGCTCGATAAACTTGAGGGAAAAAAAATTACGAAAAGAAGTCTCTGGAAACTATGTTTAGATCTCCCATTGGAACGCGTTGAACGCTATATAGCATGGGAATAAAATAAAATTTATGGACTTGTCGAAAACGTGACAATCGTTATAGATCTACGTTAATGACTTAAGAGCGAGTTTGACAGTCGTTAAAATTTATTTCAATCCTTGATTTTAAAAGAGAAAAATGCGGAAGCGATTTGATCAGTGTTTTTCCGCTTTTGTGGAAAATCTTAACTTGAATGTAAGAAATAAATTACTTTTTGGTTTATCTTCGATTAAATATTTTATAACAATCAAATGAGGAATAAACAATTCGAAATGGTTTTATAAAAAAAAATCTTTTCCGTTGTCACGGAACGTAATGTTTATTTTAACGTATACATACGTTTATTTTTGTATTTTGTAATTCGTTTAATTATAACGGGTTTTCCGAATTTGCGGAAAAGGTTTTTATTTCGATGGATAAGTGTTGATTTTTCGTTGTATTAAGCATATATTTCGCAAATAAATAATTAAGTAGCGGAAGAAATTCCGATTTGCTATAATTAAAACGTTTTTTCCGCTCTTACGGAAAATATATTTATTTAAATGAGTAAAAAAAATATATTACTATTTCGATCGAGCACTCTATAACAATCATTTGGGTTAATAAAAAATCCCGAAACGTTGTTAATTAAAACGTCCTTTCCGCTTTTGCGGAAAATATTGATTTGTCGTATGTTCCCCTTTCGAATCAGGGTGTACACTAAGCACACGTGCAAAGAAAAGATCGAGTAAATAAACCGAAAGTCATCCGTTCGGTATCTCTTTGTGTAACTGAGGAGAGAAAAAAACATTTGCGATTCTCGTTATTTTCCTCGAGTGAGAGAGACCAACTCTGATAGCCAAAAAAAAAAGAAAAAAAAATCGAAGTTGCAAGCGCGTAAAATGCGTCTGAGATACCAAATACTTTTGTCGACTTGAATTTCAAAAGCTTTTGAGATTCGTTTTTGGCTCTCGGTTTGTATTTTCTTTTCTTCTTCTTCTTTAGAATGGGGTAGGGGGAGATGGAGCTTGAAAGCTCTGCTTACGAATCTTGACGGCTTTTGATCTATTGAGATTCTTTTCTTCAAGTATTTATCCCGCTCGAATTGCAGCTAATTTCGTATGATTAAAAAATGCTTTCACTTTGGATTTTCACGGTGATGGAAGGTTAAATGATATTTATTATTTCTTTTTTTAGATAAAATTCGTGGAGTGGAATGTGCGTACGTGATCGTGTTTATTTATAGGACTTTTGACGAATCGATGAGGCTGTTAATGATTGAAATTGAAATCGAAATTTTGCGAGATACGTGGATTTTATAATTCCCTGGTGGAAAAAATGTATGGGAAAGTAATTAGTTTTTAAGTAGTGATTAAACGTTTTTTTCTAAATGGCAACATAACCTCAAAATAGTTTATTTTAATTAATCTTGACATTAATCAATATAACCTATTAAATATAAAAATTGATATTCTAACCTATAAAATATCCAATTTACCTTCAAAATATTGAAAATAATTGAATTCCCACCAGGGATGTATAATAAACATGTCACATTTACACCGGCTGAATAAAATTACGAGCACTTCTTTATAAAAACGATATTCTAACCTATAAAATTTATTATTAAATTTCTGGTAGGCCATTGTTACAAAATATATATTACATTTTCGTTCATAAGAATTTTCACGTTTAAGTTATAATATAGCCATCTTTTAAAATTGTAAAAATAACTGATTATAACCTATAAAATATTATTATTAAATTTCTGGTAGGCCATTGTTACAAAATATATATTACATTTTCGTTCATAAGAATTTTCACGTTTAAGTTATAATATAGCCATCTTTTAAAATTGTATAAAAATAACTGATTATAACCTATAAAGTAGCTAAAATTCATAACCTTAAAATGGTAAAATGGCCAAATTTGTGTAGAATATCGTTATAAAGAATTATTCACATTTTCTGTATAGTAGAAATTAATACAATTTTTAACTATAAAAATTGATATTCTAACCTATAAAATTTATTATTAAATTTCTGGTAGGCCATTGTTACAAAATATATATTACATTTTCGTTCATAAGAATTTTCACGTTTAAGTTATAATATAGCCATCTTTTAAAATTGTATAAAAATAACTGATTATAACCTATAAAATATTTATTATTAAATTTCTGGTAGGCCATTGTTACAAAATATATATTACATTTTCGTTCATAAGAATTTTCACGTTTAAGTTATAATATAGCCATCTTTTAAAATTGTATAAAAATAACTGATTATAACCTATAAAATATTATTATTAAATTTCTGGTAGGCCATTGTTACAAAATATATATTACATTTTCGTTCATAAGAATTTTCACGTTTAAGTTATAATATAGCCATCTTTTAAAATTGTAAAAATAACTGATTATAACCTATAAAATATTATTATTAAATTTCTGGTAGGCCATTGTTACAAAATATATATTACATTTTCGTTCATAAGAATTTTCACGTTTAAGTTATAATATAGCCATCTTTTAAAATTGTAAAAATAACTGATTATAACCTATAAAATATTATTATTAAATTTCTGGTAGGCCATTGTTACAAAATATATATTACATTTTCGTTCATAAGAATTTTCACGTTTAAGTTATAATATAGCCATCTTTTAAAATTGTATAAAAATAACTGATTATAACCTATAAAATATTATTATTAAATTTCTGGTAGGCCATTGTTACAAAATATATATTACATTTTCGTTCATAAGAATTTTCACGTTTAAGTTATAATATAGCCATCTTTTAAAATTGTAAAAATAACTGATTATAACCTATAAAGTAGCTAAAATTCATAACCTTAAAATGGTAAAATTGGCCAAATTTGTGTAGAATATCGTTATAAAGAATTATTCACATTTTCTGTATAGTAGAAATTAATACAATTTTTAATATAAAAATTGATATTCTAACCTATAAAATATTTATTATTAAATTTCTGGTAGGCCATTGTTACAAAATATATATTACATTTTCGTTCATAAGAATTTTCACGTTTAAGTTATAATATAGCCATCTTTTAAAATTGTAAAAATAACTGATTATAACCTATAAAATATTTATTATTAAATTTCTGGTAGGCCATTGTTACAAAATATATATTACATTTTCGTTCATAAGAATTTTCACGTTTAAGTTATAATATAGCCATCTTTTAAAATTGTAAAAATAACTGATTATAACCTATAAAATATTATTATTAAATTTCTGGTAGGCCATTGTTACAAAATATATATTACATTTTCGTTCATAAGAATTTTCACGTTTAAGTTATAATATAGCCATCTTTTAAAATTGTATAAAAATAACTGATTATAACCTATAAAATATTATTATTAAATTTCTGGTAGGCCATTGTTACAAAATATATATTACATTTTCGTTCATAAGAATTTTCACGTTTAAGTTATAATATAGCCATCTTTTAAAATTGTATAAAAATAACTGATTATAACCTATAAAGTAGCTAAAATTCATAACCTTAAAATGGTAAAATGGCCAAATTTGTATAGAATATCGTTATAAAGAATTATTCACATTTTCTGTATAGTAGAAATTAATACAATTTTTAACTATAAAAATTGATATTCTAACCTATAAAATATTATTATTAAATTTCTGGTAGGCCATTGTTACAAAATATATATTACATTTTCGTTCATAAGAATTTTCACGTTTAAGTTATAATATAGCCATCTTTTAAAATTGTATAAAAATAACTGATTATAACCTATAAAATATCCAATTTACCTTCAAAATATTGAAAATAATTGAATTCCCACCAGGGATGTATAATAAACATGTCACATTTACACCGGCTGAATAAAATTACGAGCACTTCTTTATAAAAACGATATTCTAACCTATAAAATTTTGTAACCTCAAATCGTTGAAATTAATTAAATTTTCATCTCGAATCGTTACAATTAATATTTCATAGATTAATAAAAATTAAAATATTATTTACTATCTATATCCTTTCGAAAATAAAAAATCTAACCTATACAAGTTTCTTAACCTCGTAAACAAAATCGTAAAAACAAACACACACACACACATACACATAAAAGTCAAAATATTTCTCCCTAGAAATTTCAGCGAATCTTTCTGTTACCTAACCTCAAACCCTTAAAATTCCCACCTTTCCACAATACAAGACACCATATATCTACAAACGCATACACTAACGTTGAATATCTCACTTTTGTACGATTACGCGTTTTACAAGTTAATGTACAATTCTCTCCTACCCAAATTCTTGTGGTTAAGTGAAAATTTCATCAAAGAATAATTCGCGTATATATATATATACCCATACTGCCGCAACGTTGTTAAAATTCATTTCTTAACGAAAAAAAAAAAATAGACACGAAGATGATTAATTAATGTTAAAAAGAAAAGAAACACCAGAGTTTCGATTAGTCTTGAAAAAAAGTAATCAAGGAGAGAGGTGAAAAGTTTAATTTCTCTTTGTGTGTTTGTATGTGTATGTGTGTGCCGGCTCCTTCAGCTATTAAAGCCTTAATTAATATATCATTTCTCTTTCTCTCTTTCTCTTTCACTTTTGGAATACGTATACATACCATGTGTGTGTGTGTGTGTGTGTGTGTGTTAATTAAATCGTGAACGGAATCCTCAATTTAATTAAGAACGTCGATGGTGTCGCGGTGGACTGACGTTTGGATTACAAAATCAGATGAACTTCGAACTGTGTTCATTCCATGGAATGGGCAGACGGATGGGGGTGACATAGGCTGATACATTGTGTGTGTGTGGATATTTGGAGATTACTTTGTGTGTTGAGGTTAGATTTTTGGAGGTTAGGATGTTATTATTTTTTTAAATGGCGAGGACGCGATTGAATAATTAATGATGTGAGCTATTTCTTGTAATTATGTATTTTCAGGTTAGGACTATCTATTTTATAGGTCGAAATGATAATTTCTAAACTTAATCTACAACTTAATTAAAGGTTTTTTTTAGTTTTCTGATATGCCTAAAAATTGAAAAAAAAATTTTTGTCAAATCTCGTTTTTAACCTGCAGATCTATATTCTGTGAGTAAAATAGCATCTTTGTTCTCTTTGAAGTTTTTCTCTATCTCTCTTTTTCTCTTGAAATATTCCATTTCCAAAAAAGCGTGTTTTTTTCATTAAAAAATGCGCTAACATCGGTAAAAAGTGGGGTTAAAAAAACGTTCGACCCATCATTTTAAAGCTACAACAATTACCTTTCAAACCCCGTTGGTTTTTTTAAGCTACGATTATGGGAACTAATCTGCCAGCGGATCAAAAAGAGCATGATTTTTAGCACTTTTTCATCTCTTTTTAATACTTATAAAAACTCAAATTTAAACTTTTTTACTTGCTACAGTAGCATTTTTAAAGGTTTTCACCTGCTCTTTCGAATGGCGTTGGATTTTTTGAGCTACGATGTTTTGCTCCTGAGCAATAAAACTTTTAATCTTTAGTGATTTTTGCGTAGGGTGGGCAAAAGCATGTGGTGGTGAGTGTATATTTAAAAAAAATATTTAATAATTATTGAAATGATTTTTTTAGTATATAAACTGGTCATTTTTTAATATTCTAACCTATGCATTATAGTAATGAAAATTGTCAAATTTTTACTAAGGTTTTAGTATTGGACAAAGATCAAAGGAAATTTTTACAGTCAAAGGAAATTTTTTAGTACAAATTCACGTTTTTTAATCCTATAATTTTTTGTAATAAATATTTTTAACTTGAAAAAATTGTATTTGAAAATCTAATAGATCTTTGAATGTTTTTTCATTATAGATATACTATACTAATGCCAGGGTATAGTTACAAAAAATATCTCTTATGTAATATCTTTTATCTGTAAACTATAGTCATTTTTTTTTTGTAAATGAGTTGACATTATATAACCTATAAAGTAGCTAAAATTCATAACCTTAAAATGGTAAAAATGGCCAAATTTGTATAGAATATCGTTATAAAGAATTATTCACATTTTCTGTATAGTAGAAATTAATACAATTTTTAACTATAAAAATTGATATTCTAACCTATAAAATATTTATTATTAAATTTCTGGTAGGCCATTGTTACAAAATATATATTACATTTTCGTTCATAAGAATTTTCACGTTTAAGTTATAATATAGCCATCTTTTAAAATTGTATAAAAATAACTGATTATAACCTATAAAATATCCAATTTACCTTCAAAATATTGAAAATAATTGAATTCCCACCAGGGATGTATAATAAACATGTCACATTTACACCGGCTGAATAAAATTACGAGCACTTCTTTATAAAAACGATATTCTAACCTATAAAATTTTGTAACCTCAATCGTTGAAATTAATTAAATTTTCATCTCGAATCGTTACAATTAATATTTCATAGATTAATAAAAATTAAAATATTATTTACTATCTATATCCTTTCGAAAATAAAAATCTAACCTATACAAGTTTCTTAACCTCGTAAACAAAATCGTAAAAACAAACACACACACACATTACACATAAAAGTCAAAATATTTCTCCCTAGAAATTTCAGCGAATCTTTCTGTTACCTAACCTCAAACCCTTAAAATTCCCACCTTTCCACAATACAAGACACCATATATCTACAAACGCATACACTAACGTTGAATATCTCACTTTTGTACGATTACGCGTTTTACAAGTTAATGTACAATTCTCTCCTACCCAAATTCTTGTGGTTAAGTGAAAATTTCATCAAAGAATAATTCGCGTATATATATATATATACCCATACTGCCGCAACGTTGTTAAAATTCATTTCTTAACGAAAAAAAAAAAATAGACACGAAGATGATTAATTAATGTTAAAAAGAAAAGAAACACCAGAGTTTCGATTAGTCTTGAAAAAAAGTAATCAAGGAGAGAGGTGAAAAGTTTAATTTCTCTTTGTGTGTTTGTATGTGTATGTGTGTGCCGGCTCCTTCAGCTATTAAAGCCTTAATTAATATATCATTTCTCTTTCTCTTTCTCTTTCACTTTTGGAATACGTATACATACCATGTGTGTGTGTGTGTGTGTGTGTGTGTGTGTTAATTAAATCGTGAACGGAATCCTCAATTTAATTAAGAACGTCGATGGTGTCGCGGTGGACTGACGTTTGGATTACAAAATCAGATGAACTTCGAACTGTGTTCATTCCATGGAATGGGCAGACGGATGGGGGTGACATAGGCTGATACATTGTGTGTGTGTGGATATTTGGAGATTACTTTGTGTGTTGAGGTTAGATTTTTGGAGGTTAGGATGTTATTTATTTTTTTTAAATGGCGAGGACGCGATTGAATAATTAATGATGTGAGCTATTTCTTGTAATTATGTATTTTCAGGTTAGGACTATCTATTTTATAGGTCGAAATGATATTTTTAAAAATTCGTTTTAATAGCTATATTTTACAGGCTAAAATGGTGTTTCTTAAAAAATAGCTAATTGGCAGTTAAAAAGTAATTTCAAATTGTACTAGAGGACATGTGAATTATTTGTTATGGCTATATCTTCTGGTAATAATTTGTGTCTTATTTAGTATCTTGAGGCTATAAGTAGTAAAAATTTGAGAATTTTTTACTTATTTATAAAGTTAACAATAGCTAGCTATTTTATAGGTTAGTATTTAAGATTTTGAAAAATAATTAATTTCTACTTTAAAAATTGTTTAGAGAATATCTGTTACATGTCTCATAGAGAGGTTCTGGTACAAATATTATCATTTTTAACGTTTTAAGGTTAGATTTTTGTATATAGGTTATACTGTGATTGTTAAAGAGTGGCTACATTATAGTTAAAAAATAATTTCAACTTCTACGAGGGAACATGTGATTTACTTCTTGTAACGATGTGTTCTAGTCAGTTCTAATATTTTGAGGTTAGGAATATCTATATGTTGTTATGTTTACTATGTACGTTTTAAAAAATGTCTAGTTGATACTTACTGAGTCATTATAATTTTAGGTAACTCATAAAATGTTGAGTATGTATCGAATAAATAAGTGCCGTAAAAAAATGTTGACAATATCTATCATTTGGAGGTCAGGAACATCAACTTTGTAATACAATAAAAAAAGATTCCACGTTATACCTTAAAAATTCCAAACGACAATGTCCAATTATTAAATTTCTTAACACTTGTTAATCCTCGCAAGTTGATCGATCGATCAATACGAAAATTATGCATCCAATTTTCTCCATAAACGTATACATCTACGTATATACGCAAAATACATTTGAAATTCGTGGAAAAGTTATCTCTCACTCTCTCTTTCTCGAAATCTTCGGAAAAGTTTTCAATGGAAAATATTCAAAATTGACGAGGAAAAAGAAGCATTTGAGGAAAAAAAAAGAAAACACGCATTGGTGTAAAATCGGTTCGGCAAGTTTAACAGACACATCAGAAACGGTTTTCGATGTTCTTCCTCTAAACTTTGAATTTCAAAGAATACACACACACACACACATATTTCTCCTCGATTCAAAAGTTTACTGGGAAACAAACTTTAAAATACCCTGCGTATATATCTTTTAAAATTCAATGAGCTAACGTCTCAATGTTGTCTGTTCGAATATGATTGTGTTTACGTGTACGTAAAAAGTGCATTTCGCTATTGCGATTATGGAATTGTAATTTTTAAAATGATGTCGGATAATTATTATGGAGATGTACGTTTATCAACGTAAACATTACGTTTTAAGTAATGTCGTGTTAGTTTATTCTTATCATACACAAAGTAGAGTTAGTTTACATGTTTTTAGAGGATATTATAGAATTACATTAATTTAAATTGCAGAGACCTACCTTTATTGACCTGAAAGTGCCTTATATATAGAAGAATAAGCTAATTATTTAATGATCATTAACAACAACACCAAGGGTATATTATTACTTTAGGAAAACCAAATTTACAAGAATCTATCTGTATCGACTGGAACAAAATATGTTTGAATCTGTGTAGTCAAAATTATTTAATGATGATTACGTGACATTTCAATTATGTAAATAAAAATGTTAATAATTTTTAATTACAGATATCTACTTTTACCGACTAGATAATTAAGTTTTAAATACTCTCTTGATAATTTGTAAAAATTTGCAAATAAAGATTAAAACGTATGTATGTAAAGAACACAAACTGAACTACATTTCTAAACGAAAGTTTAAGTAAAATTATTAGATAAAACTGTCGGTAATTTGATGTCGATAAACGAACATTGTCGGTAACGTTATACTTATACTTTATATTTAAATAAAATAAATTTCATTATGAAATTTCGGGGAAAAGAAACTAAGTTACTCTTAAGAAAAATGAAGATTTTAATAAAAATTAAATAAATGGTATTGTCGGTAACTTAAAATCTATAAAGAAACTCAGCCGGTAACGTAACCATTATAAACAAATTGTTAATTTAAAACTTTAGAAAGTAGTAAATACATGTGGAAAATGTTAATCAGGTTATATTTAAGTAAAAAATTTTGATTGATATTCAATAAATACTTAAAAAATAGTTTTGGTCATTTTATGTCGATAAACAGACATTGCCGGTAATGATAAATTAACGGACAATATTTAAAAGAAAAATTTATTCATTTGCATAAAAAAGTAATAAATAATATATTTTAGATTCTCCCCTAAAAAGCAAATGTAATATCTCTCCAACCCTACGAACATAACCTTAAATTTGACTACTTACGCTAAAATTTCAATTTAAATCTAAATAATTCAACTCCGTATATTAAAAAAAAACAATCGAAAACAATGGGATTCGCGTCGTACATAAGCTGCTAACAAACACTTTTTAACCGTATTTTCGGTTGAGTGCGTCAAAAAGAAAAAATTGAAACACTCGGAAAATTCGCGAGACGTATCAATAGAAGTTGCGTTGAAGGAGCCGGAAATGCGTTTGGCGCCGCTCTCAGTCATTTCACCCGCGAAATTGCGATCGTATATCTATGGCGCCATTTTTTACGACCACTTCCCGAAGGGGAATCTTTTGTTTTTTACCGTCGAATTATGAAAACTCGGTGATTTTAACTTTTCATTGTTGCTGCTCGTGTGAAACTAGCGCGGCTTTCACAATTTTTTTTTCTGTTTAATTTGTTGCTTTTAGATGCGCAATCCGCGCTTTTTAAGCGGATAGTATAAATTATAAGATTTTTTAAAAAATGTATTCTATTCGATTAAAATTTTTTTTATTTTTAATAAATTTTAAATAGATTAAACATATGTGGGCATTAGTAATTAATTAATTATTTCATTGTATCAAATATTTTATTATCTAATTTGCTAATTAATTTATTCATTATATTATTAATCTTTTTTTTAATTATATTCTTATTAACCAATTTTTCACAATTTTATTATAATTTAGAATGTCAGTAGTAAAGCATTATGTTAATAAAAAATTGCCAATTAATGTTCAAAAAATTGTTTCACGTAACCTCAAAATCCTCAATTTCAACGATTCATGATTAACATTTGCTCTTGAAAATCAATGAAACCGAGTAACAAGAAGGTACTCACAAGCCGTAAAAAAAACACCTACTCTTAAACACATATATAGGCAACTCACGCGCAGGTTTCGGTCCGGTTTCCATAATACACATTAATTAAGAAGAAAGCAACAATGTTCCATACCGATGAAGTCGCTAAAAGACAGTCCGACTAATTGCCTCATTTATAAGTATCTCAACCCGTTAAAAAAAGAAGAGAGCCAAACGTTTCATTCCTCTTATTCCAACATTTTTATAACAATATAAAAACCATTGTAACGATATTCTTTATCAACGAGTACTGATTTTTAAATATAATAATAGATTTTTTTCTGACACTGACTTTTAAACTGAACCGTTTGAAAAAACCGTTACGAAAAAATTTAAATAGCTTAGGTTTGATACTCAACAATCATGACTAATACGTTATCAAAACCAAAAAGAAATCGCAAACCAACATAATACATAATTAAAAATTAATAATGATACTATAAAAGCTAAATGATTCGTTCCTCTTATTCCATTATTCTTATAATAATTTAAAATCCACTTGATGCAATACTTCGAATTTAGTGTTTCTTTTTTAACGGATATTTAATTTAAAAAATAGAATATATATTTGGCTACGCGTGATTACTTTTCAAAATAAAATTTATCAAAAATGTTGACTAGGTTATGTTTGATATACTCAACGATTATTAATCACAATCATCGTAACGAATCAAAAAACCAAAAAAAAAAAAAATCTAATGTAAATAATCGAGATAAATTTAATCAAAGCCGCGTAGGGATCGAAAAATCGACCAAGTAATTTACACTCGAATACACAAAATGTTGCTTTTAATTATCAATCTAACGAACGGACGGAAGAAAAAAAAACTACATACGATTCGAATATCAATTTCACTTCTACAACGCCTGACGAGACGCATCAAATAATATCACTACAGGATATCAAATGTATTTTTTAGTAAATTTCAATTTTTTTCTATCTTTTCAAATTTACGTTCTTTCTTTTTTATTATTATAATTACGCGTATACACGCGGGGGATTCGGGTAATTGTTTATTGTAACGTGTTTACTTTATTTCACTTTCATCATCCCGAGAAGGGAGAAAAAAAGAATATATGGACGTTAAAACATCTTCAAAGAGAGATGTGGAAAAAAGAGAAAATTATATACTTCCTTCTTGCTTTGCATGTTATAAACTGGGAAATTTTTGGATACAAACTGCTGCGTGTACACGTGGATTTTCTGTTCTATAATTATTATTAGAAGTAATTGAAATTAATACTAATTCATTGAAAATTATGAGGAGTCATCGACGTAATTTACATTAATTGACGTGATTGAAGGTAATTGATATTATTTGATATTAATTGGTAATAATTGATTATTGATATTAATTGAGATTAATTGGTAATCATTGAGATTAAATTGAATTATGGAAAATAATTGGAATTGAGTAAATTAATTCAAATTAGACACTTGAAATTATTTAAACTTAATTTAAATTAATAGAAATTAATTGATATTAATTGACAGTAATTGACATTAATTGACTTGCATTTGAAATTAACTAACTCTACTATTAAAATGAATAGTAATGATTTTGAACTTATTAAAAATTTCAAATTAATACATATACTTGACATTAATTAAAAATTAATTAAAATAAATTATAATTATTTGAAATTAGTTTCATTCATTACAATGAATTAAGATAAATTTAAATTATTTGATATCAATTGAAATTAATTACAATTCATTAAAATTAACTATAAGTAAAAAAAATTTTATTAACCAATTTTCTCTTGTTATCGGTAAGTTTCTCAGTCGGTAACAGACACTATCGGTAATCCAAAAGCTACGTTGATTTCAAAATCACAAGAAATTCAATCTTATAATCTAGTTTTTACTTTGGAACCAAAAAAAATCATCATATTGCCAAGAATAAAACGTAACATCACAATCAACGTTCCCAATAAATTACCAACTGATGCTAACAAAAAAAAAAAGAATTATAAACCTCTCAAGACTTTACTACCTCAGCAATAACAATTTCTCTTTATACGAATCTAAATTACAAAGAAAACAAAGCGGTAATTATTCTTAACGTAAAAATACCACGGTTATCCACGTAACCCCCTCCCCCTCCTAAAAATCATAAACAATACAGCATTTTTATTAATTTTGCAAAAAAGAAGCATCAATAACATACCTTACCTTATAGGTATAAAAAAAGGTGTTCAAGTTTGCATACGACCATCGCGGATAATTGCGTTTATTAAAATGTTACGCGTTCTAGTTCTCGCGTGCACAGACACACACACACACGTACACACTTAAAAAAAATATGGTGATCACCTGAGCGTAGCTTCGACTGCACACGCGGGTTTTCTTCCTGGCGCGTGTACGTATATAAAGAGGAGAAGGCGCGCGTCAAGGAGAATTTCGCCACGCTTCAGATATTATAGTCCTTTGCAGACACTGACCCTTCCTCCTCTCTCTCTCTCTCTCTCTCTCTCTCTCGTAAAGTATATTTTAATTTTATTATTCTTTATGTGTTAAATAAATAATTTTATTAACAATCCTATTCTTTAGGCATTTGTAATTTCTTTTAAAAATATTCATATGTGAGGTTTTTTAGATTTTTATAGAGAATATACTGGGTCGATAAAGGTAGGTAACCTGTATTTCGAAACTGATAAATACCATAGACGTTGATTATTTAAAAAAATTAGTCTATTGTTGTATCTCAATAATGTGTAGATTTTAATTAAATATTTTAAATTTTTCAGTTTTTCCAAACTAAAATTTGATTTTAAATAAAAGGTCTTTTTACGCTTCGTCCACTATTTTAAATATTATCGAGATTATAAAGGTAGAGTTGTCCTGTAATTTAGAGTTATAGGATATTTCGTTAATTTATTACAATAAGCTAAATTATATTACTAATTATAGATAAATAAAAAAATAGGTTATTTTTCCATGTGTTTAAACCTCGATAGAAAATTATTGTATTTTTCTTAATGTCGTATTGTAAACATGCTTTGTACGTCGATAAAGGTAGATTGTAATTAACATCATCGACTTAAAGAAAATATGAAAATTAACCAATATCACTTGTACTTTTTATTTGATAAAAACATCATTTTATAATGATTATCGAAATAATGTAATTACTAGGTCGATAAATGTTGATTACTATACATTTTTAATTGAATAAACCATTGAGTTCCTAAACAAATTTTAATTGTTAGTAACGTTAACAGTTAAAATTATGATTATTATTAAAAAAATATCTATTATTCTATAAATTATTAATATTATAGAAATGTTTATTTAATATCATTAATTTGGTATTTAAATCGTAATTTTTATATTGATAAAAGAAGGTCCCTTTAATTCAGAAACGACATTCCTTTGATTTCAAATAATTTTTAATTATTGAAAACATAATTGTATTGCAAAAGCATTTACACTTGCGCAAATTTGAACTCATAGCTTTCAGATGACTGTTAACTGTGTAATCAAAACATAATTTCTCCGTCGGTAAAGGTAGATCTCCGTAAATGACCATGTCTACTCATCCAACGATTAAAAAACCATTTGACTGATCCTCGAGGAATCTTCTATTATCCAAAAATGAATCGTCACTCCAATTCACAAATGGTCGTATATGCCGCACAACTGACACTTCAAAGTGCAAAGACCGCGAAGAAGAAAAAGAAGAAGAAGAAAAGAAATGTATCTGGAAGACAGAATAAAACAACGAGATAACACGATCCGCTCGCGATATTATTCGCGTTAACCACACCACCGAGTATCTATAATAATTTGTCCGCGATTACAAAAACGAGGGAATTTCTACGGTGATCAATGAAAAACGAAAATTACACCGAAACGATTGCCACTTTATTTTTCGGAGATAAGGGAGAATGCGAACCATTTACATGGAAATTATTCTCACGAAGCAAAAGTATAATACGTTTTCGCGTCAAACAACTGATGGAAGAGAGGCAAAAAAAAAAAAACAGTGAAAGAGAGAAACAGGGTCGAAGCCAAGTTGGCAAGAAACATTTGTATATATACATACGGAAACTTTGTTGGATGTAATCTGCAGTCGAGGCGCGCACAATGCGGCATTACGAGCTCGTATATAGAAGGTATTATATAGACCTGAAAAGTTTTCGTGAATTTCGCCTCAGTCTTTATGTATGTATGTATGTATATCTAGACAGTTACCAACATGTGATATGGACACGTGTAGAACATGTGCTGTGAAGAAAGAAAAGAATCCGAGTTAGATAAGACATAGTCAATTTTGGGCAATAATGGTAAATGTTGTGTTATCAAAGTAGTAATATAATGTGGACAGGTGAGTCCCTTTCATTACCTCGGTATCTTTTTTTTTTTGGGTGTTTCAGTCGACACCGTTCCGGTTTCGGAACAATTGTAATGTATCGGTGGTTAGAGAAGAAACTAACCTAAGAAATCGTGATCGATTGGAATTAAGCTAAACATCGTAATTGATTCTAGTTTCATTGTACATGAATATTAGGTTTATAAGGTGCATCAGCTGTTTGAGAGAAACTAACCTAAAAATTATACTGGATTTAATTTTTTAGTATGCCTGAATACGTGTGGATTAGAAGTTGTGTCAGACGTTTGATACAAATTAAACTAAAAATTGCAATCAATTCAATTTTCATTATGTCTGAACTTGCACCAGGTATTAAAAAGAAAGTAACCTAAAAATCACAACGACACAATTTTCATCACACCTGAACGATAAGTTTAGTAATTGTATCAGGTATTTAACAAAAACTAACCTAAAAATTATAGTGGATTCAGTTTTTATTGCACCAGAATATTAGGTTTGGGACTTGTATCAGGTATTAAGAAGAAACTTACCTTAAAATCATAAAGACACTTTCTTATTATAGTTGAACGGTAGGTTTGGAATTTGATCAGTTGTTTGATAGAAATTAACCTAAAAATAATAATTGATTCCATTTACATTGTACTTAAATACTAGGTTTGAAACTTACATCAGGTATTAAAAAGAAACTAATATTTAGTTCGAGAAACTATCACTAGGTGTCGAATAAAAAACGTGTCTATGTAAATTATCAATCCCAAAGTGAAATAACAACTTCTAGGCTATACATAAGAGACCTGCTGTGTTTCTTAATTTTACAATCAGGATATACCGATGTCTCTGATTGTATATATTTACGTGGATTGTTAGTGCGAACAGCCACGACATTTTTTTTATACCTGAACCTTGGAATTTGACACAGTGGTTTGATCAAAACAAAACTAAAATTTGTTAATCATCAAATTTTGTTATCCGGTCTGTACGGTAAGTTTGAAATTTAAACCAACTGTTTGACGAAAATTAAACTAAAAATACATATGTGTAAAAAAGTCGTTATAATTATTATTTACAGTCAAGGTAATTTTTAGGTTGATTCTCTGTAAACCAAAAATTCTGTCCATCCATCGATAGAAAAGAAAAACAGATTCATTCATCGATGAAAAATTAAAAAAATATAATTTAAAAATGTAAAAAAAATTTTAAATAAAAACAAAATATTACTATATTTGAATTAAAAAAATGCAAAGTGTATAATTTGAAAAAAATTATTTGTTCCGTTTCTCCAGTTGATTATCCAAATATAAAAAGAAACGAGGGAGAAATATGTAAAAGAAAACGAAGAACGTCAAGAGCGAGAATATTCGTGTCTAGGGAGTGTTTCGAGAATTCCGCGGGCCCAAGTTTATAGCACCTTGTGTGATATTACGCGAGGATGAAAGTGCATTGTTACATTGTCGCAGATTTTGCGTGTGTCTTTTTTCTCCTCTTCTCATACGTAATTTATTATTTTTTTTTTCTTTGTTACGTTTGTTTACCATGATTTTCTTTACTCGCTGTTTTTTGATTTTCAATCGACAGGAAAATAAATAAACGTGTAGGAGCAGTTTATAGGTTAGGTTGTAGTTGAGTACAAGGAAAAATGGTTTTAACTAAGATAAGTATTAAATTGTTGCCAGCATAATCGTATTCTATTTGATACGTCCTTACGGAGAACCCATATTATAGGGATCTATATTTATCGACAGTGAAAATTATTTAAAATATAAAATTAAAAATCATAAGTTACTGTCTAATAAATGCAGGAAGTATATTTATTAAAAAGATAATTTGTTTTCGATAAAAATAAAATTAACAAGTGAATATCGATTGACGACAGGTAATGTCGGTAACTAAAGTAGTCTATTCAAATTATCATTTTAACTGGTAGATATCTTATTAATTTTTTAAAGCAAATTCAGATCTACGTACAGTAGTGTAATAGGTTGAAGAAAAAAGAACTTTTGGATAACTCAATATTACAGCAATTTACCATTATCGACTTGAAATTTTTTTTTATTTTTTATTTATTTCTTTCGTTTTCTACTTTTCTTCATTGAAATCTTGACAAATAATGTTTATTGATTTTTACGACCATTGAAAACAGAAAAAATCAATTGTAACTAAAAAAAATCTATTCTATGAAGCGTAATTAGGAAAATTAAAAAATTTTTATTTTCTTCCACGCGAGAAATTCAGGGTAATTCGTTATGCTCGGCGTGACAAACAAGGTGTAATTGAATACCGAAGTACCACGCGTAACGTATATGTTACACTACAACTTTTTTAATTTTAATTTTTCTCATAAATTTTTTATTCAATAAAATTATTTTAATAATAATAATATTAATAAAAGTAATAATAAAATTCGGTGTTACGCGTGTCGTCGGAAAGTGAAACATTTTTGTAACGTTTAAGATTTTATTTTTTAAATAACAATTCTTTTTTCTAATATAAAATATTATTTTCGTATAAAAACACGAATCTGATGACAAAAAAATTAGTAACGTACTGTACTCCAAAAAAGACGAAAGACGAAAGAGAATGTCGTAACTTACGTGAATGAACGGAATCTACTGTAACAGAAAATATATCACCACATGTACGAACCTGTAACAGAAAAATATAAAAATTAGATTAAATTCGTAAAGTAACATTTTAAATACATTTCTAACATTTCGCATTACTCTTCACAAAAACAAAAAGTAAAAAAGAAATAACCAATTCGTTTTACCAACCACTTAACCACCGCCGTATTTCAATTCGTCAGTCTCTCGTTTTAAAATTTTCGGGCGTCAAAGACGGCCAATCGTAAAAATGGAAAAGCCTCGCATTTTTATTTCACCGGTGAAAAAAACCAGACGGTAATATGAGGATCGTAAGAGAAACCGCGTAAAAAAAAAAATAAGAAAGATAGCATCTTTTCAGAGAGATAAAAGGGAACGGAAAACACAGCGAAGAGAGTCTTGCGAAGGCGCGCGCTTTACGAGTTTTGGTCTCGGCTCGGCTAGTTCGATAGTTTCCTTAGACCGCGACCGGATCTCGTTCGTCGCGTTACGCGCACAATCCCCCCAACGAAGTGGAAGATAAAAAAATATTTTTGGTTTAAAAATTTATTAATATAGATAAAAATAAATTTTTTTTATCTCTAAGAGCAAAAATATGCCAAAAATTGTCAATGCTTCAATTCTTAGTCCCGGAAATTGATTCGATTATGAGCAAGTCAAACTTGTCCTCGAAGAATATTGTGAAGCTCTAAGAATAACGAAGATTATAGGCAACCATAATTGTCGATCATAAATTTTCTGTAACGATCTGAAAAAGAATTAATAATGCTAAGGTAGACTTTTTCGAGTGGATTATTTCATTTTTATTAAAAGTATTGACAAATTAGTTTGGTCAAATAATTTTCGATCTTATGTTGATGCTCGTTATCGACTGACAAAGTTACCGGTTAATTTTTTTTCTCTTTTTGTATGTTATATTAAAAAGCACTGTTTTTCTTTAAAATGTAGCTCCGTTAACAACTATTATATTTTCTTTGTGAATTTAATTAGATTTTTAGTTGATTATATTAAACGTAATTTTTGGGTCGATAAAAGTAAATCTGTAATATATTAATAGTATTGATATCGTTTATTAAAAAGAATTTGATATTATTTTAACCATATTTAACTTAATTTTTTTATTTATTATGTTGATAAGGACAGATTTCTGCAATATGATTGCCACATTGCTTCATAATAAATTATTACTGTTGGTAACGATAATTTAACAGATTTATGTACACCTTAAAAAGATTTAAACTTCTCTTGCAAATTTTTTCAGATTTATAATTTAGACTTTTGAATATGATTTTCAGGTCGATAAGGGTAGATCTATACAACATTATCTTCACTTATAATAAAATGTTATCATTAAAATTATGTAAACATATGTGAATTTTTTTTTGGTTATAAACATCTTATGCGTGATTTGTAAGTCGGTAACAGTAGATCTCCTGATTGGGTAATGATCAAATTCCCCTTATGTTTAGTATTATTAACATTCATTAAAAAAATAATTACTTATTTAACAATGTTTTAAATTTCTTCTTTAAGTTTATTAATTTGACATTTTAAAAAGAATATCTCGATCGTAATTATTTGTCTGGTTAAAAGGTACCTCTTTGCAATTAATTACCGACATCCCCTAAAAATACCAAAAAAAGAAGGAAGATAAAGAAACGTAAACGAGAACACTAAACGTAAAATACCCTGATATAAACGTAAATAATGTCGAAAATCCATTATCCAATTTCGTCGGTAAGGGATAAATCTTATCTCAGGCTATTAATACGCATAAACTCGCATGTGGCGTCAAAATGTCATAGTGCGTGTCGTTGAATAATCTTTTACGTGCGTTGTAGTAGTCACCTATACGTACAAACGTATCTCGTTCACGAAATATCACGATGGTACATATAGTATACGGCACGTGGTGCATATACGCGACTATTAACCTCGTTCGGTTCGCGAGTACTACTATACTTTTACGAGACCGTCGGCGGTGTCCTCTTTCCCCTCAACCCAGAGGTGCGCAACCGAAATTCCAACGGATTTTTAATTACTCGCTCAATAATTGTCGCGCACACTGTTTTTATAACCTCCAAAATAAATTTTTTCTTTTTTTTTTCGTATGGGTAACAATCGATGCGAAAATTCTATTTATAATATAAATTTAGCGCGCACGAGCGTCTTCTTCTATTTTTTTTTTCGGTATATCGGGGAAGGCCATCTTGATAGTACGAAGTGTTTTAAAAGCCTTGCCCTCGTAGCTATTTTCGAAAAATAAAAAGAAATAGGTGGTTTAAAATGTTAAAGTTGCCCTGTACTAATTATCTTGGAAACTGACATTATCTGTGTACAGTGTATAATACGCGTTTGGAAACGAGATGCTTGAATATTTATAAGGGGTGTATATATAAGTGGACTCGATGATTATTCTCTATTAATAGTTTTTAATTTGTTTGTTGATAAAAGGATGTTTTTTTTTAGATTTTTGTAAACGACGTTACCGACTGAGCCTACGTTGATTAATCATTTTAAATCTCTGGAGCTCTTCTAGTAGGTTCTGAAAGTATATCGATCCAATACGAGTTAAAGTGTAGAATAATAAATAAAATAACATAAAATGCAGATCTTTTTTACGAAATAATACCGACAGTCATATATCTAACATTACCGATACCTCGTCGTTTAACTTTAATTCAAATAGAATTTTTTTTCTTCAAAAGCAAGTAAACTATACAAACATTATTATATATTTACTATTTTTTTACTATATTATATATTTACTAATTACTTTAAACTATATAAACTTTTTTAAATCTTTAACTTCTTAATTGCAAGTCGGTAAATGTAGTAAACTGTAATTCACAACTGACATTTCTTCAATTTATAATTAACGCTTACAACTGATAACTATTGTTTAAAAAAATAATTCTATGTTTCCATGCGTTTTAAATTGTCTTTGTGATCTATAATGCAGAGTTTTCATTCGACCTTTTAAACATGGTTTAGAATTGGTTAGGCTAGATCTCTTTAATTTGATACCGACGTATCATTAATTTTCGAAAATTTATCGAAACTTTTAGTAATTGTGAAATTCGATCTTCTACCTAACAAATGTCGGTGTAAGATAGCGTGGTGACGTGACTATGACGCTTGTCATAAGACGGTTTCGCAACCTTCATGAGAACGTCAAATGACCATCATCAATTTTAGTGGATTCAGGATTGTATTTTTTCTTTCATTTATGTTTACATTTTGTTAACAGTTCTATATTATATAATAACTATATATAAAATATATATAACTGCTAACAATGTGACACGTCATTTCACATAACGAAGTGTACGTGATATGTGCAGCATCGTCAATTTTGCCTTTTATGACATTTTCCTGAAAAACATCATTTTGATTGTGAGTCATTTTGCAGCATTGACTGTAACAGTACCGTATGAATTTTTTCCAATTTTTCTGTTACATATCCACATCCAATCGTTGCAAAAAAATAAATAAACGAAAATTAATACATAAATGCGAAAGTCACAAAGTAAATAGAATTCCCGGCGTAATTTACACATTTAACCGTATATACATATTAATTAAAGTAAAATAATAATTTTAGCCGAGTTCTCACGGAAAGAATTCAAGAATCGATTCGCCTTGTATACACTTATTTTTTACTCGTCGTCTCTGCCGCGTAACGTAATTAAAATTAGTTCAAACTTTAACGACCGTCGGTAAAAAAGAACGCGCAACATAAGGAAAAAGATCTCCATACATCACTTAGTTTATAGGACTAGGTGTAATAAATACCCCATACAAAAAAGAATCTCATACACGTATATATATATATATACATATACATACGATTATCAATATTTAATTATACGCCTCGTTAATTAAAATTCTTCTTTGATACGAGGCGGCGGCACCCGATGCAAATTAGCCTGCACTAGAATTCGAATAAATTCGCTCGCTCGGTGTCTTCAAATTGTTTACCCGAGCTCGTCTCTTACGTATACGCATAAGAAACGCTATACAAAGTTTTAGTGGAAATATCAAGGTTAGGCCTGCGGGAAAGAGGGGAGGAGAGAAAAAAATGGCGGGAAATCGTAAAACCTATAATTTCAGGAGATATAGATGTAAATAATACGTATAAACCGAGAGAGGCTCGATTAACCGGCGATGCGGCCTGCAAATTAAACGAGAAAGATAGAGAGAGAGAGAGAGAGAGAGAGAGAGTGAGAGAGAAGTATCGATATATATAACGATTTTATATGTACGCGCGTTTGCTCCGTTATGTATATATGTAGTCGTTAATTTTTACACATGCGACCCAATGAAACAATGAACCGAATATCGTATTGTAATGTTCTTCCGTAACGTCTGATGTTCGTAATATATGTGTTTACGTATACACTCTATTTGTTTTCCATGTGGTAAGCGAATCGTCAGTTTTTAATTGAAAATTCATGTATACATTTTAAAATGTTCGTTAATAACGTTTCCTGTTAATTTATACGAGGACAGTCATACAATTGTAAGTTAACGATACGAAAAATATTAATTTACGTAGATTTTGGTAAAATATTTGAATAAAATTCAAATTTCCCGCCCTTTCGATTTTCGAATTTGAATAACGGTCATGGATAATGTAGCCATATTTTGTGAGAATAAAGGAGAACACTGACTCGCCTATACTAATAATTTGTGAAACTACAAAGTTCAAATAAAATTTACGCAGAAATAAATAATACAACGGACTCAATAAAGTATTTGGAAAAAATTTTAATTTCCCGAGTATTTCGATTTTTGAATTTGATTAACGGTCATGAAAAATAACAACGTTATTTTATGAAAATTAGGAACAACGCTAGTCTCTATATGAACGTAATCTGACAATCCGTAACATTTTAATTAATTTAATTGTTATTTAATTTTCATAACCTATAAAACAGTACCGTTTGTTCAACTAAGATTTATTAAATTTCAGAACAAACCCACTTATAAAAATCGATTTAATTGATTGATTATTGATAGATTATGTCAATAATCAGAGCAGTATTAACAAAATTATATAGCATATATATATTTTTCATTTAAGTTAACGCAATATTTTGACGTCATCGCCATAATTAAATTTCGAAAAATTAAGAACACGGGATATTTGAATTTTTGATGACTATAAATATCCTTTAATACCTCAGGTGGAATAATTTTTGTTTCGTAATTTAATTAAAACATTAATTTCTCTATCAAATTTGTTAAATTAAAAATATAAAATCATATTAGACGGATAGCATATCTTTTATTATCATGAAAATTCGATACGTAACCTAAAACATCACGTTGACACCATTTAACATTATAATATTTTACGGTTAATCCTTCCCCAACAGCCGACAATAAACTACAAAATATTAATAAAATACTCTGCAATCGCGTTGCGCAGAAAAAAAAACCTGATAATCCAACCTTTTAAAAAAAAATTGCGACAATAGCAACAACAACATCAGTACAAACCCTCATACGATCAAGAAGAAAAATAAAGAATCGCAACAAAAGCCAAAATAACTTTAAAATCACAGTGAGCAAACAAGCTGCGAGGCATAATACCCCGTGACCGACAAAGCCACGGAAAAGCAAACAGTTTGCAAAAAAAAGCGAAGCGATAGAAAAGCCATTGCAATCAGCGCGGGTGTCGAGCTAAAAAAAAAAAACAAAAAGAGAAGCGATACACTTTCCCCGAGAAAAGGACGTTGCGATGAGAAGAGCGCTCAACGCTTTCCCATAGATTCGTTTCTCCTCTTTCCGACTTGGGTGCACTTGAGCCGCGGCTAATGGTCCAACCGTTTTTTGTCCAATCACCGCGTGGGTGGTGCGCTGGGAGCTACCGGGTCCGCTCTTTCTCTGTCTCTCTTTCTCGTCCTCGACTTAAATCGAGTTGTGGGAAGGTAAAGGTGCCAACTTCACCACGAAATATCCCGAGGTCGAAAGAGGATATGTTTTTCAAAAAAAAAAGGAATTCGCTTTTTTTTTTGTTTTGTTTGCTTCGCGAGATCTATTGCGATGAGGTATATATATATATATATATATATAAGGAATGTGATATAAACAAATTTTCGGGTTATAGAGGTTAAGCACATTGTTTTTAACGGTACGAACGGAATTATCATATTCTATACTTGATAGAAAATGAAAATTATTTAGGTTTTGCGATTTGTAAACTGTAATAAATAAAATATTAATTTTACAATAGTAAAAATAAAAATAAAGTAAATAAAATAAAAAAATAAAAAAAAAAATAAAAATTAAAAAAAAAATTGGCCATTTGCCCTTACATAAATATGTTGATCTTAAAGTCCACTAATTATATATGAAAATAAAATATTACTTATAAGAAAATAGTAAAATAGTAAACAATTATAAATAAAATTAAAAAAAAACAATAATAAATAAACAATTAAAGAAAAATAGAAAAAAAATAAGGCACCGTGACGTACAATACATTTTTTATTTATATTTTCTTGAAATTAATATTTTATCTTTTATAGTTAATGGAATGTAAGATCGTATTAACTATGCTTTAACGCTTCAACAATTTATTATTCAGTGTATGAATATTGTTCTTTTAAAAAATATTTTTTTATAAAATTCTATTTTATACTATCTAATTTATAAAAATTCAATAATCCTATTTTATAAAAGTTAAATGTTTCGCTGTTCTTACTTTCTTAGTTCACAAAACAAAAAAAAATTTTCCATATTTTGACAAAAAAATGATCTACAATCCTACTAAACAAAATTATTTAAATTTCGTTCCAATGTTCAATAAATTTGCGTTTCTAGTGTAACATATAGTAAATTACGTTTCCCGAAATAATTTAGGACAAAGAAAAATGGAATTACTAATTTATTTACTAAAACGGTTTCAATATTCGTGTTTTACAAAAATATTGAATTTTGTTCTACCAGTACATAAGTACAATAATGGTTTACTTCTCAAAAATTATAAAATTCCCTGTTCCTACTTTCTAAAAACCTAAAAATCACATCATTGGTCACTTAGATAACATAAAATACCGAAAATTCTATATTCTAAGTGATAAATTCTTGTATACATGTACTTTCAAATCATCAGTTACGTAACTTATTCTTACATTTATAAAAGAGAAACATGGAATTCCATACCAAACGGATAATTCACATTTTGAAAAATTCCACGTAACACACACCACGCTTCTTCAAAAATACAACCAAAAAAAGTCGATAACGATCCTATGTACTGTTAGGATACACACACACATATATAAAATATTATTAAAACATTTTCATTCGCTACATCCACAACATTTCCCGTTAGACTCCTCGGACAAAACGAATCGCCCAAAGTCATTAAACGAAGCTTTACGACCGGTAAAACCAACATGAAGAAGGAGAAGAAAAAAAAATAAAATTTTCCAAGACACTGCGTTATTAATTAAACTATTTTACACACCCATTGTTCAACAACACCTATAACATAACCTTAAAAAAAAAAGAAGGAAATAAAGCAGTTAATTTAATTTATATACCAGAATAATGACGACGTTTTGTGACCGTCAACGAATTGGCTGATTACGCGATCGCGACAGTTACGAAGGTAGTTAAAGGATTCCACTGTTAAAAGGAGGGGAAAAAAAGGAAAGATCGGTTCGAGTACTTAGGTTCGAAGTATCCCATGACGCGAGTGAGAGAGAGAAAGAGAGGGACACGGTTTAACGATTCGCCTGAGAAACGCCTGCATAGTTTGCCATTCCTTCCCTTTTCTTCCGCGAAAAGAGTCATCGATTGACGCCCGAAGCTAATGAAATCAACTCGAGTTTTGTATTTACTATTCGTCGTCGTTTCGTTATTCCGCGATTTAATATCGGTATTATTTTAAATGTTATTGTTGCGAAACATTATTTTTTACCGTTGAAAGAGTGGATAGGTAACCTCGAAATTTTTTTTATTTAGATTCATATTTGTAGGTTGTTTGAAAATTGTTTATTGGCGTAAATTATTTACTGCTTACGTTTATACATGATTCTTCGAAAAATTTAGGAAGTATAACCTTTAAACAATTGTGTAGGCTACCATTTTAAAATATTTTCGATATTTTTTTAATATTAATGATTGAGTATTATGGGTATATTCGTTACCGATAGAATGATTATTATTTATTAGCAATTATTTTAAAATTCGTTGTGTCAGTTTTTTTACATCTTCTAATCGTCGAGTAGGGTTTTTTAGTTACCAATTTTTGGATATGTAAAGTTAGATTACTGTAACGTGACGGTCACTAAATTAATTGTGGTATGTCTTTTTTCAGGTTGTGAAACCTCATATCCTGTCCGATGCGATTCCTAATTTAGGTAATTATTGCCTATAGAGACGCAGTGACTTTATAGAATATATGGCCACCTAAAGCAAATATATAGATAGATCGAATTAAATCTATTAAGATACCTAAATTTCTTTATCGTCAGCAATTGACTTCTTTTAATTTTGATCAAAAATAACGGCCTAACCATTATATATCCAAAAATGTTTTCACCTAACCTCATTTTTAACACCTCAACCTCTTAATCCATCCCTCTCTCATTAGTAACTACATTTCTATTATCCAACGATAACCAAATTAAAAAAAAAATAATTTTCTATTTAGAAACTGATATTATTCGTTTGAAAATCTCAATACAATGGCTGTACACTATACTTAACAAAATCACATCCACCAAATCAAACAATAATAAAAAAATAATTACCACTCAGTTCTCAATTAACCAGTTTTATCAATCTCATAATAAATTAAAATCAATTGTAGGCAAGAAATTAAGTAACCCATCTCTCTCTCTCTCTCTCTCTCTCCCTGCATTATTAAATACTCAAAAGTTCTTAATTGAATCAGTTATGAACGGGTTACAATACTGAATTACGGTGAATTCGAAAGAGCATCTTGACGAAAGTTTGAAATTGACTTCCTCGGCGCCATCTATATATATATATACATATATATTTTCGTGATTCGAGTTAACGAAAAGAAAAAAAAATAAAGAAAACCTATATACATATATATACGACCAAGGAAAAAGAAAGTAGGAGAGGAAAAAAAGTATTATCGAGTACCACTCGTTATATCTTGTAACGAAGGTAGTTCGTTTTTTTTATTAAATAGAGGCTTGCAAGCCAAACTTTTCCGTACCAACTTGAACACGCTTCCATATTTTTATATATATGTCGGTAATAACCTTTTTTTCCAACCTGGTGAGAAATGATTGCCAATCAAACTTCCTTCGGAGTGCCTTTGAGGACAACTCGATGAAAAAACTAGACGATTCTTTAACTTAAGATGTGTATGTATGTGTGTGGGCGTGTACGTACGTGTGTAAATGTGTACGTATATGTGGGCAGAAGGAACGTTCACGAAGAATTTTTCGGAAAAGTTAATTTTGAGACGAAAAATTGTTTCAGGAACACGATTTGGGTAATTTCGGTAAGTTAGGAGCAATGCGAAAGAGGAATAAAAGGATTTAACAACTTTTTTTGTTCTCTTTTAATCCTTTTATATATTTTTTGCCCGTAATTTTCTCAAAATTTTATAATTCTATAGGTAGAATTTTATGGTTTCTAAATGTAAGATGGCGAATTTAAATTGTCAAAAAAAAAAAATGGACAAATTTGGATATACCAACATTTTATCTCTTGAGGATGTTTTGGGTTCTGATTTTAAATCTAAAATCAGAATTTGATAATTTCTATATTCGAGATAGTTGATCTAATATGGTGTTTGGATATGGTATTCAAATAAGTTTTGACTTCGAATCTGAAGTCATAAATCGATAATTCCTAAGTCCAGGATAGCAAGATAGCAAGATAGCCATAACAGTTTCTTATTTATGGGTTATATTAAAGTCCTGATCACAAATATGAAGTAAAAATTTTATAATTCCTATATCTTAGATGACATATTAATCATTTTTTTTATTATTTTAATGTCGCTCTTTTTATGCTCCCAAATCGGTGCTAATCAGCGACGGAGGTCGTACGATGTCTTCGTTAAGGAATATTACATTTTCGACAGTGGTGGTTGTATCAATCGGCCGGAGCCGGGAATCGAGCCTGGGACCTCCAGATTACGAACCCGACGCCCTACCGACCGGACCATCGCAAGCCTCAATTATTAATCATGAAGAATGAGAATTAGATATTCATTACTAACCCATATTTGATTGAAAATTCGTGGCAAAGTAGGGCTTTATGTAAATAGTATATTCGCTTTCGAACTATCGAATTAGAACAAATATACTAGATTCGCCATTTAAAATTTTCAAACTGACTTCTCGTTTGTCATCGTAGATATATCTATTATAATGAAGCGGGTTCAACACTGAAACTTCGAGGTGATTTTTCGAATGATTTAGGTATTAGCGTTCATTTGTATTTTAATCCTTTTACTTACAGTGTTTCTAACCTATAAAAATCAATTTCCAATCCGAGTTCACCACAATCAAGTTAATTTTCCAAAAATCCATCAAACTTTCTAACTTATACCAAACAAACAATCACGCCATCTACAACAATACCCAAATCTGCGTGTGCAAAAAAGAAACGAACTATTCCAAAGGATCATCCACGCAGCATCGAGCGAAACAAGACCGAAATAAAGAAACAGGTGAAACAACAACAACAACAACAACACGTATATACATCGAAGGAATACGAAACGACCTTGCCGGTGGTCACGGACGAGGTCACACACACACACACACAGAACACGACGAGCAGGTGATTACGAAGAGGAGATGGGAAGGTAATAGTTGCTGCCGTGCCAAGTGAAAGAGATAGAGATAGATCAGAAGAGCCGACGTTTCGCGATGACTGAGCTGAGATAATCACTGCTCGGTCATCCGTTCCTCTCTCTCTCTCTTCTCTTCCGTTCTCTGAACTCTATGCGCTCGCCAATATGTCAATGCTTTTAGCTGATGACGTTACGAGAGATGAGTGACAATATGTTTCTTAATACGCGGATGGAATTTATTGTTGTTGTTGTTGTTGTCATTGAGCGACTAAGGGATTACCTCTCGCGTGGATGGAGAACGATCTCTTGTTAAATGTGTTAAATGTCTGACAACATTTAAGGGATTAATATAGTTTTTTTACTTTTAGGAAATTTTGGCAAAATTGCATGGCAAACTTAACAGTTTTTAAATTAATGGCTGCAAACATAATCTCAAAATAGACAAAGTAATAAAATAGTAATTTATGTGCCTAAGCAAATAAGCTGCGAGTCTGCAATAACATTGGCTAAAAATGATGTCACAGTAAATAATAATGGTAAATTACAAAATAATGGTTTCACCTAACCTCGAAACGTTGAATAACCATTTTTATAAATTTCTACTGGTGTTGCAGTGCGAATTTTAATTTGAAAATTAAATTTGATTCGGAAAGATCGTACATACCTTATCGCAATACACATTGACGAATGATAAATTCATCTGTTTTGCAAATGAATTTTAATTATTCGCAAAATGTAATTGGGAATTTTAAATGTCTGAAATACTTTCGCATATATTTATTGAGACGAAGCGATCGATGGGAAATCGCTAGGATAGGCTATAGGTTGATTTATTGATTTGGAATGTATATCTAGCGTGTCGTCGGATCACCGTGAAACGGCGATTTACGCAATGATCCGCCGGAGTTGATATTTGGACTGATAGTAAATCATCCCTTACTGATCGATAGTTTATAAAAAAAAAGTTAGAAAAAAAGACGATTGTTCAAGTCCTGAGAAATGAATCGTTGTGGCTGCTGAGTGACCGTGTCAACTGCGTGTAATTGCGTTCGTGAATTTTAATATCGATATGCACAAAAAGTGCAATTTCACGTATCATTGGTAAAAGTGTATTACTACTTATTATATTTTAAGACGGTTTTTTTATGATCGAATTTTATTTATATAGATTAGTAAATATGAATTTCTATTTAGAAGAGTGTGCGTAAAATTCAAATTTACACGTATCGTCGATAAAGCATAATATTTCACTTTATAAGAGGTAAGTTAGAGTAAAATTACTTATTACATTGTAATATGTTAAAGTGTACAATTTTGCATGAAATTGCATTTTACATCTTCAGAGATGCAAATGTAGATTTTTTCGTATCACGGTGCGTAATCGTATTTACGTATCGATAAAAATTATAAAAAACGATAGAATTATCGATGCTCAAAGATAGTGTTTTATATTGGATTACTGTAAAAAAACTTATATTATACACTGAAATATTCACTTACAGAACGCATAACATGAAATATCGTGAGATATCATTTTTTGTAAAATCAAATTTTACACACTACATACTCCAACTACTGGTAAAATTAATTACTATAGATAAAAAAGTAATTTATTGACCTTCACGAGCCAAATCATTCCCCAAAACTGGCAAGACTTCATCTTTAAGACGATGTAAGTTGAAAAAAATTTATATACTTCCAAAAAAAAAGAACGAAACTAAAATTTACAATATTATCAATTTAAAATACCATTTAAAGGTATACAAAATGTATGTAGAATCGTCCCGAACCGTCCACGATGGTAATTTATTTAATACATATCTTTTACAGAGAAAATTATTTTTTGACTCATAATGGATTGTTTAATTTACTCCGGTAAAAGTATGTTAATGGGTTATACGTGAAATTCGGTATGAAATTTTCGCCCTTGCGCGAGGCCAAACATAATTAACAGCAAACCTCCCAAAGGACATTTGCATACTAAATTCCAAAACAGAAATTATTATTCAAATTTGTCATAATCCACGTGTGCATACAATACACACCCCACACCCACACAATGATATACACACACACACACGCATATAGAAATAAATAAACACTCACGCGCACATACAAATATACATATAAAATTAGACACGCCTACACACACGCACATACAAACTCACAAATTACTACAAATTCACACATACATACACACAAGGTAACACAGACAATTCATTAATGGACTCCCAAAAAAATTATGTTTTTTTTTCAATCCATTTAACAAAGTACAAAATACGTTTCAAATTACTTTGTTTATGGAGAAAAATTTTTTCTGATTGTTTTCCATACGCAAAATATGTCTCGATTTAAATTGTGCACACTTTTTAGTAACTTCGCAGGACATCTAATTGAAAAACTTTCAATACAAAAATTGTAGGGGTGAAGTGAGTGACTTTGACCTTGGAAACGATTTTCAAGACCATTTGTAGGTCAAAGTGATAGTTTTAAGAAGGAAGGACCTATTTTTTTATTTCAAATTCCGAAAGAGCGGGAAATTTTACGTTCAGGTATATATCTACGTGAGGAGAGTCATAGTTCGTGAAAAATCTCTGATGAAAATGTAAAAATTGACACGGAAGGACCTGTTTTACATTTTAATTACTTTTAAATTTAAATTATATGCAGCTCGTCAAATTTATACATTTATATACAAATTAAATATTTATATTTTGTAAAGTGCAGCGTCGACAATAAACAAGTAAATTACTGGTAACGATCGAATGAAATTTGCATTGATTCGCTTGGGTTATTAATCAATTGTGAATTTACGATTGCGAGGTTGCGACGGGCAAACAGTATAGAGGTAACGGTGTATATTTTTATTTCATTTGATAATTGACTTATTTTATTTACATTCTGCTTTTTTTTACGAGCTATAAAAGTTTAAGTGGTGATGAACATTTTTTTTTTAATTTTTTTATGTCTGCTATGATAACTGGAGGAAGATGTCGTTTAATTGTACGACGATTTAATTTAATTCGAATAACGGTAAGGGAATACGCGTCGATTAAGCTCTAAAGTGTTGAAGGATTGCGATTTGTAAAACAAAATTTCTATTTCTAAAATTTTGAAAATTCGATAATTCATTGTCCTCAACAAAATAATTTTCGATCTGTTAGTTAGAAAGTGAAAAAAAAATTCTTGAATTCAATTTTTGAGAAGTTTATAAATTCCGTTCCGATATTCTAAAAATAGAAAAAAAAGAAAAGTTCTCCTTATGAACATTTCTTTATACTTTTTAATGTGTGTAATTTCCTGTTTCAACATTTTAAAAAATATAATATTCCATTCTGATACTTAAAATAGAATAATCTATTTTTGTCTTTTTGAAAAATACAATATTGTCTGTATATTTGGAATTCATAAGATTCCATAGCAGAAAAAAGTACAAAAATATAAATGTTACTTGCAAATCATAAAAATACAACTTTCTATATATACCTGTTTTCATAATCCTCAAAATTAAATAATTATGAAATTCCATTGGTGATATTCTACCAGTTAAAAGAATGAAAAATCTCGAGAAATTAGGAATATGGAATTCCATATTATTTTCGAACTAGAAACCTACATTTGTTTAAAAAACTTGTTTCGTTAATTCATAAACTTCAGAGGTTGTATAAAAAAATTCATTTTCATAATTGTAGGAACGTGGAATTCCTTCATTGCCAAAGTAGAAACCACCAACTACTACCATAAAATCTTTACCGTTAATTTTCAAATTTTAAACGGCATAACCTAAAAAATTACTTATATTTTTTCTGAAAATTACACTTAAAATCCAAAACTGGGAACACCCTACGCGCGCATTCGCATAACGGCTAATAAAAAAACTAAAAATTACCACATAAACTTTCTCGGGCGCAATTATATTATTAATCGATGCAAATTACTAAACGTATATATATCAAATAGTTTATCAAAACGAAAAAAAGGAAAAAATTTAATCCCGTACAAATGAATATATAAAAACGGTGAGCGTATATGTGTATATATATATACATATATGAAAAGTAAAAAATAAAAGAGGGAGCCACATTACTACTCGGTATCTCGTATCATTTTTCAACGCGGATTATCTCGGTATGTACATGCACACATATACATATATACATTTGCATCTTTATTATTCGTATAATATGCGTACACGTATATATAAATCGAGTCGTGCGACCTAATATTTAATGTTGTGTAATCGTCTGCATTTTCGCTTGGCTAAACGGGAAATATATATATTGATCATAATTCCCTCATATGTGTGTGTATGTGTATTTATCGTTCGTAAAGAGAGAGAGAGAGAGAGAGAGGAAGGAAATTTAACGGAGCAGCAAAAACTCTGCCTGGCTAGCTTTCCTGAAAATTCGATATATATATATATGAGCTCGTTTGATCGTAACGTGCCCATAACTGCATTCTATTTCCTGTCGTACCTAAATAATCTCTATTTTTGGCTTATTGATTCGGTTCTGTATTTCTTTTTTCCTTTTTCTTTTTTTTCATTTTCTTATCTAGGTATCGCTTGACAATTTTGTTGGTTAGGTTTCGTGGTGGTAAATACTCAGTCTTGTAGCCGACATCATGGGGATCTATCGTAAGGATTTTTTTGTGATATTAGGAAATATCGCTGTGAAATGAATTTTTTTTTACATATACTTACTTATTTGCCTAATTTGAAAAGATATTTTTACGAATAATAGCACATCATTTATGCGAATATTACCGTTTAGAGAATAATTGTACAACACACAATTATTGATTGTATTACGTTTATTGGTTATGTTACGTTTTTATATGGGGTCGGTTATATTGTGGAAAAAATCGTGATAATTTTTTTAATAAGTTACGAAAAGGTATATATCAATATAGTTTTATATAATTAATATAACGATAGTTTTCGAAAACGATTTTTCACGATGAATTATTGAATTTCAGAAAAAATCAGTTTTTTTAACCGGGAATTGACCATTTTTATTTTATGTCCATCGTAGAATCGAACTTGAAAGAAAGTGGCTTCAGGAGATTTAAAATTTTATTTGAATACTGTAGTTTCATAAAGTCAATATAAACATGTCGTTTCATTGTTGTAACCTAAGAATTTCTACTACTCTGCAATATAAAATTTGTATTACAAAAGTCAAATGGACAGTTTTTGGCAAAAAGGAAACTACTTTCTACTGTGGTGCATTTATCAATAATGCGTTTTTGAACTCAAGTACAAATTTACAATTTTGGGGTTAGGTGGAATAATTATTTTAAAATTTACCATAATCATTTATTGAGATGTTACACGAAAACAATTTATTAGGCATAAAAATTACAATTTTATTAATTTATTTATTTTGAGATTATATGAAACAATTTTTTGGCCACTAATTACCTACTTATTGGATACTACTACTCAGTAAAATTTTTCTTCAATTACGCATTTTTAAAATATTGGTTATAGACTGAAAATAGGGTAATACTAGTAGCAAATCAAATCAGTTTGTAAAACGTTTCGAAACCCAAAAATTGGCCATTTTTTTTATCAAAAATATTAAAAACATAATCGTTCCTAATTTTAAAATGCTCAATACTTACTATAAGGTACAATAAAATTGTTTATATTTCAAAATTTCTTTTTTTAAATAATTTATAAAAATTTTAGTATTTTTAAACCGTTTGTAGCCAATAATTAGCCACCATTTTTTTTATCAAAACTGTCCAAAAATAATGGTTTCATCTCGTTTCCACTAAGAAACAATATAACCTATTACATTTTAAAATTATCCTTTCGCCATTTTCTACCCATAAATAGACCAAATTACGTTAAAATTTCTACCCAGTACAAACTTTTCTTACAAAAGTATAAAACGCGCACAAATACACATACATATAAACCATTTTAATAATTTTCAACTATAAAATACACGTCGTTATCTCTCTACCTTTAAAATACAAAATTCTAACAACATTTTCCCGCACCCTATTTCTTACCCAAAAATTTTCCTTACGAAATTTTCAACAATTTCCCAACTAAATTACAATACTTTGTCGTGCAAATTTATAATGTAATAACACTGACGGTATTTCCAAATGAAAAGAAAAAAAAACGAACCATTCCATCACCAAAATGAAAATTGTAATACTTGTTATAATAATAAAAAAAGTGCATGACCATCTACAAAGGAAAAACGAAGAAAAAATTACGAACACCATTATTCGATTGCAGGATCGTTGAATTTCAATTCGAAAAGAAAAAAAAGGAAATACGCAGTTACTCCAAGGAGATCGAACTGTGGAGTAATAAATTTAAATGGGTTCTTTAATTTAAAACGTATATATAATAATGGAATATATACGTATTTTTCAACTCCATTTGAATTATCATTTCTCGACTGTATTTTATGCGCGCGCGGCACGCTGCTTTTCGTCGTTGTATTATCGTATAACGATGGATAATTTTAATGCGATAATGAATGAAAAAAAAATTTTTTCAAACTCTTTTAGCGAAACAGGGAGAGAGAAAAAAAATCAATCGACGGGTACGCCGTTTCACGCGCGCCGAGTTAATGGGCATCGGAGGCGAAAATTAAAAAACGAATTTCATTTATGTAGTCGAGTGAGAGCGGCCTCGAACTTGAACTCCGCGGGTACGCCGCTCGAGTTTTACTCTCATCGATTCTTCATTCCTATTACACTGGCACATTCGACCACCGTTTAATACTTTTTTCTATCAACGCTGATAATTAAAATATACTTTTTATTAAGATCTAAAATGAATATATATATATATTATTTTGAAAATAATTTAATGGATTTAAGAATGTTTTTGAAGTGAATAAAGTGTAAATCTACTAGATTAAAGTGAAAATTCCTTTAGTAAGAGTGACTCGATTTTGCTCTAGATTTCACTCTAAAGAATTTAATGAATAGCACAGTAAAAAAACAGAGAGAAACTACTAACAAAAAGTAAAAAATAAATCACTTAATTGAAAGACTAAATTCCTTGGAGTGGCAAAATGAAAAATCTGTGGAGTGGAGATAACTCGTTCGTAAAGTTAAATTCATTGTAACGAAAAGGTGTCATTCCACTGAATTGAAAAAAGAGCCACTCTTAGAAAAACAAAATTACTTGGATAATAAAGAATGAATGTTTACATTATACACAAGGTAAAAGTCATTCCAACTCGAAGATAAAAGTTTTAGTAAATTTTACTAAACTTTCACTAACGCAGTAACAGACTGCCTAAATCCAAAAAATTACTGAGCTTTTTATCAATTTTTACTAAACGTTCTATCCTCACTAAAAATTCAGTAATTTTTTGCGTTTTTGAATTTTATTACCGTGTTACTAAAAGTTTAGTAAAATTTACTGAAATTTTTCTCTCCGTTCATGGAGTCAAAAAAATGAAATACCACTTTTGGGTAAAACTAGTTGAATTTTTACTCTTTTGGGTTTGAATTATGCTGTGTTTCTTTAAGTTTTAATGTGCTTTTTTAGGTGTTAGAATTTTTCTGCAGGTGTGTGTGTGTGTGTATCAGAATGAGTGTGTATGAGTGTACGTATGCAATATCGTCCAGTTGTTTAATATAATATGAATATGGTATGTATATGTGTATATAATATTAGAATGAAATTAGAATTAGTTCTGAAATGCATTTACATATTTTCTATTAAATTTACGAGCATTTTATTCATAACTCTCGTCGAGATGTGTGTGTATGTTTGTATGTCGGTGTGCATGCGTATGTTTAAATTAACTGGAAAATACACTTGTGAGTTATGAATGTTTGCTTCAAATGAATATAATGAGCGAACGCTGGGTCGTTTATAAAAATTAATTTTATTCTTCCTTTTTCCTTTTTGTGTACGATGTTTCGAAACGAATGACCGTCACGCGGAGATGAAATTTATTAATTAGGATTTTTATTCTATCGTATTTTTGGTAATGTTATTTAAGTTTGATGAAAAAGAAACTGACGTTACGATGAACATTCTTTTTTTTTAATACATCGAAATAAGCGTGTGATAATTTTAGGTTTTTATATTATTATTGTTGAGAATGGTAATATGGTTTGATAAAGGAAATTCGAGGTTATGTCAATATTTTCTTTCTTATTGAATAAATAGCATTTGTGATAATTTTAAATGTAAAAAATTCTAAAAATTGTAAATTTTAAATATAAAAATATGGAAACATTTAGGTATGTAATTAAAGATAAATTTCATTATTACAAAGAAATCTTTGTTTACCAAAAGCGGAAAGTGTGATAACTCAAACCGTAATTTTGCAGATATAACCTTATAATACATTCTTACGGACAGTCCGTACTAATAGCTTCACAAATCCGCCACCCGAAAAGTTGCGAACAGAAGTGGCGCTGCCGTCAGGTGGACTGAGATCATATTCGACAATAACTATGGACATTTAAAGAAAATAGAGTTTTTACCACACAAATTCAGAGCTGAGCTCCATAGCTATTGATGTAATGATTAATTACATATTGCTTACCTGATCGAAAAGTCAGTATTTTCGACAAAAATGATAAGTACGAAGTGACTTCGATATGTGTTCTGAGCATTGATTCGTACTTATCACTATTTGTGATCTATGTGAACCTATCTGACGACAGCGCCACTTCTGCTCGCAAATTTTCGGGTGGCGGATTTGTGAAGCTATTAGTACGGACTCCCCTTAAGAGTAAATTTCATAATTACAACGAATTCTTCATTTAAAAAACAAATAAAAAGTATGGTTATCATGAATATCTATAAGGTGATCTTAACCTTATCCTTACGCTTAATCCCGTACCCTTTAACATTAAATAAATAAATAATAGAGAAAACATTTATAAAATACATAAGTAAAGAAAGTACAACCGTAATATTATCCTTACGCTCCGAAACCATTAATGTTATCATCAAATTTTCTTCCATTGGATCTCTTGATAATTAAAAGAAGTATGTAAATCCATAAGGGAGTAACGAAATATTCCAACGAAACTATATTGTGAGTCTATATATCCATGAAATAATAAATTAATTAACCATGTTAATTACGTAAGGAGTGGCGGTAGTATATATGCATGGCTTATTATTCTATTTCGCACTGGTACCTTATACATATTTATTTGGCAACTAAAAGTGTAAATACCAAAAGTTTTAATAGTCTGTGGAGCTCCAGGAGAAAGTTACGTCAAAGCTCGAGCACGCGAGCATATAAATGGAATATAAATACAGCCTAGCAAATATATGTATATATATATATATATACATAAACATGCACATGATAAATCTCACGAATTGATACAAGACGAGCAATCTGCGAAACTCGATATGATTTGAAACGAGTATTTATAAGGATAATAATAAATTTAAATTTCCCGCGCTTTCAAAATTTTTCAATTTTGTAATTGTACATGTCCCTTTTCATTGTCATATTTCGTAGAGTATTGCGTAAGCTTTCAAACGATAAGTAAAGTATTTTCGTCGTATTGCAAGAATTGTATTTGACAATTCAACGAAAAATTTAAATTTCCCGCGTTTTTTGATTTTTAAATTTTAAAATTGTAGATGTCACCTTATGAATATCTATTTTAATGTTCCTTTTAGACCTGTTGAATGATAAATATACAAAAAGAGTTTTCAACTATCGAAATAATTGAAATTGAGATTGAAAGATAGTGAATATGAATAACGAATTTAAATTTCCCGCGTTTTTCGATTTTTCAATTTTTAACGGTGATGTATGAAAAATACGTCAATTTTCGATGAAACAATGCAAACTACATGACCTTGATACAGACCTGCCTTATATCAGACCTAATTTCCGATTTAACCAATTGTGTATTAACGGTCACTAAGCGTTCTAACCTATACAAACCAATCATCACGTGATTTCCAACGAATAAAAACTAAAGTCAATTCAAATTCAACGAAACTGATCGCAAAAACATTTATATATAGCATTACAGAATAGTATATATATAAGCGACATTCGATATCACCGTACGATAATTAAATTAAACAGATAACGAACCCGAACGAATACGAATGAGAATAAGAAGACGAATAGGATGAGAAATACAGGTGAACTGGTCATTACAAAACAGGTGTAAGCACATATATATATATATATATATATATATACATAAGATAGGAAAGACCCCTCTTGGAGGTTAATGATTCGGTCTTTTACGAGTCTCCTTCCCTCTTTTGCTTTGCTCGACTCGTTCGCTCGCAACTCGTTCGTTCACCGCGCATATTTATAATCTCGTACTCGCTCGCACGGAAACATATGGGAAAAACACCTCTCTCTCTCTCTCTCTCTTACTATCTTAACCTGGCACTGACGCGGTACTTTGCATACGTTGAAACGAGATGATCGGGCTACTGTACATACGAAGGAAAATCGGGTATACACACGAGTATGTATGGTGAATTACGACCTTATATATCCCCCCACCGTTACGAATCGTATTTCATTTTAATACGTCTTTCACCTCACGTGTGAGAGTGTATGTACACATGGATGTGTATTTATTTATATATAGTACACACACACACAGATAGAGACGCATGTCTGCGTGCATGTGCGCGTGTATGCGTGTATGTGTTGAGTGTGTGTGATTATACGTGTGTGAGTGTGTGAGTGTATGTTTTTATTAATTTTTTTTTATAGAGGAGGTGACGAAAATGCTCTTTACGCACGGAGTGTGGGACTCGATCAGTATGACCCATACCCATCGAAAACTACCTTGTCATCAATTGGTAGCAGGGTTGTACGTAGAAAATTTTTTTAATAAAACATAACAATGTTATTTAGTAACAAAGAGACTAACTTGTGAAATGTTAAAAATTACTAATTGTTATAGGAAATTTTACTATTGATATTTATTGTACGTCTCGTAAATTGTTCTTATAACAAAATAGTAATTTCTATCATTAGTCAAGTCCTCCTCCTTCCTAATATGATTCAACCGATTCGCAATGGACGTCACGAAGGTCACCGTCTGCATCCTATATGTAGCACTCCTACGAACCAAAAAGGCATAACCCAATGCCTCATGTCCTCGATTTATGGAGAAAAGGAATGATTTCCCAGCATTGCTAAAGGTTTCTCTAACTCCAGCAGTCCACCAATCATCTCCTTATTCCATGAATCGAAGACACCAAGATAGGACGTGTTTGACGTACTCGCTCATGCCAGGGAAGACCGAACACTTCGCGCTCTCGGATGTACGAAAGCGATGTATAGGTATACCTATACGAACGCATCCATGGTCGGTGACGAAGTTGTGTTTTCTATCCATACTCTTCATCACATCTTAAATAAGACGGTGGGTCCAGCGACCTTCGCTGGCCAAATACCGTTTCTGCTGCCACTGCTCGACTTTGTCGCAATAAATTTTATAACATATATCAGCTGATCTATAAGACTTATTTGGTAATTTTTAGGATATAATAATCAAATAACCAACGCTTCTCAATAATTTTCATGATAAAATATCTCTCCGCGTATAACCGTGAAAAATTACGTTAATTTTTTTTTAATAACTACAAATCTTTTTTTCCAATAATATTTTTTCGGGGATGATTATAAGTCAGGGCGAGTGCTTAATATCTATTCCTTTTTTTTTAATTTCAAGTTTTGTATATATCCAAACTTTTTTACGTACACGTACGTGCACGCACGCGCGCGTATACTAATACGATTTTTATTTAATATTTTATGAACTTTTATTGCGAGCCGATAGCATCTAGATGAAAAAGTTTTACGTTGAATCGTACGAACTGTATGATGAAAAAAAAAATTGTTTTCAAATTCAAAACTGCGCTTTTTCTCTCTCTCTTCCCTTTACTTTCAATTCAAAAAGTAAATTCGTACACATTTTTTTTTGTTAATTATGCAGTCGACGTTTGTTAATTATTAAGCTACTGTTGCGTACTCGTAAAATATTTGCATCTCAACGACCGCAAAATAACCATCTTTCCGTTTTTTGGTAATTGCAAATAGAAATTTCGAAAGTGAAAAGAAAAAAAAAACGTTAAGTACGCAATAAAAATCGGATAGGTTGCTATTATATATATCGAGTAAGAAAAAAATAAGAAGCCAACTACGAGTCAATCAATTACCAAAATATTTCTCTCTCTCTCTCTCTCTCTTTTTGTCTCGGATACACTAAAGAGATTCGCATTAAATTACAATAATCGCACACGATGTTATAATCATAATTACCCGAAGAAGAAGCAAAAAAATTAATTCGATACCGTCGGAAATATGATACTCTGTAACGAAGAAAAAAAAAGAACCCTCGAAGAAAAATCGATAATGTAAATTTGATCGGACACACCGAGTCAGATTAGGGATTTAAGTAAGAAATTCGTATAGGGCGTGTAGAAAAAAAACTAGTATACGTAAAAGAGAAGAAGCGCAGTATATATATATATATACATGTAGAAAGATCGGCAGGTCAAAGAGAGGTAATTTCGTAATTATGAGAGAGAGAGAGAGAGAAGAGCTGTCGAGGTGGAACGAGATCGTATCCGTAACATTCTCGGATAAAAATTGATCCACCTGTGGGCTAGCGCAAATTCATTTCAAGACTTTTTTACGATCGACAAAACCTTTGGGCATTTAGCTTTTTCTATGTAAGTGTATCATCCTCTCTGTGTTTTCATTTTCTTTTTTTTTTATTTTGGTACTCTCGGTATAATACAGATAAAACCAAGTTTTATACTGTTAAAACGACAGTACGAGGAGGAGTACGGGGGAGAGGGATATTGTGCATCCCTGAGACCTTTATTACTGATCCTAATTAGATAACGACATTATGATGGGATTTACGAGCGAGACGCTTTAATTAACTAATTACATCTCCTCCACTAGTTATTTCTCTCTTCTTTGCCTTCTTCGTCTTCTTATACTTCCTTTTTTTATGCTTTATCCTCACCGCCGCCGGTATAGTAGTGAAATTGAAACTCTCGTTTCACTTTGCAATGATTTCTTGCTTCCCCCCCCCTTTCCCTTAAGTAGCTTCGAGAGACAGAGAAGGAGATACAAATGGTCATTTATATGTTTAGTAACGATTATTTTAATGGATATGAACGTTTCGTTGATCACTCATTGCTGGACGATGATGATGACGATCGATACGAAAAAATTAACGTCGATTATTTAACGATATTGCTGGGATAATTGTTTAATTGATTCTAAGGGAACGCGGGAACGGGCTGCGTTCAGATATTTAATAAGTCAGTGTTTAGTATATAAATTTTATAGGATTCATCAGAATGCGTTTATTAAAATTTTGATGAAATAATATGTTCATTTATTTTGTATAAATGTTGATTCACGCGAATTCGTTAACTATTGTGAGAACGAGGAAATGGACTGCGAACCGATATTTACCTAGTTGCAGTTTTCAAAATAACTTTTACCAAATTAATTGTTTACGAGAGTTTTTATTAAAATGTGCTTATTAAATTTGGATAAAATATGATTCATTTAGTAAAGTGTGATGTTTCGTTAACGATAGTTGGTATTGCCTTAAGGGAACGATAAACTGGACTGCGTACCCAATTAACGCGTTCAAAATAAATTTTTTGACAATTGATTGATTTCATTAAATTTTAATAAAATGGTATTCATTTATTTTGTAAAATATGAGATTTTGTAAGTGTTGGTCGGTGACACTTTTATATAGGAACGCCGCGAACCGGACAGCCTACCAAATATCTCTACCAAGTAATAGTTTAAAAAAAAATTGTTTGATATTTTGATAATTATCTCTGCTAGAGTCTATCGCAATTTAGAGAAGACGATACATAAAATTTAAGAATGACAAATCGCGTTCTATAAACATTTAATTAATTCTTAAAACATTTTACACAACGCTCTCGTTCGCTAATCCAAACAATCCTCATGTTTTCTTAACAGTCGTCGCACTAAATGGATTACATTTAATATTCATTTCGACAAAAAAAATGGGTGGGTAAATAAATATGTAGGAAAAAAAGGAATGAAAGACGAACGAGAATAATTCATAAAAAGTAATATCATCGTAACCGCCAGAATGTGGTAGTCGACGTTACGTTTGAAATTCATAAATCCAGCGGTTTCGAGGGATTTTCGTTCAACGTGAATTTCCGGCCATATCCCCATTAATAAACTAATGCAAGTGGTCTCTTGGATTTAACCACCAACGATACGCGTAATCGTACTTTCAATTTTATTTTTCATATTTACCCCAGTTTGATGCTAATGAAAAAGTTTACTACATATAATTTTGTGTTCGTTACAACGTATGTCGCATTGTCTTAGAGTTAAAAAAAACAAACAAAAATATATTTATTAAATATATCGTATCTAACCTAAATTAACATTGATAAAGTAAAATATTTTATTTTGTTATCAAAATATATCGTACCTAACATAAAATACAATTCCCAAAAAAAGTCACAGTTATTATTATTATAAAAAAATAAAAAATATCGAAACGTTCCAATTGACCTTGCGACTCGGAAAGTAATAGCGATTTTCTATCCCAATATCGACGCGAGGCATCGATGTTCAAAACATCTACAATATATTAAAAATTAAAAAAAAAAAAGGTAAATTGTTTACCCGATACGTAAAAGCCGAATGAACAACGAGATGATTTCGGCAATGAGACTAGAGAGAGAGAGAGGTCGAGATCGTAAATCGGTCGTAAACGCGATGAAAGAGTGAACGAAACGTCTTATAGGGCAATAATAAAGTTACGATCATTGTAACGAGGTAGAGGGTAAATTGCGTGTCGGTGGTGGAGATGAAAAAAAAAGAAATAAATAAGGAGGAGGGAAAAAAAGAGGGCGCGACCACCCGTCACGTCTTTGTCGTTTTCTCTATCGTCAACTCTTTCGATTCCCATGATATTTTTGCCCTTTAGCGAATAATAAGGTAAGTATCTATATGCGATATACTCTCGGTTTTCTTTGATTTAGCATGCTTACTCTCGTTATTTCATTACTCGGGATATAAATTATTTTTTTACGGTCTACGTGATATTTTCTTTTTTTCTTTCATTGTAACGATCGGGACGTGCGATCGGTTTGCATGGTTTTATGTTATTGTTAATTCGAACAGGGATTTATGTATTGTCAATTTTGAGGTTAGATGACGATAATAAGGTAAAAGTACCAATGACTGGACAAGTCCCAGATGCTGGACACGAATGGAAAATTACGTTTTGCAAAATTATGAGAGCAGACATATAAACGTATTTAATATATTTAAATACTTTGAATATTCGTTAGCTTAAACGAAAAAAAGTTTTATGTCGGTTTTGTTCTAATTTATATAAAAAATCAATATTTGACTAATGATGTTCACAATACTAAAATAACCGATTTTCCGAACGATTTGCTAAGAAATTCGCGTGCACGCTTAAGGCGACTTGGGATATATTTATTAGTTATAACATCTAAAAAATGCATAAACATAATTTTTAATGTACTATAATCAATATTAAACAATATGTTTTTGTTGCTTTATACTTTTTTTTATTAAAAATATAGTTTATATTATTTGTTACGTTCTATCGAGGTTTGTCCTAGTAACTGACCAGTGTAATAATTTCTCATGATCTCGACTTTTGTTCTAAATTATTATTTATTCATTAAAGAATTGAGTAAGTATTAACTATTTTACAGTTATATTTATTTATACTATAATGTATGTAGTTGTTTTTCATATTAATTTAATACATTGTATAAGAAAAATTAGTAAATTTAGAATAAGACAAAGTTAACCTACAAATTTTATAATTAAATACTGCATATTAAAATAACTGTTTCAGTTTATTCATTTAATATTAATATAAGTGTGTAAATATTAATCAGAAACATTCATACATTGTTAAATTTGTTAAAATTTTGTAATAAACGTATTTAATATAAGTTTCTTATTTAACCTTTACTTTACGTTTGCAATGCAACACACGCTATAAAGCAAATACTTTTTATTAGAACTAATAGTTTTTAATTTTGTGTATATTTTTCAACAAAGTATACAAACATATAATGTCTAATATCCTTAGGTGTCCAGTAATTGGTACTTTTACCTTACTTGTACGTGCGGCTTATTGTTTAACCATAAAGCTATAGATATTAAATAGTGGCTGTAATATGATTAAAATATTTTGGAACGAAGATAACCTCAAAATTTTACACAATCAACAAAAGGGGATAGTGTTCCATTAGATTTTATACTACATAATCCGATTCAAACTCAATCTACTCGTACAATTTAAAAAATAGCAACGTATAAATAAATAAAAATTTTCTTTTTACTCGTACTGACATGGAGAGCATCAGGTTTTCGGGAAACTATCTTGTTATTCTTCTTCCTTCCGTAACTTTTGACCAAATTAAGATACTTGAGCTCCCTTTCTTTTAAATCAAGTCTTCTCGATCTCAGCTTCTTTTTGGACATAAATTTGAGAGCATATATAGGTATATATTTATTTTAGACTTATACGCGACAAAAGTTAAACATTTTGTTTATGGAATTGTTTCTTACTTGCTTATAAATTCCGTAAAAAGGGGGCATTGGTATCTGTAACTGCGGGTTTCTTCATATTCTTATATTACAAACCAAGTCCAACCAAGATAAAAAATCATTTTTATATTTAAGGTAAAAACAAAATTTGACATAAATAAATAATAATAATCATTAAAAAAGATAATCTATACTTGTCCACGTTTACAAGACCGATAATATCCAAATTCTCAAATAAAACAATTCCCATAAAAAGAAAAAAAAGCATTAAAAATTGTGGGTTGTTCCCTTAAATCGCACAAATACCTAATTTCTACCCAAAAAATAACTACTAACGATACATCAGTCATATATATATATATATATACAAAAACGTCGCGATAAAAAAATGCGAAAAGAAAAATAGAATTACCGTACACCCCCACAGTGAAAACGAAGAAAATCAATAATGGCCACTCATTACGAAAAGAGCAAGGAAAATGCAATGCACCTCGTTAAAACTCCCGGGTAATTTAGCACGTGCGTATATATATATATACCACCCAGACGTACGTTAGACCCTGCTAGGTGATGCATTTATGCATTGTATACACAGACAGACATACAGACACACATATGGAACAAACGGCGGCATCGAGTCAAGGAACTCCACGGAAACGGAAACGGAACATGAGCGCAAATGGTTTGCGAAACCATGCGCGCAACTGCCCGTTCCTATTATACGCATACATACACAGACACGCTGGACGCACATATACCTACCCAAATACACACGCACACACACACACTACACTGCGAAGTACGGTATAGTAAAAGTGACAATATTGTTATAGGAACGTAGAGATACACTTGAATTATAACAATATTTTTACTATATTATATGTACAGTAATTTGTTATTATAAATTCTAATAAAAAATATACGATATACATACTAATATTTTCTGTAAAATATAGTAACTAATTATGCTAATCCAAGTATATATCCCTATACGTTACTATAACAATATTGTCATTTTTACCGTACTATTTTAATCCCAGTGTACATCTTAAATATGGGTATGGATCATGTCGATCGAGTGTCCGACACTCTGTGCGTAAAGAGCATTTTTACCACCTCCTCTACAAAAATAAAACATATATATTTATATATATATACATATGTGTATGTATTTCTGTGTGATTTTGTGTGCTGTGTGTATGTGTGTGTTTATTGTGTGTGCGTAACGTAGTAGACGGTACAGAACGGCTACTCGGTGGTGGGCGTAATATCCATCGCGGCACCATTGAAGGCACTCAACCGTTACGATGTCTCTCTCTCTCTCTCTCTCTCTCGTGTGATCGCCACCGGGAGCTTTCCAATTACATTGTGAGCTAACCTCTTATCTAGCCTCCACTCAACGATATATAATATTCATTTTAATTTTTATTTTAATTTTGATTATGTGGATACGCGTTGTCAATTGTACTTGTGGTATTGATTATTATTGCATATATATACGATGATGGACCGTTCGTTTGTACGGAGTTGGCGTTTACCTCGTGTGTACAGAGTGTCGCAAAATTGGAAATTTTTAACTTTCGGGGGAGTGTACATTTGGAGTGTGAAAGTATGGTGAAAAATCCTTTGTGAGAAATTTTTATCCGTTTCGGGTTTTCTTTCCATGGAGTAACAATCGCGATTTTGAATAAGAAGTGAAGCTTGTAAGTTAAGAAATTCACGGGTGCGGTTGGGTTGTTTTTATTTTTTTTAATCGGTTAATGTTTCACTGTAATCCAATTTTTTAATTTTATTTTTCTTCGTCTCTCTTACAATTAATATATTATTTTTTATAAGTCACGGACTGTGAGACCAAAATAAATTTCTATATAAAATAATTATGTTTTAATTTATACTTTTGTCAATTTATAAGAATTAATTTTAACCTCGCTCTTTTTATGCTCCCAAATCCGTGCTAATCAGCGACGGAGGAATACGATGTCTTGGTGAAATAGTATAATAAAAATAAAAAAAATAAAAATTAATTATCGATTCTTTCGAGGATAATCGGTAAAAGACAGTTTGAAATTTAGGGCGGGAAGTTTGAATTAATGAATAGTAGATTTCATTTTGTATATTTCTTTCATTATTTTAAATGCTGCTCAGTTTTGTAATTCCTTAAAATATTTTAAAGTGTAAAACCACGGTGCCTCCGATGCACGTTTTATATACGTTCGGTATATACTTTATAATGATTGACAAAGAGCTAATATTTATAATTAGTTCACGCGTTTAATTTTAAGTTTTTTTAAAATGGTAAATATGTGTAAATGTTATAAATATGTCAAGTGTATACAGGGTATCAAAAAAGTCACAGACCAGATATGCATATTTTTTTTTCAGGAAAGGCATATTAAAAAAGGTTTCGTCGTTTCTGTTGACACCTTGTACATTCTTAAGTGCATAATAAATTTAGTTGTTTGTTTTCGAAAGAAAATGTTTAGTTCCTGAGAAGGATATGTTATTATATAATAAACATCAGAAACGTTGAATAAGTAAAAAAAAAAATTAAATGACGGAAAAATCTTCAGAGTCTGCAATTATTTAAAAAAATATCTCCTTGAAACGAAGGAATAGCTCAAACTAATTCATTTGTATAGCATACCGAGTAATCATAGTATGCATATAGGTTAGAGGTTAGGGTACAGTACACTGACCACGGAGACAAGGGTTCAGAGGTGGTGGAACCTCCATACAATATCACCGTCGAGATAGATGTCCGCATATAACTATTATCCATCCATCCGGTAGGACACAACGTGACTTGGTAATTACCCAGACACTACGCAGGATACTCTTAGACGTAGCCAATTGTCTCGATCCCTCTTGCAATTCATCTCGATGGAACTTCTCGGGATTCCTATTTAAGCGATTGGACTCTTGATCTATCGTCTTCTGCAGAGTCCTTGGGTACTTTATACTCATTTCGATTTACCGTGACAACTTACAGTGTCTCTACTCGTTTCGTTTCGTTTCTTCCTTTTTTTTCTTTTTTTACTCGGTAATTAACCTGACACTTGTTCCTTTCGTTGGTTTGGTTGAATAAGGGTTATTTCTGCATTTCACGATCAGTTGGGTTAACGTAGATTATATTTCGTTCGTTTGTTTAATCAATTTTTGTAGATTTGGAAATTTTGAACATTCATTTTAAAGAAGTAAAGATTGACGTGTTATTAAATAGTAGGAAAGGAATTTAATATCGCTTTTGGATTTAGGGTTTACAATTTTTCTTAATTATAGTAAACGTTAAATTTTACAAAAGTAATTATTATTAGATTTTGATATATACTAGAAATTTACTTCGAAAACCTTAACTTTGCAAGTAACGGTACGCAGTTCAATTTCACGTTCCTTTGCGGTATTGAACCAATCAACAGTTACAAAACGTGACATTTTCCTGAATGAAATAAAAACTGATAAATATATGTAACATACATTTTCGTAAATGACTCATCATTCAATTTTATCAAAATTTCATTATAGAATTTGTAAAATCTGTTTATAATAAGTTGATATAGAAAATATGCATACGCAGTTCGTTTTCACGTTCCTTTAAATTCATTTAAGTAATTTCATCATATTTTGTTAAATGAATTTATCGAAATTTAACTAATAAATTTTAATAAAATGTATTGTAAACAATTCGTAAAAGTGACTTCCAAAATGTTTAACTTGGTAAATATCGGTAGGCAGTCCATTTCCCGATTCTTACAATTATAATCAATATTTTTCCGAATCGTTTTTTAAGATTTTTATTTTGATTTTGTTGGATGTATTACAATCTTGAGCAAGTAGAAATGTCATTGACTTACAACACTGCGAAAATTATTGTATTTCAAAAACCTTTAATTACATTCAGAATTTAATCAGTACTGTTCAATAGTACTGTAATAAAAAACATATTAAATTAATAACTCTTTTTCATCTTTGTATTAGTGTCTATTCTCCTTACGATAATCTTTGCATCCATCGTAGGATCATCATTCTAAATGTTCGGAGTATCAAACGTAACACCGGTACGCAAATTCAATCGATTGAAGCAATTTCCAACTGAAGGAACGTTCTTCGTTTCCTTGCGTAATCATAGACACCGTCTCGCAGCCTTTTCCTTCTTTCCGTCATTTCGTTATGTCACCACTGCACTGCCGCCACACTCCATTATCGAAGCGTCAATGTACCATTTCATCTCATCTCCGTCGCTCATCTCGATCCCCTTCGTCTAGCAACGGCTACGCGGAAATCGAAATCAAGCTGTTGTCGTGAAGGGCTGCCGTGGAGAAGAAAAAAAGAAGGAAATTTCTTCTATATACCGAATTCTGAAGAGGGAGAAGGAGCCTTCAGATTTCGGAAAATTTTTGCAATGAAAGTGAAAATTATATTATTAAATTTAAAAATTAAAAGAGAAGGTATCAATTTGTATTTATATAAATCCGCTGTTACCAGTTATATCGTCAAATTTAATTTTTAATTTATTTTAACATTAAACGTAATGGAAGAAATGTCATAAAAAAGAAGCAATATTTACCATATTTTTTCAATACAAATTATATCAATTAAAATTTTTTTTGTTGGTACATTGCAACATCCTAGGAAAATACGATAGAATCGTCACATTGCAAATTGTCATTAATGTATATTTTTTTTATCAGAAATGTCATTTTGATATAATTAAATATTTATATATTAACTCAAATTATTGGCAATAGAGATACTTACCGATATCAAATTCAATTATAAAACGCAATTATAATAATATTCAAATTTATACGCTCGAACACTAGTCCAAGAGTAATAATTAACAACTTTATTCCTCTTAACCATTTTGTACAATAAATCTAATAAATTATAACGCATCATTATTACCGATAAACGAATCGCGAATTGTCCGTCCCGTTGATACAATTAAATTAATCAAATAGAACGGAGAATTCAAAAGTTTAATTATCTTATACATATATTATAATTCAAGCGCGAACTATTCTATCAAACGTATATATATATTTTAATTCTTTTTTTTTGCACTGTTAATTTATTTCTCGTTGAATTATTTAAATAAAAAACAATATTGTTTAGAAAATTTATACCGCAACACCTGTTAATTGATTTGAAAATAAAATAAACGAGATTCTATACCGTTTTAACGGTTACTTTTACAGTAACAAACCGTTTTACCGTATAACGATTATTAAACCAATTTTTTTAACAGAATTACTCCGGTCTTATACAGTCCATTAACTATAAAAAGTACATGAAAGTAAGAAACAACATAACATTAAATAAAATTAAAAAAAATATAATTTGGGAATTCACTCTGATTTATAATCATTATTATTTTTTATTTTATTTAATGTTTTCTTATATATTTTTACTTTCTAATAATAAATATTTTATTTTTTATATAGTTAACGGACTATCAAACCGAAATAATTCTTTTTAATTTATATTAGTCGACGTAAGTATTAATTATCAATTTTCTTTTTCCAATTTAATTAACCAGCGTACCTAAATCAATGGGTTACGTAAAGACGAGACGATATGCGTTCAATAAAATCGTTGTTTTTTTTTTTGTTTAAAATTAACGGGAAGGTGTGCCCAAGACGATTTGACGAGTAAGTAAAACGTTATATGCTCCTGACTGGAAAAAGAATGAGAGAATAAGACTGCAATTCTTTTTTTTTCTTCACTGACGTTTTTCCATAAAGTTGAAGAATCGCTAAGAGATATTCGGTTGATCGATGTGTAGGAAGATTCTTTATGAAACTGGGAGAGATTAAATATGATCGATGTGGATGAAGCGATAAGACAAAATATAAATTTTGTTTTAATTCATTAGATGGATCTACGTGAGTATATATAATAATTATTATCGGTTAAAAGAAGGTATTGCTTGGGTCGATGAATAACGTAAAGCTTTCTCGTCGAGTAGTCGAAAACACGGAAGGAAGAAAAAAAGATCAGTGTTGAAAGAAAAAAAAATAACATGGTACTTGGTATTTATTGCGCTCAATGCGAGTGCGTGGCGTGAATAAAATTGTTCGAGAAGGAAAAGGTGTCGTCCGATTTTTCTCGCGCGAATCAGACGTAACGTGCTTACTTGGAAACGTCGTTTTTTCTTTTTCTTTTTCTTCGCAATAGAGATCGATCGATAATGACGATTGGTATTCCAATCGACAATGTACCTTTTTGTTGATCGAACGATACGTGATTGTTATGGTAATTAAATGGATATAATTATCGGTGTTGGTCATTAATATTAATGCGGGCTCGTGGTAATCATAATCGAAAATTCAAATTTCCCGCGGTTTTTAGGATTTTTTTTAATATCAACGAAGGAAACATATGGACTTTTGGATATGTCATTTAATTTATAAAATTTTAATTAATTATCAAATAAGAATTTTAGTCGATATATCCCCGAAACACAATAATTCTTCGCATTTGTGTATGCCAATTCTACATCCCTTTTCGCGAAACATTCTAATTCGTTCAAGAGCCTTGTTATTCAGCCTGGGGTAAAATTGAAAGAAAACTAATCAATATTAACAATTAGTAATTTTTTTTATAACAATTGAAAACATTTCTTAATTTTTTAAAGAAATTGTATTAATATTTACTTTTATGTAAAAATTTTAAGCTAATTTATTTGTAACATGACTATTGTAATTAATTATGAGACTCCGTACTCTCATTTTTTTCATAATGGACTTAGCGTAGGATATCTCAGGAACCACTTTATCGAATAGACTGAAATTTTAACAGAAACTTTTAAATATGATTGTAATTCACGTGAATGAAACAGAACTGTGTTTTAGCATTGAAATAAGAAAATTATTCTTACCAAATTATTTAAAAAAATTATAGAATTTTTTTTAAATGAACATTTAGACTTTTATTGAAATACTATTTCATTTGAGTGGATTTAAATCATGTTTAAACGTTGCTGTTAAAATTTCAGCCTATTCAATGAAGTAGTTCGATGAAAATATCCTGCAGTAAATCCATTGTGGAAAGAGATCAGAGTATAGAGTCTCACAGTTAATAAAAATACTTATGTTACATATAAATTATCTACAAAAAATTTTGAAAGAAATTTAATAATAATAAATATTGTTTAAAAAATTAAGAAATGTTTTCAATTGTTATGAAAAAAATTATTAATTGTTAATATTGATTAGTTTTGTTTCAATTTTAACCCAGGATTATCCCCTTAAGGTATATATTCTATCCTGTAAAATTGTATAACGTATTTATAAAAAGCATCGATCTAACGCGATTTATTAAAACTTTTCAATGTGATAAATCCATTTATCGTTCTGTGTACGTCTTTCAAAATGTATTAAAAATGTATCCAATATCCGTTAAAACTCCAAAACCGAGGGAAATTTAAATTACTTATATCGATTTTACAATCTTAATCTTTTTAAATGATTTGCTCGAATAGAGTCCTTACCCGTTCCCAGTCAAAAAAAAGAGTTTGTCATTATTACAATGTGAAAAATGAAGAAACTCTAATTCCGTAAATTGTCTCATCAAGCCAAAATAATTGTGTAATACAACATAACTGATGCTATCTCATTCGAAATTATTGAATTAAACAGCGCTGTAATATCCACGGTAGTATTTAAAAAAATTGCAACAATCATACAAATATCATTCCTTACTTTTTTTAAACAATTATATACGCATTACGGTAAAAAAATAGACAAGACAAAAAAAAAGAAGAATATATCTTCCGAGTTTCCATTGTCTCTCTACAAAGGCTAGTCTATAAAAAAAAATAAGAGGAAGAATGAAGAAGAGGAAACGAAAGGTAATTTCTTTGTCGGTAACAAAAAAAAATATATGATTATACTCACGATGCTCGGCGATAAAAATTACTTAAATCGTCGCTTCGTAACGATATGTAGACGATGGGGAAATTCTCCCGCGATGTGTTCGTATATATATTATACGTACGAAAGTGGAGTCTCGAATTCACGCGGTGACACATCGAACGCGACGATCTTCGCGTCGTCCCTAATTAACCTGTCAGAAAACGGTAGAAAAATAAAAGAGAGAAAGAATAGAAAATAGGGTGTGTATAATTAAAGTAGCCGAGTTAGTTTCGTGTGTCCTTTTTCGCACCGCGAGATCCTCGTTGTCGATAACTCTTCATTGTCATTATTGTATGACGATGGAGAGACCGGCAAGAAAAAGAAAGAAAGAAAAAAAAACGTTACCTGACCTTCGGGATTCACGTTGTTTAGCGATATACCGAGGATGGGACGAATGTCATTTTTTGTCCTGTGTCTGATGAATGTTTATATACACATACCTCGAAAGCTAAAAGGATATATAAATATGGGTTGGACTACTCTACTGCTGCTGTGTCACGCGAAATTTCAATATTGCGCAGTGTTGTGTTAGAACGAAAAGAAAAGAAAAACATGTGATATTTCTATTGAATAGTCTATTTATGCCTTTTTATTTTATTAAACGAGTCGAGTTGAAGGGTAAACAAGGACAGAGGTGCGTGATATGTACGTGAATGAAAAGTTTGTTGAAAATAGTAATGGTAGGAATCGAACCCGTGTGTTCCAAGTTCAGAATTAAATTTTTATAGCTATATAATATTTGTTAATATTATTGAACTATCCATGTATGTTGTATTTGTTTTAATCTTCAGAGACTAAAAATTGAAGTTGAAAAATAAAATTTTTTTATAAGCAGGAATCGAACCCGGGTCTTTATAAGTAAAATTTTTTATGATGCTTTTATTTTTTTATATTATTCAATGATCTGAGTTTGTTCTGTTTGTTTTAATCTTCATAAACCGGGAACTTAAACTTAATAAATTCCTACAATGTATTGTTAAAACAAAGCAAAAGTTAAAAAATAATTCTCCACTAACAAGGAATCGAACCCAAGACGACTACCTAATTTTTCACGACTATGTTTATTTATTCTTTTTTATATTAAACGATAGTCTTTTACGCTCTGACTTCATAATTAATTAACTATACACGGAGAAAAATTTATGGTAAATTTTACCCTGGTGTTCTAGTAAAAGTGGGACAAAGGACACAGCAGGGTAAAAAATACCCGGTTTTCAAATAAATTTTAACCGAACAGCAGGGTAAAATTTATTTGAAAACTGGGTATTTTTTACCCTGCTGTGTCCTTCGTCCCACTTTTACTAGAACACCAGGGTAAAATTTACTAGAAATTTTTCTCCGTGTATGTTTATGCACAAAACTATTGTAAATAAATTCTACAGAGAGAAAGAATCGAACCCGTTAACACGTGTTAAATGTATCAAAAAAATTTTTCTTGGCTAGATTTTATTTTATATCTATATTATTAAACTTAACTTTTTTACGCTTTTATTTCGCAGCTAATCAACGTTCTGTTTGTAAGAAAATGTCTTACACTAACCAAGAATCGATCCTATGACCTTCGGTATGCATATGAAATTTTTCATAACTCTATTTTACTCTTTTTAACATTGTTTAACATTTAACCCTCTTAAAATCAAATCCTCAACTAACAAGAAGGGGTATCTACCCTCCGGGTTACGGATTTTGTTGCAACTCCGGAAACTATATTCTGGTTCACAAATATTAAAGAATTCATCTGAAATTCGATCTCATAGGCAGTTTGACGAAAGTTCTATACGCAGTTAATGGAAAATTGTGAAAATATTACGATTCAGTTTAATTACTCATATAGCTCAGAAGCAATTAGAGATATGGAACGTAAATTTGGCAAATAGCCGAGGTCAAGATAGATATGATTTAAAAAAAAAGATGTTTAAATATATTTTAATTTGGTCAAAAGTTTATGGAAGAAATAAGAATAAAAATTTTACCGAAAATTCAGTATTAAAATTTGATGGACATTTTAGGCAAAAGTTTCGTCTTATTCTTATTTCTTCCATAAACTTTAGATCAAAATAAACTATTTGAGTTTCTTTTTTTTCAAATTGTAGCTACTTAATCTCAACTTTTTGTCAGATTTTAATTCGAGTGTCTATCCTTAATTGCCTTTGAGTCACCAACAATCAAATAAAGGCACACTTTTATCACAATTTATCATTCAACAATTTATCATTCAATGCGTAGAACTTTCGTCAAGCTGTCTATAAGATTGAACATCACATGAATTTTCTCATATTTGGGTACCATATAACACTTCCCAAAATTGCAAGAAAATCCGTGACCCGATAGGTACAATATATATGTTTGTAGTTAAAGAAATGTCAAAAAAAAAAATTCTATTGACAAATACACCACAAGAATCGAACCAAGGACAATCAATTTATATCAATAAAATTTTTCACGATTATATTTTTTTTTTCACTTTACAAAACTCTACTTACACTCTCATTTTCTAACGCTAATCAGCTATAAATATATACGCTTATCAAGAAAACTGGAGGTATCTATATACATATATATTTAATACAACCAAATTGCATCATTATCCAAATTCAAAGTACTCTTTAAAATCTCTTGAAAAAATCATGTTTACATAATAAAATACCTACGACGCGCGATCTAAACAACGCGTAATTCATAAACAACAAGAATATTTTCGCTTAATTTAATTTGACCTCTGTTTTTCTACTTTTTTTCTTTTCGGTTACACCGACTTCCCGCAACGCATTTACATTTGAAAAGCTCGTGGAAATTCTTACAACCACCGGTATTTTTTTAAAGAATGGGTTGTCTAAAAAAAAGTTTGTAATCACAGTAAGCTTTTCTTCTTAAATATATAAATATATATCCTTAAATAAATAAATATATACATTATTTTTATACGTTGATCGTCGTTTCGATCGAAATAGATTATAGAATATATATACAATCTATTTCGATCGAAACGACGATCAGCGTATAAAAATGATTAAAAACATATTTATACGAATCTCGATACATTTAAAACTTTTTCCAGATATAACTTATTTAATTACATTATTTTTTTTTTGCGTTGAAGACACTCAGAGAAATATATATATATACATAGAGAAAGTTCCTAATTAACTCCAAGTTAATTAAATTAAAATAAAGTATGCACCTTTCGCGTTGAATACTCTTATTTAATTAATACCTATATATATTGCGACACTGAGATTATTAGAATTTGTAGTCAAGGAAATAATGACGAACGGTACTATACATATATAGTACAACGACAGGCGTATACTCAACGAAATCCGGTTCAGTTTGTTTCTTTACGTATAATATACATACACAGCTTCATGCCACTCGTTAACGTTTTCCTATTTGTCGGTATAAATCATTTGTTAGAGATCATGCATGTATATCGATGTATACGGTCATTTTTATCGAAACGCAACAATGAATAATATATCTTGGTATATTTTCTTCGTGAAGTGATAATGGTAGAGGTTTAATCGGTCGACGTCTGTCACTTCGCAACGATTTGTCAAATGTTTACGGATTACAGGGATTTACGTTTATCGACTTTGGATGTAATGATTATGTGGGTTGAAATAGAAGATATGCAACGACGATTTAGAAGATATTGATGATTATGAGAAAAATTTTATTTTGATTAATATATTGAGACTTGTAACTAATTTGTGTTGATAATGGAAAGATGTCGGTAAAACAGGTAGATTGAGAGAAAGTCATGTGAGAAGAGAGTAAAATAATAACTCTTGGTTTTGGATTGTGTATTTATCGGTATTAGGGGATGTCGGTTTCAAAGTACAGAAATTTACTTTTATCAACTTAAACGTTATGTTTTAAATGTTCACTTAAAAATTTTAACGAAATTTTATAAGTATAGTTTAAAAGATGTAGAAGAATCTGATGAATTGACTTTTTTAAAAAATATACAATTGTTATGATTTAATTATTTAAACAACAATTTGATGTCGATGAACGGGTAGAGTTGGCAAAAGTAAGCCACATCTATAACAATGTAAGCAAAAGGAACGATTTTTCAAGAATATTGCCGTCATAGTTCGACGTAAAAGAATGTCGGATTCAAATTAAAGGGATCTACTATTTTTAATCCAAAGGATCTAAAAATTCTTTTATATTTAAATTCGAAAACTTGATAAGAAAATAATTTCCTTTATATATAAAATAAAAAAATGCATATTTTTAAAATAGAACAAAAACAGATTCGGACCCCAATTACAGGAATCTACATCTATCAATCCCAACATAATGTTGAAATAGAAATCTGTACGAAATTTCGTAAAGTACAGTTCGGATGTTACGCGTACCCGATAGGTCGAATTTCTTTTAAGAAAACCTACAATATTTATAAAACAGACAACTCAATAATTGTTTGCTGGTAATTTATAATCGAGCACTGTCGGTAAATAAATAGGTCTATTGCATCGTTAAAATTAAGTAACAGAACGTGAAAAAAAGAATTTTCCAAAAAATAAATTTCTTATATTTTCAAAAATGAAAAAGTATGCTTATTTTCAAGGTATATACAATACGAACGGATTCGTATCCTAAATACAGGAATCTACCTTTACCAATCCTCGCGTAAAATATAGAATCTGGCATTATATTATAAATCTGAAATATAATATACAAACAAAATTTCTAATAAACTTCCTCCTTCAAAAAAAAGAAGAAAATAATAATCAATATAATTATCGCTTAATCGACAAGATAATAACCAACAGTCGATAAAAGAGGAATTCCTCTTGTCCTGAAAAAAAAAGTAGCGAAACTCACCCTCGTCCAGAGAGAGAGAGAGAGAGAGAGTTTCGCAGTTTCACAACGCAGCATCGACGAAAACGCGCGTGTTTAAAGCCCCCTCCGGCTAGCACGAGGGAGAGAGAAAATTCGATACGAAATACAAAATTAATGGGCCATAACATCGAGTTAGCCGGTATCTTATCGCGGACGAGCGAATAATACGCAGTGCATACGCAGCCAACGTATAAACAACTACTCGGAAAAGTTATTAACTCCCAGTTGTGACAAAAGCACATACATGTATATACACATATACACCACGCATACACATCGAATCGGTCTTAGCTCGTCCCGGGACACGCATCCTCGACCACCCACGCATTTCGCGCTATCTCGTCCTCCGCCAAACTTGATCTGCCATTAAGAGGGACCCTACCACGTCTGTGTATGTGTATATATCATAGTACCTGAGTGGTTATGTGTGTGTGCGCGCGCCGAGGTATATATAAATCGGGTGTGCGGAGAACGGGTTTGGCTTCAACGTTTATTATCGTTATTTACGCGTTATCACCTGGTATGGACGAAATTATCTTACGCTACGAAGGGGATTATCGATCGGGGAGGCTGATGTACATTGTCGTTATTGTTTCAAGTAGTGCGGATGATTCGAGGATTTATTAGGGAGAAAGGGGGGGGGGGATGTTAAAGTGTAGGATTCTTACGTATTATGTTTGACGATGATGATATTAGTGATTTTTACCGACTGAGCAGAACAGCTTAATTACAGCATTTGTTTACTAAATCAGTACTAAAAATATTGATGATAATCATATTATAAATGCATTATTTTCATGCAAACCAGCAAAAGGATCGTCTTTTTAATCTGCTTCTGTTTGTAAAATTCTTTTGTTTTAAGTATTATGAATGGTTTTAGGCTTTTCCGATAACTAAAAGCTTAGGTTATAATTTTAGACTGCTAATGTTGTTAAATTGTATATATACGCAATTTTTATAGAAAAATGTATGCTTTAAGGAATTACGGGATTTCGGATCCAAATTACAAGGATCTTCATTTAGCGACTATTCTAAAACCCAATATTATTTTACTCGGTCGGTATTTCCAATTTTCTGAACTAGGCGTATTGAAAATATCGAAGTAAAAAAATCCCGCAAAATTTAAAACACGTGGAAAGAAATTGAAATAGAAAATTTAAATGGGATGTTAAAATCTATTTTTAGTCTATCGAGACGAAAAAAAAGTTAAATTAGATAAACATGGTGAATTATGAGAAACCGAGACATCATTGCCCTTCATGTGAGTATCGTCTATCACTGTGCTAAATTGTCAATCAATACACGCAAAAAATGGAATCGATAGAAAATGATAATCTCTTTAAAACTCGAAATTCGTTCGAATGTAATTTACGAATGCACTGATATTATTGTATAGTGGTTAATAATACTTAAAAAAAAAGTCAATGGTATCTTTATTTATTTTTTCACAGTTTACCATAATTTTATTCGGGTAAAATAGTATTTTCCATGATTCGGTCGGTGAAATTTGACTGAAACATCCCCTTAAATAAAAATTAAACAAAAATAACAGTTCGCCGATACGACCAGTCAATCACAACAATGACGGACAAAAGGTACGGTAATTTACGAATATTATCAATAAAACGGTATATGATAGATAAATCTGAATATTCATCAGTTCGCAATTGGTTAAATCGTGTGTAACCGTATAATCGTGCGATTAAAATAACAATTCCTCGCACGGTTGAAAGTAAGGTTAACTCGTAAGTGGTTTTCCACTCGATTCGAGTTGGTTAAACAGCAAACTAGCTCCTATAGATTTTCGTTCACCTTGACGTGGTAGCGCGACCTTGGCAAGCGAGGAGGCGGCGGCCCCAAGAGACGCATAACGAACTCACGCACCTCGCACGCGGCAAAGTGCACAACCTCGAGAAAGCTAAAGCGAGTGAGAGAGAGAGAGAGGTAGAGAAGGGAGGAAACGATGGAGGCAATGTTACGGGCTCGTGCTCTCGCGCAATTTCTCTTTCTCCTATGCGAGTAGTCGACAAAGCGAATCCGACGTTTGAATCAGTTTCCGGCGCTCGCGCGTTCGCGGCCCCACGCTTATATACGAAAAGGGAGCGCTCGTATATATTTCAGTCGTGCAATTCCAAGTAGGATAGAGAAAGAGAACCCAGTGAAACCTCGTACGATCGGGGAAAGGAAGAGGGTTGGGAGGGTCGCAGGATTTCATTTGCGGAGTCGTAATTTTTACCAATTCCATAAGGGACCGAGAGAGAGAGAGAGAGAAATCCCAGACGGTACTCCGCAGTCGAGAGGATAGACGACCGGACGTTATTAGACGGTTACTCGATGCCAGTAGAAACGGGAGAGGAGGAGGGGAGGGAAACCTTTTCCTAAAACATACTTATTTTTCTTCATATGTACGAAAAAAAACCCTCGCAATGTCACTCCCGCGTCAAGTTCGACTATATCTACCTTCGTTCGTTCTGACAACCGGACCGTTTACTTTACCAATTTTCCGATCGCTGATACTTCCACTACCGGACACGTGTCAAACGTATCGACGTATCGAGCGGCTTCAACCTGGTATAATCGGGATTAAGCAATACCAGAAGTTCATTTTTCTAATTGGAAAAGTAGGCGGAAATAAATATTGTACCGTAACAAAATATGCTCTAAATTTCCAAGGTATGGGTTCAATTCCTGGTTTTTAATTATAAACGTATTGCATTGTTACATTGTTAATTTCCTTAGAAGCGGAAGAATAAAAATAGAACAATGTTAAACAGTACTCAGAAAAAGATTCTGAGTTCGATTCTAGATTGCTGACGATTCAACAAATACGTTATTAAGTACTCGATTTTTTATTACCATCAAATTACCAGCGTATAAAAAATTAAAATTAAATAGTATCCACAAGAAGGCCCCGTGTTCGATTCCCGATTTTTACTGTTTCATACAACCACGGTACATATATAACACGTCTTAACAGCTTCGTACAGTAGTCTATCTTTGATTATCTTTAATATATTTGTTCGAAATATATAAAAGACCTGCGATGACTCGGTCGGTAAAGTAGTTGACTAGTACCTAGAGGTCTCGCGTTCGATTCTCAGTTTCCACCGACTGCTACAACCACTATTAGGGTTATGTACTTTGGAAAAGCACCAACGTTAAAATAGTAATAATAAAAATAAAAAAATGAACCCAGTTCCGATTTCCGACTTGTACCAATTTCTATAATGACAAAAAAGATAAAAGTTAAATATTATTAAAACAAAAATTGAGGACTCGGGTTCGATTCCCGATCTTCGACAACCAACCACACTTATCATCTCCGAAACGAGAACATGAAACAAGGGTCGTTAAATAATATAAAAAACTAAATAAATCTAAAAGAAAAAAGAAAAACATAAAATAACGCGAGCTATACGATCGATCCGTCGAAGCTCATTTTTTTCCGTCCTCCTCCTAGCCAGGATGTATTTTTTTACCCGAAGTCCGAGGATCCGTCACTCGTAAAGACAGATAAATAGCCGTCGCGAAATCCTGGGCTTCGCGTGCGATTTCCTTTCATAAAACAAATATGAGGCGATTCTCTCTCTCTCTTTCTCGACGGGACGCTCCGTCGAGTGTAAAATCTCGACTGTATATATAAAAGAGACAGGAGTGAACTATACAGGTATGGGTGTGTGCCGTATATATATATACCCATAATGTATGAAGCAAAAAGAAATCATACATATAAACAAAACGAGAGGGCTTCCAGTGTATATACGTAACTCCCGTTCGAACGTTTTACGAGAGGTTTCCATTTCAGATGTAATGATAAAACGGAATTACCTAATTACAACCTTTGTACGTATCTATTGCGATAAGGACGAGGTTTTGTTTGTTCGGAGCCTAACGCCACGAATCTCGTAATATAGTTTGAATAGTCAATTAGCTATGTGGGGTTCTCTTTTTTTTCTTCCTACACGGGAAAATCAGATAATCTTCCAGAAGAGAATATTAAAGAAACGATTGTAAATCAAAACGGTCTTATCGATCGTAAAATTGAAACACGACTTGATCATCATATACCTATAAAGATATTTGTCTCTAGGCGACTAAAAAAATATAGTAAATGTAATGCAATATCGAATGTAAACTGAAATAAAAATAAAATATATATAAAAAAAAAATTTGATAGATCGTATAAAAGAAGAAGGAATCGAACGAGGAATCCTCTATGATCGAAGAGTAAAATCATTGGTATCGAGGTTCGGGTCATAAAGCAATCCGAGCAATAACGAATGGGTTACGTTTGTAAGTAGCCCGGACCGCAAAGACATACGGTCAAGTCGATAAACCAGGATAAAAGAAAGAGCACCAGATGTACCAAAGAAAGAAAATGCTCGGTTTGCTATAGATACACACACACACACACACACACACACACTACTGGAAAAATATAAATGAGATCTAGAGAAATAATTAATTAATGGTAAGAGAACAAACTGTAAATCAAATAGGGCAGCTAAACAATTATGCCCTCTCTAACTATTCGGTCCTCCCACTCGTTAGAATCACGCTGAAATAAATTCATTACGTAAATAAATTTTAAAACTATTTACATTATCAGTACCAAATACAATTTCACTAAGCGAGTTTATAATCTTGGACCGCGGTGATTAAAAACGAGTGATTCCACGCCTCAGTTCGAGGGGGAGCATACAATAAAGAATTGGGGCCTCAGTCTAGAGGATCGCCGAACGTTACTTAAATTTACTTCTCTGAAACGACTAACAATATAGTTTGGATTTGTATAACTAATACACTTAAAGCTAAGGAACCAATGGCGTACTCCTCGCGCACGTTTTACTGATAGCCAGCCAAGTTCAAGGCGGTGTGGAGTCACATGAGCACGAAAAGGTATATTACCTACCACAAATCTAACACACGCATTTAGAACACCCACCCAAAGAAATAGAGAGAGAGAGAGAGAGAGAAAACCAGTGATTTACTCCTCGGCAAAAATCTGGCCACCCTTTTCTTCTTCTTCTTCTTCTTCTTTTTTTAACTTCATCATCGTTCTACTCTCGCCGAAAGAGAAAGGAGTTAAACGAGCTGGAATAATCTAATAACTCTGAAGAGTATAAGAGTAAAGGAAAGGAAGAGAGCGAGCGAGCGAGCCTATACGTGTGGTCGCGTACAAAGGGATCTGGACAACGAGCCGAACGACTTAATAAGGCCCTGGACTCGCGCGCAAACCCCTCTTGGCCAAAGTCAAATTTGAATATTGCGCACTGCGGTGTATGGTGAGTGAGATAGAGGACGATGGAACACATGTTGGACCACTGCTTATTTACGGTGCCGACGCTCTCTCTCTCTCTCTCTCTCTCTCTCTCTCGCGGTGGTTGGTCCTTTGGGTTTTCGAAGGTACTTTTTACTCACTTCTACTTCTTATTTCGTTTTTTTTTTATTTTTCTTATTCTTCTTCTTCCTCTTCTTCAAGTTTCAGGGCAATTACGCCTTTCTTATTTACATTCGTTTCGTCTACCTTTTTTTTTCTTTTTAAAGGGGGACATTTTTAATTTTCACCTTGTTGCGCCTTTTTAACTTAATATTAACTCGATGGATAGAGTGCGATATTGGACATTTGTGATCTTTGTTGTAAATTCGTATTTTCAATTTTCCTGTTTTTAAGATAGTCCAACGATGAAAACGTCCGATGGGTTTGCTAACGAAGTGGAATTTTGTCAAACGACAGAGGATGTGTGGAATCGAACCCTGGAAAGATAACTCATAAGAGTTATAAGTAGTCATCGAAAATCGAATGTTAGACAGTTATATCAAATTGTTTTTAATATTATTTAGCGTTGCTCTTTGTTGTTGTCAAATATATCAATGGCAAACACATCCGAGGCATGTTTGTAAACAAAGCACTTGCAGAAATAATATTCCATGAATTAAGAGCGAGACCGAGAATTAAACCTGAAACATTTTTTATATTTTTTTCTTTTTTTAGTGGTTCAAGAAAGTCAATGACAACTGAGGAATGTTTATAAATAAAGCAGTTTAAGAACTATAATATAATGAAATAAATTAAGATCGAGAAGCGAACCTGAAACTTTTTTAATACTTAGTTTTGTTCATTTTTTGGTGTTTTAGAAATATTTCAGGAATCGAATTCAGAACTTCAGTCCAATTTCAGAACTAATTTCCGAGTATATCACAACAATAATATCTAATTCGACAACATATGACCTACATCGAACGATAACTAATATTAGAAAAAAAATAAACATAATAAAATGAACATTCTATTGTTAACCAAACATTTTACATAAATTCGTTTGGAATAGTACATCAACAATGGATCATGATCCTAATTACAAAATATCCCAGTAAAATGAATTTCCAATAAAATTTATTACCACATTTACAAAGTTTCGCTATAAAATGACAATGAACGCATCAACGTATAATCAATTCCACATCCCTCTGTACTATTAATATTTAAATATTTATAACCGAAGAATGACAAATTCGAGTGTGCACAGTCGCCATGCAGTACCGAATTGAAGGGTGTGAGAAATTTTGAAGAAGCCCATTATTCCAACAATTCCGCAATTGTAGCAATCTCTCGCTTTCTCTTTCTCTTCACGTCCATTATTATCCACAGTTTGAATTAGTTTAACTCATTCTACGTACAATACCAGCAATATATACGCAAGTCCGTCTGGCAAACTTTAATAATCCATGTCCAAGTTTCTCTCTCGCTGCGCAACAAGCCTATATAATACATATACGCACACAAAATTAAACTACGACCAAGAAATTTCCAGTTGAATCAATTGTCTCGAATACAAAATTCGTAAACGAAATACTCTTTTAATCGTACACGGTGAGAAAAAAAATCACTAGGTGCAATCCTAAGCATAAATAATTCTTATGCTTGAGAATAAAAAATAAACGGGATAATTTTAGGTTAAGATTGAAATTTTAGGTAACGATACCAACATCGATAGTTTCACGATACTAGATAATCACTTTTTCAAAGCGTATCACCTATATTTTGTCCAATCTATGGAATTTCAATTTTACGGGGCACATAGGTGGCGCCACTTAAAAAAGCCGCATGAAACAAATTCTGTAGGTAGAAATAAGAGAAACATTCTACTACTTACATTCAACGTTTGATTAAAAATCAATTTTTTCTCTCTGTGTATATTTAAAGAGGTAAAAACCCCTTTTTCCTTCTCATTTGATCGAAGGAGAGAAAATCTGAAAAACGAAGTTGTATCATCATCATCAGACAGTCTCGTTTTTGAAATGAAGTAATTAGCTTCGACCTTGGTAAAGAAATTTTATTTTATTTTTTTCCTTCCCTCTCTCTCTCTCTCTCTCTCTCTCTCTCTCTCTCTCTCTCCCTCTTTTTGGCCTCTCTACCCTAATTTGGCAATTAGCCTCTCTTTTCTCTATTGATCGGGGCCGACGCTCGTTACGCAGATTTGAAGGTGGTACACGGAGCATCATCGATTACCCTCGGATTAAATCTCAGGTAGATTGTTTACGTGCGTCTTTTCTTTTCATTCTCCTAATACCAGATCTTTTCCCTTCTCCAATCTGCGTATAGATGCACACGCCAAATGGATATTGTCTTTTTAATAACGTTCGTGTACTTGTTGCGCTCGTTTTTATTTATTTTTTTTTCGATACTGGCCATATTGAGCCGATCGTTCGAAAGCTCATTAAAATTGTAATTGATTGAATTTGGGTTTGCAACTGTTTATACGGAGATCAATAACGTACATCGAGTAGAAATTGGTTTTTTTCATGCACTTTTAGGTGTTTAAGTTTGTATCCTAACCTCAAAATTACAATAATAAACACTTATTCACAATTAATTTCACGATAATGCTAAGACAATGAAATCGTTTCTTATTTATCTTTATCAAATGTTTTTCAAGCATTTTTTCTTTTGATAAATAAGATTTTCGTCGACCCGAAACATTTTATTCACTTTTATTCACAAACGTAACGAAAATGCGAATGATAATAATATTTTAACGTTCTTTTTTCTTTTCACTTTGTACAAGAGTAATGTATGATTTCTTATTTTATCGATATATATGTATTCAAAATGATTCGTAAATTGTGACAACTTTTATTCACACTTGGTAAAGTCTATGAGGAAGCTCTGAACAACGATCCCCTTCCTTACTTTATATTGATTTATATTTTTTGTTGGATTGCTTGAACTTGAAAGAAACAGTTGAGCAAAAAAATGTAAGATACGTCAAAATACAAAAGACAAATACAAAAAAAATTGAAATGATTATCGTATATTAGAAATAAAGGAGTTTATAAAACGGTTTTTCTCAAAATTGAAGTTTTAAAGTCTGATCACATTTTTTTTACATACACTAATATCACGATCCGATGTTTGAAAATTTCGTCCGATATATTGAATTTGGCATATTAAGTTTTTAAATACTGATTACAGATTCCTAATTAGCGACCCCGGAAACCCTTAAAGGTGCTATGATAAAGTGTGTCTTTTAAAACGTTAAGAATGTCAATGTCGACGGTCGATAATAAATAAATAAATCAACTTTACTTTATTTATGTGTGAAATGACATTTCGTTGTACTTGTTTGGCTGACACCTCTTCATGTAATTAATTTATTGCACAAAAAAGATTAATTTCGCATTATATCTCTCTTATTAGCCGACAACGATCTAGTGACCTAGCAATATCTACGCTGATCAGCGTCAACGATAAATTTTATCTGTTATCTTTAATATTGTGTTATATAAATTTCGTACCTGAGGAGGTACGTCTCCCAACTAAGCAGATGAAACGTTGTACAACCGACGCAAATATATATAAAAAAAAAAATTTCACCGCTAGAGGGATACCACCATTTCTATATACACACGCTAGAGAAATTGTCGCAGAGTATCTCGTTAGCATTGAGGTTCATCTTGCGACAGACAACTCTAAGGTAAGATTACCATTCTTTTATTGAACTTATAATTAAAAAAAATAAAGACAAAGATCACATAAAGCCTTCTCTAATGTATAAAACTAGATTAGCTTGGATAAACCAATAACTATACAATTACTTTATAAATTAATAAAGTTATTTTATTTATTTGTCATCGACCATCAATATTGGAAATAACTTTTTTGGCATTCTAAATATTGATTATTAATCAAATATTTATTCATTTATTTACCCCATTACGAAAAAATAATATTACAATAATTGCACTTAAAAACTTAAAGTTCAATGTCGCGATCAAACGAGATAAAACCGATCAGTTTCACAAAAAATTCAGATATGTATACACAAATGATCGTTATCCTTGAATTTCCCTGCCGAGTATACAACTACCGATTTGTGTTGAATAATTAGAAAAAAAAAATTTTTCGAAAATAAAGTCACCGCGCTTAACGTTGGACATCCACGTTACTTATTGTATATATATATATATATATGAGGTGGGTTCGTGCGAGGGACCCGTGGGAGCCACGCGCCTGCCGCGCGCCAGTCCGACTCCCATTACAGCTCTCGCTCTCTCTCTCTCTCTCGGTCTCTTGCTCCCTCTCAACCTACCACAAAGCTTAAGCTACGTAGCCCTCCTTTCCCCTCAATCGTAGGATACCTTCTTTTTTTCCTCGCTTATATATATATACATATATACCCGTCTAGTCCCTCGTTCACTTGGTTCGTCTGCGTGTCTCCCTCTCTTTTCCTTCGTCTTTACGCCGCTGGCCATATACCGAGAGGTTGGTGGTCCCTACTGAGGTAGGAAGGAGGTAAAAGAGAGAGAGAGAGAGAGAGAGCGTAAGAAGAGGTTGGTAATACCACTTAAAGCTTTGGGAGAGAAAAGAGCCAAATCGACGATTAGCACACCCTGGATATGTATATATACGTATACCAGGGAATTCCTAATGTGCAACTGAATATTACGGTGTATTGCCGGAATGTTGTTATCGTGACAATATTAGGATTTGACTCTCGGAAGATTTTGTAATAACCGTGTTATTCTTTTCTCATTTCCGATAAATCTCTTAGTTGTAAGATTTTAATCGATAAGTCGGAAACACGGTAACTTTTTTTTAATTTGGCAGCGATTTTTGCGTAACGGTTCGATACATTCAGAGAAAAAAAATATATATATATATCCTCAACACTTTTCTAGCTTATATGTGAACGGCTGAATCCGAAATGTCGAAACATTTTCGTATTTTTGTATTATGTTTCAATTATAATCAATATATATATATATATACATAATTGAAGGTGTGATAAAAAGGAAAGCAATAAATATTTTTTTTTGTAACATTTCGGTGGTCAATCCCAACTTCTTCAAACTGAACAGCAAATGTTTATGAATTAAATTAATTACACGCCTAAGAATTTAATAATCTTACTTTTTTTAACGCCGATGCGAAGGTCTTAAAAGTCGTATTTAACCCAGTACGTAAAATCCATGTATGGATGTAACGCTGTTACTCTTCAAACTTAAACAATTTTTGATCGATTTCCTTGAGTATTCTTTTCATAATGTGACGAGTTTATTGTCCTATTTCCAAGTATATCCTTAACATTAAATAAATTAATCAATTTTTTCAGCTTTTCAAATTTTATTCAATTGTATTTTGTAGATTATTTAGAAATGTAGCATTCTTGCGGAAAAAAATTTTATAATGGACGAAATGATCGTATCAAAAATATAAAACTTTCGTATTGGACCATTTCCGATCAGCAGGTATAAGTTCGGTTAAAAACCATAAAAAATGCACAAAGTAACGTGATTTTTCGTAATAAATTAAAATGTATCGTTTCTATATAAGGATTTATATGAACGAAATGTTCGTCTTAAAATAACAAAACATTTAACTATTCTGCACTTTATGACCGAAACAGTTTTTTTTTAAGATAAACATACAAAAACTATGAAAATAATGAAGAACGTTTTAAGAAGCATGTTTTTTTACAATCGATTGAAATGTATCGCATTATATAATAAATTTGTTTATATAAAATATTCGTTCTAAAGTTACAAAGAATTCAAAACAAAATTTTTGTAAACTAACTAATCAGAGATTTAAATTTTTGTTTAAAAATTTGTATTATTATTTAGTAGTAATAAAATAGCAAGAGCAGTCAAGACTATAATATACATTGCAATGGTATTGCAAGCAGTCATAATTTCATTCCGCGTAATATTATTCCGAACGCCTAGTAGAAATCAAAGCAACTATCAAAATTTTGTTTTATGAAAACTGGTGAATTGACCAATATTCGGCATTAAGGATAATAAAATGGTTTTGTCCAATGCTCATTTTCTACTAGATCATTATATTTTTTCTATCGATGACGTCCCCTAGAGTTTGTGTACAATGATTTTGCCAATATAATAAGGAATTCCTTATTTTTGTATATAATACGTGAATATTGTAATTTCATTGAGAAAACTACAGTTACTTTCCATAATGATTACTAGTAGTGAACTGTCAAGGTCATGTTCTAAGAATAGTAATACGCTTATTAGCAGAACGCATCGAGCAATTCAATTGGATTAAACCACTCGATCTTCTGCCAACTTCGGAGCTTACGTACCGAACCGCGCACTCAAACTGCAATTTCATCCCACAATTTCCTAAATACAGGACGATCCGAGGTAACGTACAAAAAAAATACCGTCGATTCTGTTCTTTCTCTCCCTCTCTCTGTCGACCATAGAATGAGAGAAGGAAACAAGACGAAGCGTAAGACTCGAAGATGAAAACGGACAAGTCGACATAGATCCAAACGCTAAGGCAACTATACACAACCAAGAATGAAAGAGAGAGAGACGGTGTGTACTCGAGAAAACACTCGTGGAAAAAGAGTCGCGCGCAGCTTTATTCGTGGAAGTAAAGCGTCGATAGGTCGAATAAATTGGATCCACTTCTTCCACTCTTTTCCTTCCTCTCCCCCAGTCGTATATCCCTCGACAGTCCATTCGATTTTATACGGTTCTCCGCGCTTTTCCATCTCTTCTGCAGAAGGGAGGTAGAGGGGAGGGGCACGCGAGTTCACCTTCTTTTATATTGTCATAGAGGCGCCGAATAGACTTCCACCGCACCTATCTGGGTGTGTGTGTGTGTGTGTGTGTGTGTGTGGATGACTCGCGAAAGGAACGAACAGAATCGGACTTAGCAGCAGAAGCAGCAACAACAACAACGCAAGGTATTCGTCCCTCGAGGGAAAAGAAAATCCACTGTCGTACTTCTCCTTGCAGCCGCGCTATTTCAAGGCTGACTGCTCGTGCAAAGTGAAAAACTTTTCCAAAGAAGCTTCCAACCCCCCCACACACACAGACACACAACGACATTTATTCCCATTACCAGCCGGTGACGCCATAGGGATTTCGTGAATTCCTTCTTGAGTATGTGTGTATGTGTGCACGTTTATGTGTGACCGACCAGGTTCTATATACATACAAGGAGTTTGTCGCGTAACTAGATGGACGATGTTGCACTTCCTTCGCCTTTTTTACCAGCTCGCAATCCTCTGATGCTTTGACCTTATTTCCGGGTGGGGGCGGTTGTAAACCTCCAAGGATACCGTATGCAGTCTTACGGATTCTCCGAAACAACCTGGAAAGTATTTTATTCCCGGCTTTAATACAATTGATGTATCGGATGATTCTCCTAATTTTATTCCAGCGATTCTGGAACTTCTATTTGTTATTCGAAGGCGAATAGTTCCAATTTACGATGATACGTCAACATATCTATTAGATGAGTTTGTCAAATGTACTTTAAGAATTCTGAACAATGAGTTGTGATCTAAAAGACTGACGAGGTTCTTTCCTTAAAAACCGATAAGTCTAGCATACATTTAAGATCATAGGTTTCTCGCTAACGTTAAGCATCATTTCAATACAGATTTAAAAAGAAAAGAGGATCGTGCACTGATCTACCAGAAAGTTCCTGCTATTTAATTAGATATTATTCCATTGTTGACATTCAGAATAAATTTTATACACACTAAAATATTTTTCTACCGAATATTCAGTATACAAAATTTTAACCCCACTTCCTTCCACAATACAACACACACTAACATTTTACATTTTCCAATATTCATCAGTTACGAGTTAGGCGGACTTAACGAAACTCCAAATTAATTAGTATACGAGAAATTCATACCCAAATTTAACTTCAAGCAACCGTGGCGTAATTTAAATTATATAAATTTTGTATGTATCCTTCCATTGTAAAATAAGTCACTAGACGCTTCTGCTTAGTATTGCTCTGATTATCAAAGATCCATTAACAATTTACAAGACCAAAATGAATATTAAAAATCATTCGGATGCATATTCAAAAAAAAGAAGATAGTGCCTATCTTCCAGCTCATTTTCGTCTGGAACCAAGGAAGCGAAACACCCGTATCCGAAACCCTAAAACGTTCTTTTGTGAGGGATTCTCAAGCTCTTCGCGCCTAAGAGAGTAAATAATCGTGAGACCGTTCGTGATCTCCAAAAGCGACTTTGAGGATCCTTTAAATCCAATTCCTTCCCGGCAGCATGGAATCAACTGGCCTTATATACCCTTAAGTAGGCATCTCTCTCCCTTTACCTAAGTGCGATTTTCCCAAAGAAAGCTCTTATGCAATCGATGGAAGTCTCTCACACTTAGCGAGCCTTGACAAAGTCTCCCCTCTCTCTTTCTCTCTTTCAACGTATAATGCATATCGTTCTCGCTTCTCTTCTTATCTTTCTTCCTTCGTCGCTTTTCTATATAGATCTTCTTCCTGTACCCCAGTCGGAGATGAGACTTTCTTAGATGCGTCGCTACAAACTCGTTTCGTCAGAAGATAAGAGCAATCACACTTTTTCTTATATCTTGTTGTATTTACATTCGTAAATTCGTAAGATGATGTGCTGAAAAGTATGCTCTCGTGGTTGTGACGTGAAAATTTCATTGTTTCGATCAAAAGAACCTTCCAGAAACGATAACGTTTGAATTTCGATGAATGATGATCAAATTGAATAAGAAGTCATCGAATTTTAGTTGAACTTCGGAAAGTAAAAATGTTACGGTATAGATATAAAAATGTAATTTTTTTGATTAATTTCGATGACGAGATTTTGAAATCATGAACATTTTTGTTTCTATCCCTGACTATTTAACGCGACAAGTGATGAATAATTATGTGATTCTAGTTTTATGAGGAATTCATTCATGATAATCAAAACGTCATGGTAGAGATGAAAATGTCATTGTTTTGATAACATCGATAAATTCGACTTGATTAGCATTCAGGGTGATAATATTTGTTAATTTTGGAAAAAAATGTATACATTAATGAACAAGTAGCAAATTATTAATTAATGATTTCTGTCAAACTCATACTCAAAGTATCACGATAGAGTTAAAATATTATTTCTAAGACATAAAATTTAACTTACTCAGCTTTCATTTAAGATAATGTTCGCTCCTTTTTCACCAAATTTTACATTATGAAACTGCTAGACAAAGAATCACCTAATCCTAATTTCACAATAAATCAACTCCCTTATCAAAATCTCAGGTTGAAAGTAATCATTTCGATGACAAAAGTTAGACTTTCAAGAATTTCCAACATTTCACATTACACAATCCAAATGATAGACTAAAGAATGTCTGATATAAAATCTCTATTGCTAAAATATAGATAATTTTAACGATCTCTACAACCACTCAATCATTGCCACGAAAAAGTTTGATGTAATTAATCCAATTCATCCAAATTCCTATATCACAATGAATTAATCAAAATATCAATTCGCAAAAGAAACCCATGTAATACTGTCGAAATTTATAAAGTAAAAAAAGGATAACTGTCAGACTATCCGACATTCTGAATTTCGTTGGTATTACAACCGACAGAGCGATAGAGTGGAGAACACCAGAAAACCATGTGCTCCGTGAGTAGTTATATATATACATATATAAGCCTCGTAGAAGGGTATAGGAGAGCCAAGAATTTAATTTAGGGATTCATTTGCATCGAGTGACCGAATTACCGGACCCTCCGGCGGCGTTTGGACGATCGTTTCGCCGGCGCCAAGTTTTCACCAGGAGAGCATGATTAAGTTTTCGACAACAATAAAGGAAAGACCGAGCGGTAGGAGGGAGGAACACCCGGAGTGGCTTTATTTGTCGTCGGAGTATCAGAAACTCTTTCTTTTTTTCTCCCTCTCCTTGGAAATCCTCGTGCAGTGAATATGAAGGTAATTGAATTCATCCACAAGTGCTTGTTGAAAGAACGAATGGAACTTTTTTTGTTTGTTCCGTTGTACTTTCGTATATGTGTATGCAGGTGTACCGAGATATGATGCGTGAATTGGGTAGCGTTTAATTCGGGAAAATTTATCTTACCCAGGAAATTAGATTGTTAAAGGAAAAAGAAAAGACAGGGGGGTAGTTTGAATATAAAGGGATAAACTCGCGGGGGAAGAGCGAATTAAATTTTAAATGTACAAAAGGTGCAGTTGTACAAGTTCATTTTAAATTGTACTTTGAGGATTTTTTTTAATGTAGTTGGCGACACTTGTTTTTTTCGTCACACTAATTACAGTCCCTTGCAAAGACCGTTTTCACAGTAATCCCTTCAATTGCAAATATGAGGTAGGTCTTTAACTTTTTAACGTTTTTTTTATCTACTGTCTAATATGTAAACGATGGACGGCTAATTACGTCAAGTTATTATAGAGACACGAAGGTTCAAAATGATGGGTATGTATATTTTTAATAAAAAGAATTCTAAAAAGAAGAAAGAGAAATTAAAATATAATCACGTAGAAAATTGCAAAAATTTTTGGACTGGGACAAAAATTGGTTGAAATGTAATTAAACTGTTTTGTTACCAAGAATTGAACACTTTTTTAATGTAAACAGACGATCTTTACAAAGTATTAGTAATTTTCACATTGAAATTAAATATGCTTCTTTACCATGAATTGATCATTAATTTCAAACGACGTATATTTAACCAAGAATTGATTATTTTTACATTAGAACCAAATTGTTTTATTTTACAAAGTATTGATAATTTTTACATTGAAACCAAAAGCTGTTGATTAACCATGATTAGGTTATTTTTACATTGGAACCAACTGATTTTTCCTAAGAATTGGTAAATTTTATATTGACACAAAATAATTTTTAGTAAGAATTACGTTTTTCACTAACTAGGAGAGTGTCACACCTGCGGGAAACGAATCTTTACCAAACTCTAGAATATGTTTTCTACTATAAAAATATAAAGAAAGCCGGAGCTACACACTCTAACGCTCTTTAATTTTACGATAGTTAATTTAATTAAATTTAATTGCTTATAATTCGGAAACGAGTAAAGATTATATAGATTCAAACCTGAGTTCAGAAACAAACTGAGATTGAGTAAATATATTTTAAAAAAAGAAGCTCAAATACTTCAATTTGATCAATAGTTATGAAAGAAATAAGAATAAGACGAAATTTTAAAGAAAATTTAGCATTACAATTTGATGATTTTTTTAAGTCAAAACTTCGTCTAACTTTTATTTCTCCCATAATTTTAGACAAAATTCAGATATTTGTTTATCAGTTTCAATGTATATCTTTACCGGTTTCCGAGTTATAAGCAATCAAATTTAATATATAGAATTTTTTATTTAAATTTTTTCAAGTTTCAGATTGAGACTTATATAACTCAAATTTAAGAGTATTTTTGGCGAAATATTTTGTTTTTTGCTTGCATCTATCGTAAAATAGAGCGTTAGAATCTGTAGCTCTGGCTTTCTTCATATTTTTATAGTGGAAAACATATCCTACAGTTTGGTAAAAATCCTTTTCACGCACGTGTGACACTGTCCTAGTAAGAGTTGGTCATTTGTATAAAAAAAAAGTTTTTTTATTAAAACCAAACGATTTTTTTTACTAATGGTCGTTTTTACATTAAACAAAACAATTTTATCCACAAATATTTGATGGTTTTTACATTGGAAAAAAACTACCGGTTTTCTTTTTTACCAAGAAATAGATATTTTTATATGTCAAATGTATTTATTTATTCGCTCTAGACTCTACTATTAATATACTTTAGACAAAAGGTGGATTTCAAAATTTATTTTGTAAATTGTGACACGCTCAATATCAATAACCCAGTTGAACGTGGTTTTATTCTAAGAAATTGAAGGATAATTTCCGAAGTAATTTTTCATATAGAATTCAAATCTTGCATTACTTGCTTATCTTAATCTGAAATTGCAAAGGTCACGAGTTTTGGCTATATTTGAGGTTATGTAAACTTCAAAATGAAATATCTCAATAGAGAAATAAGCTATTTGAGCGATACGTTAACCTAAAAAATTCAAACCGATGTTTAATTACAAAATTGATACTACAACTATTTCTCATGAAAATCGTGACGATCTTAGTATTATAGTAGTAAAAAATTAAAAAAAAAAATTATATAAAAAAAATGTTTACACAATTTTTCCCTATTTCCACTGTTTACACCGATTGGACAATGGGTTTACCAACGAAAATGTTCTCCTCTCCGTATATACAATTCGAAATACATCTCATCTCATCGGATCGTCAAAAAAGCTTAAAAAAAGAACAAAAATCCAATCGGCAAGCGGTCCCGTGGTAAATAAACGGCTTAAGTAGCCCCGGGGCCTGAATTTATAACCACACGTTCATATATATATATATATATATACCAGAAAATTGACTTGTTGCTGCTCTTTACGGCGCGGGTCTCCCATTTGATTTCACGCCGCGGCTCCCTTCGCACACACACACACAAATATATATTTTCGTTCATTTTTTTTTGTCGAATGCATATTTCTATGCAAATGTCGCAGTTTAGGTAAGAAAAATGTCAATTTATTTTATCCTCGAGAGAGGTTTTTTAATTGCTGTTATTGTTGGGCCCGCTTATCGGGACCGTTCGATCGACCGTCACGCCAAGAGATTCGACAAATTCAATTAACCGATCGTATTTATATATACTTTTGCGGTATTCCCATTGGTAAATAATTATGATGTTATCTTTTCGATGATATTATTTCATTTCTTTACTTTTGCTTTTTTGCACTCGGAGGGATTTTGAATTTTTTCTTTCTTTTTTTAATTCGAGTCATCGAGATTTGTAACGGGTTGAGGTTAAAATTAGCTCTTGTTTTTTAAGCGATTTTGGAAAAATTATTAGATTTCTATTTGTTTCTATAAATGTTTTGTTGGTAAATAATTGGTTCCATCTTGCTCTTTTTATTTTAATTTGATTGGTTACGCTAATTTGTTAAACGCGTAATTATTGACGTTACGTCTGGTGGACGATGTCATCGTTTTGTTTGAGGAAAGGAATTAATTATTTTCTTAATATCGATCGTAATTTTTTATCGTTTTGAGGTTAGAATTAGCTGTACGTCTATTAATTTTGTAACATTTATATTGGCAAATAATGATGTTATCTTGTGATCAATCATTTTCTAATATTATCATGAAGTTTTTTTTTTAATGTTTTTAGGTTTTTTTTGTAAGTTACAATGAATTTTTTCCTGCCGAGTTTTGAAAAAACAAAATGGCTAATTTATAAATAAAGAAGACATAATTCTTTCATTTTAGAGAATGGATTAATCACTTTTAGATGTGGATCGTAACGGTACATTTTTATCGCTAATTATTATCAACTTTTGCAATTTGTTTTATTGATAAATAATTAAGTTATTTAATTATTTTTTAAATATGGTTCGTGATTTTATAGTTATGAGGTTAGTATTAGCTATTTTATAATTTCTTTCGAATTTAAAGAGTAATGATTAATAATAATAATAATAATAATAATAATAATGCTCATGTACTCATGATCAATCATTTCCAACGGATTATGGTTAGGGTAATTAAAAAATAGTTAAAAACACTTAAAAACTCACATTTACTACAAAAATCGTAAAAATTGCTACTCTCCCCCGATGAATAATTACCGATCAATTTTCTCCCATTAGCTTTTGCGTTCGCTCCTTTTTTTTATTTCGCATTTATAAGAGACTGGGATAAAGTGAATTTTCCGAAACGTCCGAGCGTGGTGTTTTTTTTTCGATTCAATTTCACGGGCGCAACCATGGCAGGCTGGATGCAACGAGCTCGGGATGCAAAAGCTCTCCTCTCTTTCTCTCTCGCTCATTGGGATAAGTAATAGAAATGTCATGGACACGGCTGCGGATGCCGTGCGACTGCACTCGTTTATCCCACTGAAATCGACTTTCCAACCCGCTTCCCAACACGTTCTTCATTTTTTTTTCCTATTTTTTTTTTGCGAGCGTGCATCAGCGTTACGTTTTTCTTACGTATATACACACCGATTTTTTTTCTTTTCATTTTCGAGACTGACAGTTTTCATCGGTTGAGAGATTTATTCTCGGTTTACTCGTCGTGCCGACGATCGGTATGTTAGATGTTAGGTTTCTTTTTAGAGAGAGAGAGGGGGGGGGGGGTGAACTAGTTTACAAATCTTTTCATTGAAAATAGGGAGATTTTACGTATTGACGACAATAATAATAAAATTTTTAATTTTGGTGTAAGTATATAATGTTTAATAAGTAGTCCGCAAATCGTTAACGATAAATTGTAGCCAGTCGCTATTTTAAAAGTCGTTAAGGTTAATTCAATTTTTTTTCTTACGCGAGTGACAAATTACAAAATTATTACGATTTTCATGATTTTTAATTTTTTTGCGATTTTATTAGTGTTAAAATTATAAAAATCGTTAAGTTATAAGGTTGCTTACATTTTTAGATTTGAAAATTGTCACTTTGGTGAGAAAATCGTGAAGGGTATTTTTTAACCTACAGTCAAATACCGATTTATAAATCATAAGAGTTATTTCTATGTAACTATCTAAACGAACCAACGTTTAGTACAATAAAAATTAAAATTTCCACAATGAAGTCGACAAAATTAAGACTTAAATTTGTATATCTTTAAGATTATTTACAATTATTTGTATACTATTTTTATAGTTACAAATTAAGAAATCACCAAGAATTTCATAGGGGAATCGTTAGTTTATTCTTCTTTTTTCTAAATAGTATTTCTAAATTAACATTCTAAAAAACGTTACCGATTTCATAAAGAAATCGTTAACTTTTCGTTCTTTAAGCACGTTTCTAAACTAACATTCCAAAAAAATCGTTACCAATTCTACAATCAAATCATTTACTTTTGAGTTTGCAAAAAACTATTTAAAAACTAACAACTCAAAAACTTGTCAATTCCACAATGAAATCGTTAACATGTTCGTTTTGTGAATACAATTGCTGCGTATACTAACATTCCAAACGCCGTTGCCTATTCCACAATGACGTCGTAGATATTTTCAAACGCATCACATCACAACAACACCCGATCATCAATCCAAAAATCATCACCACATCCACAATGAAATCATCATCATCACATTCTTCTACACTAAACCAATCGAAAAAAAAGAAAGAAAATCACCACCATCCTGAAACTAATACAAAAAAAATCGCAAAGTCGCAATTTTCCGAGTCAAAAAAGAAGCACCGAAAAAAAAATATCAAAAGCAATACGCTTCCGTACGTCCATATGGGAATCGCGAGTGAAGACACACGCAGGCAGTTGCGTGGGTGCGGCTCTCTCTCTCTCTCTCTCTCTCTCTCTCTCTCTCTCTCTCTCTCTCTCTCTCTCTCTCTCTATCTGTTCACGTATATATCGAAAAAGAAGGAGACAGAGAGTTCTTTATCATTCTCATCGAGATCTTGGGTGGTATCTTACGATACACACACAAACACAGAGAGAGAGAGAGAGAGGGACGGAGACGCGGCGCCTTCTTCGATTCCAATGAAGGTGTTACGTGGTTAGCGCTATATACTGTCCGAATCGTGAGAAGCGAGAGAGACGCAGGGTTAAAAGGCTTACCGGTATGCGACTGCGTGGGCGGCGGCTGGGCGCGATCTTTCTCTCTTTCTCTTTTATTCTCACCTATACCTTCTAGTCTTTCCTTTTTATGATTTTGCTTCCTATATACCTATATATATTTTTAATATACGCTTAATCTTAACCTTTTTTTTTCCTCTTCCTCTTACGAGGCTGTGTGTACACCGCTTCGAATTATTCTTCACTGCGTTGCGGTGTGGATGTATACGTTGCCGCCACGCTCCCAAATAGAATTAATAAAGTTTTCGTTAAATTTTTTGGATAGAGGCACGATTGCGTACGCAGTTTTTACATAATAGAGTTTAAGGACAATTTTTTTACCTTTGAGGTTACATACTCTAGGTGACCCGAAATTATGGGCACAAACCCGAAATTATCTCCGAAAATAATGGCGCTAGAAAGAAAAAACTTTTAATACATCTTTCGTTACAAAATAAATAAATGGTGATCTCTAATTTGACCTTGAGCTTGATATTGAAAGTCAACCTGACTTTTTTTTAAATAAGAACCCCCATGTTTGACAACGGAATCTGAAAGAATGGGAAATTCGAAATTCTGCAGGTCACGTATCCTTAAAAATCAGTAACTATTCTAGAATTTTTCATTGTTTTAAAATCCGATGTCAACAATAGGGGTTCATATTGAAAAAAAAACATCACGTTGACTTTCGAGCATTCTTCAAAGTCAAGCTCAGGATAAAATTAAAGATCACCGCTTTGATTTCCTAAAATATTCGTACTTAAACTCTGTTACTTTTAATTCGTGTTAAATGTTAATCGTTTCCGAATAATTAACGATTGCTCCAACGAGTCAGTGTATAAATCTTAGCGCACAACGTTTCGGAGTGGTTTTAAGTTTTATAGGTTTATTTTGACACTTGTCAGAAACGCGCAAGTCAATTGTATTATCTATAAAATTATTGAACACATCATAATTATTTATTATACATATGCTAACAAAATCAATACCAATTAAACAGAATAACAAATATTAGAAAGCTTTTAAATAAAGCATTATTTTCGAGATATTGAGGTGTGTCCATACTTACGGGATACCCTGTATAAACAATGTTTTTATATAGTTATTATGTAAAATATAGTGAATGTAATTAACAAAACTTTTCTTTTTAATTTATATTGACTTTGTAATTATTTATTACTTGTATACCACACGCAACAAGAACATAAATAGGTATCAAAAATTAGTAATCTGAAACAAGTTTCTTATTGAGCACATCATGGGACGATCATAACCTCAAAATATTTGAATAACCTCATAATATAAACTTAAATAGTCTTATAAATTTGGATTTATTTTTAAAGTTTTTTTACGTTTTCTTTACCATAATGAAAATTTTAGGTTAAGAAACAAGTATTTATTCGATTATCGGAGTAAAATTACACTTGCGTACATCTAAATGTTGTAAATCCCATTAACCCTAATAAAAAATGAAACAATGTTTTTAGGTAAAAACTAGCCGTTTTGTTGAAACGATAATTGAATAGAAAGTAACCTACAGATTTTATGTTTGTTATACATTATATTTCCAATATATTTTCTAAATTTGAATCTTTTTTATAAAAAAACACCATCAAAGAGGCATTCACATAATTAGAAATTAATTAATATCATTTTATTCGATAAATATTATTTATTCAAATAGAACATAAATAATTTAATTTAAAAAGGAAAAACAATAAATTACCGATAAAAGAAAATTTAATATTTTAACCTAAATAAATTTAATAATGATTATTATTGGTTTTTGTTTTCTTTTACGTATCGTAACATAATAATTTTCATATGTGTATAATTACGACACGTCGTTTATCACACTCGTTCGAAAGAAAAAAAATAATAAATAAATGTCGCGAAAATAATGTTAATGCGGCTAATTAGGATGTATTAGGACCTCACTCGATCATCATCCTTTTCCATTTGATTCTTAACTTTGGGAAAACGAGTGTCAAAACGAAAATAAATTAAATAATTATATTAAAACAATTATAGAGTTTGTATAACCTGCATGCGAATTTAAAGCGAATGTATATAGGGGGTTCATCGTGTACTGGATGGCAAGAAAATTGTTGTCTACGAAAAGTGCTAAAAAGTACTAAAAACAATTGCTTTTTCAAAAATGAAAAAAATTACGTATTGTTTTATTATTATTTTTTATTTTTTAAAGTCGCTCTTTTTATGCTCCCAAATCGGTGGTAATCAGCGACGGAGGTCATACGATGTCTTTGTGAAGAAAGATATTGTTTTATTATCTAAAGGTTTAGATTACAACTTTTTTTCTCGGAGTTTTGTAAAATTAACACCCCACTTTAAAACACAATATTTTTTCCTTCCGAAACAACACACTCCTTAAGGGGATGTCAGACGCTAAAAAAAGTTTTATTTTGTAAAATCTGACTGAACCTATCAAAAATTTAATTAAATTAATCAAAAATTAATTAAAAAATTACTTTTACCAAAACAGTCGCAACGTCAAGCTTCTGTTATGTATCAAAATATCTTTATGATTTTTTTCAGATTTTTTAATTTAATATTATAAACATGAATATTGAGTTGGAAAAGGTAGATTCCTGTAATATGGATCCGACATGTCCTTATATAAAATTAATATCGAAAACAAATATTTCAAATTCAAATATTGAACTCTGCGTACAAAGTAACTTTAATTTTTCCATAATCAATCTTTTATCCATTTTCTCATCCGAAAGAAAAAAAAAATGTATTCTCTTCCCAGGTGGGCAAAGAAGTTTTCGGGACTGCTCCTCTTCGTAAAGTTGAACAATTTATGGGTGGCGCTTCTCTTTCTCTCTCGCTAGGTGTACACAAAAGAGAGGTGTTATATCGTATGGAACACACACAAGGATGTTATTCTCTTTCTCTCTTTTACCTGACGTGTGTGTGTGTGTGTGTCTTTTCGAAAGAGATTTACGTGTGGTATATAGAAAAAAAGAAGGAAGAAGAAGATCGAGCTAACCAAACAGGATTTCTCGATATATCTTTATATATCTTTTCAAAGAGGAAAACAGTTAGCTAGAAAAAATATCAAAGGTGAAAAATGATGATAATCTCGTCAATTTGCCTCTTAATCGATATGACGGTAATAATATATATTTAATATCTTTTGTTAATCCATTGGTCGTACCGTATAGATGTACATATATTTTGGTATTACAGGTTTATATATATATATATGTTGAGCTTGGTATATCAATGTAAGATTATGCATTTCCAAGTGGATTATCTAAAGTTAAACTAGGAATTTGATCGAACAATCTATATACATTACGTTAATCGCCCTTCATCTCGTTATATATACGCGATGTGCTCATAAATCGAAACAAAATAATATTTTATTGGAGATAATTCAAATTATTTGACATTTCATATTAATATTTGTTTTTAAATTAATTGTATATTACTAAATTTTTTTAGTTTATTTATTTCGAACGTATGCAGTCAATTGTGACACTCTGTATTGTGATTTTTTTATTATTATTTTTACGTTTTATTACAATATCAATTATTCGTTTTTAAATATCCCAAAGTTGAATGCATGTTAAAATACTATAATATAAATAATTTTTAAAAAAGTAGTCTGAAGGTTCATTTAAAACATTATTTATCTGGATTTTACATATTATTTTAAATTTTTACGAAATTTCGATCTAATCGATGAAATAATATAAAAAAATGATGATATATACAGAGTACCATAATTAATTCAACATAGCTATAGAATATGTTTAATAATAATTAATAATGCTGCAGTTTCTTTAAAAACATAAAGAAATATCACAAAAAAATATTAAATTATAATCATACGTATAATACATGTTAACCCTATCGCTTCGAGCAATAAGTATCTACGCACACAAGCGAAAATTCATACTATCGAAATTAATAAAGAATAAGTTAACGACATAATGAATGAAAAAAAAAAATGAAGCACCAAGATTTAAGAGAAATCAAGTTATTAAGATAAAGTGAATAAGATCTTTAAAGATAGATGAAAAGAACGTTGAAGAAGCGAAATAAGTGTAAAAAGTGAGCGAAAATTTGGGTGGTGAAGCGGTAGTCTCAAAAGCGAAGCCGATTCGGGCCCCTCATTAAAGCAAAAAGCTGCGTGCCCCGCGAGGAATAAGAAATTTCTCTGTCTCTCTCTCTCTCTCTCTCTCTCTCGCTTTCTTTTTCATTCTCGAAGAAGAAGGCCATGAGAAACAAGATAACGAGGTGGTGAGACGACGTCGTTTTCCATTATCCTCCATATATATATACACACACACATATATTCTTTTTTTTATCACTCCACTTGACGCTACATATTACACAATTCTTCGTCGAGATTCACACGGTTTATCCACGGCGATATCAGAGAAAAGAAAAAAAAATTTAGAACTTTCGATTTGTAGTAACATTTTTTTAGGGGGATAGGAAAAGAATATGCAGGAACAATGGGTGCGAAATGTTTCGCGTGTAATTATATACACAAAACCGCGCGGTGTAATAATATTCGATTCGTTTGTGTTATATAGAGGTGGTTCGAGAAACACAGTTGAACAGAAATTACAATCGATATATCGCCCGGCAATTGGCGTGTATTACTATCTACATTATTTTACAATGTAACCAAGTATCTGCGAGAACCCCTTGGGACGTCCAATTCAAATTGTGGTAATAGGAAATTGTTGGACTTTATCGTGAGATCGATAGTTCACAGTAATTAATTCTATTCGTATTATAACGGTCTATATTTTATTTTTTAATAATAAATAACTAATTCTGTTTTGAAATTTAATTTAAATTTCCCGCGTTTAAATTTTTTAATTTTGTACGTCACTGTTATTTTAATGAAAGAAAAGGGAACTCACTGATATGTGTGAAGACGTAACCTATCTGTACCAAATATCGATTCTATTTCGCGCTAAAAATTTGAATTATCATATGATTATATATAAACGTTAAGTAATTTCAAGAAAACTATAAGGAAAATAACGATTCATAATAGCATAAACCATGACTAAAATTATAATTTTATGTAATATTTCAAATCATTCATAAATTCAAAATTATCGCATATAAAATTTCGAATACCGGCGATAAATGAACATTACGTAATTTAAAAAAAACTGCACACTTAACGATTTGAATTTTTAAAGGTAATAAATAAAGATACTGTATTTATAACTGAAAAAATAATAACATTTTAATATACATATACGATAGTATATACTAGCGAAAAACTATTATGAAATTTCAAAACAATGAAAAATTCCAATTCCCAGCTTAAAATAAAAATTTTTACCGGTATAATAATTAAATACAGTACAAATTAAAAAAAAGAAAAGGTAAACAGACATAACCTAATTTTCAATAAAAATTCGAAATTCAAATCTCAAAATACAAAACTTAACTCCAAATTTAACACTCCCGCGCTTAAAATTTGAAACATTTTATGATTAATGATTGAACAGAACAATTTTAACGAAAACAATGTTTGACGTGAAGACATAATCTAATAATGTAATAAAATACTAATTTCACATCGTCCAAAAATTCGAATTTCCCGCGCATAAAATTGTGTACCACGTGATTTTCAAAACAACCATTTCAACAATTAATTAAACGAATTACAGTATCAATATTCCTTTCGTTTCTGCAGAAAAATCTTTGAATTTTCGCGATGATTACAATAACAAAAAACCGCGAGAAATTCAAATTCCTATAATTCTAAAAATTTAAGATTAAAAGAAAGAATAACGCGGGAAATTCAAATTCTTATAGAACTCTATATAAAAATTTAATATAAGAAAGGGATACGGTTACCTTATTCGTTTACCTTCAGGATTTAAATTTCCTCAAAAGTTAAGATTTTACATAGTTTCATAAATTAGAAAGCGCGCGCGAACAAAGAAGAGCGTTTTTGAAACTGCCCGTTTAATATTGCAGAATATTGCCCGGCACACACAGGGGACGGTGAATAAAATGAAAATGTAAAATTCTCTAAAAAGACGGATTTTAAATTATTGATCCATAACCATACATGCACGTATATACATACATCTATATACTCATGTTATTAAACAAAATATAAAAAAAAAAAAAAAAATTCTCTCAAATGTCGCGCCTAACTTAAAAAAAAAGATGAAGGGAGAAATTCGACGAAAAGCCGGAATAGGGAAATAAGAAAAAAAAAACTCAGGAATCGAAAGCGGACTAAAGGAAACCAATTCCCCTTTGTGTTCTTAAAAGCAGTTTACCCATTTTTCCAAGAGAAAGGAACGTACGCGCAAGAGAAAAATGTACGGGCTTCTTATTCATTTTTTCTTTTTTTTGCGAGAACGAGCTATATACTGCCTCGAGGGAAAGAGGGAAGGAGAGAAAATAATACGGACGCATAAGGGCGTAGAGCGATAAAATGAATTTTGAACGGGGCATTAGGTTGTATTAAGCGCGGGCTTTTTTCTCACTCCTTTGCGGCTACCACCCACCCTTCCGACGAATCGTAATATTGGAAAGCTGTAAATAACGTCCCCTATGGTGTTACCAACCTCCCCTTCCGCATTTGCGTAAGGAGACCGGTCTTGCATTCGAAATCGAATAGAAATCCTAGGTATATATAGATTTCAAAACGCGGAAAATTTCTCGTAAGTTCGTGTTTTTTTTTCATAGGGAGTTCCTCTGATGTTTTTATACGTGGCTTTTCTTACTTCCTTTTTGCTAGCAGTTTCTTTTTTTTATGAAAAAGTTATGCGAATTGCACGGATCTGTCTTTATCGACCCTGTAAATGGTGTTGGAATCATTGAATTGGTACTAGTTGGAACGAATTTTCAAGAAGTTTGATTGAAGAGCAAACAATTTGTCGGTAATCAGTAGTCAATAACATTTGTGAACATGAAAATTACGTTTAAGGACAAGTCAGACTTATAAGTTGGTCATATTTTACATTTTTTTTATAAACAAAATAATGAATTGTTGAAAAATTTTTGAAAGTTAAAAAATGTTATAATAAATTAATTATTACCAACCTAAAACTGTTTATACCATTATTATTAAAAGAATTATTTTTTCTTCGAAAATCAAAATGAAAAATCAATAATCAAGAAAAAAAATTTCACTTAAGAAGGTGCCGGACTCAAAAATGGTCATTTTTAATATTTTTTGAAAATTTCTGTCCATCAGGCCCTAAGGCATGTTTTCAACAATAAACCCAAATTTTTTCAGATTTTTAGATCATAATATTTTAATTACGATGTTTGGGTTGAAAATTATGTCTTTTTCCACTAATAGTTACCGAGCCAAAAATTATTTATTCAATTACTAGCCAAAAACGCTCGCTTCGCTCGTTCAATTATTATAAAAATTATTATTTTTTCTTAAAAAATCAATCCATCCGGCCCTTTCTTATATTTTAAACTATCCTTATGAATTTTTCAGATTTTTAATTCAATGTTTTAGATACAATTGGTTGGTTCAAAGATGTAGATCCCTGCAATTTAGGTCCGACATGCCCTTAAAAATGAAAACCTGCCTCTTATCAAAAACACATCCCATTTAAGCATGAAAAGAAAAATCGAAAAATAAAAAATTGTAATGTAAAGTAAAAAGTCGTTTCTTAAAAAAAAAAAAGAAATCATCTTAAAGAAAAAGAAAATAATTAATGTTGAAGAATGATCGATCCGTGACTCGATTTCCTTTCCCAGAGGCCAGCCCCCACCGTTTGAAAAAGAAAAAGTTGGCCTAAGCGCATTGACCCGAAGATCCTAAACACGTCAACTTGACAATTGTAATTATCTCTACCGGGCGATGTACACCCACACAGAGAAAGAGAGACACACAGAGGCCGAAAAGATGTTGGTGTTGGTGAAGTCCCGGGGCTGCTTTGCATTCCTCAGCGACGCGCTCGACGTCAACGTCAACGTACACCTAGCTCACAGTCTGACAGAAAGTACCCGCGCGGGGTGCATTGTCTCGGGCTTGGAAGAGAAGTCCAATCTCGATTCTGCGACGGTGAATTGAATTTCCGAACGGAAGAAGAGCGCTCTAAGCTTTTCTTCTATACGCGCACGTGTCTTGATGTGGATCTGGCACACTGTGGGTGATGTTTCCTACGAGCGATGCGGGGGACTGCCTGTCGTCAAGATTATATACGGTGAAAATTTGAAAACCGGGGGTGACTTTGATTTATTTTTATTTTCGTCGCGTGGCTGAGGTTACAAACGTTTCATCATTTGATTACACCTTTTTCTTGAGTCGTCATTTGGGAATGTAATGTCTTTCATGTAATTTTATTTTGGTCACTAGGGTGAGGATATGCTATTCTTTTAAAATTGAAAAGTTAGTTAATTGTGGAGGTTGATTGTTGATTCCATTTATTTTTAACTCTAAGGTGAAGCGGATTAGCCAATTCTTAAATTAAGTTAGAAGATAATGTTTGGTGAATTGGTTCTAACATAAAGGTTGATCTCTGACTTTCAAGTGGGTGATACTGTTTGATCAAATTTTTATTTGTAGTGGCTTATTATCTCTTAAGTATAGACCACATCTCTTAAGAATAGACCAAATTCTAGATTATCATTCAACATTTAAAAACGATAAATCAATGCGACTAACGTTTGACGTTTCATTCAAATTTCTTAATTATGAAGGTTAATTGTTGATTTACAAGTAGATAATATTGATTTACTTTTTGTTCCTACTTAAGGAGCAGTTGATCATTCAACATTTAGAAAATGATAATAAATTAATGGTAGCATCGTTTAATGTTTCTGTTTGATGTTCATTGTTAATTAGTGATGCTGATTTACCTCTATTTTGCTCTCTAAGGATCAGTTCATCATTTGGGATTTATAAAGGATAGTAAATTGAGGTCAGCAACCCTCAACGTTTCTTTTTAATTTTTTATTGGTAAAAGTTGATTTGAAAATGAATAACGTTGATTTACTTCTATCTTCTTCTGTAAAGGTCAGCTGATCATTCGGGATTTAGAAAAGCTAGTAAACAAGTTTAGTACCAGTTCAAATAATTTAATTATTGAGATTGATTGTTGTCTTCCAAATGAGTGTGATAATTTATTTATATTTTCATCTCTTGAATGTAGTTTATCGTGTTCAATTTAAAAATACCAATAAGATGTTGTTCCAACCGGTTGATGTTTGAATAACATTTTTATTTTTAGAAGTTGATCGTTGAGTATTACAACTTTGAAAAAGCATATCATCCTTTAAAGATAAACCATCTTATTATCCCATCTAGTTGATCGTTTTGTATTTAAAAGAATAATGAATTAATGTTATAAACATTTGGTGTTCGATAAAATTTTTAATTTTAGAATTTGACTGTCGACTATCAAAATGTAAAATGCGCATGGATTTCTCTCGCATTAATGTGCAGTTGATCATTCAGAATTTGAAAGATTAATATATTTCAGTTAGTAACATTAGATGTTTGATAAAGTATTTAATTGTAGAAGTTTATTGTGGACTATTAAAATTTTAAACTATATTTGTATGTACAGCTGAAAGTAATAAAAATGAAAACTTATCCTAAATGATTTTAACATATTTTTATTTACCTCTGAACTACACCCTCATACTTATCCGATTCCACATTTTCACTTTAAAATTTGTCGAGCGAAAGTGTGTTCAAAAGAAGTTGAAAATCTGCGCTTGGTGTGGATCGACCGTACAAGCGTTTACGATGTAATCTCTCGGTGATAATGAAAATACGATTTTTCCGTCCGAGGGCGTATAAAATGTAGCCGCGAGGCCGCCGAAAATTCCGGATGAAGTATTCGAAGTGTTAGGCAAGAAGATCCTCGGTTTGGCTCAGGCAAATGTTTACCGCTAATCCGCTTAAAGCCAACACCACCACCACTACTACCAGGGAGATCACGACAGTTGGTGCTCACGAGATTTTGCTTACCACCGGTGGGTTGTGGATTCGTTCGCATACTCGCACCCTCCCCCCATCCCCCATCCTCCCCACACACACACACCACCCCCAAATCCCTACCAAATCGTTGAGCTGCTCCAGGGTAAACGTTTGATGATCTTGGTAACTTGCACTGATACCACCTAGACCTTCCTGGACTTTCCAGCTTTTACATGGTACATTTATTTACGAGGTTAAGTGGATCAGTAAATACGCGTTTCAATTCTTAATCCTCACTTCCATTTTTTACCGTGTGCCCTAATACTTGAAATGTATTTGCGATGTTATTAACTTTTTGTTGGGTAAACAATCCTTTGTGATTTTACTTGGTTTACTTGAATCAAACGAAGTGTACGATTCAGAATCATTATTATTAACATAATGATGCACTTAAGAAAGAAGTATGTGTTACACTGAGAAAAAAGTTATAGTAAAAATTGCAATGTTGTCTATTAATGCAGGGATAGACTGTCACAATCGAAAAATTGACCATAGGGTTTAATAAATTTTACTGCGCTTCTAGTAAATATTACCAGAATTGTAGTAAAAATTAATATAGCTTTATAGTAAAAATTATTGTACACTATGGTAAATTTTTGAATTGTATCAGTCTGTCCCTGCATTAATAGGCAACATTCTAATTTTTACTATGAATTTTTTCTCAGTGTTAAAAGATAAGAAAAACGTTAGTAAAGAAATTTCTAGAATATTCCTTAGAGAGATCTACAGATATTCCAAAAATAATACCAGAAACATCTTTAACTCAGGATCTAATAATAATTAATTAATAAATACTATATATATGGGTGGTTCTCTGTGACATCGAAGATGAAAAAAATAAATATTGCTATAACTGTGGGAATATGTTTTAGAGGTATCCAGTAGTTCTCCTGAATTTTTTCAGATTTTTTCTGGGCCATTATTTTAAGTTACAGAGAGTCAAAGTTGACATTTTAGCACTTTTTTGCATTATATGCCCATTTTCATGAATTTTTAGCTCCCAGGGGATGCATTTTTCACTAAAAACATAAGTATGACTTTTTTTGTAAAATTTTCCGAACTTTCATTAAAAATACTTTTAAAGACATAAATCTATGCTGTCACACTCTTGTAAGCCATTTAAACCTTAAATAGTGAAAATCAGCAATTCTGCTCCGGACTCTGGTAACCTAATACTGTCTAAAAAATGTCTTTTTATAGTCAGAAACTGCCTAAAAATTTCCAGAGTGGGTCTAAATCATTAAGATCACTTATTGTCAAAATATCCGGGAAAAATGCCCGAAATATTCATAGAAATGTATATTTGTTGCCTTATAACGATGAATCTAGTAGCATGATCATTGCAAGAAAATTTATGCACTTACCTTGGAATGGTAGAAAAGTATCTCCTTTTGTTGCAGTATCCATCTAATCCCCTGTAAACTGCTAAAAATACAAATATTATTATAAAATTATAAAAAATTATTTTTTAAACATTTATAATGCTGGATTTTTAGTTTTACATCCCTTACAAGAATTATAATACTAATCTGAAGGATTACGATAAAAGTATCAACATTATTATTATTATTATTCAGCAATATATTGTTTAGATTTCACAAACTTGTCACTGTCACGTTATCATATTATTCATTATAATTATATATCCGATTTATTTATATCTTTTGTATTAAATACGTATATTCAGTTATTGTAATAATGATGTTTTTATATTTATAGTAATCCTTCAGATTAGTATTATAATTCTTCTAAGAGATGGAAAACTAAAAATTCAGCATTATAAATGTTTAAAAATTAATTTTTTACATTTGTATAATAATATTTGTATTTTTAGTAGCTGACAGGGGATTAGATGGATACTGAAACATTGAAGATACTTTTCTACCACTCCAAGGTAAGTGAACAAATTTTTTTGCAATGATCATGCTAATAGATTCATCGTTATAAGGCAACAAATATACATTTCTATGAATATTTCGGGCATTTTTCCCGGATATTTTGACCATAAGTGATTTTAATGATTTAGACCCACTCTGGAAATTTTTAGGCAGTTTCTGACTATAAAAAGACATCTTTTAGACAGTATTAGGTTACCAGAGTCCGGAGCAGAATTGCTGATTTTCACTATTTAAGGTTTAAATGGCTTACAAGAGTGTGACAGCATAGATTTATGTCTTTAAAAGTATTTTTAATGAAAAGTTCGGAAAATTTTACAAAAAAAGTCATAATTATGTTTTTAGTGAAAAATGCATCCCCTGGGAGCTAAAAATTCATGAAAATGGGCATATAATGCAAAAAAGTGCTGAAATGTCAACTTTGACTCTCTGTAACTTAAAATAATGGCCCAAAAAAATCTGAAAAAATTCAGGAGAACTACTGGATACCTCTAAAACATATTCCCATAGTTATAGCAATATTTATTTTTTTCATCTTCGATGTCACAGAGAACCACCCATATATATCTCAAAATATCACAGAATATAAAATTTACTTAAAATATCTTAGAATATCTTAAAAGCTCTTAAAATATTTCAAAATTTATAGTTATTAAAATTATCTCAAAACATCTTCATTTATCTCGAGAGATCTCAAAATGTTTTTAAAGTATTTCATAATACCTCAAATAGATTTAAAAAAGATTGCAAGAACTGTGGGAATATGTTTTAGAGGTATCCAGTAGTTCTCCTGAATTTTTTCAGATTTTTTCTGGGCCATTATTTTAAGTTACAGAGAGTCAAAGTTGACATTTTAGCACTTTTTTGCATTATATGCCCATTTTCATGAATTTTTAGCTCCCAGGGGATGCATTTTTCACTAAAAACATAAGTATGACTTTTTTTGTAAAATTTTCCGAACTTTTCATTAAAAATACTTTTAAAGACATAAATCTATGCTGTCACACTCTTGTAAGCCATTTAAACCTTAAATAGTGAAAATCAGCAATTCTGCTCCGGACTCTGGTAACCTAATACTGTCTAAAAAATGTCTTTTTATAGTCAGAAACTGCCTAAAAATTTCCAGAGTGGGTCTAAATCATTAAGATCACTTATTGTCAAAATATCCGGGAAAAATGCCCGAAATATTCATAGAAATGTATATTTGTTGCCTTATAACGATGAATCTAGTAGCATGATCATTGCAAGAAAATTTATGCACTTACCTTGGAATGGTAGAAAAGTATCTCCTTTTGTTGCAGTATCCATCTAATCCCCTGTAAACTGCTAAAAATACAAATATTATTATAAAATTATAAAAAATTATTTTTAAACATTTATAATGCTGGATTTTTAGTTTTACATCCCTTACAAGAATTATAATACTAATCTGAAGGATTACGATAAAAGTATCAACATTATTATTATTATTATTCAGCAATATATTGTTTAGATTTCACAAACTTGTCACTGTCACGTTATCATATTATTCATTATAATTATATATCCGATTTATTTATATCTTTTGTATTAAATACGTATATTCAGTTATTGTAATAATGATGTTTTTATATTTATAGTAATCCTTCAGATTAGTATTATAATTCTTCTAAGAGATGGAAAACTAAAAATTCAGCATTATAAATGTTTAAAAATTAATTTTTTACATTTGTATAATAATATTTGTATTTTTAGTAGCTGACAGGGGATTAGATGGATACTGAAACAATTGAAGATACTTTTCTACCACTCCAAGGTAAGTGAACAAATTTTTTTGCAATGATCATGCTAATAGATTCATCGTTATAAGGCAACAAATATACATTTCTATGAATATTTCGGGCATTTTTCCCGGATATTTTGACCATAAGTGATTTTAATGATTTAGACCCACTCTGGAAATTTTTAGGCAGTTTCTGACTATAAAAAGACATCTTTTAGACAGTATTAGGTTACCAGAGTCCGGAGCAGAATTGCTGATTTTCACTATTTAAGGTTTAAATGGCTTACAAGAGTGTGACAGCATAGATTTATGTCTTTAAAAGTATTTTTAATGAAAAGTTCGGAAAATTTTACAAAAAAAGTCATAATTATGTTTTTAGTGAAAAATGCATCCCCTGGGAGCTAAAAATTCATGAAAATGGGCATATAATGCAAAAAAGTGCTGAAATGTCAACTTTGACTCTCTGTAACTTAAAATAATGGCCCAAAAAAATCTGAAAAAATTCAGGAGAACTACTGGATACCTCTAAAACATATTCCCATAGTTATAGCAATATTTATTTTTTTCATCTTCGATGTCACAGAGAACCACCCATATATATCTCAAAATATCACAGAATATAAAATTTACTTAAAATATCTTAGAATATCTTAAAAGCTCTTAAAATATTTCAAAATTTATAGTTATTAAAATTATCTCAAAACATCTTCATTTATCTCGAGAGATCTCAAAATGTTTTTAAAGTATTTCATAATACCTCAAATAGATTTAAAAAAGATTGCAAGAAAATCTCGTAGAATTTAATAAGATGTCAAGTATATCTCAAAGAGATTTTGGTTAAGATCTTAAGTTTTAACTTTAATTAGTTTTTAATTTTAAAGTAACTGTAAAATATCCAAATGGGTGTAACAAAAATCTTAAAGGATTTTAACAAGATCTCAAAAAATCAAATAAATATTGAAACATCTTAAAAAAATCTTATAGTCGGTTATATTTAAAGACGGTTTCATAGAATTGCGAGAAAATTTCACAGGATGTCAAAAGATTATAAAAAACATTTATAAAAAAAAAAAATATATTTCTAAGAGATATTTTAATTTATGTATTAAATAAATTATTAATATCAATATGCCTGAAAAAGTGTTCAGAGAATGTCAAAAAAAAGGTAATGAATCACAAAAAAAACTCAATTAATTTCATAAAGAATTTGTAACTTCTATCATAATGGATTTTAAGTAAGTATGACAAGAGATATTGATCTATCTCTTCTGAACAATTTGTAATTATTTCAAGCGATCTTTAGGATCGTAAGAGATTTGAAAAACATGTATATATACATATATATTTTTAAGAAGAATTTATAATAGGTTATTAATTCTAAAATATCTCAAAAAATATTTTAAAAAGAATAGCTCAAAAACATCTTTACGCAACGAACAGAAAAGTATTTGACAAACGGATTGATTTGAAAAAAAAAGAATTATATCCACCAAACCTAAAAATATTAAATTCCCATACCAATCGTGATGAACCCGACTTCGATATTTCCAAGAAAGGAAAAATCATTCGCCCGCAGCAAAAATTCTCGTCTCTCCTACCGAAAAAAAATATCGGTCCTTGTTAACGTCGCAAACGAAAATTACAAAACTGGACGCATCAGCCGAAAAATGACCCGCTTATCAGAAGCCCCTCCACATATACGAAAAAAGGTATATATATATAAGAAAAAGGCAATCCGAGATCTTTTCACCGTAATCGTTCACTAGGGAATCAGGTCCACGTTCTCTCTATACACACACACACACACACACACGTACCCCATGGAAGAAAATGGTGGGCGTGAAGAAATCGGAAAGCTCTATATATACGTGTGTGTAAAAGCGATATCGACCAGTATAAGACGATCACGTGCGATGGCATCGATTCGAAGTTACATTTGCAAAGGAGTCGACTCCCGAGTGAACGATTTTACCCTCGATCATCCCGAATTACAACGAGCCGATATCGCCTTCGGGAATTGTTCTTACTTCTCTCTATGTAACTGAGAGAGAGAGAGAGAGACCTTCTTCGATGCACCCCATGGGACTCGAAACCGTCGAATCGTCTATTTTACGTTTCTTCTTCTTCTTTTTTTTAACCGTCTGCAAGAATTATAATACTAATCTGAAGGATTACGATAAAAGTATCAACATTATTATTATTATTATTCAGCAATATATTGTTTAGATTTCACAAACTTGTCACTGTCACGTTATCATATTAGTCATTATAATTATATATCCGATTATTTATTATCTTTTGTATTAAATACGTATATTCAGTTATTGTACTAATGATGTTTTTTATATTTATAGTAATCCTTCAGATTAGTATTATTAATTCTTCTAAGAGATGGAAAACTAAAAATTCAGCATTATAAATGTTTAAAAATTAATTTTTTACATTTGTATAATAATATTTGTATTTTTAGTAGCTGACAGGGGATTAGATGGATACTGAAACAATGAAGATACTTTTCTACCACTCCAAGGTAAGTGAACAAATTTTTTTGCAATGATCATGCTAATAGATTCATCGTTATAAGGCAACAAATATACATTTCTATGAATATTTCGGGCATTTTTCCCGGATATTTGACCATAAGTGATTTTAATGATTTAGACCCACTCTGGAAATTTTTAGGCAGTTTCTGACTATAAAAAGACATCTTTTAGACAGTATTAGGTTACCAGAGTCCGGAGCAGAATTGCTGATTTTCACTATTTAAGGTTTAAATGGCTTACAAGAGTGTGTGACAGCATAGATTTATGTCTTTAAAAGTATTTTTAATGAAAAGTTCGGAAAATTTTACAAAAAAAAGTCATAATTATGTTTTTAGTGAAAAATGCATCCCCTGGGAGCTAAAAATTCATGAAAATGGGCATATAATGCAAAAAAGTGCTGAAATGTCAACTTGACTCTCTGTAACTTAAAATAATGGCCCAAAAAAATCTGAAAAAATTCAGGAGAAACTACTGGATACCTCTAAACATATTCCCATAGTTATAGCAATATTTATTTTTTTCATCTTCGATGTCACAGAGAACCACCCATATATATCTCAAAATATCACAGAATATAAATTTACTTAAAATATCTTAGAATATCTTAAAAGCTCTTAAAATATTTCAAAATTTATAGTTATTAAAATTATCTCAAAACATCTTCATTTATCTCGAGAGATCTCAAAATGTTTTTTAAAGTATTTCATAATACCTCAAATAGATTTAAAAAAGATTGCAAGAAAATCTCGTAGAATTTAATAAGATGTCAAGTATATCTCAAAGAGATTTTGGTTAAGATCTTAAGTTTTAACTTTAATTAGTTTTTAATTTTAAAGTAACTGTAAAATATCCAAATGGGTGTAACAAAAATCTTAAAGGATTTAACAAGATCTCAAAAAATCAAATAAATATTGAAACATCTTAAAAAATCTTATAGTCGGTTATATTAAAGACGGTTTCATAGAATTGCGAGAAAATTTCACAGGATGTCAAAAGATTATAAAAAACATTATAAAAAAAAAAAAATATATTTCTAAGAGATATTTTAATTTATGTGTTAAATAAATTATTAATTTCAATACGTCTGAAAAAGTTTTCAGAGAATGTCAAGAAAAGGTAATGAATCACAAAAAAAACTCAATTAATTTCATAAAGAATTTGTAACTTCTATCATAATGGATTTTAAGTAAGTATGACATGAGATATTGATCTATCTCTTCTATCTTCTTCGAACAATTTCAAGAGATTTGAAAAACATGTATATATACATATATATTTTTAAGAAGAATTTATAATAGGTTATTAATTTAATTTAGAATAGCTCAAAAACATCTTTACGCAACGAACAGAAAAGTATTTGACAAACGGATTGATTTGAAAAAAAAAGAATTATATCCACCAAACCTAAAGATGTTAAATTCCCACCAATCGTGATGAACCCGACTTCGATATTTCCCAAGAAAGGAAAAATCATTCGCCCGCAGCAAAAATTCTCGTCTCTCCCACCGAAAAAAAATATCGGTCCTTGTTAACGTCGCAAACGAAAATTACAAAACTGGACGCATCAGCCGAAAAATGACCCGCTTATCAGAAGCCCCTCCACATATACGAAAAAAGGTATATATATATATAAGAAAAAGGCAATCCGAGATCTTTTCACCGTAATCGTTCACTAGGGAATCAGGTCCACGTTCTCTCTATACACACACACACACACACACACGTACCCCATGGAAGAAAATGGTGGGCGTGAAGAAATCGGAAAGCTCTATATATACGTGTGTGTAAAAGCGATATCGACCAGTATAAGACGATCACGTGCGATGGCATCGATTCGAAGTTACATTTGCAAAGGAGTCGACTCCCGAGTGAACGATTTTACCCTCGATCATCCCGAATTACAACGAGCCGATATCGCCTTCGGGAATTGTTCTTACTTCTCTCTATGTAACTGAGAAAGAGAGAGAGAGAGACCTTCTTCGATGCACCCCATGGGACTCGAAACCGTCGAATCGTCTATTTTACGTTTCTTCTTCTTCTTTTTTTTTTAACCGTCTGCGTGTAAGATTTTTTTTTGTACAGGTGGCAGTATACGGTAATGCACTCGTAAAGGTAAACAAAGTGCGAAAAGAGAGGGTGATATTGAAATTTATCTCTCATGCATAAGTACAAATTAAGAAACAGTATATACATACATATTTTATCCGGATGATTAATTTATAATGAAATTTTTTTAACTTTTTTTAGGTTAGAAATATAGATATTTTATAGGTTGTTAATCCAGGTAAAAGAAAATTACAGTAGCTATATAATCTATATGAAATATCTATATTTATCCTCGAAATATTAGCAAACCATTTGTACTTTATTGTATATTATAAATTAATAAACGAAGTAGATTAATTAAATTTAACAATCAATAAAAAATTACACTACTTATGAACTATTTCTATACCCAACAAAATCGATTTAATTTAAATGTATTATAATTCTTTTTTTTTATTTTTCATTATTAAATGCGAGTTCTAGTAAAAAATTCCGAAAAATCGCTCAGTATCCATAAAAAAATTATATCAGAATACAAAATTATATATTATACAGAATACAGAATGCAAAAAAAATGAATACTCTTCAAAATATTAAAAAAAAAGATCAGGTAATCATCAACGTATACCTCTCAACAATACGATCAATGAATCATTTAGCAAAAATTTCACTACTTTTTTATTTCCTTCCAACATTAAGATTCCTTTGAATTCATTTTACGAGCCGATAAATAACCTCCTTTAATGACAAAACTGTGTTAAGATAATCAACTGCATCGATCACGAAATTTCTTTTTTTTTTTATTTTATTTTTTCTTCGTTGCGGTCTACGTTTTACAAAGAAAACTATATACGCAAACGAAGAACCGATTAATCGTATATTATAAAGAATTTCGGGTATAGGTGTAAAAAAAAATAGGAATGATGACGAGGTCCGGAAAAAGTGTCGTTGACAGTCGCCTGTGGTGGCCGAAGTGTGAGAGAATTCCTCTTTTTTTTTTAAGTTTCTCATAGACGGTGTAAGATAATAGTATAGCCTCGACTAGTATTTATAGATTTTAAACACCTTAATTTGTCTTTTGGCTTACGAATTTCGGGGAATTCGGTCGGCAATAATGCGTTAACGAAAAAAAAAGAAACGAGATTTTTGCTAACACGAGTAGGAAAAATCCTTGCAGTTAATTCTGGGAAAATGCTCTTTATCAAATTATGCGTGAGAATATTTCCTCGTTTTGTGCAATCAAAAGAAAAAGATCGGATAAAAAGAAGATGACACTTTTTTAGGTTATAAATCTAATTTACGTCTTATTTTGCGAATGTTATACATTATGTATTCAATTATCTTAAATAATTTTTCTTTTTTTTTGACTAATCATTCAGTAGAAAACTTCAGTATTATGATTTTTTCTAGTTTTTAAACAACGATGATTTGATGATTGTTTTTATTCATTTTTAAGCAATGTATTAATGCCTTTTTTTATCTATTTTTTAAACGACGATATTATTTAATGATCAATTTGACTATTTTCGGCATATACTTAGCCGAAAAGTATTTATCATTTCTGAAACTTTTGGATCAATTTGTCTATTTATAAAAAATAGTTCACCAAAAATTCACTATTTTTCATCAATTAGACTATTTTCGACATACATACTTTGTCAAAAAGGATTGATTAATACTTAACACTTTTGTTGACCATTACTTGGACATTTTCGATTTATTTTCGATCAATAATTCATTATAGACGGTATTTGACAAATTTTTCGCTATCATTGTGATTAATATAGCTAATTAATGGATTATAATTAATTAATATATTTTACTCTCAAAATTCGTTTACTGTGAAAAAATTTCACTCAAGTTCAGTAATTTCTCACGCCTCTTTTCAAAATGGAAATTTACGTTCAGTGTAATAATTCAACTCCTTTCAGTGTCAATATTTCAATTACATTAGAATGCAACAATCTGTCGATTTATTAAGATAATTGATATAATAGAGTAATTTCTCACTCGAAAAATGTGTAAATAATTGGCTCTCAGCGGAGCAAATCCACGAAAATGAAAATCCGTTATGTTACTAACGTTTTTATAACGTTTTATCATTATAAAAATCTTACGCATGTAATACATTCTACGCTTAATTACGTACGTATCGCCAAAATATTTGAATTTAATAATTAATATAAAAATTAATAATTATTTTCTTATAATTAATATTTCACTTTTTTCATACAGTTAATGGGACCGCGATAATTCTGATTTTAAGTTAGATTAATGTAAAACTTTTTTTTTATTTTTGTTTTATATATATCAGTCTCAGGTTTTAAGATACGTTGACAATCTACTTCATTTTTTTGTCTGAATTTAAAAATTAATATTCCAAACGATTAGTAGTTAAAAAAAAAGTAATTTTTTGGATACGTCAATATATCCTTACGACTTTTCCTATATATACTAGTTCTTCAATTTCAAAGAAAGAAAAATCACTTTTGCATTCCAGTAGTGGCATGATTTTTCTTTAAAATTAAGATTATGATTTCTACGTCCAGCGAGAAAAAGAAAAAGAAAAAATATCGTGGTGAATAAGGTGACGCGTCAGTATGTTAGGAAGAAAGAAACGAGGTTAGAATTTCCTAATCGAATCCTTGATAACACGAAACAATAAAAAGACAAAAACAAAATTCGGATGACTTCTCATATGCGACACCTGCGTAAAAGGAAACTCGAAACGCGTCACTCGTCGATGCCTCACTCGAGAATCCTCCACGCTGCACACACACACGTACATGCATATATATCATGTATATATAAATATATTATATATATATATATAAATCGTTATCTGCAAAATCTCGCGACAAAGTTTCCCATTTTTCACGTATACACACACACACACACATATATACATTTCTTTTCCCGGCGGTTGAAAGTGAATCAATGTTTAAACAACGATTACGCGGAGAGGACGCGCGATCAAACACTAGGCGCGTGAGAAATCTTTCGAAACGATCGATAAAACATATATCTTTTTTCCTTTTCTCATTATTATTATTACCGTTCGCGAAATGTCGCTTCTTCCTTCCCCCTTTTTTTTCCTTCTCGAAAGACGATCCGCGAATTTTTATTTTTTTTTTCCTTCTTCGTTTTAGAAAGCCGTTACGTAGAGAGATGAGACGGAGAATGCGTAATCGCGGCGTGTATCGATGACGAGCGCGTGTGTATTACCATTGCGGAATTGAAACATAAAAAAAAAAAGAAAGAAAGAAAGAAACGAGGACGAGATGTTTTGTTTTACTTATACTTCTCGCTTGCTTTTCATGTTTCGCCGACAATGCAGACGGTGAGGATGTCTCTTTTATGTAGAAGTATGTGTGGACGATAACGAAATTTTAAACGAATTGTCACGACGACGCGTGTACGTGCGATTATTTTTATTCTTTTTTTTTTTTTCTTTTCTTTCGTTTTCGTATATACGTATAACACTTACATAGTCCCGAGAGAGCTACTGGAATTTTGGTGGGCAGTGCGAAGTTTTCTCTCTTCTTTCTTTTAATTTCGATTTATATATACATGTATCATCAGTGCAAAAGGAATTTTTTTATAGGTGAATTCGATGTTTACATTCGATCGATTTTTAAATTTTACTGAATTTTAAGTTTGTATAATTTTTAATTCCAAATTACAGGTATCTACACCGTTTCAACTTAAAAATTGTATATTTATAGTATGGAATTAAAAATCTGAACTAAATTTATATGGATAGCTTAGAACATATGGAAGAACTTTAAGTTTTGATATATTTTTAAGAAAAAATTATTTTTTATAATAATTATGGAGTAAACAATTTTTAGTTCGTGTAATTATAAGTCCGAAAAAGGCATAAACTTTCAACCCAAACAAAGTAATCAAATTATGGATTTAAAAATCTGGAAAACTTTGGGTTTATTCATGTCGTTGGTTCGATTCTATTGTTGGGTTTATTAATTATTAATACATGCCTAAGGGCTTGACGTTCAGGGTATTTTAATATAAGTTATTTAATTGTTAATAAAAAAAATACAAAAAACACCATTTTCTGAGTCTGACATCACCTTGAGTTTAATTGATTTTTAAATTTAATCGAATTTAATATTTGACCAATTTTTAAATTTAATTGACTTTTAAATATAATTATATACATATTTTAATTTTAAAATTAAATGGATGATATGTAAATACGTGTAATCGTATAGTTTCTGGTAAATTAGTAATACTATCTTTTGCATATATAGGATAAAAATTAAAAAATTGAAAAAAACTAAATTTTTACTTAAAGGTACAATACTAGCACACATATATGTATATTTCACTTACATTATATATCTAAACGATATTTTTATGTGTACCGTAATTTAATTTTCAGTGTTTCTCTTCGATAAATAAAATTCTTGGTTTAATAAAAAATAAATAATTTTCCCATCTTTTTGGGAGTTAAAGCTTGTTAACAGCGATGTGACAACTCGAAAATTGTAGATAAAATATGAAATTAAAATTCTGAAAAAAAAATTTTACGTATATGATATAAAGGATACTTACAGAGCGAATGTATCGAGAACGATTGATTTCAAATAATAAATATAGTTACTTTTTTTGTTGCCGGTGGTATTAAAATCAAACGTTACATAGCTACCCGAAAAATTCTCAATGACTCAGTTTTAAAATCCATTGAAAAATTAGTAGTTTGTATTTTCAAACCAAGTAAAATACCATCGCAAATATTGAAAAGTATAATAATGGCGAATACGATAAACAACCTTACCGTACGACACCGAAAAAAAAAATGTATACTGTATCTAAAAAAATTCTATCCTCCCCTATAAAAACACACACATGAACGATTTGCTCTAAAACGAGGTTACACCGAGAAAAAACTGCATAGCAATATTTACAAAAAAATATAGTAAAGTATAATATAACTAAAACAACCAGATTATTCTATTGATTTCACTATACTATGGCTAAATTACTTATAAACGCGTACTTAAATCAACCATCTTTTTTAGCACAATAAGTCCAGTTGATTTATTGTTATTAGACTATATATTTTTACTATAATTCGCTTAGTTAAATTTACTATTTAAAAATATTTATATAGCACCATAATTTTTTTAAAAATATTCACAATTAAAATTTTGTTACTGTCACATATATTACTGCAGTATCATTATTCCACTATACAGTAAATTGGTATTTGCAATATTCATAAATAGTTTTACCATAAAATTATTGCACTATGTTATGGACTGTAGTTTTCTGGTAATTTTATAGTAAATTAACCTCTTTTTTTCTCATGGGAATTAGAATAATGAATCCTAAGGTAAAATAGAAAAAATTGAAAGGGATAGATGGTTGGGTAGTTTAGTGGTCACGTTCGAGACCGCAACTCCGAAACATACATCTTAGAGAGAAAAGCCTAGAAATTCGTATATACAACACACGGGGACTGGAGGACTAACGAGCCAGTAAATAATATATACACACTCGAGGTTGGCAAATGTAAATGTAATTATATTATATTTTAATTTTAAAATTAAATGGATGATATGTAAATACGTGTTATCGTAGTTTCTGTTAAATTAGTAATACAATCTTTTGATATATATAGGATAAAAATTAAAAATTGAAAAACACTAAATTTTTACTTAAAGGTACAATACTAGCACACATATATGTATATTTCACTTACATTATATATCTAACGATATTGTAGGTGTACCGTAATTTAATTTTAAGTGTTTCTCTTCGATAAATAAAATTCTTGGTTTAATAAAAAATAAATAATTTTCCCATCTTTTTGGGAGTTAAGCTTGTTAACAGCGATGTGACAACTCGAAAATTGTAGATAAAATATGAAATTAAAATTCTGAAAAAAAAATTTTACGTATATGATATAAAAGATACTTACAGAGCGAATGTATCGAGAACGATTGATTTCAAGTAATAAATATAGTTACTTTTTTGTTGCCGGTGGTATTAAAATCAAACGTTACATAGCTACCCGAAAAATTCTCAATGACTCAGTTTTAAAATCCATTGAAAAATTAGTAGTTTGTATTTTCAAACCAAGTAAAATACCATCGCAAATATTGAAAAGTATAATAATGGCGAATACGATAAACAACCTTACCGTACGACACCTAAAAAAAAAATGTATCTAAAAAAATTCTATCCTCCCCTATAAAAACACACACATGAACGATTCGCTCTAAAAACGAGGTTACACCGAGAAAAAACTGCATAGCAATATTTACAAAAAAATATAGTAAAGTATAATATAACTAAAACAACCAGATTATTTTATTGATTTCACTATACTATGGCTAAATTACTTATAAACGCGTACTTAAATCAACCATCTTTTTTAGTACAATAAGTCCAGTTGATTTATTGTTATTAGACTGTATATTTTTACTATAATTCGCTTAGTTAAATTTACTATTTAGAAATATTTAATATAGCACCATAATTTTTTTAAAAATATTCACAATTAAAATTTTGTTACTGTTACAATATATTACTGCAGTATCATTATTCCACTATACAGTAAATTGGTATTTGCAATATTCATAAATAGTTATACCATAAATTATTGCACTATAGTTAATGGACTGTAGTTTTCTGGTAATTTTATAGTAAATTAACCTCTTTTTTTTCTCAGGGTAATTAGAATAATGAATCCTAAGGTAAAATAGAAAAAAATTGAAAGGGATGATGGTTGGTAGATTTAAGTGGTCAGCGTTCGAGACCGCAACTCCGAAACATTTACATCTTAGAGAGAAAGCCTAGAAATTCGTATATACACACACGGTGACTGGAGGACTAACGAGCCAGTATATATATATATACACTCGAGGTTGGCAAAGGTATCGCGGTCGTGTCCGACGTGCGGAATCCAGTCCTACCGCACATCCCTTTGGCCAACAACGAGAGGCGCGCAAAAATCCTCGAGCTATCCAAACCCTTATTATATACATAGTTTCAGTGGTCACCTAAGACTCGCTTTGAGGTTATGCGATTTCATTACAATTACTCTTGTTATAGTTATAAATGTGTATACACATTTACTTATTTTATTTCAACGACTCGACGCCGCTGACACATTTATTTTAATTCACTTTCTGATTCTGAATGTATATATTATATGGGTGATGTGTATAATTTTATAATTATTTCGTTTTTCTTTTTATGCGTATGTGATAAAATATTTTTATTCCGAGAATGGTAATAACTGATGATAATAGTGGTTAAAATTATTTTTAACTCTTATTTAATAGCGAGTGTTTCGGTGATGCAGATAGTGAATAACGTGATTGTGTTTGCACTATTTGAATTAGTATCATTTTTTTACACTATTGAAATTGATTTATTTTCACAAAAGATATTCTTTCTTCACACTTATTAGTCTATTAAATTTTACACATATATTGTATATTAAAGGGTCGTACCGACGTCAAGTTTTATCCTCCCTACCTTACCAGCCTCAATAATCATAGATAATTATCTATAATTAAAAAAGGACAATAATTTACGCAATTTGAGGAGTACAGTACCCTCTTCTTTATTAATAATTTACCTCAATTCAAAATTTGAAGCAAAAACATCGATTGGTTTTCGAGCAATCCCTTAAAATTTCGTGCAATTTGAGGTTATATCGCTCGACTAATTAAAAGGGATGTCAAGATTTTGGGTAAGGGTTTTCTCGCAATATTTTTCTTAAATTTTAAAGAAAGATAGATTATTATCAAAGCAAGGGGACTCTTCTCCTAGATTTACGTAAATTAACTTTCTTTTTAATTATAATTATCTTTATGTAATTTTGAGGTCGGTAAGGTAGAGAGGATAAAACTTGGCTTTGGCACCCCGTTAATGTGTATCCACTTCGTTAAATATATTAGCCATTACCTGTTTGTATATTAAATATATTGAATAATAAATAACAGTAAAAACCCTATTTATAAATCCTATAAGTTAAACATTACTATTATAATTACCCAATAGTTATACTATTACAAAGGTAAAATATTACTATTTCGAGAAGTAGGTAATAACTAATTTGAGTAGTAACAATACTATGACTGAAAAAATGCATATAAACGACTAAACCATACTAATTTTAAAAAATTGATTAGTCACGTTTAAAAATGTCGACCAAACAATCAAATTTATTGTTACTTATATTCCAAAAAATAATATTAACTATATTATAGTAGTAAAAATTACTTTATCAGAAAGTGTCCAATTCGCTATTCCAAACAGTAAGGAGTAACTATTAAAATGGTCAAAAGTACTATTTTAAAGTAAATTAACCTCTTTTTTTTCAGGTAATTAGAATAATGAATCCTAAGGTAAAATAGAAAAAATTGAAAGGGATGATGGTTGGTAGATTTAAGTGGTCAGCGTTCGAGACCGCAACTCCGAAACATTTACATCTTAGAGAGAAAGCCTAGAAATTCGTATATACACACACGGTGACTGGAGGACTAACGAGCCAGTATATATATACACACTCGAGGTTGGCAAAGGTATCGCGGTCGTGTCCGACGGTGCGGAATCCAGTCCTACCGCACATCCCTTTGGCCAACAACGAGAGGCGCGCAAAAATCCTCGAGCTATCCAAACCCTTATTATATACATAGTTTCAGTGGTCACCTAAGACTCGCTTTGAGGTTATGCGATTTCATTACAATTACTCTTGTTATAGTTATAAATGTGTATACACATTTACTTATTTTATTTCAACGACTCGACGCCGCTGACAACATTTATTTTAATTCACTTTCTGATTCTGAATGTATATATATATATATATGGGTGATGTGTATAATTTTATAATTATTTCGTTTTTCTTTTTTTGCGTATGTGATAAAATATTTTTTATTCCGAGAATGGTAATAACTGATGATAATAGTGGTTAAAATTATTTTTAACTCTTATTTAATAGCGAGTGTTTCGGTGATGCAGATAGTGAATAACGTGATTGTGTTTGCACTATTTGAATTAGTATCATTTTTTTACACTATTGAAATTGATTTATTTTCACAAAAGATATTTCTTTCTTCACACTTATTAGTCTATTAAATTTTTACCACATATAATTGTATATTAAAGGGTCGTACCGACGTCAAGTTTTATCCTCCCTACCTTACCAGCCTCAATAAGCATAGATAATTATCTATAATTAAAAAAGGACAATAATTTACGCAATTTGAGGAGTACAGTACCCTCTTCTTTATTAATAATTTACCTCAATTCAAAATTTGAAGCAAAAACATCGATTGGTTTTCGAGCAATCCCTTAAAATTTCGTGCAATTTGAGGTTATATCGCTCGACTAATTAAAAGGGATGTCAAGATTTTGGGTAAGGGTTTTCTCGCAATATTTTTTCTTTCAAATTTTAAAGAAAGATAGATTATTATCAAAGCAAGGGGACTCTTCTCCTAGATTTACGTAAATTAACTTTCTTTTTAATTATAATTATCTTTATGTAATTTTTGAGGTCGGTAAGGTAGAGAGGATAAAACTTGGCTTTGGCACCCCGTTAATGTGTATCACTTCGTTAAATATATTAGCCATTACCTGTTTGTATATTAAATATATTGAATAATAAATAACAGTAAAAACCCTATTTATAAATCCTATAAGTTAAACATTACTATTATAATTACCCAATAGTTATACTATTACAAAGGTAAAATATTACTATTTCGAGAAGTAGGTAATAACTAATTTGAGTAGTAAACAATACTATGACTGAAAAAATGCATATAAACGACTAAACCATACTAATTTTAAAAAATTGATTAGTCACGTTTAAAAATGTCGACCAAACAATCAAATTTATTGTTACTTATATTCCAAAAAAATAATATTAACTATATTATAGTAGTAAAAATTACTTTATCAGAAAGTGTCCAATTCGCTATTCCAAACAGTAAGGAGTAACTATTAAAATGGTCAAAAGTACTATTTTAAAGAAAATAAAGTAGTAAGACATTACTAGTAATTGAGTAATCATCTATATCAAAATATCAAAAAATCACCAAATCAATTGCACGATTAAAAATAAATTTAAAAAGTTAAAAAAATCATTATTATTATTAGTATTATTATAATAATATTAAATATTAAATCTATTAGTAGAAAATTATTATTTGAAATAATTTGCATAAATTATTCAACCAATCAAATTTAATCTTTCCGAAAATCAGTATTAACTATTAAAACAGTATAATGTCGCCATATCAAGAAAATGTTCACTATGAAAATTATAAAAAAAACTCTCATTTTACTATATAAAAAATTACACTGCCACTATTTATTATACACTGAGAAAAATAATACATCAAAAATGACAATATTGTTATACAACGTATACTAATTTTTCCTATACATTTTTCTCAGTGTAATATAATAAGAAATATCAGCTTATATTAAAAATAGTAGAAAATTACTTTTACAGAAAGTTAGCGTAAACTATTAAAATAGTCAAAAATTACCGTTTCCAAAAGTGAGTGTTAACTATATTAAAAAAAAATTAAAAATCGCTATTTCACAAAAACGCACGGTTACCATTAAAATGGTAATCATTATATCGAAAACTGGACCATCACTACCAAAATAGTATATAAAAGAAATAACTATTATAAAAAATTAATCTTAACAATAAAAATAGCAATTAATTACCTTTTGTACAAAATGAAACTACAAAAACATCTTCTTTTCTAAAATAATGAAGAATTTACTATTTCACTTGAACAAAGCGTGACATTAAAAAAAGAAAAAAAAAAACATCACGGTCGCACCGGAAAATTTTGAAGTAGACCCGACACTCACTTTACCTTTTCTTCGGTCAAATTCGGGGGAGCGGTTTGAGTTCCCGAGAGTTGGACAAAAAAGCTGTTTTGAATAAATTGCAACTTGTTTCTCAGTCGGTGAATAAAAATTCGCCCCGATCTTTCTCCTCCCGCATTTAGGAAACTCTCTCGTGATGATAAAATCTTAGGCTTTTCAAAAGCGCACCGGGCCAGTATACAAACCTCTCTCTCTCTCTCTTTTCTTTATAAAAGGAGAAAAGTAGGTTGTCGAGTGGATGGGCCCAAGGTAATCCATTAAAAAAATATATATATACATTTAAGCGAGCTTATATTTTGAGCTTGAAAATTTAAAAAGTGTTTGATTCATCGTTTTTGTGTGATAACTATTAAAAAATTCTAAATTTCCCGCGTTTGATATTTTTGTTTGTTTCCTTTATTATATCGTAGTACAAAATCATGGTAATTTAAATTATAATAAAGAGGATCGTGGTCGTGATTTGAATAATTGGGAAGTTCATTTATTTCATCAAAGTACGTCGTGAAGCATTGTTTGCGGTTTTAATGTTCAAATTTCCCGCGCTTATACATTTTGGTGGCATTTTTCTTCAATGCAATTATTATAAATTTAATTGAATCCAATTCTTAGTTTTTTTCTAATATGTTTTTTACTAGTCGTTAAATTTTTAAATTATTAGGAATTTCATTTATATCCATTATATATTATAATTAAATATATTGAATAATAAATAACAGTAAAAACCCTATTTATAAATCCTATAAGTTAACATTACTATTATAATCACCGAATATAGTTATACTATTACAAAGGTAAAATTTACTTTTCAAGAAGTAGGTAATAACTAATTTGAGTAGTAAACATACTATGACTGAAAAAATGCTATAAACGACTAAACCATACTAATTTTAAAAAATTGATTAGTCACGTTTAAAAATGTCGACCAAACAATCAAATTTATTGTTACTTATATTCCAAAAAAATATAACTATATTATAGTGGTAAAAATTACTTTATCAGAAAGTGTCCAATTCGCTATTCCAAAACAGTAAGAGTACTATTAAATGGTCAAAAGTACTATTTTAAAGAAAATAAAGTCGTGAAGCATTGTTGCGTTTTTAATGTTCAAATTTCCCGCGCTTATACATTTAGTGGCATTTTTCTTCAATACAATAAAAATAACATGTTAATTTATTATCTTTCAATGTCAATGATCTATGGCTACAGTAAAGATGTATCGAATTATTTTCGCGCATTATTTATCTATATAAAATTAAATATATCGAAACAATTTATTCGAAAATTGCAGACGATACATTTGAAAAAATAATAGTTTATGCAAATATTTATATGAACGTTTTTTCTTTTACAAAATCGATTCAGTATACTATTATAACGAAAAATCGTATTATATACGTGGGAAATTTAAAATTTCGATTGATTAAGTTTTCATTAGAAAAAATTTTTGCTGCACATCAATGCTACATTTTAGCTAAAATTGATACATAACGTGACGTTCATCATTAAAAATTTTCCGAATTCCCAAAATAAGTATAATAATTAAATTTTTATTGTTTAAATAAATTAATTTTTTTATTAAAGTATAATAATAAAAAAGACTATAGACATTGTTTTCAAAAATGGGCGAAAAAAATCTCTGTTTACAAGTTATTAAGCTCCAGTGAGAAAAAATTTATTTGAATCAGTAAAATATTTAATTTGGTCGGTTATTAAATAAATCTTTTTCGGTAAAGTGGATACAATTTTTTTTAAATAAATGACAGATAATTGATACAAATATAAAATAAATTTCTATTAAATAAATAAATAGATGTATACAATAATAAATAAATAATATTATTACAAACAACAAAATCGACATTAGTCTCAAACAAATATTTTATTATCTCCACATTCAATATAATATTTTGTTGAATCAAAAAAAAAATTTCTAAGCGTAGCCATATTTTTAATGTAAAAAATTTTAACGTATTAAACTTTCGTTTTATAAAACCCTCGCTCGTATAAAAATTTCAACAATATTCGAAAATTTACCAATGTTTTTTTTAAATCGATGGAAAATAGGTAGATTTAACCTCAAACCGTAAGATAGGGTTAATGTAACTTTAAAGAGATTCCAAGCGAAAATATTTGTCACCGAGAGCACACAATGAATCCACGCGCATCAATGGAGTAACATATTAAGATAACTCTATTTGCTCCTTTACTTCAAACAAAATATTTTGCGCATTTACTACAGCGCATAAAATCCATATCGTTTTTTTTTTCTAAATTCATGGCAGTGACGCGTCATTTGGAAAAAGTGTCGTAAGGTTATTTATAAATAACGAGATTTTAAATAGTATAAAAGAATAATTTATTCAATTTTTAAGAAACGTGAAGAAACTTTAGAATTTAAAAAAAATTTGTATTGGACAATAATTTATAATTACAATTTTTAATTTCTTAAATTCTAGACAATTAGCAAGACTGGTTATTTGTTGAAAAAATTATACTAGCAGAAATTTGACCATAAGTGTTTTCAACAGTATCTGCGATTTTTTTCAGATTTTTCTTATAATTAGGTTTTAAAATTTTTGAGAGATCTCTGCAATTTGGGTATTACATCCCTCTATCCTTTAAATGTTAAACTTCTACTAAGGTATGGACACCTGTAACTATTTGATTTGTTTTGTTTTATTTTTCAAGTTCCGATAGAAATTAATAGTTTTTCGTGATTTTTTAAAAACCGATAGAATTTAAACAGATTTCACCCATGAAACATCTATTTTTCAATCCTCAATACCTTACTTGTTTTTCCTTTTTTTCCAGCTTCTTTTACAATCCAATTATATTAATCGATAAGTATCCTAACATTTCAGGAACAGATTATGTTATGTTTTCAATTTCTAACCAAAACCTGATCAATTTTTGGCCAACCATATACTATGAGTAATTAATCATTTGTTTATCATTTACGTTATAATTTTTTTAATTAAAAATTTTCATCTATCTATACAATACAATGTACATTAGGTCAGAACGGGTTAAATACCATACAAGTTTTCATCTATTTTTTATCCCACCTGTTAAATCTCGTTTATTAATTGAACGGGATTTATTTAACAAATTTTTTATTTGTTAGTGGACCTGCTCTCGCATCTCATACGAGAAGAATGAAAATCCCCGCAGAATGAAAAAAAAATTATCTCATAAAATTCATACAAATTTTTGCCTCCTTTTTGTCCAATAATTTAACTATTCTCCATCAGTAACAACGTCCCACAACAAAAATCAAATAAATACCATACGCTTTTTCTCCACTGGATGGGCATCAAAATCAAAAACACGATCACCCTAACCTCTACACCTTTAATTCAATTAAAATACCAACGCGTGATTTTTTTCTTCTCTCTCTGTCTCCTTCCGAAAGAAGCTCACGCAAACAGCAGCAGCAGCAGCAGCATCCTTTTGAATCGTTGAGATCTAAACGCCACGGCGTTAACGAAGGACCCGAAGCCAGAAAGCCGATGGCTATCTTTGTGCCCACGCGGGAGACCGGAAGTAATCGTTTTACCGACCCGGCGCTTAATATCCCAGCACGCGAACGGCTATACGCCTACGCGTCCATTGTCTCTCCTCCGATTCTATATAAAAATCCACGGAATTCTTTTCCTCCTCGTCTTCGTCTTCCACTTCGTCTTCTCTCGCTCTCTTCTTCTTACTCGTCACTCGATATTACTATTTTTTTTAGAGCATATATTAATTAGCATATATGGTTTACCATGATCGTTGAAATTATTTTAACATGGTATATTATTTTTTGGAATTGTTGGTGGGACGGAAGTTGAGTTTTGAAAATGGATTTTGCGTTGTTCAGACTTTTTCGTACAAAACATTAGTTAATCGGACGAAATACCCTAAAAAATATTTAATACTGCGGAAATATCTTTTAAAACATTGATTTCGTTTTTTTTAATGCAAAGAAAAATTCGAAATTTTTCGATAAACATATTATTAATACGACAAAAAATATCTTTTAAAACATTAATTTCGTTTTTTTATAACGCTAGGAAATGATGAGTCTCTTCCGTAAAAACATTAATTATAGGGCGGAAAAATCTTTAAAAAAAATAATTTTGTATTTTTTTTTATCGCGGAAAATAATGAGAATTTTCCATAAAAACAAAATCAGACGATAAAAATCAAACTTTTTCCTTAAATACAAAATGTTTACATAATGTATATCGACTACCCGAGATAGAAAAAAATTTGATTACTATTAGAAAAATAATGATATTTTTCCATAACAACAAAAAGTAATTACGCACAGACTCAAATAACCAAGATTTAAAAAATATCGATACTTTTCCTTAAAAAAAAATTTATTACGCAATGGATCGAATACCCGAGATCGAATCCGAAAATAAAGAAGAAAAAAGAATCCGAATAGTTCCTATAAATTACTATGTAATATATTGTAGGTTCTATGGGCACATAACACTATCCTTGTAATGCAATGAAAAAGAAAAAAAAATAGGGGGGGAGGGGGCAGAAGAATTTGCTCGTTTGACTCGGCTATAAAATTCGATCGTGATTTATCGATAAAATTACTTTTCTCTCCTTTCGCGCTTTGATTGATTTTTATCATATCGATCTTAACATTTTAATGATTAAGGTGGGGAGGAGGAGGAGAAGGAGACAGAGAATACAATGGGCCACGCTTTTATTTCGCAACTGTTCGATAAGAATCCTGACCGATCGATCGAAATACGGTAAGTGTAAATCCAAATTTTAACGTTCGATCGATTTGTTTTACGGGTACGTGGCTGAATTGACTAGGAATATATTTTTTTTGTTTTACCACAATATTTCACGTACCATATAATATTTTTATTACTTCATCGATTACGCTGGAATTTTGAGTGGGAATTAGAAAATTGTGTAAAAAAATGGATATGTAAGTTTTAAGTTATTTTTTTAAATTCACTATCATTCGTGTGTATTAAAAACATGTGTCAGATGCTAGTGCTAAAAATTTAATCTATATACGATGAAGGAATTATTGAAATATCCTTTATCGAACAGGTTGAAATTTTAACAATAGCAACGAATCATGAACATTTTTTTTATATATTTTTTCTTATATTTATTTAATCCAGAAAATTTACAAGGGTGAATTTTAATCAGGAACATATGTAAATACCTGTAGATAGATCAGTATTGTTAAAGACATTAAAAATGTTCATTCAACGAAGTGTTATATCATTTTTTACCAAAATGTATCCCAATAATCACAATGAAATTTTAACAGTACCCTTAAATAATACAAAATTACTAAAAATAATAAAACTATTGATTAAAATAATATTATTTCTTTTCTTTCACACACACATACACTTTTAACTTTTACCAATATTTCAATATCATCGATGGATCGATAAAAAAAAATTATACAAGTAATAATTTCACGCAATTACATAAGTTTCAGATAAAATTCAATAACCATAAGAAATCCTTAATTTCCTTTCAACCTAAAAAAAACTTCCACACATCGCACTCGTACAATAAAAATCAAAAAATTAGCGTGTCCAGTGGCCATATTTTTTTTTCTTTTCAGATAGTCTCTCGAGTCGATATCTCGAATGTGTACGTATATATACATATATATACGCTCGCCTTATTTATCTGTCTTTGGCTGGCTCCCACGGGCACTGGTTTGGTGAATCATACAGGTTCCGGTCCGACCCACGCGACGACTACTACGACCCACACAGACAGAAAGAGAGAGAGAGAGAGAGAGAGACGAAGGGGCCTTATACCTCGCACCAGACGATATGTATGTAGGCAGCGGAAGTATACGCCAACTTCGAACGAACGGGGGATGTGAACGAGATAGTGGATTTCGACCTGTTCACCACGTTTTTTTTTTTTTTTTAAGATTGTTAATACTTTTGTGTGTGTGTGCAGTGTCTCTTCTGTTATTTGTCATAACAAGTGTTCCAACATCATCATAAAAATTAAAACGATTCTCTAAGTAGAAATTAATCTGCATATTTTGATTATAACTAACCTTAAAATATTAAACTGTATTCGAAACGTTCACTTCCGTTATATCAAATGCTCTACGATCACATGAGAAAGTAAAATGATTTTAATAACTGTAAAACAGTTTTTATTTACTGCATATATTTACCTTTGAATCGTTAATAATGTATAAATTTTGAGAAATTTCTTATCAAAAATTTTTAAATAATTCTTCATTTGGGTTTGACGTAACCTCAAATAATCCATTTTTTACCCTCGATATCTTCCTGACCTAGAAAATATAATGATTATAGGGATTGCATTCTTTCAGCTCTAAGAGTTCATTGACCTCCGTTTCTTTAAGTTATAAAATTATTATTTTTTATGTTTTTTTAATCTTTATAATTTTGTTAAGCATATCATCAAATAATTGCATTTTTTACCATCATTGATCCAACAAATTAAAAAATACCCAGGCGGAAATGAAAAAAATTGTAAAAAATTAATAACTTTTATTAATAATATATAATGCCCATATTTGAGACGGTATAGACTTTTATAAACTATTATCAATTTTTATTACTTTTTATAAATTTTTAGTACTTTTTTCTTGAATCATGAGTATTTCAGTCTGACAACAAAAATTAATTAATTAATCATTATTATATTTTTATAATAAACTGAAGATTTTATTTTTTTTATAATTTTTTATTACTTTTTCCTTTTTGTGAAATCGTCACTTTTTTACCCTAATTTATAATAATTTACTATTAATTTAATTTACTTTTACACATACATTTTTTTACAATGTTGTTATAAATTAGAAAAAATTAATAACTATTAACAACAATTTTTAAGAAAATTGATAAAAATTAATAACTATTTTTACTTGTCTTAAATCTAGACTTTAATAATTTTGATTAATTTTTTTTAATTTTTTTAAACAGCTATTAATTTTTATTATTTTCTCCTAATTGTTTCAATTTCCACCTGGGTATAATTAAAAAACGAGTTTTTTTATATTAAGCTGTAATAGTTCATTGACCTTTCTTTCGTCAAACTAAATCACTTAAGTTATAAAAATTTATCATTCAAGTTATAAATTAAATACTAACTGATTTAGAACGTAACCTCAAATACATTTTAACAAGAGACACTCGAAAGATCATAAACATTTTTGTCTCAGGGGATAAATTATTAATGAATAAAGGCCAATGGATTCACTGTTTGTATTCCTTTTTAATTTACCTAGACTAATTTTAACAAATAGTTTAAGTTGTTTAAGGTAGGAAGAGTAAAAATTGAATCTTCGGTAAGTAAAATGGCATAAAAATGCTACAAAAGAATATAGCACAACAAAGATATTCAGGGTTGAATAATGCATAAAAGGATGCTCGTAATTTTTGTACCAAATCATAGTAAAATTATGAAACAATTTTTGGGTATAAATTATTCACTTTCTTAACGTAAAATTATGACCTAAAAGATAGCTCATTATTAACCTGAAATTCTAACTTATAAGATGGCTCACATTCAACCATTTTTTTAAACTAAAATTTTTTTTATTACCTTTACGTCGTTCTTTTCGATATCTACCGGAGCAATCGTCATAAAAATTGATAATAAGATTGACAATTTCTGTCACGTAATACAGTAATTTTCATCCAGAACATTTAAGTAACTTCTAAAAAAATTTCCTCTCCGTCTTAACTTTTTCTTTCTCTTCAAATTCACAATATCAATTTCACAAACATACTTTCCCGATTATCTTTATTAATTATTAATCGAACATCAACGCGAACAAGAAAACGACTCATTATACACTGACGAAGCATCTGTTAAAAAAATGTAAAATTAAAGAAAAAAAATATATATATATTTATAAATAATTAATATACGCACATATTACAAATACATCACTCTGATGTATATTATTAACCAAACATTTATCTCGAAGCATTAATAAAAAAAAAAAGAAAAAAAAAGATAAAATGTTCGCCAATCCCTTTCACTTTCCGAACCTTCGAAGCGTGGGGCATACCAATCCATCTCTCTTTCCCTCTTACTCTTGGCTTTCCCGCGGGACATTCGCGAGAAATTCTCACGGAACCCGATGCCGGGCAATTTGCGCTTTTACGCGACGCAGTCGTAAGTCGAGTACTTATCCTTTTCTTTTCTTTTTCTTTATCAAAGTACAAATGTGAACTAAAAGGGGACAAGAGTTTATTCTTTGGTCTGTCTAGGAGATCAGTTGTAGAGGTTAGATAACTAAATGATATATTGTTCAGAAAGATCAAAGGATTTTTTTAAAAAAAATTTCTTTTTGGAATAATGGGGGCAGTGAGTGCTTAATTAGTAGCGTATAATTAAACGTTTGCGAGTGATGATGGAAATGTAGTCTTACCCAATCTTTAAATCTATCCGAGTAAAATATGGTTATTTTTATTCTCTTGCGATTGTTTAGATGCACATGTGACATTTTGTTCTTATTCAAGAACTATAAGAGATGTCGTTGTAGAGGTTAGAAAAAGTTATACTATCGTAGTGGAAATCAAATTTTTTTTATGGAATCTGTTCACCAACTTCGCACTGAATGACACAAAAATAAGTGGTTAAACCTTATCCCAAATGAACCGAAACTGATCAGCAAGTCTGTAATTAATAAACTATCAAATTTCAGAAAATCATTCATTTTGTTAAAATCTGATAAGTAATTAATAGTCAAAATATGGTGTCGTCCTATACAGATTTTTTTTCTGGTCATAATCTGATTGACAAGTCAAAACACGGTACTATTCTCAAAATACTTAATTTTCATTGTAGAGTAAACGATACAAATAATTCCGATAATCTGAACTCTGCTACGTACCCAATCAATTTTTACCAGGAAAGCTATTAAAAAATTATTTCAGTAAATCATAATAAAAGAAACATTTTCGAGGTTATGTTCTTATTCAATAGGCTAAGTAAACTCATCCCTACTAGAAATTATACTATTTTTAAATAAAATTCAAAGAGAAAAATTCATTTTGATAAAATTCAAATCAAATTGAAAAAAAACATAACCTTCAACCATTTCTTTTCTTTTTCATTTCAGGAGCCGGAAAAATCTCTGGTAAACATTATACATTATATACATTATATATATTATATACATTATAGGCAAAAAGAAACTTTGAGAAGAAGATAAAAGTTTTATGCACGAGGGTGTCAACGTCTAAGGAACACGACTAAAACTTATTGTGTCATTAAATTAAATTTTTCTTGAAATCAACTCTATAAGACTGAATCCTTCAAAACGAGTGAATATCTTACTCTTCGTTAGAGTTATATGAATCACTCGAAATCTAGTCGGTCAATTCTGTCAGGGATGATGAGCCAATCTGTTTTCTAAACCCTATTGCTCATATCCCTTATAAAACATGTGTACATCCCTAACCTCAAAACCTTAAAGGAATGCAACAAGTTACATATTTATCAGTCAATCCGAACGAAATCTATAATTTTTCATTAGCAAAATACTTTGCGTTCACTTAGTCGACTAAAAAATCGTCCGTGAAAAAGTGTTTCAATACCTATACTAACTCAACATTCCCATGATCATTCGACAAACAGTGTACAGAATAATGAAACCCATCCCACCCCAAATCCACCAGAGTTAATTTCATCGCGACGCGGACACAATGAGAAGTGCGTTTATACACCCCCAGACACACACAGAGACAGCAGATAGAGAAACGAAATCAACCGTGAAAGATATAGGGGGATTTCGTGAAACCAGGTGTGTATTGAATGCTCGACTCCTTATCGGTGAATCCCTACGCCCACCATTTATATATATATACACATCGCACCCCCTTGAAATTCGAAGCGAGATCTGTCGTGCTTATCTAGTCTTTACGCTCTATCGAATTGTCGTCGCCTCCAATCCCTTTTTTCCCCCTTTCCATTCCTGCTGATCTCGCTAATAGGAAAGGGGTTGTGCGATGGAAAAAAAGAAAAAGAGAGAGAGGAAGGGTTTTAATTGTTATTTTAATTTGGTATAAATGGCAGGTTTAATCTTCTTATCTTAATTAGGTTTGTTTAACGAGGTTCTCTTAAAAGGGTGAGAAAATTTGGTATTTTTCAACCCCTCCCTCCCTCCCTCTCGCCACCCGATTTGTTTATCATGGAGAAGAGAGTTAATAACGACGTGAATCACGTGGTAATTAGAATGTTGTTGTACGATGATTTATTTGGATAACGAAAAGTCCTGTATTTTCGAAGAATTTTCGATGGTGGTTATTTGTGTACGAGTGTAATTATAGCGATCAAGAAAACGCAGAAACAGTACTGAATTTTTATATAGTTAATTGAAGTGAAAGTTACTTTTTTGATACTTTGGGAATTGTCAGTGTCACATTTCTTATTGCGGTTAATTTTGTGTAATTAATTTTGATGTTTATTAAATATTGATGAATGGTCACATTATACGGGGATGCAGTACTGAAATAGTTTCTGAATATTTAAGAAAGTCAAACGTATGAAAATAAATTTGTGGATCAAACAACTAGATTATGTCAAAATTTACTCAGCGGTTCATCTTTTTTTTCAAAATTTTACTTTCAATAATTATCACTAAAGAATATGTAGCTGGACTCCTTCATACATATATGACAAATCAATAAGTTTTGAAAATTAATTTATAAGTTATCGCCGACAGATTATATCAAAATCTACTCGTAAACTATTTTATAAAATTTAATTCTATAAACTTTCGTAATCCTGCCGTTTTCTTACCGTTTTAACGAGCGTCCAAACCGGACCACTTTCTACCGTTCATAAAGTAAGTATTTGAGAACTAAATTTTTTTACTCTATTCAAATTGCCATCACTAGCTTTTACCAAAATCTACTCACAGTTTATCTTATAAAATTTTATTTTTCATAAATATCAGTAAGCAGTCTAGAACGGAATGCAAATCTAGATTGCTTTCCAAGATTATAATCAAGTAAAAATTTCAAAAATTAGTTTTCTTACTTTTCCCAAGTTATCGTCACTGGTATTTATTTAAACCTATACTGATAATTTAACTTGTAAAATTTAACATTCCATAAATGTTGGTAAGTATTACGATTTGACGACGTTTTAAGTAGAGGGGTGGATCCGATTTGTCGAAGGCTCATTAAAAAAGTGTGCATTGATTCGAATTTCAAAATTAGACATGCATTTTTATTATTTACAACCGAGAAATGGAAAGATCATTATTTCGAAAGTAATGCATTCTTTAGTTTGTATATATTTGTTCTGAAAATTCGAACTTTAAAGTGTAGACCAAAATAACTTTTATAATGTTTGGTCTATATCAACACCTTGATGACAGGCAATAATGTAGAACATTATTTATCTACTGTTTGGAATTTAAGATGCTATACCAAATACAAAATAACTGACGATTTCATCACTTTCGAAATAATGATTTTCTTGGTTTGAAATAACAGAAAAACTATTCTAATTTTTTAAATTTCGAAATATCACCAACATTTTGAACAAGCCATCGACAAATCGGACTTGACCCATTTTCAGGAAGACCTACAAATAATTAATATTCTAAAACTTAATTCCGCAACTATAGTCCCGATCAGGCTCATTGGCTGACACAACATCCTCCAGCAACGATCACTCTCAAAAGTAAAGAAAACTAAATAATTTCAGTACCCCTTTCAAGAAGTAAAGAATAAACCCTTCAATAACTCGACTACGCGATTGATCAATTTGACAATGATATAATAATAGAGTTACACCATTCGAACAAACAGACTCGAACGCGAAAGGTAAAAGAGAAAACCCGGCAGACAGCAACAATCGAAAAAAAAATGTTCAACTGGATTCTCCAGAGGGTTATACAAGATGTAGAAAGACTTACGAGGTTTTCTTCGTATAGCGGAAATTAAGGAAGATCTATCGAAAGGTATATATATACATACATACACACCAGAAGAGCCGAGAAGATAAGCTGCGTAGAACTAAGAGCAATTAATCGAGGACGTTGAAAAGTTGTAACGAGAAAATATTGGATTTTCACGATGAGCCGGATAATAACCGAGTTTCTCTCAACTTCGTTTTACCCCCGGGGTCTTCACACACACACACACACATATATCTATACATTGAACACCAGCAAACTTGGAAATTGCGACGATGAAGTCAATCCCGATATGATGCATCCATTGCCTCTGGCTAACCTAAACGGTATCAAGGACAATAACCGTTTTTTTTTTTCGAGGTTAAACGATACGAAATTGAGTTTTTGTAAATACATTTTTTGTGTGTTCTTCTTCTTCTTCTTTGGAAGTTTCGAGTACACTTTATGGTATATTTGTTAAATGCAATGGCGAGCTGTTTGGCCAGCGTGTAAATCGATTAGAGCGCATCCATATTCATAACAGCGGGCTCGATCGCTTGAATAATACAATTTCGGAGAGTGGAATCAAAAATTTTTAAATATTCATTCGTTTCACCGAAAATTTTAGATTTTTCTTCTTCTTCTTTTTTTTATGAATTAGAGATTTTTAGCGATGAGCACTTAGTTGTTATTTAAAAATTCATTGATACCGGCGAATGGGCGAGATGGAATTAAAATATTTTGAGAAGAGGTGTTAAATAATTTTATTTATGCGGACAGGATTATCGATATAATTTTTCGTATTTTTAGTGATTTGATTATTGATATATATATGACATTTTCGAGGAATCTAGGAGAAACGAGTGTTTATACGTAAATTGAAATGACTTCGGTTTTAATATTGAAATTAAATATATAATTATTTTGTTAGAAAAAAGGAATAACTACAAATAAAAATAATTCACTATTTTATTTATTTATTTATTTATTTAATAACCAGTTTAAAATGTACGCAATAATACATTTATTTATACTTGTGTTATTTTGTAAAAAAAATGGAAACTACCTCTATTCACTAATTTGCAATATAACTATAGATTTTTGTTTTATTATTATTTCGTCGATTTTTTTTCATTTTCCCTCAAGTTGTACGTTTCACCCGGAAGTTTTTGAGAACCTCGTAATTTAATTAGTTTTTCTTTAATTCTATTCATTTCTTCAAATTATTTTTGAGAGCTAAAATTATACATGGGAATATTCGTTATTGCGACTAATTTATAATAAAATTTTAATATTCGAAATAGATATGTTAAAAAAGCTTGTTTTTAACTATTATTTAAGTATTATGATTTTTGAACTGTCGAATTCGAACGAAAGAAAAAAAAAGGCACGAAATATAAGGACAAATAAATGACGATAAAAAAATATTATATAGTATTTCATTATAATTATTTAATTGTTAAAGTTGTTAATACTGTTGTGTTCAATAAATTTAGTGTACCTGAATAGGTCTGCAAATCAACGAGACAAAATGTTGTAAAACTAACTTAAATAAATAATTGTTTATTTATTCAATATTGACCTCGACATCAATTCCTCGGATAGTAGAAAATAACGACTTTTTTTTAAAAAATCTAGGGGAAATGAGTTTACATATTAATTGACACAATACACGTTTTAATTAAACTTTGATTTCCATTTATAAAAATAAGTTACAACCTTAGATCAAGCTCTTTTATTCGAATATTGGTTCGAACAAGCTGGGACGAATTAAAAGTTGTGATAAATCTTATTTTTTTAATTCGTATGAATAAAAAAAATCACTAGAAACAGTATTCGAATTATACAACCTGCAACGTTTTCAAACGCGTGTAACTTTTGGATCGTATATAAACTATTCGAACAAAAACCAAAGATCAAATGAAACTTCTCAATCTAGCCTTTCGTTTATTTCAGTCAAACAATTCAAATTTCATAAAAAACCAAAATTATTACGTTCCGCGTAACGATTTCCCTTTTACCACTAGAATATTCCAAGACACGCGCGACCCTCATCCCCAACTATAAATACCGAATTTACTTGGCCATCAAAAAGTTAAAAAAAAAAAAAAAAACGAAAATTGAATATACTCGAATGTGGTCGACCGACCAAACGGTAAATCGCAATAGATTCGAGAAAATCAGGTGGACGGCAGAAGCGACATCGGTTGACGCTGGACACCAGAGGGAGGGTATATATATATATATCGGGATCAGCTTTCACTCGTAAATTTACGTTCAATTTTGCGGCGGAAAACGAGGAGGAACCCTATTTTTTTTTAACCTCCGTATACCGAGAGAGAGCAATAAACCTCGGTCGGTCCAGAGGGAGGCGACGATAACTGCCAACCCGTTTGAATATCGAAAATGTCCCAACGAAGGAGGAATTTTCGTTGGAAAAATACAAAAGGTCACACACGTACACACAGACACACGTGATGATTCCAATGTCGCATTATTTAGATATATCTCAAACCTCTTTTTTTTGTTTTGTTTACTCTCCATATTTTTTTTTTTTTGGGGTCCGTACAGGTTATGTAGATAAAAAGTTACGCGCTGACGTCCGATACCCGAATTTAATGATGCTACCAGGAAGCGGACATTTGTCGGGACGCCTGTGATGAATTGTTCAGTTGGGGACAATATCAGCGAACCGAATTCTTTTTTTTTTGTTTTCGTGCGTATGCGTATGTATATATATGAACCCTTGTTTACAGAATGAAATGTCACAAGGTTGTAAATCTCGATACGTGGATATTTATATATATATATATATGTATATTTTTTTTTGATAATGATATTTTCGGGATGTGTATATATAGCTTTGTGATCCATGAATTATGAGGTATAGTTATTTTTTTTTTTTGGAAATGATGATTTACACGCGCGAGTATAATGGATAGAGTTTGGTGCAGTAACCTAAATATTACCGTGACAGTGGGTTAAAAATTGATAAATTTAATTGGCGGCCACGTCTCGTATTAACAGTGCTGCTGCGGTAAAAGTTAACCTAAAAAGTCAATTTGTCAAATTTTTACTCGAATTCATGGTATGTTACTAAACTTTCTCGAGCTTTTAATTGTATTTATAGATTGTTTTTCAGTCGAATAATATTTATGGAATTGTATTTTATCGAGCAGTTGGATAATACGATGGATTTATTTTTCTTAGCTTCCATTTGTACTATAAAATATGTATCTCAGATTAACCGTGATGCGATAAGTTAACCTAAATGTCACAAATAGTTCACTCCACCCTTTTTGTTTTAAAATTAACCTAAAAATTCAATTCGTTAATTTTATATTTATGTAATTTTCATGATATTTTTTCATTAGTGAAAGTACAGATTATATATCGATTTAATCTCTATTTATGAAAAAGAACAATTGCCTGGGTGATAAATGAATTTCGATATATAATTTTCTTTATAGTTTACAAAATTCTGTTCGAGCTTTCATTTGTATTGAAAATTATTTTAAAGCCAAAAATTATTCGATCGCGAAGTCTAAAATATGATATTTCAGATGTAAATGAAAAAAAAACTGTATAGACTGTGAACACGTAGAGAAAAATGTTTTAAAGGTGGATGAAAATTCTGAAAACGGAATAGACCTTCGTTCGATTTTCAAATTTTTGTTAATAATATCAATATTACATCAACATTTAGGTAAATTTTCCTCTCCGTGCGCATATGTTATTATTATTATTATCAATATATCTAGATCCATCAGCATTACAAATAATAGTCAACACAATTAATTGAAAGAAAAAACCGCGTTATAAAATCATCACATCTAAACCTAACCTCTCCCTCCAAAATCCCCAAAATTTATCGAAACATGCAAATTTTTCGAAAAAAAAATTCTCCCTATCTCAGGAGTTATGAGAGTCATCAATTTCTATATCCAGTGCGTTGCTGCTGCTGTAACCCGAAGACTCTCCCGCTATCTTTTGAGAAGAATGAAGAAAAGAAGAAAGTGAGAGAGAGAAAAAAAATTATGAAAGTTTTATAAGCGAAGGAAATGAAAAAGGAAGCGGAGCGGAAGCTTCTCGCGAATCCTACGATTGATATGTACGTGAATTACGGCTCGCGATTCCTTTAAGAATTGGAGAACCCCAACTTTTCTTTATTTTCTTTTTCCTTCTCCCCCCTCCCACCCCCCTCCTTTTTTTATGTACTTCACTTTGAACCTTCATTCCTTAAGATCCGATAAACTTTCGGTGCTTTTCATCATTTATTACTTCTCGTCGTACTTTCTTTTTCGTTCGTACTTCTCTTTTTGTTCGGATCGTTAATTTCTTGGTTTTTTTTCTTCATTTTTGAAAATTTTTCGACGATTTCGTTTTTGGACGTTTGAGGGTGTTTTTTTTCTTTGAGGTTTCTAACCTCGTGGAATTAGGGATAATTTTTCATTTCTGTTATTGAAGAGAGTAATGTTAGATATTTTTGATTGAAACAGTTGATGGATTATAAAAATGGGTAATAAATTAATAAAGTTTTAATTTTGGGTTAAGAGGTGGTTGTTATAACCTATATAAAATATAAAATGGTTATTATAATTTATAAAACACCTGTAAAATATATATATATATATTTTAAACCTAAAAACAATGATAATCTTCAAAATTCTATCGTAGCTGTTTCTTTACGTTTAACGTAAATAATAACGAAAATCTAAAAAAATTCTAACCTAAAAAAAATGAAAATTTCTACCTTTAGAGTATTAAGAATAAAAGGGCGTCGTTATATAGAGCAAATATTTCACTTTCTCTCTAGCATAAATTGTAACGGTATTTTAAAGATACCCTTAACATTGCTTATTAAAAACATCTTGAAAATGATTAATTATAATTTATAAATTCGTAATTATTAATCTCGAAATATTAGGAAACAGGAATCATCGTTCCTTGTAAGATACATTTGATATTTCATAGTTAAAATTTTTGGGTATAAACTAAATACTTTTCCAATTAGAATTAAAAATAGCCGTTTATAAACCTTCAAATCGGATAAATTAAAAAAATTATAGTACACAATGCTACTTGCAATAGACAAAAATGATGCACGACGGCACAACCGAACTTTTTCCATTAAAGCTCGTTGATGACGATGATAATAAAAAAAATTTTTTTTTGTTTCCGCGAGATACGTACAAACGTTGGTGAGGAGGATATAAATCCCGAGAAGAGAACATTCATAACGCGGGTAATTTGAAGAGCGAGCGAGTTTTTAAAACTGACCGTGTTCTAATTAATGCCGTACGAAAAAAAAAATGAAAAATAAAAGGAACAGATTGCCCGACTATAAATCCAAATCGCGGTAACGGAATATTCACAGGAAATTATATATGTATGGTAGTGTAACAAAAGTTTTTTTTGGAATAGGACTGTCGTTTACAATTCTCGGTTTGTAAATTTATGTAATCGAACGAATTTATAGGTTATGTTTAACGTGGTACATTTTTTTTGGTACGAGGAGGCTCTTTAAATTCAGTGGAGTGATAAATCACGCGAAGATGAGTCACTGTTCTTTGTTTTTTATTAGTGAAAATTGAGTTATTTTATCAGATGAAAGGGAATATTTAGGTTAGGTTTGAAGTTTTGGTTCAAGTTTGATGTTCAACTTTATTAGAATGGAATTCTGAGGTTTCTTTCTAAAGTAATAATATTTCGATTGTGAGAGTTGTGTATGATTTTTATAAGGAGTTTATAGTTCTTAATTGCAGTTGAATGGAACATGAACTCTTTTTGAATTCTTATTTGTATAAAATTGACGAATAAGGAACTTGATTTAAAACATTAAGAACGTGTATTTACAGACTGTAAATTTAAAAAAAAGATTTTTAGTTTAGTTATTTTTAGTTCAAAGTTAACTCTTTTTTAAATTCTTAGGTAGAATGACAACTATTACTAAACTACTATTATTATACTAACTATATTACTATTACTAGACTAACAATTTACTAAAAAAAACTTTATCTTTAAGGAGATGTGATACTCAAATTACAGGAACCTATACCTCTAAAATCCCAAAAATTTAAAAAACTAATGGAATTAAAAATCTGAAAAAATTTACAGATAATGTTGAAAGCAAATAGAATACCGTTACAGAGCAATTGTTTCAAAATAATTAATTTAAAATTAATTGTATAGAAATAACCATTTTTTGGTAGTAAAGTAAAGTATACTGTTCGCTTAAGAAAAAACAAATAGTGATTATGTTTTAATGGGTTTACATCTCCTTAAGGGGGTTCCATACTCAATTTTTGATGATTAATTAATAAAAAAGTAGAACAGTATGTGAAAAAATAAGAGAAGAGGCGCCTTCGTTTATTGACAATCTAACTGTGTGCTAAATTTTAGATTAAAATATTATTGCGTTTTCGAGAAAAATCTTACCAAAAATATCAAATCTTTCTACCTCGTTGAGGTTATGTTCACATTTGTTGTTAAGACTTTTCTCAAAAACGCAATATAATTTTAATCTGAAATTCAGCACACAGTTAGATTATTGACAAATAAAGATGTCTCTTCTCTTATTTTTTCACATACTGTTTTATTTACAAATTTATTATTGATAATCACGATTGCCGATAAGGTAGGGAGGATAAATATTGACTATGGCACCCCGTTAAAAGGAAAATAAAAAGTTTAATTTTTATAATCTCTTCAACACCGTCGTATATATACCGCAATAATTTCAACAACTCAAAACACTGTAAAATTATTAATAACAAATATAATGAACGATGCAACACCAAACATATATATATATACATACAACGCGTGCCTACATATCGAAATTCCATAAAAGCGCACACGTGGCGGTCGTAAAAAAAAGGGGAGGGGGAGAAGAAGTAAGAAAAAAAATCCATCGAAGAGCACTACGAGTTGTTTCTTCAAAATTACATCCATCAGAAAAATATTCTTACGTATATATATATATATATATACGCGTTCGCGCTTTTAGCATTATCGCAAAAGTATGAAGGGAGGGTAAAACGTCATCCTGAAATATATCGATAACACTTCGTCGATATTTCCCCTAATACGCGTATATATTCTGCATATATGTTCGATCAACTCGACTTCTTTTCTCCGTACGTACGTGTATGTACTGTACACGTATATACGCGAAGTCGAAGGAAGAAAAATCAGAGAAGAAAAGGTGATATCGAAGTACGTTTTCCAATATATATCCAACGAGATGTTATATATATGTATATATATATATTTTTTTAGGTTAGGTTTATAGGAATGGAAATATGTTTCTCTTTTTTTTTTAAATTAGGACGACTGGCTGTTTGGAATATTGTTGTCGAGGGGATTACGCGTATGAATTTATTTGCATATACATTTCGAGGTATTCATGTGCAGTGTACACGTTTGGCCGATCGGTGATATGCGAAATGCTAGGATTCTTTTAATTCGTGGATATTTATGGGTAGGGTTTAACTGTTGAATTTCTCGGACAGGATGGATGAAGTAGAGAAAGAAAGTGTTTCGGTAAATGGGTTGTTGGCCAAAATATGGGGAAGAAATGTTTGCAGTGTGGTTGTGGAGGATTTATATAAAAATGTTTTTTTACGAAAAATAAAGATACTGTAGTATAAATGGGCAATAAGTGTTTGTAATTAATGCTTAATAAATGATGGTTTCATCGAAACTCACAATGATCAGTTTCTACATCATTTGATTATAAAGAATTATTCTTAACTAATTATTTAAAAGATTTGAAAAATTCTGTAAAAAAAACATCTAAATAATTTTTTAAAATAAATATTTTGACTTTTATTAAAATTCTGTTCCATTCAAGTAGATTAAAATCATATTTAAAAGTAACTGTTAAAATTTCATCCTATTGGATGAAGTGATTCCTGAGATATCCTGTGGTAAGTCCAGTATGGAAAGAAATCAAAGTAGGACGAGTCTCATAATTAATAATAATATATTAATATAGTTTTATTGCAAATTAATTGTCCAAAAAAATTAAGAAGTGTTTCCAATTGTTATGAAAAAAAGTTATTAATCATTAATATTGAACAGGTTTTTTCAATTTTAACACTGACTGGTCCCCCTAAAAATAAATTACCTGAACCTCAATATTTACCATACCCCAGTAATTTTTATGTCCTCCCTTGAAAAAAAATATTGTTTCGCCGGTAAAGAAGCAAAAGAGAAAGCAAAAAAAAAGAAAAAAACTCGTTGAAACGAACCACGATGCTAACCGGTGGAAAAGAGGAAAAACGATGAAAAATCGATCGATCGAGTCGTATATTTACACAGAGAACGGGAAATTAAATTAAACTGACTGGCCAATGGCCAGCTGATTTTGAACCACGAGCACTGTGTATGTTCCCGTTTGCTGGGTCACCTGATCCAGAAATTGTTTCTAACCATTCGCCAAACGTTACGTTACATTTCCTTGCATCCTTATACCCATGAAAAAAAAAGGAAAAACAAACCTATCGTTTGATCATGCCAATTACAAGCCTGTACTATACGTGCGTCCTTCCTCTCTCTTTCTCTTTTTTTTCGGTGGTCCTTTCGAAATCATGGCTCGTCCTTTCGCTATCGAATTAGTGCGATCGAAATTACGTTTATTTTTCCTGGCTATCGTTCCGGACGAAAATATAATTGAATATCTTCTTATATATATCATATAGCAGTGGGAGGTCGAACGCGTCTTTTTTTTATAGTTTTTGCAATGAGAAAAATGTGCTGTCGCAATTACGTTTTTATTGTTTATTTTTTTTTGCACAGAAATGGTAATGAGGGATGAAGTATAAGTAGAGGAATCCAACTTTATCATTTGAAAATTTAGGTTCGAATCGTTCATAAAAAAAGTTAAAGAAAATTCAAGTGCATCGATAAAAACAGAGACTTTTATCTTTACAAAATTGTTAAAATCCCTAATATCTAGTATTCAAATTACAGGGGTCTACCTTTATCATTCCGAAAATTACGCTTCAATCATTATTGTAGGAATCTAAAAAAATTTAAATAAGTACTTCAATAAAAACAAAAACATTAGTATTCACAAAATTGAAAAAAAAACACTATACCTCCACATTCAATTACAGGGATCTACCTTTATCATTTAAAAATGAATGTTCGAGTGTGATAGAAAAATTTAGAAAATATTTGTAAAAATTTTATAAAACAATAATTATAAAGTTGGTCATTTCTCTTATTTTTTATCCCTGGTAGCTATTAGTCCATATTTGAATAATTTGAAGTTAGCTATTTTATATAAATTATAACTGTATATATGAACGACCGATTTTTGAGAAATGACTATTATATGCTTAATAAATTGTTTCAATCTTTGCTATGGATATGTATAACAAGAATAAAGTTTAATTTGTAATTTGATTATAGTCGAATAGAATTAACAATTTAATAAAAAAAAACATGTAACATATTACCAACCGTAACTTTAGAAAAAAATAGGTATCTTTATTTTCCTTTAATAAGATAATAATACATTTTGAATGAATAATGAACTCTTCTTACATTATTTATCAATTCTTCGTTATGTTACGTGCATAACAATAAAAAGTTAAACCACCGTTACCTACAATAAACAATGAATAAATTAATTAACATATATCTGGAGCTATTATTCAAAATGTGTAAATTAACAATTTTCGAAATAGAAAAGGAGGATTTAATTAATCCACTTGGTAATAAGCTTGACGCTCATTCTAGAAAACTATATATATATATATGTACGTACAAATAATTTCAATCGGTATCCTCACGTTTTGAACGTTCATTCAAACGGTTTCGCGTTCAAAAGGCTTTGATAAAGAAGATTGTCGCGTTCATTAGCGTTCGAAATGCAACGACCGCTGCAACGTTTAATTGCAACGGGTGTTACACAGCGATAGCGCGGGTTTTTCAACAACGAGAAAGAAAAATGGGAATTCGCGCAATGAGATGGAAGTGAAAATTGATAAATTAATATATACGAGAGTGGATTTCGTTGCGTTGTAAGCTTTGAAAATTATATTTAAAGGTATAGTTGTTGAGGATCGATTTGTTGAGGAGTTAATTGTAGTCATTTTAGTTAGTTTTGAAATGATACGTTTAGAATGAGTGTAAAGTATAAGTTTTGTATGGAAATTAGTTAATGCAATAACCTGAAAGTATAGAATATACATTTCGTTGAAATTTGTTAATAATAAATTTTCAAAAAATTCGATATTGCAAATAAAATTTTGTTCAAACTCGATTATACTTAGCAGGTACTAAAGATGATCTTTCGAACGATTTGATAATGGTTAACAGCAATGCCTAAATATCAAGTTTCGATAAATTTGCTAATACTCGGCAGCAATAATTAAGAGTAAGACTTCAAAAAATTTAAATCTGTAAATGAATTTTCAAAGTATTAGGCAATACCTAACAGCAATACCTAAAAAAATTTACAAAAATTAAACAATGCTTAACAGTAATACCTAAAAAAGAAATTCCTTTCAAATTAAATCATGAAATGTGTAATATTTATCAGGAATACCTAGAAATAAAAATTCAAAAAATTGAATAATATCTAACGAGCAATACCTAAAAATATAATTTCAAAAAAATAATTACTGATTAACAGAAATATATCTAAAAAAAATTTCTTTCAAAATGGGTAATATTTATCAGTAATACCTAGAAATGAAATTTCATAAAATTCAATAATACCTAACCAGCAATACCTAGAAAAGTTGTAATAATGTTATACTTAGCAATAATACTTAAGAATTAAATTTCGTTTACTAATAGTAATACCAATAATTAAAATTTTTTAAATTTTATCATACTTAACAGAAATAGTTAAAAGCAAAATGTCATGTAAATCTAATACTACTCAACAATAATACCTAACACAATATCAATATATCAAATTGCTCATCACGCAGTTCGACAATAATCCAATACCCCAAAACTATTAAAATCCCACATATCCTTCAAACTCGGTAACACCTAACCTAAAAATAAATATCTATATTTTTTAATCGAATTCCACAATACTTAAAACACCCTTACCTAACCTAAAAATAAAACAATGACGACGGAAAAAGAAAAAAGACTCTTTCTATACCTACAGTATATACTTAAATACAATCTGCAACGTAAAAATGTCCTAAAAGCTTCTTCTTCTTCTTCTTCTTCTTTCTCTTTTCTCAACGAACTTTGATGAAACAGTGAACCAAAAAAAAACGAATATCATAATTCTTTTCCACTACGACAATTGACACGGCACGATCAATCAATTTCAAAAAGAAAAAAAAAGAAAATTTAATCAGATCAATCATTAGAGATAAATTATTCTATAATTCTCATTATACACATAGAGAAAAAGACAGACGGACTGAAATTTGATATTTTTCGAATTTCAGGCTAATTAGAAATCGATAAGCTGCTTCCGAACTTCCACAGATTCTAATGAGATGCATATATACCGCGTATATGTATTCCTCGCTCCGTTCATAAATCATTCGATAGTGCTACACCTTTCTTTCCGAAGATGCGACTCATTCTATTTCAAGAAGGACGAAAAAAAAATCTACTTTCTCTCTCTCTCTCTCTCTTTCTCACTGCGTTAATACAGCAGACGCTTAATTATTTATTAGGAATATACGAATGATTAATGTACTTCGTTGAAGGAGACGGATTTACGTAATTTTTGTTTCGATATAATTTGACACTTATTTCGAGAAATTGATCGAAGAATTACGTGTCAGAAATGGATTTTTAATTGAGTTATATTACTTTTATTTAATAATCTTGCATTTTAACTCGATAAATTAAGAAACGTAGTATAGGGAGTAAAAGTACTAAAGGTATTATTAAGGTACTTAATTATTTAAGGTAACGATATACATAGTAACTATAATGAAAATACGATTATTATAAACTTTATAAATTTTAGAAACACAATAAGTACTAAAGTACTAAGCATACTAACCTACTAAAATTAGTAAAAGCACCAGAGATATAAAATTCTAAGTGATAGGAGATACAAAAGTGTTACTTTACTATAACAATACAACGCGGCGTGAAAATTGCAACCATTTTTTAGGTATAAATTAGTAATTTTTAAAAATCGTTGTAAACGGTTTATTATTAGTCATACAATGATAAATTTCAGTCACTGATACAGTAATAGAAGAAGCCAAATTCCTAGCAGGGATATTCCTGAAAATCATACAACACTAAATTTACTGACAATCAAATAATACCAAAGTACTAAAATCCGCAAAACATATGCTACTCAAATAGTAATATAATGCTAAAACTAAAAAAAATTAAATTAAAAAAATTAAAATTAGATGTGTTAAAAAATATCAGTAAGTAGGCAATAAACAACGTCCATTTAAAAAGTACCTAAAACAAACTTAATATTCCTAAAAGAACTGAACATACGAAAATTTATAAATGTCGACACGCGTTTCGACACGTCAAAAGTACAAACTAATAAGAATGGTAAATAAAATTTTTCTAGTACTAAATGCTGAAATACTGAAAATTGCATTATAGTAAACGATGTTATAAGATAAACTAATAAAGTATACTAAAAAAATTAATTATTCTAAAATGTAAAAGTATTCGGATTCTAAATGGACTAAAGGATGTAAGGATATATATAAATATGAAAAAAATGAAGCTAAAAGTACTTGATGATCTGAAATAAACGAAAAAGTACTAAAGTACTTCGAGATCATAGTCAATGGAGGTTAAAATAATAATAAGCACACGCAAAAGTCACGCTACTTGAATATAATAGTACTAATATACAAATGCAGTACATACAGAAATACTTCATAACTCAATTTGAACGACAATTATTCACACATATTCAAGAGAAATCAATCCAAAGAAATTTTGTAAAAATAAATGTTGTCTGTTACATAGCTCGCAACGTGGTAAGTAATGTGAAAAGCCATACAACATTTATCCCGCTTATATTAAATGAATTTATAAACGCATCAGAAAATGTTTCGCTGCAATGAAGTATCAAAATCTTATAAAGGATATAGTCAATACAGCATTACAGTGTCCATAACGATTTATTAAATTTTTATAGAAATTTTTCGTTTACTAACGAAAAGTCGATTGGTCAGTCAAGTGCATCAGTGTAACTCGATGAGAAATTGACATTTGTAGGTCCGAGGAAATTAAATTTGAGGTTATATCACGCTAAATCAATTGTAAGCAGTTTTATTTTACAGGACAGTACATCGAGAGGTATATAAATAAAGATCGGATGTTAAATGTATTAATCGGAAAGTAAGAAAAAGATATTAGAACGGTTTAAAAGATACAGTAGGAAGAGTACATGAAATTTTGAAATCAATTTAGAATTCATTTGAATTATTGAATATCATCAATATTAAAATTCTTTGAAATCGGAAGACGTTTTGAAATGATTTGACATTATCATAAAATATAGACTAATTCTGGAATACATTCAAATTGAAAGTAATACATGAAGATTTGAAATCAAATTAAAATCATTTGTAATTGGATATAAATATTGGAATCTTTTAAAATTCATTTTAATTTATTACAATTTAAATAAAAATAAATTTATTACATAAAATCGTTTAAAATGTTTTGAAAAATCATTTTCAAAATGATAACAAAAAATCATTCGATTTTCTACTAGTAATGGTTTAATTCATTACGATAAAATTGAGATCATCCGAAAAAGTATTTGCAATCGTTTTAAAAAACATTTGATATCGTAACAAAAATAAATTGAAATCCTTTCAAAAATCGTTCTATTAATTACAAAACCTTGTTTGAAATTCTGTGAAAAAACATTTTTATTCCTTGCGAAAAAAAACATGTAAATCATTTAATAAAACTATTTGGAATAATTTAAAAAACATTGGAAATCATTCAATTGAATTTACTAAAAAAAGTAATTTAAATTCGTTTGAAAAATCATTTTAATTCATTTAAAAAAATCATCTGAAAACATTCAAAAACTTTTCAACTCTTATTTTTTGGATACGTACCGAGCTCCCATAATTTTCACATAACACCACCAGGTGGTAATCCATCATTAGTGCCACCTAAAATTACTCCCCCGTGATTCTCTGTTAAAAGCAGAGATACGCACACCCATCGATACGGAAAATCACGTACACGTATACACAGACACACACACACACACACAACATTATAAAGGCACCCCCGCATAGGAAAACCGATGGATGGATAGAACAAAGAGCAGCGTATACGAGACGACTCCTCTCTCAGTTGGTAATACCCCGAGGTTGGACTGGAAGGGCGATAAACGACGCGCGAACGGGGCTTTAACGAACGCAGCATCGAACCAAAGTTCATCTGTATATATATATATATATATGTACACACACACACCTATATACCATATTCGAAATCCTGGCTATAGTCTGCATTATGTTCGCGACCGCGCCCAGTCTATACGAAAGAGAATACTTCGATAGATCGATAAGGGATGAATGTCTGCGTCCTATCCATACGTTGACGATGGTAAAAAAAAGAGGAGGTACTGGAATCGATTAATTTTTTTATACATATATATAGCGAGACGACGCCGTTTTATTGAAATCCCTCGTATGTTAATGAACGCTAGTGCTCCAAAAATACGACCGAGGAGAGAGAGGAAACGTTGAATGATTAAATGGGCTCGTTAAAGTTGCAAAATTACTGTGACGTTAAATAATAATTGTATATCGATCGTTTGGGTTTAGATTGTTTTTAATGATATCGTACTATATATACGTTTTCTGAGGAATATTGGATATTCTTGATCTTCGTGGGAATTTGTAATAATGTGTATAAGGCGACCGATCATTCTCGAGATGACATCACTCGATTCTATTTCTTTCATATTTCATTCAACACGATTCATTTCTATTTTATAATAATTTTGTAATGGGGTATTCAACCTAAAAATTATTCGATGAGATTCTTGAAATCGTTAATAATCATTTAGTTAATAATAATGTAGTAAATATGTGTAGTAATTTTTTTTAGCACGAGTTGAAAATACATTCCCTTGTGGTGCTTGTATTATCGAATCGGTGGATACCGGGATTCGAACCCAAATTTTGTTTTCAATTGACTTATCAACCCTCTTTTTATGTTATAATTAAAAAAATAATCAATGACTTAGGTGTGTGTGTCTGTATCTTAAATCGACAGAGACTGGGATTGAAACTCAACGCCTTACTTTTCCCACAGTCCTCTATAAATAAAATTGAAAAAGAAGAAATTAAAAAGAAAATAACTAATTTTACTTCTTATCGAGAATGACTTCATATCGAAAAAAATTTTTGAAACAGAGAAAATAAAGCATTTGATGGCTTCAAATGTAGATTTTAGGTTTGATTCCCGAAATATAATACTGTCGCATTATATTTAAAAGAAAACGGTTTACCTACAAACGTGTAAAAACGGATGTGCAATATTAAAAGAAATAAAATTTAGTCATGAAAAATTTCACATTTAATAGAAAGAGGTTTGACTTCGATTTCCGGTTATACTTGCGATCAATATTGTAGAATTTATTTTCAACACAAGCTTTGTGAATGAACACATCGTATTGCTTCTTTATGGGTTCGATTCCTGGTCTCTCTTATTTTTTTAAGTGTTTTTTTATAAACACATGTTACATATCCATCTTCGATTAGCTCTGATAATAAAAAAACAGCGTTTAAAAATATTAGAAGAATACCTCGGTTTCGATACGTCTCCACAAATTTATAGAAGTTTAATTCAATGAGTATTTCTAGCATTGATTAGCTTAGAACACATCGCATGTCTTCGTTCTTAACTATTTTGATAAAAATAGGAGTATAAAATTATCGATTTTACAGGATCAAGGTTTGATACCACGTTATTAGAAATTGTCACGATTTCAATACAATTAACATGATTCGATTAAATATTATTAAAACATGATCCCGGTTTCGATTCCTGACCGCAGCAGTACGGGTAGCATTTTATTTAAATAAGTATTTTGTTTATTAAAATATTATATTATCTTCGAAACATAAGTGTAAAATAAGGACATTATGAATAATACATAAATTAGAAAGGTCCGAGGTTCGATACCACGACACTACAACTTGATATAATTTGTTTCAATCAAAATTTCGTCCACAAATCCTGCCCATATTTTCATCCTAGACTCATCTTCGATCCAAACATGTTATTTAAGTATAAAATTATTTACGATATTAAAGTAAGATACCGCGTTCAATTCTTGGTCGCTCCAGAAAGTTGTATTCAAACACGTCGCGTTACGCTTCGAAACGAAAGCACAAAACAAACATTGAAAGCACTAGAAAATTACCAAAAATGAATTTTTCGAAAGAGGGTATATCGAACCAATGTCCCCGAAATGACGTAACCCAAGTATTCATAAATATAGAATATGGAGAAGACAAACGACGAGTCTTCGAAAGGTGTCGTATAAGGGTTTCGCGTTCACGCGCGAGTCGATAGCTCGTTATACGCGTGTCGTCCCTCTAGGCTATTAACGTCCTCGATCCAGCCCCCGCAGCCGTTATTATACCACTATATATATATACATATACGAGCTATACGGTGAAGACCGTGAATGCCCTGTGACGTTAAATTTAATGAGCCCGACGCACCGGATCACCAAAAGCTAATTATCCTACGGTCGTTTAAAATGTGTGCGTCGAATTATACTTCCCTGGTTTTAGGGTGTGAACCTCGATACCGATAGATAGATCATTTATTTATGGATATTTCGTGTGTAACGGGTATATTGTTTTCGATCGATCGATCGATCTCGGTTTATATTACCTCGTTCGTCTATACAAATTTTGATTTACTAGTAGGTTCGAGCGCCTACTGCAATTTTTTTTTAATATTTAACATCTTTGATTAACCTCGTTGAAATTTCGAAAAGAGTTGATGAGCGAATTTGAGTATCGAAATCGAGATTAGAGCTTAGAGATCGAGCGATTACTTGGTTTTATATAAAAATTTTATCAACTGTTATTGTTATTATTTTAGTAAACTGTGACAAAACCTCGTGGAAGTTTAATTTTGAATATTAAAATTAGTGTAGGTAAAAACAACAAATTGCGTTGATCCGGTTTTTGGGACCATTATTTGTAGCATTCAATGGAATTACCATAACCTCGAAAAATTCAAATTACATGACCAGCTTCACATGAACAGTCAACTTCGAAATTTCTGTAAATGGCTAAGAACTGTAATATTTAGCGAATAATTAATTAGATTTCTTAACGGTAATGATATTTTTTTTAATAATAATTACCGTGATAGCACTGTAAAATTTAGGAATTGTAAAATTAACTAATTAATTATCTAAAATGTCTCGGAGCTTACTAAAATACGTCAATGTTTTTAACCGTGTTGTTAAGGTAATTAATTTCTTTATGAAAAATTAATATTATACCACTGGCTTAGATTTCGAGGTTAAGTTTCATTAGATACGATTTCTTCATAATAATCAACTTATTTTTTCAACTTTTTTTAAAGACATTCTCGTACTTAAAAATGTAGAATTCAATTTATCGACCGTTAAAACTTTCACAGATTCGATTTTGAGGTTAGATTCTTTCGGAACGCTCTTGCGACGATTTCCTCATAATTATAAATAAATTTTTTTTGTCAAATGATCACTTACCATTGTAAAGTTGAATTTAATTTACAAATCGTTATAGTTATTAGAGGTTAGGTACTTCTAAATACGATTTTATAACAATATCTTCACAATATTCAATAAATTTTTTACGTATTATATGAAATGTCAGTTAATTACTCATAACTGTAAAATATCGAAATTAACTCATCGATCTACAAATCGTTCCAAAAAATCTATCAAATTTTTCAAAATATCCTAGTCACAATATAAATATCAAAAATTACACGAACAATAAAACAAAGCTTTTTTTTGCCTGCATTTAATCACATAAACTTTAATATCCCATTATTATCCTCGACTCTCCATCCACAAATAATACCTTCTTGAAATAGCCAAGTTTTAAATACACACACACTGTTAACCGCGCAGTGTCATCGAACCCCGAGCAAAAAAGGTCTATATATCGATTAATTCGCGATTCTAAAAAAAAACCATACGTTTCACACGCTCATTTCGTCACTTGCTTTCGTGAAGTAAGAGACATACACAGAGGAGAGAGAAAAGTGAAAAGTAACAGTTGTGCGCGCTTCCGGCGTAGGGGGTTTCGCATGCATCGACCGGCAGAAATGATTAGCTGTCCTTTCATCGCCGGCGGATGTTCAGGAAACGAGGAATGCTTTTCATTTCGCAGTCTATCCATATGTGTATGCGTCGGATAGAGTCGAATTCTTTTTACACAATGAATTTTTTCCTTTTTTTTTTTTCGCGCAACGGACACTAAACAGACCGAATCGGCCTATAATTCTTGGCTACATATATATGCATGTACTTTTTTTTGCGCCTCGTTCTCGTATTAAAAATCCGAGTTGACTTATGGCGACTTTTACGCGAAAATTAATATCATTTTCTCCCTCGGTTTTGTCGAACCCCGTATTTTTAGTCGAATAAGCGTGTAAGATTCCGGGTGAATTATGGATGCGAACAAAGTTTTTTGTTTCCAATTTTTTTTTTTTTTTTAATTTACGTACGTGATGTCGTGTCGAATTGAGAATTGGGATGTGTGTGTGTATGTGTGAACGATAAATCGTTAGGAATTGTCTGAGCTAGTTTGATTAAGATACGGTAATTATTGGGTGATAATTGCGTTGAACATCGTAATTGATAATATTTTAGAAATTTAGAAAGAAAGATAATTTATGTTATGTAAGTATAAATAATTTAAACATGTTTTAATTAATTAACTTTAACAACAAAGTTTTCAATTGATTTATTGTTTTCCTTGTATAGTCAAATTTTACACAGCACATAAGGTTTTTTTGGCTGATTTAAGAGTTCGATCGATGAAATTGTAATTTTGCAAAAATTGTTTACAAAAAACAGATAAACTATTTTGTTAATGAACATTTGTTTATAATTATGCATCATCCAGTGGATTCAATCCATATGTTTTATGTTTATTTTTAAAATCTGTTGTGATCTCTGAAATATCCTCAGCGGTGAGGGTATTTTACAATTACATACAATCATGATATATCACTTCATAAAATGAACATTTTTATTGTTTTTTTTTTTTTTTTAATTTTGTATTATTCAAGTGAATTAGAAACTTGTTTCATTGTTATGCTTAAAATTTGAGATTATTCGATAAAGTGATAGCATGATTTTTTATTATAATACCACCTGATCGAACAGATTGAATCTTTAGCAATAACATAAAAAATGATTCTAAACTACTTTTGAATGTTGCGACATCTATACAATAATTCTTTAATAACTTATATTATCTACATTTTTACATAATTTTTTAACATTCTGTGACAAACTGCAGTCTCGCGTATGAAGTAGAAACAAAAAAATCATGGCACTTAGCGACACACTAGTAATTAATCACGTTACAAATAAATTAAATAAACCATATGGAGTTAAAATTTAACAATAACACAATATTTCAACAAAGATCTTCACATCTCAAATTTCATGAAATGTCGATTAGACATACATGCAAGTGAAAGAATCGCAATCTCTTAACGACATCAAAATTGATATTAAAATTTTAATAACAATTTATTATACAAATAATTATTTTTTAATAATAATAAATTAATGTGGTACATAGAATTTCGACCACCTTATCAAACAAATTTTTTTTTATATACTAGTGAAAAAATAAATAAATAATTACGCCTAAAAACAAAAAAGTCAAAAAATCATCTAATAAATTACATTCTTTTTTTTTTAATTATTACCCATAAGCTTACCCAATCACTAAAATTACCGAACACCTAATTAAACGTCAATAAAATGATCATCATAAAGAAAAGAAAAGTTTCGTTCACGACATCTGCGTAATGCGGGAATCGATCAATTCGGCAATATATATTAAAAAAACTGTTTTAATTAAACCATACATATAACACCAGCTGGTTGTCGATTCCTCCACTCAGTTTCGCGGTATAGCGGCAGCTTTGTATCAGAGCCAAAAGAAGCAGAGGAAAGAACAAAAAAAAAATGAGCAGTATTTGCTATTCGTTGGATGCTCACCGGATGTCCGGCTTCGTCGTTCGCGGACGTGAAGTTATACGCGTCTTTCTCTCGCGTTCCATCGATACATAAAGTTTCGCTGTCACTTACCAAACGATCTCATCGTCGTCTATGTATCTCGTCGAAAATTCCTTATAAAAATTTCGGGATGGTATTTCTGTACTCACCTGTAACAGAGAACGAACGAAAAATTAAGAAAAAAAAAATGTAAACGATATTGTTCCTAACCTATAATAATGTTATAAGATAAATAATGTAATGTATTATTATCCCTAGCGTGTAATATTATATAAAAAATAAATAACACAATTGTTTCACGATTCCTAACCTATAATTTTGCGTGAAAACAAAATAATACAATATTCCATTATTCCTAATCTAAAACGTTTAATCATTCCTAACCTATACAATATATAAAATAATGATAATAAAATATCCCGCGTAGCGATCGCCAAGGAAAAAAAAACTAACGAATTTCTGCACGTACACGCAGTCGAAAGAAAGAAAAAAAAAGTACAACACACCCTCTAACCGATCCGTTATTCAAGAAGCATGTGCTCGATCCACATGGCACATGAACTGACACATGTACACCTATACGATTTGCTATCTTGAACGTTCATGAGCTTCCGTTCGCCTAAAGTTATACATTTTATTCAGAAAATTGTCCGAGGAACAAAGTGAAAGGGTAGTATTTACGTTATTCACACCCATTTCGTTTCGTCGAGCCGACCGAATGAGAATCATTTATGCTTATGAATACATCGAGAGAGAGAAGGTGTAACTGTACGAACGAATTCGTGATCACCGATTGTATATAAGTGGATGCGATTCGGATTGAATATATTCAATATATACTGTAAGAAAAATTGGAGCTTTTGAGTTCGACTATCTCGGTAATGGAATTTTAGGTTTACGTCTCTTGATTGGGTGTGCAATTGAATGGGACAAAAAGAATATGATTGGTGTGAAGTAATAAATACATTTTTATTTAGTTTTCCAGGGTTCGAATCTCGGTCTCTGTTGATTTTCATACACAGAATTTTGTTTCGAGCGGTTGATTCGCTTATAAATGTAATGCATATAAGTGCACGGAGAAAAGATTTGTAGGAAGAATGACAATGTTGTTGACAAATGATAAAACATCACTATTTTTATACCAAACTTTACTAAATATCTATTAATATTTACTATATAAGTCTAGTAAATTGTTCCTATAAAAAATGGTAATTTTTGTCATTTGTCAAGTCTGCCTCTCTTTTATTAAACAACATTGTCATTTTTACTACAACATTTTCTCTCCGCGTATGTTGAACAGAAATTAATTTCGGATCTAAATTATAAGGACTTACCTTTTCTGAACAAAAAAATCGTGTTTAAAATAATACATTAAAATAATAATATACAATTCTTAATTACAACAGTTTACAGCTCACATTAGCTTTCAGTGACGTAATGTATAGAAAAATATTTTGTTATTAAAAAATATGATGAACAGCATTACCATGGCCAATTTTACTCATAATCGATAGACAAAAGGTAAGATAAACATTATACTTTAGAATATTTATTTACAGATTTAAGAATAAATAGCCGAAAGTGAATATCAAAAATGTTTCTATAAACATTTATTCCCTTCATTTACAATAAATAAAACATACGGATAATTTCAAGAGTCATCATATATCTTTAAAGCATAAAAAGAACAATGGTGAATAATTTTTAAGAAGAAAATAAAAATTAAACATGGTAAAAATGGACGGCAAGACGACACGATCGACACCAATCGATTTGCACAATCTCAGATTTCAACGGATTAAAACCAATTGTAGAAAAAATGATCGAATTAGATCAGATCCAACTGATCACTATCATCAAAGGATCTCTAATTCAACCGATTGAAACCAATTAAAAAGAAATCGGTATAATAATTTGCCGATAGATTTCCACCGATCAGTCATCAACAAATAATTCAACTGATGAGAATCGATTAAAAAAAAGTTAGAACGATAATTTCTCGATTACGATCGATAAGAAAACTAAAGTAACCGACCCTATTAAAGAAAAATTGGAATAATAAATTACCGAACTTCAATGCTAAGAAATCTAGAAATTCAACCAATAATCAAAAATCGGAACAATAATTTTTGAATCGATTCCAATCGTTCATCATCAACAAATAATCTAAGAACTCAACGGATCAAAATCAATGAAAGAAAAGTCAGAACAATACTTATGACATCACCGTCCCTAAGAAATCTAAAAATTCAGTCCAATCGTTGAAAAGTCGGAACAATACTTATCCCAATACCATCCTCAAAAATTCACCCGCCAATGTTTCAGATCGCTTAATAAGAATCTCGTAAATTAAAATTTTTTAAAAAAATTCCCATCTACAACGATATCGTAAATCCCATCGATAACATCGTAACATTATTTATCTTCCATCATCCGAGGTTTAATGGCCACGTGAAAATTATACTTTCAATTAACATCCTACTCAAATTTCTCGTCCATTAACTCCCCTAACACCCCCGTCCGTTTCAAAACATGTATCAAACCACACATACGCATTTAAATGAATATCATCACCGAGAACAAACAATCATTTCCCATTCGCACAATTAAAAATCCGATATCATTACGACATTACGACGATGATAACAACCGCAAGAGCGGTCACTGATAAAACGTTCAGTTGAACGCAAACGGTATAAGATAGAAAAGCTCAAGTTGAAATGATATTACTACTTTTAATGACGGTGCTCGGTGGATCACAATGCGCAACGATCAATCACGATCTTCAGAGTGTCCTGAACGAGTTGGAGAAGATATCGTCGTCTCTGAAGAATATAGGTGACACGAACGACAAGTTGATCAAGAATATCCAGAATAACGGAACGATCTTTGGTTTGGAGAGCAAGACACCAGAAAATTTCATAAAACTCGGGTACACCTGTACGAAAGGTCTAGGATGGCACAAACTTTACCTAACCAATCGCACGTGGAACGAGGCGAGAAAATCGTGTCGTAAGGATAACGCTCATCTGGCTATCCTGAACTCACCGACCGAAGCTGCGGTAAATTATATTATTTTTATAAAAAAAATTTTTTTTTTTTTAATTATTCATTTTGTATTCCAGGCATTGAAAAATATGCTGCTTGAAAATTACCAGTTTAGCGGGTACATCGGGATTCATAATCAATTTAAGGAAGATGAATGGGTGACTGTATTTGGGGATCCCCTCGCCGAAACCGGGTATAATCGATGGAGTGTAGGACCGCCGAAAATTTCCGAGGCAAACTGCGGGGTGTTGTTTGAGGATGGCAAATTGCTTGGAATTCCTTGCCACGTTGAACGATCCTACTTTTGCGAAATTCCGGGAATGCCGGGATGCTGAGGGAATAAATTAAACCGATATTTTATAAGTGAGCCCATATAGATATATATAGATATATACGTTATATGAACCTCTTGAATTTATCCATTACTGTCGATAATATCGCGGACATTTTTCTTTTCACTTTTCTTTAGTTGACCATTGATTTGTGTAGTCGTCGATCCAGTCGATTGAAATGTGAACGTGATGAAAGACAGGATTTAACCTCAAATGTCATTGATGTGCGTGGTCTTTTATTTCCTTGCGTCATTTTTTAACATTTCTTTGTTCTAGATCGCTTGAGTATTAATACTACTTTAGATACAAAAATTACATAATATAGGTAAATATATTGATTATCGAAATAAAAGTGAACATGGTAACTTCAAATCTAACCTCAAATGCCAGTGTATTTGATCATTACTTAGTTTACTCGTTTTAATATCATTAATTCTTAAGAAGCAAAAATTAGACGATCAAATTATTATCGAAATGAAAAAGGGAACATGTATACCACAAACCTAATCTTAAATGCCTTTATAGCATGTATTTCATTTATTTTCTTTACTTGACCATTTTTTTGTTTACGCGTTTGAATACCATTTTAGTATTTTAAAAACAAAAATTAGTCAATCGGTATTGGAAATGAATTATCGAAATCAAAATTTAAAGATCTTAACCTCTAACCTATCCTCAAATATCATTGAAGAACCTTTTTCTACTTCAAGCGAAGATTACATTATTTACTCGTTTGAATGTCATTACTCTTATAGATAAGAAATTAATTCATTAATTACTTATCGAAATCAGAATGTTTACACCATAACCTCAAACGTAACCTCAGATGTCATTGATGCATGTATTTACTTTCTTTTATTTGACTATTTTTTGACTCTTTTAAATGTCATTGATTGACTCAAATTACTCCTTAAAAAACAAACCACAATTAATCAATGTCAAGTTAATTAATGAAATTAAAAATGTGATTATCGTCACCTCAAACATGACCTCAAATAATGCATTTATTATTGGTCAATAATTTGAAACGAAACTGCATCTAATCGGTATCGAGTGGATTATTGAAATCGAAGAACGAACATCATAACCTCAATTTTATTTTTCGAGTGAAATTTTCTACTAACTCAATTTTATCTCTCATTGAAATATTGTCACAAAATCTTGTTGTAAAAAAATATGAAATAAAAGCAAACGTATAATTTTGTATAATAGTGTCGTATTTTATTGATTTTGCTAGTGCGCATATACAGTGAAAGACGCAACTATTGATAACCTATGACACAACACGAGATAAAGCAGTTGTTGTCAAATGAATTGTAATATAACCAAAAAGTAAACAATGAGTCTAATGTATACATAGATTGATCACTATATCCAAATTTAAAGTTCAATAAAAATAAAGATAAAAATAGCTTTATCATCTTTTGGGCAATTTCTCGTAAAAATTGTCATATTCCGTCAAAAGTTCGACAGTGACTCGAATAAAACAGAAATAATTTTGGGAGAATCTATAAAAAAGAATTTTATAAAATAAACGCAAGATTATTCTCTCCGTATAGATAAAATACTGTAGATAAATTTTTTTTTAATTACTATGAACTTTTGACGTATTAATACTTTGAAACTTAATGCCGTGTAGCAATCAAATTACATTAAAAATTGTAAATATAGGAAAATTTGAAAATATTTGTTTGTGATACTTAAAGGATATAAAAGTAGCTTATAAAAAATTAAATGAATTAATAATAAATATTGGCATTATCAGTTACGAATAGATATAAAATCGAGATTTAAAACTATACCTAAAGGTTACAAAAATTATTAAAAAAAGTTGAAGGTGATATTCAGATTGAGTGTAAGAAGCATACAGAAAGTTATTTCGAAAAAAATGAACCTATAGTTAATTAAAAAAATTAATAGCGATACTAATTTCTGGGTATCGAATCTCCTTAGTCCTAGATTTTTTAAAGACTCTTATACAGTTTAAATTATTAGAAATAAATCAATCCGAAAAAATTGAATCATAGAACTTTGGGTTCAATTTTGCTATTTTTTTGTTTTTATCAGTATGTTAAATTTAGGTTATAATTTGCAAAGCTGGTCGCTAATTTTTCTTTGAAGTAGTAATGATAAATACGCAAAGGTTAAAAACATTAATATTCCCAAAGGTCAGAGCTTCGATTCCCTGTCATTAATTAGTGTCAATCTTTCTTTAATTTCTTAGCTCAAGAATATTTATTTATAGTTTTTTGTCACTCAGTTAATTTCGTGTTATAGTTGCAAATTTTTGTCATACTTAACCTGTATTTAAAATATAGTATCAGAACTAAAAAAAAATAGATAAGGTCCGAGGTTCGACTCCACTGTCATTGAATGTTTCTTAAAGAAAATATACACAAATTTAAACAAATAAAATAATTAAAGTGATTAATCAAATTTTACTAATTTTAACGTCAAGAAATTCCAAAAGTCAGAGGTTCGATTCCACTGTCATTAATAATCCTTCAATTGATGAAAAAACCACCCAGACATAAGGAAAGAAAATAATCAAAATAATCAATGAAATTTAAAAATTTTCAAAGTATAAAAGAAAATGTATAAATTTTTATAAATCAAACCCTATCGCAATCCCCAACAACTCCATCGAAACTCATTTTTCCTATACACCGTTTAGAGAGAGTACAGGTACATCGAGGAATCGGATCGATTACCGTTGAAACTGAACCACGCATACACGCACACGCACACACAGAGAGAGACACATGGATATTAATCTCGGAAAGGCTCTCGAAAGAGGGATGGAAGTGCACGTGTGCACAAATTACGAAACGAGTAGATAGGTTTCCGGTATTGATGGGTGGTGGTGCGGTGGTACTACGACGACGATTAAATCATAGGGAAACCGATCGGACGGTACTCACGTTCCAGGTTAACAAGCCTTCCGGCCTATACCAGCTATAGCACAATGGCCATTATTGTTCAACCGATTCTCGTGTGTGCGTATATATAGAGTGCACTCGGTCGGTCAAAGTGCACCCCGAGATATCCCGTACAGGGGACCGTTAACTCTAACCGCGAAATTCGGTCGTTTTTGTCTTACCTGTACGAGAATTCGTTCGCCGATGTATATACACACACCGCATCCTACACGACAAATGTAACTTAATTTATTTATTTCGGTCCATGTATACATATCTCTCTCTCTTTCTCTTACTACTGGTCTGGTTTAATAAAGTACTCGGAATTAAGTTTCGTTTGAACAACCTGGGTAAATAAATGGATGCGGATAATCTAATACTTTTAACTCGGGATGGGAAATTCAATTGCGTCTTGTTTTAAGCTGGTACACGTTAAATGGAATTTATATATATATGTGTATGTCGGTTGCGTTTTTGGTATAATTGAACTTTCAACGGAAAAAGGAGGTTGCTAATCGAATGACTCGTTAATTTTTTACTTGATAATCTATGTAGCTGTTTAGAAGAATTTGAGGTTAGGTTACATCGTATTTTCGGCGATTAATTATGGATTTCAAGAGATATGTTGGAACGATATATATGTTCCCGAGTGAACGAAAAATCCGAATTCAAATGTCGAGGAAAAGTCAACTTTTATCCTATACCTACCTTATCACCGAGCTAAAACAGATAATTCAATTATAGTCTACAAAATGTGATAGGATATTTGAAAAAGTTGAGTTTTTGCATTTACAAACTATTGACTTTGATAAGAGTGATTTAAAATTCTTCAAAAGAATAATAATTTCACAATCTTTAAATAGGGGAGCTAAATCATTCTGCGTAGTGCTATTTTTCCTGCTAATAATTACAGTATGTAACAAAATTATTAATCAATAAATAATGGTAGATGATAAATACATCAATACACATATGAATATAAATAGATTTGATTAAACATATAGTACAATTTTTATAATAAACTTTTATTGTTATTTACAATGTTTTTTTCGTTTTTTTCCTATTAAGTTTGTCCCGGATTTCCCTTATATAATTTCTGCCCACATGTTTGCTATAATTGGAAAAATATATTGTTAGCCTGCATATTGCAAATAATGAAATTGTATTACTTTTTTTAAGAATAATGTATATTTCTTTCATATACACATAGGATATGAAAATGATAAACTTCTAGCAGGTTTAGTTTTTCATTGTTTTATTTTGAACGTATTGAATGTCTATAAGAAATTGAACTGAAAATAAAATTATAAACGGTTAAAAACACAAAAAACTCCTACAGAACAATTGTTATGCTCCCTCTAGGGAGTAGTTGTCATTCATCTTCTTATAGAGAGTGACAGATCGATCGCTTGTAAACATCAAATTTTTTATCTTCAGGGAGTACAAATTTTTAAATAGGGACTCGTACCAAAAATCCAAAAATTGGTGACAACAGCCGTTATTTTTTTTTAGGTATCACGATAAGGAATGGAATGTAATTTTGAGAATTATTTGCTCATTATGTCGTTAAACCAATTTTAACGAAAATTACATTCGATAGAATGTAGAACTCTTTTGCATAACGTACTGGCCTTCATGTAATGTATATGTAATTCTGATTAAATTAATGATAAATAAAATAGATAATAATAAACGTTTCCTAAACGCCATGATATCTTTTCTACATCAAAGAAGTAAAGAATACAAATCAAAACGGACACTACAGTCCAAAATGAGGATGCACAAAGCGGAAGACAATTCACGCGTGCCTCCATCGCTGATTAACACTGAGTCAGGATGACGAAATACAACGCCGCTAATCAATTTGAAAAAGTAAAATTAGCTCACCTCCAGAGCAATAATTTTGAATATCATCCTCGCGATCGATTTAATCCACGAGCTTAGTATAATGTCAACCAGCAATTAGGTGATGAAACGCTCGTTTGAAAAATGATGTAACACGACAATTCGTCAATAAACAACCCTCGGAAAATTGAAAACCACTCGAGGTGTGTATATATATATTACACCACGTAGAACATTAATCCTTTATTCAATCAATATCAAAATATCCATTAGTCCAGAATGTAATACCGACTATTCGAATATATATATGTATAGAGAGAGAGAGAGAGAGAGAGAGAGAGAGATCATCATGCACCAGTTACTTCCCTTTCCCTCAATAGTGAGCATTAAGCTGTCGAAGTGTGTCATACACGTCTCTCGGCTTTCACGTGTGGTTGACATTAAGGGAAACCGGATGAGAGTCGTTCCCTTTTGTCTTTCTCTTCCTTGGCGCCTTTCGAGACAATAATTCCCGGTTGCCAAATTCTATGCGTGGGATGTGACTACCTCGTGTCCTCGTATAATAAGACTTTGCGTATGTGACGCGCGTATCTTCCTTCTCTCCGAGATGTAACGATCCTTCTTCTTTTTTAATGGAAAAGAGAGAATTGTTATATGTGGTCGTCGGTTTGTCCTTTATTCAAATGAGAGAGACTCTCCTTTCGTGTTTATGGAAATTATATCGTGACGCCGCGTCATTGTGTATGGCTTCCGAAAAGAAATATTAAAATTATCAACCTCGCAGTATATAGATATTTCGTTATTTTTAATTATTACGATGCGTCCAATCGTTCGATAACGATAATATTAATATTCGCTATCATATATATTACATATACATATCACGTCATGGTAATTTTTAAATTTCACGGACATTATACATTCGGCCAATGAGATTTTATGTGTTATTTTTATTATTCTTTTATTTTTTTCTTCTTTTTCGTTTTCTCTCGCGGAAATGGGGTACTGATAATTTCAGTATATTGATGAAACGATAATAAGATTTCACTCGAATATGTTAATCATAACGATTTACATACTAAAACAAACTCAAATTCATATTAGTTAAATAGCTTCGATTACCATATTAAAGAGCACGTTATATTGAAATTTTAAGTTCATTTTTCAGGGGAATCAAATATCATTTTGCACCTATCGGCGAACATTGTTAACGTCATATTTCTTGTATTATCTATATTGCATGTTGTATTTTTGCAATGGGATACGTTAAAACTAAGAAAAACAAGGTAAGGAAAATGTAAGTTTCATTAAAATAATATTTAAAAGTTACTGTTAAAATTTCAGCTTATTTGATGAAGTGGTTCAATAAAGATATCCTGTGGTAAGTCTATTATGGAAAAAAATCAGAGTACGCAATGTCATAATTAATTATAATAGTTAGGTAACAAATAAATTGTCCAAAAAAATTAAATAAAAGTTAATAATAACACAATTTATTCAAAAAATTAAGAAATGTTTATGATTAAGAAAATGTTTTTTTAAAGAAAGAAAAACTGTTATAAAAACAAATTGTTATAAAAATAAATTGTTAATCTTGAATAACATTTTTTCAATCTTAACCCAGTGAGCATAAAAAATAGCGATGTTAAATAAAATAAAAAAAAGTTACTGTTTCAGTCTTTTTTGGAATTATATAAAAACATACGCGGAGAAAAAATATCTAGTAAAAATGACAATGTTGTTCAGTAATGGAGAGACAGAGTTGACAAATGATAAAAATTACTATTTTGTCATAGGAAAATGTTACTACATATCTATTAATATTTATCTATTAAGTCTCTTAAATTTTCCTATAAAAAATAATCTTTGTTATTTGGCAAGTCCGTCTCTCTTTTGTTAAACAACATTGTCATTTTTACTAGAAATTATTTTTCTCCGTACACAATCACCTATTTTGTATGACAAAATTGGTTTATGTATAGATAACTGATAAATTAAAGTAATTTTAAATGTTTGTTATGAAACATTTGATCTTTTCATTAATATCTGCATTATATTTTTCTAAACTATTCAATTAAATTATTTACTTAAAATTCAAGAAACACTTGGTAAATTTTACTATTTGATTCATTTAACAAAATTGATTTATTAACTTATTTAATTGCTAAAGAAAAATATTAAATTTTTATGCGAAACATCCAATCTAATTGATGTTTATAGCAATATTTTTTTGTGATTATTTAAAAACATACGATTCAACAATCAGCATGTAGTAAATTTTACCTTTTTTCTCCATGATAAAATTGGTTTATTAGCGTTAGAAGTAATTTTAAATCTTTGTTGATTATTTCTTTCTGAACTATTCAATTACATTAATTACTTGAAAATAAAAAAAAATAGTCAATATTACAATTAATCCACAGCGAAAATGACGCATCGCTCTCAACAAAGTACAATCATCAGATACACCAGAAACAATGAAAAAGAATCTCCATCGCTAAATATCATCTTTAACCTCAAACGCATCCAATGTACTGATAGAGAGACACACAGTAGGACACGTAACGATAATAAATCGGAAACTATGTTAGAATAAAGAAAATTCGTGATAAAAATGAGTAATTAAATGTGGGTGGTGGAGGTTGTTGTTGGCGCAGCTGTCGAGACAGGGCTCTTCCATGGGGGATGCGTCGAACCACGTGTACTGCACCCTGACGTTTCTGTGTGTATATATATATATATATATATACATACATACATACACACACGTTACACACATGTATCCTCGTTGCAAAGGGAGCACCGGAATTTTCGACATAGCTCAACCAAAGTTTCGTCGTCGCGGCTAATTGCCAATTAACGTTATACCTAAACAACACCGAGAGCGAAAGAGAGGTGCACGCGCCTTTGTCCTTAGTACCAAGTTGCTTTATGCACGACCCGCTTTTATGTAACAGATGAGCATAGAATTTTTAAGTTTTACACTATATATACGTGTGTATACCTGTTTATCCGGGAATGGATAACGTTTCACTTTTGTTTCGATGCTACTGGGAAGTTATATATATGTACGTTTTTTTTTTCTTATTGTTTACGATTGTCTATACGATCACGTAGCGGATGATCGGTTACACCGGCATTGGGTTTTTCAGGTTCACTATTGATATTTTTTTGGCGGGTTTCGGTATATATGTAGGATATCAATTTTTTTCGCGCAGGTTAGTTCACTGGAATTTCGTTAGAAGTATTTTTTTTAAAGAGTAATACGCTCGTGAAATTTTATGTTATAATAAATTTAACGGTCTGTACGAGCCAGAATATATAATATTCTTAATCATCAGTCAATGGTGTGCTACAATTCGTAGCCTCTACACCAAATCTAATTCTGGAGACTAAGTAAATTAAATTGAAAATATTAATGTGGAAATAAAAAAATATTATTAAGATAACTTTAATTACAAATATAAAGAAAATCTATGACAAAATTATAAATGCAATGTGTTGACCACAATTGCCAGTTGGCCTCGTCAGTAAGGACTGGCAATCTACCTTAGACATTGAAAATTGAAATTTAGACCGAAAAAGACCAAGAACAATACTATTTTTTTTTATTATTTTAACGTTGCTCTTTTTACGCTACCAATTTGGTGGTAATCAGCGACGGAGGTCATACGATGTCTTTGTTAAGAAAGCACTTGTTGAAAAATACATTCCCTAGTGGTGTTTGTATCAATCGGCTGGGACTGGGAATCGAACTTGGGACCTTCAAATTACGAGACAGACACACTAACCGACCTGCTATCGCAGGCCTCTGTTAGAAGTATTTTGATGACGCGACCGAAACATCATTTATATAAATGTGCGCGATCAAATTCGAATGCATCTTTGTAACTTTTCTTGGGACGTAACAGTAATTATTTGCATAACGAGATGAAATTCGAATGCATTATTATGTACCGAAACCAAAATCGAATGGAAATAATAATTATATTTCTGGTTATCAATGACAAAAATAATTTATTATTATGCATAATATTTAAATATAATGAAATGTTGTTGCACTTTTTTCGTAATGTATGAAAATGTAATAAATGTATTAAATGAATTCTCGTTACATATTTTATCGAAACGTAGCGAGAGTTAAATAGAATTTTGTTACACATTTGGTAACGTAACAAAAATTAAATGAAATTTTCGATACCATTTTATATCACGCAACGAAAAACGAATGAAATATCGTTACATTTTTTTCAACAAAAACCAAATGAAATTTTGTTGCTTTTTTACATAACGTAAACGAATCCAAACGAATTTTCGTGACTTTTATTTTAGGTCTTATTCGTTATTTCTCCCCCCAATATAATGACATTTTTTTCGACCAATCGAAGAAATATTACATAAAATATAATAATCAATATTCATTTTGCTGAAGAAGTATGATTTAAATTTTTTTAGCCCAAAATTTAATCAAAAATATATTACAAAAAAAATTAGTTTAAATTTAATATAAAAATATTTGTATACACTTGTATATTTGTATCTTTGTGTACATTCAAAAAGTATAACCACGTATGCTTGACAAATTTAATATATATTTCATTTCACTGTTACATGGTATATGGAGTTATTGGGGTATTGGGTTATTAGGTTATTTCTCATATTTCTCCAAAAAAAAATATTGATTATTATATTTTATGTAATTTTTCATCGATTGATCGAAAAAAAGTTATTATTTTGGGGAGCATAAACGACTAAGAGCTTATTTTTTATAGCAGAATTAAAATAAAATATAATTAAATTACATTTACGTATATCGGTAACAAAGTAATTTGACATATGATCGTAAAAAATGATACAAACTTTCTCCTGTTTTCCTACAGAAAATCATAATTTCATTACATTCATGTATTAATTGAATGGAATTTCGTTACGTTATTCATAAAATAACAATATTTAGATGTATTATTGTGACATTCGTTATAACGAAAAGATAAAAAAATAAAATTTTGTTACATAAAAAAACAAATTTTTTCATTACATTTTTCGTAACGTTACGAGAATGTAACATAATTTTTGTGATTACACTTTTATAACCTAACAATAATTATCCCGCGCTTTCTTTACATTTGTGTGTACCTTATTAAAGTTAGTATGTATTTTTTTAACTAGATTTGTTATAATACCAAGTAAATAATGAAACAAAAACTTTAATTACTCAGAACTCTCTACCTTAAGTTTCTATTTTTAAACAGTAATTAAATGTGTTTTTTTCAAAATCAAATCTACGCGCTTATTAAATATCTACAAAGTTACGAGTTGTAATAACAAATATTTAAATAAACGTAACGCGTAATGTTTGTCGTAACGCAACAAACATTTAAATAAACGTAACGCGCGTAATGTTTGTCGTAACGCAAAAAATATTTAAATTACCGTAACGCATAATATTTGTCGTACCGAGATAAATATTTAAATTAATGTAATGCGTTACTTACGTTATCAATCAAACGAAACAATGTTATTCGTACAGCAAGATATTCGAAGACGAATCAACGCACACACACAGGGAGTGTCACAAATGAAATTAGACACGCGAATACAATTTTGACACAACTTTTGTGTGCGAGCGGCAGACATTTTCCTAGGACCTCCGGCGCCGTTTATCGCCCAAGGCGTCGAGTGGTATATAAGGATTCGAACGAGCCGAGAACGAAAGAGAAACAACAACAAAAAAAAATGAAAAAGGGCAGACACTGACGTGCAGGACGGCTGTGCGATATATAGTGATGCAGCGAATTTTTTTTTATTCTTTCCTTATATTTCTTAACAGGCTTTCGTTACCGTTCTGCCACCTAACCTCCGTTTCTCGTCATCTACCCGGGAGCGCCTTTTTTTTTTCGTTCGTTAAATTTTAAAGATGCGGTCAAACCTTATGGTCGATGTGTTTTACCTTGACTTTTCTATTTTTCCCGAAAATGATCTTACACTTTTCCAATCCGCGTTGTTGAAAACTCGTAATTTTCTTGTTTCGGAGAGAGATTAAGGTTATGTGTGTAACGTAGATACGTCGTTGCTATATATATATATATGTGCGCACGTGATATCGGTCGATTTTTGGTAATTTTATGGTAATTGAGTTGATGACATCGGCAACTTTTTCTTTTTCTTCCTTTGTCTGTGCGTCTGTCGATATTTCAAATTTTTTGAATTTTGGTAATAATAAAAGGATTCTTCAAGTGCGCACCATATGGCTTACTCTCCTGAGTGTATTACACACCAGTCATTCAAGAAAGTGGTCATCTGCCACGTAGGCTAAAAAAAGTGCTTCTTTTTTTTTTACTTATTAACGGCGCATATGACCATCTTTTTAACGTGTAATAAAAAAAATTGGACTGCGATGGAAAATTAAGGTGATGATTTTTTTTCAAACAAGTGTCGAAGGTTTCTAATTCAAAACGTTTTTGCAATCTTTTTCGAGGAAACAAAAGGAAAAGATTTTATTATCAACGGAGCGTGATTATTCATTATTACTTCAATTTTAAATTGAAAATATTTTAGAATACTTGCATCGTAAAGTTATTCTACAACAAAAAATAAAAATAAAAATGAAACAAAAAAAAATTAAAACGTAAATAAATAATTAATTTAAAATCAATAATTCATAAATAAATAATTTATTAAACTATTAGAATTTTTTTTTTAATTTTTAGATTTTTTTTTTAATTTTTATTTTTTTAAATCTATGTTCGGTGGTAGAAATACCACAAGTCAAAATTTTGAAAAAGAATTTTTCGACACGATGTCAATTGATTTATCAATATATAAAGACGTGCTTATGCAATATTGATGAAATAATAGTTATTTTTATATAATTTTCTTCCCTGAAAATAGTTCAATTTAGCGCCATTTCTAAATTTTTGGGAAAACATTTGGGAAATCTAAATGATTGAAACGGTTTTATAATAATTTAAATCCTATTATTATTGTTTTAAATAATTTCAAAATGTTGATGAAATCTGATAATTCACTAGATTTGAAATCATACAATATGTAATTTGAAATGTTTATTTAAATTTCTTAAAATATGCAATAAATTTTTAATTGAAATTCAATTCAAATCATGAATATATCATATACAATTTGTAATCAACTTTGAAATTACTTGAAATGTAAGAACAAATGTATCATCTAAATTTTGAAATAATTTGAAATTTAAAATCAACTAAATCATTTAAAAATTATTTAAAATTTGTTATTGACCATAAAATCATTAAAAATTGTGATTAACTTTGACGTTACTTGACATATAAGAACAAATTTGAAATCATTAATGAAATAATTGACCATTGTATATATTATCGACACGAATTTGCTTAGATCATGGTATCAATTAGGAATCACTTGAATTGTGAAATCATTATGAAATACTTTCAAATTCGTAATATAATTAAAAATCATTTAAATTTTGAATTGATTTGAAATTTCATAATCAATTAAAACCATAAATAAATCATTTGAAATTTGTAAAGTATAAAGTCCATTCCATGTATTAAAATACTTATGAATTATGAAAAGATTTTGAAATAATTTGAATAATGAAAGCAATTTTGAAATCTATTTCGTCATTAATAACAGTCACACATATTTTTAACATAGAATCAATGTCATAATCGTTCTAACTTATTCCGCCACTCAGGTTCAAACGAATATCCCGTTTAAAAATATAATCGTTGAGATACCCACAGTTCAACCTGTAAAACATACACCACAATACGTTGGAGAAAAGAAAAAAAAAACAAATGGTAATACAAAATATTTCCAAGAAAAGTAACCTCTAACAGTGTGCAGCACGGTTTATTTAACAAAAGTATTCTCGAGAACACGGGACCAAGTGTCCGAAGCACAATCAGAAGGAAATAAAAAGGTCCCTCGAGAATCGAAGGAGCAATTCGCCGGACGTCGCAATCAGAAAGAGGCACTCGAACGCGGGGGGAGAGGAGGAGGTGAATCGAAGGCGTGGAACCTCTGCATTGTCGTTGGTGTAACGCGTTCTTCACGGTACCGACATTAATTACTTGGCTTAATCCACATTTGCGCGACGCGCAGTGCTCGCTCGACCGGCGACGGAGAGGAGAAGAAGAAGGGGGAAAAAAGAGGGAAGTATTTTCAGCGGTAAAAATCCTTCGGAATTCCGTGGGAAAAGAGGCGAGGACGGTTCGTCCTGAGATTCTTCGATCTTTGATTTACTTTGTCTGCAAATTCGAGAACCCTGAAATTCGTGATCGATATATATTTATATGTGGCGATCGACCTTAACGTCGATCATCCAATCGATTATTTGAATATGTATATTATGAGAATTCAAAATTTATTGAGTGACATCCCTTATAATTGGAATTTCTTGAACAATGTTTGTGGGTCCACCTTAACTTTAATCTTGAAATCAATAATTAGAAACATTACTTCTATCAGAAAATTTTAAATATTTTCTTCAAAAAAAAATCGATAAAAAATGGCTAATGGCTTCCTAACCTCAAACCATTAAAAGTCGCCAGAATTCTACCAAATCCACAATACGAAATTTTAAAAAATCAATCCATTTCTTTTCTGATACACGTATCAATTTTAGGATTCGCAAGCGTGACGAAACTAGTTGCACCTGGTGGAGCATCAACACCAAGAGTAGATTCATCTTCCTAAATGTGAACACGAAATGTAAAGAGGAGGTGAGGGATTTGCAAGGTGATCGTGCCAAAGTGTTGGATTCGTGGTTAAGGCGAAAAAAAAAGGAGGAGAAGAAGGGAACATATGGTTAATCTTTCCAAGCTTCTTTTTTTGGTAGAAGAAGTCGGAAACCTTTGAGTAAATATGAATTTCAGTTTTTGATCCTGCATAATGAAGACGTACATTTCTGGTTGATCATTTTTTTGGGAAGATGAGTGGATGAGATAATTGGTAATTATAGAATAATTGTGGACATTGACGTTGATGAAGACAATAGGAATCATTGTTTTCGACGTTGATTTTTTCATTAATCCAAATGTAGAGGGAGATATCAAAATCCATCTGGTGATACAAAATATTTCCAAGAAAAGTAACCTCTAACAGTGTGCAGCACGGTTTATTTAACAAAAGTATTCTCGAGAACACGGGACCAAGTGTCCGAAGCACAATCAGAAGGAAATAAAAAGGTCCCTCGAGAATCGAAGGAGCAATTCGCCGGACGTCGCAATCAGAAAGAGGCACTCGAACGCGGGGGGAGAGGAGGAGGTGAATCGAAGGCGTGGAACCTCTGCATTGTCGTTGGTGTAACGCGTTCTTCACGGTACCGACATTAATTACTTGGCTTAATCCACATTTGCGCGACGCGCAGTGCTCGCTCGACCGGCGACGGAGAGGAGAAGAAGAAGGGGGAAAAAAGAGGGAAGTATTTTCAGCGGTAAAAATCCTTCGGAATTCCGTGGGAAAAGAGACGAGGACGGTTCGTCCTGAGATTCTTCGATCTTTGATTTACTTTGTCTGCAAATTCGAGAACCCTGAAATTCGTGATCGATATATATTTATATGTGGCGATCGACCTTAACGTCGATCATCCAATCGATTATTTGAATATGTATATTATGAGAATTCAAAATTTATTGAGTGACATCCCTTATAATTGGAATTTCTTGAACAATGTTTGTGGGTCCACCTTAACTTTAATCTTGAAATCAATAATTAGAAACATTACTTCTATCAGAAAATTTTAAATATTTTCTTCAAAAAAAAATCGATAAAAAATGACTAATGGCTTCCTAACCTCAAACCATTAAAAGTCGCCAGAATTCTACCAAATCCACAATACGAAATTTAAAAAAATCAATCCATTTCTTTTCTGATACACGTATCAATTTTAGGATTCGCAAGCGTGACGAAACTAGTTGCACCTGGTGGAGCATCAACACCAAGAGTAGATTCATCTTCCTAAATGTGAACACGAAATGTAAAGAGGAGGTGAGGGATTTGCAAGGTGATCGTGCCAAAGTGTTGGATTCGTGGTTAAGGCGAAAAAAAAGGAGAAGAAGAAGGGAACAATGGTTAATCTTTCCAAGCTTCTTTTTTGGTAGAAGAAGTCGGAAACCTTTGAGTAAATATGAATTTCAGTTTTTGATCCTGCATAATGAAGACGTACATTTCTGGTTGATCATTTTTTTGGGAAGATGAGTGGATGAGATAATTGGTAATTATAGAATAATTGTGGACATTGACGTTGATGAAGACAATAGGAATCATTGTTTTCGACGTTGATTTTTTCATTAATCCAAATGTAGAGGGAGATATCAAAATCCATCTGGTGATGGGTAAATATTATGATGAGTATAGAGTAATTAATGTTTCTGGTTCATACTTTTTGGGTAAGTAAATGGATGAGATAATTGGTATGAGACTAATTGTACACGTTTACGTTGATGAAAACAAAATTTTTTATTAATTCGAATGTGGGAGATATCAACAACGTATATTTGGTATTAGTTAAAAAATATATTAAATACAGTCAATAATGTCTCATCATCATTAACATTTCTGAGTGATCATTTCGCTGAACGAAGAATAAGCTAATTGCATGTATGGATAAATTTCACGTTAATGAAAAAATAGAAGTCGCTGTTGGTTATGACATTGACAGTGACATAACAATATAACAATAAATGCCAAATCAATAGAATCATTATTTTTTTGACATTGATATTATCAAAACAATAAATCATTTTTATTTTAATATTGACATACCCAGATCAATGGTAAGTCATCGTTGTTGTTATGACATTGACATTGACATACATAAAGCAATAGATGACATTGTAGTGTTGACATTGGCATTGTTAAAGCAATAGCAATCATCGATATTTTAATATATAGCTTAATCAATATAAATCATTATTATTTCGACATTGACATTGCCAAATCCATAAAAATCATTGTTATTTTGAGAATGAAATCGCCAAAACAATAAAAATTAATAACATAACTGCAACTTTCTTATTAAAATAAACGCATCAATCCGAACGATGCATCAAAATCCATCCAGCATCCAAAAACTTGATGAATATAGTCTCATTAATGGAGGGGTAAGAAGAAGAAGAAGAAAAAGCAAAAAAGGTAGAAAGAAGAAGAATTATTAGAAGCTGGTTACAAAAACATTGTCGTTTTTGCCAGATCGTTTCGAGTTATTCTCTTTTCCTATAAAATACGTGACCGTGCCCCCGGTGGTACGAGAGGGAGAACCAAAAGAGACCGTGCCCGAACGAAGGTAAAGAGTAGAAGTGAGAGATAGAGATAGAGATGGGGAGAAAATAAAAAAAGAAAAGTTGAGGATAACCGAGAAAGAAAATAATGATCCAAGGCGTGAACGATCCACTTTGCCATTCATTCGTTCCTTTTCAACTGTTTTCACATACATCGAGAAATATCGAGATTGACTCTCATCTCATCCATTGGATACACATTACAACTGTAACCTTCACATTCGCTCAAATCGTTTCGTTTTTCACCACATGTAATGCAAGTAACAATAATAATGGCGATTTTAACCTTGGTCCATTATACTCTTCTAAACAATCCGAGCGTGTGTGCATTGATATGAGATTTTCGTTCAAATTACTTCGCAAGGAGAGAGAAAGAAGGTGGGGGACTATTTTTGTTAGTAAGATTCTGAGGGCCCGGCTAGACGCAGCTCAGCCTTTCTATTCTTAAAATTAATTGCGATTCTTTTGGCGCCACTCTCTTTCTATGTTGCTGTTCGTGTTAAATTTACCGTAACGTCCGCTGATGTATAATTCAAGGTTAATCAAGTTAACCCACCTTCGTTTTTTCTTTCTTTTGTGTTTTCGAAATATTTTTAAGTGGATTGAGCTGGTTTGTGCATTGGTGATTTTCATTAGGTTGAGTGCCCCAGTGCGATTATTAAATTTTCGATGGAAATTAATGTGAACGGCGATTAAGGATTCGCATTTTGGATGGTGGGTTGGCGTACGCGTTGTTGCCAAGGGGATATGCACATTTCATTTCTTTATAAATCGGTGGAATGTACAATAAAAAAATTGTTATTATTAAATTCACTAAATTTTTATCCTTTAGTAAATTTATCGATACAGTTTCGGATTTTTTTTTTTGACAATTACTGGTAAATTTTTGTGTATTATATTAGATCAGATTTTTCAACAAGAATTTTTCCTTTTTTTTAGAAATGTTTAAGGTAATCTTAGAACTTTGTCCAAAACTTGCTAAATCTCTTGATTATACCCTACAGTTTTATAATTTCTTAGAAAACTTTTTTGACCAAAATTGTCTTAAAAGTATAGAGAAAGCTTTTTAAAAGTCGCAACAAAATATTTTAAAACAGTGGACAAAGTACAATTTTACCTTACTTTAAAATAATTTGAAAAATTAAAAGGTTTATTTTCAATTTCTTGTGAGCTAGCTAGATTTTTTAGTTTAATGAATAAAAAAAAACATTTTTGCGTTAAGTGCAATGTTTCGTTGGCAAAATTCACTAACCTCTTCAAGTTTATTAAACAGAGAAATCTCATCATACTATTTATTTGTATATATTCTCAGATTGATAAGCCTGAAGAGGTTATCAAAATTAGCCTACAAAACGTTGCATAAATATTATGAACATAATATTAATATTTTTTTTATTTATTTAAATTGAAAAATCTACCGGTCCCTCAAAAAATTGAAGAATAACCCTTTTAATATTATAAATAATTAACAATGGAGGGTGAAATATAAGTATTATCATTATTAAAATCGAACTATTTTTTAGGTTTTTGACCTCGATAAAGTTTAAAATTTAGCCTAAAATTTAAACAACTAAGATCGTTTCTATAGTTTTTCAAAACTTTAACAAAAAATGACAAAAGATCGAATGATAAAATTATTTCGTATCCTAAACTCTTTATTTTCATCGAAGCCACTCCAATTGTTTCGTAATTGCACTACAATAACATCGTAAAAAAAGCATTATCTAAAAAAAAAAAGGTTCAAGGATAATTCACCAAAGATACTCTATCACAACGATAAATGCCCCCATCGTTTGAAGTATAACCAAAACAAAAAAAAAGAAAAACCTCCCGAAAAGATGAAACCAATCACCACGAGGAAATCGTTCGCGGTTTGCAATAAAAAAAAATCCACTCTCTGCCTCTTAGCGATATTTCGCACCTCGGACAATGAAAAATATCCAAATACACATCCCTAAATGAATTTAAGACTGCGGCACGATAAAGAGAACGAAGGAAATTTATCTGCGAACTATACCCGCGCGCGTCAAGCCAGAATGGATACATACATTCGAGCAAACCCATACAGGCTTCTTCTCTTTCTCTCTTGGGGAGATAAATTAGATAGGATCCCGAAAAGGTTCAGAGTCTACAGTTTTAGGTACAGAGGCGCTCACCACCTGTCGAGCCACGCGCCTTATACACCTGGACTCGAGAAGAGGAGGCTGGATTCCCTTTATACTTATACTCTCTTCGTTCGTGCGCCTGTTTATTTTTTTTTTCGCGAGTCCTTTAAATACCGTATGGCTGCTGTCGCCGGGTCGTCTTAATGAGGGCTTCATCGATCTTTTTTTGCAAAAAGTGACCTACTACTTCGATGAGCCGCCATGTGTCAACTGAGTGGTTAATTAGATAGATGGTATACATATATATACCTAGGTGGACGTATGGTCAGGTGAATTTGAAATATCTGGTGGTTTGCTACACCAAAATTAGAAGGTTTGCAAGAAGGATCCTTTTTCTTTTTTATTTACCTTGATCATTACGGAAGGTATGTATGTGTATATGAATCTTACAAACTGTGGAAATGAGAACGACAGTTGTTTTTTTTTAGGGTAAGTAGTAATTATGGTATTGAGAATAGAACGAATAAATTACGAGATCCTAGTAGAAATTAAACTGTTTGCTAATGTTTCGAGGTTACGAATAGAATTATTTTATACCCTACTAGAAATCAAAGTTTTTATCGAACGTTGTTTTCGATTAAAAATAGCTGATTCAATAAAAAAATGGACAATAAAACAGTAATTAAAGATCAAAATATGGTTAAGGATCTTTAATTGTGAAAATTAGGATGAATTAAAATTTGTATTACATCATGAATAATTCATAAATATAGTATTTATGAAAAGTAAAGAAATTTTTCTCTTATTTGCTCTGAGGTAGTTTTTTTTGTATTGTTTTGCTTCTACGTCAAGTAATTCGCGTTGAAACCTAAGCATACATAAAAGTTGATATTTTCATTTCTTCATCGTATGACCGTATTTTTATATACGTTTTAATTGATATTTTATTTCTATAATTAGATTATATTTGTATATATACCTAATATTATTTTATATATAATAATTTAAAAGTATATAAAGTTCACTTAAACAATTAATTCTAAATTTATTAAATGAAAAACAAATAACACAATTAAAATATTAACTTGACTTATGAGTTTACTCTACAGTTCAATGCGAGTATTTTGGCGTAGAAGTTAGATATAAAAAATTTACCCAAGAGCAAATTTACAGAAAAAATTTTCTACTTTTCATTGGCCTTAGAATTTTTAAGTTTCTTCTGTTCTTTTGAAAAGTTGCAGCTAGTTTTTTATAAGTAAAATTTTATATGTAAACGTGAAATAATCGAGCTACATAAAATAAAATATATTCGACAGCTTATGAAAATATAGTTTTTGATATAATCTTTCAAATGCCGTTGGATTTTTTCAAATATATCGAGCGGTTACACTTATAAAAAGAAAATTATTTACGAATTTTTGAGCGCTACTGTATTTGCAAAAAAGACACATTTTTTTTTAATTAAAAAAATGATTCCGGAATATGATTAGCATATACACGGAAAGCAAGTAAATTATACAAAAATTCCTGTAAATTTTACTAAACTTTCATAAACGCGAAACAAACTGCCAAAATTTTACTGAATGAAAGTTTGCTAATTTTTACAGCAGTCTACTAATTTTTAGTGAAAGTTCAGTAATTTTTTGCATTTTGGCAGTCTCTTACCGTGTTAATGAAAGTTTAGTAAAATTTACTAAAATTTTTCTCTCTGTGAAAAACTGTCAACTTTCGGAAAAAACGAGGTATAACAAAAAAACTGCTTGAAATTGGCCAAACAATAACACATGGATATTTAAAAAGAAAATTTTAAATTTACAAAAATAGAAGAGATGAAAATTGTATAAATAAAATATAAAAATATTTTGAGTTTAATTATTGTTACGAATTTTTCATGAGAACTTTTCATTCAGAGAATTATTTCAAAGAAACTCATACTTCACGTTCGTTTTCTGAAAATTACCAGTGAGTCTATTATTTGTTTCTAATAATGCGTAAGAGATAGCTAAAAAAAACTCGTGAGATCTATAAAAACGTCTTTCTGATTTTTAATCAATAATAACCAAACATTTACATAAAGACACGGCTGTTGACCAAAAATTTCACCAAAAATAATTTCACTGTCTCTGTTGGCGAAACAAAATAAAGAATCAATGAAATATACACATACTGGTACAAACAAAAGTTGACAATATCTTGTCGTAAAAAAGAACATTTACTTAAACGATAAAAAATTCATACTTCAATATTTTTTCAACATTTTAAAAGATCTTTTTTATTTCTACACAACTCGTCGAAATAAAAAGAAAAGTAAATTAGTATACCTCCGAATTCATCATTATTACAAATTATTTTTGGACACTCGAATTCCATTACCGTACATACGCCATATATGTGTATATATATATATAGAAGCCACGTGTACATATTTACGAAACGTGCTTTTTACGTAATGCATTTCATATATTTCAGCAATAAGCATGCAAACAAACAATACACAATTCACACATCATCATCATAAAAAGCACACACACCAAATTCAACGTAGCGAACTCATCAAGATATACAAAAAGAAAATATTAAAAATAAAAAAAATTAGTATACATTTTAATTTATCCTTATCAGTGTCTTATTCGACTAAAAAAGCAAAATAGAGCACTTCATTGTCGAGGCGGCCCGACGTTTAAAATTACAGGGCAGACTGTCCCGTTCTGTTATATTGATGCACTTTCTATTGTGCTTAGTAGCTGCGTGTTTTCTTTTCAAATTACACACACGCGTCGTTATTCGATCGACGATAAAAACGTCAGGCTATAGGGTAATTTACGAAAAAAAAATATATATATAAATAAAAATAAAAATAAAATAAAATGTGAGGAAGACACGTTGAAAGGAAGACAAACTCATCTATTTTACTTTATCGCGACGTGCGATTCTACATGAAATACGATAATTTTCACGTAGATAAATATTAATTTTCCTATTCATTTTTAATGCTATACAGTGTCGGCGGTGATGAAATAACCGTAATAATAATGACAATGACTATGACAATAACAAAAACAACAACGACAATGACAACGACAATAAATAGTAATAGTAAAAGTGTTAATAATAATAATAATAATAATAATAATAATACAGTACCAAAAAGTGTAAAAAATTAGGTTATTATTCTCTTTAATATTGTTTCTATTGTTACTGGTGTTGTTGTAAACATTATGATATTCTTGATGGTGTTGTTACTATTATTATTATTATTATTATTATTATTATTATTATTATTATTATTATTATTATTATATCGTACGAAACGTTTGCATTTATAGTATAACACAATTTCAAAAAGTACATTCGTAATTACAAAATGATCAATTGTAACAAGGAATTTGAGGGTAGCACAGTCACGGAATATCTTGACCTTGAGTCTGAAGTAAAAAATGCGGGTTTTTAATTTTGAAATTTAAGAGTTGACCTTGAAGTGATTGCGATTTAAAAAATACATTCGAAGTTCAAGGACAAGCTCATGAAATACTGCGATTAAAAATTGAAAACATTTAAAACAAAAAAACGGTATTTTTATTTTTTGAAATTCGAGGTTTGATGTTTTCTCGAAGATTCTGTATGATGTAGAAAATGTAAAACAGTTATTACCAACACGATTTTTCTTAAAAGTCGATAAATTAAGGGACTTTTTTTTAAATGTAAAACCTAACCTAGTCTTGCGTACGAATGTTTTTATTACCATATACCTGCACCTAAGCAAATCAACGAAAAAAAGTGATGTAAAAAGAGATGAAAAATTTGAACTAAAGAAGAGTATGGATTGAATTATAAAAATGAATCTTAATGACATAGAATTAAGCAGTGAATGCGACACCGTAATACTACCATGATCCCAGTAATTTTAGCACAGTAATAGCTACGCAATATGGTAATAACACTGGCATTAGAATTAATTTGCAAAATTTTTCTTTTCTCGATTGATATAATGCTGATTATTTTTTTTTCTTTTTAATTCTACAGTAAATTGTATATTTTTGGATATAATTGAATTATATACGGGTGATTTCACGTCAATCGAAATTTTAAAATGTATACCCCCGGTAATATTTCACAGATTACGGAAAAATAATTTTAGATGATTTGTATAGGTAATTTGTTTCGGAGTTAGTTTTATGTTTCGTTGTCCTAACCTCAAAAAATATGATATATTATATTATTATCCAAAATTATCAGTTATTCATCTCGAAATCTATCATTTTTTATATAGAATGATAAATGTGAGTTTAGCTGTTATTTTGTCTAGAATCTACTTCTCCAGTTAGGAAAAATCGATCAAAAAAAAAACCTCTAGCATTTGTAAAATAAATTGATTTATTTATCCAATAGACTAAAAACTAAACTATGCAGCAGAAACTTGCTAATGGTGTCAAGACCTTTCCAATACCAAAGAGTTGTTGTAATTAATAACTCGTAATAAATTAACTCGTCATTTTATTATAAAAAAATATAAGGAAGAATTTCCATTGTTTTGACAATTTTTGATTGTGATTCTTCAAATGTATTAGTAATAAATTTTTAAGGACATCCAAGCTAATTACAACCATATAAACATATTTAAAATTTTGATCTGAATTTTTGACGTGTAAGTCGTAAAAAAAGTATTTTTCTTACGATTCGTAGTAATCACCCTATATACCTCATAATTCTTATCCTTTACAGATAAATTTTCTCATACCTAAAAAAAATATTTTCCATTCGGTAAAACACTTCCACGCGTAAAAACGCAGTAATATGAATACGCGATTCATCCCAAAAAGTCTCCTAACAATCACGTACATATAAATAACAAAAAAATAAATATTGTAGCACACCATTGACTGATGATTAAGAATATTTATATATTCTGGTTCGTACAGACCGTTAAATTTAATATAACATAAAAAAAATAAATAGTTAATCGACAACTCTCCGAAAGAAAAGCAAGAAAAAAAATAGAGAGGGAGGATATAATACGATGACAATTGTAAGCGTAAACAGATCATATAGGCTGGCGCCACAAGCCCATTATCCAATGTACAAGACCGACGTACAAATTGCGCGCGATAGGATAATCGTCCGTTCTCTTTCTTTCTCTCTCTCTCTCTCTCGCGAACTCTAATCTCTTTCTCGGAACTTGCGATCTCTCTCGTTGAGAAATTTTCTATCGGTCTTCCATACACACACATATCACCCAGGTGGTGTCCATTCGTATATGTATATATATACCGACAATTTGCGTGTACGCGAGTTTTTCTATTGAATTATTAAACGTGAATCATACGAGATAACATATAGAGAGTGAGAGAGAAATTTTTAAAGTGCCGCTGGTCTTTAAACGAAGAATTGACTTCTTCCTGGACCGTAATGCTTCGTTTGACCAGTGTGTATACTATTAATTAAAGTGGCGCGTTCACTAACAAGGAGAACATCAGGCCTGCGGGAAACGGATTATTACCAAACTCTAGGATATTTTTTTTACTATAAAAATATGAAGGAAGTCGGAGTTACGGATCCTTTTTTACGGAATGTATAAACAAATAACAAAAACTCCATAAAAGGAAGTGTTTTACTTTGGTTGCATTTAACTCTAAAATAAATAAAGATATGCTTTTAAACTTATATTCGAAAGAAAGCAGAGATCGAATAGATTAGATATAAAAAAAGAAGCTCAAGTATCTTTATTTGGTCAAAAGTGTCCTGGTAGAAAATTGAGCCTATTTATGGTCAGAATTTCTGGTAAACATTTTTGAAAATAAGATATTGCTAGAAATCCTTTTCAGAAAATTTGCAGAATTTCTAGATATACACCAATTTAACATGTGTTGACCAGAAATTCTGGTCAGAATCTGCGCTATTTTCTACCAGGGTGATGGAAGAAAGAAGAATAATTAAGATAGTTTGGTCTAATAATCAATAGATATTAATTGAACTAAAGGTATATACCGAAAGTACCTAATTTTAGTCGTTTTTCGTTATTTTTTTGTTAATTTACATAAAAATCGATTTTTTATATTATGCAGTAACGAACAACAAAAAATACAGCTTTAAAGTATAGCAATGAAGGACGCTTTTGATCACAAATGAAAAAATTATAAAAAAAGAATTTTTTTGTTATGAAAAAAATTAATTAAAAACAGAAAGCAATAAATTTTTTGAATTTTTGACATTCAAAAAATTATAACTTTTTTTAAAATTTTGATAAGTCAATTTTCCCGACGGTATTTGAATGAAGGTATCTAAAATTACGTAGGAGAAAATCGACATTATGATCGGCTGTGACTAACATAACCTACTATAAGACCTAAACGGATACAAATTTTTTTGGATTTCTGTATATATATATAGGTTATGGGTGAACACGTATTTTCGAGGTTACATATAGTGATTATCCTCTTTTTTTCAAAAGTGATATAATAATTATCAATCGATGCATATTTTTGGTTTTGAGTGTTTCAACGAAATCTTCAAATCGAAAACTTTGAATTTCGATTTATATGCAGTGTAGTCTTTAAAAAAAACTGGTCACGATCGTCATTTTCAAGATTTTTGGAAGATCCTTCGAGCTAGCGATTTTTCGTTTTATGTACAAAACGTGTGACCTCGTGGGTCAAAAAAATTTAGTCTTTTTTTCACTAATTTTTTAAGGTATTCTTAAACATCGCATGTGCCACTCTCGTGTAAAAATACAGGAAATCCACATACGAGAAAATATTTTTGTATACACTGAGTAAAAAGTTGTAATAAAAATGACACTGTCCGGTAATGAAATTACGGACTCGAAATTAAAAAAACTACTATATCTATTTTTTTTACTATAATTTTTGTAACACTAACCATTATGTTACGTAAATTTTTACTACACAGTATAGTAATTTTTTGCATTTTGACAGTCTGTTACTTCATTACTAGAAAGTATTGTCATTTTTACTATAAAACTTTTTTCTTACTATGTATTTTTTAATAGGCTATATATGGCGTAAGTGTTAAATCACGAAAAATATGGCGTTTGTACAAAAGAACTTTGAGAAAAAAGAGTTATTGCATTTTTATCCGAGAAAATGTCTACAATATTAAAAAACAATCGAACAGATTTTTTAGTTTGCTATACTGTTAATTATTATCTCCTCTACTTTACCGACATGAAAATTTGTATAAAAAAATAGTTGTGTATAAATGAAATAAAAAAAATTATTTTAAATACATTAATTAAGTGTATTTTACTTTCGCATTATTAATAATAATCTACTGTTAAATTACATACACAAATATTCGTTCGTTATTGAGAACCCAACGCGTTATACAAATTTATTTCAGGTTACATATTCAAGAAAGGTAAAATATCTTGTATGAAATTCAATTGCAATCAACTTTTCACAATTAATTAATTAATACTTAATTACGCCTCTTTTTATACAATTTTTTCACATCGGTACTGTTTCGATCAGAAAATTCAAATACCATTGATTCAAATACCTTTAATGTACGATATTTAAAATTCATTTAAAACGCTAAAATTTACATACACCTATACACATACACTTACAACTCGGTCTAATCTAACTCAAAGTAACCGTGTACACAAAAAAAAAATAAAAAGATCGACTCGCGGGAAAATACGCATAGGGGTATTATCAACCCGCATATACACGTTTACCACACAACAATTCCTTCTTTAATTTTTTTTTTCCGCAATCGTTGAAGAAGCGTGACAAATATACAAGTTTCTCTTACAGCACGCGCGCGCGTGAAAATAACGAACACTTCCGTTACTATTGCAGAACTCTCGGTTGAAAAAGTAACTCGGATGTGTTATTTCACGATACCGCGGATGTAACGACGTTGTAATCCCTCGAGTGAAAGAGATAATCGATAACGGTTTGATAACGCATTACGTAACGCTTCTATATATTTCAGTTCTGTTTTTTAGGTTACGCAGTCGATTCGTCGATAAATAAATGTGATATTAAATATAACGATTTGTACGTGAAATTAGAAGAAAAGAATATCGTTGTTCCTCACGGATAATTATTAATATATGTAACGGTTAAGTGTTACGTAACGCTTCTATATTTTCGTTCATTATAATTTTATTATTTAAATGATTCATTGATTGTAGTAATGAAAGAAAGAAAAGTAGAAAAAATCTATGGTACGTTACTTAAAATATTTAACACGTAATGATAACGTGAAGAAGGTGTTATGTAACATTTATATTATTGCTTTTAAATTAAATGGACGTTTTTAATGGTAAATAAATTCAACGTTACTAATGAAATAATTTTTGGATTTGACGAAAAGTAAAAATACATCGATGGTTTTTAAAATTATTAATGTGTTAACAGTAACGTTTATAACACGTTATGTAACACTTATACATTTCAGTTTGTAGGTTATATGTAATTATTTAATAATTTATAGGTTCAACCGAAAATATTGTTTGTTAATAAAATTATTAATATAAATAACGATATTATTGATGACGTGTTACGTATATATTTTTACACTTATGATACAAAGACGATTTATTAATAAATACATACAATGTTATTTACAGATGTAGCTCTAAAGATAACAATATGTTACTAAAATTATTAATACGTAACGATAACGTTAATAACGCGTTACGTTAACGGCACTAAGCCAATTGATCGATAAATAAATCGAACACTATTACTTGAAAAATGTATATGTGAAATCAACATAAAAAAAACACGTCGTTCGTTATGGATATAATTAAACACGTGTAACGATAACGCGTTACTTCACGCCTCCATACATTTTGTATTTTATTTTCGCGCCATCGATTCATCGATAAATAAATGTAACGAAAAATATTGTCACAAATTTCAGACACAGGAAAAGTCCCGCGTTGAAGAGAAAAGACCAACGTGACGGCACACCGAACGAAGTACCTCCCAAAAAATGTATATACCGTCCGGGGGTCATTTAATGAAAATTCGAATCCGACAAAATTGTCCGAGAAACCCATTAGAATTTTCATCTCACAAAGGGGATGATAATTTATGCGACGCGCCGTTACACCCACGCATGCACATCCGCACACACACGCGCGTAAATTGTGCAACACCCTACACATATACACACCAGTCAGCGCGTCGTAAATTATTAGATGGATAAACTCCGGTATTTCGGTAATACTCGCGTATAATTAACGCCAACGTGTATATGTACGTCTGTCCAATATTTTATTATTTTTTTAAGTATTGTTATATTGCGTACGAGACGTATTTGTTTTTTTAATTTATTATTATTACAACGGGGCGATGACCCTGATAATCCGCGTCAACGTCGTTTGTTATCGAAAGTGTTAATCGAATGATGTAAGCTGTATTTAAGTAAAAAAACAGTGCTTGAATCAAACGAAATCAAATTAACCATTTTATAAATTGACAATGTATAAACTAGCGAAATAATCTTCTTTAAGATTAAAATTGAATAAATAAAAGAAAAATGTAAATTAACCTATATGAATAGTCGATTTAGCCAATACATTTTCCAACCTTCATCCGTCGCAGTAATTTTTAGGTTAGTGATCAAATATGTTTTCGCGGTTTTATTTTTAATGAGGAAAATTCACTTGAAGTAATTCCACCCAGTAATTAATTATAGTATTATACACGCGTGGTGCGGAAATTTAAATGAACGTTCTTTTACCCGCGTGACAATAATGATAATTAAAAAAAGTGATTGAAGAGTCAAAATTTTGAATAATTATTAACCTTGTTAACGAGTAATTTAATAAATAACTTGGATTGACACATAATGTTAGTATATATAAAAATTTTTATGAATATTCAAATGATATAGAACAGTCTTTGATAAAATTTACGTCCTCTTGCGTAGTTTCGATTTTTAATATTTGACTGTCTTTTGCTTAATATGTCGTTCTTCAATTAATTTTTTTATCGAAATATATAATCTTGTACGTATAGAAAATTTTAAGAATAAAGGTACATTTCACACCTATACCTCAATCTTTGTGGAAATTGTGTTGAAATAAATAATCTTATATAAAAAAGTGATTGCCGAATGTTGTGAAGCCAAGTGAAACGGCTGTGCGATTGGTTTACGTTTTGCGCATGCGTCTAAAACATTCTAGGTTAGTTTTGGCAGCGCGGGAAAAATGTGATGTTTGAATTTTCTTCACAAAATCGGAGTATAATAAATCATGAATAAATATATTATTAAAAATTGTTATATTAAGTAAATAAGACAATATTTCAAATAATGACTGTTAAAAAACGTAAGAGCACGCATGGTTAATTCTAGTTTGTTAAATTTTCGGTTCGTTAAGGTACAAGTACCAATGACTGGGACACCTATAAGTATAAAAATTATGTTCGATGTATAGCTTGTTGAAAAATATACTCAAAAGTAAAAACTATTTACTTTGTATATAGCGTGTATTGCATTGCAAACGCACTAATTTTCACGGTTAATTTATATAGTGAAAAAAAAATTATTCAATTGATCACATTGAACCAATATCTTGGACCAACGAAACGTGATAAACTGCATACGTATAACGTTACCGTGGTATAAATTAATAATTTAAGAAGCAACTGCACCGTAATAAATAATTAATAAACACGTACAAAAATCTGTGCAGATAATATAATTATTTATTAATTAACGTTTAAAGTTATTTAATAAAAAAAGTATATGAAGTTAAGTAAATATTAAATAAAAAACTTAAATACGTTTATTGCTAAATTTTAATCAATTTAGTGATGCATAAAATTTTTTAATTGACATTTACACACATACATTAATATTAAATAAATAAACTGAAACATTCATTTTAATGTGCAGGTATTTAATCATAAAATTTGCAGGTTAACTTTAACTTATACCAAACTAATTTTTCTTACATATATAATATATTAAATTAATATGAAAAATAATTAAATACAGTATAATATAAATAAATATAACTGTAAAATAGTTCATACTCGCTCGATTCTTCAATAAATTAAATAATAATTTAGTACGAAAGTTGAGATAGCGAGAGAGAGATTATTAACACTGATTAGTTACTAGGAACGAAACATCGTCAGTGCCTACCAAACAACGTAAATAGTTTTTTTTTTCATAATAAAAAGTATTAAAGCAGTAAAAATATATTGTTTATAATTGATTATGTGTATTCGTTTGTTAGATATTAATAACTTCAAGCGTGCACGCGAATATCTTAGAAAATCGGTATAAGAAAATATGAATTTTTTTATGTTATAAATTAGAACAAAGCCAACAAACAACTCTTTTTCAGTTAAATTATAAGGAATATTTGAATATATTAAATTCGTTTACTAGTCATGCTCTCGTAATTTATTCCATTCGCGTCCAGCATCTGGTACTTGTCCAGTAATTGGTACTTTTTTACCTTGTAATTTTGAAAATACAATACGATGGGTCCAATGTGTATGACTGAATTTGGTGACTGATTATATGAGGGGAAATTTAAAAATTTTGCTCAGCCATATATTGGATTTGATATCTTGAATTTTAAAAATTTAACCTTAATTTCATTAAATAACGAAAATACAATATTTCACACCAATACGGAAAATATCGATTTTATAGATGGAAAATATATACATTCTATATATAACAACGAATATTACAATGAAATTAAGACATCTAGATTAAGATCAAATAAAAACATTTACACCGATATCGATCTATAGATCCTAAAAAAGAAAAAGGTATTATATAGAATAGGTATACCTCCGAAATTGAGATCGTCACGGTTAGACAAATTGTTCACGACACTTATAATACGAATTTCTCGTATACGGATGATCATCCGCATCCAACGAGAAAGAGAGGGAGAGATCGATATCTAGTGACATAAACGATTTCACGGAGAAATCGGAGCCGTATATACCGTAGTAATTCTTGGTTCCGACTGTCCTCGCACTCTTCTTACCTGTCCGCGCAGAGCTAGCGGTTTTTTTTTCTAACTATACGAGATCTTTCGGCTTCTTCTCTTTGTACCCACCGATTGCACCTATTTTCTTTTTCTAGACTCTCTCGCCTCTTGGAATGCTTATCGCGATTCTTTTTCGTCCTCCTCTGTTTTTGCACTTTCCTAGGGTGTTTTTTTTTTCTTTTTCGTATATATTCTTGCTCTCTTTGGATCCCAAATGCGTTATTTTTATACTTTTTTTCTTAGCAGAAGCGTTAATCTGTTTTTCATCGGTAGAGGGTTAGGTGACCTTGATTTTTTTTTTATTTAAGGCTTGATGTTTCAATCTTGTGGGAGAGTGGTGATTTTGTAGGGATAATGTGATTAATGAATTTCAATGATATTAATTATATAGATTTTTAGGATTTTTATCAATTTTTTTACACGATTTTAAGATGGATATGTGTGGGTAGAACATTTATAAGTAAGCTTTTTAATTATTTATTTTTTTAAATTCTTTTGATTGTGATACAATGTTATTGTTTTTTTAGGATATACCTGCATTTTTTTCTGTTTTTTAATTTGGTACTTTAGACATGATTATGGAATTGACATCTCGCAGAAAATGAGAATATATCTCAGTTTTCGTATACAAAAGGGAATTATTTTAAAAAACAATTTTCCGTCTACACTTTACGCGTGATTTTATTAATTGGTCAGTCATTGTATTAATTTTTTCAATTGTATAAATTTATCAAGTACATATAAAATTTTGAGTTTGCGAATTATTATCCATTCAAAACGTTGCTTTTTCATTTTTCTAAGTTTAACAAATAATTTTAACGAAATTATTCGTTTGTTTATTAACTTTGTGTTTATATTGTTTTTTAATTTAATTTTTTTATTTCATTTTTAATATTAAAATTATAAAGTCGAGCGCTTGCGGCAGGCATTATTGATTTTGTAAATTAATTTTTTATATTTGCTTTTTAATATAATTTTTAACTTTGTTTTTAATTGTATGTCAACAATTTGCGCTTCAGTCGACATTATCATGACGTTTTCTTAAAGATATATTTTTATTTTGTTTAAAAAAACGTTTTTACTTTATCAATTTTTACTATTAATAGTTTAATACACCTTTTTAATAAGATTTTTTGTTAATTTATTAACCTTGTTTTTTACAATTTATTGCTTAATTAATTTTTTATATTTAATATAATATACGAGCTGCGTCTGCACTACGGATTTATGTTTTTCATCATTTTTATCGTGCTTTTATCAAATTACCAAAATTTATTCTATTTTGTTAATTTATCATTCACATAGAATTTTGAATTGACCCATAGTGTTTTATGTCTATGTGCTTTCTTTTTAAAAAATATGTTTTTTTACATTTTAGTTACCACTCCAGCCTCTTTCCCAAAAATTAACCTATGAACACATTACCAAATTTCTAAATACAACTTAATGACGGTAACTTTTCATTTTACTAACTATAACGCACACTCCAAATGTCACTAAAAAATTTATTAATTCCCCAATGTGATAAGTATACGGATGCATAGATACATACAAATCGAAATCCATAAAAAAAATCGCATATAAAAACAAAAAAATAATTAACACAACATATATTACTTCTTCGAAATATTTTCTAACACAACAACAACAAGAATAGCCTTATTCTCCTTTTTCTTGTTCATCTCGGAGTGCTTCTTATATCCATCACTGTTAGTTTTTACGAGTGCAGGTTCTCCTCTCACGCTCTATCTATTCGTAAGGATCAGTGCGGTGTGATATAAGGTGCTCCTCCACCTCCTACTCCTAAAAGTAATTTACGCGATATATCCAAGGAGGACCTCCATACACACGCGACGTCGGTTTTCATGTGCATGCGCGGAAACGTCGTAACGACAGATTCATCTTAATCGAGGTTGTTCTTCCACATGTTTTACAAGAGTATACGCGTGCTTTCTATTTGAATTTGTGGATATATCGTGTACAAAGAGACCTTTTTTTTATAATGCTGCTTCGATTTTCGAAGAAATTTGAAAAGTTGGTTTTAAGTGTTTTAAGTACGTTCGTTAATTCGTGGATAAAAAGAAAAGTGTACGTGTTAATTTCTACAATGGATATTCTTTTAGAGGAATGGATGAGAGATGTAAGTTGTTTATTTTGTACACGTGAAATTATTGTTTGTGCGTAATGAGTAGCTTACCGACACTGCCTGTTTTATCGATGTGACGGTATTATTATCTAATTAAAAAATTATCCTTTTTTATAAAAAAATCGTTCTACCTTGTTTTGAATGCCACTGAGAGATGTGTTTTTTATTCTAAATTCGCAGTGTTTGGATTACCGACAGTGTGTACCTATACTTATTGATTCATTCTTATTATTTATTCAATTTTAACTTTACCTTAATTAGCTTGTCTTAAAAATTTACCCTTTTTTCAAACTATCGTTAGTATTTTTTTTTAATATTTTCACTGTAATTATAAAGTTTTTCAACGCAATATTATTCGAGTTAGCAGGAATGCCTATTTTATTGACTAATAGAAACCAATTTCCCGCGTAAAAATCGGAACTATTGCCGACATGTTGCAAATAAATTGGCCCAGTCTATTTCTAATATATTGCAAACATTTCGCACACATAATTGCAAATATGTTGGCAATATAACGCCAAAAAGCATCTTGCGCTATGTCGCCAGTATATTGGCAACAGTTACTAAATTTTTTTAAGAAAAGTAGCGAAAATGACTATTTTAAATGTTTCCAATATTTTATATTATATTTATATACTTAACAATCTAATTTTTATATTTTAGTCATTTGAATTTTTCTTTTGAAAGATTTCTTAATTTAATTTTAATCTACTATATAATTTATAAATTTAATATTTACTTGTATTATTAGGTATTAAAATAATGAATTTTCAGCTATTTATTAAAATACAATTATACACAATTATATTTAACTTTTATTTTAATGAAAAAAATGAATACAGAAAAAATGTACCATGTTTAAATAAAATACTTTAAAAAAATGTATTGACTAGAACTTCGTAATTATAATTTATATTAATTTCAACATTACTGACGTGCATTAGATTTATCAATAATTAAAATTTATAAATTTATAAATTATAATAAATGAAGTTTTTAGAAATAATGTTTAAATTTTATTTTAACAATAACAAGAACAACAAATACAAAAAATAGTTAATGATAATTAAAGAGACATAACAATAATCATAATAATCATAATAATAATAACAACAATGATAATAATAATAGTCATTAAATTATTAGTGTCGAGGGTGCCTTATTGCGGAAATCATCATGTTTATTGTTGTTGTAAATTCGGATGGCGTTAAACTGGAGCTGCATTTCTCATTGACGTAATCTGAAATGTTATAAATTATTACTATTCTATAGATTAATTAAGATTTATAAATATTTTAAAGGTCTACTTACATTCTGTAGCATTCATAATGTCTTCTGGAATTCTTATTCTAGTTCGTGACTTTCCTCTTGCACACATATTTTTCAGGTTCCTTGGTCCTACTAGTGTCTTCACCAATCTACGCGTTAATTCTTTTGGATTTTTTTTCCAACGTTGAAAATAGGTCAGCTGAGCCTTGTCAATCCAGACATTCCAAACATCACATAGCAAAACTCTTCCATTCCCTGCTTGCCGACAAAGTAGGAGAGGATCTTCGTCTTCCTATGTAAAATAAGATTATATTTTAAAAAATTATACGCGTTTATGTATGTTACACACACACACACACACACACACACACACACACACACACACACACACACACACAATTGTAACTTTCATTATGCAATAATTAAAAAAAAATTACTTTATTATTCAATCCTTCATCATTCAAATATCTATGAGGAGATCTAGATCGCTCTCTTCCTCCTTCTCGTTCTCTATAAAGTCTTCTCTCCTCTCTCTCGCGGTCTCTCTCTTGCTGTCGTTCATTCTCTCCTTCTCGTTCTCCATGAAGCCTTCTCTCATCTCTCTCGCGGCCTCTCTCTCGCTGTCGTTCATTCTCTCCTTCTCGTTCTCCATGAAGCCTTCTCTCATCTCTCTCACGGCCTCTCTCTCGCTGTCGTACATTCTCTCTTTGTCGCTCTTCACGAAGCATCCTATCCTCTCTCTTTCGATCTCTCACTCGATGTCTTTCTTTCTCTTTTTCTCGCTCTTTTTGACAATCTTTCTGTCGTTGTCTTTCTTCTTCTATTTCTCTCTCTCGATATTTCTCTAGCAGTCTTTCTATCTCTCTATCTCGCTCTCTTTCACTCTCTTGAAATCTTTCTTCCTCTATTTCTCGTTGATTTTCACGCTCTGGTAACATCTCATCTGACTATAAAAAATATATATTATTTATAAATATTAGAGCCTATTTGTAATTTATATATATATATATATATATATATATATATACAATTGCAACTTTATATTTTAAATAAAATAGTTACATCATTATCAAAAAATTCTTTCTGATCAGCATCTTTCTCGCGAAGGTTTTCTATCTCTTTTCTATTTTTTTCTTGTCTATTTTTTTTAGTAAGGTTATGTTCCACCACCTACATCAATTTTAATTCGGTTATAAATATTGAAAAATTTTAATTAAAAAAAATTATTTAATAATTTATTAACCTGAAAAGAAGTTTCTGGATCCATTTCTTCATCACAACTCGAGAGTTCGTTTTCGTCAAATATGGGACTTAAATTCATTGTCTTCGTATCTAGGAAATCTTTAACCCTTTCTTTATTCTTTTTTAAAACTGTAAGATTTTTTTTTACTTCTATATTTTTTTCCTTAAATAGATATTTTCTATTTTGATTTTTTTTTATCACCTCGCCGTCGGTATTTACTCTTAAGCCATTTAAGTATTGTATATCATCTAAAATAAATTAGGAAGTATGTTTATTAATTAAAAAAGTTTAAATTGAATTTAATTTACTTTTATATAAAAATACTTAGTGATTCTCGGGTTTTTACTCACAGCTCTTTCTTACAATTTTCGCTTTGTACACTTTATTTTTATAAACAGCTTCCGTCGTATCTCCTACTTCCTTTATTGGTCGAAGATCGTTTTCCAGAATCACGCTTGTAGTTTTTGATTTTAACCAAAAAACTAATACGTTCATCGCTAATTTTGGTTAACAAAACTATGGTTATGAACAAATGAAAATATGTATTGGTTTAACTTCGCATTATAACTGTTTTATAGAAGGTTATAATTTGAACTATTAACATTAATAGAAATAAGTATCGAACTAATAAGTTGCTCTGTGGGTAGAAAAATGTCAAAACGCCCAGTTTTTTTTGACGACTACTCAGATTGTTTAAAAAAACGATCAGGTACACTCTTTTCAAAAAGTGTAACACAAATAGATAATAATGTAACAGTAGAAATTAACAATATTAATTGTAGCGTAAGTAAAGTTAAAGTATTATTAAGTAAACTAACTATATTAATATGAAATTAAATTCATCAGATTTTTAAAGCTGAACGTCCTGTTACTAATAATTTCGATTACGAAAGCTCTCGAATAAGTGAGGAAGAGTTTGAAAACCGACATATATTTAATGAATATTGTACTGGAAATTGGAATGAAAATGACAGAAGTAATGGTAAATATAATATCGACAGTTTTTATAGTTTTACAATAAATGTTTACTTTAATAGACTAATTTACTCTCGTAATTCTGAAAGATAAAATATTTAAATTAGTGATACGTGTTGATAATTGGTTCGACATACTTAATATTCGTATGTAAAGTATCTTTAAAAATGAAATAAAATTAAAATTAAAATTATATACGTAATTTTTAAGTAGAAAACTATGACGATTTCGACGAGTGGAGCGACGCAGAATCGAACGATAGTGAAAGAGAAGATGATTCAAAAGAAGACTTACCTGTCGATGATGAACTGTACGCAGGAGCATCAATGAAAGTTTTAGAGTTCATCTTGTGCATAGCTGCGCTCAAATCTAAGTTGCGTCTTCCCGATACCCACATTGTATATATTCTTAAATTAATATCCTTAACATTACCGAAGCCGAACAAATGCCCTACTACTTTATATAAATTTAAAAAATACTTTAATGACGTTGAACAGCAAGTATTTAAAAAACACTTTTATTGTGACCACTGTAATTATTTTCTGTCAAATGATTTTTATGATACCAATAATGACGAATCAATTGACGATGATTCAATTTTAAATAATGAAAATTCGTGCAACTGTAATATTCGTGCAAAAAGTAATTATTTTCTTGAGATACCTTTAATATTTCAATTAAAAACCTTTTTTAAACGTACTGGATTCTACAACAAATTGAAAATGAATAATTTTTTAAATAATATGAATAATTTAAAAGATATTTATAATGGCTCAATTTATCGAAATCTATCAAAGAAGAATAATTTTTTAAGCAATTTACATTGTATATCTTTTATGTGGTATACTGACGGTATACAAATTTATAAATCTTCTAAATTTTCTATATGGGCATTCGTTTTAATAATTCTTGAACTTCCATACGATGAACGATATAAATTAGAAAATGTAATTTTAGTAGCATTATGGTTTGGAGAAAAAAAACCAAATCCAAATATATTTTTACAACCGCTTATGACATCTTTAAAAAGTTTGTATACGGGAGTAGAAATATTCGTTAAGGATCTAAATAAAATTGTAACACTTCGTGGATTAATAATATGCGGTACTTGCGATCTCCCAGCCAAAGCATTATTCATGGCATTTAATCAATATAATGGTAAATTCGGATGTCAAGTATGTAAACAGGATGGTATAACTGTGTGCAGAACTCGCGTATACCCGTATAAAAATGCTTTACACCTACGAACAAATGACGAAACGTTGACTTTTGCTAAAGAAGCGATAGAAAATCTTAGTCCTGTTTGCGGTGTAAAAGGACCAACTATATTATCTAAAATTTGTTTCAAGTTTGTTACGTCAACCGCGGTCGATGTTATGCATTGTGTGTTTGAAGGCGTAGTGAAAAAATTGATAGAATTGTGGTTTGACCCTAAATATAACAATGAAAAATTTAGTATATCAGCTTTAATAGATTTGATCGACTCAAAGTTAAAGTTAATAAAACCTCCAGCGTTTGTTGCTCGACGACCAAGATCAATTAAGGACCATTTTCGCAACTGGAAAGCATCGGAGTTTAAAAATTGGTTTTTTTATTATTCCATTCCCCTTTTAGAGAATATTTTACCTGATGAATATTATGAGCATTATAAATTACTTGTATTAGCCGTTTACATTTTGTGCGCAGAAGAAATAAGTATAGAAAAGGTTAATTTAACTGAAAAACTAATCAAAGAATTTTTATTAAGATTTGAGCACCTTTATAGCATTCAAAATATGACGTGTAACATTCATACCCTTATTCACTTACCTACTGTAGTTAGACGATTAGGACCTCTGTGGACAACTTCATGTTTTCCATTAGAAAATTTAAATGGAAAAATTAAATTCTTTGTTCACAGCAGTAATAATCCAAGCATACAAATCGCGAATAATTTAAGCATTTATATTAAACTTTACACTTTGCAGTATGAATGGCTAAGAGAAGGTACTGATGCACATAACTTTTGCAAAACACTCATGTCTCCTAAAGAAACCTTAAAATTAAAAGAAATAGAAAACTCTATGTACGTTGTTGGCACTTCTTCGAGAATATTAAATCGAGAAGCAGCAGAAATTATAAAAGAATATAATCTTAGAGGGTCCAATATATTTTATTTCAAAAAATTATATAAAAATAAAAGTTTATTTACTTCGGAAATTAATCAAGGAGATAAAAAAACCGAATCTTATTTTGTAAAATATATAGTTGGTTCTAATTTAAGTGTAGGAAGTATTCACCATTTTATACGCGTTACAAATTGTAATTGTAAAGTAATATGTAACTGTGAAGGTAAAAGTTATGCGTTTATTAAAACTTACAGTACAATAACTCCATTTCATGTAAATATAGAGAACCAAGCACTATATTTCATCAATAAGTGCAAGATAGAAACAAATACATTAATAATTATTGATGTAATGTATTTAAAGTACGTATGCTACCACATTCCAACGAGCTGTAAAGACATTTGTTATGTAATTGAACCTGTAAATTTTACAGAAGTTGAATAAAATTGTATTTTAAATAATAGTATAAAAAGCATTTATTTTAGTTGATGCAGCGTTGAAATAATCTTCAAAAAATTTATTTTAATGCCGAATGGTTTAAGTAAATATTAAATTTATAAATTATAACTTATATTGTAAAAAGCTTTCTTACTAATTTTAAAATAATTAAAATAAAAAAGAAATATGTTGTTATGAACAAGTATAATTAAAATAATGGAAACATTTAAAATAATCATTTTTACTACTTTTCTTAAAAAAATTTAGTAACTGTTGCCAATATATTGGCGACATAGCGCAAGATGCTTTTTGGCGTTATATTGCCAACATATTTGCAATTATGTGTGCGAAATGTTTGCAATATATTAGAAATAGACTGGGCCAATTTATTTGCAACATGTCGGCAATAGTTCCAATTTTTACGCGGGTTTTTTACTATTTACAAAGAAATTTTCTTAAAATTCTAAATTACATTTTTACAAACATTTCTATTAAACATTTTTCATTTCCCGTGTCGATAAAGGTAGGAATCACAGATCCCTGTAATTTACGACCGACATCCCCTTAAGGAAAAACAACGCAAAAAAACTGAAATTATCATTATTTTGCTCTCAACTTAAAAAAAACGCTGTGATAGTGCTCAAAACGACGCGTAACCTAATAAATGAAAAAAGGGACAAAAAAACTAAAAAAAAGAAAAACACGTGATAATCAGGTTTGCAGAAATATCAAACGAAATCTCGTAGATCCTAAAAAGAAGCTCAACTTGGTCACAACATCTCGAAAGTTGTATCACCCTTTATTTTTCAACATTCGAAGAACGCTTACTCTCATTTTCTGAAACCGCGGCGTTATTCTAATAAGCGTCGAAAATATGGCCAGGCTCGAGAGGAAAGAAAAAAAAAAAGAAAAAGAAAATAAAAATAAGAAGAAACGAGGGAGCCGCAAGTTCCAAGGGAATCTTTGTGCTTCTCACCGAGTGTTATAAATGAGGGAAGATATATATGTATATGTATATAAAGAAAGAGGGTGGTCGTGCGACCACACCTATGCTACCAAAAAGGTAAAGACGCGACCACCGCGAAGAGTCGGAATCTTTCGTCTCTCTATACCTTGATTCGGTCCTTATTGCCCTTTTTTTTCATCTGATGGTGAATCGAGAATAATAATAATTTAACGCGAGTCGAAAGAGCAGAGGAACCGATGGTTGTATAAACATAATTTGGAGGTTATGATGAGAAGACTAGGTATAATTATGTTTATAGAGGTAATTAATTAGAGTTGTATTCAACGTTATTTTGTTATTTGGTAGTTATATGTAAATAATACATGTTGTAATACAAATTGAATTATTTAACAGATTTTTGGTGATTTTACAGCAGGTCCGTGTTTTGAAGAATCCATGTACCCCAGAGGTATAGATCGAAGAAATTAATTAAATATAATAAAAAAAATTACAGAAAATAATACATAAGTGAGAAATGTTATTAAAATTATTATTTAAAAAAATAAATTAAATAAGTACTTATATAGAAAAACTTGATAAACAGTCTGTAACGTGGATTTATCGAGCGGATTCTTGATTCATACATTATAAATAAATACAACAATGTAATTATTTAATATAAAAACTAATAAAAATTATCAAAACACTTGGAAAAAAAATATAAAATTTTCTATAAAAAATTTATTTATAAAAACTATAGTTATAAAGAGAATACATTAATACGGACACAACCCGAATGATTGATGTAATATTAAAAATTAATAAAAAAAAATATGTAATTAAAAATAATTAAAATAACTGTATAGAAATAAATTAATAAACAAACTTAAAAAGAAAATTAGTATGAAATTTATATTAAAAAATAATCGAAAAAAAACTTGATGGAAAATCCATATTAGGAACACCGCTATCGGATAAGTATACAAAAATTATTCTATTTAAAAAAATAAAAATAATAAAAAAAACTGAATAAATGGGTGACTGCCAAAAAAAACTATACTTAATACAAAAAGTAAATCTATTAACGATCCACGCATCCCCTTGACCACATATGTCAATCAATATATTTCCTGACCGATTTTTACCAATCCACCACACTCTTTCGTGAAAAATTACAAGACGATCCATACGTAAACAAAAACAAGATTTTCGCATCGGCAATTACAAACGAAATTAAAAAGGAACACGCGCACACAAATCATAACGCGGGTATACATGTATATATACACATCGGTCCCCGTATAACCATTACCTGCGAAATTCAAAACGAAAAAAAAAAAAAGAAAGGAAAAAGATGCTTATAAGAGGTAATCGCCGACATGGTGGTCCACGGTATATGATGCTTCTGTTCCATTCCCTCAAGGCTTAAAACTCCAAATTGCCACCGCGAGCCATTATCTTCTGTGTGTCAGCGAGAAAGACAGAGAAAGAGAGAGAGAGAGAGAGTGCTACCTTTGGCTGTCTCAATCCGAGTGGCTGCCTGTATAAGTCGTTCGATCCAGCGATCCGAGATATAGAGGTATAAATCGAACGATAACCTTTTCGGACAAATTGCCTTTGGATATACCGTAAAGTTACCCAATTGTTGATCATGAACCAATTTTTAATCGGTATATTATATCAATAAAATAATGTAATTTATATAAATCTAATTGTATTAGGTATACATACAATTTAAAGGTTAAACAATCAATAATTGGTTAGTAGGCTTAACTAGGAATTGGTGTACGTATCGAAAATTTACTCATCAGAAATTAGTATTTTCCACTTTTTTTTAACTTAGAATATTACTTACTTTAAAAATAGCAGTTATTTTATTTTACTGAAATAGCTAAAAGTAAGTTTAATACTTATATACTTTCTGTATGCATCGATATATATATATATAGATAGATAGATAAAATTTTTATTAAGACCTCGGGGTGTAACCCCATCTGGCCCTCTGTGATGTACAAATGTTAACAATCAATACAGTATCAAATACAATACAAAACTATTACATAACTATTACAATAATTTATTACACTTTTGATTAAAATAAGACTACGCTACTAAAATAAAATACTTATAATAAAGATATATAGACAATGGTGAGTCAATTATTCTATTTTGGCTAATTTTTGGTTTAAGATATAATAATAAGACCATCACGCACCACTCTCAATTCCCAATCATTTTTGTCTAGATCCATAAGATATTCAAACATTTGTTGTTTAAACCTAGCTAGTGAGTCGATATTAAAAATCGGGCAGTCAATTGAGTTTAGAAGCTCACTTGCTGCAATCGTAATGGAGCATTTCCAAGCTTCAGTTATTTGAACATATTATTAGATAATTAAACATTTTTTCATTCCTGATCCTGACTGTAAAATTAAGAAATGTACCATATATCGCTTTACAAACCGGTCTCTTATGCATAGCCTAGAGGATGTTACTTCACTTTAGAGTTGACATTTCACGTAGATACGTTTTCCATGCGACACCTAGTTATAATTTTTCGAACTAAATATTACATGAATTGTTGGTGCGAATAGGCACGACGTAAAATTATTCAACGAACGTATGGATTTGCCTTAACTAAATAAACAGCTATTGGTATGTGTCGGTTTAGTGTGTTGGTTTAACTATCCAAAAATTTGACCATATACGCGTAGTTCTCGCGTTTCGACCCTAATCGTCTTCCAAAGTTTTAAATTACCCCTCTTTGACTTATACAATGAAATTTTAGATTAGAGGATTATTTCGTTCAACTCAATTAGTTGGATTAAAAATGTTTGCGTCTTTTTACCGATTTGATTAAATTTCTAATTTAATCCCCCCGTGTGTGTGTGTGTGTATTTGAAATACGTTGTGTGATATTAAACCTTTTTGACGTCGAAAAGCTAATCGAGTATGAAAGGATTTACTATAATGCTGCATAATGTATGAAAATATTGCTGCCGGTATATAACTCGATCGAACGTTAATCATTTGTATTTAAATAATTAAAAGTATGACCTCTTATATTTTGGTGGTTATTAGAGCAGAACGATTAGATCGTCGTTGTTGTTGTTATTATTATTCGTCATTTAATATTTAAATTTCGGCGTGCTGCTTAGAATATAACGCGCTTCATCAGAATTCAAATATTTTGAATAATTTACATTCCGATGAGAAATATTAATGTATCTCATTTACTTTTTTGTAGCAGTCGAATTTCAGATGATGAAACAAAAATTGTCAAGAATTTCGGTTATCCCGCGATATTATCAATAATAAAAGATATTACATATAAATTACGCATATAGATTCGAATATCAAAATTTCACGAATTCATTGTTTCTGTTGTATTTGTGTAAATAATAAAAACATTTATTCGATAATTCAATTATCGTAACACCAATTTAAGTATACTGCAGGTCTTTCATTTACATCAGTTTTCATCAGGAACTGTGTAAGTATCTTAATTTTATTAGTTACGCGTTGTCTAATAACTGTGACCATTTTTTGGATATCAATTGCAGATTATATATTAACAATTTATAATTGATATTTTTACAGTTACCGACGGACTATCTTTATTTTTGAATTGTGGTGTTTGAAAATTTTATTATTAGTCGAAACCATTTCTTGGACATTATTATTGGTTATTTTTAGTGAAACGACTAATTTTTAGACAGAAAAAAAGTATACGTAAATCTTTAGATTGGGTATTCGATATTTCAGTTCTTTGTTTTATCGATAAATTCTCCATTAATTAATACAAAAGATTACAGGTTAATCTTTATTTTGAAAAATGTTCTTGATTAGTAGATAATTATTAAAAAAATATACAATAAATTTGGGATATGCATGCTGTTATCAGATATTTTAAACAAAAAATTCATTGATTATTCATTTGTTATAGTAATTTACTCAATTAATTTATTAAAAATTGATACAAAGATTAGGATTGGGATGATTCGATCTAATAATCCCATAACCTGTGGATATTGGTGTATAAATAATCAAAACAATTTTTTTTTGTATAAAATCCAGTTTTTAAAAATCGGTAGAAAATAGCTATGTTATGATCTTTAAAATAGCAATACATAACCTCAAAACATTTTCAATTAATTTTTATTCGGGTAAATAAGTTCTAAATAAACTCTAAATAAAAATAAAAAAAAATATGTATATTTTTAAAAACAAATAATCTCTATTTACAGTTTTTATGAGTTGTTTGTACGTAATTCTATAATTAGATTATATAGTAATTAATTGTTATTCTTATAATTATATAGTATTTAATTAGTTATTTGATTATTGCGCCTAATAAGAAATAAAATAAAATGAATCGAAATTAAAAATAAATTAAAAATTTGTATTTTTGAATAACAAATATTAAAATTAGTTAACACATTATTGGATTTTTATAGTAATTAACATTGACCAAATTTAATATAATAAATTTAATTTTCCCATATTCTTATAGTCTTAAATAATTGTTACATTAATTTTGCAACAATTTACATATCCAAGAAAGAAACTATTTTTTTTCTATTAAAATGTTCTTTCTTTTTTTTCTTTAAAAATTTTTTGTGTTCTTTTTTCTCTCGTTTTCTTTTAAGTTTTAACCGATGTTACTTATATATTTTCATTCACCCGCGGGTCAATAGTTCGAGATAACCATTATACAAAACCACCTCGAGCTTTACAATAATTGGCACATTGCTCTATAACTCGATAAAATAAAGGAAAAATTTCATTTCCTAAAATTGATGTAGCGAATGAATCATCGATGGAACTTCCCGACTATATCCAGTGACGACCGTCAATTGAAAGGAAGAGTAAAGAATTATCCACATTGGTTGTTATCGTCAAAATCACGGGTGATTGAATGGTAATTTTTCAATTAACCGACACCCGTTGAAATCTAATGAGGTTGAATATATAGTATACCTTAGGTGGTATGTATTCGTAGGACCCTTTCGAGAACCCACCCTTTTTCCCCTCGGCCATCGCGATCAGATTCTCAGGAGCGATTAGTCGACGACACCCACAGGGCTTCCATTTGGCTTTATTGTTGTGTTCCTCTCTGCCCAAATGGTGTGCCTCCGCATATTCGAACGATTAGTAATAGTCAATGGGGAATAAAGGATTTTCATATTTCCATAATCGAGATTCGTTTTTCGTTCATTATTATACACATTTTTTCTCACGAGAGTTAGCATTTTCCTTCTTTGGGTTAGAAAATGTGTGTTTGGTAATATGTGTAATTCTATGTGTTTTTGGGTTTAGTTTTTTCGTTTTTTGAATGTTTAATATTTTAAGGTTACAATATATATATATACATATTTTGTAGGTTAGAATGACGGTTTAAAGAAAATACATGGTTCGGTTATATAATATTTATAGTAATTTCGAACGATGCAGATGTTTGACTGACTTTTGATTATTTTTGAGGTTAGGACTTATATGTATGGGCCATTCGATATCAAATCAGTAGATAAAAATTTTAAAAATTATTGATATTCTGTTTAACAACTCCTTGTTGAACCTAAAATATGTAAATAAATTTTATGACAAAAGTTATTAATAACCAAAAAATACATATTTTCCTGTTTTCCAATTATAGGACCAATTTTCATGACTTTGTAACTCAAAATATATGCATCCTACAAAAAAATGATACACACCTTTTAGATTGGAAATCACATCGAGGTTTCAATGAAATTTTAATTATAACCATTAATTGAATATTATTGCACTTTGCACTTTTAATGTCTTTAAGTCACTAAAAAAAACATATACTTCGATTTTTGACATTGCCTGTTGATTTGATATAGAATGCTCCATATATATAGCATTTAAATTATAATTTTCTAACGTTTTTTTTTTTAAATGTAATAAACGATTACATCGGAAATTGATTTTACAAGAGTAGACATAATCTTGAAAAAAGAAAAGGTTAATTTACACTTCAATATTATACATTTCTTACAATCACATCACGGTAGATATTTAATCATCGAAGTTACAAATAACTAATACGTAGATTACAACAAGGCATTTGGCATAATTAATATTTTATTTTAATTTATAATTTAATTTTATTTTATTAGTATAACAACACGTACACTCTCGCAATTGTTCTCTTATTCGGCTTAGAATGACATTTTCGAAAAATGACTAACCAAAAATGTTACAATTTTATATTGATTTATTATTCATGATGCATAGACCCCAAGAAATTCTCCAAAATTATTTAAACAATACAAATAAACAAAAAAAATGTTACAATAATCCACAACTAAAAGTATCAATATTTCACTTGACGCGTGCAGCAACGAGTCCATCTAAAAATGATAATAAACCCGGTAATATATATAGATAACGTTCCCAGTTAATCAACAAATCGAAAATACGCAAGCGTAAATATATCGTATAGGGTATTCACGCGTAATTCACCGTTTAACAGTGTCACTATATCGAGAGAGATACGAATCACTCAATAAATCTTGACGATGCAAATTAAAGATAACCATCGGAACGACATTGTTATTATTACGCATTTATTTCCTTCCACGTCGATGAGAACAAACAAAATACCTTTTTTTCTGACCGTTACGCGTTACGAAAGTGCAGTAACGTTAACAAGGGAAATCGAAAATATGTATGTAAACCGAAATTGTTAACCGATTCGAAAAATCTTTAGCCTAAAATGTTAAATTGCAAATGAGGTAATATGCGTATATCCGTGACACAGTGTCCGAAAAATCGAAAAAAAAAACGTAACGCGTATGACCGCACTGTAACTTTGATTATTTAACAAATTACACTAAATTATTTTTGATATATATATATACATCTGCTATTTTATGACGTAATTATGTTATTGATATAGTCTATCTAAATAACAAACACAATAAATGAAATTAAATAAGCGATACGAATTTCATCAATGAAATTCTGAACAGTATGGAGAATGTTAACGAATAAAATGAAAAGTACAAATGAACCAAGATAAATAATGAACATTATGAAGGTAATATGTGAAATTATGAACTCTAAGATAGAAATAAATGAAATTTTGAACTGTAATATCAATATAAATGAAATAATGAACATTATGATAAAAACAAATAAAACAATAAACTTAATGAACGAAAAATATGAAGCGATGAACATTAGGAACATAAATAATGCAATAATGAACATTATAAGCGTAATAAATGAAATAATGAACATTACGAACAACAAATAAATTAAAATGAATGAAAATAATGACCTTCATGATCTATGAACGAAACTGATAAAATAATGAATATTTTGATTAAACCAAATGAAACAAATGAAATAATGAACATGATGAGCAACAAATAAATGACCTCTGTAATCGAAATAAATGAAATAATGAACATTATGAGCGTCATAAATAAAATAATAACCATTATGATCTATGAAACCAAATGAAACGAATGAAATAATAAAAATTATAAACGAGAAAGAAGTAAAAAATTCCAGTATGAAAGTAAAGGAAGCACATCTGCATCGAATAAAAAGAAAAAGCTATACACGCTACACACAACGACGAATCAATCCACAACCACACAGATATAGATAAAGTGAAAAATCACTGGAAGCCGGTCTCTAATAATCGAGTGTATATAATCAGCCTCGGATTTCGATTCGGCTCGTACACACACAGATATGTACGATCGGAATTCCAAGCTCGCAGATTCAACGGCCGATAATGAAAATTCTGGCGAGGAATATATTCGCAGGTGAGCGGTGCACGCGCGCGCATACCGATCGGTCCATCGCGTGCCGGTTGCGCTTCTGCCGCGCGCATACACTTTTTTTTTCCTTCCTTTCTTTCTTTCTCCGCGGGCGGAGAGGGGCACGCGCGCTTCGGCTCGTGCGCCCTATATACTTAACCTCGTCTGCTCGGTTTCTCGTCTTTCTTTCTTTCTTCCTTCCTTCCTTCCCTGCTTTATCTATATTCTTGTTGTTTTTTTTAGGGGGGAGTCATATATGCACTGACCGTACACCTTTGCTGACGATGGTTCCTTAAAAGTATTCGCGTGGTTTTTCTTTTTCTTTTTAAGGAAGACTATTATATGTGCGTTCGAGAAAACCTTTTCCTTTTGCGTTTTTATTTAATTGGATGTAATATTTTAATAGTGGTGGATGGAGTAGATTGATAATCGTTTCGTATTTTAATTTTTCGTACTTTTTTTTAGGGGTGGAAGACGCTTGGTGAATAGCGATGCGATTTTTTCAATTTGCAACCGTGAAGTTTTCAACAGATAGATTTTCTGTAGACTGTTTTAATCGGTCATAAATGGGTTGGTGATTTGGTTTGGCATAGTTTTTCTTTTTTTTTTAATAGAATTGATCATTGTCGTTTTCTGATGATTTTAACTAATTTTAAGTATTTTTTGACAATTTTAATTATGTCGACTGTTTTTTACGTTTTTCTGACAAATTTTGACTATTTATTTACGTTTTCTGACAATTTTGACTATATTTACTGACAATTTTTTATGTTTTTCCGACCATTTCGACTATTTATTTACGTTCTCTGCAATTTCGATTATTTTCTACCTTTTTCTGGCAACTTTGACTATTACTAACATTTTTTAAACTTTTTTGTTTGAGAATTTTTTTTTTTTTTTACGGTTTTCCAATAATTTTGTATTTATTCTTTTTTAATGTCCTTTTCTTACCAAATACTTGTACGATATTTGTCAACATACATCGACAATCTTTTAGCTAATTATTCGCATGAAACCAATTTACTTGATTTTGTAACAACAAATAAACCCAATACATTCTAATCAAATAACAAGTTCTTAAAAATTATTTAATAATACATATCAATCCACTTACACATACGACCAAATTCGCATAAAAATTTAACGATACCGAAGCGCGTAAAAAAATCGATCATTCGAAAAACTCGAGGAACAACAAACCGTGAATGATACACATCATAGAAAAGAAGAAGTAGAGAAAAAAATGCTCGCACGATCGAGCAGAAATTCAGTATAGACAGCCCTTCACGGTATTGGCGTGAAAATATATAAGTCGGGACGAAGGGGTGAAAAAAGGAGATTTGATCGGGTTTTATGGAATAAAACGTGTGTCTATATAGCGATAAGGGAAAAATGTTTTTCGGTAGACCGAGTTTCGCGCGAGTTCCGGAAGCCTATATCTTATACCCTTCTTTTTTTTCAGATTTCAGACTAGACGGTATAACTGTGAAGTCTACGGTCCGGTGATTTTTTTTTCAGTATTATATCATCAAAATTGCCGGGTGGTAAGCTTCTTTTCCGATATCGCGCGAGACGGTGTTAAGGAACGGACAATTTTTTAGGAAAAAAAAAATCCATGAAAATGGTAATACTTCGAAAAAGAAACAAAACGATTGGAAGATGATAGAAACGTGGAAAATGTCATTGTAAAATTTTGTAATGAGGGTCAAACAACGTAAGATAAAAGATGAATCTGAAAGACGGTTCAAAGTCATTGAAAAATAATTTATCCGGAAACAGTAATAGTTGACAAAAAATATCTAAAAAAGATTAAAAACTAGGAAAAATCGTAAAAACGAATATTGAAAAAAGGTCAGAAAATGTTATTGGATGAACAAAATATTACTAAATTTGGTAAAATGATTATCAATAATTGTTCATTAATAATAAAACTATTACCATAAAATGGTTAATAATAGTCAAAATTATTAGGAACTCGTCGAGAATAGTACAAATTATCAGAAAATCGTTGAAAACAGTAAATACAGAAAGAAATTAGTCAAAAATAGGCACAAGATATTCATTAAAATTAGTTAAAAATATCCAAAACTAATCATTAATTGGTATACAAATGTTAAAAACCCCAATAAAAAATGTCAAATTTGCGTAAATAATGGTCAGTAAAGGTAATAATAGTCAAAAATGAATAAATGATGGTAAAGAAACGTAATAACTGTCTAAAATTGAACAAATGATGGTCAATATTCGTAATAATTATCAATAATTGGGTAAACGATGGTCATTAAACCTAAAATTTGTCAAAAAATATAAATTATTGTAAATAAAATTAATAATTGTCAATAATTGGGTAATCAATGATCATTAAACCTAAATCTTGTCAACAAATAAAAACGTATTGTAAATAAACGTAATAATTATCAAAGAATGATAAAGGATTGCCAATGAACAATATATTTTTTTCTTAAATTAATTTTCTAATACCTCTGGCAATATTTAAGACTTAGCGATATGTAAGTAAGTTGATAAAAAAAGAGTTTTGTGCAATATTTGAGAAAATATTGATTAACGCAATTTAGCTCGGAAATGCCGATTAAAATTCATATAATACTTTGTAATAAATACATGCACGGGTGATTTAGAGTCAAAATTTTAAACGCAATATATGTTAAGAAACGAACAGAAATGGTTGAAAAATGATCATTAACATTTAGAAATTATCCAAAATAGTAATAATTACCACTATACACTTAAAAAATGAAAGAAAATCGATCAAATTTATTCTAAAATGTGTCGAAACATAATAAATCTTCCATAATAAAACATTAAATGACAATATCATAAAATTGTCTGCTAAACTATATGTTAAAAAATAGTTCGAAATCGATCAAACGAATAGTAAAACATCTTTATACAATTATCCATGCAAACGTTTATAAATATTTTAATAACAATATTTTCGTACATACTACATAGCATAAACATCTCAAATATCTATATTTGTACATTACGGCAAATAATTCGCACATTATCTCTGAAAAGTGCATGCATTCGATGTGTAAGAATCCGTGATCTTTAAAATTGCACCGTTACCACATAAATACGCGTACATATATCGATACAGCTATTTCTTTATTTATTGAACGTCAAGATGAAATACGCGCTCGACCGAACGAAGAAGTAAAAAAAACATTCACTTCGATAATTTAATTACAAAAAGGATCTTGGCGGCTTGCCTAAACCGATAAGAATCGTATACAACGTACAACGTGTAATAGATTTTTTTTTGCAGATTATCAATTTTACAATTTAAAATTAGTACTTATACACACGTACAGTCGAATGAAGAAATAAAGAAAGAAAAAAAATTTGCTTACCATAAGTGTCTTGGTTTTTAGTGTTTTAAATGTTTGATCATTTCGGTATATACGCAACGCGGCTCTATACATTGAAAGTGCAGGGAAAATATAATTTATCAATTTATCGCTGCGGTACGGTAAATATAAAATTATTCACGCGTACTCCGCATTTTTTTTATTATCGTCTTCCCTTTTTCTTTATATAATTATTCTAGTTGCTAATTCATATATTATTTAAAATAAAAACAAAGTTTTATTGAAAATTTACTTCTTTATGTTTGGAGGTTATGTGCTTCAGAAAATTAGTACCGGTATATGAGTTTTTATCTACACCTTGCCGGGGCAAGGTACATTTTGCATAAATGAAATTGCACCTGATTGCCAATAACTGTGCTTCGATGTCGAATAAATATCTTTTGATTTTCGGGATTTATCTATAATGTTCGTGGAGTGCACAAGGCGAAACCGGCTTGTCGCGTGCCAACCGACGATTTCGTCTGGTATAGGCATAAAACGAACATTATCTCTTTCTGTTTGCCATTTGTACTTTTTTTCTTAGTGGCAAATTCGTGCTTTGACCACAAACTGTTTTTTTTTATAAGAAGGAAAGATAAATGAAAATTCGAATTTCCTACAATTTGAATAAAGGAATTTCAAGGAAATTTCTAATTTTCCGTGTGCTTTTAAATGGTACATAAAATAAAGAACGACTTTTAAATGTTATATAAAATAAAGGGACGAATTTTTATTACTGAGAGAGTATTACCAATTATTTAGCACCAACAATTAAATTCAAATTTCCCGCGTTTTTTTCAAATTTTTTAATTATTACGGTAATTAATGTAATGTATTAATTTGTACGATAAAATTTTGGCTCGAGTATTTACACTAAATTTTATTTAATTACACTAATTCGTGCCTTTCGTGGAGATCGCAACAAATTTTCAGAGTGTTAACCAGTTAGGTTAGAAAACCGAAAAACACAGACAGTTTTATCAATATAGCCAAAAATTGTTTATCAAAATATATCTATGAATTTTTACCATTTGCTAAAACAGACAATCGAAATAGTTTCCTAACCAAAAAAAAATTGACCATGAGTAGAATATAAAATTAACGTTAAAAGTAATAAAATGAAATAAATTACCAAAAATAATAAAAAACTTGAAATTTTTTATAAAAAAAGCACTAATAGCTCCAAGGCATATTTTACAGAAATTACTAGAACAATAAAAGTATAGTTTACTTATTTAAAATCAAAACTTTCTTTGGCCAAAAATTGGTTTACCTAACCTCAAATAGTACAACAACCTATTAAGATGACAGGTCTACAAAAACGCCAGTGATCTCCTTATTATAACAAAAATAATCATTACACTTGATCGAAACTATTAAAATGCAAAGAATAAAAAAAAATCGTCAACCAGGAAAATCCCGAATTTTGACATTATACAACAATATACTAAAAAACAATTTTCACGAACAATTCCCATTCATTTTTTAACAACACTCATTCCTACTACAAACCAACTCAATTTTTCTCATTAATAACTACCCATTCGTATTTTTAAACGTTACCAAAAAAAAACAAAAAAAACCTCCTTGGTTAAAAATTTAATCCTAACCTCGAAACGAATAAAGAAGAAAATGTCGAATTTTGTTAATTTATTAACCCAGTATCACCCTCGTATACAACGTGAATCAATTGAGAAAAAAAGAAGCTACATCTTACGTTCTCCATTAGTAAAAAAAAGAAAACCGGTAGCTTTAAGCTACCTTCTGCGATCGGCATATATAACTATTATGTTTCGCAGAATATGCTACGATCAGGTTTTCTCTCGGTTTAATTTTTATCCCTGGTGGTAATTCGAGGCTCCTCGGAATCTCGCGTGCATTTGGCTCATCCTCCACATGTTGCAAAGAGCTGTCGATTCGAGCCAACAGCTTCTTTTGTGCTCGCGGAACATTACCTTTTTTTGTTGTTTCCGCGCAGACGTATACGTCCTCATCAGCTGCTCGGTGAGGCAATATTTAGTGAGCGAAAAAAAAATAATTGCGTACTTAGTACTAATAAATCAAACGATTGGAAGATAGTGAAAAATGATAAAAAAATAGGATAAATATAATTGAAATAATGTATAAAAAGTTAAAATAAATGTTCAGCCGCATAAACCTTAATAGGGTTTGATAAAGCTTAAATAAAATAAAAAATAAAGTATAAATGTTGAAAAATAATGGGTCGATGTGGTCAAACTGTGAAGTCTTCTAAAACGGTTAGAATTATTTGAAATGTGGTGAGAAAATGGTAAATAATAGTAATAATTACCAGAGAAAGGCCCACATTAATTAAAATAATTAGAAAATTGTAGTGAATACGAAAATCCAGAGAAAAGTAAAAAAATAGTTAATAATCAAGAATTTTGACTAAAAATAGTAAAATTTTGTAAAAAAAAAATTATTATAAGATGGGAAGAAAATGATAAAAAGATTGTCAGAAATGTTTGAAAGTGACTGACATTTCATATACAAATGATCAAATAAATGTAATAATAGTAAAAGAATAATTAAATAATGTTCAAAGTACGTAATAATCGGAAAATGGTAAAATATGGTCAACATGGGTAATGTATCTTCATAAAATTCTTTCAAGAATAGTAAAATTCTGCTAAAAAAATAGTCAGCACTGTCGAAAAATGGTAAAAGTAGTAAATAGTCATAAAATCGTGGAAACTAATATTAATATCATAAAAAGGTCAAACATTCATTAACAAATACTAAAAAATGGTAGGAAGTAATTAAAAATGTCGAAAGCTAAACAGCAATTTTGAATTGGTTATCAAAATAAAAACGTAATAATTGTCTAAAAAAAGATCGATAAATGGTTGTAAAGTGGTTTAATCAAAAAAGAGTAAAAAAAATGAGTATAATAAAATTCTGAAATACATAAAATATTGTTAAAAATCAATCGATAGGATATTTCTTTAAATTATCCTTAAATCATCCATCTGTTCTCTTTGAATAAATCAATTTCGTACAGGTATATAATTGAATTACAATACACTTAACGATAAAATATCTGATCGCTGTACTTCCCCACCTTCTGGTAACGTATAACCCGATAAAGATCGGAAGGAAAAAATCGTAACGATGTAATCGAGCGATAATTCGAGTATATAAACACGGTGTATCGTCAGGTAAGAGCATCAAAACGTTAAATACAACATTTCAAAAGTTAACCATAACCTAAAATTCTAAAACAAAAAAAAATGTTCTCTCGCTACTTTTTCGCACTTTGCGCACTCGGTCTTTGCATCGGGGCTGCGAACGTCAACGCCGCTGAAGTACCAAAAGTAACAGCCGAACTCGAATCGAAATTGAACAACGAACTTAAGGAAGCGGAAGACCAATTGGAACGTAGCGTAAGTGTATATAAAACTTTCTTTTTCTTTTACAAATATATTTTTCCGAGTTTGTAGTTTTATACTTTTACAATTCTACTTTGTTGTACGAAAAATAAAATATATTACATTGGACATTTGTTGTATAAAGTCGATAATTCTATTTAATATTCATATACACACATTCGAATGTCGCGCGATAGAGATTTTTCAATTTTTAACGGTCACGTGATGAAAAATTTTTCAATTTAAGATTCATAATAATGCAACGAAGAAATAAACGTAATTGATTCAATTTTTATACAGATACGACAATTTATGTACACGATTGAGTCAATATTTTCAAAATTAATTTATAATTTTATTACCGTTACAATTTAAAAAATTTCCCGCGCTCACAATTTACGAACTTTTAACGGTTATGAAAGAAATCGTTTAATTTATTGTTGAGACATAGATATTGACCAGCCCACTTGATTTGACATTCTCAGATAAATCCATTAAACTTTTCTTATGTTAACCGTTGAAAATGTTGAAAAATCGCGGGAAATTTAAATTTGTGGCTTGTGCGTTCAATTGGAACAAATTGCTAATAAATACCTTTTCTAATGTATACACATATCATTAACAGCTGATCGACGAAATCATCAAGCTCCTCGAAGAATATTTCGTCGGTGCTGCGAAAAATTGTTTGAAGGAAGCCGCCCAACGTTGCAAAAAGTACATTATTCGTCCCAAGAAGCTTGTCGAATGCGCTGTACGTAGAGATTTTTTTCTCCAATCACATATGACTTGTAATGCAATAATATTTATATTTCACATTATATAATTTTGTTTTAATTATTATTACAGAAGGAATACTTCAAAGAAAACCAAGGCGAATGCATCATTCCGGAAAGGCGTTAATTCATTTTTTTTTGTAATGTTTAAGAAAAATTTCACCATCGATTCGTAATGTTCATAATGTAATTTAATGCGTCTATCTCAATAAATTATTGTTTCCGTAAAACTTTTGTAGTGACGGTTTTATTTCTCCTGATGCATTTGTCCGAATAAAAATTGAATAAAAATTATTTTAGATATATTTTCTCACTTTATAATTTTCTAACCAATAGTAATTAGAATTTTTTCACACATAATGGAGTAAAATTAAAAAATTGAATACGATTCCAACCTATAAAATCCTATTAAAAAAAATAGTTACAGAATAAAACGTTCCTTTCACATAGAAATCAAATAAAAATCGTATAAGATCAATTTCAATTCTAACCTACAAAAATTCAATTAGTAATTATGATTAACGAACTGAATTTATAACAAAACAAAAGGTTCTTGAAATCGGAAATTCTAATCCGCAATGTAACCTAGAAAAAGAATCCTATCAATTAAATCAATAAATACACTTTAAAAAACAAAAAAAAAACAAACATTTCAATTTTAAATTTACACTCGAACGTACGTCCTTCAATCCCTAGAAAAATCCGCCGAACAATTCACTATACCAACCGAAAAATCTTCGGAAATCGCGTTGAAAGCAAATATAGAAAACTTTTGTCATTTCCCCCAAAAGAAAATGGAATATCCGGAAAACAAAGGGTCGACCGAAACAAAAGACATTCGGGTTAAAACAAGAGACACACATAAACACATACACATGGAAATTTCATCATACCAGGAATTAAACATCCATCTGATACAAGCCCATATTTCTGGACGCGATTAATCGCAATTTTTTTTTTTTTACAAATTGCTCTTCATTTCGCATTATCCCTATATTTCTTTATTTTACTGTCGATTATTCAAGATTTACAATTTAACTACATGTATACACACATATGAAACGAGCGTTCTCCGTGAAACTATTATAATATTCGTTTAATTTTCGGATTACCGCTATAGGATACGAAATTCAAGGATATTTGCTTACAAAGTAAGATAATTAGGAGAAATTAACCTTATCAATTTCGAGAGCGCAGGTTGAATCAGATAATATCGGAAAAATATGTGTGTCATTAAAATTATGGGTATATATAACTAACTTCCATCTATTAGGATAAATATTTGAAAATTCTCGTGTAATCTTCATCGTCCAATCTTCGAATTATAAATGTGACAAAAATAATTTTACGCAATTTATTACCTGAGAAACGTTATTACTCGTTTACGCAAGAGAAAATATTAAAATTTTAGTTTACGCGATATTGTAACCGTAATTTTGATATAAATATATAATAGTGTGTCAAAAGTGGCGCGAAAAATGAAAGAATATTTTATAAAATTAGAAAAATATATTGGTTAAAAAATTTTTAAAGAGCCAGGTGAATTTGAAAAATTGAATGAAAGCTATACGAATAATAATAGAATTGTAATAGTAATTGGAAAATAAACGCGACAAAAAAATTTAAATATTCTTAATGATCTGATAAATTATCAATAACAGAAACAGGGAATAAGATATACAAATATGCGTACTAAAAGTATAATAGAAAGTAATTAAATATATATATATAAATAAGAAAAATGTTTAAATAATCTCAAAAAATTATGAACCTACTTGCAATGAATGGAAAGTAATAATCCAATAATTTATCAAAAAATCTCGCTAGAACGTCAATAAATATATAAAATTATAGATTAGAAAAAAATTTTGAGTGCTCAATAATCCAAAAACTCAAAGCTTTTATGAAGTTACTCTCGAAAAGTTAAAAAAAATGACAAGTGTATGCAAATATTTAAACGTTAATAACCTAATAAATTATCAAAACGCGCTGTAAAAAATAAAGTGATTTAAAAAAATAAACTAACAAATAAGCCAATAACCATGAAAGAAAAGATTTCCAATCCCCGCAATAAACCTAAAATTAAAAACCAATATAAATAAGTAATTCACAAAAATGTAAAATACCTCACTAGTAATATTAAAAAAAAAGTATAATAAATACTAAAATATACAATAATTCAATAATCTAATAAATTCTCCAAACTGTGAGACTGAGAAACCAAAATGATAAAAATATTTGACATATAAAAAAATCAAAAATTAAAAAACGATTTCCACCAAAAAATAGAAAAAATAACTAAGCACCAAATAAATTCTCTAATTCCTTAGAGTAAAAAACCAAATAAATAATCATATAACCTAGTAAAAATCTAAAGGGAAAAAACTCAACATAAGATCTTAACCAAAAAAATGAAAAATAAAATACAACAAAAAAATTTTAATAACCCATTAAATTCTCAAGTCGCCCTTCGAAAAAAACCAAAAGATAACCCAATAACTTTTTAAAAAATCCAAACGATTTCCACCGAAAAGTTAAAAAACTCAACATAAAAAAATATCCAAAAACCCAATATACTCTCAAACCCCTTCGAAAAAACCAAAAATATAGGGAAAAAAAGCAACCTCCGCTAAAAAATATAACCCAGAAATCAAAAAATCAGATGCCTATGTACGAGCGATCGTCAGTAAGAGGAATGTCGTCGTCACCGGGATACAGGTTGGGAGCGCCATTTCTTCCGGAATCTCTGGAACTCGGATGGGCTGTTCACACTCTCGGCTAAATAGAACTCCCTGCAGAATCACGCGCAGGAAATAATCCTTGGTGATGGATCTATATATGCCGCTTTTCGTATGTGGTGATCAATTCATTTCTAAACGCTCACCCGACATTGTTTATGAATCTTACTATAGTTTAACAATATTTTTACGGGATAATTTTTTTTATTATTATTTCAACGTCGCTCTTTTTATATTCCCAAATTGGTGCTGATCAGCAAGGGAATTCATACGATGTCTTTGTGATTTTTTTTTCTATAAAAAAATTTTTTCATTTATTTAAATTGCTATTTATAAACATCACCGTAAACGCTCGGTAGTTTATATTAATATTCACTAATGCATATTTATTATTTTATACTTTCATACATATATCAAGCAATTTATTTTGAGTTTTTTCTTTATTTAATATTTCGACCAATCAAATAAAGCAATCCAATCCAAACAGTTATTACACTTACTACATTACTAGTGACAGGTGTTCTTAATTGTAAATTATTATTATAAGTCAACGTTTTAAACATTCATTTTTATATGCTTTCATAAATCTTTTAACCTAAGTATTTACTATTTTAAATTATTTAAATAAACATTTATTCTTTAATTAATCGTATATAAATAAAATCGATAGGTTTTCAGTGATGATATTTAAAATAAAATTAGATTACTTTTCATTTGATAATACAAATTATTTTACATCACAAAAAATACAAAGTAAAAGTAAAAATCTCGTGAGAGAGATACCACTCCGAGATATAGAAAAGTGTTTTAAAAATAAAGTTGCGTGAATAAATTTAATTTCGATACACGATACAAGATAAACTAAAAGGAAATTAAACTGACATGAAGAGCTCGGCTCCTACAAAATTCTATACGTTATAACGCGTTTCGATTAAATAAATTCCCTGATCAAAAAGTAAAATGTATTTTATCAAAATTGATAATATTTATATAATTATATAAATATATATTTTATTACAATATAATTATAAAATTCAAAATGGGCAGTTCGTAATACGAATCTATAATCGACCGATGTCATCCAATTTATAATTAGAAACGCGATAATAAAAAGTAACGTGAAGTACTCGATTGATAAAAATCGGTGTATACAAAAGAGGAAAATAAGTTATTGATTTATCAATATAATTACGAATCAACATTTTATCCTATCGCACTTGATGAATATTTGTAATTTTTTTATTATACTGCCAATTTTAGACATATAAAATTATAAAAAATATATTGGTATTTTCAGTAAGTTTTTTTTTTTAATTTTTTCAGTAAGTTATTTATTAAAAGTTGCAATGCATTTAAATTAGTCGAAATCTAAAAAAAATTAAACATTGTCCTGGTAGATATCAAACAATTTTAAAACCATGTTTTGGACATTAATTACGTATACATTGGCGATTTTTGTTTAAACGGCCAGTTATTGCGTTGCGGTAAATTCTAATTCCAAAAAATTCGTATTACAGAATAATTAAATTCTGTATCTATTTTCGTATTTAAAATTTAAAAAAATGTATTACAATTGGTAGATTAAAAATTTAAATCGAAAATTTTTAAGTAATTAAATATCGTTAAATAAATTATAACGCGTTTACACAAATGAAAATTATAAAAATATTAAATACAGGTTTTTATTTTAGTTTCTAAAAACATTGTATATAACATTATAGACTAACTCAAAATCGGTAAGTTTAACTTACTAAAAATGTAAAATTTTTTTAAAGAAGTCTACAATGCTTAGTAATAATTTCGATTCTTAAAAACTGACTATATCGACTCGCAGAAATTAAATCATTTTACAAAACAGTTCTCAAGTTGGCCTTAAATATATCGACTACTAAATATGTTTAAACTATAATTCAAACTTACCCTAATTATTTAAAATATTTTGACGTTAGGAATGTAATTTATAAAAACCGACCAATTTATATATACTTAACACAATGTATCGTTTCAATTTCTAATGGGATATACTTAACAAAAAGAAAAAAATAATTCGTATTAAAAGAATACACCAACCTATATATTTCCCCATATAAAACGTTTCAGTCTATCATTAAAAACCGTAAGAATGTAATAAAAACAATTTTTTCTAATTCACTATCACCACTTGACAGACTCTCGTCCGTTCGATTGTAGAAAAGAGCAAAAAAAAAAAATTGTGTTCGAATTCATAATTTATTCATAATGCAATCTCGGGCAGGGGGGGAAGTAGAGTCGTTCAATCGCGATCGTTAAATAATAAAACTCAGAAGAGAGAGAGAATTCGTGCGAAGGGAGGTCAGTGATCGCTATCTCTCATCTGTAACACAAAACCAGAACGAAGTCAGACAGAGATAGAGAGATTTTTCATTAAGGGAGTTTGTAGACCGTCTAAGAATTTTGCCCCAGTACCCTATACCTATATGCGATAAAATCGCAGTAACGTCCTTTAAAATTATCCATACGACGTTTGTATTTTTATTTTTTAGTTTACATTCAATAATTGTCGATCGAATTAAGTTAAGGAAGTTATAGACACTGGCGTTGAACATTTAGAATTAATTATTTACGTATTAGTGTTTTGTTTTCTTCATTTTTTTACTGTGGTAGGAACCAAAAAAATCTACAATTATTATTTTGTAAAAAATATAGAGTCACATTCAAATTTAATAGTTTGGAGGTTGAAATGTATCTTCTTAACTTGATGATTCTGAGAGTAAGGGTGATTAATAAATTGTGCTACTCTGGCACATTAAGCTCAACAGATATTACTCGCTACTTAAAATCTTTTCATCAGTCGGGAACCACTATATTTTAAACTAATTTATTTCTTAATTAAAATCAACGATTCATCCCTAATTTTTCATTCCAGCCTCAACTGTTTCGTCGGATTTCATGTGCTATGTGAAAGAAATAATCATTTTTTGACGAAGGTATCGATGATATATCTGTTCATAAAATTGTCCATCCTAGTTCCTCCTGGAAAGAAGGTCAAAATAAATAAAAATTGATATAGCTAAATGAATCAGATATATAATTATTTATCTTTAGCTTCACAAGTGATAAAACGATCTTTTCATTACTTGAAAATGACTACATTCCAAACCAGTTTATTGTTGATTAAAGTCAACGCCTTTTGTCTGAAGCCTTTCGTATCAAAATCCATAGGACTGATCCAATCCTTTCTGACGAATGAATTTATACCAACCAATAAAAACAAAGTCCGACGAAACGTTCCGTCCTCCGCAACTCGTTCCAACAAAATAAACCCATCAAACCAAACGGAGAGAAAATGAAAACCTAACGATAACAAATGAAAAAATAAAATTCAATCTTAACATAATTTGGTTTAAAATATATACATATACACATATATTATACATCCCAGTCAATTTGCTCCTAATAAATTAGCGAGATATATATGTAGAACTGGTGCAACGAGGTAGAAATATATAGGTGGGGGGATTCCGAGTAAAGTTTTTTGCAAGTTAAAACACACTCATCTTGAGTAAATATTTCTCTTGGAGAACCCGAAGAAGAAGAAGAAGAAGAAGAAGAAGAGATATCGGGTACTATCTCCGGCGTTCACCAGGAGCAGGAAAGAAAGAATGAAAGAGAGAAAGAAAGACGTAAATGGTGGAAGAAATTATTCATGAGAGGTGCCAAGGGTGCAACAAGATGAAATGAGATTCTCGCGGCAGGTTGAACAAGGTAAGAGATACGGATCGGTGCTAATGTTTGGTTTATGGCCTGGTCCGTCCAGTCACGTGCGCTACAACTCGCACACTTCTTACACCCCTATACCTCCTTCTTCATCTCTCTCGAGTATACCCAGAATTTTAAGGAGATCCACACTACGGAAGCTGGGTTGTTGTTATACTTTGCATTTACCGTTTTACCCTTCGGGCTATAGCGTCTCTCCCTCTCTCTCTCTTTCTCTCTCTCTCTCTGCGTGTATGTATATATTCATAAACGGCGCCTTGTTCGTCCGTCATGCGTTTTACCTTCTTGGAAACGTCCAAGCCTATGGTCTAACCTTTGATCATATCGTTTGCATTGGTACGTTTTGTACTACCAGGTTATAATACGTGCTTTTTTAGACACAAACAGTTTCGACATTTTTACTTTTCGCTTTCCTTCTACCTGTGGCTGGATATGTCATTTTACACTCGAGTTAATTAATTTAATAAACACAAGACAAGTTGAGTGATTGTGCGAATGATAAATTTGATTTCGACGAGAATGGTGACTTTCGTGATTTTCAGTTGTAAATGTTTCGCCGTCCTTGTTGTGTAAATATGTTAAAATGTTTCAGCCTCTACACGATCAACTGGTGCTTGAGATATCCTGCGGTAAGTCCATTATGTTTTGTATTTTGTAATTAAAAATAGATTACGTTGCTTTATCAGCCAAAAAATTTATTATAGTAAAAGACAATAATAATACAATTTATTTTAAAAATTACAAAATCTTTTTAATCGTTAAGAAAAAAATTATTAATTATTAATGTTCAATAGTTTTTTTTTCTTAGATTTCAACCCAGGCTTGTCACCGTAAAAATAATTGTTCAATAATTTTATTTTAATTATTCAAGCCTTTGAGAGATAATACACGAAATACGTTGCTGTGCCCGAAAAATTGAAAAGTATTTCTGTAACGAGGAAATCTGTGAGGTTGAAAGGCTATGTTTTTCTATGTATTGAGTATTTTTCTATGTATTGAAATATTTTATCCGTTTTCGAAAGGTGAAATGTATCATTATCGCGAAATTACTTAATAATCATTTTCAATAATTCGCATCGAGATAGATGGACAAGCACAAAGACTTCAAGTATATAACCTCGCAAAGGCACAATATATCATGCGTCGCGAAGGAAACTAAGAAAGAAGGGGTACCAAAAGATGTAAAGCTTAAAAGGCTAGCCTATTCTTATTTTTCGATTCCAACCATGCCTTGGTAGGTTCTTTATTGTACTTATAAAATTTGGTTCTATTAACAAGTTCAGTGCGGCGTGTGCCATATATATGTGTCGATAATCAAAAAATATTTTTTACAATTTGTTCCTGTAAAATTAAATATACTTCACTAATTTTGTCCACTTCTAACATTTTTTTTATATTCTTCAGGAATTTTCAAGTGTATAATAAGTTTTAATTAAATATTAAATGTAATTATTGATTATAAAAAAATTGGCTTTTATATGCATTGGCGGCACTGAACCTGTTAAACCTATGTTCGTCTATTTGACATTGTATGAAAAATACACTGAAGAAAAATAAAAGTTGTATCCAAAAAGAAAACGATTGTTTACGTTTAGTCGTATGGCATTGAGACACACCACAGTACAAGATCAAAAATTATACTCAATTGATATTAACATCTGTTCGAAAGAATATGAAAGGCAAACCTATATACAAGCTCTTATAAGAGCTACATCGTTATTAATTTTGATTGTGCCACTGAGAAAAGTAATTCTTTGGGAGAAATAATTAACTGTTAAGAAATGTGGATTGCAATACGTCGAAAGGTATATAATAAAGTTTCCTATTACTTGATTTGGCAAGGTGCACATTATATTTAAATTCTTTATAGTTAACGGGGTGCGAACACCAAAAAATAGAAAAATAATTTATTTTTTATGAAGTGAGGAATACAATTTATCAAAAAAAAAAAAGTTATGTAACCATGTTGTACTTCCTTGAAGATAATTTCTGAAATTTTTCAAATTTTTTAATGATAAATCAACGATATTTTTGGGCAGCCGTGAATCATTGTTTTATATATAGCTATATATTACTGAACAAAAATTGTTATTTACGTATAATTAATTTATAATTAATTATTTCGTAAAAATCTCTCTGTCACGCTATTCTAATTGTTTTGAACAGTATCGGTATTTTTTCTTTAGATTTTTCTTATATAGATAGGTTTTAAAATTTTTGGGGTCTTCTAGGTAGGTTTCTGCAATTTGGGTATCTCATCCTCTTAAGACGCAAATCATTTACAAGTAAGAATAGTGATTTTGATACGAGTTCAGTGTATTAGTCAGTTTTTGCAATTGACATGTATTAAATTTAAATTAATATGATTACCTATATTTTCACATAGCTGAATAATAATTTATTTTGTATTATTTCGTATCAAATAAGAGTTTTCCTTGCAATTATAAATTTTCTAAAAATTATTATTTTCTACAAGTCATATTCTCTAACTACACCAATTATGTACTTCATATAAGACAATGGATATTCTTCTTTTACAAAAAAAGTTTGTAATAATAAAGGAATATTTCTTAACTATATAAACAATCCACATTTGGTGCAAATGAAATAAAATTTTAAGCTACGAAATTCATGGTTTCTTTGACTCAAACAATCGTTTTTCTCAGTGTGAGACTTTTTACGTAAAATAAGGGTAAAATACTCTGGATTACTCGGTTTCCGGGAAGAAGCATCTGGAGCTGTGTCTGATCAACAGAAAAATAAAGTAATTTTCAATAATTCACATCGAAATAGATGGGCAAGCACAAAGACTTCAAGTATATAACCTCGCAAAGGCACAATATATCATGCGTCGCGAAGGAAACTAAGAAAGAAGGGGTACCAAAAGATGTAAAGCTTAAAAGGCTAGCCTATTCTTATTTTTCGATTCCAACCATGCCTTGGTAGGTTCTTTATTGTACTTATAAAATTTAGTTCTATTAACAGGTTCAGTGCGGCGTGTGCCATATATATGTGTCGATAATCAAAAAATATTTTTTACAATTTGTTCCTGTAAAATTAAATATACTTCACTAATTTTGTCCACTTCTAACATTTTTTTTATATTTTTCAGGAATTTTCAAGTGTATAATAAGTTTTAATTAAATATTAAATGTAATTATTGATTATAAAAAAATTGGCTTTTATATGCATTGGCGGCACTGAACCTGTTAAACCTATGTTCGTCTATTGACATTGTATGAAAATACACTGAAGAAAAATAAAAGTTGTATCCAAAAAGAAAACGATTGTTTACGTTTAGTCGTATGGCATTGAGACACACCACAGTACAAGATCAAAAATTATACTCAATTGATATTAACATCTGTTCGAAAGAATATGAAAGGCAAACCTATATACAAGCTCTTATAAGAGCTACATCGTTATTAATTTTGATTGTGCCACTGAGAAAAGTAATTCTTTGGGAGAAATAATTAACTGTTAAGAAATGTGGATTGCAATACGTCGAAAGGTATATAATAAAGTTTCCTATTACTTGATTTGGCAAGGTGCACATTATATTTAAATTCTTTATAGTTAACGGGGTGCGAACACCAAAAAATAGAAAAATAATTTATTTTTTATGAAGTGAGGAATACAATTTATCAAAAAAAAAAAAGTTATGTAACCATGTTGTACTTCCTTTGAAGATAATTTCTGAAATTTTTCAAATTTTTTTAATGATAAATCAACGATATTTTTGGGCAGCCGTGAATCATTGTTTTATATATAGCTATATATTACTGAACAAAAATTGTTATTTACGTATAATTAATTTATAATTAATTATTTCGTAAAAATCTCTCTGTCACGCTATTCTAATTGTTTTGAACAGTATCGGTATTTTTTTCTTTAGATTTTTCTTATATAGATAGGTTTTAAAATTTTTGGGGTCTTCTAGGTAGGTTTCTGCAATTTGGGTATCTCATCCTCTTAAGACGCAAATCATTTACAAGTAAGAATAGTGATTTTGATACGAGTTCAGTGTATTAGTCAGTTTTTGCAATTGACATCTATTAAATTTAAATTAAATATGATTATATTTCCACATAGCTGTAAATAATAATTTATTTTGTATTCTTTCGTATCAAATAAGAGTTTTCCTTGCAATTATAAATTTTCTAAAAATTATTATTTTCTACAAGTCATATTCTCTAACTATATCAATTATGTACTTCATATAAGACAATGGATATTTTTCTTTTACAAAAAAAGTTTGTAATAATAAAGGAATATTTCTTAACTATATAAACAATCCACATTTGGTGCAAATGAAATAAAATTTTAAGCTACGAAATTCATGGTTTCTTTGACTCAAACAATCGTTTTTCTCAGTGTGAGACTTTTTACGTAAAATAAGGGTAAAATACTCTGGATTACTCGGTTTCCGGGAAGAAGCATCTGGAGCTGTGTCTGATCAACAGAAAAATAAAGTAATTTTCATTACCGGTACGTAGGTAAACTCAAAATTACTCGCTTTTTTCCTCTCGTTGCAGGTATCGCAGAGTAAGGGATATAAGAGGTAATAAATATCATTATAAAACATTATTAAAGTCTAGAAAAAAAATTTTTGGACCTACTTGTTATCCCACAGATAAAATAAACGAACTGAATGTTTTATAGCTATAGAGTGTGTACTACGATTAGATTGATTGCACGTACGTCTCTAGTAAAAAGTTAAAAAATTCTTCGAATTCTTTTTAAAATGGTGTAAAGCTGATACTTAACAATTAAATTTGGTGTTTGCATTTTAAACAATTATTGAAGTAACAATTAAAATAATTATATCCATCTTATTAATATGAAAAATATTCAATGAAGTCTATGAATTGATTCATATTTTGAGGTTAAATGTAGTTTTTTTCACATAATTTATTCTTTTTTTATTATTTACAAGTAGCTAATGGTTATTTTCAAAGATAGTACGTAATTATTGCATTTTATTCTTATGGCAAATGAAATTCTAACAAAATCTGTTTGTTTAATAATTTAATATATGTTCATAATATATATCTTGTAATAAAAATTTTATATTTCGTTTTGTATCTACTCTCGGTTTATAAAATTTTTAACCGAGTTATATATTATTATCAAAAATTAAGTGTATATTGAATTTTAGCAAAATCTGCTTGTTAATTGTTAACCCATACAACCTCTTTAATATTGTTAAATAATGTATGGTAGAAAAAATTGACAATTTTTTGGATTTAAGTAATCCTGCATATATATCATACCATGACAAGTTTATTCTTTTACCAACCTCGCAATTTGTTTTAATTTATTTTTTTTCAAATTATTATACCATCAAGATTTACCATTGAGAAGAAAAAAAGGAAGTTTTCTTTATCAATTTTAAATGTCCAAAAAGTTTGAATTAATAAAACTAAAGTTACTATGAGACAAACAATTATTTAAAAAAATTTTTGATACGTGATACTCAAAATGAAAATTGATCAGTTAATCAACTTTCATTTAAATTGTATGACCGGCACAGTGTCTTGATCAAAACAAATCTAAAGTCGGTGTGCATTTTTAGTAATGTAGTCAATTTAAAACCACTTGAAGAAAATAAGATTATCTTCACTGAAAAAAATTAATCCTCTACAATTCATGCATCAGCAAATCTTATTGTCTTTCAGAGTGTTGCTCAGCGCGTCAGCACCCTCTAGCCTGAAAAATTTTTTCTTTATAATAATATTTAGCTAATTTACTAGAGTTAGATCCGAGAAAACTAAGTTTTCCCACGTATAAAATAATAAAAAGAATTATTTATATATGTTTTTGGATAATAATATTAAAAATTGAAGTATTTTGTAGAGAAAATTTGACTTGGCTGTGGCAAGTATCAGACGACTGTTCACCGCGGTAACAATTTTTCTCTACAAAATTCGCCTTTAATTTGTCCATATTACTAATAAAAGTAATTCTTAGATAAATCTTTATATCATTATATACGTGGGAAAACTTAATGTTCTTCAATTTGACTATCGTAAATAATCGAAATATTACAAAGAAAATTGTTCTTTATAGACTAGGCTGCCGCGCTAAAGAGCAATCTTAAAAAAAAAAAAAATAAAAACTTAACCTCAAAATTTTCTAAGCATAGTACGTAGTAAATTAAAGTAAATAGTAATTAGATTAACGTCTGTATCCAAACATCCGAACAAAAATTACGAATTTTTTGAGGTTACGTATCTTCATTCTCGCTTTCGAGTCTATACCAACTAATTCTGAACAACACTGAAAATAATCGAGTGTAACGCAATTCGACACTCACTAAACAACGTTCGCAACTTTATCGCAACACAACATCTGACGTAACGATTACCCTAACCTCCTATATATCCAAGTACATCCTAACCTCTTAGAGACATGCATCTACAAAAATAAAAAAAGAAGATCCGTTTAAAATGAGACTCACGAATTCGCACTCAAATCTACATCTACTCGAGATACGGTCGAGAAACGCATAATTTCTTTTCCTTTTTTTCGTCGGACCATGCACTATATATATACCAAAGACAAACGTGTTCTACACTTTTTTTCGTAGAAGATCGTTTCCTTTCGCGTTAAATTGAGATGTTGTCTGTCACTTTTCTGGGCCACCTTTTTCCGCGTTGACGTTCAGATATACGATCGACTAATCACCCGGGTGATATGGAAACGTGACGGAAAAAAAAAACCAAAATTTCCGTTAAGAAAGTTATTGATTACGGGAATCTACATCACGACGATCAATTTTTTATTCCTTTTTTTTGCTGTAAGATTACACTCGAAACTTTCGGATTTGAATTAATCATTTTCCGCGTGTATACCCGAGAGTTTACCGAATCCGAGTGCATCTGAATTTCAAAAATGTCGGTGGCATTATGCGCTTTATATTTGAATATCACCGATATTTCGTATAGATGAGGTTACAGCATTAATTTTGTAATTCCATCTGGTAAAATTGATAAAAATGGAGAGATATTAAAATCCGTTGGAAATGATAAGTTACCTATAATTTAATTCGTAATTCATTTAACACTGGTGATTTTAGACTCAAATTTAATTCATAATTACTACGAAATTAATATTGGGTTAATTACAAAATTAGACAATCATACTCTACTTAAATGAACTCAAATTTTATTTGCTAAACAAAGCAGAACGATTATGAAAAGTATAAATACAATCAGCCCGAAAATATTTCATAAATCAATAACTGGTATAAGTTCAATTAAAATATCCAATCGAATTAACAAATCAATAAAGCGTAGCTATGAATCAAACACGAGATTAAATCACTAATCAATAAACTTCAAATTTAAATTAATACATAGTCTAATTTAGAAGTATGATTATATCAATTAAAATTAAATTTAAATCATTGATCGATGAAAATGATAGTTATTAATTAAAATTGAATTTAATTGTCTAATCGACAAAATGATAATTCGAAATCAATTCACAAAAAATCAATAAAAGTATAATTACGAAATAAAATTCTTAAAATATAATAATTACGGATCAATTTGAATCCAATTGATAACTAAAAAAAGTAAGTTCTCATTCGCAACTATATAAAATGACAATTCTGAATCGAAATAAAAAATTTAATTCATTCATAAAAAAAGTATAATTATGAATCAATCTTCAAGCCTAATTTACTAATCAAAACACTATAATTATAAATATATCCTATTCAAAAGAACTACGTAATTACAAATTAAATTAGTGATAAATGCATTAATAATAAAATTCCCTTAACAATATATATTATAAAAAATAAAATTTATAGATTCACTAATAAACTAAAGTGCAATTTTTGAATAAAATATAAATATATTTTTTAAAACAAAAGAAAAAGCATAATTATATTTAAAATAAAAAAAATAAATCAAATGATATCAGATAAATACTAAAAACGCTGAATAAAAAAAATAAGTATAATAAAGCAATATATAACTAAAATAAATCGAAAACCAATTAACGTAGACCAATCGAAAATTATGTAAGAATTAACATTTTTTTACTTCAATTTCCTTGCTATACCGTCATCAACTTTTTTTTTTTTTATTAACTTTACTCTAAAGCAGCAATAAGAAAAATATGAGACTTCAATAAAACTTTACCCGTTCCCTTCTCTCTCTCTCTCTCTTTTTAAGCCAATAAAACTCCATACAGAGGAACAAAATTAAACGACCTAACCCATCTTAAAAGTTTAAATCAACTATATATATTTTACGTACATACACCGCAACTTTATTAAGATACACAATATATATATATATATATACTCAAAAAAGAAAATTATGAAATATATCTATATAATATAGATCGTCGGAAAAAAAGAATGGTAAGTATATTTTTCAATAATAAAAAAAAATAATTAAATAAAATTCTATACATTTATCTTCTATGCAATGTGTTCTCGAAAAGCAAAAATTTTTTTCATCATTCGCGAAGGGTTTGGTCTCCCGTAAAATTAAAACAAAAAAAAATTGGTTGTCGACTAGGTAAGAAAAGATACGAAATTGAGAAGGACAAGATTTTCACGAATATATAATACATTTCGTGATACGACGAATATTGCTCCTCGGATACGCGAAATATGACGGTGGTATATACAATAACAAAAACGTATATGTGTGTATACATATATATATATACGTGATGTATAATATGCTTTTCGATTTCGCTGATGTGCGCTACTGTATTACCTTGGAATATGTAAAATTGTCGTGTTATATATACTTACGTGTCACTTTCAATATCAATCATGTTTTTTTTTTTTGGTTTTATAGGTTACGTTGTACATTTTTCTTTCTTCGTTTCAATTCTATATTTTACGTTACAATCGGTCAAAAAGAAATTTCAATTTGTGAAGTATAATAATTATAGATATATCACTCGAATATTATAAGTGAACTGAAAATTACAGGAATATATATTTACCTAAAAATAATGCTTAAAATATTGAATATATAAATGTATCTATATAACCGCAATATTTAGAAGTAAATTAGAAGATAAGTTATATACTGCCATTGTTAAGAAAAAAATAATTTATCGCTGTATAATTAGAAACAAGAATAATTTGATAAATTATTGAGTGCAAGATCATTTGCACAGAAATTGAGGTTAGGTGTGAGCATTTCAACATTTCATTTTTATTTATTTTTTTTTAATTTATTTATGTAATTTACATTAGCTTTCTTCGTAAAATTTACTACATTATACACAAAATTAAACAATGGGAAGACATTCAAAGATATGATAATATCTAATTGAGAAACTAGGAGAAAACACGTGCCTTTAATGATAATACTTATTTTTGACACCCTCAAATATTTATTTGATTTACATGTTTCATCAGTGCAGACCTTAAGGAATTTTAAAATATTACATTATTCTATTTTCCTCTTGAAAAAAAATGTTAAAAACATTATTCTAAATAAATTAATACGCATTTGAAATTATTGATTGAAAAGTGATGCAAGTTTCATTTTATATACAAATAATATATATAAAAAACTTAATAATTTTTTAAAAAAGAACATAATTATCTTGTAGTTTTTATAGAGACTTTCTTGCCTGACTGTGTTTTTGTTTAAAACTTAATTTAAACGAATATTAATTGCTTAAGAAGTAATAATTGGGGGGGGCAATGCGTGGCACCCCTGCGGGGCATGCGTAGCACACGGCACTATAATTTCACAAACTAATATTCGATCAGCTGATGAGTTTATAACTTTCAGATCATAAAAATGTAGTATAGTAATAGGTAGATATCCTGCAGTATTTAAGTAATTTAATTGTTTAAATATATAGTTCTTAAGATACGTATTCAATGGTGCGGAATTATAAAAAGAAAAACCACGTTCTTCGTTGGAATGATGGGCAATTACATTTAAAAATAATATACTTGATCAAAATCATTTTAATAATGTGAATAATGAAATTAAAATTCCAATTCATATATTGAACAGGCTAAGCCTCTGTTGAATTTATTGGTAACTAATATAAATATTATTTGTAAATTAAAAAGTTTATTTGTACGCTATTATTTCATTATCTTTTTTAACAGAGTTCTTGTTTAGCTTTAACTCCCACTAGTCAATCTACATCTTTTCAAGAATTTTTAACTTATCAGCATTAAGCTGAAGCAACTACTTTCCCCATTCAGGAACCCTTTCATACTCAATTAATTGATGGTGCATCGTTAACATTAAAAGATAATCTGACAAGCAATTCAGTAGAGAAGATTAGTGGTCAAGATGTTGCGACTAAAAAAGTTTCAAAGAAAGGCAAAGCTGCAATTATCACAAGTACAAAGTATAAAGAAACTCTATTAGATCAAAAATTGAAAAACCTAGAGAAAAAACCCAATGATAAAAAATCTAAGCCAAAAATAATAACTAATAAAATTTTGAATAAGAGAATTAAAGTGGAAAATAATAGAAGACCATTAAGATCTGTAAGTTATGAGAATGCTACAAACGTAGATGAGTCTTTACTTGGCCAAGTTTTAGAAATTCCTGTTATTGACCGCGTTCCTTCAGAAAATTATAATGTAATTTTACAAGTCGATAACATAGCAGCTGAATCTTCTATTATAATATATATCCTATATACCAAGTCCCTTTTCCTGAAAATGTGCATTATTATTAAATGTATTTATGAATTGTATTCTAATATAATTATAAAAACGTCAAATGTGATTTGTAAGACTGATTAAATTAACTAAATGATATAATAAAGTGTTAAATTTAAAGTTAAAAATTTTATCTGTCTTATCATTAATTAGAATGAAAAAATTAAATGCCTACATTTACTAAATTTATTTTAAATTACATTTAAAATATAATACCTCTTATTTTATTGCATTCATTAAAAATACAGAAGTTGAGTGTGCTATTCATGCCCCACCGCACTGACATCCATGCCCCCTAGCGGGGCATGAGTAGTCATTTCACACGCTTGTCTTTACAATTTTATAACTAATTTTAAATATAAAAATAGTAATTTTTAAAAATGTAATTATAAATTTAAGAATCTTTTTAACTATTTTCATTTTTTTAAAGTGAAGAATGATTTAAATTATTATTGTAATATAGTTTTAAACTTAAGGTGCCACGCATAGCCGCCTCTCCCCTATAACTAAAAATTATGCTTAAAATATTGAATATAAATGTATCTATATAACCGCAACACTTAGAAGTAAATTAGAAGATAAGTTATATACTGTCATTGTTAAGAAAAAATAATTTATCGCTGTATAATTAGAAACAAGAATAATTGATAAATTATTGAGTGCAAGATCATTTGTACAGAAATTGAGGTTAGGTGTGAACATTTCAACATTTCATTTTTATTTATTTTTTTTAATTTATTTATGTAATTTACATTAGCTTTCTTCGTAAAATTTACTACATTATACACAAATTAAACAATGGGAAGACAGTCAAAAGATATGATAATATCTAATTGAGAAACTAGGAGAAGACACGTGCCTTTTTTTTATTTAAAGCTTTAATCATTTAAGATTATTTGCTACAAGCAAGTGTTACATTGTGCGCTTTTTAATACATTTAAGTTACAATCCTTAAGAAACTTTATTATACAAAGGAAAGCATATACATTTGGTTTATACAAAAGTGAGTTAATACATAGTGGTAATTGTAGATCTATTTGTAATAATTTTTTTATAAGTTCGGTACGTCGTTCATTATGAACGACTGCATTGCCAGATTAATGATAATACTTATTTTTCACTCTCCATTGTTAACTCAAAAAATTAAAAGAATTATTTTACAATTTCTTCAAGAAACATTGCTTTTAACTCAAATATCCTAACTATTGAATTATCGATGTAAAAATCTAGTACAATGTAGTCTGACGTGTCGAGTTTTTTAAAATATTATTCATTGTTTATAAAAAAAAAGGTAAAAAATGACTATTTTTTGAATCTGATATCCCCTTAAAGCAAAAAATCTACCTATTCCTCAAAAATTCAATAATAATTCTTTTAATTTCTAATAACACGTGCCTTTGTTTACAAAACGATTGACCGCTCTGTGCAGAATGTGAGAGTAAATTCAATCGTACTTCTTACTTAAAATATGAAGGTTGTAAAATAATCAACATTTTTTAGTAAGGGATGGTTCTCAAATATCCGATTGAATTTTAAACACAAAGGTCAATCGCTTATAAACAAAGTCACGTGTTATCCCCTACTCTAATCAAATACTAACATATATTATTAATAATTACAGAGCCGCGGTGGCTCATGGGTAGAGCCCCGACTGTCACACCGAGGGTCGTGGGTTCGATCCCAGACGTGTACCTCTGAAAATTTTTTCATGTGCATTTTTCGAACACCGCCACTCAGTGGCCCGGCGTGTCACTATAATGTGACGCCAGTTCAGGTGCGCGTGCGTTTCGTGCATTTTTCAGTGCATCAGAGGCACGGGCATCTGAACTATAGGGAACGTTAGGGACGCGAAGATGTAAAGAGGATCGCGGTGGTTCCATCGGAGGGACAGGAAACTGTAATTATTAGACTAATTACAGTGACCGATGATATCTTCCGATGGACACAAGCACCACTGTTTCAACTACATGTGCTTTGTTTACAGACACACCGTTCACCTCCGTCGCTGATTAGCCCTGGCAGCATAAATAGAGCGACGTTAAATAACATAAAAAAAAAAAATTAAAATTACAATCGAATTCTTCGTTTAACTAGGTTGATAAAAACTAAGTAATTTAGTCGTTCATACAGTTTATTTAGGAAGCTTGGGTTATTTTTCGATACTGATGAACTAATAATTGGGGGGGCATGCGTGGCACCCCTGCGGGGCATGCGTAGCACACGGCACTATAATTTCACAAACTAATATATCGATCAGCTGATGAGTTTATAACCTTTCAGATCATAAAAATGTAGTATAGTAATAGGTAGATATCCTGCAGTATTTAAGTAATTTAATTGTTTAAATATATAGTTCTTAAGATACGTATTCAATGGTGCGGAATTATAAAAGAAAAACCACGTTCTTCGTTGGAATGATGGGCAATTACATTTAAAAATAATATACTTGATCAAAATCATTTTAATAATGTGAATAATGAAATTAAAATTCCAATTTCATATATTGAACAGGCTAAGCCTCTGTTGAATTTATTGGTAACTAATATAAATTATTATTTGTAAATTAAAAGTTTTATTTGTACGCTATTATTTCATTATCTTTTTTAACAGAGTTCTTGTTTAGCTTTAACTCCCACTAGTCAATCTACATCTTTTCAAGAATTTTAACTTATCAGCATTAAGCTGAAGCAACTACTTTCCCCATTCAGGAACCCTTTCATACTCAATTAATTGATGGTGCATCGTTAACATTAAAAGATAATCTGACAAGCAATTCAGTAGAGAAGATTAGTGGTCAAGATGTTGCGACTAAAAAGTTTCAAAGAAAGGCAAAGCTGCAATTATCACAAGTACAAAGTATAAAGAAACTCTATTAGATCAAAAATTGAAAAACCTAGAGAAAAAACCCAATGATAAAAAATCTAAGCCAAAAATAATAACTAATAAAATTTTGAATAAGAGAATTAAAGTGGAAAATAATAGAAGACCATTAAGATCTGTAAGTTATGAGAATGCTACAAACGTAGATGAGTCTTTACTTGGCCAAGTTTTAGAAATTCCTGTTATTGACCGCGTTCCTTCAGAAAATTATAATGTAATTTTACAAGTCGATAACATAGCAGCTGAATCTTCTATTAATAATATATATCCTATATACCAAGTCCCTTTTCCTGAAAATGTGCATTATTATTAAATGTATTTATGAATTGTATTCTAATATAATTATAAAAACGTCAAATGTGATTTGTAAGACTGATTAAATTAACTAAATGATATAATAAAGTGTTAAATTTAAAGTTAAAAATTTTATCTGTCTTATCATTAATTAGAATGAAAAAATTAAATGCCTACATTTACTAAATTTATTTTAAATTACATTTAAAATATAATACCTCTTATTTTATTGCATTCATTAAAAATACAGAAGTTGAGTGTGCTATTCATGCCCCACCGCACTGACATCCATGCCCCCTAGCGGGGCATGAGTAGTCATTTCACACGCTTGTCTTTACAATTTTATAACTAATTTTAATATAAAAATAGTAATTTTTAAAAATGTAATTATAAATTTAAGAATCTTTTTAACTATTTTCATTTTTTTAAAGTGAAGAATGATTTAAATTATTATTGTAATATAGTTTTAAACTTAAGGTGCCACGCATAGCCGCCTCTCCCCTATAACTAAAAATTATGCTTAAAATATTGAATATAAATGTATCTATATAACCGCAACACTTAGAAGTAAATTAGAAGATAAGTTATATACTGTCATTGTTAAGAAAAAATAATTTATCGCTGTATAATTAGAAACAAGAATAATTTGATAAATTATTGAGTGCAAGATCATTTGTACAGAAATTGAGGTTAGGTGTGAACATTTCAACATTTCATTTTTATTTATTTTTTTTTAATTTATTTATGTAATTTACATTAGCTTTCTTCGTAAAATTTACTACATTATACACAAAATTAAACAATGGGAAGACAGTCAAAAGATATGATAATATCTAATTGAGAAACTAGGAGAAGACACGTGCCTTTTTTTTATTTAAAGCTTTAAATCATTTAAGATTTATTTGCTACAAGCAAGTGTTACATTGTGCGCTTTTTATACATTTAAGTTACAATCCTTAAGAAACTTTATTATACAAAGGAAAGCAGATACATTTGGTTTATACAAAAGTGAGTTAATACATAGTGGTAATTGTAGATCTATTTGTAATAATTTTTTTATAAGTTCGGTACGTCGTTCATTATGAAGACTGCATTGCCAGATTACATGATCGATATCCTGTTCGTTTTCTCCACATGGGCATTTAATGATATAATAATTATTTTTCACTCTCCATTGTTAACTCAAAAAATTAAAAGAATTACTTTACAATTTCTTCAAGAAAACATTGCTTTTAATTCAAACATCCTAACTATTGAATTATATCGATGTAAAAATCTGGTACAATGTAGTCTGACGTGTTGAGTTTTTTAAAATATTTATTCATTTGTTTATAAAAAAAAGGTAAAAAATGACTATTTCTTTAATCTGATATTGTTTTAATTTCTAATAACACGTGTCTTTGTTTACAAAACGATTAACCTCTGTGCTGAATATGAGAGTAAAATTCAATCGGATTTCTTACTTTAAATATGAAAAGGTTGTAAAATAATCAACATTTTTAGTAAGAGATGGTTCTCAAACATCCGATTGAATTTTGAACACAAATTTTACACAAAAGGCCAATCGCTTGTAAACAAAGTCACGTGTTATCTCCTACTCTAATCAAATACTAACATATATTATTAATAATTACAATCGAATTCTTCGTTTAACTATAGGTTGATAAAAATTAAGTAATTTAGTCGTTCATACAGTTTATTTAGGAAGCTTGGGTTATTTTTCGATACTGATGAACTAACCAATTTATTTATTTGACCACGTTTCGATGGATATCCTCCATCCTCATCAGGCTATACCTTTTATTAATGATATTATATTAACATTTTACAAACATCTTTTTATACATATAACATCTTATAAATAATATTGATATACTTCTAACTAGTTGCTTAATATTACGTCAATAGTAAAATATGGATAAATTAATAGCGTATGTGATGCGTCGCTCTATAATTGAAAAAAAAATTAAGCAAAAATTAATAAATTAAAAAAACATAAAGCTGCACAGAAATTGAGATTATGAATGACACATACCTCTCCCTACTGTTTTGCCCATAATCAACACAACGAATTTAAAGTTATACTGAATACATTAATTCCCTAGTAGAAATTTGAATCTAAGAACTAGGAATTAAACATTGGTATTAAATACCTTGTGATGAAACGCTTTTTCACCCATTTTTTTAACACTTAATAGAATTACCATAACCTCAAAACATTCGAATAATGTTTCCAGCTTTCCGGTAACAGTAAACTTCAAAAATCCTATAGTTTCGAATGGATTTTTAATGTTTTCGTCTGATTTACAACTAATTTCTGTTATATTTCCAGTATTTACGAAAATAAATGTGATTTTATTAGATTTTTCACTTGTCCATGTTTAATAAACATTTAATAGCATATAACTAGACTCAAATTTGATCTATGTTTATAAGCTAAAAATTAGCTCAAAACAGAATATAAGTTATATTTTAGTCTATGTAATGATTAAAAATTAGGAAAAAAGCATTTCACCGGAAGGACAAAATTGGGCACATTTTTCGCCTATTTTTCACCCATTTTTCGACCATTCTATTTAGAATATCTATTTATTACCTATTTAATGGAATACGATTTCTACTATGGTTAAGAACATCATAAAATAGGTTGATAATAATTGACTTTGACACCCCCATACCTACAAATATCTCACAAAAATTTTAAATCGTTAATGAAAAGCCATAGTTAATATCTATGGTCCCTACCTTACCGTGAAATACAATGATTGTCAATAAGTCTGGAAAAATAAGAGCCCGCTTCGTTCGCCGATAATGTGACTGATTGCTGAATTTCAAATTGAAATATTATTATGTTATTGAGAACCATCCCTTGCCAACAAATCTACGCACCGAGTTGAGGTTGCGAAAACGCAATAACAAAATATTGTATTGTCACATTCACCACATAGTTAGAATATTAACAAACGAAGATACCTCTTCCCACATTTTTCCGCGTACTTTTTCATTTGTTTATAAATTAATCAACAAAGAGATAATTTCGAGACCCCCTCCTTAACAGGATGTCGCAGCCAACTATTGGCATGGCGTTCAGGATTTTTTCAAAAGTTTATTCTTTTGTTTATAAAAAAATATTAAAAATAATAATAAGATACCTACCTTGAAAATCCCTAAAATTTTAAAACCTAATTATACACTGAGAAAAATGTTTTTAATAAAAATTACTATGTTTTATAATAATCGGTGGATATATTTGCATTATGAAAGGTTTTACAATATTTCAAATAAACATTATTATTAGCATAATAAAACGTACCAAAAGATGTAGCTAAATTTATCAATTGAATATTATAAAAATTACTGTTACATAGCGAAAATTATGAAATACAAAAATTATAATTTAGCGAACGAAATTTTACTAGGTAACATAGTAAATTTTAATACGCCATATAGCAAAATTTGTGACTTTGATAGTAATACTTGACATATTTTTGTGTAAATGATAATTTTTACATAATAAACAATATTTTAATATGTTTTTACTATGTAATGTAGTAAAATTTCTTATTAAAAAAATTGAATATGTTCACCGATTACTATGTTTTATAGTAATTTTTATTAGAATTTTTAATAATTTTTATTATACATTTTTCTCAGTGTAAGAAAAATCTGCAAAAAATCACAAATACTGTTCGAAACAAATAGAATAGCGTGACAGAGAAATTTTTACGAAATAATTAATAATTAATTATAAATTAATTATACGTAAATAACAATTTTTGGTCGGTAATATATAGCTATAAAACAATGATTTACGACTGTCCAACAATCTCAGTGATTTATCAATAAAAAAATTTGAATAAATTCACGGAATATCTTCAAAGGAAACGCAACATCGTTACAGAAAATTTTTGTTCCATACACCGAATTTCTCGTTATATAAAAAATAAATTATTTTTCGGTTCTTTTTGGGGGTTCACATCCCGTTAAATTAAAAAAAACATGTTTTTTTCTATCTATTTTCTCTTAACCGAACTCTGCCCTCTTAATTCCACACACAGAAATAAAGAAAAAAAAGAGTAATTTTAAGTATATACTCACAGATACACAAAGAGACGGTAAAGACATTGATCAAACTACAGTTTATACAAAAGTATATTAAATTAAACTGAACTTCCATATATACGATTCCCATATACACATTCATATCTCTCTCTCTTACTCTATACCAGACAATTCAAGCATATTTAACTGAAATGCACGAGTATGTGTACGTATATACATAGACACATGCGGTTGGATGGTGTGTACGTATATATATAAAATACAATACCGCTTTGGAAGGTAGAGATCGGAACAACGTGAGAAAACGTTCGCAACACGCCCCCAAATTATTAGCTATACGTATTCAAATGATCGTCTCTTCCAAGTCATATAGGGCGGCGTGGGCGGGACTCTATTTTTATGGGCTCTCTTTATATTTATACCTATATGTATATACACCGTTTTTTTTTTATTCCTTTTTTCTTCGTCTTATCGCTTTTACACGTATGTTTTTCTTTTTCTTCGCGGGTATACGCACACACACATATATACATAGAAATTTAATTTACATTGTCGCCCGCGAATGTAACATAGTTGAATTTTAAGAAATATGTATATATATGTATGCACACAATCGAATGAGTTTCCTTTCCTCTTCGCGATTACGTCCGAGTTTGAAAGTATCTTTGTTTTTTTATAATTTTTTGTATAAAGAGAAAAAAATATTATTGAATACGGAATATTTTAATAAAAATAATATAATATATTGTGGCAGCACTCAAAATGTAGAACAGCGATATACTGTGTAGACAAAAATTATTTTATAATTTATTTATCTTTTCGTTGTTTAGTAGATTTTTATTATACCATTCCCTAGAGTGTTTTTTTTTTTGAGTACTTCAAAATTTAATCAGCTTTTCTTTATTTTTTTTCATTTGTTAAAATTATTTTTCAGAGCTAGAATTACATGGGAATATCGATTATTACATCTAGTTTATAGTACAATTTTAAAATTAAATTTTTATTGTTATTTAGCATGTTCTATTTTTTTAGTTTTCTCTGATGTCTGTCTTGCCCGAGGAATCTCCCTTATATATCTAGAAAATATTACATTTTAAAGCATGCGAGTAAAGGCACATTTTTGATATTTTTATATGGGGACGAATAGTTATAAAAATATAAGTAAGAAATCTAAGCAATCGATCAAAAATAAAACTCCAAACTCAACCAATAACGTTCTCATTTTCTACACACTATAGAATAATTTAATTTTATCTAAATGTGAGATGTGAAATTTTGAAATTACCAATACATTTTTTATTCTTTTTTTTCGTAAAAATAAATATACTCCGCTGGTTGGTCTCTTATATTTGATTGAATAAGATGAAGATGATCATTTTACTGACAGTGTTATTGTAATGACTTGACATTATCGATAATTATTATTTAAAAAATACTTTTTTTTTAAAAAGTGACTTTGTCATTATTTTTTATATAAGTATTTCAAACGTCAAATTGTAAATTATTTTTAGATTTTTAATTGAAATATTTCAAATATTATATCTCCGATCGATTCTATTAACAAACTGCTTGACCATACATTTTATATAATAAAATTACATACACGGAGAAAAACGAAGTACCTAGTTGCATAAAAATTAGTGTTATTTTTTTAGGTAATAGTATACGACATATTTATTAATATTTACTATACGTATTCGTTAAAACTTTCCTATAAAACGTAGGATTTTTAAAAAAATATCGATTGGTTTTTGAGAAATCCCTTAAAATTTCGTGCAATTTGAGGTTATACGCTCGTCTATAATTAAAAGGCATGTCAACATTTTTGGTAAGGAATTTCTCGAAAACTAGTGAATATTTTTCCTTCAAATTTTGAAGTCAGTTAGATTATTAATAAAATAAAGATACTGTTTTCCTAGATTTACGTAAATTATCTTTCTTTTTTAATTATAACTAATTTTATGTAATTTTTGAGGTCGATAAAGTAGGGAGGATAGAACTTGGCTCTTAGCACCCCGGTAACCCACTTTTTCTAAAAAAAAAATTGACAAAATTAGAGAAAACTAAACGCTTACGTATATATATGGCGAAGTAATTAACAAAATAAATGCCCGCACATTAAACCTCATCCACTAAAATCCCAGTAAATATATATTGATCAGAAAAAAAAGAAAGTATGCCCCCCCCCCCTTCCAAATTGAATCGGTAACAATTACAGAACTCCAAGTCGTTCGAAAGCTAATTCCCTTAAACCAGCTGAATTTCCCACTCTCGCACCACCCCTTCACGAAAAGTAGAAAGTTAAAAATCACTTCGATTTTTCAAAAAAAAAAAAAAAAAATCCATGAAAAGCTTAACTGATAAATCCACAGTGAAATATATCCAAACTCCACGTTGGAAAATTGATGGTACTCCTCGGTTTTCTTTTAACGGCAAGAGAGAGAGAGGGGAGAGAAATTGAGGGATATTCCTTATGTATAAGCGTTTCGGACCGCCTCGATAATTAAAACTTATTTGTCTTGATAGCGCCGATGGGGAGGAGGCGTACACGGACACATTTCTCATATCTCGGAGACGCGTGCCGTGTTTACTGATTTGTATAGGTATACAGTTAGAATGTTTTAGAGAGATTTTTCTATTGTATATACAAGCTTACGGAAGGTGTTATCTTTTAAATACCGTTGTTTTCTTTTTTTATAATGTTTCGTTCTTATAAGTTATGTATGTATATACGACGAAAATTTTCTTTTTAATTTGTTTAACTAATATCGTTTCATAAACGTAATTTTATCTCATTAAATCATTTCATTTACGCCTGCAATTTCTTTTTCTCGTGTAGTTAATCATTATAATGGTAATCAGTAAAATAAAATAAATAAATAAATAATTTTCATTCATTGAAGCTTTCGAAATTGATACACCTAACTTTTAGTGTCCGGAAAGAATTTATTAAAAAAAAAAGTAAATAAATTTAAGTAAAATTTTTATAGAATAGTACTACCGTTATAGGAATTATAATTTTTTTTTCATTGTTACTGAAATATTTCTGAGGATCACCCTGATTCGTTGATAAATTACTGAAAAATTTCTTATACCATTAGCATATATATCATTTGAGTTGAAAAATAAAATTATGTAACTATTATTATTAAGTAAAATCTCAACTTTGAAAGAGTAATAAATCATTAAACAAATGATACTTTAAATGTTGCCTTAAATAACCTTATATTTCATGTTATTATACCGCCGGTCGAAATATTACAAGGTAAAAATTTAATTCTGAAAAATTTATTCTTACAACTGTTAAATTAACCATGACAACTGAATAAATTTTCGCGGAAAATCAATTTGTTATAAATTACAGAGTAAAGTTTTCACAGTAACTTTTCCTCGTAAATTACTAAAGACAATTTCTTTTACGAATTATTTATTTAAAATTTTATTATATACTAACTTATCCTTACCTTATTGTACATTTGGTAAGTAATTTATTTTCTATTATTTTAAAAATCCTCATTAAACATTAAATAACTAAATCAATTGGGTAAAATAACAATAAACGTGATCAAACAATCTACGAAATTCAGAGCTTCAACAGCTTGCCCTTTCATTTTATATAATAAAATTACATACACGGAGAAAAACGAAGTACCTAGTTGCATAAAAATTAGTGTTATTTTTTTAGGTAATAGTATACGACATATTTATTAATATTTACTATACGTATTCGCTTAAACTTTCCTATAAAACGTAGGATTTTTAAAAAATATCGATTGGTTTTTGAGAAATCCCTTAAAATTCGTGCAATTTGAGGTTATACGCTCGTCTATAATTAAAAGGCATGTCAACATTTTTGGTAAGGAATTTCTCCGAAAACTAGTGAATATTTTTCCTTCAAATTTTGAAGTCAGTTAGATTATTAATAAATAAAGATACTGTTTTCCTAGATTTACGTAAATTATCTTTCTTTTTTAATTATAACTAATTTATGTAATTTTGAGGTCGATAAAGTAGGGAGGATAGAACTTGGCTCTTAGCACCCCGGTAACCCACTTTTTCTAAAAAAAAATTGACAAAATTAGAGAAAACTAAACGCTTACGTATATATATGGCGAAGTAATTAACAAAATAAATGCCCGCACATTAAACCTCATCCACTAAAATCCCAGTAAATATATATTGATCAGAAAAAAAAGAAAGTATGCCCCCCCCCCCCTTCCAAATTGAATCGGTAACAATTACAGAACTCCAAGTCGTTCGAAAGCTAATTCCCTTAAACCAGCTGAATTTCCCACTCTCGCACCACCCCTTCACGAAAAGTAGAAAGTTAAAAATCACTTCGATTTTTCAAAAAAAAAAAAAAATCCATGAAAAGCTTAACTGATAAATCCACAGTGAAATATATCCAAACTCCACGTTGGAAAATTGATGGTACTCCTCGGTTTTCTTTTAACGGCAAGAGAGAGAGAGGGAGAGAAATTGAGGGATATTCCTTATGTATAAGCGTTTCGGACCGCCTCGATAATTAAAACTTATTTGTCTGATAGCGCCGATGGGGAGGAGGCGTACACGGACACATTTCTCATATCTCGGAGACGCGTGCCGTGTTTACTGATTTGTATAGGTATACAGTTAGAATGTTTTAGAGAGATTTTTCTATTGTATATACAAGCTTACGGAAGGTGTTATCTTTTAAATACCGTTGTTTTCTTTTTTTTATAATGTTTCGTTCTTATAAGTTATGTATGTATATACGACGAAAATTTTCTTTTTAATTTGTTTAACTAATATCGTTTCATAAACGTAATTTTATCTCATTAAATCATTTCATTTACGCCTGCAATTTCTTTTTCTCGTGTAGTTAATCATTATAATGGTAATCAGTAAATAAATAAATAAATAAATAATTTTCATTCATTGAAGCTTTCGAAATTGATACACCTAACTTTTAGTGTCCGGAAAGAATTTATTAAAAAAAAGTAAATAAATTTAAGTAAAATTTTTATAGAATAGTACTACCGTTATAGGAATTATAATTTTTTTTTTCATTGTTACTGAAATATTTCTGAGGATCACCCTGATTCGTTGATAAATTACTGAAAAATTTCTTATACCATTAGCATATATATCATTTGAGTTGAAAAATAAAATTATGTAACTATTATTATTAAGTAAAATCTCAACTTTGAAAGAGTAATAAATCATTAAACAAATGATACTTTAAATGTTGCCTTAAATAACCTTATATTTCATGTTATTATACCGCCGGTCGAAATATTACAAGGTAAAAATTTAATTCTGAAAAATTTATTCTTACAACTGTTAAATTAACCATGACAACTGAATAAATTTTCGCGGAAAATCAATTTGTTATAAATTACAGAGTAAAGTTTTCACAGTAACTTTTCCTCGTAAATTACTAAAGACAATTTCTTTTACGAATTATTTATTTAAAATTTTATTATATACCTAACTTATCCTTACCTTATTGTACATTTGGTAAGTAATTTATTTTCTATTATTTTAAAAATCCTCATTAAACATTAAATAACTAAATCAATTGGGTAAAATAACAATAAACGTGATCAAACAATCTACGAAATTCAGAGCTTCAACAGCTTGCCCTTTCTTAATTTTCCACAAAAAAAAACCATGAGAAAAAAACGCTGACGCGGATTTCGGAAAATTATACGATCCTGTCCGTTCGCATGGTCATGTAACCCAAACGAAGAAAAGAGAATTTCACGCGCTCGACTCAGCGGTAAATTAAAAACTAATCGTTTTCTTTTCTCGGGATGTCCCGCTGTGGTGGCTCGTGGCTGTCTATTAGGTGTTCTTCAAACTCAAAAATCTATTGATTATCGATCGCGTGTGACGTCGATCGCCTGCCGTCTATACATTTTCACTTTTATTATTTTCTATTCTTTTCTTTTTTTTACTTTTTTGGTAGTTTCAATTTCCTCTCGCACCCGCTACTTTCGTGTGTTACACCTTTTATGCTGCACAATGCGCTGAATTTCTTTTTTTAATTGTGAGATGAATGAAACATCCAAGATTGTGTGTCGAATTTAGTTAAAAAGAAACGGTTGCCGTTTTCTTATGGAGTAGATGACTTAATTGTAGGAGCTGTGATAGTTTCGAGTTGTATAGAGAATCAATTTTTTTATTGACGAAAAAAATGTTTTTTTTACTAAAATTTGTGTAGTGAGAAAAAGTAGCACAGTGCAGATCAAAATTGATAAATCGATCAATGTTTCTACGTGCAAAAAGTCTGTATTATGCGTCTTTAAGACTATTGTATTAATTTGTTTTTATATTAAAATAGTTGTGATATAATTTGAACTTTGTTATCATTTAAAATTGATACTAAAATTTTTCCTATTTTTATCAACAGTTAGACACTGTTGGTCTAAGTTCAGAAACGTTTCTCATTAATCGGGTTATTGATGGATTAGTATTTTAAAATAATTTTTTTTTCAATAATAACATAAACTATATCAATTCAAACTTTTTATACATAAAAGAGGACATTTTCCTTTTTCCTTCAATGGTAAACCTTGCTGGTATAAAAATTTAAAAAATAGTTTAAGATACATTGCGATGTTGATAAAAGAATAAAGTCGTTACGGTATTGGTATATATACGAGGATTACTTGAATCCAAAAAATTGTTAATTTTTAATACCATAAATTAATTAACAATATAATGGATCGATCTAATCATATAGATAATCATGTAATAAAAATATCAGTTTGTTTGTTTTATCTGTGGGATGATGAGTACGTCCAAAAATGTTGTTATCTAAACTACAATAATTTTATTTTTGTAATGATAATTATTACTTTTTATACCGCCTTTAACGAGCAATGTCTGCACTGAGAGAAAGAAAGCGAGTAATAATAATCGTGTAATAATAATAATCTTTTCATTATAATGAAATTTTGTTTTCTATAGACCTTCAACATCCTCGTAACTGTACGTTTTCAGAAAATAGATTTAAAAAAGAAACGATGTTTATAAAAATTACTATGTTGCATATACAGTAACAATTCACTATATATCTGTTCAATTTTCCAAAATTTGTATAGTGAATTGTTACTAATTTTGATTATATTCATCAAGTTTGTCGCTCGATCACTCAATATCATACAGTAATTAGTTAGTACAAAATTTTTCTGCGTCTGAAAAAAAAAACATTAATTACCAAACTTTGGAAAGAAACAGTATATGTATATTCACTCGGTAAATAATTAGAATGGTAACAAAAACCTACTTGACCTCCCCTTATTTTTTTATTCTTATTAGTCGCATAGTATCACCATGGTAACAGACTGCCAAAATGCAAAAAAAATACCGAACTTTCAGAAAGATTAGTAAATTGTCATTAAAAATTAATAAAAATTTCAGTAAAATTAAATAAAATTTCAGTAAAATTTAATAAAAATTTCAGTAATTTTTTTAGATTTCGGCAGTCTGTTACCGCGTTAGCGAAAATTTAGTAAAATTTCAGGAATTTTTGTAAAATATACTGAAACTTTACTCTCCGTGTAATATAAAATTCGTGAAATTTCCAGCATCACACTAAAAAATAAGAAAATTTACTACCTCAAAAGAGAGGTAATATATATATATGCATACATACCCGTGTCCGCTCGATTTTTCTTTTTTGTTGCGGCTCACTTCAGCGGTTCCACTTGTGGGTTCGGGTGTATCGGTAATGAGTGTATATCGAGTGTATAGCGCGTGTACCTCGGCGAACGATAACGTTACAAGGGTTGGTCGGGTAACGAGGATCGTATTGAACGGGAGAGGAATAATTGCCAATGGTACCTCGATTAATTCGATCGGCACGCGTATATAGTTCTGCTGTAATTTTCTTGGTTACCCGAGAGCCTCCTTCTTACTCGTTCTGAGTGTGTGTTTCCGTACTAACCTTCAATTTATATATACGCGGACTGAATTTTTCAAAACATTTTTGAGTACATTTATTTGGGGATAAACGTATTATATTAGGAGAACAAACCTGGGATTAAAATTGAAAAATAACTTTTCGATTAATATATTTATTTAATTATATTTAATAATTATAAATAAAAATTAATTTTTTTTTTTTTTTTGATAATAATTATAAACGTATCTATAATTGGTTTAAGAAATTGAGAAATGTTTTCAATTCTTACGAGAAAAAAAAATTATTAATTGTTAATGTTAGATAGTGCTTTTTTCAAATTTTAACCCAAGCTTGTCCCCTTAAATTTGAACCGTTACTTCATTTATAGCGAATATTACAATTTTCATCGTAATATTTTATAGTCACGTTTATAGGTATTTCAACTGCTTCTTATACAGAAATTTTTCGAGAATATATACTATACGTATGTGTGTAAGAAAAATTAATTTGATAGCTGTTTTCAAAGTGTCACAATTATTTTATAGAAGATATTAAGAATTTACCGTTTTTTCGCTATTTTCCTTTTTGAAATCAAATTTTTTGACAATCTATGTAACATTAGAAACAAAAATATATAGGGTTAAAATATATTATCTAATGCGTTTCTTACGCATAAGAAGTAAAAAAAAATTTTTCTTTTGAAAATAAATTAATTCATAAAATAAAACTATATATTTTTTTCTATTTTTTACATGCGAAAAATCATAACTTTCTTTTTAATGAGATAGTAAAAATAAACAACAGCGAAGAACGAACAAAATTGTTCTCCGTTTGTAATAATAGGTCGACCATAACAACTTCATATTTATTTTAAAATTATGATAACGCATGTTTTTTAAAAGTAAAATTTAGTATATCTAATGGTAATTCATGAACACCCTAGTAAAAATCAAAGCATTAATAACATGGATACGTTTTTAGGGCAAAAAGTAACCTGCATTTAATCAAAAATGTCCAATAAATCATTAATTAATAGCCAAAACAATGGTTTTAAACTAACCTCAAAATGTTCAATTTCTACTAGAATAAGCAAATAGTATGTACCATTCCACGTCGATAAAGTGGACATGATTATATTTGACTACACTGACAAAATTTGCTAGTATAAATTACTATTTTAACATTTACCATTAACGATTCACTGGTACGGCTTTTTTAGCTTTCGTCCCAGTACTGGTAGACCATTTTTTTTATTTTTACAATATATGCCATTATTTCACATACGCACTTTAGGGGTAAGCCATCTGAATCAGCCATTTTGATTTTTTCCAAATCGACCTCAGAATCTGATTCAGCATACCTAAAAACCCTATTATACAAAGTTTGGGATTCAAACCTCTGTCAAAATCAGACAAAAATCTAATTTGTACATATTATGATACATTACCAGTATTGAGACGAAAATAATTGAACATATATGATACAATACCAGTGAATCGGTTAATGGCAAAAGGAGGATAGACTTGCATAATTATAAAAATCGCTATTAATAATGGTAAAAATTGCCATTATTAATGGTAATTTTTACAAAATTGTGGCATTTTTTACCATTATTTTGTACAACTCTGTCCTCCGTTTACCATTAAAATAGTAATTTTTACTGAAAAATTTTTCTGCGTCTGAAAAAAAAAACATTAATTACCAAACTTTGGAAAGAAACAGTATATGTATATTCACTCGGTAAATAATTAGAATGGTAACAAAAACCTACTTGACCTCCCCTTATTTTTTTATTCTTATTAGTCGCATAGTATCACCATGGTAACAGACTGCCAAAATGCAAAAAAAATACCGAACTTTCAGAAAGATTAGTAAATTGTCATTAAAAATTAATAAAAATTTCAGTAAAATTAAATAAAAATTTCAGTAAAATTTAATAAAATTTCAGTAATTTTTTTAGATTTCGGCAGTCTGTTACCGCGTTAGCGAAAATTTAGTAAAATTTTCAGGAATTTTTGTAAAATATACTGAAACTTTACTCTCCGTGTAATATAAAATTCGTGAAATTTCCAGCATCACACTAAAAAATAAGAAAATTTACTACCTCAAAAGAGAGGTAATATATATATATGCATACATACCCGTGTCCGCTCGATTTTTCTTTTTTGTTGCGGCTCACTTCAGCGGTTCCACTTGTGGGTTCGGGTGTATCGGTAATGAGTGTATATCGAGTGTATAGCGCGTGTACCTCGGCGAACGATAACGTTACAAGGGTTGGTCGGGTAACGAGGATCGTATTGAACGGGAGAGGAATAATTGCCAATGGTACCTCGATTAATTCGATCGGCACGCGTATATAGTTCTGCTGTAATTTTCTTGGTTACCCGAGAGCCTCCTTCTTACTCGTTCTGAGTGTGTGTTTCCGTACTAACCTTCAATTTATATATACGCGGACTGAATTTTTCAAAACATTTTTGAGTACATTTATTTGGGGATAAACGTATTATATTAGGAGAACAAACCTGGGATTAAAATTGAAAAATAACTTTTCGATTAATATATTTATTTAATTATATTTAATAATTATAAATAAAAATTAATTTTTTTTTTTTTTTTTGATAATAATTATAAACGTATCTATAATTGGTTTAAGAAATTGAGAAATGTTTTCAATTCTTACGAGAAAAAAAAATTATTAATTGTTAATGTTAGATAGTGCTTTTTTCAAATTTTAACCCAAGCTTGTCCCCTTAAATTTGAACCGTTACTTCATTTATAGCGAATATTACAATTTTCATCGTAATATTTTATAGTCACGTTTATAGGTATTTCAACTGCTTCTTATACAGAAATTTTTCGAGAATATATACTATACGTATGTGTGTAAGAAAAATTAATTTGATAGCTGTTTTCAAAGTGTCACAATTATTTTATAGAAGATATTAAGAATTTACCGTTTTTCGCTATTTTCCTTTTTGAAATCAAATTTTTTGACAATCTATGTAACATTAGAAAACAAAAAATATATAGGGTTAAAATATATTATCTAATGCGTTTCTTACGCATAAGAAGTAAAAAAAAATTTTTCTTTTGAAAATAAATTAATTCATAAAATAAAACTATATATTTTTTTCTATTTTTTACATGCGAAAAATCATAACTTTCTTTTTAATGAGATAGGTAAAAATAAACAACAGCGAAGAACGAACAAAATTGTTCTCCGTTTGTAATAATAGGTCGACCATAACAACTTCATATTTATTTTAAAATTATGATAACGCATGTTTTTTAAAAAGTAAAATTTAGTATATCTAATGGTAATTCATGAACACCCTAGTAAAAATCAAAGCATTAATAACATGGATACGTTTTTAGGGCAAAAAGTAACCTGCATTTAATCAAAAATGTCCAATAAATCATTAATTAATAGCCAAAACAATGGTTTTAACTAACCTCAAAATGTTCAATTTCTACTAGAATAAGCAAATAGTATGTACCATTCCACGTCGATAAAGTGGACATGATTATATTTGACTACACTGACAAAATTTGCTAGTATAAATTACTATTTTAACATTTACCATTAACGATTCACTGGTACGGCTTTTTTTAGCTTTCGTCCCAGTACTGGTAGACCATTTTTTTTATTTTTACAATATATCCATTATTTCACATACGCACTTTTAGGGGTAGCCATTCTGAATCAGCCATTTTGATTTTTCCAAATCTGACCTCAGAATCTGATTCAGCATACCTAAAAACCCTATTATACAAAGTTTGGATTCAAACCTCTGTCAAAATCAGACAAAAATCTAATTTGTACATATATGATACATTACCAGTATTGAGACGAAAATAATTTGAACATATATGATACAATACCAGTGAATCGGTTAATGGCAAAAGGAGGATAGACTTGCATAATTATAAAAATCGCTATTAATAATGGTAAAAATTGCCATTATTAATGGTAATTTTTACAAAATTGTGGCATTTTTTACCATTATTTTGTACAACTCTGTCCTCCGTTTACCATTAAAATAGTAATTTTTACTGAAAAATTTTTCTCAGTATATGCTCACTTATAACAAAATAACATTAATTCAGATAACTAAGCCTGTCGGGGGTCAAAAAAAAAGATAATATTATTGTCTACAAGAAGAAATTTGTTTCATCAAAAATATTTGGTCGTGCATTCCTTTTTTTTGTATTTTAAGATTTATTATGGTTCTAAAGTATAATAAAAGTATCTGAAAAATTTCACCAGATTCTTCTTTAAATTTATAAGATTTTCTCCATTTAACATATATATATAACAAAAAGTTGATAGTTTTTGAGTTGAAAATTGTTAAAAATGCAAAAATGCTTATTTTTCGAATAATTTCAATTTTTGACTGTCTATAACATTGCATCAACATAAAATAAAAATCCAAAAAAAATTATTTTTTTTTCTTCATGTGATGTTGCAACTATTTGAAAGAATATTTATTTTTTTGTCAGGATCACTTGACGTGGAATCTCCCATACATAAGAAACGCGAAACTTGCAAGTTATATTCACTGACGTTAACCAAGTACCAATTTTGGTATTTCAAACTATTGTAATATTACTTAGAACCGGTATCTCGAGTAAACGTAATTATAATTAGGGAACTCCATCGTGTTTTAAGGAAGTGGTTGCCCAACTATGCGAGACTCCATTATATACGTAAAATGAATAAACTTACAGATACACATCCACGCACCGATCGTTTTCAAGATGAGCCGAAATAAAGGAGTATTTGTGCTTACCTGAAACAAAAAAAATATACATATATATACATGTGCAAGTTAGGTTATGTCGATGTACTTTTTATGTACAAGGGGGGTTAGTGACCGAGAAATCGCGATCCGTTCGAATGGTCATTTTAGAGAGATGGAATGATATTGGAATCGCATCTCTCGATCAAATCACATTTTTCTCTTTTTATTTTCTTATCTGTAGGGTTTTTTTATATTATAGCTGCAGTTTAATCTTAGGTTATGTATATGAGGAACGCATACGTCGCGGATGGGTTGTTGGCGATATTGGAATTTTTATTTTCTGGGTTAGTTATCGTTTGTTTGGTCATGCGTCATGGTATCGTCAAATATTGGTAAAGTTTCGTATCAAAGAATATTGCGATGAAACTTAAGTACAATTTTTTTTTCTTGAAACTGTTGCATCGTCATTTTATTTCAAGATGGAGATAGTTACACTTTTCCGAGATCGATAAAATTGTAAGGGTTATGATATTCGTGGAAATTTTACCATTTTCTTTATCAGACCCGAAATTTTATTAACAGGAAGCATTGCGATAATTTTCAAACGTAAAATCGAGGCAGAAAAACAAATTTAAATAAAAAATAAAATGAATTGGTAACGTCGTAAGAGGAAATATTACTATTTTTAACAAGAAGACAAGCCAAATTATGGTAAAAATTCAAATCGGGAATATTACAAATATTTGCTTTTTAATTCTAAGATAGGAAAATAAGTAGATGACGTCATTTGCGGAAATATTACAATATCTAACCAAACCATGCCAAATCATGATAAAAATTCAATTTAGAAACATTACAATTAGTTTTTCTTTATCATCTTAAAATAAATTTAAGAACAAAAAATAAATTAATAACAATATTAATCAAAATATTATTATTATTGACCAAAAAGTAGCCATATTTTTGTAACATTTCAAACGTTATAAACGGTTTTTCTTAATATTATTGTATTTTAATTTTCAGACCAAAAAAACTAAAATGTATGGATGATAATGCTAAGAAAATGTTTTACTCAATTGTTATCGACTGAGAGAATACGTCAATATTTTCGTTTGTAACCACAATACTAGATAAATACTCAATTGAAGGGTAATAATGTCTTGTCATATGGTTATACCAACAATTTATTATTTTTATTTAATTAAATTCATGTCGTTTTAATTATTTTACCTCCCGGCATTTACGAATGTAAGGTTAAAGAATTTAACGATTTTCGACAATAAATCCGATAGTTCATACATCTTGAATACTTACCGACATAATCAATAAAGAGATGGAAAATTAATTTTAATTAAATAAATACGACGAATGATTTTATCGATAATAACAATAAAAGAAAAATTAAAATGTAATAATTTTGAGAAGAAAAACTTTGAGATTAAGCGTTTTATAATATTAAAATAAAATATTTTTTTGTTTATTGTAGGATTTTCGTATACCATTCCCTAAAACATAATATTAAAAAAAAAGAAATTATGTTTTACTACACAATTTTCGTAGCATTTGATAAAATTCTCGTCTCTTTGAAAAATAAAAATTTTCGTCACGAAGTACCAACGTATTAGAGATTTTATTTTTATTATGTATATAAATTTCTTGTTTATTTCGTAAAAATAAATCTTTGACGAAGCACTAGGAATTAAATAGAGAAAAAAATTTTTTTTTCTCCACAATTTAATACGAGAGGAAAGAAATATTATTATTAAATTATATCTGGTTTTCATTTTAAAGTTTTCCTCCGCGTGGAGTTGAAAATTGCTACGACATATAAAACTTTGCGATTTTCCTTGGACATTTAATTGTAAGTAATATTTATTTTCAGCTTACGCGAGATGAAAAAAGATTTATTTTTCTTTTTTTTTTATTTTAGAGCCTGATGAGACGCTTTTGTATGGAAATAATTAGAGGAAATGAAAATTCTTCAATGAAATAATGTTGATTCAAATTTTAATTTTCTTTTTGCCGATCTACCTAGCAAATGTATACTTTTTTTCAAACATATAGGTCAGTTAAAAATTTTTTTAAGAAAATTGTTAATTTTTAAGTTTTTTTTAATATAGACAATAATTTATTTATTGGTTGGATGATAAATATTTTATTAAATAAATAAGTAAATAAGGTAAAAGTCCCTGTTATTAAACACCTCGAGAAAAGTGTACCTCGTACTAAATAGAGAGAAAGTAATACGAATTAAAAGAAAAGTATAGGTATATTAATGATTAGAAAAATTTTATTAAATAATTTAGTCTATTAACTGTGTTTACGAATTGAAATAAATTAGAATGATGCACTGGGGAAATTACGAAAAAATATTAAACTGTGCACTCGGCAAAATTGCATAGATCGATTAACATTTTGACGGAAAAAGTCGGCATTGTCGCACAAAGTTTTCTAACTCTAATACATTAATAGGAGGCGATTATATATGATCGTTTAAGCATTAGGGGATAGTTTTTATATCGTAGATTTCGATTACAGACTGTTTTTGCAATTTTAATATTGCTTTAATTAAATTATTAGCTGTTCCATACTACGTACATATGATTTTGCTCCTGTCCCTATTATTAAACGGTATAAACACTGTTTTAAATCAATATTTACCGATTTATTTATAGATTTTTATTGGTAAAATAGTTAAAAATACATTATTAATCGATTTAAATGATATATGCATGTTGTATAAAGGCTAAATAATGGATTTCTTTTGGTTAGAAAGTTAACCTACAAACGCACTTGAAGGTTACTTTTGAGCTTTTTTTCGGAAAAATTGATATTATTTCAGTATGTATGTTAGTGAAACGTATATCTATCATATCACTAATATGTGTATGCTCGTCATTATTCATTAATAACCGATTAAAATTCAAAAGTATGTGAAAAAGGGCTATTGAATCTTTATAATATAGTTGCATCAAGACTCACGGAAGACTCTTACAGGTTCATTTTATACCAAAGTAACTCGCATTTGTATTATGATCAAAATTATTAAACATCGTTTTATTTATAGAATTTTATGATTGCATACACTAAATAAAGATAAATCCTTGTAGTATCAATCGAAATACTAAGCTAAATTGTTAAAAAATAGTTAAATTTTGAGTTTTCAAAGTGTTTAATAAATAGGGACAGGATTATTAAACAGTCGGGACATGTATTTCAAGGCGTTTAATAATACGTACACATGAGGTTCTCCGTTTTTTAATAATATAATTAATTAAAACCGTTTAAATTAAAATGTTAAACCAGGTAATTGTTCAGAAAGAATACGCGCATCGAATGGTATACAAATTTCCAACATTGATGCTTATTTCAATTTTTTATTGAGATCGGAACAAAAAACATGTTAAAAATCGTTTAATAACAGGGACTTTTACCTTATATAATATTTTTTAAATGTATGAACATTTTTTTCATAAACTTTGCAGAAATGGCGTGTACATAATTTGTAGCATAATAATCGTAGGACACAATTACACGGTACAAATTATGATTTTTATGAATTCTTGATGGGTATATTTTTGTAAAACGTCAGATCGTCATTTTGCGGGTCCATTACAGATTTCAAGATGTTTCAAATATTGAATCGAATAAAATCTGAAAAAAATGTTGTAATCACAGTTATCTACAACGTGCATAAAAAATAGATACGTAACGTCTTTTTACGAAAAAAAAAATTTTTTTTTAAACGGCACGATAATTTATATAAGAAATTTTTCCAAAATATAATGAAAAATATTAATTTTCTTTTTTAATAAATCATGTACAATTATGTTATTCTGGTAAGCTTGACCATTCACCCTAAAAATTAACTTATGTTAAATATTATGACGACTAAACTATGTTACTAAAAAATTGATTATACTTCACGAATATTACAAATTTTTAGGTTAATCTTTCTCGACTATCCTATAAGTTACAATAACCTACAAATCACAAAAAAAATCCCTACAAAAATTATAACTATTCTCTTACAAATATTACAAATTTTAATTACCATCACGGTAATTTATATTGTATAAAAAAAACCATTAATAATAAAAAAATTAAAATAAAAACCAATTACCTATAGAAAATTAACATAAAGGAATCGTCACATTATAATATCAAGGTTAAGAGAGAGAGAGGGAGAGAGTATAGAAATCGATATAAATTGACAAGAGAGGTATAGAGGTTAGGAAGTACGACAGGTCGTTAGGAAGACGAGCGCCAATGTCAACTCTCGCGTAGCTCGTTAATTACCTACGGAAAACTTTATCTTAAGAGAGCTCGCAGGCCTGGTAGTATAGTGGTGTATATTACGAAACCCTAACCAAAGATGCTACTCGGTCGATAATTAAATTATTAATTACGGACTTCGGGGGTTGACGATCTATTAAGATCACTCGGTTCAGATTAAGATAACCAATACCACCTTTTATTTCGAAAATCATTTTCACTTTTCTTACAGACGGACCGGGAACATTTTCCAGATTAACATCCGAACGTTACTCGGTGATATATATACGTTGATTATACCTATTTTTTTTTCTTTTTGGGATGAAAAGCGAATAATTGGCTCCATTTGCGAAGATATGAATTTTAAAATAATCGTCTGTAATAAAAATATACAATGAAAATTACGCGGCGTTCAGCCTGGAAATCGGAGGGATTTTGAAATGGCGACGTCGAAATTTTAGAAATTTTATGACGGTCGAAGTCATCGCATTGAATTTTACGTCAAAGTGACACCTATAGGAATCTTTTCCTGTATAATAGTCGTTTAACAGTTAAATTGTGTTTGATGACTGTCTTCGACCGTCATTAAAACGTTTCCAAATTCGGTTTTAATATTTATTTGCTATTACGGAAAATAACCTGTCATGAGATTTACTCGTATAAACCAAAAATAAATAAAAAAATAAAAAAAAATAAAAATAAATAAAAAAAACCAAAAATACTTATTCTATGGTATATTGTGTTACTAGAAAATAGATATCGTTATAACTTATAAAATTTACATTTTTAAACTCAAAACGTGAACAAATGGTTAATCAATTTCTACCATAAAATAATACTGTACACAATGAAGTATTTGAAATGTAAACAATTATAAACAATTATTTTATACAATGTTCGGCGTAAATATTGTATTTTAACTGATAAGTAGGTGGTATTTTTTTCAACTAGGTTATAAAACACTGTGCAGCAAACCCAACAATTTTACATAGTTTTCGACAACGTAAAAAACTATGAAACTGTCAATGTCAACAATGTAGAAAACTCCATTTTCAACAGAATCAACGTATATCACATATTCTTCAACAACGTGCAAAACACTATAAATGTTCGAATGTAGAAAAATTATGTCGCGATAATTAGCAAAGTTTTTTTTTACAATGTATAAAACTACATTTCAACAACGTATCCACCCTTCCGAGTAACATTCACAAATTTTGCACCAAATTAATTAAAAAAAAAAAAATTCAAGAAATATCATCTACCTCTGTCGGTTTGGTAATACCGAAAATTGCTAACCTCAAGTGCACCTCTCGGTTATTGTTACGTGGGTCTCAATAAAGAAAGAAAGAAAAAAGTAAGTAACCGTGTAATCAAGGTACAGGACGCGTGGCGCATACCTGTGCTGCCACCTGCCGGGGCAACTGTCGCGTTCCGTACTACCTTCAAGAATTATATATGTATAGGGGGACACATATGGGTGTACTTCTTTTACCACGTAATAATTATATACCGTGATGTATACGCGAGAGTTATGGAAATTATATGGTTCGAACGAACCATCTTGTATTATTCTTTACTTATTCCAGTTCGGTTTTTCTTTTCAATTTGGGTACGCATCGGTACTTCACGAGGTCTGTGTGTATTGGATTGACAGTTGCGTGGAATGTTTTGTCGAGAAATTTTTTTTTTTTATTAGATAAGCTTTATTAACCTCCTTTTTGAGGTTTTTTAGCAATACATATTGTGGTATTTAAATATACATATGTTCGTTTACATTTAAGTTACATTTGAGTTACATTTAATTTTACATTTTGTTTACAATTTATTACAGTTCGATATTACATTTGTCGAGAAATTTACAAATCGCTTTGTACACGGTTATTCTAGTATTAGCAAGTAAGCTTGTACTTTTATTAGGTATGAAAATGTGTAATTTCGAAAGTTCTTTTAAGAAGTGTTCTCGCTGAACATTGTAATGTGAACATTGCCAAAGAATGTGGTCTAGGTCTTGTATGTAAGAGTCGCATGTACAGTACGGGTTGTTAATTATGTTTATTCTAGCTAATGACGCATTTAAGTTATAATGGTTGGCTCTACACCTGTTTATAATTACAATTTCTTTACGTTTAAGGTTATATTTTTTGAACCATGGTTTAGTATTATTTTCATTATGATAAAATGTAAAATATTCTTTGCCCTTTTTTTTGCCCATTTCTGTTATCATTTTTTCGTTGTTTATTATACAAAAAGATTTAAAATATTGTCGTAAGTCTGAAAAAGGTATATGAAATTCTAAATTCGGTTGATTACATGTTGCGTTTTTAGCAAGTTGATCGACCGTTTCATTCCCATCGATTCCAATATGTGCAGGTATCCATACTAAATTAATGTTAACTCTGTTGTTTGTCTCTAATGTTATTATTTTGTTTTTTATTTCGTATATATACCAATTTGTTTTAATATTGATTTTGGTCGTTTTTAATTTTTGAATAGTGCTTAAAGAATCGGTGAGAATGATAACATTCGTATCTTTGTGATTTGTAATGAGGTCTAAAGCATTATTTATTGCAAGACATTCGGCTGTAAATATAGAAGCTTTTTTGTTTATACTACATTCTATTGATTTTTTTAGGTCACTTGAAAAGCAAGCTGAGCCTACAGAGTTTGCATTTGTAATTTTGCTTCCATCAGTATAGATAGCTATAGCATTATTTTTTTCAATGAATTCTTTCAATAATTTATTTGGATTGCTAGATTTTTTCAAAATTTTGCCAAATTCAGTATCGACCTGCACATCATGAGTAAGAGATTTATAACTAGTAACATAAAGATTGTAATTTGGTTGTATTTCTATTTCATTTTTTAACGAATAAATGTTATCAATACATTTTAGGAGAATACTTTTTTTTTTCTTTTTCTTAAAAATCCGGAAAGAGCTGTTTATTGTTTTGTTGACAGGTAGATTTGAATTTGATAGTGTTTTCGAAAGATAGTTTAAGCAGAGAAATCTTGTTCTTTCTCGCACAGATAGAAGTTTCGATTCAGCTAGAAGGATGTTGGTGGGTGTGCTGGTACGATATCCGAGTGCTAATCTTATGGCGGAAAATTGAATTTTCTCGAATTTATCAATGATTTTTTTTTGTACTGGTAGGTAAGCAAAAATTGCGTATTCTAGTAACGATCTTATATAGGAAGTGTAGATATTTAAAAGAGTACTCGGATCAGCACCCCACCAAATACCTCTTACAAATTTTATAAGGTTGAGTGATTTTTTACATTTATTTATAATTGCATTTATCTGTGATTTAAAAGTTAGTTTGTAATCTAGTAATATTCCAAGGTACCGGACTATTTCTTTAGATTGTATTGTGAAATTTTCAACTGTAACTTGTACGTTGCCAGGTTCGATGCCTAAATTGTTAAAATGTATTAGTACAGTTTTGCGAGGTGAGAGCTCTAGTCCTATTTCTTTTAAATTTTTATTAATAATTGTTAGAGTTTTTTCCATAAGTTTTTTAGTATTGTTTAATGATTTTTTTTTCACGAGTAGAGTGATATCATCAGCATATTTTGATACAACTACACTTTTTGGTAGGTTTTTTAATATCTCCGCTATGTATAAATTAAAAAGAAGAGGACTTAGAGCTCCCCCTTGTGGGACACCTTTATGAATTTTTCTTTGATTTTCTCCATTAATTTGAGTATATATTAGTCTTTCGTAGTTTAAAAACTTTATTAGTTTGACGATTTTAATAGGGCATTTAAATTTAGCTAATACTGTAAGTAGAATGTCACAATTGACATTGTCGAATGCGCTTTTGATATCTAAGAAGCTTACTAGTATATGTTGTTTATATTTGAGCCCTTCGTTTATTTTAAGAATTAAATTCACAATATTGTCAATACAAGACTGTCCTTTTCGAAAGCCTGTTTGTGAGGCAGGTAAGAGGTTATTTTTTTCGAGCCACCACTGCATACGATTTTTTACTATGATTTCGAAAAGTTTACAAGTGCAAGACGTAAGACTTATTGGGCGATAAGTTTCATCAGGCTTTTTAATAAAATGTATATACGAATTTTTCCAGTCAAGAGGATAATCACTTGTTTCATACATTTCGTTATAAATATCTAATAAAATGAGCTTATAATTTATAGGTAGATTTTTTAACGTTTGATAATCGATCCCGTCAGGTCCGGGAGAAGAGCTGTTTTTTCTCGAGTCAAGAGCGATATTAAATTCACTAAATTGAAAGTCCCCGTTAAGAAAATTATTTTCTGAACATTCGGGTAGCCAGAGTGGGTTACAAGGAACCCAAGGAGGACTGATTTTGTCAAGTGCATCATTTAATAGGTTTTCATTACATTGATTAGAGAGGTTTTGAGATTTGACGTTAACGTATTTATTTTTGAATACTTTCATAGAGTTCCAAACATAAGAGTTATTCGTTTTAAAATTTAGTGATTGAGCAAAATTTATGAAGCATTCTCGCTTTTTCTTTTTAAAGAGTTTTTTTGCAATAGCAGTATATTTTTTATATAGAATAAAATCATCAGTTTTTTTGGTATATAACCATTTTTTAAAAGCTGCTTTTTTGACTCTTGACATTTTGTCACATTCCTCATCCCACCACCTGACTGGATTTTTTAATTTGAATTTTTTTGATTGAACTTTTTTGGGTGTGTTTTCTATAATGGTTTTTTTAATTATTTCTATGAAAATTTGATATTTTACACTAGCTTTTGAGCTACAAAAAAAATTTTCAAAGAATTTGTAATAATTACGGTTTAATGTAATTGTAAAATTGTCCCAATTAGTTTTTTTTGAGATTAATTTAAAACTATTTTTTTTATATGAACTTTTATTTATGTTAAGAGAAATATGGATTGGAAAATGATCTGATCCGAGTGTTTCATCATGCACAAATGTGTCGATTTTATCTATAAGTGTTGAGGATGAAATTATTAAGTCAATGTTTGATTTATTCGCAGTTTGGGGGTCAATTCTCGTGTAAGTATTATAATTATGTATAAAAATATCTTCGTTTTCAATTGAAGTTAATAAACGTTTACCATTGATATCGTCAGTTGAACAATTCCAATATGTGTGATGGGCGTTAAAATCTCCGACTAATATGCTGTGAGAGTTAAAGTTCATATGTTGAATAAGTTTGTCCCATTCCTGTTGAGTGCTAGTATTTCCAGGTATCCTATAGGTTGCATATACGTCGATTTCAGGTTGAATGTTTTTTATTGTAATGCCAGCAATTTCAAATTTATCTAGTGAATTGTCTATTGTGGTTATAATAGAAATATCTATGTAATTTTTTATTAAAAAAAGTATTCCACCTCCTCTTGAGTTGATTCGATCCTTTCTTACAATCTTATATCCTGGTAGTGAGAAGTTTTGGCAGTCAGGCGAAAGCCAAGTTTCGACACAAATAAAAATATCGATACCTTCCAAGAGTTTCGGCAGTTCGTATTTACGCTGTAATATACTTCTTGCATTCCAGTATATAATTTTAAGGTTTTTATTATATGTACTTTTGATAGCCATTTTTGATTTTTGAATTATTTTTGTTATAATTGTGAATTATCTGATTCAGTTTCAGTTTTATTGATTTGCATGTCGTCATCTTTGTCTGTGTCTGTTTCTGAAAAATCTATTGTATTAGCATCTAGTAATTTATTTTTTATTCTTGTGAGTTTAGATTTTATTGCTTTGTCTGCAATTAATGGGTGTACTTTATCAATTGTGTTTATAAGGATTGAAATGTCACCAACCATTTGTTTAGCTTTACTTAAAATATCTTTTTTTGGATAATTTTCTTTTATAAAATTTAAGAAGTTAGTATAATCAAATGGAAGTTCAGTGTCGTTTTTTATTATTTCGATTGCAGGAGTTAAAGAATTTTCCAGTGTTAGAGTTCGATCTTTTTTGATACTTGTTTGTTCGGAGAAATCTTGTTCGGTTTTACGTTTCTTTTTTATAATTTTTTTTTGTTGAGTTTTAGGTGTAACAAAATCATCTATGTTGGTTTTAGAATTATTTTCATTTATAGTTTCAAGAGTTTTGTTGTTGTCAGCGATGTTCTCAACCAGAGATTCTCCGCTCGTAGTAGACAGTGGTCTTTTTGTATTAATTTGAGTAGATGTGATATTGTCTGGAGCTTGAGAATACCGAAAAGAGGAATTTGCGATTGATGTTTGTTGTGAAGGATTATCGACGTTTAAAGGGCACAGCTTCGCTACGTGCCCTGAGTGTCTACATAAGTAACACATTGTTGATTCCGTAGTGAGGTATGTCCAATAAGTAGTGTTGTCGTACGCAATTTGTATAGAATCTGGTAGATTCTTTTCGTCTTCTTCTTTTATATAGAACTGTCTACGTAAAGACAAAACATGTGAACGCCCTGGCTTGTGCGTGCTAGCGCGTATATCCGTAATGTTTGAAACAATGTCGATTCCCTTTTTTTTAAGTATTTCTATTATTATATCATCCGGGATCATTGGTTGGACGTTAGAGATTACGACCCTTTTATTATTATTGATGTATGGTTTTATATTTAATGAGTAATTTTTAATTTTTATTATTTTATTTTTAAGTTCTTGGACTAGATTTTTGTTGGAAAGATAAACAATTACTCTGTTTCCAGATATTTTTGAAATATACCTTATATTGCACACATTAGTAAGTTCCTCTAGTCCATCAATATAATCGTCATTAGTGAGACCTTCTATCGAATCTATGATTATCGCCTCTTCCTTGGTTGGACGTACTTTTGATGCAGTCACGTTAGCATATGATTGTTGAAGTTACAGGCATTTGAGAGAGTTCCTTGCAGTTTTCTGTGAGATTTTGAACTATGTTGGGGGTCGTCATTTTTCCTGCACTTTTACAGCTGTTGCAGTTTCAAAACTGCAGCAACTAGTGCAGAAAGAGAAACTGCTTCACTTCACTAAACACTTATGATTTCACAGATTTTAAATATCGAATATATTGTATGAGTTGTATGTTTATGTTTACGATAGCGTAGAATAATAATACACGTCTGCTCGTCACGAGCGACCAGCACCGAATGATTTTGTCGAGAAATGTTGACAATGTTTCGTTGTGCTTTTTTTTTTGTTTAAAAAACGGTATTTGTTTTTCTTTTAAAGTTAGGTACGTAACCAATGTAATTAATTTTTAGAGTACCTGTTGCGCGAAAAGTTTCATGAAAAGATAATTATAAATGAAAATGGATAATGTTTTTTTTTTTAAGAAAGTTATAACTTTTATATATATATATATTGCATGTAAGATTGATTTTTTGTAGGTGAATTGCCATTTCCGTGTTATAGACGAATAAAAACGAAACGTAATAAAAATTATTTAAATTTTAATAAGTACAAAAAACTTTTTATTTTCATTGTAAAAATTTAATTTATTTTAAATAATATTAAAAAAAAATACCGTTTATGTAGATCATAATTATTTAACCACTTAAACTTAGACCATTAAAATTGTTACCCTTACATTGGCAATTGTTGCGAAAAGTCGTAAAAATTCCAGCAGCTAAGATATTAAGGGAATGTTGGACTCAGAAAATGGTCATTTTTCATATTTTCTTATAAACAAAAGAATATATTTTTGAAAAAATCCTGAATTCTATGCCCTTAGGTGCAAATTTTCTCAGATTTTTATATCTGCAATTTAATTCTGATTTTTGCGTTGAAAATTCATGATCAATAATTACCGACCGAAAATTGTTTATTCAATTATTATTAACAAACTTATTTTTTCTTACCAGATCGATCCGTCAGGTCCTTTCTTATGTTTTAAATTACCTATATAAATTTTGTTCAGATATTAAATTCAATGTTTCCAACATAATTTTTATGTTAAACGATGTAGATCCTTGTAACTGACATCCCGTTAATATAACAATGCAAGTACACGCAGTATATACATAATGTTACGTCATAAGACGTATACTTTTAATTTTGTAATTTCATAATTTCAAATCGACAAAAAGTCGAAACAGGAATCAGTAACTATTACGAATCTGAAGTGGAATTTCCACAATATTCAAAATTCAAAATGGTAATGGCGAAAATTTCCATGATGTGTGAACTCGGATTATCAAAATAGTATAACGAAATTTTAAAATAAATTTTACTTTCAATTTCTTCTGTCATTGTATAATTTCCCAATGGCACCCCCATTACCTCAATCTATATTAAAATCATAAAAAAAACAATATATCTCTTCGCAAAATACCTTCCACTATCCGACAATATTGAAATCCAAAAAATATACATATATCGAATCCCCTACGTACCATATATATTTAACCTATCCATCAGAAAATCTACAGCGCACCAAACGAAGAAAAAAAGAAGTGAGAAGATCTTTCATTCGGTTGCACTTATATATAGGTAGTACACACACAATGACCTAATTTACCAAGTCTTTGGTCAGAAATAACGAGGGACAGAAACGAACCGAACAGGGGATGAGAATAGAGAGATTTCAAGATTGTAAACCGCTCCATACGTCATATCTATACATATATTCGTACAACACCAACAAAAGTCCCCCTTCCTTCCTTTTCCGTAGATCTTTCCTATATATGGTAAATAAACAAACAAAAAACGAATAGGAAAAAAAAAATTCCCCTATATAAAATGGTACAGCGCAAAAATCTTGATATACAGGCCACATCTCGGTCCATTAAACGGAGCGGAAAGCCGACTAACCGCCTCCTCTCGTCGAGAGATCGAATTCCGAGGGGCCGCAATGTAAGGTCCACTGGTGTATTACCACCTGGAGGAAGTTGGCTCGGACCCACTCGAAAAAAAAAATACGGGGGAAGTTGAGACGGAATCGGACAACTTTTTCACTCGACCCTGTAACGCGTGATTCGGGGTGACATTTTTTTTGTCTGTCTGTGTCTTGGGTTATTTTGACAAGCGATATGTTAATGTTTATAGGGACTGTTGACGTTGTATATACTACACGGTGTATATACTTTCTGGAGTAACCATAGCGACATATTTTTTTTGACTTTGAGCGACGACGTTTGATTTGGAAGGTGAAAACAGGAGTTTTTACAGGATAATCAAAATACGTATATAAATGGTTCTTATTACAATTTCGAAGGGTTTTTTCTTTTTTGTATGGTTGAAGGTATTGTACTTTGGAAATTTCAGTAAAGAACAAAAGAGTATTATTAAAACATTAAAATAATTGTTATTTTTAATTATAATTTACGTAATATTAAAAATATTATATAGATTACGTAATGAGCAAGGACGTTTTACCAAAATAGTTCAGTAGATTTACTCAAGTGACCAAACAAGAGTTTACTTAAGTACTTTAAGTAGTATGCCACTTATATTGAGTAATTTTTATTCGGGTTTTTTGTTACTTGAAATTCGTAACTAAAATATGAAATTAAAAAAATAAAAAAATTCATTGATGATCATTAAGTTACGTTAAAGATGACAAAATGTTAAGTAATTTTTATTTGATTTTTCCTTTTTTTTACATAGAAATAGAAAATTGCATGTAGAATAAAAGATGATAAAGAACCTTGAGTATATTTTTACATTAATTAATACTGCACATCTTAACAAAAACTCTGACAATTAAACGACCGAAGCTGATGGTAACTTAAATAATATTTATTCGATTTTTTTTTCACATTCAAAAAACCAAATTTTTTAATGTTAACAGCTAATTTTTTAAAATATTTAAATTTATAAATATTTAATTTGCGATATTAATTTTAAAAAGAAATTATTAATTCGCACAGATATTTAACAATTTGGAAATAATGCCTTTTTTTATAATTTTTATAGTTTTAGCGAAGAATAGCATCTTATATCACACGTGTAAAAAATATGATGTACAAAAATATTTAAAAAATTTTGTTGGAATAGTAATATGGATTATTTGAAGATGTATTGTGAAAATGAAAAAACTGTTTCTTTACAAAAACACCTCAAAATATACCATATTGTTATCCAAAAGAAATTTCGCATTTTGCGGTCACACTTTTAAATTTTAGTTTAATAAGTTGTATCAGAAAATTATAATAAATATTCTAATGATAACATTATTGTTGTTGTATTTATTATTTCTAAGGTTTTTCTTTATATCATTTTAAACATATTTATTCAATCCCTCTATAAAAAAGAAATCAAAGCATTATAGCACTTTTATTTACCAAAAAACTGGCCATTTTTTAAATCAGTTGAAAATTTTTTTTATCTCGAGACTGTAAATTTGGACACTACTTCAACTATGGGAAAAACTGGTAAATATATGCGTTGATATAATTAATGTCCAAAAAATGATTTATCAACTAACTTCAACAAAGCTTAATTTCCATTGTAATTTTACAATGTTTTCAGACATTTGTTCAGAATCCCAAATATATCGAAATTGTATTACCTGAAATTCTGGTTACATTTTATTCATGACAAAAAAAATTACTCAGTGACAATTTTATTTTAAAAATACACTAAATTCTAGCTTCTTTCTCCATACAATTTGATTTAATTTAATTAAATTTATTTTATTTCCTTCATTACTATTTTATTTATTAATAAATATACCAAATGTTATTTAAAAAAGATAATTAAATACTTAATTAATTAAAAATTACAATAAAAAAAAATTAATTATTTACTTGAAAAATTATAAATTTGTTTTATGCACAACCGAAAATTTGTGTCTCGCCCAAAAAAAACGAGCCAGTTCGTTACAAACGCATACGAAGAAGGGACGAAAAGTTAAGGTACACGCATCAGGCGTTTACGAGAAACAAGGAGGGGGTCTGTGTTTGGTATTGTCCCTATAGAAAATCAAAACCAAATTGTCGGACGTATAAAGAAAAAAAAACGAAGGTTCATTGTTCTTCAATTATTATTAGACGGGCACACCTTGAGTCTCCACGAAATATATACGTCTTAATGAACCGTTGTGTATTTGAATTTCTGTATGCATGTGTGTGTGTGTGTGAACAATGAGAAAGACGGCGAATTTCAGGAGGCAAAAGTTCCTTTTTATTGAGAAAGTAGGTCGTATCATAAAAGATTATATTGTACTCTCTCGATTCGTATACACCTTTTTTTACTTTTTTTTCTGAACCTGGACAATGTATATCTCTACATATATTTGATGCGTATGTGTACCAACGGACTTTTCAAAATTCATTTATTTTATTACTTTATGACGCGATGATGAATTTCAAATGTTGGAGATTGAACGTTGTATTTTCTTGTATATCTTTTAAAACTGTCTAATTTGTACCTAAAAAATAGATTCGGTTTCTACTAGGAAGCAAATCTATTTTTTTTTTCTTTTCAAAGGGGAGGGTAATCGTTTATGATACCAAAAGTGTGTCTTCATTTAACGTTACGCTCGTTCATCGTTGATGGAATAGGAAATTATAGTACTGGATAACAGCAAAAATAACAGTAATAATAATAATAATTTCCAGCAAGAATGGAATTATAGGAAAAAAAACTCAGACATCTTCCAGTTTTGATTTATTTTGTTAGTTGCGGTCCTAATTAAAATACACTAATCCTAAAAAATAATTTTTAATATTCTAATTTCTTAAAAACAAAAACAAATTTGTCTTTTGCATTAATTTCTCAAAAGAAACATATAGTCTTACACTTCCTTAATGAAAAAACCTTTTACACGATGATAATAATCAAATTATAAGGATCAATACCCCCAAAACACCCGAAAATTATAAGTAAAATGTAAAATTAAAAAACTAACAAAATTAGCACGCGATGCTAAAATGATGAAAAAAAGCTTTTACAATTTTAAATTTATAAATAATGAAACATCCTTTTTTTTATATACCTAAAAATCTCAATAACTTCCGTAAAAAGATTGTTTAAACAATGTTTTTAAATAATCAAACAAGTGCGATACAAAGTAACTTTTGTAAGTAAAAAAAAGTACTCCCGTTAATTAAAAAAAAAATTAAAAGCGAAACTAATTTTAATGTATATCACACCCCCTTAATAAGAAAAAAAAGGAAAACAAGTAGGTGCTAATAACCAAAGCGAAAGTATAGAGGATATACAAAGTTTCGTTTGAAACGAACCGAAAAAAGGAGAGAAAAAGAAAGAAAGAAAAGCAAGAGCCTAATAAATCGGAACTAATACGACGTATACACCCTCTAAAAGGAGCTCGTTACACGCCCCCTCGTCCTCTCTTTCTCTCTCTCTCTCTCTTGAGGAGAAGAAGAAGCAGTACAAAAATGCATATAACCAGGCAGAGACCGTCAAGACCCCCAGCTGTTTCCTGCCATCGGTCCTCCTTTCTTCAAAACGGTATTATCGACGCAACCTTGCATTCTAACAATTTCTTGCTTTTTTTTGGTCATCCATTATTATATATGCTGCATATTTTTCGCTCGTTTTCACGCGATTGGTAATAGTTGCACGAAGATCTGCAAAAATTGTATTTATTATTTGATATTAAAGAATAGGGGATAAATGGGTTTGAGAGTGAAAAAGACGTATTGAGAAAAATTGCAAATAAACTGTAGATTAAATTGTTAGTGAAATTTACCATGAATTTTTCGGTAAACGTAGACACGATTAAGTTTTTAATTGATTGATTTATTTTAATATTAAAAATATCTTGAGTTGATAATCTTGGGTTCAAATTGTCAAAACTATTAAATAGTAATAATTATTAATGTTTTTTCATAATGATTAAAACCACTTTTTAATTTTTTTAAACAAATCCTGTTGTTACTAACTTGTATTTAAAATTTTTTAGCTACTTTATTTGCTACGTAACTATTTTAATTAATTAATGGGAGGACTTTGTACTTTGATTTTTTTCTTCCATAGTGCAATTACCGCTATATATCTCAGAAACCACTTGATCGAATTGAAATTTTAAAAGCAATTTTTATATATGATTTTAATCCACTCGAATGAAACAGAACTCAAAACAAAGTCTATATGTTTATTCGAATAAAATTATATTTTTACATAACTTTTTCACATAATTTTCCAATGATTTGGCAAGTATAATGAAATTTTTTTGCAATTTCAATACAGTATGTTTCATTCAAGTGGTTTTAACCCATTAACGCCCAAATGGTTAACAATTTTTTTCGATTTTCGCAGTTGATATATTTAATGCATAAATCGTAGCGTACCATAATGCTGATTTTTTTTCAATACAGCTTCAGATACATTATTTTAAATGACGTCAAGAAAAGAGACCTATATAACTTTTAAAAAAAGTTATAATTTTTCAAATACAAAAAAATTTAAAAAATTATTGCTTTCTTCTTTTAATTAATTTTTCTTCGAATTAAAAAATTTCTTCGATTGATATACATCAACCTTGTATTTTTTGTTTTTTATTGCTAGATAGTCCAAAAATATGATTTCAATGAAAATTTACGAAAAAAATAACGAAAAGTGATTAAAATGAACTATTTTTATTTCGTAAATTTTCATTGAAATTAAATTTTTGACTATCTAGCCATGAAAAACAAAAAATACAGAATTAAAGTATAGCAACCGATGAGCCATTGGTTCACAAACAGAATAATTAAAATGAATTTTTTGTCTGGAAAAATAAATGAAAAACAATAAATTTTTGCATTTTTTACATATGAAAAATCGTAACGTTTGTTTGAAAGTTAGGCCTATTTATCCGACGGAATTTGAAAGAATGTATCTATAGCTATATTGAAAAAAATCCGTATTGTGTCACGTCTACGATTAATGGATTAAATAACGACTATGGAAATCGAAAAAAATTATCCATTTGGGTGAATGGATTAAATCATGCTCTTATATTACTGTTGAATTTCCATCCTATTCCGATTATATATCCGAAAACTCACAATTAAGTAAAATAACAATATTGCAAATAAATTCGCTAAATCTTTATTTTAAATAAAAGTCCATGGTAATACAATTCGTTCAAAAATTTAGGTAACCAATTTTAATGTTTACGAAAATAATTATTAATTGTTAATATTGAATAGTTTTTGTTTTTATATTCTAACCGTTGAAAGTATAATCCCCATTATCCAAAGACAATTATGACACTGAGAGAGAAATGATCTGGTAAAAATTACAAAACGGTTTAGTAAATTTTACTAAACTAGTATAGTTGTGATGCCCCAAACTAGTCAGTATTGTAATTTTTATTTTAAATATTGTATTATTTACTTTGAATTATTTTTAATTTTTACATTATGAGTTAATATATATTTCAAAGTAAGAAACATTACTAAATAGAAAATTTGAATGAAACGTAACAATCGAAACTATTTTAATTATTATTCAATTCACTGTTGTGTCGATAAAGTATTTGTAAGCAACGATATTTAACCTATCATGATGAGTCGCACGCAGTCGCACTTATAAACGCTCGCATCACATTTACATTGTAAAAGTAATTCAAATACGAACTTATATATTAATCGAGAGATTAATTCGTCACTTACGAGTTTCATGTGAATTTCAATACGACACCTAGTGACAAGATTGTCATCTAGCAATTTTTAAATAAAATTAAATTCATAATACAATCTGCATGCGCAGTCGACACTATATCGGTAAAATGAAATTAACTCTCAAAAATGAGTACACTGTATCATAAATTTTACAATACTCATTAGGAAAACATATAATACACTGCACCAATTTATGAACTAAACCATTTTTTACTATATTGTTTTGTAATTTTTACTACTCTAACTCGTAAATTTTCACACATTTGCTTGTAAATTTTATATTTCTTTCAGTTTGGGCCTCAGTTACTAGGGCAGTATTGTAATTTTTACTAGATCGCATTGTAATATTTACAAAACTTTTTTCTGAGTGTGATGAGTTAGTACAATCATGGATATATCGTATAATTGTTGTAACAAATTTTTTAATATAGGTATACACACAGACACACACACGTACGCGTTTCCCTTTGTACCGATGTTATCTGCTATCGGATTCCAATGGGGGAGGGGGGGGGGGGGTAAGTGGAAACCGAAAAAGAGCCCCCAATCGGCTTCTTCTTCTTCTTTTTTTTTAACGAGACCGAGAAAAATAAGGAAGGAAGGAAGGAGAGGGGCACGTGTCTAGTCGGACGAACCGGTGAAATAAGAGACGACCGGAAGCATATGGGGAAGCCGGCATTGTTCCTTTTAGGCTTTATATTCCGTATATATATATATGTATACGTGTGGCCATGCTTCGTATCCCCCCCTCCCCTTTACTCTTGACGCTCTTTCTATTTCACTTATCTGTTACTCGAGTGTGTTATATACGTACGAGAACGGAACCTGGATAATCTTTCTTTATCCCCTTTTTTTTAGGCCGTATGTACGTGTGTATGTGTATTCAAACTTTAAGATCGAGAGGTATAACAACGATCACTCGGTTAATCGAGTTAGTGTACGAGTACCTTTTCTTTTCCTTTTTTTTTGTTTGGAGTGCGTGGATTTACTTCTGCTTCTTTTTTTTTTTGGATTAGCGTGACGTTGTAATCGAGTCGCCGATGGGTGTTTATTATGATGAAAGGAGATGTTCGTATAGTGTACTGCGAATTTTGGAAAAGGTGCAGAAGTAATTAAGAAATTAAATAAAAATTAATGTGGAAGAAATTAATTTTTGGTGAATCTTGAAGATTATTGGGACGTTGTGTGTATAAGTTTTTAATATCCGATGTACATAACGATATATAAATTTTTTTAGATTTTAGATACGGCTAATTAGCGTGTATAATGGTTGGGTTTGATATTTACACGGTTTTTATCGAACGAAACTTTGTTTATTCAATATTATTATTGCGATAACATATATTTCTTTTTCAAAAAAGTCAATCGTTAGTATATCCCTTGGTGTTTTTGAATTATATCCGTACGAATTTTATTCAGATTTTTAATTCAGCATTTTATGTGTAATTTTTGGACTGAAATGTGCGGATCCCTGTAATTTGGATACGACATCTCATTAGAGACACGACATTTTGTTATACTTACAAGAATTATACGAAATTCATTGATTACTACAAATCAATCATTTAAGGGATCCACTTTTTCTCTATAGATAGAATTTGAAAAATAATAAGTATTTTGGACTCGTCGATATTAGGAGATCAGATATCGGAATTCCAAGATTCAATATGGCGGATGTTAGTACAAAATATAGTAATTTTACTCATTTAAGAACAAAAAGGTGTAAGGTAAGAGATCCTGTAAGAGAGTTCCCGAGGTCACTGATTACGAATCTGATGACAAATTTTTAAAATTCAAAATGACGGATCCAACATAAAATGGTATATCTAATTTTACTCGTAAAGTGACAGAAAAACAAACTCGCACTAATTATGGAGGTTTTCGAGCTCGCTGATTTTGCAAAGATAGTGTAAAATACGAGTAAGTCTCTAACGAATTCAATTTTAAAAAAGAAATGAACTATTGAATAAATAAAAAGACTGTGTGTCGGTATAACTTTATAAGTCGACAAACCATCACTGTTCATAATCTAAAATATTTTAAATATACATAACTTAAAATATAAAAAACATACACTCTGACAGACTTAATTTAAAAAAATTATAATTAAATATCAAACAAATAAGTAATAAATATAAACAATTTTCCTTCAGATCTTGCCCTCTTTCGTATATAAACGTAACTAAATATTAAAAAAAATGTCTGTCTTCTGAATTAAAACGCATCAACTAACCGAAAGAATCCAGGATATATATAAAAGTACTATATAAATGTACGTATCAAATGAAATTCACCCTATATATACAAATCAAAACTCCTCGTTGTAACCTTGACGAAAGAAAATGTAATTTTCAACAACAAACACAAACATTGGATTAACACAATACTTCCGGCTTGGAAATTAATTTTATCAATATTATTATAGTGTATTAGTAGAACACGATGGATTTCTTCTTTTTCTGAAAAGAGAACAAGCCCTTGAGATATCTCTCCACTTTTAGGGAAGTTTAGAGAGAGAGAGCAAATAATTGCGCAGATGTTCAATGTGAAGAGCGCAGTTTTAAGTACATGTCGAAGTATTTATATACATTTTCGAACGGGATACTCCAGCGTTAATGCACGAAAAGATAACTTTTCAAAATTATAACAACAAACCGTTTGGTAGTTCGATAGGTATGATTCTTTTTTTTTACATTTCAAAATTTAGCGTATTTACTGGATTAATATAAAAATGGTATAATATAATTATTCACTTTTAAAATGAATGTTTGGATAATAAAAGTAATTTGTAATATGGTATTATGATCATTTTAAAATACAATATTCTATATATATAGTCAGTTAGTTTAAATAAAAATAATTTTATCAAAATGAATATATTTTTCAATGCAAATCCATCGACCGATCGACCCATTTATCCCATTTATTATCTCTGCGATGGTGTAAGAATTTCTCAGTTTTTTATTGAACATGAAAATTTGTATAAAATAATTTTTTATATAGAAATTTTTACTAATACAAATTAATCGATCGATTGACACTTTTAAAAATTGTCAATACATTTCATTATTTCATACTGTTGTAATTCATGTAGGTAACAAAATTTTAAATATATTGAAAATTTTTTTTTTTTTTCATTTATTTATTTTGAGTCGAATTTACTACTAGGCCATTAGCGACTACTATCAATCTTACATAAATTATGATAAATATTTTACATCATTTGTTACAATAAATTGATAGTATATATATTTAGGCTTTAAATTACATTTTAATTTGAGTGATGTATAATATATGTTCATAGTATTATAAATTTTTGTACAGAATGTATAATCATATCATATCAAGTATTTGATTCTTTTAAAAATATATTAAAAATTAAATGAACGTTTTGTAAATCATTTTCTAATAGTTTTTATTAAATCCCTTGTCAATTCAATTTTATTCAATTTAATTAACGAATCGATCGATTGGTATATTTATCTTTGAGGGTTGTTGAATTATTTTATCATTTGATTATAATGTTTATAAAAATGAAATTTCAACTCCGATGTAGGTATATATATATGCTTTTAATGAGGATCGATTGATCGATCGATAAGCCTATTAATTCATATAATGTAAATTTCTAATATGCATATCTTTTTGCTATAATACAGTGTGTGATCGTTGAGAGAATTTAAACCAATTTTTTCATATCTACATTATATCTATATGTATTATAAAAATAAAAAACCTTGGATATAAAAATGATAATTTTCATCGATCGGTCGATTAACCCACATAAATATTTATCACCGTAAAATATCGTTGATAATCACACCGGCCACTTATGTGTATCCCGTGTACAAATCTTCGGAAATCCAAAACCACTGTGATTCCATCGACACTTTTGTAAAAGGAAAAAAAAAAAAAAAAACCTCACATACGGGGGGTATAGTGTGCTGCCTTCTGGCTGATCGAGTATACCAGATAGTCATCTCGATGTTGTGGCGTGCTTCCGAAAAAAAGGCTTTGTGAAAACCCGTGGCGCCCGAAGAAGGAAAAGACCCTCATCATCGCGTCGTCGTGCGTACGAGGCAAGGGTCAAATACAAACTATATATATATATAGAGGAAAGGTGGAAAAACGTATTGTAGGAGCGACAGGGACACAAGCGCAAAACCATATTTTTTCGAAACAGCTGGTTGGGTGTTGCGACGACCACGCGTCGTGGTATATATATATATATATATATATATGCGTTTTCACTCAGATTTTTCTTTTTTTTTTGGAGGGGCGGGTTGGAAAATATATATGCAACAACCGGGTGTGCCTCAATTTCGGAAAAGTGTTGAGGTTCGGTTAAATGTGCGGATGTGGATAGATTTAGATTTTGTTACTCTTGAAAATTTGTTTGAAAGTTGAGTGTGTGCGTATTCTAATTGATTTTAGGCTTTCTTCTCGAGGTTGTTGTTTTAAAAATGGGGGAAGGCGTTGAGCAACAGTTGGCTTAGATATATATATATAGTAATAGAATCGGGAAATCTAAAAAGAAAAGTTTGTGTTGGTTTGAATTATTAATTAAATAGTTTTGAAAACATTATTAATTTGTTTATACGGAATAAAAAAAATTAATCGAATGGTTTTAAAATTCAAAAATTTTGTTGTTAAACGTTAAATAAATTGGTTAATTAGATGAAAATTTTAAAATATTACTAGTAAGTCGAATTATATATTGAGTGCATAACATACCATCACGGTAAACATTAGGATATAGTATAATAAATGTAAACTATAATAAATATAAAATAGTCATTAATCTAAAAAATATGAAGAGAATTCACGGAGAAATTAATAGTATATTATAATACGAGCGAAGCGAGTGAGAACATCGAGAAAGGTAAAAAAACCATCTCCCACAATAGTTTCATACGATATTTTATAATATTAGAACCTCAAAATCCGAAATCAAAGTGGGATTTTGATGTAAAATGTTGTAAATTAAATTTTTCTCGAACAGCTGATACAACTATCAAATTTCGTCGTGTTGTCATGGTAAATTTTGGAGGAACAATCAAGATTATATATAGGTTTAAAATACTTAATTGACAATCCAAACAAAATTCATAAGTATATTATAAGCCCTTTTTTTACATGAAAAAACATTTTTTTTGTTTATATTTAATAACAATTCTTCATCTATTTTATAAATAATAGAAATACTGTCTTAATCCCTGTAACATAAATTTCACCATTAAATTTACTAAAGTATGGTAAAAAAAGGTCACAAAAATATTTTTTTTACATATTTATATATAGGTAAAATTTAATGAATAAATATCGTTAAAAGTTTTGGTACTATTACAGTTAAAAATTGTCAATTCTAAAATTTGAAAAAGAAATTGAATTACATCATCGAACGTAATCCCACAAACTCTAAGCGATAGATTGCTGCAAAATATAATCTTCCTAAATTTATAAAAAAAAACATTAATTCTTTAAACAAATATCCCGAAATATAATGTTTTCAAAATGATAAAAAAACGTAATTCAATTACCATTAAAATTAGATTAAAAACAAACAACCATTATATATAACAGTTTTCAAAAAATTATAAAAAAATATTAATTCTTTAAACCATGCTAAATAATATTTTTCCTAAAATTACACAAAACACCAACTTTTATATTTTTTCTCCAAACCATCGAAAAAGTCGATTATATCAACGTCAAACGGTATTTTGATAAAAAAATTTCAATAATTTACAGTCACTTTTTGATCCCGAACCAACAAATTTTTAGTTAAAACTTGACCTTGTTTATCAGAAGAATAATAAACAACACCGCTTCGCAAATGATGATGAACACTCTAATCGTCCATAACCTCAAAAACTAATCATATAACCATTATTAAATCTCTCTTTTCCATCCAACCTATCAAAATACGGACTATATCGACGTCAACGCAATATCTTGTTTCTCCCAAACGCAGCCATAAGAAAAAAGAAACACACACACAGACATCATGAGATTTTCAAAAACTATACGGGGTCCATTTATATATATATACATAGAGATCTTGTCATATCGAAACAAGAATCACCTGGCGTTCGTCGAGATTCAAGGGGTTGAAAGGAGCGCGGGTGTGTAGAAACACATCCGTTTTTTCCCCTCGCAAAAGGAAGGACGCGTGCCTGTCAAAAGTGACACCCCCCCCATACACGTTCCAAAAAAAAAAGAAGAAAACGTGCCGGAAACGTTCTCTCTTGTTCTCTCTCTTTGGGTAATGCTTATATGCGCAACATTCTCTGTCGTTTTTTGAACGTCATTATCCGAGAGGGTGTTAGGTTAGGTTAGGTTATATACCCCTTCCTTCCTATTTAAACCTTTTAAACCTTTCTTAATTTTAAGGATTAAGTGTGTACAACAAGACAAAAAAAAATATGGGACAAGTGTGCTATAATGGTGGTTTATACAATTACGTTGAAACTGTTGTACCGACGCGACGGCGACCCGGTATAATAATCGTTTAAGGAGGTTATTATATACGGGATACGCACTAATCTTATTTGGACTTTTTTTCTTTTTTACCCTTTGTATATCTTCATTATCGGCAAACTGTTTGATATTGAAAATTGATGATAATTATCGTTGAAGAAAACAAGTGTAAGGATCAATATTTTATTTTTTACTGTCTCTAGTGGAAGTCAAAGGAGTTGTTATGAAATGTTTATTGTTTGGTCAAAAATTTGGTGTGGTAATTTGACCAAAAAGTTGCATAGGACGGTTTTTTTACCAAAGAAAATAACGTTTTGCAATTCTTTTTGTTATTTACTATATAGGGAATATTTGGGTAATGGTGTGCCAGATACACTTTTCGACCATTTTCTTTGACCGGTATCCACAAATCCAAAATCCTGGTCCGTTCAACATTAAATAAATAATTCAGTTGTAATTTACAAAATTTGAGGATAAAATATAAATATTGACCAAACAACATTTCACGATTGCTTTAATTTTTATTATAGTTATTTTTGGTAAATAATCATGTTTTGGCCAAAATAACAACGTTCTATAAATCCTTTAACTCATATTTAGGGTTTTTAGGCCATATTGGTCAAAAGAACGTTTAATAAATACTTGATTTTTACTGCTCGGCTAAAAAGTTCTTATTAGAAATCAAAGGATCGAAAAAATGGTTATTTTATTATTCACCAAAAACTGTCTATTTGACCAAAAAAAACCTACGTCTCTTTTTGATAAATACTAAATAGATAAAGAAATAACCTAATAACCAATATTCAAAAACTATTCATTATTGATTATGAGTTATTGGGCTATTTTTCTTGTTATTAATGTATTAATCACACTACAAAAATTATGTGCGAAGATTAAACAAAAAAATTTTCGAGCATGTATTATGGATTATGATGAGTTATAAGTTTATGAATGGTAACAAAATTTTATATTTTCTTGTACTTCGTAGCATATCATTTTTTTAACATATGACTGAGATTAAAGCCTGTATGCTTCCTCATAGAGGAAGCTTTGTAATAGTAAAATTTTTCGACTCGCTTTATAGTATTTTTGGAAGGAAATGTTTTTAAATATTTAAAGAAAAGTAAACAAGATAATTTTTTATATTTTTAATTTATGTCATCTAAAATTTTCTATGCCAGTTGATGAAAAATTCAATTGGATTGTATACAATTTTCTTATAATAAAGAAAAATTCTTAAAATATTTAAAACAGAAAATTATGAATAATATTAATTGAGAATCGACGAAATTACTTTTATTTTTCTATTGCTATAACTCGCTATGTAAGTTTCAATAAGGAAAGACAACATTTTGTTTTAAATAATTGAATAATACTATATTTTTATTATATATTACATATTTCTCACCCAACAACAATTTGTGCATCCATCCAAAATAAAAAAATGAACATGTAACGTTATTCAAATCCACACAATCCTAAACAACTCAAAAAAAAAAACAAAACAAAAAAAACAATACAGTTGAACGGCTAATCCAAGACATTAATCTATATGAATACGATTCGCCAAGTACATTGAGGTAAAAAACTCGTGGAAAAAAATGAAAGGAAGAAAGAAAAAAAAGGGTATATGATTATCACAAAATGGGTTTAAAACGATGGTCGCAGTTAAGCGGAACTTTGTCAACAAGTCGCCCGCCGACAAGGAGGTTATCTTTTCTCGCGACAATATATATATACATAGACGATTGGTAAATGGTCGTTGAAATTGGAAATCAGTGGGTGAAACCACACCAGGACGACCGTAGCGAGGTTTATCGGGAATCCCCGGTTTTCGGGCTGGGACTGTTACGATTCGCCAACCAACTGCTACGGGGATGCTTAACCGCCCGGAAATTCATAAAGGAGATTGATCTTTGTACATTGCCGACCACCAGAGGAAACCGGTCCTCAATCCTGTATATACATCTATTAACTACAGAAAGAGAAAGAGACCTGCTGTAGAAAGAAAGACGCAATTGATTTCGCATTTTTTTATAGATACACATTTAACCACTACGACGAATTCCCTAATGGCGTCAACAAATCGTTTCCCGGGTACTTTATTTTTTATTTCGGTTTTTCCACGTGGTTCAACATATCAGAACGGGATCCGAAGACGCTGACGATATCAAAATTTTGTTAACAAAATCTGGATATTCCATTCTGTGTAAATTATTTATTTATTTAAGACGACGCATATAGTTTACAAAATATGCACTAAAATTCTGTAGAAGTAAAGTTCATGCGATGTGGTTAAGCTACAGCTACTTAAAATTCGAAAACTTAAATGTATCTAATTGGAATGTATAAAGTCAGCACTTAGCCCAGTATCACCAGTGCCTTAGTAAGTGCAAAAACGTATATTATCATTTACTTCAAATAATTTAATTTACGTAACTATTTGAAAAATATATAGTTTTTGCGGTATACTGATATCCATGCATTGATAATAACACTCCAGACCTACAATCACGAAAATCGAGAATATGATTTGAATATAAAAAAATTGAATTTTTCAAGGTTTTCTCGGCGATATATTGTTGTAATAACTTGAAACTTTGTAAAATGATAAATAATTAGTGTAACTAACTCCAGATTTTGCGAAAATTTGTTTTTATTAATTGCTATAAGTAAATTAGTAATGAAACTGAAGTTAGCAGCCAGATTGCAGCAGCCAGATAGATTTATCATTACTTATGTTTAAAAAAATTTTATGGAATTTCATAAAATTTTATGTTATGTGTTTACATGTCTTGTTTGTTATTTTGCATATATTAAAAGGAATCTTAAATATAAGAAAAGGTTTTGTTGAGTTCAGTTTCATAAATTAGTAGTTTTTTCGTCTGCCCTATTTTGTTGAGCGAAATTCGAATTTTTTATTGAGTATGACCCTTAAGAGCAATAAAACATTTCCAATAACGAAGACACATATTTGAAACCAGCAAAATAGACATTTGTTTCGAACATACATTTTATTCTCTGTATATTCAATTAAATATTTTATTAATTCAAATAAATTTTTTTCTCAGTGTATAGGTCTGATTGGCAAAACGATAATGCAATTGTAGTTCGTTTAGACGTGACACAAATTGTTTCAAAAATTGCGCATACTTTGAAAAATAGTTACAAATTAACATACATTTTCTAGTGACTTTTAACCATACCTTTCGAATCTTTAAAAATGAACATATACCTTTGGAAGTATATTATAGAAATAATTAAAATTCAAATATTTGATTAAAAATTAATATGTAAATTATAGTATTTTAAAAATTCTTGTACCTACGCGTAATAATTGACGCGTAATAATTGATAGAACTAAAATTGATTTATTTTCTCTAAATTTTTCGAAAAGATCGTTATATGTTTGTTTCTAAGTTTCATTGGTAAAGTATCGATTGGACTTTGATTTATTCAAATTATAAAATAGATAAAAGTACGTATAAGTAAAATTTTAAATTAACATAACGTTTTCTAACGATTTTTTTATCTATCGTTTTCGAATTTTTAAAAAAAATAGTTTTCATTTTTGAACCGTTCGATTAGTTTGAACTAATTGAAATATAAACCACAGCTCTCGAATTGAGCTTTTTCAGATTTTTTGACCACCATAGAAGAATTGACTATTAGTAGTTTACTTAAAAACCGTTATCCTCTAAATAGTACCCAAAATATTTTTAACCTTTAAACTGCCAGACTGGCTCATATGAGCCACCTGTGACCTTGACAACTACTCTAGAGATATGAGGTGTTTTTATGTATAAATTTTGCACATCAAAAATATCAATTTATAAGGCAAAAATGCCGGCAGTTTAAAGGTTAAAAGTAACTTTTTAATCTAGATCCCTTTCAAGTTTCCAAAAACGAACGTTACGTTCGATTCTATTTTGACATTCCGACCTATGTTAAAGATCCTCCTAAACTTTCCAAAAAAACGAACTAAACATTCAAACCATTCCACCTATTTAAACAAAAACAACGAAATTCAAATAAAAGCTCTCGATCAAAATTTTCACCGTGTTACAATAAATTCGTTCTCATTCCAACTTAAAAATCCTGTTTGTTTCCTCTTGAATTTTCACGTCACTCCGTACATCCGAAATTTTTTCGTCACTTTCTCGAATTCAACATATATATATATACATTTATTGTATACATCTTCTTTCTTCTCATCCTCTTCCGAAAAGTTCCGCGCAATACTTTTCGCAACGATCGGGTATTTCCACTTAATCGAGTTTCGTGAGAGAATGCTTGCATTCAATTTCCTCGATAAAGAAAACTTTGTCTCGCGTTTAAGGGGAAGAGGAGAGGCTAAGATAGCAATGACGCGCCCGCGGAGAGAGAGAGAAGAGAGAGAAAAAAAACGAGAAAGAAAGAGTACAATACTCGCGATTCTCCGTTGGAGTGGAAATTCTTTGAAGACAAGCCGATAACTTTTCAGGCGCTATATCTACTGCCGGGTCAACTCGAAAAGAATAATATCCCTAGGGATGGAGAATCCGCGATACCTCAAACTTTTCTTTTTTCCTTTTCCGTGTAATAAGATAAAAGAAAATGGAAAATATTTTAATTTATAACCTCCATCTTTTTTTTTTGTTTTCTAGTGTCGTTTTCATTTTCCGGCTCGTTACTCAACAGGGGGAGTCATCGATGAAAAAAAGAATATGGATGGGTCAAGAAGCTAATCTTGGAAAATATACAAGTTGGTATAAAAAAAAAATAAATTTGTCTTTGACGCGGTAAGTAATGGAATAAGTAAATGACCGAATGTGGAACACATTTGTAATGTTGGAGATTTGTTGTCATGGAAAATCAGAGGTAAATTAATTTCCATTAAGTTGAGCTAATCTATATAAAAGAAAAAAATGTAATTTATTGTTGTAGTTTTGTGGGTGAAAGGCGATTGGTAATGGATAACCTAATCCATGAAAACGTAAAAAATGGGTTTTTTATTTATTCAACATGAATAACCTAACTGATCATCAAGAACTTAAAAAATAATTCTTTTAATTTTTTAAACAAATTAATGATATATATACACAAAAATACCCAAACCTCCAAATCACTAATTTCGATACGATAAATGTATATCCTACAAAAAAAGTTAATGCCAGATCCTAACCTCCAAATTCTAAATATATACAAATGTTGAAGAAGAAAAAGAAGCTTTTTATCGTTTGAAGGTTAGGAGTACTGACATTTAGTTAGATTGTGTAGAATTTAGAAGTTAACATCTGACGTAAAACTTTTCGAATTAGTTTTTGTACTCTAGAGGTTAGAATACACATTTACAGTATCACATTTATTTTTTTTTTGTAGCTTGAAGGTTCTGATACTTATATTTACAGTTAGCTAGTTTTTAGGATTTTGGAGATCAAAATCTATATATTTACAATTTTAAATTTTTAGAAACTAGAGGTTAGGACTCATATTAACAATTTTTTAGTTAGTTTTTGTAATTTGGAGGATAGATTATTTATTTACAGTTTACAGAGGCCTGCGACGGCTCGGTCGGTAGGGCGTCGGGCTCGTAATCTGGAGGTCCCAGGTTCGATTCCCGGCCCCGGCCGATTGATACAAGCACCACTGGCGAATGTATTTTAACAAGTGCTTTCTTCACCAAGACATCGTACGACCTCCGTCGCTAATTAGCACCGGTTTGGGAGCATAAAAAGAGCGACGTTAAAATAATAATAAAAAAAAAAAAATTTATTTACAGTTAATTAGTTAGTATTTGTAATTTAAAGATTATGACTTATACATACAATTATTAGTGATTTTTATAATTTGCAGGTTAGAATTCACAATTATAATTTTTTAGTTAATTTTCATAATTTGCAGGTTAGGAAACTTTACTTACAGTTCCTTAGTTATTATTTTTTAACGATTCAGATTGGCATTGACAGTAGCTTATTTAGTTTTTGTAGTCCAGAGGTTAATATGTACTTCTAAATTTATTTAACGAATTTTTATAATTATTTCATTCATAAATATTCTCATTATCAATCTACAACTCTTACCCAAAAAAAAACCTAACCTTCAAAACTTCGTGTATATATATTTTTTGGGGTAAGCGTTATAGATTGGTAATGAGAATATTTATGAAAGAATTAATATAAATATAATATATATACACATAAATTCGTAATTATATGTAATAAAAAGAAAGTCAACTACATTAAAAAAAATGAACTATTTCGAGGTGAGAAAAGTTCCGATCCAGCAATATCCGTGTCTGTAAATGCACGTCCTCGAAAATCCAGGATTCGCGTTTTTTCTCGAGTGGCAAACCTATATATATATATAGCACGACATTGTAGTACCATGCTCTGCGAAAAATTAAGAGGACCTCTATATACTCTCGAAGAAAACGTCAATATCTATCGGTAATTTCGTCTTTTATGTTTTATTTAAAGAGCTGATACAACTAACCTGACCACGTAGATGTATTATAACAAAAAAATTTGTTTCCCTGCATCGTTCGTTATTATATAGCACAACGTGGAAAAAATTAGTTTTTTAAGCGCGAGTGTAATTTAAATGAAAATTTTTTTATAACCTTTTATATTTATATCAATGCATAAATTATGATGAGGAAACAAAAGACGGTTCGCTATATGCTCGCGAATGAAAATTTTCTCTATAAAGTTCATTATTAAAACTTAGTTATGTATGTACAGGGTGTTCCGAAAGTCTGGACGCACCTGAATATATCTTGGAAAATTGGGTATAGGTTCCTATATTAAATAAATCGCGTTGACCTTCACACAGATGAATAGTTCATCTCAAGGTCTAATTTTTGATTTACCAAAACAATTGTATTTAAAGTTTTGGTTCTATAGCGCCCTTGTTTTCCGACATATTCAGACGTGTCCGTACTTTCGGGACACCCTGTGTATACATTATATAGAAGACTCTTGTAGTCGATGATCATCAGACGGTGCGAGGGTATATATGGATATTGAGTTTTCACCCGGGAAACGCAAAGGATAATTAGAAACCGATCAACCGACAATGGATGCGAAAAAAATGGTCGATAACCTAGATTTATGAAAAAAAAAAATAAATAAAAATTATATTTGAACTGAAACGGTAATAAAACGTTTGTTCGGTAATTTTATAATTTTTATTTTCTGGCACTGTTGTTTTTCACGTAACAAAAATTATAATTCAAATTTAGAATGGACCGTATACCGTGTTTTAATGAGAAATGAAAATATTAGATTTTTATGAAATTTCTTTCCGTTACAATATTTTACCGATTTTTGAACTCAATATTAGTAATTTATTATTTATTAAATTTTATTTTTTATTTAAAGATGACATTTATCTGTTCAATTAAATTTATTAAGCAAACGTGTTTCTTTTAATTATTGGTTACATGGATTTTTGTTTTACGATAATATAATATTTACCAATTTTATATTATTTAATTAAAAATTTTTAAAAATATTTTAGTTAGTTTTTGTAATTTGGAGGATAGATTATTTATTTACAGTTTACAGAGGCCTGCGACGGCTCGGTCGGTAGGGCGTCGGGCTCGTAATCTGGAGGTCCCAGGTTCGATTCCCGGCCCCGGCCGATTGATACAAGCACCACTGGCGAATGTATTTTAACAAGCGTCGCTGTTTAGCACCGGTTTGGGAGCATAAAAAGAGCGCGTTAAAATAATAATAACAAAAAAAATTTATTTACAGTTAATAGTTAGTATTTGTAATTTTTAAGATTATGATTTATACATACAATTTTTAGTGATTTTTATAATTTGCAGGTTAGAATTCACAATTATAATTTTTAGTTAATTTTCATAATTTGCAGGTTAGGAACTTTACTTACAGTTCCTTAGTTCTTATGTTTTTAACTGATTCAGATGGCATTGACAGTAGCTTATTTAGTTTTGTAGTCCAGAGGTTAATATGTACTTCTAAATTTATTTAACGAATTTTTATAATTATTTCATTCATAAATATTCTCATTATCAATCTAAAATCTTACCCAAAAAAAACCCTAACCTTCAAAACTCGTGTTATATATATTTTTTTGGGGTAAGCGTTATAGATGGTAATGAAATATTATGAAAGAATTAATATAAATATAATATATATACACATAAATTCGTAAATTATATGTATAAAAAAAATCAATTACAAGAAAAAAAATGAACTATTTCGAGGTGAGAAAAGTTCCGATCCAGCAGTATCCGTGTCTGTAAATGCACGTCCTCGAAAATCCAGGATTCGCGTTTTTTTCTCGAGTGGCAAACCTATATATATGTAGCCACGACATGTAGTACCATGCTCTGCGAAAAATTAAGAGGACCTCTCTATACTCTCGAAGAAAACGTTTCAATATCTATCGGTAATTTCTTCTTTTATTTTTATTTAAAGAGCTGATACAACTAACCTGACCACGTAGATGTATTATAACAAAAAAATTTGTTCCCTGCATCGTTCGTTATTATATAGCACAACGTGGAAAAAATTAGTTTTTTTAAGCGCGAGTGTAATTTAAATGAAAATTTTTTTATAACGCTTTTATATTATATCAATGCATAAATTATGATGAGGAAACAAAAGACGGTTCGCTATATGCTCGCGAATGAAAATTTTCTCTATAAAGTTCATTATTAAAACTTAGTTATGTATGTACAGGTGTTCCGAAAGTCTGGACGCACCTGAATATATCTTGGAAAATTGGGTATAGGTTCCTATATTAAATAAATCGCGTTGACCTTCACACAGATGAATAGTTCATCTCAAGGTCAATTTTTGATTTACCAAACAATTGTATTTAAAGTTTTGGTTCTATAGCGCCCTTGTTTTCCGACATATTCAGACTGTGTCCGTACTTTCGGGACACCCTGTGTATACATTATATAGAAGACTCTTGTAGTCGATGATCATCAGACGGTGCGAGGGTATATATGGATATTGAGTTTTCACCCGGGAAACGCAAAGGATAATTAGAACCGATCAACCGACAATGGATGCGACAAAAATGGTCGATAACCTAGATTTATGAAAAAAAAATAAATAAAATTATATTCTTGAACTGAAACGGTAATAAAACGTTGTTCGGTAATTTTATAATTTTTATTTTCTGGCACTGTTGTTTTTCACGTAATAAAAATTATAATTCAAATTTAGAATGGACCGTATACCGTGTTTTAATGAGAAATGCAAATATTAGATTTTTTATGAAATTTCTTTCCGTTACAATATTTTACCGATTTTTGAACTCAATATTAGTAATTTATTATTTATTAAATTTTATTTTTTATTTAAAGATGACATTTATCTGTTCAATTAAATTTTTTTAAGCAAACGTGTTTCTTTTAAATTATTGGTTACATATGGATTTTTGTTTTACGATAATATAATATTTACCAATTTTTATATTATTTAATTAAAAATTTTTAAAAATATTTTTTTATTTTTAAATTTTTCGATGACGTTTACTTAACATATTTTTGTATCCACATATTTAACCCCATGTTCTAATGTGATTCTTTGCACTCGATAAATTTTTTGTTTTGATTAAGGTTTTTTACTGATTTTTTTTTACTTAAAATTGTCAATATTTTGTTATTAAATTTTTTTTATAAAAACTTGTAAAATGAAAATAAAAATACTTAGGAATTTTTACAGACATTTACGATACCAATTTCCTTAACGCAAAATCGTCAAAACATCTTCGATTTCATTTTTTTGTTTAACAATGATTTCATAAAATATTGTACCATCAACCTTTACCCATTTCTAATTGTAATCAATAAATTTTTGGACTATTACTATTATACATTTTATATCAATTTTTCGTTTTAAAAAACTGTATACTTAAATTAATAATTCAACAAACATTTGGATTACTTTCTAGATCGATAATACATTAATATAAATCGATATCTCGTATACGAGAAAAAAAAAACAAAAAAAGTATTTTAAAAAAAAATAATTGATTTTGTTAAGAAAAGTGAGACGCATAATCAAGTTCAATCGAATAAAAGACAAAATGATCGAAACCCGTATAGATATCTCCAAAAATGAAAATCCGCAACGTCACCCCTCTTGTCGATCCCTTAAAAATCGCAACCATGATGTATATTCGAAACATTTTTTAAACCTTTATATTTATATCAATGCATAAATTATGATGAGGAACAAAAGACGGTTCGCTATATGCTCGCGAATGAAAATTTCTCTATAAAGTTCATTATTAAAACTTAGTTATGTATGTACAGGGTGTTCCGAAAGTCTGGACGCACCTGAATATATCTTGGAAAATTGGGTATAGGTTCCTATATTAAATAAATCGCGTTGACCTTCACACAGATGAATAGTTCATCTCAAGGTCAAATTTTTGATTTACCAAAACAATTGTATTTAAAGTTTGGTTCTATAGCGCCCTTGTTTTTCGACATATTCGAATGTGTCCGTACTTTCGGGACACCCTGTGTATACATTATATAGAAGACTCTTGTAGTCGATGATCATCAGACGGTGCGAGGGTATATATGGATATTGAGTTTTCACCCAGGAAACGCAAAGGATAATTAGAAACCGATCAACCGACAATGGATGCGAAAAAAATGGTCGATAACCTAGATTTATGAAAAAAAAAATAAATAAAAATTATATTTTGAACTGAAACGGTAATAAAACGTTTGTTCGGTAATTTCATAATTTTTATTTTCTGGCACTGTTGTTTTTTCACGTAATAAAAATTATAATTCAAATTTAGAATGCAAATATTAGACTTTTTATGAAATTTCTTTCCGTTACAATATTTTACCGATTTTTGAACTCAATATTAGTAATTTATTATTTATTAAATTTTATTTTTTATTTAAAGATGACATTTATCTGTTCAATTAAATTTTATTAAGCAAACGTGTTCTTTTAAATTATTGGTTACATGAATTTTTGTTTTACGATAATATAATATTTACCAATTTTTATATTATTTAATTAAAAATTTTTAAAAATATTTTTTTATTTTTAAATTTTTCGATGACGTTTACTTAACATATTTTTCTATCCACATATTTAACCCCATGTTCTAATGTGATTCTTTGCACTCGATAAATTTTTTGTTTTGATTAAGGTTTTTTACTGATTTTTTTTACTTAAAATTGTCAATATTTTGTTATTAAATTTTTTTTATAAAAACTTGTAATATGAAAATAAAAATGCTTAGGAATTTTTACAGACTTTTACAATACCAAATCCTTAACGCAAAATCGTTAAAACATCTTCGATTTCATTTTTTTGTTTAACAATGTTTCATAAAATATTGTACTATCAACCTTTACCCATTTCTAATTGTAATCAATAATTTTTGGACTATTACTATTATACATTTTATATCAATTTTTCGTTTTAAAAAACTGTATACTTAAATTAATAATTCAATAAACATTGGATTACTTTATAGATCGATAATACATTAATATAAATCGATATCTCGTATACGAGAAAAAAAAAATAAAAAAAGTATTTTTAAAAAAAATAATTGATTTTGTTAAGAAAAGTGAAACACATAATCAAGTTCAATCGAATAAAAGACAAAATGATCGAAACCCGTATAGATATCTCCAAAAATGAAAATCCGCAACGTCACCCCTCTTGTCGATCCCTTAAAAATCGCAACCATGATGTATATTCGAAAGGAGATTGTCCCTGGGTTTCCTTCAGAAAAAGCGTCAATCGAACCATAACCTCTCAATCTGGCTCGTTGGTGCAGGAGGCACGCGCCTCGTGGACACAAACATGCAAGAAAATAGAGAAGAAAAATGAGAAAAAGGGAAAGGATTGGAGAACGGATTGGTAAAGAGAAAGAATTGAAAAGCCCCGTTCCCTTCCTTCAGAGTAGGATAAAAGGAAAAGTAAGAAAAATATATGTGAAAGAGAGACCGTCCGTTTTACCGAAAATCCGATCTACTACGCGCGTTTATTGAAATGGCATTCCCAGCTGTTTACGATCTCTCCTTTCTCCTTTGCACCCGCGAACCTCACAAAGGGGTTTTCGCCAATTTCCTTACCGGTCTGTATAAAAGGTGCGCGACTCTCTTACACACACACACACCACACACACACACACTATGAGTTTTCCTTGCATGTATATATACGTATACCTGAGGTTTGGACTCTAAGCTTGTTTTTATAACAGACGGCAAAACTTTCCTTTCGTGTTTTTCTTTCATTATTCTTCTTACTTCAAAACCGGAACCGCGGTGCGCGATTTTTCAAATTTCCCGGGTGATAATATATTTTTCGCGATAACGATTTTATTATGGGGAAATTTTTTTTTTTTTTTAAGTATTGATTGTTAGAAATTTATCGATCGTTCCCGAGTCAAATGAGAGAAGGAAAGGTGAAGAAAACTTTAACACATTCTTTACTTTTTGTATTGTATTTGTTTATAAATAAAATCTTTTACACATTCTGAAGAGTGTGCGGCATTGACCGAAAAGGAGAGAATGTGCTAAAGTTTTCTTCACCTTTCCTTTTCTCATTTAAATCGAAAACGATTGATAAATTTCAAACAATCATTATTAAACACTACCGAGTGATAAAAACAAACGAACGGTATGCATTTTTTTTTAGTATTTTTATGGAACTATGGGATATTTTGAAAAGTTGCTGTTAAAATTTCAGCCTACTCGATGAAGTGTTCCGATGAAGATATCCTGCAGTAAGTCCATTATGGAAAAAAATCAGAATACAAAGTCTCAGAATTAATTAAAATAGTTATGTTATACATATAAATTGGCCAAAAAATTTCAAATAAAAGCTAACGATAATATAATTTGTTTAAAAAATAGAGAAATGTTTTCAATTATTATGAAAAAAAATTGTTAATATTGAATAATTTTTTTCAATTGTAAGACTGGCTGGTCCCCTTAAGATAAAACCTAAGGAATTACGTTTCTCAGTTTCTACTGAGATAAAATATTATTATTAACTCTTAACTGTTTCTTATTTTAGGATCTCAGTTATTCCTTATGATACAGTTTAAATAAATAAATAAAAATATATCAATAATATAATTTTAATTACAAAAATATAAGGATATACCCTGAATAACATCTTAATTACGATCCACTCGCCTTAAAATACCAAAAAAACTATACTGAGCAAACAGTTATAGTAAAAAACGACAATACTGTCTAATAATGAAATTACAAATTGTCAAAATTAAAAAAATGACTATACTCTATAGTAAAATTTACGCGATTTATAGTAAATTTTACAAAAATTAAAATAAAAATTAATAGACTTTTAGTAAATGTTTACTATACAGTATTAGTAATTTTTTTAATTTTGACAATCTGTCATTTCATTACTAGGCAATATTGCCAATTTTTCCTACAACCTTTTTCTCAGTGTATTCGAAAAAAAAAATAAAGAAAATAACCCCGCAAACAGCGTTCTTGAAAAAAGAACAATAAATCGATTGAATAATAAAAAGGAGCGAAGATAAAAAAAAAATACAAGGAAAAAAGGTTTGCCAATCCTTTCGAATATGTAACGCAGTAATAATAAATGTACAAAAGTACTTTTACGCTTGGAAAGTTGCGCAAAGCATATTTTCCCCATCGAGATCGCAGTAAGAGAGAGAAAGAAAGAGAGAGAGAGAGAGCATAAAGTGAAAATGTGATTGCAAATCGTACGCGCAGTGCATACGCGTAGGGAAAAATCAAATTGTCTCCCCAATCCTTTTCCTGTTTACTTTACTTATTCTTCTTCTTCTTTTCTACGTCGGGAAATTTTCATAAAAAAAAATTGTATTTTTAAGAGGGTATATATAGGGAAAATATTTTTCGTACTGAATATACGTGTTTTTCTTTCTTTTCGGTTAATTAAAATATTACGGAGTTTTCGGGATAGATAGCATTTTTTTCGAATGTTTATATTTTTGAAGAGGCGCGCGTTGTCGCGTATATAACTGGTGTTTCGATCAATCGAAAGTTATAATGTTTTTTTAAATGAAGTTTTAATAAATGTTTAGTAAACGAAATATTTCTTTTTCGAGTACCTATTTGAAAAACATCTTTGTAACGATGGGTTTTGTAACCATACAACAATTATCTTTTACATATTATTTTTCATCTCGTTTCACAGGGATTTTTCGTACTTACCTCGAATGCTAAACTCATCTACAATCAAAATTTTTCTTGCTCAAAGGCTTGAATTTTCTTTAATAAAATTTTTTCATAGATTATTTGTTTTTTATTGAGTATTTGTAGTAAATGTCGTAATTAATTAGCCAATAATTCATAAAAAAAAATATTTTATGATAATGACGCCACAATTCGACTTATCCACGTTATAGCGAAAATGTCAAAATTGTCTTTAAGATATTAAACTTGTTGTCCATACACACATGTGTAATAACGTGAAAAATTTTCTTATAAATTATAATAATATTAATAATTAAAAATAATAACTAAACGAATATTTATTTAACAATAAATACTTGAGATCAGTAACTGTATATAAAAATAAATAAATTGTGTAGTTGTTAAATTAACTACGTTCCTCGATATTTATTAACGTTGTGAGGTTAGATTTGTTAACGTTTCGAAGTTAGAATTACTTACTTTTTCAGCTCATAATTAACTCTGACTTACCCTTTATTTAGTCAAAAAGAAATATTTTCACAATCGCCCTAACCATTTTCAACGAAAATTTCTTCATCGACACGTGTGTGTGTGTGTACATATATTCATCAAGAAAAGCCCACTACCCATACTACACAGGAAAAGTAAATAAATTCGTCGAAACACGAAATCGTCACCAATAATAAATCGTAACGCATTTCGTACGGCTATCCACATCCACACGTATACATCCACCTCAAAAACACGGATGAACGATAAATCGACGACAAGTACATTAAAGTCGAAAAAAAAAAAATCCGTCAACCAGAGAGTAAAAGAAGATGCGTATATATATATATATGTATATGTATCCGAGTAATTTACAAGTGTAAGCAACGTCCACTTTGTAACTCGAGAATCTCTAATCCCCCTCAAAAAAAAAAGAGAGGCACATCGAGCGAAACTCTCGTGTATACATATATATATATATGTGTACGGCTCGAACAGATGCCTACGGCACGTGACCGGAAAAAAAAAGATGTCTATAGATATATAGACGCGGTCCAATCGGCATAAGAGCTTAAATACCCAGATGTCCATTTTTTTGAAGGATATATACAGCTATTAATTCTCCATTGAATAATTAGCTCGGATTACACGCACTTATTTTCTGAAAAAAAAGAATAATGTTCTCCTTTTTTATATTTTTATTTAATATCGCGCAACACGAATGAACCGATAATACGTGGAATATGGAACAATTTAGCGCGATAACGAATGAAATTCCGCGAGTTTACATTGAATTTTTTGAATCGCGATTTCGATAAATTAATTATTTATACATTCACTTTTGCGCAGAGCGCCCGCGGACGATGTGTGCATTTATTATATCGTTCTGTTTGACAAACGTGATAAATTTGAATTTAATGGTATATTTTCGATAAAGTGTTATTGTTCTTGTTGTTAACAGTGGATTAACGTTACAGGGATACCTTCTACCTTTAATATTTTATGTATTATTTTTGAATTGTGAATCGAGTAGGATTGGAGATAATTTTTTTATTGAAATTTATCATGTTTTTTCTATATGGCGTTATTTTTTTTATTGTGCAGAGTTGCGCGTGTGATAATTAAGATACTTTATCAATCATATTACCTTTAAGGTGAATTTTTTTAGTTCAAATGAAACATTAGTTATTTATGTACACTTAGGGAGTAAAATAGACATTTATTCCCGGGATGAAAGTTGCTAACTCTTTCAAGGAAATAATCGTCTTTTACTCCCGAAGGGCATGTTACAATTTTTCACTTTATGCGACAAAAATTTATTTTTAAATTTCTAAATTTTGTTCAATATTAAGATACATAATTTTCTTATCATCCACGCAGTATTTATTTCAAAATGATAGATATTTATTCTAGAAATTTATTAAAGATAGTTATTCAAAAAGATCGATCTTGGTGAATAAACCACAATTTTATTTAGATGGCGACTTTTCGATGACTTTTCGTCATCCTCTTCAGGCTATACCCTTATTTATAAAACCGAATAGATTTGATTAATTAACAATAATTATTGATTTAGTTTTTTAGCCTATTGATTTATAACATTTTACTTACTACTTGTCATTGACATCTGTATTTATCATAACATTTTGAATCGTAGTATCACTGAGTTGTTGCACTAATAATGAAAACAAGGATAGTTAAATACATTTGTTCAATATTGTAGGATTTTTCGGTATATTCTTTAATACAATGAATTTAATTTTGTATTTATAGAAAAATCTTAGAATGAATGTTTAAAACAAAAAATAATAAGTATAAAATGACTAAAATGTGCCTACGGGAAGTAAAGTGATCGAAGGAATAAAATGCAATTTTACTTCACTCGTAGAGGTTAATATAGTAGACTTTTTAGATCATCAGGGTGAAAAATAAAATGCCCCCCCCCTCCGCCGTTTGAAATTAATAAGTAAAATGTACTTGTTTAATTCTTATAAAAAAATAAAGTACTTTTTCACCCTGATAATCTAAAAAGTCAACTTTATTAACCTCTATGAGTGGAGTAAAATTGCATTTTATTCCTTCGACGACTTTACTCCCCGTAGACCCATTTTATTTCTTCGATAACTGATTTATTCTCCATAGACCCACTTTATTCATCATGGTCTTTTTTTTGAACACCTTGTTTAGCATTTTTCTACAAATAGAATATTAAATTCATTACTTATTAAGTGATTTTTGTCGTCCATGCAGTGTATTTAGGAGTAGTTTAGGTTTTCCTCGATATTGATGAACAAACCATATTTATTTATTTGGCGACGTTTCGATGGATATCCTCCATCCTCATCAGGCTATACCTTTTTATTAAAAAATGATTTCATTTACAACATCTTTTAAACACAATTTTTATATATATAAATCTAAGTTACTTACTATTTCGTCAATATATAGGTATACACATATTATTAACAGCATCTCTGATGCGTTAGATTTATATATGTAAAAATTGTGTTTAAAAGATGTTGTAAAATGAAATCATTTTTTAATAAAAAGGTATAGCCTGATGAGGATGGAGGATATCCATCGAAACGTCGCCAAATAAATAAATATGGTTTGTTCATCAATATCGAGGAAAACCTAAACTACTCCTAAATTAAATTCATTACATTAAAGAATATACCAAAAAATCTTACAATATATATTAAACAAAATTTAGAAATTTAAAAATAAATTTTTGTCGCACAAAGTGACCTTTTCAAATGATCAGGGTGAAAAATTGTACATGCCCTTCGGGAGTAAAAGGCGATTATTTCCTTGAAAGAATTAGCAACTTTCATCCCGGGAATAAATGTCTATTTTACTCCCTAAGTGCATAGATAACTAATCTTCTCTCTTGTGGCGTAAAGATACAATTTTCCTGCCCGGTTTGAAATAAAAAACTTAATTATCACACGTGCAACTCTACAAAATAAAAAAAAAAACGTCACAGAAAACAAATTTTTCAGAAACTTTTCTCCTTTGTACAATTAAACCTTATACACAATTCTGTAAACAAATGGTGTACCACCACCATAACGAAAAACTGACCCCCTCGTATAATAAGAAGAAGGCAAGGTGCTTCACGTTTTCTACACTCCTCCCCTCTATAGGTAGATGTATACGAGGAAAAAAGGCAGATAACCGCACGCGCGTGTGTGTGCTTGGAAAATGTCAAAAGCAACCCCTCTCCCCTACGTCGTCGTTAAAAAAAAACACCCTTGGGCATTACGAATTGTGGGTTGTTAATATTTACGGATCCATATTCTAAAGAAACGAAAAAAAGACGCGCGAAGAATTATCGGTACATATATGTATATATATATATATATATATATATATATATATATCGAATACATACATAATTATTTTATTTATTAATTACAAACATTTTTTTAGGTATACATCGAATGAGAAGATATGGAAAAATTTTTTTTTTATATTTATTTATTTTTTATTATATATTTATTTACAGATTCACTTAATTATTTATTCTATAAAAATAATAATTTACGTAAATATAAATACGATTATTTATAATTATTTTAAACACTATAATTTTTATTCACCTGTTATCCACGACCTCTTACTATAAGAGTATAATGCTGAAAATGAATTTAAAAAAAAAAAAAACTTTTTAACTATTGTTAATTATTATCATCATCTGAATCATGATACTGTATACTACAAAACTCGGATTTCTGTCTTAGATTAATGTCTCGAAAGATTAACAATCTTGACATAATTTCTACACGTGATACCCAGTGAACTGAAATCGTAAATTAATTTAATTATCATTAAAATTGTTAAAATATTGCTCAATCAATTAAATTTCATTCATAAAATTGTTAAATTGCCTATCACGTCATTGCTATATGACAAGTTACAATTAAAATTAAATAATTAGCTGTTTACATATAAATATGACGGAGTCAGTAAAAAAAAATATTTCAGATTTTCCAGGGTAATAGAATATTTAAATTTTTTTATTCAAGAGAAAATACACGATTTTTTTTTATCAAAATAAAATATTTTATATGTATTACGATTATGTAAATTAGTTTAATCGATTCATATTGAATGGTTTTGATAATCAATTTTATATATGGTTGTAATAATTCAAAAAACATGATGTGAACGTAATTTTCAGTCAAAATTTATAGAATGATAGATAATGTACTATTTTTAATATTTTGGGATTAGGAATTCGTCTAATTCTTCTTTCTTTCATAACTTGTAACTAAATTAATATATTTGAGCTTCTTTTTTTTTAAATATGTCTACTCGATCTCAGTTTTCTTCTCAACTTAAATTTGAATATACACCTTTACTCGTTTCCGAGTTCCAAGCAATCAAAGTTAAAAGTATTTTTGGCGACATTTTTTGTTATTTGCTTATATCTATGGTAAGGAAGGACATTAGATTCTATAACTCCGGCTTTCTTCATATTTTTATAGTAGAAAAAATATCCTATAGTTTGGTAAAGATCCGTTTCCCGCAGGGTTGGTCCTCTCCTTGTTAGTGATAAAAAAAATATTGAAAAAATTCACACATCGTTCTTCAAAGCAAACAGCAGAATATTACAGAGATATCTTTTTAAAAATAGCAAAACCCATTGTTATTTAAAAGTATGTAGAAATTCTATTTTTTAACATTTCATTAATAAAAAAAAATCCTCCTTTCCGAACTTTATCATCACTCATTACTAACAAAAACTTGAAAAGATTTTAATTTAAAATTTTTGCGCGGTAAATTTAAATATCCCAAGCAACGTCCCTTTAAAACTAAAAACAAAAAAAAATTAAACGACGTTTTCCTCCCTTTCATCCTTCCAAACGAGAAGACACATGACATCTCCTTTACCTAGAGAAAACAAAAAAAAAGGTTACGCACACGGGTAAGATAAAAGAGAAAAGCATCATCCTTCCCGTTCAAAACCCAGAGCACGAATTAACCACCACGTTAAAAAAAAAAGACCGAAGCTTACGTTATAACGACGAGCGAAGAAAACCTCTTGACCGAGTAAGAAAAAAGATATATATATATATATTTAAACCGATATATTCAAGTCCCGTGTGTAGGTAATATCCTTCCGCATGAATTTTAAAATGTTGGTTAGAACAGTCGTATTTTACGCACGCGTCTTTGACAGGGTGTTCATTCGCAACTGCATATCCTGGACGCGCTTCCTAACCTCCTCTTTACGAATGAAGGACGACGCGGGCGCGCGCGACATTTTTGAAAAAACACCTCACGTTACGGGAATTATTATTTTTACGGAAAATATGTATAAACACACACACACACTGCATTCGACGACACGTGTCCTGTGTTAAACACGTTTATGTATATCTATAGGTAATACAAAGGAAATCGTAAACTTGACGAATTTTTTATTTATTGTCGATGTGAATACTATATATACGAAGATTTTTACGTTTTTAACTATTATAGTAGCGTGCGATTTTTGGTTTTATTGGTATTCAGTGGATCGAGGGAAAGCAATTGGTAATTTTTACTATAAAAGTGCGCTATGTCTCCTAGGACGATAGTGTTATAACTATACTGTTTTGACAAATTTTACCAATGAATTTATACACTGAGAAAAATGTATAATAAAAATTATTAAAAATTCTAATAAAAATTACTATAAAACATAGTAATTGATGGACATATTGTACTTTTAATATAAATTCGTACGTTTTGTAGTAAAATTTGAAATATACAATTTTTACTATGTTGACGTAGCAAATTTTATTAGAAAACATAGCAATTTTTATTATTTCGAGAAAGAGTCGAATTAAAAATAAATTTCTAGTTTCATCTGTTTACATTTTAATGTCCGATAAATTTTGCTACATCTTTTGGTACTTTTTATTATGCTAAAATAATGTTTATTTGAAATATTATAAAATCTTTCATAATGCAAATATATCCACCGATTATTAATAAAAAACATAGTAATTTTTATTAAAAACGTTACAAATTTTATTATAGCCTTTTTCTCAGTTTAGTAATTTTTACTAAATAATTTATGGTTAGAAAAAATAAGAATAATCGAATTACTTGACCACATAAAAAAATAGTAATATACCTTGTATATATGTAACGAATTTAATTGGAAATTTTATTTAAAAAAATATTAGTGGTATAACTATGTTTATCACGATTTTTCCTTGGTAAGTATATAGTAAATATTTTCAAAATATAAATAGTAAAAATGCGAACGGAAAATTATAGTAAATTTTACCAAATATTTGACATATTCTACTATAGTTTTATTATACAAAACGTGAGAGTAGTTTTAAAATTAGTATTAGTAAAATTTACCAAACCAGAGTGAAAATTACTTGAATATACAATCAGAGAATTTACTAGAGAGACAGTGTTACTTGTACCTTTTTTCGTTTACAGTATGATACTTAAATAATTAAGTGTGTATAACTGAAATTAACTTAACTATCTTTACACACTAACAAGGAGACCCTCATATGTTTGGGAAACGGATCGTGCCCAGCTTGTAGTATATGTTTTCTAATATAAAAATATGAAAAAAAGCCAGAGCCGCAGACTCTACCATCGTTTTTTCAAAGTTATATGCTCTTGAAGCAAAATTTCCAAAAAAAAGAGACTTTCCTTTAAACGCTTATAACTTCTGACCTATCAAATATTGACATTCAAACCAAAAGTTTACTGAAAAAGCTGGGATAAAATAGATACATTTTAAAAAAAAGTACGTTCAAAATCCATTCAAATGGAGCAGAGGTTATAACCAAATTAAAGATTAAGAAGCAATTTTACCACAAAATTGAGGCAGTACCAATTTTATTGTTTTTTAAGCTAAATTTCTTTAAATTCTTATTCGGCCCCTATAACTCTGCTCCATTTTGCATTTTATTCCTTCGACGACTTTACTCCCCGTAGACCCATTTTTTTCTTCGATAACTGATTTATTATTCTCCATAGACCCACTTTATCCATCGTGGTCTTTTTTGAACACCTTGTTTAGCCTTTTCTACAAATACAAAATTAAATTCATTACATTAAAGAATATACCAAAAAATCTTACAATATATATTAAACAAAATTTAGAAATTTAAAAATAAATTTTTGTCGCACAAAGTGACCTTTTCAAATGATCAGGGTGAAAAATTGTACATGCCCTTCGGGAGTAAAAGGCGATTATTTCCTTGAAAGAATTAGCAACTTTCATCCCGGGAATAAATGTCTATTTTACTCCCTAAGTGCATAGATAACTAATCTTCTCTCTTGTGGCGTAAAGATACAATTTTCCTCCGGTTTGAAATAAAAAACTTAATTACACACGTGCAACTCTACAAAATAAAAAAAAAACGTCACAGAAAACAAATTTTTCAGAAACTTTTCTCCTTTGTACAATTAAACCTTATACACAATTCTGTAAACAAACGGTGTACCACCACCATAACGAAAAACTGACCCCCTCGTATAATAAGAAGAAGGCAAGGTGCTTCACGTTTTCTACACTCCTCCCCTCTATAGGTAGATTATACGAGGAAAAAAGGCAGATAACCGCACGCGCGTGTGTGTGCTTGGAAAATGTCAAAAGCAACCCCTCTCCCCTACGTCGTCGTTAAAAAAAAACACCCTTGGGCATTACGAATTGTGGGTTGTTAATATTTACGGACCATATTCTAAAGAAACGAAAAAAAGACGCGCGAAGAATTATCGGTAGATATAGTATATTATATATATATATATATATAATATATATATATCGAATACATACATAATTATTTTATTTATTAATTACAAACATTTTTTTAGGTATACATCGAATGAGAAGATATGGAAAAATTTTTTTTTATATTTATTTATTTTTTATTATTTATTTATTTATTTACAGATTCACTTAATTATTTATTCTATAAAAATAATAATTTACGTAAATATAAATACGATTATTTATAATTATTTTAAACACTATAATTTTTATTCACCTGTTATCCACGACCTCTTACTATAAGAGTATAATGCTGAAAATGAATTTAAAAAAAAAAAACTTTTTAACTATTGTTAATTATTATATCATCATCTGAATCATGATACTGTATACTACAAAACTCGGATTTCTGTCTTAGATTAATGTCTCGAAAGATTAACAATCTTGACATAATTTCTACACGTGATACCCAGTGAACTGAAATCGTAAATTAATTTAATTATATTAAAATCGTTAAATATTACTCAATCAATTAAATTTCATTCATAAAATTGTTAAATTGCCTATCACGTCATTGCTATATGACAAGTTACAATTAAAATTAAATAATTAGCTGTTCACATATAAATATGACGGAGTCAGTGAAAAAAAAATTTCAGATTTTCCAGGGTAATAGAATTTTAAATTATTTTTATTGAAGAGAAAATACACGATTTTTGTTTATCAAAATAAAATATTTTATTGTATTACGATATGTAAATTAGTTTAATCGATTCATATTGAATGGTTTTGATAATCAATTTTATATATGGTTGTAATATTCAAAAAACATGATGTGAACGTAATTTTCAGTCAAAATTTATAGAATGATAGATAATGTACTATTTTTAATAGTTTGGGATTAGGAATTCGTCTAATTCTTCTTTCTTTCATAACTTGTAACTAAATTATATTTGAGCGCTTTTTTTTTTAAATACATCTATTTTATCTCAGCTTTTCAGTAAATTTTGATTTGAATGTCAATATTTGATAGGTCAGAAGTTATAAGCGTTTAAAGTGAAGTCTCTTTTCCTTGGAAATTTTGCTTTAACAGCGTATAACTTTTGAAAAAACGATTGTTAGAGTCTGCGGCTCTGGCTTTTTTCATATTTTTATATTAGAAAACATATACTAGAAGCTGGGCACGATCCGTTTCCCAAACATATGAGGGTCTCCTTGTAAGTTTAGTAAAATGTACTATACTGTATATACTATATTTAAATTTAATAACAAGGAATTCACTGAAGGTATTTCAATTAATTCTAATTCAATTTTTTTACCTCAATTTTAGACTCTTAACTTCAGTAACGTATGAAAAATTTAAAATATTATTACACATATTTATCAATACTTAACACATTCACGTACATGTTGCTAAAAATAAACTTTACGCTTGATATACAACAACTACAGATATGTTCCTTCAGTGACTTTAGTAAAATTTACTAAATATTATTTAATTAAAGATAATAAGTGAATTTAAGATAATTACTCAATTTTTGTACATATTCACTGAGAAAAAACTGCATAGCAATATTTACTAAAAAATTTAGTAAAGTACAATATAAGTAAAACAATCTGATTATTTTATTGATTTTACTATGCTATAGCTGAATTACTTATAATAGCATACTTAAATCAACCAACTTTTTTAGAACAATGAGTCCAGTTCATTTATTGATATTTGACTGTATTTTTTACTATAATTGGCTTAGTTAAATTTACTATTTATAAATATTTAAAACACCATAATTTTTTTTAAATATTTACAATTTAAATTTTGTTATTGTTACAATATATTATTGCAGTATCATTATTACACTATGCAGTATTGTTAAATATACTATGTTTTTAAAGTATTTTTAAGTCAAATTTTTTAATAACACTAATTAATATGTGGTACAATGAGCTATATACTGAAAGAGTATTGACGGATTCAATGGTAACTATAGGTACTATTTCTATAAATGTTATTATCCATGTATATAATAACTGAATTCCTTTATACGTATTTTGAAAATTTATTTCGAAACAAGTTCATCAGTACAGTGTTTGTCGTCGAAAGAAATGAATGCAGACCAAAGTGCAAAGGGTCTACTATTACTAAGTGGGAATTATCCCACTATATACTGCAATTTCAAAGTAAGTCCATTCATTTAAAGTAATTATAAAATAAAGATAAATTAATATGCATTTATAAATATTATGTTAATTTTTATTTACAAATAAGTGTATAGATATGGAAGCTTTGATAAATTTTCCGGATGAAGAGTTCTTCGATTTGATCAAAACTAAAGGTGAAAGGTACCAATTTGTCAAGAAGTCGATAGTGTTTGTATATATATATGTTAAAATGAAACTATGTACATTTTATAAACTTATATGTATAACTTGTTTTATAAAAAAAAATAAATTATTAAAAACAAAATTTTAACTATTTTTTCATTTCACACAACCGTATCCTAAGGTCTAAATTATTATGAATTATCGTAAAACTAAAAATTATGATGCATTTGTAATATTATTTTTCTATTCATTTCTAACATAATTTTTAGTAGTGTTTAATAAAAAAATGTAATATAGTCATTTTTAATAAATAAATATTTTCAAATATATAGTTAAATTACAATTTCTTTTTTGTAAATGGTACTTACAATTTTCAGAAATAGTTTTACCATAAAATATTGCAGTATAGTTATTGCACTATATTTTCTGGTAATTTTATAGTAAAATTAACCTTTTTTTTCTTTCAGTGTTGTATTTACTTGATAATACGCTTAAGTAAATTTTATTAAAAATTAAATTTACATTTTGTACTTGAGTGAATTTAGTAAATTTTAGAATATTTTACTCGAATTTATCAAAACCTATGAATGTTGATGTAAATATTATTAAAAATCAGCTTTATACTTTTGGCTTCAGTGATTTTAGTAAAATTTACTAAATGTTAGAGATAAATAAATTCATTTCTGATGCTTAGTTAATTTCTTTATACTTATTATCTACTTGACATAGTATTTAATATTGACACTCTGAAGTAAATATTACTGAAAATCAATTTACACTTTTTGCATCAATAATTTTAGTAAGTACTACTCGAATTAAAAATAAAAAAAAATGAAACGACGTTTTCCTCCCTTTCATCCTTCCAAACGAGAAGACACATGACATCTCCTTTACCTAGAGAAAACAAAAAAAAAAGGTTACGCACACGGTAGATAAAAGAGAAAAGCATCATCCTTCCCGTTCAAAACCCAGAGCACGAATTAACCACCACGTTAAAAAAAAAGACCGAAGCTTACGTTATAACGACGAGCGAAGAAAACCTCTTGACCGAGTAAGAAAAAGATATATATATATATATATATATATTAAACCAATATATTCAAGTCCCGTGTGTACGTAATATCCTTCCGCATGAATTTTAAAATGTTGGTTAGAACAGTCGTATTTTACGCACGCGTCTTTGACAGGGTGTTCATTCGCAACTGCATATCCTGGACGCGCTTCCTACCTCCTCTTTACGAATGAAGGACGACGCGGGCGCGCGCGACATTTTTTGAAAAAACATCTCACGTTACGGGAATTATTATTTTTACGGAAATATGTATAAACACACACACACACTGCATTCGACGACACGTGTCCTGTGTTAAACACGTTTATGTATATCTATAGGTAATACAAAGGAAATCGTAAACTTGACGAATTTTTTATTTATTGTCGATGTATACTATATATACGAAGATTTTACGTTTTTAACTATTAGTTCGTGCGATTTTTGGTTTTATTGGTATTCAGTGGATCGAGGGAAAGCAATTGGTAATTTTTACTATAAAAGTGCGCTATGTCTCCTAGGACGATAATGTTATAACTATACTGTTTTGACAAATTTTACCAATGAATTTATACACTGAGAAAAATGAATAATAAATTATTAAAAATTAAATTTACATTTTGTACTTGAGTGAATTTAGTAAATTTTAGAATATTTTACTCGAATTTATCAAAACCTATGATGTTGATGTAAATATTATTAAAAATCAGCTTTATACTTTTGGCTTCAGTGATTTTAGTAAAATTTACTAAATATTATTTAATTAAAGATAAAAAGTGAATTTAAGATAATTAGTCAATTTTACTACACTATGTTTCTTTGAAAAAAATTTATTAAAAATTAAATTTACATTTTGTACTTGAGTGAATTTAGTAAATTTTAGAATATTTTACTCGAATTTATCAAAACCTATGCATGTTGATGTAAATATTATTAAAAATCAGCTTTATACTTTTGGCTTCAGTGATTTTAGTAAAATTTACTAAATGTTAGAGATAAATAAATTCATTTCTGATGCTTAGTTAATTTCTTTATACTTATTATCTACTTGACATAGTATTTAATATTGACACTCTGAAGTAAATATTACTGAAAATCAATTTACACTTTTTGCATCAATAATTTTAGTAAGTACTACTCGAATTAAAAATAAAAAAAAATGAATTTCAGATAATTAGTCAATTTTACTACACTATGTTTCTTTGAAAAAAATTTATTAAAAATTAAATTTACATTTTGTACTTGAGTGAATTTAGTAAATTTTAGAATATTTTACTCGAATTTATCAAAACCTATGCATGTTGATGTAAATATTATTAAAAATCAGCTTTATACTTTTGGCTTCAGTGATTTTAGTAAAATTTACTAAATATTATTTAATTAAAGATAAAAAGTGAATTTAAGATAATTAGTCAATTTTACTACACTATGTTTCTTTGAAAAAAATTTATTAAAAATTAAATTTACACTGTGTACTTGATGACTAGTCAAATTTACGATGTATTACACGAATTCATGAATACCTACTGCACTGTACTAAAATAGATGTTACTAAAAATCAACTTTACACGTTTCCACTTGATAATTTTAGTAAAATTTACTAAATATTATTTAATTAAAGATAAAAAGTGAATTTAAGATAATTAGTCAATTTTACTACACTATGTTTCTTTGAAAAAAATTTATTAAAAATTAAATTTACACTGTGTACTTGAGTGACTAGTCAAATTTACGATGTATTACACGAATTCATGAATACCTACTGCACTGTACTAAAATAGATGTTACTAAAAATCAACTTTACACGTTTCCACTTGATAATTTTAGTAAAATTTACTAAATATTATTTAATTAAAGATAAAAAGTGAATTTAAGATAATTAGTCAATTTTTGTACATATTGTATTTACTTGATAATACGCTTAAGTAAATTTTATTAAAAATTAAATTTACATTTTGTACTTGAGTGAATTTAGTAAATTTTAGAATATTTTACTCGAATTTATCAAAACCTATGCATGTTGATGTAAATATTATTAAAAATCAGCTTTATACTTTTGGCTTCAGTGATTTTAGTAAAATTTACTAAATGTTAGAGATAAATAAATTAATTTCTGATGCTTAGTTAATTTCTTTATACTTATTATCTACTTGACATAGTATTTAATATTGACACTCTGAAGTAAATATTACTAAAAATCAATTTTACACTTTTCGCATCAATAATTTTAGTAAGTACTACTCGAATTAAAAATAAAAAAAAATGAATTTCAGATAATTAGTCAATTTTACTACACTATGTTTCTTTGAAAAAAATTTTATTAAAAATTAAATTTACACTGTGTACTTGAGTGACTAGTCAAATTTACGATGTATTACACGAATTCATGAATACCTACTGCACTGTACTAAAATAGATGTTACTAAAAATCAACTTTACACGTTTCCACTTGTATAATTTTAGTAAAATTTACGAAATAAACGAAAGTATTGAGAAACAAATGGTTAAAGAAACTCAACTCGAACAAGACAATAATCCCGCAAAAACTCGTGATTTAAATATATACCGATCGGCTTACAACAACGTATATATACATTTGTTTAATTAACCACCGAGCTACACCTCTTGTATGTATATATACATATATACATAGGACACCGAGAGTGGCAACAACAAGGTGAAAGTAAACCGAAAACGACTTAAACCGAGCATAATAACCCTCGGATCGATTGGCCATTTAAACAGATAACACAGGAGGAGGCGTAACGCACGGAGGCATATACAACCAAGGCTAAGAAAACATAATGGAATATTTGGTCCTCCTCCTCGACGTCGTCGTCGTAATCCTCACCACTGACCAAACGTCACGCGCCTCCTTTCTTCTCTCTCTCTCTCTCTCTCTCTTGGTCGTATAGATATTCTCTCACGAACCGAATAATCAACCGATACGTATATATATACGGGACGTCAGGTGCACGACCTTGACTGTATGCGCGTCCGCCATTAAAACATAAATTTCTTAACATTCAACCTTTCGTCCTTTTAAACGACCAAATCGTGATCACGAATATGCGAACCCTGATTTTCATCAGCCGCACGCGTATTTAGAAACTTTTTTTTTTCGGATGCGACGTTTCACCTGTCTTTTCTTCAGGGGAAATGTGTCGTATATAGTTGTGTTTGTGCGTCGATGGGAATTTTTGAGTTTGTTCGGTGGTTAACGCGCGGATAAGATATGATTTTTTTTTTATCGACAGCAGTTGCGTTTGTTCTTTATTCTTTGATAAAAAGGTACAATGGAGTTTTTTTTAGAGTGATGCACTTGTTGCGGTATGTTTACTTTCTTTTGGTGTTTCTCGAGGACGGTAGATAATTTTTTAATTATTTATTTTCCTTGAGAGTGTGGTGTATACTGTCTAGCGTAAAGTGTGCACGAAATTATAGGTTTTTAAAAGAATAATTTTTAGTGTTCGTGAAGAGGGAATATTATATGAGACGTTTGTATAATTAAAGACAAAGAAAAATTATTGGCGAAAAAAACCTTTAGTTATTTAATAAATGTTTGTTACTAAATTTTGTTATGTTTTGTTGTTATGTTTGAGGCTGATTTTCGCGATTGGATGGAAAATTACATGGATTCTGAAGATTATGGAAAAAATAATGGTAACGTTATTAGGAAAATTTTTCGAAATTTTTATATATAAAATTCTATAGATATATTGCATGAACGTCTGTACCTAACGATTTTCTACCCATTTTTTGAACAAATTACTTTTTCATATCTGAAAAATTGTTTTTAGTTTGATAAAAATTGCTTTTTTGAATGAAAATAAAATTATCCATATAAATATCGACGTTTTTTTTCATTATTCAACCGAAATTAATACCATTTTTTGGACAATTACAGATACTTATTGGTAATTTTTGGTCAAAAAAAAAGAAACGTTTAATCAATGCTTCTATTCCTACCAACGTCTATAATTTTCTACTCAAGCATTTTCTCGCAGTGAAAGTATTATTCCAAATAAACGCAATATTGACCATTTTGTTGAAAAATTCAATATTTATATTTTACCATATTTGCACACATTTCAATTAAAAATACCATAGCGAAAAATTTCGAGTCCGAATCGATAATTGTAAAACAAGTCCGAATCGGTCATAAAAACCACCAATTAGTTACGAGCAACCTCGTATACCAGCAGGTATAACCTAACCGTTTAGCAGGTATATATAGCTTTTCTCAACTCGACAGGTACAAACACCGCGCCAAAAATTTGGAAAACAAAAAAATTGACCATAAAATTGCTCTGGGTGTGGGTAAACACGTATATACAGTGATATTGTGTATTTACCGGGAAAAATTTTGGGACAGTAAAAATTACAATGCCATTGAGTAATCGAGGGATAGACATATGCGGTAATTATTATAGGAAATTAATTAAAAAATTAATTTCAGTTGTTTAGTTAACTGTATTACATTTTGCGAATAGTTGAAATAGTATATAATATTAATACACTCGATCAAATATTACTAACAATAATATTTACACTTTTCCCATCAGTGACTCTAGTAAATTTTACCAATTATCACTCGAATTAATCGAGCTTCGCGCAATCGAGTGTATTAAAGAATAAATTTACATTTTTTACATCAATTACTTTAGTAAAATATACCATACGCTATCTTGATATAGAATATAATACTAACGTACTCAAATTAATATTTACTCAAAATCAATTTGATTACTTTTTACCTCAGTGAATTTAGTAAAATTTACCAAATATATTACGCGAATGTATCTATACATGAATAGCACACTCGAGTAAACATTACTGAAAATCAACTTTACACTTTTTACCTTCGTGAATTTAGTAAAATTGACCAAATATACGTAATGCATTACATACTTGATAATAACTATAAAAATTACTATGCTTTACACGAATAATAGTTAAATCTCCTCAAAAAATTGTATATTAAAATTGTTCCTGAAAAACAATAATTTCTCATAGTAAATATCAAATCTACCTCTCGATTACTCAACAACACAGTAACACATTTACAATTTACTACTTTTTTTTTCTCCACGTATACAACGTAACCTATCTCTTCGATATATTATAAATTTGGAAATAATGAGAGAGATTCAACATATCATTTCGCTATATCCGTGTAAATTTTAAATTTTCTACACGACTTGACTTCCTCTCCGTTAATTGCGGATTAATTCACTATAGGTACATATAATCGTACAATAGATTTGTGTAATTACACCACTCAATTGTAACAAACGAATACACATAAACACGTACACACAGCAAGAGAGGCAGAGAGAGAGAGAGAAAGACAATCGTATTATTGAATTTGATAATGCGGTTGCTCGTCACGCGTGATTTACTCCCTTTTATTCGAAACTCAGCGGTATGTATACTATATATATCCAAATTTGTTTATATTTGTATATGTTAGTGTGTGTACGTAGGGGATATTAATGAAGAGCTAGCTATGTCGTCTAATCAATCTGAATCGTCGATTTAATAGTTCAAGTAGAATTTCCTTAATGAATTTTACGTTGCGTATGGTACATTTGGTCATTTAATGATGCTTTGAGGTTATATTTTCGTAAAATCTTTTTAATCGATGAAATATTATTTTCTGGAGATTTTTAAGTTTACTTCGGGATTCAAGTGTTATAGATTCTTATAAAACGTGTAAAAGTCTTTTTTACACATAAAAGTTTAATTGAAAATTGTAGATATATAGGGCAGACTGGGGTATTTTTGTACAGGGGCATTTTTGAATTTTTTAAATAGCTCTTTTATATCGTAATATTAATGCTATAATAGGACGGTTTCTTCTAATAAATGATATTATCTTAAATCCCCCATAGTTACGAGATATTCCGAATCGATTGTTTACGTTTACTCGAGACCTGCCAAAATGAAAATCTCATTTTTTTTTATTTGTACTTCTTAGTTTTTGATAGCAAATTTGCGCTGTAGGTTCTATATACCTGCAAATCACACATCTTAAAAGTATTCATACTAGCTTTCTTTTGATCGTAATTACGTTGAAAAATATTAATTCATTGCTGCGTAATGCGTATTTAAAGTTTTTTTCTATTTTGGGGTAATTTTGAACACGAACCCTGGGGTAAATTTGAACATGCTAATTAAATGGGTGCACGGTCATTTTGTGTAGCATATTCATCGCATGGCGAATGTACGTTCAAAAATACCCCAGGGTTGGGGCATTTTTGATCAAAATGCCCGTTTCTTCAACCGTAAAATGAACCGCCCCAGCAATAAATATCGTAGGTAAAAAAATTTGACTTAATAGTTAGTTGCTAGGATTTGAAGTTCCCATGGTCCCAAGTTCAAAATTACATCGTATTCGATCAAAAAAAATAAATAAAGAAAAAGTTCAAAAATGCCCCAGTCTCCCCTATATGTAAGAATAACAAAAATTTTGAGGTTAAGACATGAGCACTTGAATTTTAAAATAATGAATGTTTTGAGGTTACGTTCGTTAAAACTCTAATGATATATATTAATCATACGTATTATAGTATAGTCGAAATCAATTTATTTGTCATATTTTTATTAGTTAAACGACCTGTTATTGACAAAAAAATATGTTTAATGAATCCTTCCATATTTCTACTGTATAGCGGTTTCTCATATAAATGTAATAAATATGGGTTGAATTTCTTGTGAATTTTATGATATAATACTTATAGAAATATACGTACTAAAGATATATATATAGTAATTTTTATTAAAAAATTTTTCTCCTCTCGTATATGTATATATATCCATTTCCGAAATTGAATTTTCCACCGCGCCACAACACACGTATATGTATCCTACTTGAAAATTAAAAATTTTGAGGTTAGGTCACACCATTTTTTCAGCGTCAAATAGCGAGAAAAAAAGTTAATTCTCACAAAAAAAAAATGTGATCAATCGTTCACCCTATTTAAACTGCACCGCCTGCAGTCGCGTAAAAAAAATTTGGCGTGTCCAAACGTTAAAAGAAAAGCTAATTATACGTCTTCTCACTTACGGCTCGTTCAAACAATTTGTTTCATCGAAAAGTTGAAACGAAAGGAAAAAAAAAATTGAAGTAGGGGAAAGGAAAGAAAATGTTTTTCTGCGAAAGTCCTTTTTTTTGTATTATTTACCGCAGAGATGTGATAAAATTGTGAATTTGGGTGTTATACGTGTATGTGTGAGAGAGGCGCGCACCTCGAAAGTGGAAATAACGTCTATCGTGCTTTCTCGACGTGGAAATCGAGTCCCCAGATAGAAATGGTAAAATAGGACTTTTAGGTGGTCGAGTTCCCGTAATTTCCTGATGGAAAAAGTACGACGTCACGATTTTCCGTCGTTCCACTCCCCCCCCCCCCCTTTCTATACATACAATCCGATTCGACGTTTCTCTCGGTCTTCACGTCGTGTGAGTGTGTATATATGTGCGATATGGGGAAATGTAGTCGACGCCCTCCTTCTCCCCTCCTGCATCACGCACTTTTGTCGGCGTTTGACAATGACGCAGCCAATAAGAAATAGTGGCATTCTAGGGGGCTTCTAAACGGAAAATATGTTTTTACTTGTTTGCCGAGGTGGATTTCTTAATGTACATGCGAATGATGTTTATTGTAACTTATATATATGTACGTATTTTGGGATATTTGAGGTACGTGGAAAATTATGCGGTGACAGACCGGTAAAATGTTGGGGAGGTTAAACGTTATTGGGTTATTACTCTAGAAAGATTCTATTTTTTTTTATAATAAACTTAAAGATCTTTTTTTTAGGTTACGTTAGCTTTTTGTTGAAAGGTAAATGTGTATATTGTCTTAATTACCATTAGAAGCTATTTTTATAATAAATTTTAAGATTTTTTTTTAGGTTAGTTTTTGTCGTTGTTATAAGATGTTTTTATGTAATAGATTTAAGATTCTATTTTTTTTTAGGTTAACATTTGTCGTACTTTAAATTCGTATGTCTTATAACGATTATTGTAAGATGTTTTGATAATAAATTTTAAGATCTTTTAAGTTAGGTTATTGTTGAAAGAAATTAAACCATTTTAAAGTCACTCTTCAACCTGTTTTTGGAATTTAATTACAGAATTACTTGACTTTTTAATTGAATGGCTTGGACAAAAAATGTTTCATAAATATAGTGAAAATCATGCAGGATCTACGAATCGATTTTAGCCAAATTTCCGTTGTTAATGATTAAAAAATGTTTTCACCTAACCTTAACAATTCGCAATTTTTACTACGTTTAGGAGGTATCAAAATCAACTTTAATCCTATTTACCTTACCAACTGCGGTGAATACAAATTTTCTTATAATTTATGAAATATAAGATAGTATTTACAAAAATTCGAGAAACCATGTATGATTGTCCTCTGTGAGTGTAAAATCCAATCGGGATTTCAATTGAACACCTTGTACCAAAAAGTGTTGATTATAGGATACACCCGCTTCATATTTTAGGTAAGGAAATTAATCGAAAACTTAATTGAATTTTACCCTAAAATTCTGCAGAGAGGTCGATCACGTGCTTATTTTTAAATACTATTACATATTTTTTTATAAACGTATTATTCTTTGTAAGCATTAAATTACAAGGATCTACTTTTAAAAACTCAAAAATTATCTTGAATTATCGAAGTTGAAATCTGGAAAAATTCATACCTACGTAATGCTTGAGTAATATGGAAGAAGCAGACAGAGAGATTTTTTTAAAATAATTAATTTTAAATTAATTAAAAATGAATAATCACTTTTCGTCGGTAACGATTAGGTGAAAAGTTGATCCTTGCGGCTGCATGAAAAATCTCGACCATTCAGTGATAAAAGATTTTGAAAAAAATCATACCTACTGTTAAAAGTACGTAAAAGAGTATTACAGAGAGATATTTTGGAAATAATCAACACATCGTTAATTAAAAAATCAATGGGGATTCCAATGTTTTGAGTCTCGCGTACATCTCCTTAAATGATCAGATGGCTTTTCAGATCATTTTGGCTTCACGTTCACACCTCTTTTTTCATAAGAGTATTACGATTTTGGAATTGCGATCGCTCTAATAAAAATGGTCAAAAATGGTATCCGATGTCAATAATCGATTATGGAATGAAGGTTGACTCTCTCTTAGTATACATACACAGACAAACTTCTCGTCTCGAATATCAAAAACTCAAAAAAAAGAAACATGACGCCTAAAAAATTTAAATAACAATAAACCTCACCCCCATCGTCAATAGTATACATACACGTAAATAATTCCACATCCTCGCGTACCAACACGTATTTTCCCTTTCCAACTGCCTCCCCCCCTGATTTTTAATTTTCCCGAATTTCTAAAGGGCCAAGCCTCCGCTCACCTTTGATACATCCGAAAGAGCAGAGGATGCACACACGGACAAAGAGAGAGAGCGACAAAACGGGGACGAAGGAAGACGAAGAGAAGACTAACGATCGTAGGCGTACACAGAACGGGGGAGGGTAGTGGGACTTGGTCGTCCCTTTGTCCAGTTGCCGCTCTCGAAATTATGTCCAACGGAATATCACCCCCCTCCCCCTCCCTCGTAATTGGCGCGCGAGAGTCGTTTGTTTTTGAACCTCGTCGGGGGCTGCGCAGCGCAACACTGGACAGATGCGAGTATCCCGTCGCGGATGTCCACACACACACAAGCACATAACGAAGTTGCGATGCGAAACTCCATGTATATATACCGATAATACCCTTCGGAGTGGGGAAATCACTCCCCCCCGGTACCCACCCTTTTTTCTTCTTTCTTAGAATTCAATTCAATTTAAAAGTCGATTCGACGATGGACAGTTGTCGCGTATACATATATGCATTTGTATCTATCGATCGGTATATATGTATATATATACACACGCGCGATTTCTATTATATTGTCCCTTCTTGTTGTCTACCCCTCCGCAATCTCTCTCTCTCTCTCTCTTTCCCTCCACGGTACGCGATGATCAATATTTGATTTTTCTTTTTCCGTCATTGCTCCATTGTTGTAAAACGTCATGTATATGCATATTCAATTATCATTTTAACCGAAGTGACAGACACGTGCGGTGTTATTGTTATTATTGTCACTATTATCATTATTTACTCGGATGCGTCGTTTCTTATAATGCGTCATATGTGTGTGTATTGTGCACCGAGAAAAAAATGTGAGTTTTGTGACGTATGATTGTCATTAACTGTCGATCAATTGGATTTTGGGCGAATTGAACATTCCTTGATAGTTAAGGATCTGTTATTAATAGTTGATATACCGGATTCATTTGAGGTGACTGAACAATTAATATTCCGTCAAGCTCCTTCCATTTATATTTTCGTATCATGATGAGTATATCAATCGATCGAATGATGTTTAAATTCCGTATATTTGTTTGTAAAAATGAATTATATATGAATTATTTGTTACGCAATATTTAAGATACCAAATTTTTTAAATTCAATAGCCTAATTACCAGGGATCTACTTTTAAAAACCCAAAAGTTTTCTGTAATTATCGAACTAAAAATCTGGAAAAATTCATACGTGATATTTGGGTAATGCGGAAGAAACTGACACAGAGATTTTTTTTAAATTATTAATTTTAAATTGATTAAGAATTTCGTTGGTAATGATTTAGTGTAAAATTGATCTTTACGACTGCATGAAAATTTCGATCAGGTAGCGATAAAAAATCTTGAAAAAAATCATAGGTATTATTCAAAGCAAGAAGAAGAGCGTTACAGAGAGATTTTTTTGGAAAGGTCAACACATCGTTAATTAAAACAATAAATAGGGATATAAAATTTTTTAGTCCTACATCTTCTTCTTTCTGACTTTTATTCCAAAAAATGCTAAACGTTTACGAATTTAAAATTTATATAGCTTAACTTTACTATCTTTTAATAATTGCCGGTTTTTCGCCATATTGAATAAATATTAAAAATTATTAGAAATTGCAGTTCATCTTCAATGCTGTAATAAAATAAATCATTCCTGATAAAAATGTGTCTATTTGTTAATACTTTAAGATTAGAACTATCCAATAATTTTTAATAAAAAAAAATGTCCAAGTAAATCGTTCCAATTTCTACTATGGTTGTTTTTTTTTACAAACCGTTATATTCTATATAAAATAAGGACACGTCATTGACCATAAAGACCCCTTACCGATTCGACAAAAATCGAGATTGTCACATAATAATAACAACGATACAATAATGAGAAAGACACACATTTAAGTAAACGAAAAAAAAACGAGCGGCATCCATTTTTGGGGGGGGGGGGGAGGGGGAGGGGGTAAGACCAGTGATGAAGCGACAACGCGGTAGGTTGTGTTCCTTTACACAAAACGCGGCTATGTCGTTTGATTTTCAGACGGGAATTTTCCTTCTTCTTTTTTCTTTCTTTCTCTTTTTAGGTTTAGGTCCGCAACGATTGACCGGAATCTGGAATTTTCGGATTCACGTGGAGTTCCTCACAGGAGACTTTTTCGAGGAAGAAAGTTAAGAATTTCGGAAAAAATTAAAAGGACGGGAAACATTTTTCTTTTTATTCGAGGTTATGTCGTCAATTGGATAAGTGAAGTAGATACAGAAGAAATGCTTTTTGTAAATTTTCAAAATCGAGAGAGAAAAGGTGAAAACATCGACTTATATGACGTTTTGATGGAACAGCTGATATAAAATTGTACTGCGGTGTCACGGTAATATTTATTTAAAAAATTTAAGTAAAGACAATACCGATATGATCGACTCGTTCCTAAACATCAAAAATGTTAAATTGTAATTCACAACGTTAATCAATTCGTAACAATACCTGTTACACTGTACATCCCCTTCAAAACGCGCGGACACGCGCAAAAAAAAATTAAGTATATACTTATATCCCTCTAAATCGATCGGTATACATATATAAACGAAAAAAAAAATGGGTAACGACTCGATTGTCGGTTAGATCGCATTATATTTGCTTTAGCTCTCGTGAAATCGGTTTACCTGATGTCCAGAGCGACCAGAAAAGGAAAAAAAAGGAATAAAGCCCGTATTATATCTATATATACACAGTTTAGAGGATATATCATCATAATGCCGGTGTTATTAGCCGAACAACGAGAAACCCACCATTTTTTTTTCGCCAAGAGAAAAAAGAAAAGATACATCTCTTTTCTTATTTTCTCGGTCATTGACGGAAATCTCGCTTTGTGACGGGTTTATCGGCCAAATCTCTTCGTCCCTTTGAATCGAACGTTCGTCTATATATTCGTGTACTGGTATTTGTTACGTCTAATCGCGGTATAGCGATATTTAAATGTATACAGTGACCGACGGGTTTTTTTTTATTGTTCGCGTGTGTTGAAAAATTCTTTTAAAAGTTAAGTCTAACAGGAATTCGAACGAGGATTTCACAGAGTATGACGATATATATGTGTATAGGTTTAATCGAATTTATCGTGTTCTTTTAGTATTTTGGATATGTATATATATGTATATATATTTTTTTTTTGAGAAAGATGAGTCAGTGCACGGAGAACAATTTTTTTTTAATGAAATTCAGTATATTTTTGAGTAACGCTGTGGAACATATATATACTCGAAATTTGATAGTATTTTTACAATAATACCTATAATATTAATATATTTATATATACGCAATTTTTACCATAAAATACAGTAAAATTTATCATATTTTAAGTATGTCCCGGTATTTTTATAAAATATAATAACTTTATTGTAAAATATTTCTCCGTGTAGCTGCTTTTCCGTTATAATAGGAAATAAATTTTAAAATAACATCGCCGCGATTTTAGTGTGTACATTAATTTTTTGTTTTCATCTGAAATTTGGGCTATTTTAATATTTCCATTTATACACTTGATGTGAAATCATCCATGTAATATATAGAAAATTTTCGTTGTTTTTCTTAATTTTTCAAGAAAAACCCTACATACTAAATAGAATCAACATTTCATTATCAAAACTTTTTAGGTTAATTTTTCTGGATCACCTGATGCACCGTAAAAATCCAAAAAAATCTGTTTTTTCTTTGTTAATTTAAAAAAAAAATAAAGTCGCCTAACAAAAAGAATCAACATTCTACTATTCTAACTTTTTCGAGCTTAATTTTTCTAGATTGTCCTAATAAATATAAAAATAATTCTCGTTATTTTTTCTTAATAGGATGTCAAATATTATATCTAAAATATAAAGAAGATATAAAATATACAAAGAAGAATTTTTTAAAATTACATTGAAAAAAGATAAATATCCTTTATCAATTGAACAAGTATATTTATATTGAATTCAATCACATTTTACTACTAAAAACTGAAAAATCGGTACTTAAAATTAAATTGTTTAAAATCACCAAATATTAAAAAAATCTATTAGTTATAAAAGTTCTAAATATAATGGTATTAAATATTATAAAATGTTGTCACCTGATCTCAAAATATTGAATAATAGTTAAAATTGTATTAAATCAAAAATAAGTTGTTACTTGAGAAATCATTTAAATTGTTTTGTTTCATAGATATATATAGTAATGATATAATTTAATATAAAAAAAATTCTCGTTATTTTTTCTTAATAGGATGTCAAATATTATATCTAAAATATAAAGAAGATATAAAATATACAAAGAAGAATTTTTTAAAATATATTGAAAAAAGATAAATATCCTTTATCAATTAAACAAGTATTTATATTGAATTCAATCACATTTTACTACTAAAAACTGAAAAATCGGTACTTAAAATTAAATTGTTTAAAATCACCAAATATTAAAAAAATCTATTAGTTATAAAAGTTCTAAATATAATGGTATTAAATATTATAAAATGTTGTCACCTGATCTCAAAATATTGAATAATAGTTAAAATTGTATTAATCAAAAATAAGTTGTTACTTGAGAAATCATTTAAATTGTTTTGTTTCATAGATATATATAGTAATGATATAATTTAATATAAAAAAAATTCTCGTTATTTTTTCTTAATAGGATATCAAATATTATATCTAAAATATAAAGAAGATATAAAATATACAAAGAAGAATTTTTTAAAATATATTGAAAAAAGATAAATATCCTTTATCAATTAAACAAGTATTTATATTGAATTCAATCACATTTTACTACTAAAAACTGAAAAATCGGTACTTAAAATTAAATTGTTTAAAATACCAATATTAAAAAAATCTATTAGTTATAAAAGTTCTAAATATAATGGTATTAAATATTATAAAATGTTGTCACCTGATCTCAAAATATTGAATAATAGTTAAAATGTATTAAGGGGTGGCATACCCGGTGGGTTACCGACGCGAGCAAAAAAGACAATTATTGCATTTATTTAAAAAAATATGTAATTTAATGCAAAACCCAAATACAGAAGCACTAGGTATAAATAATAAGTCATTCTACGAAGTTCCAGGTCAATACGATAAAGACACCCTAAAAAATTTCTGCACCGAAAATTACGATTATCTCTGATTTTTCGGTGCAGAAATTTTTTAGGGTGTCTTTATCGTATTGACCTGGAACTTCGTCGAATGACTTATTATTTTATTACCTAGTGCTTCTGTATTTGGGTTTTGCATTAAATTAGATATTTTTTTAAATAAATGCAATAATTGTCTTTTTTGCTCGGTCAGTAACCCAACGTAAATCAAAAATAAGTTGTTACTTGAGAAATCATTTAAATTGTTTTGTTTCATAGATATTGTCACGGGCGTCTCCGCGCGACTTAGGTGTATGAGAAGGATAGAGAGAGAGCGATAAGGTGTCTCGACTAATGTAAGCGTTGCATTGCAGCGCGGACGTTAGCTCGATGGTCAGAGTACGAGATTCGTAATCCAAGGTCCGTGTCTTCGAATCCCGTCGTCCGCCTTTTTTCGCTCCTCGCCTTTTTAATCCGTAACAATATATATAGTAATGATATAATTTAATATAAAAAAAACAATGAAATTAATTAGAGATAAATATTAATTAGTTTTAAGAAGTGTTTTAAATCCAAGACCTATGTACAGATACTGTATTGCATTTCTATAAACATTTTTAAGAATTCTGGAGAGCCTGAGGTTATGGATTTTTTTAAAAAATTCATTCATTTGCTTATAAATATATAAAAATGACCACAATCTTTATCCAACAACCTCCTTTGCCAATTCCAAAATTTTTGTTCAAAATAATGATTTAAAAACCTGAAACAGTTCACTAGGAAAGTTTTAATCTTTTAAGAGGGCTTGTCAATACGATTTTTAAAAAAATAATTTTTTAAATTATAACCGAATAAACAAATGGTATGTCGATAACTTACAATCCTAAAAAGGCTGCACTATATTTCCAACCCAAATATCATATTAAAATTCTTACTTAAAAGATTAGAAAAAAATTTACGCACATTACTAAAAACGAACACGAGAATTACATCACGTTTTTTTATTTGCTTAAAAATTAACCCCAATTCCCTTAAAAGGGATAAAGAAAAATACTATTCTATATAAAAAAAACCACATATATATATACAAAATCGCAAAGTGCAATTCCAAAAAAAAAGACCTTATTAAAATACAATATAAATACCCCATTATACACTATAATTTTCATCATAATTCATTAAAGCATAAACGCATATATCCCGCGTCCATCACCCACATACAACATTCGATAAAATATAATACGTAGGGCGGATGTAACATAAAGCGCTTTCGCGCAATTTTCCTCCATTCGCGCGCGCTGTATTTTAGAAAGATGAGATAATAAATATATATATATATATACATACATCACCGCGCGTGTACAAGTAAATTAAAATGAAATTTTATCAATAATGTTTTAATAATTATGACAGCACCCATTTTCATTTGTTAATAACATCCGGGATTATAATATGAACAATATTAATTTGTATATTAATTATTTTAATTGACGTTCCCTATTGTATGTGGAATGTACGCGCGTTTATTAATATGCTTATTGTTACGTACCTCTATGAATTCATTTGTAATTATTTATATGGATTGTGATAAAATGTGTTTTGCATTTATCTCTTATTTTTTCTTTGTTTTTTAACGATAGAGGAGGTTTTAACGATTCGATTAATTGAATACTGATAATTGTCTATAGCTGTATATTGTTTATACAATTTTCATGCATTTTCAATTTATAAATATATTTTTTATTAATTTTTCTCGAACGAAATGTATTTTTTAAGGATTTTTCTTTTTCGAACAATACTGGTTATTATATTTTTATAATAAAATATTTTAACAGTAGGTTCCAAACATAATTATGATCCATTATAAAATGGAACATATTTTGATGATAATGCAATTAAATATAAATTTCATTCGCAAAGTTATTGCAAAGTATTGTTAAAAAATGTTCATAAATTGTGTAAGAATTATTTTATAAACATATTATAGATTTTTATTATTTAATGATATAATTCGATTTTAATTGATGAAGTGTTATTCATAATGTACATATATTTTTCGGTGAAGCTGAAGGATTTTATTTTATTATTTTTAAATTAATTATTTATTAACGATCCCTAGTAGAAATTAACACATTTATACGGAACGTTTGTTTTTTTTTACAAAAAGTGGTTTTATATAACCTCAAAAAAAATTATTTTTTCTATTAGGATATTCAAATAATAGCTGAATTTTTAGTATCTTAACTAAAAATGTTGATTAATTTTCTCTTAGGTAATTAAAACATAATATGCAATTCAATTTTAACTTTTACGTTTAAATTTCCATTTACAGAATATAATGGAATTTCTATTATTTTTAAATAATTAAGTTATTTCGTTTTTAGCGGATATTTAAATCCTTATAGAGAAGTTAAATTGTTTATCCGTTCAAAATCGTATAATTGATATCCAAAAAATAATTTTTTAATTATTAATTTTTTATTCTACAAAACCTAGACAATAATACGTAAAATCTATAGATTAAAGCCAAAACATTATTCTTTAATTTTTAATTTCTTTATATTTCGTGGACATTTAAATCCAAGTATTTAGAAATCGAAACGTTTGTCTCCAAAAAAAACCGGAGAATATTGAAAATGCATAATTAAAAACTAAATTTTTAAATTAAAAACTGTTAGATGAAATTAAAATAATATCTCATATAACCTCAAAATCCCCATATTTCTCCTTTTTAAAAAAAACAGCGTATGTACACCTAAGAAACAGTAGATTAACTGAGAAAACTGCTAACAAAATACAAAGTTTAAAACAATAAAGAATAAAAAAATCAACTGGATACAGCATACACATACATAGAAAGAACGTCAATGTATATCATCATAGATCGAGCGTACATAAGCTGCACATTTCAAAGAACTTGGCGCTTGTGCTTTGTGTGTGTATGTATAAGGCAATCCACCGCAAACAAAGTCTCGAGTAAAAGCCCTATGCACCTCTCTCTCTGTCAATGCGCACCATGTATACAGTTCAGTATTGGATACGTATTGGAGGAACCGCGGTTATATTTGCGACGGCAGTCGGTTTCACGCCCGCGACACGCACAAAGCCATCGATTTTTCTTTTTCGCGAGTTGCGGACGTACTTATAAGATTTTAAGTACCTAATATCGGGACAAGTTGATACTGGGCCACGATGAATTTATATTTATAATGTAGCTAAGTTTCCCTAAGTATCTCAATATTGGGTACGTTATATAAAATGGGTAAATTTTAAAATACGTTTAAAAAAACTGTGTTTTAGTAATTCTTTTTATTCAAAATTATAAATGGTGTTGGATCCGTCGAATGTGCATTCTAAGATTTTTATATTAAATTGTTCGACGTAATGCCGCAAAAATTTGAAAAATAAATTTATATCTAAGACAGAGGTATATACTATGAAAGTTTACAAAAAAAAGAAATAGTTCCAAAAAATCAACTAACAAAAAATTTGTGGTAAAAAACCAAAATTGAAATATATTTATTTATTTTAACCTTTAGACTGCCGGACTGGCTCACATATGAGCTACCTAGTGACCTTGACAACTACTCTAGAGATATGAGGTGTTTTTATGTATAAATTTTGCACATCAAAAATATCAATTTATAAGGCAAAAATGCCGGCAGTCTAAAGGTTAATCAAACTTCCAAATTGGCATAGCCATCTATCTACACTCAATGTCTTAATTTCACAAATTACTGGATATATCAAGAATAATAACAATAAATACATTATACACATAAATCTCTCAACAATTGGCAATGTAAATCTGAAAAACAATATAGACCAAGGAATGACTCAAATAATCAAAGAAATAAATAAATTAAAAGGACAAATTTTACTATATTTTTCTATAATTCAAGAAATGAAGGTAGCTCTAAATAAGAAATTATATTAGCTTGCCAATTAAATTACAATATAAAAAACTACAAAACAAACAAAGAAAATCTGCCGAAAAGAAATAATAAAAAAATAAACGAAGAATGGCATAATAAGTGGATGGCAAACAACAAAAACTATCATCTTAAAGCAATCAAGAACAATGCTACAAACCAAAATCCAACAAAAAAACTTAGTAAAAAAGACCAAGTAATTATTACTAGGTTACGAATTGGTCACACAAAAATAAGCCACCAACATATACTAAACAAGGAACCTCAAGCCACATGTGAAGAATGTAAAAGTAACATCACAGTACAACACTTCATTATAGACTGCCCGAAATTCAAGAAAGAAAGAAAGGAGTGTAACATCAACCCCAATTTAAAGGACAATTTCAATGCTATCAAAGATTGCAAAAATGTTATCCAATTTATTAACAAAATAAATTATAGAAAATTAATTTAAATGCAAACTATATGTAAAATGCAAAATAAAAATGTATTATACGTATTGTCAATTTATGTAGTCATTAATACCCAAACCGGGGGATGCGACATTTTAAATAAATAAATAAAAAAAAAATATTTTTTTTCACATTAACATTTTTAACTATAACAATTAAATACTTGATATTCTTACAACAGAAAACGCTAAACTTAAGATTACGTAAATAAATAATAAAATGGTACATTGACAATTCAAAAAATTCATGGACAATTCAAAAATTCCGAAGATAAAAAAAGTAACGTATCGAATATCTCGTAGTAGTTATACAAAATTGGAAAATATATCCAGAGAGGATGCGAGTATAGCGAGCGATCTCTTTGCGAAAATTAGCGATTCCTCTTCTTCTCGTTCATCATCCAGGTGCAGAGAGCGACGCACCTGCCGCGCATATGGGTAACGCATTTTACTATATATAGTTAGATATTTATATACATATATATATGTCTCTTCCACTTTATTATTATGATGCATATATATATATATACATTGTTTTGTATTACATTCGAATTCGCTACAATTTTTTGTATTTCTCAGTATGTACGTACGTGTGTGTGTGTGTGTGTGTGTGTGTGTGTGTGTATACATACACTTCGTAGTAAAATTCTTGGAGTAAAATTCTTGGAAGCTGTCCGCGTGTGCGAATATCTATAATATAAGATTATAATCAAAGGAATTTTGCAATGTAAACAGACGTACCATGGAGAGACAAAAATATTGCATACCATATAATAACAATATATAATCAAGAATCATACATGTATGTACCTTAATAATCATTTTACGATTTCCAGAGAATCATTCGAGTAAGAATTCGTAAGTAAGAATTCGGATGTGTACGCCAATTTCACAACACCCCGCATCAAACACACACACGCGCACAATAAAACAAAAAAAAACAATAATACTGTAATATAATAATTTATACGCAGTGTTGAAGGAAGAGTAACGATTTATTTCTAATATACACATATACATAGCACTCTTGTATACGAGATTAAACGAAAAAACGCGCGCTCGCGAGATGTGTTCACCTGTAGCTCCAGTCAGGCGGTTAGTACGGGGTGTAGCCCGGTAGTTGGCACCACTTGTCGAGTGAGAGATAACTCCATGTATCTTGCATACAACCGACGGTTGTGTGGTGGACGGCGGTATTGCCGAGAGGTGGCAGCACCTTACGGTTGCGCCTTGCGGGGGTGAGCTGACGCCTGACTTTCCTACTGACATATACCAGAGACTATACTTGCGTTCGTGGGTAATTCAGGGAGCGTTTGGTAATCGAATGGGCTATTGATTATACGGTTGTACGCGGTCAAACATTATTTTATGATTAATGGGGTATCATACTCAATTAAAAATTCAAATTTTGCGCCACAAAATAGCAGACGAAAAAACAACTAATTTAGTTGTAACAATTAATTAAAGCAAATTTACGCAAAATCAGGAGTTAGTTGCCTTTCCTTATGTAATTATATATATCATATTACAAAGTTTCATGTTATTATAACAATATGTCGCCGAGAGAATCTTGAAAAATATAAGAAAATTGGATTATTCAATGTTTTCTCGGGGACATATTGTTATAATAACATGAAATTTTGTAGATAATTACATAACGGAGGGCAACTAACTCCTGTTTTTTTGTAAATTTGTTTTTATTAATTGTTACAATTAAATTAGTTGTTTTTTCGTCTGCTATTTTGTGGCGCGTAATTTGAATTTTTAATTGAGTATGATACCCCCTTAACGTATACGAAATGTGGAAAGAAAACAAAATTATATATCCATCAATGAAAGGTACATATAAACCTATTTATAATTATTTATAAGAACAATAACAATTTTTTTTTAAAAAGGCCGTGCTCTGGGAAATTCTACCAACCACAGTGGGCAAAGAGTACAATAGGCCTGTTTTATTCTAAAGTAAAGTATTTAGTTCGGTGAGACCGATATTATATATTATATAAATAACAATTTTTGGTATGTCGTATATTAAAAATATACAATCAAATTGAATGTATAATCGAATTGTTACTGAAATGTATGGTATCCGACAAAATAAGTGATTATTAACCAATCGTAAAGCTTATTGAATCGATACCTCGCCGATGTGCTGTCGTGGTGTACACGAGAAAAAAATAGCAAAAATTTTCTAAAATATAGTTTTTTTTATTCAACAGTATTTTTGGAACGTTTCTTTCACGAAAGAAACAGAATGTAGTTCGAAGTATTATATTTTTTTATATTTCATAACTTTGGATTTAGTAGCTTTTTCACATGAAAATTTACAAGTAATTCCTAATCTGAATTCATTAATAATCTTTAAATGTTTATGAGTTGTTACGCCTTTTTTTAAATATATTAATAATTAACAAACTTTTCTCGTTATGTTTGAAAGTGAAGAAATTTGTGATATGCTGATTCGTATATAACAATGTTTATGATATTTCACGTTGAATTTTAATAGATGAAAATTAAGTAAAAACTAACCTCATTTTGTTATACCTGATTTATTTAAGTAATTAGTAACTAATTTTAAAAATCGGTTGACTTTTACCTAATAAATTTCGATATTTTTTAACATCTATTTTGTTAATTTATTTAATTAATTATTCATGCATTAATTCGATTTTTCAGTTCATATATGTTTACTATTTATTTATTTATCTATTTATTTACATAAAACGATATTACAATTATTTTTATAAGTTACAATATGTATTTAAAAATAATTAAACATTTATATTCTCCCTAGCTCTTCGCTCCGATAAAAAAAGTTGAAAACGCGGGAAATTCAAATCTGTATATAGACGAATTGACTTTGACGCGTTCCACTCGCAACATTCAATCTGTACGCTTACACAGCATCTGCGAAAAAAATTCGATCTTCCACATAAGGTAAAAATACCTATTGCAGAACGTACGGTATTGTGGAACATATATAGTTAAATTATTATATTTTAACAAAACTTTCAGTCTTTTATAAATGAAAAAGAAAACAAATTTCAAATAAGTTAAGGAAATGTAGATTTATATAAATATGAGCAATTAAACAATTTTTAATTAAGTACAAAAATTATAGAAAGGTCAAAAGTTAACTAATTTGAAAGGTTATGGTGACAAGTAGTGCTGATTTCCGAAGCCTTGTTTTAAGCTGTTTAAATATATTTCATTATGCTTTATAAACATATATTACGTATATAAGCTATAAGTACATTCATATGACGAACATTAAAATTCAAATTTCTATCTAATTGATTCATAAATTATACTGTTCCAAAATATGTACATCATTTTCTCATGTCCATAAGTATTGGAACAGCAAGGAAAAATGTTTCATAATTTGTACGTAATTCTATATTTTGTCCGTTTCGTGGAACACTTTTAACATTTTGTATTTATTTACAGTTTTTAAATGTCTTTTTGATAGTTTTTATTAACTAACAGCTATTTTAATATTTTACATCATCTTTGAAGAGTCAACTATACGTCGAAAATAAATTATTTAAAAAACAAGATCTCTAACCTACAAAATGATTTAAAACGTTCCAAATTACGTACAAATTCACATTATCAGTTTTTTTTATCTCATATTTATATTTAAGGCAAAAAAATAGAATAAATTTAAAATAATCATAAAAAATAGAATTAATCAGAAAAAATATTAATTTATTATAAACGAACAAAAGGTATAATGGTATAACTCTTTATTGTGCTCAAAAATAATTAAAATTCATATACCTAGTCAAAGACCGTTCCGGCACTGGTACTTTTACCTTACGCATACGTTCGCAATGTCGATTTCTTTCTCGAAGAGAAAAATAAGCAAAAACAACACCAGTGAACGAGCATATATATATGTAGAAACTGAGTCTCTCTCTCTCTCTCTCGTTTAGGGTATAAGTAATTAAGAGTGACCTGTCGTAGATATAACCGAGGATGCGTGCAGTCGCCGAGACGATCGCGAGACCGAGATAAGACGACCGATCGCTCCCTAAACCCATCTCCTTCTTTTTTTTTTACTCACTTCGTACACGTGCCTATGTATATATATACGTGACGTTGAAAGAGAAAGTGAGATATAGACGGATAGTTTTACTTTTTCAAAAAGTCTCTTACCTGTCTCTTATTAAGGTATGTGTATATATATATGTGTATATATGTATATAGGAGTCTAACTGAGATGTCTCACGAACTTTTACGATGAAAAAAAAGAGAGAGAACGGTGCATGTCGATCGTTTACGTGTGGGTTTGGAGTTTAACGGTATTCGAGCAATTTTCAAATTGGAGAATGTTTTGGGGATGTATTGGATATTTCTTTTTAATGAAAACCATTTACTTTTGGGATTTTAACGGTGGTGGATATATTCCATTGTTATAAAAAAATGAATTGTTATTAATTCGTTAAATAATATTGTATTCTTATTAAAAACAATTATGTTATACAATTATTTAAAAAAATATTTTTAAATAATTAATTTTTTTTATAAAAAAAAGGGATAGCGATTTACATGTAATGTATCTTATACATGGCAGTGCTTCAAATAATCACGATGCTGAAATTATGATATCGTTAGAGTATGTATAATTATTTAATAATATTTTCATTTTTTAAAATAACGAATAATCCACCGTTGCACAAGTGCATAATATTTTGAAGAAAATTAAAATCACTGAAATGAATATTACAGGGGTCTATACTTAATTACCCGAGCAAACGTGTTTAAAGTACTGAAAAATTACCTTTTATTAATACATATACCTACGTTTTAAGAAAAAAAAGAAAAATTATTTTTTCAAATTATTAAATTATACATTTCCCAATATAAAGATATTTTAATTTTCAACACTTACAAAATTTCATAAAAAAATTAATTACTACATATTATTAACAAAAAAATTGTTGAACGCTTAATAAAAAATTAAATCTCGCGTTTGAATAAACAATAAATTTAAAAAATTTACTGCGTAATTCAGTATTTATTATTCAGTGTCATTTCCGGGAGAAAATTTTAATTAAACATTTTTTTTTCAATAATAAATAATAAAAATTTTTAATAAACATATGTTATTTGATTGAAATAAATAAAATATTGTGTTAATAATCATTAATTTTTTTCTTTATTATCAAAAAATACTTTTAATCCACACCTCCGGGATATGCCAAAGGTGCGAAGGAACGAAAAAGAATAAAAGACTATATCCCTCTTTTTTACAATACTCGAATTTGAAGCTCGTTAATCTCTTCGTTAAAGCTCTTCCTCGAGCCTATATACGTCTCTATTTCACGCGAGAGCCCTATATATACAAACCGTCCGACTTGGTTAATTTACGAGGCGAATTTAACCAAAAATTCACGTATCTCTTCTTTCTTATCTCTCTCGATTATATATATATATTTTAGTCCTTTTTTAACTTTTCCGTATGTGTATATATATTTTTTTTCTTTTAGAAAAATGCATAATTATATATATATATCGAGAATTGAAATTTGTTTGATTAATGATTTACTCCCGTGGAAAGAAAAAAAAAAGACATTCCATAATAAATTCCACGTGTGTCTCTTTTTTTGGAGGAGGAGGAGGATACTTGGCGTATTAGGAGGATCGAGCTCTCGAGGTATGCGAGCTGCTTGTCCTTCTTCTTTTCCTTATCTCAAGTGTTTCGGAGATTGGGCATGTTTTGCTTCTATTGTCCCTAATTAGATGCCGTTTAAACGTGCCTCCTTTATGGAATCTCTCGTCTTGTAGAAAGTAAAAGGAACAAAAATGATAAAGGTGATTCGAAAAGAGAGAGAGAGAGAGGTGGGATAGGAATTTCTTTTTTTTTTTAGGAGGGTGTGTATCGTGACAGTGCCACTGTCTTTTTCAATTTTGTTGATTCATTTTTTTCATTTGAAGGAATACTCAATTTTTTTAGTTAATTTTCTACTGTCAGATTTTTTAAACATTAAATAATGTAGAATACTTTTCGGGTTATCGATTTTTCATTGACAGTCATATCGACGAGTTATTATTTATTTCAATTAAATTTTTTACACAATTCTATATTTTGTCCGTTTCGTGGAACACTTTTAACATTTTGTATTTATTTACAGTTTTTAAATGTCTTTTTGATAGTTTTTATTAACTAACAGCTATTTTAATATTTTACATCATCTTTGAAGAGTCAACTATACGTCGAAAATAAATTATTTAAAAAACAGATCTCTAACCTACAAAATGATTTAAAACGTTCCAAATTACGTACAAATTCACATTATCAGTTTTTTTTATCTCATATTTATATTTAAGGCAAAAAAAGAATAAATTTAAAATAATCATAAAAAATAGAATTAATCAGAAAAAATATTAATTTATTATAAACGAACAAAAGGTATAATGGTATAACTCTTTATTGTGCTCAAAAATAATTAAAATTCATATACCTAGTCAAAGACCGTTCCGGCACTGGTACTTTTACCTTACGCATACGTTCGCAATGTCGATTTCTTTCTCGAAGAGAAAAATAAGCAAAAACAACACCAGTGAACGAGCATATATATGTAGAAACTGAGTCTCTCTCTCTCTCTCGTTTAGGGTATAAGTAATTAAGAGTGACCTGTCGTAGATATAACCGAGGATGCGTGCAGTCGCCGAGACGATCGCGAGACCGAGATAAGACGACCGATCGCTCCCTAAACCCATCTCCTTCTTTTTTTTTTACTCACTTCGTACACGTGCCTATGTATATATATACGTGACGTTGAAAGAGAAAGTGAGATATAGACGGATAGTTTTACTTTTTCAAAAAGTCTCTTACCTGTCTCTTATTAAGGTATGTGTATATATATTTTTTTTCTTTTAGAAAAATGCATAATTATATATATATCGAGAATTGAAATTTGTTTGATTAATGATTTACTCCCGTGGAAAGAAAAAAAAAGACATTCCATAATAAATTCCACGTGTGTCTCTTTTTTTTGGAGGAGGAGGAGGATACTTGGCGTATTAGGAGGATCGAGCTCTCGAGGTATGCGAGCTGCTTGTCCTTCTTCTTTTCCTTATCTCAAGTGTTTCGGAGATTGGGCATGTTTTGCTTCTATTGTCCCTAATTAGATGCCGTTTAACGTGCCTCCTTTATGGAATCTCTCGTCTTGTAGAAAGTAAAAGGAACAAAAATGATAAAGGTGATTCGAAAAGAGAGAGAGAGAGGTGGGATAGGAATTTCTTTTTTTTTTTAGGAGGGTGTGTATCGTGACAGTGCCACTGTCTTTTTCAATTTTGTTGATTCATTTTTTTTCATTTGAAGGAATACTCAATTTTTTTAGTTAATTTTCTACTGTCAGATTTTTTAAACATTAAATAATGTAGAATACTTTTCGGGTTATCGATTTTTTATTGACAGTCATATCGACGAGTTATTATTTATTTCAATTAAATTTTTTACACAATTTTTTTTATTATCATGCATACAACTTTATTTATATATATTTCTATTTTACGTTGAAAATGTTTTCGATTTTTTTTAATTAAGAATCTATATAGAATTATTAGTTACCAATATACTGGCTATTGTTTTTTTAGATAATTAAGATTTTTAATTTTTTTTTCTTTTTATAATTTAGCTATACTGTAACTGGATTCAAATACTCAAATTTTTTAATTGAGAAGTAACAAAATTATAAATAAAATATTGAATTAAAAATCTGATAGATTTCATATACGGATAGCTTGGAACACGAGAAAGAGTATGATGTTTTGATTTTTTTTAAATGTAATTTTTTTTTAATAATAATTAAATTACAATTTACGGTCGATAATTATTAATCAATGATGACGTAAACTTCCAACCCAAATATCCTTATTAATTTGTCCGTGTTAAAAAACAAACCTAAGGTTCAGAGTTTTTTCAAAAAACATTCTTTTTATTTATAAAAAAAAATATAAAAAATTATTTTTTCAAATTATTAAATTATACATTTCCCAATATAAAGATATTTTAATTTTCAACACTTACAAAAATTTCATAAAAAATTAATTACTACAAAAAATTGTTGAACGCTTAATAAAAAATTAAATCTCGCGTTTGAATGAACAATAAATTTAAAAAAATTTACTCGTAATTCAGTATTTATTATTCAGGTGTCATTTCCGGGAGAAAATTTTAATTAAACATTTTTTTTTTCAATAATAAATAATAAAAATTTTTTAATAAAACATATGTTATTTGATTGAAATAAATAAAATATTGTGTTAATAATCATTAATTTTTTTTCTTTATTATCAAAAAATACTTTTAATCCACACCTCCGGGATATGCCAAAAGGTGCGAAGGAACGAAAAAGAAATAAAAGACTATATCCCTCTTTTTTACAATACTCGAATTTGAAGCTCGTTAATCTCTTCGTTAAAGCTCTTCCTCGAGCCTATATACGTCTCTATTTCACGCGAGAGCCCTATATATACAAACCGTCCGACTTGGTTAATTTACGAGGCGAATTTAACCAAAAATTCACGTATCTCTTCTTTCTTATCTCTCTCGATTATATATATATATATTTTTAGTCCTTTTTTAACTTTTCCGTATGTGTATATATATTTTTTTTCTTTTAGAAAAATGCATAATTATATATATATCGAGAATTGAAATTTGTTTGATTAATGATTTACTCCCGTGGAAAGAAAAAAAAAAGACATTCCATAATAAATTCCACGTGTGTCTCTTTTTTTTGGAGGAGGAGGAGGATACTTGGCGTATTAGGAGGATCGAGCTCTCGAGGTATGCGAGCTGCTTGTCCTTCTTCTTTTCCTTATCTCAAGTGTTTCGGAGATTGGGCATGTTTTGCTTCTATTGTCCCTAATTAGATGCCGTTTAACGTGCCTCCTTTATGGAATCTCTCGTCTTGTAGAAAGTAAAAGGAACAAAAATGATAAAGGTGATTCGAAAAGAGAGAGAGAGAGGTGGGATAGGAATTTCTTTTTTTTTTTTAGGAGGGTGTGTATCGTGACAGTGCCACTGTCTTTTTCAATTTTGTTGATTCATTTTTTTTCATTTGAAGGAATACTCAATTTTTTTAGTTATTTTCTACTGTCAGATTTTTAAACATTAAATAATGTAGAATACTTTTCGGGTTATCGATTTTTTATTGACAGTCATATCGACGAGTTATTATTTATTTCAATTAAATTTTTTACACAATTTTTTTTATTATCATGCATACAACTTTATTTATATATATTTCTATTTTACGTTGAAAATGTTTTCGATTTTTTTTAATTAAGATCTAGTAATAGAATTATTAGTTACCAATATACTGGCTATTGTTTTTTAGATAATTAAGATTTTTAATTTTTTTTTCTTTTTATAATTTTAGCTATACTGTAACTGGATTCAAATACTCAAATTTTTAATTGAGAAGTAACAAAATTATAAATAAAATATTGAATTAAAAATCTGATAGATTTCATATACGGATAGCTTGGAACACGAGAAAGAGTATGATGTTTTGATTTTTTTTAAATGTAATTTTTTTAATAATATTAAATTACAATTTACGGTCGATAATTATTAATCAATGATGACGTAAACTTCCAACCCAAATATCCTTATTAATTATGTCCGTTGTTAAAAAACAAACTAAGGTTCAGAGTTTTTCAAAAACATTCTTTTATTTATAAAAAAAAATATAAAAAATTATTATTTTCTGTATCTGACACTTTCTTTACATAAATTTTGAGTGGATAATCGAACATTCGAGTACAACTAATTCCTCCCCCATGCAATTTTTTTCTTATGTAAGTGTCGTGATCATATCCAATTTCTGATTACACCTGTACACATTAAAAAAAACGATATTAATGAATAAAAACAATTTTTTTCAAACCTATCTAAACATATCTAACATATCGACGATAAAACAATAATTCTATTTCTCAAATCTTTCCAATTTTCTTATCTCCAAAATTCTCAATCCAGGTAATATATAAAGTCAACGTTAAAAAAAAATAAACTTGTACATATACATCCATTTTAATACATGGACTATCTGACTGCAGTTGTACAGACAGCGCGTCAGGTAAATGTGAAAAACGCTTCGATCACTCAAGAGTATATATATAGACAAGAAAGAAAAGTCCACCTGGGTTCACTCAGGTATTATCTCGGGAAAGTTTTTCGCCTGTCGTTTAACCTCGCGTAAGTCGTTTTCTCAACCGATAAGATAAAAAAATAAGGTATATACATATAAGGCCCGCCCACGAACTCACTCTTTTTCTTTATTTTTCCGTTTTGCACTTTCCAACTTTTCTTTCGTCGGCGATGACGTAACCGCCGATATATACCGATGATTTATTGACTCGTGCCTTCCTTCTGGAAGAAAAGTCGTACATATAGCAGATATGACTTTTATTATACGCCTGTGTACGTAGATTAAGATCGGTATTGGGCGTTAACTACCGAAAATTAAGGTAAAAGCTATAACATTTTTAGGTACCATGACGTATCCGACCGATCTGTGCGTATACATATATTTACACATTTGTAGAATTTAATTTCTCGCAAATTTTTAAGCATAAGGTATTTCATTTCTGCAAATGGAAAAAAATAGAATTATTTTTATAATATTATTATTATATTTTATATAATTATTAGTGGTTATTGATTATTATTGCTTTTATTATTTTATGCTTGTAAGTTCATATTAATAAAATATAAAAATTTTAAATTCAAATTTCCCGCGCTTTAAAGCTGTTCCTACCTATGAATTTCTTAAAAATTAAAAATTTAATCTTAGGTAATGTAGAAACTATATTAATGTCGTTTTTCTGAACATTTCGAAATTTTGGAATGAAAAAAATTGACACAATAGACTTAGTTCAGCGAAAGATCCAAAATCTTAAATATTGGAGAAGTCTTCTTTGTAATTAATTGTTAAAAAATAAGAGGAATAAAAAAAATAAAAAAACTTCTTAACTTTGTATAAAACAATATTTTAGTAATAATTTTACCAAAAGTAAAAAAGAAATTGTATAAATTCAAATTTTTCAGTCTCCTAACATTAAATTCATGTTTTCATTTTTTATATTTCACTTACACTTTACGGTCGATAATTATTAATCAATGATGACGTAAACTTCCAACCCAAATATCCTTATTAATTTGTCCGTGTTAAAAACAAACCTAAGGTTCAGAGTTTTTTCAAAAACATTTTTTTATTTATAAAAAAAATATAAAAAATTATTATTTTCTGTATCTGACACTTTCTTTACATAAATTTTGAGTGGATAATCGAACATTCGAGTACAACTAATTCCTCCCCCATGCAATTTTTTTCTTATGTAAGTGTCGTGTTCATATCCAATTTCTGATTACACCTGTACACATTAAAAAAACGATATTAATGAATAAAAACAATTTTTTTTCAAACCTATCTAAACATATCTAACATATCGACGATAAAACAAATTCTATTTCTCAATCTTTCCAATTTTCTTATCTCAAAATTCTCAATCCAGGTAATATATAAAGTCAACGTTAAAAAAAATAAACTTGTACATATACATCCATTTTAATACATGGACTATCTGACTGCAGTTGTACAGACAGCGCGTCAGTAAATGTGAAAAACGCTTCGATCACTCAAGAGTATATATATAGACAAGAAAGAAAAGTCCACCTGGGTTCACTCAGGTATTATCTCGGGAAAGTTTTTCGCCTGTCGTTTAACCTCGCGTAAGTCGTTTTCTCAACCGATAAGATAAAAAAAATAAGGTATATACATATAAGGCCGCCCACGAACTCACTCTTTTTCTTTATTTTCCCGTTTTGCACTTTCCAACTTTTCTTTCGTCGGCGATGACGTAACCGCCGATATATACCGATGATTTATTGACTCGTGCCTTCCTTCTGGAAGAAAAGTCGTACATATAGCAGATATGACTTTTATTATACGCCTGTGTACGTAGATTAAGATCGGTATTGGCGTTAACTACCGAAAATTAAGGTAAAGCTATAACATTTTTAGGTACCATGACGTATCCGACCGATCTGTGCGTATACATATATTTACACATTTGTAGAATTTAATTTCTCGCAAATTTTTAAGCATAAGGTATTCATTTCTGCAAATGGAAAAAATAGAATTATTTTTAATAATATTATTATTATATTTTATATAATTTATTAGTGTTATTGATTATTATTGCTTTTATTATTTTATGCTTGTAATTCATATTAATAAAATATAAAAATTTTAATTCAAATTTCCCGCGCTTTAAAGCTGTTTCCTACCTATGAATTTCTTAAAAATTAAAAATTTAATCTTAGGTAATGTAGAAACTATATTAATGTCGTTTTTCTGAACATTTCGAAATTTTGGAATGAAAAAAATTGACACAATAGACTTAGTTCAGCGAAAGATCCAAAATCTTAAATATTGGAGAAGTCTTCTTTGTAATTAATTGTTAAAAAATAAGAGGAATAAAAAAAATAAAAAAACTTCTTAACTTTGTATAAAACAATATTTTAGTAATAATTTTACCAAAAAGTAAAAAAGAAATTGTATAAATTCAAATTTTTCAGTCTCCTAACATTAAATTCATGTTTTCATTTTTTATATTTCACTTACACTCTTAAGAATTAATTTAAGTCAATGTCAAATAATAATTTAAATTTCCCGCGTTTAAAATTATCGACTAAGAGACACTATTTTTACAAAAATTTAAATTGTTATTAAAATATTTTTTTGTGCATTACGAATGTGCAAAGTTTCGAGACGATTTTTAAAGTCTTTTAGGACGTTTCAAAAAAATTTTGTATTCTTAATATTTTTAAAATAATTAATCTCATAAACTACTTTACGATAAGTCCTGAAACTTTGCAAAATATACATTTTAATGTAAAACATTAAATATTGTAAAAACAGTCATTTTCATTTGGTGAATTACTCGGACGGTAACTTCTGGAAATTTCAGGCTGAAATCCAATGATAACATATATATAGTATAGATTTATATCAAGACAGAAATATTAGTATGACAAATAACGCTTAGCGGACCCAGATTACAGAGCTCTACCTTCACCAATACTAAAGAATCACGTATAAAATATTAAATTAAAAATCTAAACAAAATTCATAAAGATACTTTAAAACAACAAAAAACCTAATGTTGCGACATTTTATTGAAAAAAAATTTTTTTAATTAATATTAAATATTACCCCCGTAAAAACCTTCTAAATGACTAAAATAACAATAAGTAAATAATAAAAATTAAAGAAAATTGTTCCTACTTGACCAAATTTGACAAAATACCCATATCCAGGACGTAAAGAAAAAAAAGTTGACTTTTGCGGGAAAAGCGTTAATACAACCCGAGGTACTTGTATCTATATGTGTGTTGTGTGCGATATATACATATAGTTGTAGTAGTTGAGCGAGAATCGATCTGATCGTTGAGCGATAAGAAGGTATACAGATCTATATATTCAAGAATGCTTTTAGGCAAGTGGTCGCGCGACCACACTCGTTTCGCCTAATAGACGTGCCGTGTCCACTTTTTGGGTTCACTCCTTTACATTTCTTTTTCTTTCTCTCAAACCAATGCCACCTCTCGGGATCCACGTTTTTACATATACCTCCGGGTATTTATGGAGGTTAGGTTAAACGAGTCGGGTGTACGTTGCGCTCGATTTATTTATTTAAAGAAATGTATAAACGACCTGTTAATTAAATTTTTATATGTATATATATATATGTGTGTGTATACATATATGTTGAATACATATATGCGTGTGTGTATATATATACCATTTATAAATTTCCGAAAATTTTTTTAATAACAGGTGATACTTTAAATAAACTCCGTTACTATTGATCGTAGGGTAAAAATAAAAAAGCAAATTAAAGGGCGAGTCAAATACGAACTTTCTATGATGCTAAACAATTTTTAAATTAATTTTTATATTTTTTATTTTGCATTAAATAAAGAAGAATTTTCTAAAATTTTTTAATTTATTAGATTACTTTTAATTTTTTTCAAAATAGAGGTAGCAACGAAAGCAAAGAGGATAATTTTCTTTTGATCTAACTAACGAAAAAAATATACAAATAACTGATAAATAACAAAATTTTTTACTATTGTTTAAGTACAGATTTACTATATTTATTATAGGACAGAATAATTTTCTTTATAATATTATTCTATTACTTTTTCGGAAAAAGTATGATGTTCAATCACTTGTAACTTTTTTAAAACGCTTAACGAAAAACCTGTGGAGTCAAAATTTTTAGATTTTTTAATAATCTTTCCTTTCCCGTCGAAATATTTGGAATACCTACATTTTTAAAAAAAACGCAAGTGAAATTTTAGAAAGTTCTTTTTTATTTAAAGCAAAATAAAAAACATAAAAATCAATTTAAAAATTTTTTAAGGTTATAGGAAGTTAGTTTTAGGCTTGCCCTTTAATTTATTGTTTTTGTTATTTTTACGCTATGATCAATAGAATCAAAGGTATTAAAATGTTTAGAGTATTACCTGTTTTTCAAAAAAATTTAAGAAATTCATGAACGGTAGTGTCTATATAGTAATAAAAATGTTGTTATGGATTGTGACAATCCAGTGAAGGATAAGTTGCAAATTTACAGTACCGCATCGGGCTGATTGGTAATCAATCATAAATTTGATCGAAATGGACTGGAATTGACTTTTTTTTAGCAGGGACAGGGCTGTAAGGTTTATTGTATTAATTCAGCTTTTAAGAATTTATTTTGCTTGATTGCCTTGTAAATGTATACAAAGCATAAGTTGTAATCGATTTCCTTATCATATTTGAAAACAAAATCAAGAAAATAAAAATACTTTCGTTTTAGTTTTTTTTGCCTAAATCTATAAGCTATAATGCAATATTGTTTTCGAACTGTCTCTGTTTTTTAGGTTACTTTTTTTGTTGATCAGATAATACAAGGGATTACCAAAATTTTATTACGTTTTAGCGGTAGCCTGGTAAAATCTTAATCAATTTTGCGACATGTTTATCATTACTAACACAAAAATTATATAGAAGTTAATTTCAATTTCTCACGATATCTAAAAAATATTATCTGTTTACGTTTGGTAACCTCAAAATAAAATGAGTAGAGATATGGAAGGGTCAAAATCGATGATTTTGTCGAACAGCTAATGCAAACAATAATATTAACTCAGAGGCATCGTGAAAATGCATAAGATTAGGTTAATTTTATTTTGGTATCACTTATGATATTCATTGAATCAACATAAAGTTTTTGATACAAGGTCCATATTTACGTTAATATCGTTATTCCTTTTATTTCTTATTTGATACGTTGTAGCCTTAACTATATATTAATGTATCCACACTCATACAGCTTCATAAACATAAAAAAATTATTATCCGGTAAGTTGGATCTATATCCAAATCCATTTCTTAACAATAAAATACTTAACAATTAAATACCTAACAATATCTACACATGTCCACATACTGGTCAATATCCACATTCATACTCATTCAGATTCATAAACATAAAAAAATTTATTATTCGGCAAGTTGGATCTATACCTAAATCACTGCCCATATCCATACCCATTACAATAAATAAATTAATATACTAATTAGCTGCATGTATATCTAAATCCACATTCATCCACATCCACATATATCCATGACGATGAATAAAATTCATTATCTGACAAATTGTATTCATACTCAATTTCATATATCCATACCGAATTCCACATCACATTCCAACTTTTATCACTAAATTATAACTCTAATTTTATTTCCGCAATTCCCTCAAAAAACCACGTCAACATCACCCACATACCGCGTAATAATTTCCGAAATCCCAATTCATTTCGTTTTATCTGTCCACTCCGTCGTTATTTCCGGGCCTAATCTTAACCATCCTAGCACGTTCGACGAAACAGGAGGAAAAAGGCGGAGAGAAAAGAAAAAAAGGAAAAAAATAAATTCGTGTACGAGTGAAGAACGGAGCTCGTTTATCTATCAATAATCGCTCGACCCGAATGTTAACAAGCGATGGTTGATAGTGAAACAATGTACGACGCTGATAGCAACCAAATATATATATATATAATACGTCCGAGGAAGCTTCTTTGTCCCAAACCGTACCTAGGTTACCCGTGAGCTGAACTAGTGAAGACGACAATATATATCATAGCTTACTAGAATATAGAAAAAACGTATATTCTTTCAAGTGTAAAATTTTTTTTTTGTTTAATTTTAAAAACAATAAAAGTGACAGCGGTTTCACATCGTAACAAGAGAATATGCTAATTAAAATTTTCGTCAAAATGATAACGTATCGTCCTCCTTCTTCTTTCGTTTTGGAGGATATATGCGGCTATCTTACGAAACAGACAATGTGCATTATGCGCGTTTCGAAATAAAAGATATTTCTTTTTTTTTCGTATAAGAGAAAAAATTACTGTAGGGTATGATTTAAAAAAAAAATTGAAAATAAAAAGGAATATGAAGGGGGCGGTCGAAGAAGTTCCCCTCCTTGTGCATAAGTGATGCAGCGTCATCCACTGCTGTAACAATGCTGTGACGTGGACTCGTTCCTTCTTCCTTTTTTTTTTCTTTAAGAGCGTATGGTATAATATTTGCATTTTAAAATATTGAACGCGTTTATTTAACAAAATTTCCATTGTTTAATATATATTTTGGTACGATTTTTGTGCGTAAAAAAAGAATTAATTATTATAAATCTGGTATAGATATTTTTAAGATTGCATATAGATGTAATTCATAAAATTATACTTGCTTACAACAAATGATTAATTACGAATTAAGAAATTGATTATGTGAAATTATTATTCAAAATTAATAATACGATTAATAAATATTTAGTAAAAGCAATTAAATATATATACTTGCTCACAGCAAATGATTTATTACGAATTAACGAATTTTCAAATAAATATGTATGCAATATTTATGACAATTAAATAACCGTTTGTTAAAAATAGTAGTTCAGATAACGTCCACTAGGTGGATCCAGGTTACACGCAAAGACTAACTTTTCTTCTGATTAGTATATAAGAAAATTTAAAAACTTGCAGAGTATGTGCGTATACAATTGTACCGATGCGATCTGCGATATATAAATGCGTTTATTTTCAAGTGCGATAAAATTTATGTAAATTAAGTCATGCGTTTAGAAAATAAAGCAAGGAAGAAGAAATTTGGTGATAAAAAATACTTTATTGAAACAAAATAAAAATTTATATGACTCGATAATTTATTTCAACTCGAAGAAATATTCCATTACAACAATGAAATATTTCATTTAAATTGGAGAAATATTTACTTCAGTCACAGAAACATTGCCTTGCAATGATAACATTGAATATTGATGTCAAAGGAATATTCTTTTAGTTCAAAGATATATTTCTTTAAAACTAAAAAATACTTTATGTGAATAGAAGAAATATTTACTTGGACGAAAGAAATATTTCTTCAAACCCATGAAACGATTTACGAAAAAACAAACAAATGATCAGTTCAATTACATAAATATTTCATTGCTTTAAATTATATATAAAGTTGGTTCTATTAAATATTTCTTAAAATTGAGTAAGTTATTTTCTTTGATTCAAAGAAATCATTGTCACAGGAGTATTGAACAAAATTATTTCTTTGAATCAAAAAAATTTTCTTTGTTATTACTAAATTTTTTTTTCAGTGTACTAACACAAAAATTATATAGAAGTTAATTTCAAATTTCTCACGAAATTTAAAAAATATTATCTGTTTCGATTGGTAACCTAAAAATCTATAGAGATATAGCAAGGTCAAAATCGATGATTTTTGTCGAACAGCTAATGCAAACATAATATTTATCAAGGCATCGTGAAATGCATTAAGATTAGGTTAATTTTTATTTTGGTATCATTATGATATTTCATTGAATTAACATAAGTTTTTGATACAAGGTCCATATTTACGTTAATATCGTTATTCCTTTTATTTCTTATTTGATACGTTGTAGCCTTAACTATATATTAATGTATCCACACTCATACTCATATTCAGCTTCATAAACATAAAAAAATTTATTATCCGGTAAGTTGGATCTATATCCAAATCCATTTCTTAACAATAAAATACTTAACAATTAAATACCTAACAATATCCATACACATGTCCACATACTGGTCAATATCCACATTCATACTCATATTCAGATTCATAAACATAAAAAAATTTATTATTCGGCAAGTTGGATGTATACCTAAATCACTGCCCATATCCATACCCATTACAATAAATAAATTAATATACTAATTAGCTGTATGTATATCTAAATCCACATTCATCCACATCCACACATATCCATGACGATGAATAAAAATTCATTATCTGACAAATTGTATTCATACTCAAATTTCATATATCTATACCGAATTCCACATCCACATTCCAACTTTTATCACTAAATTATAACTCTAATTTTATTTCCGCAATTCCTCAAAAAACCACGTCAACATCACCCACATACCGCGTAATATTTCCGAAATCCCAATTTCATTTTCGTTTTCTGTCCACTCCGTCGTTTTCGGGCCTTATCTTAACCTCCTAGCACGTTCGACGAAACGAGGAGGAAAAAGCGAGAGAGAGAAAGAAAAAAAGGAAAAAATAAATTCGTGTACGAGTGAAGACGGAGCTCGTTTTTATCTATAAATAATCGCTCGACTCGAATGTTAACAAGCGATGGTTGAAATTGAAATCAATGTACGACGCTGATAGCAACCATATATATATATATATATATATATATTCCTCGGAAGCTTCTTTCCCTCGTCCTATACCCGTGGGAACTGAAGCGCATATATACATAGGCTATTAAGAATATAAGAAGAAAAATACGTATATTCTTTCAAGTGTAAAATTTTTTTTTTTTTAATTTCAATAAAATTGACGCGTTCACATCGTACAAGAGAATATGCTAATTAAAATTTTCGTCAAAATGATAACGTATCGTCCTCCTTCGTCTTTCGTTTTGGAGGATATATGCGGCTATCTTACGAAACAGACAATGTGCATTATGCGCGTTTCGAAAATAAAAGATATTTCTTCTTTTTTTTTCGTATAAGAGAAAAAAATACTGTAGGGTATGATTTAAAAAAAAATTGAAAATAAAAAGGAATATGAAGGGGGCGGTCGAAGAAGTTCCCCTCCTTGTGCATAAGTGATGCAGCGTCATCCACTGCTGTAACAATGCTGTGACGTGGACTCGTTCCTTCTTCCTTTTTTTTCTTTAAGAGCGTATGGTATAATATTTGCATTTTAAAATATTGAACGCGTTTATTTAACAAAATTTCCATTGTTTATAAATCTGGTATAGATATTTTTAAGATTGTATAGATATAATTCATAAAATTAACTAAACACCGTAGAAACTTGACGTCACCTATAGAAATTTAATTAAAGCGCAAAAAAAATATACATATCGAAAAGCAATTATTTATTACAGATAATTGACGAAACTCCGTGTAGAGAATCAGTTATCAAAATTCAAATAAAATCTATTGAACCGCTTAGTAAACACAAAAACATTTATCTAAAACCTAAAAATCCATAATTAATTATAAATTACACTGATCGATTGATATTATTTATATTATTACAAGTTTAATTATTATGAGTTATCTGAAGATTCATAGAATATAAACTGAATCCCATAGAAAGAAAATTATCTAAAACCCGTAGATAAATAATTATTAAAATTTTTAGATTTTTAGTTCCTATAAGATTTCTGGATAATTCATGAAAATCTGTAAAGAATATTGATTGAACTAAAACATAAAAAATAACATAAAAAACATATAGCAATTTAAATCATTTATTTAAAACTCATAGCCATTAAAAATTATTTACTGAAACCCATAGAAAATTTCGTAATAAAACTCATTAACTATATATAATACCTAAATGATTTTTTTTAGTTTATGTTACACTAATTCTTTTCGGGAAAATTGTATAATTATCTTATATACGTTCCTAGTATCTTGTAATTTTACCTATATATACATTTTTTTATTTCTTTACTCATGAATTAAGCTTAACTTTTTCTCATAACATCTGATAAGCTTTAGTACATTCTTTGACACATGAATACATTCTATTCGAATATTCTCTTCGCAAAATTTATGTATACGTGGATCAGCTGTTAAGACATATTTTAGGTGCTGACACGGTAATTTTAACAGAAATTTCACAAATAAGATCAAATCGTACCACAAAAATTACGTAAGAATTCAATTAATTTTTTACATAATACAAGAAATTGTAACATGTATACATACTAATAAAACAATAGTTTACTAGAAAATTTTTATTTTTAAACGAAGCGAATTAACCTCGTTCTTCAGTTCATTTTGCCTCAGCGTTATTTTCAACCCAAACAAAAATCAATCGCTCTATTCGATAAGAAAATAATCGTTACCCTACCTAACCTCAAAATTTTGTTAAATTCTAGATTAAATAAAGTATTTTACTACCAAAAAACGAAAAATTTGATCGACCTATATAATTTGTTCATCCACTATTAAATTGAAACGAAAAAATATATGAATCAACAAATAAGCTGAATTTTAAGATGGTTCTCTTCCTACTCATGAACTAAAATTTTATCGGACTTGTTAGTAAATTTAAAAAATACGTAACTTATTTTATTTATTTAAGTAAATACTTAAAATAATTAACTTTTGTAATGAATCGTTACGCATGCAACGGTGCCACGTTTTTGACGCCTATGGTATGCAAAAGGTTAGAAATCAATCAAATTTCTCATCTATATATGGTAATGAATATAACTTTTTTGGAAAGATCGGCTTAATCCATTTTCTGTTCTTTGGTTCCTTGAAATAACAGAGTTTTATCTTTTTAAGTCTACTTTTACTTTTTTAATCTTACGTGTTAAAAATGTATAGCTTTTTTCTTGATTAATTCGGCTTTCATTATCTAAAGTATAAAAAAGCATAATTTCAACCATTTGCTTTCTTCCATACTACTTTTGCAACTCGTATAAAGATAAATTTCGAAAAAACATTCAATTTTTAAAGAATAGAAATTTTTGATCTTTTCCCCTAATTTTAAATTTAATACAAGCAAAAAAAATAAGTCTATGAATAATCTTGAGGGGATGGCATACCCGTAGGTTACCGATCGAGCAAAAGAAGATCGGCTGTAATCCATTTCTGTTCTGTGGGTTCCTTGACAGTAACAGAGTTTTATCTTTTCAGTCTACTTTACTTTTTTAATTTTTCGTGTTAACAATATATAGTTTTTTCTTGATTAATTCGGCTTTCATTATCTAAAGTATAAAAAAGCATAATTTCAACCATTTGCTTTCTTCCATACTACTTTTGCAACTCGTATAAAGATAAATTTCGAAAAAAACATTCAATTTTTAAAGAATAGAAATTTTTGATTTTTCCCTCTAATTTTAAATTTAATACAAGCAAAAAAAATAAGTCTATTGAATAATCTTGAGGGGATGGCATACCCGGTAGGTTACCGATCGAGCAAAAAAAGATAGTTATATCTATTTTAAAATATATGCCATTTTATGCAGAACACGAATAAATAATGCAGTAAATAATTAAATATTAAATCTTTCTACCAAAATTCCAGGTCAATACAATAAGGACACCCTACCAATTTTTTCTTATACACCGAAGAACCACGGAAAATCGTAAATTTTCAGTGCAGCAAATTTTGTATTTTGGTTTTGCATAAAATTGCATATTTTTTGTAAAATAAACGTAATAAATATCTTTTTTTGCTCGGTCGATAACCCAACCGGATATACCACCTCCTTAACGGGACGCCGAATTACCGGCAGTACAATTTTTTCAATTTTTCGTTTCATTAGATGCATACGTGAAATTTCCAAATTTTGCTAACGTACCAACAATCTATGTATTACATAGAATGTAGGTATCTTTATAAAATTGCGATTAAACCAAAATTGACTGCATAAAACGAAAAATCGATAATGTCGGTACATGGATATAAGGTATAGGACTACAGCATCCCCTTAACGTGATGTCGAACCTAAATTACATAGGGATCTACACCTTCCAATATAAGAATTATCTTAGAAATATTGAATTAAAAATTTAAAAAAATTCATATGGGTAGTTTAAAATAAAAGCGAGGGCATGACGTTTCGATTTTTTAAGAAAAAAAAATTTATTAATATTAATTGAATAAACAATTTTCAGTCGGTAATTATTGGTCTAAAAAGGCATGAATTTCGAACGCAAACATCAAAATTAAAATACAGTTTTAAAAATCTCAAAAATTTTGAGTATACTGTTTATAAATTGCCTAGGAGCATGACGTTCAGGATTTTCTAAAAATGTATTCTTTCGTTTATAAAAACATTTTAAAAATGACCATTTTCCAAGTCCGACATCCCCTTACGAGAAGTTCGTATGCAGTTTACAGATTTCCGTATTTGATTTTTCAAATATACCTTTTGATTTATATTTTTCCCAAATGTTGTTATCACATGCACAATTATTGCGCATCGTATAAAATATGCCCTAACTCAAACGTTAGAGAAAAAAATATGAAAATTGAAAGATAAATTCGCCAAATCGGTTAATGTCGTTAAGATGTTCTATTATTAAATAAAAATGCGGCACCTCATGATTAATTTTAAATGAACCAAAAATATTATAAATCCCAGGAATAAAACATTGATTTTGAATAAACCTAAATACACATCGAATGAACAACCTCGCGTATTGTAAACCAACAACAAACCTTAATTTTTACTAACTAAACAAAAAATAAATCTATCAACTATATAACCTCTTTTAACCAAACCAAAAAAAAAACAACCAATTAACCTCAACTTTCCAAAAAAGAAAAAATCCAAACTAACGAACAGGCTAAATTTTAAACAAACTCCCTCTCCCTCACCCCAAAAAGAAACAAATATAATCGAAACGGAGAACATCCACAGGGTAGAAGGTATGTCGAATCAAAAGAGAGGAGAAGGCGCAAAAGGTCCTGAGAACCGCAAGAAGAAAGAGGAGGTCCATTGAATATGGAAATTCGAAGGAGACACGCACGCATGCACATATATATATATATATACAGATACAATAAACACCGCGCCTTTCTTACAAGCGGCGCCAATGCAAACTCGCCACCGCCACCCTGACGCCCCTGACACTTGTTCAAGAGGAGAGAAAATTTAATGGGAGAGTGTCACGGAGAAGATATATATACGCTATATAACCTTTCGAAATCAGATTCGACTCTGATAACAAACTCGAAGAAAAACAAAAGTATCAGTGGGAGAGAGAGAGAGGTTAACGATAATGGATGCTCCGTCAGGGGTATTAATGATCCTTCGAATTTGTTTCCTCAACATTTTGGGTTAGACGGAGATATATTTCAGATATATTTATTTAGTTTTTTTTTATATTCGTTATACATAAGTATGTTTACGAATGTGTTCGCGATGGGTAATTAGAGTGGAGTGAAATTTTTAATTCGAGATGTGCACTGTTATATATATGTAAGGAAGGTGTGTATATTTTTCTGTTGTTATTATTTTAAAAAATGGTAGTAATATATTTTCTTTTCTTCTTTCATCGATACAACCCCTCTATATATGCAACTAAAAATTAAAATATTTAACAATATCGTTAACTTTAACGAATTTATGAAGATAAAATGCGATAACGTAACGTATGAAAACAGATCATTTTGGGTGCAGGTACTATTCATCACCTTTCGAAAATTTCATCGGTTGAGAAAAAGAAAATGACACACCTATATATAATATGCCGAATTAAAATTTTCTTTCTAATCGAACGAAATATTAAGAAACATAAACCTTTCAGCAAGAGTGGTAGACTGTTAAAAAAATGTACATTAAAAATAATGTACAAGTAATGGAAGCAGGTACATTAAAAATATTTCATGATGTAAGGAAAAAGTCATGTAAGTAAACATCAATTTTAATGGAAAATCAATTAATTTTACAGCAAATTTTGAAGTGAGAATAACTAAATTTTATTTGTATTATTTAATGTTATGAACATTAATTTATACCTAAAAAATTTTTAAGAAAAAGATTAAATTAAATGGGAAAATTTACACTGAAAAACAAATTTATTGAAATCACATAAAATTATTTAATTCTATAACTAATTATGAACTGTTTTCATACGTGCATTTCATACGACAATTTATGTTTAAAGATTACTAATACTCGGATTTTTTACCGAGATTTTCCATCATGTACTTCTTTTTTGTCTAATATGTAACTGCGTGTTCAGAGCCAGAAAATTTAATACGATTAAAACTTCGTGTATTACGAGTGAATATTAGTTAAAAATGTATAATTAAGTACCAAAAATCGAAAATGTTAATTAACATCAGCGAGTTCGAAAACCCCCGTATCGCTTTACGAGTAAAATCAAATAATATACACCATATTGGATCGGCCATTTAGAATTTTATATTTCTGCCAGATTCGTAATGAGCAACCCCAAAAACCTTCTAATATAGTTTACAAAATTCATGAGGAAGGAAAATATGGCCTTGAAAGAATTAAACAACAGAGTACATAACCTCAATTTTTTATGCTACAGTACATTAAAGTGAAAAAGATCACTCGCATATGTGGCTACACCGCCAAAACTGAGTCACCATGCATTATTTTCTGTAAAAAAAATTTTGCTCAAATTCAATCATTTTTCTTTTTCTCTAATTAATCACTATTCAATATACAGAGGTTATATACGTTTAATTTTTTGGTAGAATTAACGATTGCCTTAACGAGTCAATTTGATTGTCTAATTGCACAACGTTCCGGAGACATTTGTCTCCATCTTCAGGTGCTAAACTTTATTAATAATAATTACTAATATTGAATACATATAATGGTCAAGAACAAAAATATTTTTACCTTAACATTACACAATGCTTTTATCAACTTGTCATTAATTCACCCTGTCATTTTGTATCTATGATTATTTACAATAAACGTTGTACAAGAAACGTTGTGCAATTAGACAATCAAATTGACTCGTTAAAGCAATCGTTAATTCTACCAAAAAATATAACTCACGAGTGTGAAATACAATATATATACGTTTAAGTTGATAAAACTTGACTTTTTAATTCAAGATGGATATTTAATTTTCATTATATAATTGAACAATATGACTCGATGCCGTTTCACAATCATTTTTCACGGGTGAGGTCCGATTTGTCGAAGGTTCATTCAAAATGTGTGCGTTATTTCGAATTTTAAAAATTATAATAACTTTTTTGTTATTTCGAACTGCGAAAATAGAATGATCATTATTTCGAAAGTAATAAAATCGTCGGATATTTGGTATTAGGTGCAACATTTCGAATTCCAAATAGTAGATCAATCATTTTCTACATTATTGTCTGTTATCAAGGTGTCAATAGACAAATATTATAATAGTTGTTTCTCTACACTATAAAGTTCGAATATTCGGAACAAATATATAAAAAAACTGAAGAATGCATTACTTTCAAAATAATGATCTTTCTATTTCTTTTGATTCTAAATAATAGAAATACATTTCTAATTTTTGAAATTCGAAAAAATCCACACATTTTGAATGAGCTTTCGACAAATCGGACCCCACCCTTTTTCACTCGAACAAATTTAGAGAGGAAAATTGAGGTTACGTTCAAATAAATATAATTTCACCCGTTTAAGACACTTCACTTTCATTAAAACTAAACAATCTTAATAACTAAAATCAAATCATAGTCAAATTACAAGGGATCTACTTTTAAAAACCCAAAAATTTACTGCAATTATCGAACGAAAAATCTGGAAAAATTACGTATGTGACACTTGAGTAAAATAGAAAAAGCTGACGGAGAGATTTTTTAAAAATAACTAATTATAAATTAATTAAAAATTAATAGCCACTTTTCATCGGTAACGATTAGGTGTAAAATTGATCTTGCACGAAAATCTCGATCATTTGGTGATAAAAAATTTTGAAAAAACATCATACGTACTATTCAAAGTAAGCAGAAGAGCATTACAGAAGGATTTTTCGGAAACAGTCTACTTATTGTTAATTAAAAAATAAAAAGAGATTTTTTATTTTCACATCTCCTTAAACAAGAAAGAATATCGCGCAAAAAAAATACACCACCAAAAAAAGAACCAATAAAATTTTCATCCTCGCGAAAGCGAATATCATCTTGTAACTCTCTTCCCACTTACACATTTTTTCATAATTTCCCACACCGAGTGTATATAACAAGAAACATCCGAAAAGGTAAAAAAAGAAAAATGTACAAACTCGTATTGTTTGCTCAAGTTGACCCATCAATTTACAAGAGAGGTTTAAAACTATAATACGTCGTCGGCAAAAAACAAAAGGCCTTTCGAAAAAAAAATATATATATATATATATATATATATATATATATATGATATCCATTCTCAGCTTCCGGTTCGACTTTGACCATGTATATATATATACTACAAAGATACTTTGTCGGCTAGTTATAATGCGATATAATTAAAGAGGATAAATGAGGAAAAAGAGATAGAGAGAAAGAGAGAGGGACGAAATTTTGTGTCCGAAATATATGGACCACCGAGTAAGACTACTTTTACGGAGGTGGTATATATATATATACACGATATTGTTTCTTTCCTCGTTTATTTTTTTTCTTTTCGTCTCGAAATTCTTTTGTTTGGACATTTATTACGGATAATTAATTAGGATGTGCGCGTCGGTCGAGTCCTTTGATATTGATACTTTCTTTATTATATAGTATCGCGTTCGTCTTGGCCGTCATGTGCGAAAATTTTATACGTTTCCGTAATTCCTATACGTACGTACGATTGGAATGATGGATCACCACGACGCGGTTGGCGAAATTAGTAAAGTCACTTTTTTTTGTCTCAAAATGTTAATAGAAGTAATATTTATCAGATTTGTTATAAAAAAAACGTCTTAAAATATTTTTAAAAAATTTCACATAACCTAAAAATTACAAAAATAAAGATGTTTACGTCGATATTACAACGAGCGTTCATAATTACGTATATAAACCAATAACCATATTAAATTAAAAAAAAATTGTATCGTTCCGTATAAAAGATAGGCGCCATCGTTGTACAAACACCGAAGGATATAACCGATCAGTACCTAACCTTAATTACTAATCACCTCTCGTTCCCAGTTCTCCTCACCGCTCGATCGCCCTCGATTCAAAACTGTATAACTATATCCCAAATTGATATTTCGGCGCGATTGATCCGTGATGCTGACGTCGTAATTACATACCTGTGTGCATGTATGTGTGAATTTCGGTATGCGTGTGACCGAGGTCTATAAACATTTTTTTTTCACGCGTAGAGAAGATTTCGATTGTACAAATTACAGTATATGCACGGTAAATTTTAATAATGTTTATATATAGGGAGATCGTTAAAATTTTATCGTGATCAAATGGTTAATTTTATGAAGGATTGTATAATCGAAAAATGTTAATATTTTACATTTATTTAACGATACACGCATAGTGTTTTTATGGAAAAAAATATTAAATATAGATAACCACATGATTATACAATGACCGATGTCAATGCAAGGTTGCAAGTCTAACCTTCAAAAACAAGTAATTGCATATTTTCGGTGCAAATTTTTTTAAGTAAACGTAAATGTATGTACGTTTGAAATTTTATTTTTAGTGATGAATTATTTAATAATATATACTAATTTTGTAATTTTGCAATTCTATAGCGATATTTATAAGTTCATCGACTTTAACCCTTTGATGGACACATTTTTCTGTTTGATGAATTTACTTGAAAATTCATACTCGGAGATTTTCGAAATCGATGGATACGAACTTGGCATTTGATTTTTGAAAATCCTGATCGAAAATGGCGGATCCAAGATGGTGGACATCAATTTACGTTCGCGATCTTGGGTAAGGAATTTTGAAAATCTAATGCGCCTGATTCGTTATAAACGCCCTCAAATACCCCATTCTAATGATTTTTAACAAAAAATTGTGGAAAGTCTCGTCAAAAGTTAATTGTTCTGATAAAATCACATTTTTCTTATTTGTTTATTTATCAAACAATGTCAATCAATATTTAGGTTCGATGGATAAGTTTTCTACGTTCTGTATAACACTTAAGCTATCAACAAAATTTAAAAAAAACTGAACGGAAATCTATTAATTACAGAATAAATGGCCAAAATGTGTTAAAAGGTATAGGTTATCCCTCTCAGGGAACACTGTGCCGCAAAGGCTTAAGATCCGTCCAAATCCGTTGAGGATCGCAAAAATTATTTCAATATCTACACGTACAGACTTGGCATTACTTTATTTGTACATACATATGATCTATTGCCAATTTAGGGGTCAAATTGTCACACTTCCAAATAATAACATTGTAAGTAGTGTTACGAGTGGTAACATATTGATTATTATATTATTAGATAATTAGTTTTATAAATGCGCAAAATATAAAGTAGAATAAAAAAGCATTCTGAAGTTAAGACACGAAGCGTAATATGATATGTTACATCCGCTCACGCCAGTTCTCGAGCGTTCTCGCGAAGAAGCGCTGACTCTCAGCGTCAGCACCCGCGAAAAATCATATCTACACATTGACAAAATTCACATAGATACTAGGTGCAACACGTGGAAATTAAGCTCCCACCAATAATTATCGAAAGAGGGGATGTCACACAACGAGGCTATAAGAAGGGGTGATTCGCCCACGGAGACCCTCTCTTGGCGCTCTACGCTCTCTTGGCGCTCATACTCTCTTAGCACTCTTACCTCTCTCGCCAGGGTCAATCAGACGACCAACGAAGGAACCATTCCTCCCTAGTTTTGGGACAGAGTCCCACTCCCGTTAACACGAAGACTCCAGCGTGACCGGCGATCCACTACAATCATCATCCAACCATTCAATCATCCTCAACCGCTAATCAGCCAATCAGCCAACCAACTAGCCAATACGCCAATCAACCCATTGAGAATCGACCGGACTCGTCGTTGCACCTAGTAACTTAGCATCTCTCTTTCGTACCTAGAGTATCGAATAAATCCAGTATTCAATTTACATCTGAGTCCTACCGTTCATTCATCCCAATCCTCCTTCGCCTAAACTCACTAGGTTTCGTCCGAGTGAGCCAACGGTTACCCACTAGAATCCGGAAATACTGACCCTTCACTCGTAACAGTAGATCACGGTGGGTATTTCGACATTCAAATTGTAAAAAGTTTTCTAATGAAGATTATTTATTTCCAATTTTTTTTCCACAATTTTTGATACTATCTCTTTTAAATAACCAAACGATGTGTTGACTTAAACTTTATCGTTGACGCGTGAAAAAAATTATTAATTTCCACGTGTTACATATTTAAATATTCTTCGATGGAAAAAGAATCTCTGAGGTTTTCAAGACATTCAATGGCAGTTAAAGATAGGATTAGAGATTTTTATTATTATTTTGTTCATCTTAAAGATGAAAAATTTGTGGCATATTTGTAATAGAAATACAAACTTTTCTAGAAAATCTCAACAAGACAAAATCCTATCAAAAGTATAGAATTTGGTTCCAAATGCTACTTTTTGAATTAATTTCAAATTTATCGTGAATATTCTTTCAAGTATAATTGGGACAATTTGCCATATTACCTTTAATATTATATACAACCAATTTTTATTTATTAGCAAAATAAATATATTTGTTAAAAATTCGTTGGAAAAGGATGGAACGACAAGTGACTTAATGAAGATTGATTAATTTAAACATTCTGTAATATCTCAGTAAAAACTTAAAATTCGTTAAAGCAATCAATGTTGTTAATCTCATTGCTCATTTACAAGGAGTGATTTTTTCCTTGAATTTTAATTATTATAAAAAAAAACGTACTTTTTCAGAACAGTGGTATCATTATTATTACGTTGCCTGGCATGCGAATCAATTAAAAAAAATTATTTTTTATACTAAACGGGATGTATTATTATTTAGTGCACGATGCATAAGAAAAATCTACAAATATATACAATCGACATTGCTGCCTCTACAATGTTCTACTTATTATTTTCTACGTTTAAATCGTATTACACATACTTTTCGAACGACGACTATATGTATACTTAGGCAATCTTAATTTAACGAATTAGACATTTTTATACGCGCATACTGTAAAATAAAGTGAAAAAAAGAAGAGTATTCAGTAGCCGGCACGAACCTTGTTAGAAAACTAAATCAGCGCGATAAACTTTTTCGCTGACGATAAAAAAAAAGGATACCGAAGATATATCTATATATATATGTATACACTAAGATTTAATTGACGAAGAGAGAGAGAGAGAGAGAAAAGTGAAGCGAAAAAGGCAAACCATCAATTATGGTATATATATATCCATAAAATTCGAGGGAAAGAATAAATGACAAAGCGGCGGCGCTTAAAAAAAATACACCCTCCTACCAATTTTAAAGGCACACACAAAGTCGCGTCTTTGTCTCGCGAAATGAGAAGTGTATATTATATATATATATACACACCCGGTGCCGACAAACGAAACAAGCGCGATCGGCGAAACGAGCTAAGATATATATTTTTCTTTTTTTTTGAGAAAGAAAAATCGGTATATGTATGGATAAGGAATAAGCGTGTCGTACGATTTAAAAAAAAAAAAATTTTAAAGCTCGTTAAGGCGTTAGATATAACCTCTATGGTTTTTGCCGGGAAAAAAGTCGATATATAGATCGTAAAAATAATAAAATATATATATATATATATCGAGGAAAAAAAGAAGGAGATTTCACACTGATGCTGCTTATAACGTAACGACCAAGATTTTTTACGAGCTGACGCGTCTATACTCTTCTCGATTTTTATTTATTTTTTTTTCTACAAGGAGGAATTAAAGGAATTTCGGAATTTCGGCTGATTCATTATGCAAATGCAGAAATATACGACCGCTCTTATGTTTTTCTTTTCTGTTGCACTTTTTTTTCGATTTATTAGAGCGATATCGTTAGGCAGGTGGAATATATATTTGCAAGAAAATTTGATAACGATTTTGGTGGCACCTTGATCGCAGAGATAAATTTTACGAAAATTTTGTAGAAAATATTTGAAAATTCTATATTTTCTAAAAGCTGAATTAGGAAGAGTTACTGAAGTAGTCCACTTTAGCGCATTATATCAATTGCCCATGTGTTTACAGATTTTAGAGAAAGAGTTATCATTTTAATGAGTACAGTTCTTTCTCAGGTTTTAAATCAGATACGACTTGCAAAATATCGAAAATTTTGGAAACATTATCACTCTGAAAAAATACAAGTAGATTTCAAAAAGAATTCTAAAAGAGTTCATTACCTATATTAAAAAAAAAATTAAAATGAATTTAAAGGTCATTGTCTATTTAAAAAATTAAAAAAAATTATTTTTTATACTAAACGGGATGTATTATTATTTAGTGCACGATGCATAAGAAAAATCTACAAATATACAATCGACATTGCTGCCTCTACAATGTTCTACTTATTATTTTCTACGTTTAAATCGTATTACACATACTTTTCGAACGACGACTATATGTATACTTAGGCAATCTTAATTTAACGAATTAGACATTTTTATACGCGCATACTGTAAAATAAAGTGAAAAAAAGAAGAGTATTCAGTAGCCGGCACGAACCTTGTTAGAAAACTAAATCAGCGCAATAAACTTTTTCGCTGACGATAAAAAAAAAGGATACCGAAGATATATATATATATATATATACACACCCGGTGCCGACAAACGAAACAAGCGCGATCGGCGAAACGAGCTAAGATATATATTTTTCTTTTTTTTTAAGAAAGAAAAATCGGTATATATATGGATAAGGAATAAGCGTGTCGTACGATTTAAAAAAAAAAATTTTAAAGCTCGTTAAGGCGTTAGATATAACCTCTATGGTTTTTGCCGGGAAAAAGTCGATATATAGATCGTAAAAATAATAAAATATATATATATATACTTAGGCAATCTTAATTTAACGAATTAGACATTTTTATACGCGCATACTGTAAAATAAAGTGAAAAAAAGAAGAGTATTCAGTAGCCGGCACGAACCTTGTTAGAAAACTAAATCAGCGCAATAAACTTTTTCGCTGACGATAAAAAAAAGGATACCGAAGATATATATATATATGTATACACTAAGATTTAATTGACGAAGAGAGAGAGAGAGAGAGAGAGAGAGAGAGAGAGAGAGAAAAGTGAAGCGAAAAAGGCAAACCATCAATTATGGTATATATATCCATAAAATTCGAGGGAAAGAATAAATGACAAAGCGGCGGCGCTTAAAAAAAATACACCCTCCTACCAATTTTAAAGGCACACACAAAGTCGCGTCTTTGTCTCGCGAAATGAGAAGTGGTATATTATATATATACACACCCGGTGCCGACAAACGAAACAAGCGCGATCGGCGAAACGAGCTAAGATATATATTTTTCTTTTTTTTTGAGAAAGAAAAATCGGTATATATATGGATAAGGAATAAGCGTGTCGTACGATTTAAAAAAAAAATTTTAAAGCTCGTTAAGGCGTTAGATATAACCTCTATGGTTTTTGCCGGGAAAAAGTCGATATATAGATCGTAAAAATAATAAAATATATATATATATATCGAGGAAAAAAAGAAGGAGATTTCACACTGATGCTGCTTATAACGTAACGACCAAGATTTTTTACGAGCTGACGCGTCTATACTCTTCTTGATTTTTATTTATTTTTTTTTCTACAAGGAGGAATTAAAGGAATTTCGGAATTTCGGCTGATTCATTATGCAAATGCAGAAATACGACCGCTCTTATGTTTTTCTTTTTCTGTTGCACTTTTTTTTCGATTTATTAGAGCGATATCGTTAGGCAGGTGGAATATATTTGCAAGAAAATTTGATAACGATTTTGGTGGCACCTTGATCGCAGAGATAAATTTTACGAAAATTTTGTAGAAAATATTTGAAAATTCTATATTTTCTAAAAGCTGAATTAGGAAGAGTTACTGAAGTAGTCCACTTTAGCGCATTATATCAATTGCCCATGTGTTTACAGATTTTAGAAAAAGAATTATCATTTAATAGTACAGTTCTTTCTCAGGTTTTAAATCAGATACGACTTGCAAAATATCGAAAATTTTGGAAACATTATCACTCTGAAAAAATACAAGTAGATTTCAAAAGAATTCTAAAAGAGTTCATTACCTATATTAAAAAAAAATTAAAATGAATTTAAAGGTCATTGTCTATTTAAAAAATTAAAAAAAATTATTTTTTATACTAAACGGGATGTATTATTATTTAGTGCACGATGCATAAGAAAAATCTACAAATATACAATCGACATTGCTGCCTCTACAATGTTCTATTTATTATTTTCTACGTTTAAATCGTATTACACATACTTTTCGAACGACGACTATATGTATACTTAGGCAATCTTAATTTAACGAATTAGACATTTTTATACGCGCATACTGTAAAATAAAGTGAAAAAAAGAAGAGTATTCAGTAGCCGGCACGAACCTTGTTAGAAAACTAAATCAGCGCGATAAACTTTTTCGCTGACGATAAAAAAAAGGATACCGAAGATATATATATATATATATATATATATATATATATATACTTAGGCAATCTTAATTTAACGAATTAGACATTTTTATACGCGCATACTGTAAAATAAAGTGAAAAAAAGAAGAGTATTCAGTAGCCGGCACGAACCTTGTTAGAAAACTAAATCAGCGCAATAAACTTTTTCGCTGACGATAAAAAAAAAGGATACCGAAGATATATCTATATATATATGTATACACTAAGATTTAATTGACGAAGAGAGAGAGAGAGAGAAAAGTGAAGCGAAAAAGGCAAACCATCAATTATGGTATATATATATATCCATAAAATTCGAGGGAAAGAATAAATGACAAAGCGGCGGCGCTTAAAAAAAATACACCCTCCTACCAATTTTAAAGGCACACACAAAGTCGCGTCTTTGTCTCGCGAAATGAGAAGTGGTATATTATATATATATACACACCCGGTGCCGACAAACGAAACAAGCGCGATCGGCAGGGAGCCGCGGTGGCTCATGGGTAGAGCTCCCGACTCTCACACCGAGGGTCGTGGGTTCGATCCCAGACGTGTACCTCTGAAAATTTTTTCATGTGCATTTTTCGAACACCGTGACTCAGTGGCTCGGCGTGTCACTATAATGTGACGCCAGTTCAGGTGCGCATGCGTTTCGTGCACTTTTCAGTGCATGAGAGGCACGGGCATCTGAACTATAAGGGAACGTTAGGGACGCGAAGATGTAAAGAGGATCGCGGTGGTTCCATCGGGGAGGACAGGAAACTGTATTATTAGACTAATTACAGTGACCGATGATATCTTCCGATGGGACACAAGCACCACTGTTTCAACTACATGTGCTTTGTTTACAGGACACACCGTTCACCTCCGTCGCTGATTAGCCCTGGCAGCATAAATAGAGCGACCGTTAAATAACATAATAAAAAAAAAAAAAAAAAGCGCGATCGGCGGAAACGAGCTAAGATATATATTTTTCTTTTTTTTAAGAAAGAAAAATCGGTATATATATGGATAAGGAATAAGCGTGTCGTACGATTTAAAAAAAAATTTTAAAGCTCGTTTAAGCGTTTAGATATAACCTCTATGGTTTTTGCCGGGAAAAAAGTCGATATATAGATCGTAAAAAATAATAAAATATATATATCGAGGAAAAAAAGAAGGAGATTTCACACTGATGCTGCTTATAACGTACGACCAAGATTTTTTACGAGCTGACGCGTCTATACTCTTCTCGATTTTTATTTATTTTTTTTTCTACAAGGAGGAATTAAAGGAATTTCGGAATTTTGGCTGATTCATTATGCAAATGCAGAAATATACGACCGCTCTTATGTTTTTCTTTTTCTGTTGCACTTTTTTTTCGATTTATTAGAGCGATATCGTTAGGCAGGTGGAATATATATTTGCAAGAAAATTTGATAACGATTTTGGTGGCACCTTGATCGCAGAGATAATTTTACGAAAATTTTGTAGAAAATATTTGAAAATTCTATATTTTCTAAAAGCTGAATTAGGAAGAGTTACTGAAGTAGTCCACTTTAGCGCATTATATCAATTGCCCATGTGTTTACAGATTTTAGAGAAAGAGTTATCATTTTAATGAGTACAGTTCTTTCTCAGGTTTTAAATCAGATACGACTTGCAAAATATCGAAAATTTTGGAAACATTATCACTCTGAAAAAATACAAGTAGATTTCAAAAAGAATTCTAAAAGAGTTCATTACCTATATTAAAAAAAAATTAAAATGAATTTAAAGGTCATTGTCTATTTAAAAAATTAAAAAAATTAAAAAATAGTTCGTTTTTTATTAAAAATAGAAATTAAAATTCTAAAACTCCTTATATATTTTTTTAATAATAATATTTTCATTAGATTGTTAATGCTACTCTTTAAATCCTTCGAGATGTAAAAAGAGAAAAATCTTTAATAAGAATGACTAAATGTTAACTCTAAATAAATGATTTTTCTCTACGTTTCTTTCATTAATTGACAAAAGATAAAAAAAAATATGTATAAATCGATTTTCACCAGAAATTATCCAAATTATGGTGAAGTTATTATAAATTTTACATTTCTTTATAAAGCAAATCGATATTAAATAATAAAATAAACAAATACGTAAATAAATATTAAATTATTAATTAAGTAAGTAAAATAAAATGAATAAATAAATAACTATAACGGCATTTGGCAACGCATAATCATAAATATTTTCCAAACAGAAAAAGAGAAAGGAAAATAAATCTAATGATGCATTATTACACAAAAGGAGTAAAATATCCGCTTACATAGGTGCGTAATACCAGAAATGCAAAACTTATGCGAAGAAGCAGAAAAGAGAGAGAGATAGAAATAGGATCAGAAAAGTGACGGTGGTCTCTAGAGGATGGCTGTCGCGAAAGGATTTTCAACGAGTGCATCGAGCCCGGTAATCTCCTCTCGGTTTTTCCTCAGGTAACCGGATCAGGGTTATTTCTCTTCCCACGACCAGGAAACCGGATACAAATATTTTTCGACCCTTTATGGCACGACGCAGGGATTTCGCATTAATACATGTATAATCCGCAAAACTCTCAGAATTTACGAAAAAATTAGTCGTTAATCTGGTTTTGATAACCATCAACCTTTTCTTCAATTTCTCAATTGTTTGATGTAATAAGGACCGAGAGGACGAAGATGGGATGTTTAATGGTTCTTTTTTTTTATTTATTTATTTATCTATGGTTTTTAAATTTTTTTTTAGAGTTTGAGAGTATCGAGGGAATTTTTTCTAGAGATTATTGATTGTAGTTCTGAGGAGATCGTTTAGTTTCTGGTAATTAGAAAATTGAAGAAGAATATGCGGTAACTAGAAATTCAAAGTAGTGTCGATGAGAATTTACATAATTTTTTATTTCTTGCCGATTTGAGAGAATTGTATGTAGCGTTATAGTTAGCTGTAAATTTAAAGTATTTGCGTAATTTTAAGATTTTTTTATACACAGAATTTTTGGAATTTGATAGTTTTCCTTAATTTTAAATTTAAGATCTAAGGAATTTTAAAAAGTTGCGGATTTTTTTTAATTGTTAGTGGTTTGTTGCAATATACACTACCGGCCAATTGCTTTTGCCCACTTCGACTCAATTTTACCCGTTACAAAAAGTATCATAAATTGGGTAAAATTGAGATAAATAATCATGAAGCAAGGGCTTTTTAATCGTTTACCGTCCCTATTTAAATTTTTTGTTTTTTATGTTTTTAACATAAAAATCAAAATGTATAAAATTTGGATTTTCTTGTTCGTCTTCATTTTAAAACTGCACTTCAACCAAACATCGGAAAATAATTTTATAAAAAAAATTGAAAAGCTTGAATCAAGAGCTTTCAACGCACTATATTAACATTGTTTTAAAGTCCTTTTTACGTTTTGACTGGTGATTTTCTTTTAAAACACGTCTTTTATTCAACTTTATGTATCTCGGAAGGATTAAATTTTAAAAAAAAATGTCTAGATGAAAAAATGTTTGATTTATCTTAAGATTATGTACAAATTTTTCAGATTGTTTAGAATTTTTTGAAACATTGTTTTAAAGCCCTTTTTACCTTTTGACTGGTGGTTTTCTTTACTACCAAATACAGAAAATGTACACTATATACAGAAATAATTATAAAATTCTATTAACTGTATAGTTTAGAAAATTCTTTATAATCATTCATTTATCAAATTAAAAAAAAAATTCTAAACAATCTGAAAAATTTGTACATAATCTTAAGATAAAATCAAACATTTTTTCTCCTAGACATTTTTTTTTAAATTTAATCCTTCCGAGTGTAAAAAGAGAAAAATCTTTAATAAGAATGACTAAATGTTAACTCTAAATAAATGATTTTTCTCTACGTTTCTTTCATTAATTGACAAAAGATAAAAAAAATATGTCTAAATCGATTTTCACCAGAAATTATCCAAATTATGGTGAAGTTATTATAAATTTCACATTTCATTATAAAGCAAATCGATATTAAATAATAAAATAAACAAATACGTAAATAAATATTAAATTATTAATTAAGTAAGTAAAATAAAATGAATAAATAAATAACTATAACGGCATTTGGCAACGCATAATCATAAATATTTTCCAAACAGAAAAAGAGAAAGGAAAATAAATCTAATGATGCATTATTACACAAAAGGAGTAAAATATCCGCTTACATAGGTGCGTAATACCAGAAATGCAAAACTTATGCGAAGAAGAAGAAAAGAGAGAGAGATAGAAATAGGATCAGAAAAGTGACGGGTGTCTCTAGAGGATGGCTGTCGCGAAAGGATTTTCAACGAGTGCATCGAGCCCGGTAATCTCCTCTCGGTTTTTCTCAGGTAAACCGGATCAGGGTTATTTCTCTTCCCACGACCAGGAAACCGGATACAAATATTTTTCGACCCTTTATGGCACGACGCAGGGATTTCGCATTAATACATGTATAATCCGCAAAACTCTCAGAATTTACGAAAAAATTAGTCGTTAATCTGGTTTTGATAACCATCAACCCTTTTCTTCAATTTCTCAATTGTTTGATGTAATAAGGACCGAGAGGACGAAGATGGAATGTTTAATGGTTCTTTTTTTTTTATTTATTTATTGATCTATGGTTTTTAAATTTCTTTTTAGAGTTTGAGAGTATCGAGGGAATTTTTTCTAGAGATTATTGATTGTAGTTCTGAGGAGATCGTTTAGTTTCTGGTAATTAGAAAATTGAAGAAGAATATGCGGTAACTAGAAATTCAAAGTAGTGTCGATGAGAATTTACATAATTTTTTATTTCTTGCCGGTTTGAGAGAATTGTATGTAGCGTTAGAGTTAGCTGTAAATTTAAAGTATTTGCGTAATTTTCAGATTTTTTTATACACAGAATTTTTAGAATTTGATAGTTTTCTTAATTTTAAATTTAAGATCTAAGGAATTTTAAAAAGTTGTGGATTTTTTTTAATTGTTAGTGGTTTGTTGCAATATACATATAACGAATTTTAGAAATTTTAGAGTTTTAGGATTCATGTTGTTGATTTTATCACTCGGTGTTTTATTCAATTATAGGTTGATTGAAAATTTGTCGATCTTCCCGAGTCAAGTGTGAAAAAGGAAAGGATGCGTAAAAAAATTTAACACATTTATTTCCTTTTGTAACGTTTAGGATTCGTATGATTTTTAAACGATAGAGATTCAGGATTTTTATATAAAATTTAGATTTACCTATATAAAAATGATAAAATATAGTTTTTAAAATATTGAAAATTTAAAAAAGTTGACAGCTTTAATCAAAATTTTAAATACACGAATCGATGTAATTTTTAAGATTTTTATTATGGTTAATAAATTTAAAAAATTTAGAATTATTTGTAATTCAGTGACGTCAACATTTCTATTTTGCTTTGGATCAACAAAATGAAAACATATTCTAAAATCGAAAATATTATCGTATTTTAAAACAATTTCCGAACACTCGTACGATTTAAATATAATTCAAATTCCTAACGTATAAAATTACTAAAAACAAATCACAAAAATATCCAATGAAAAATCCAATCATCTGCGTATACCAATCCAAATCTAATAAAAACTAACATCGCAAAAGAATTATCACTGTTCATCATACAAAACTAAATAGTTCGAACCGTTCTTCATAAAAAAATTCGAAATAGAAAAAACAATAAAAAATTTCGCAAAAATAGCACCGATTACTCAAAATTAATATTTCTTTCAAGATATACCCAAACTTCCATTCATCAGCAACTCGTCCGTGTGCATTTGATATACAAACTTTTTACTACTCTTCGGTAACTATAATGAAATACCGAAAAGTTCTCGTTAACTTTTCAAGAGTTCAAACGAGAGTCTTCCAAGTCGCTCTTTTCTTTTTTTCCCCCAAGTGAAAAATATTTCCGCCATTTTTCATAATAACGCGTAACTGTACTATACATAACCTCGTACTTTATCCGTTGGATGTATGACGATAGAAAAATTTTTTAATGTTGAGAATTAATTTTTTTTTATAATAATAATGATAACGATCATTATTCATAATAATAACAATGAGAAAAATAATGATTTACAATAAATAATATAGTTTAATAATAATAATTTATATAATAATATACGCGTATACAAGTATATTAAAATACAAATAAATTATAGTTTTATTTTCTTATTATCGGTATAATTTTCAACTTCAAGTCAAAATTGTCCAATAAATTGGGCATTAACTAAATTAACTAATTAAATTTTTTTTTTTTAATTTTTTATTATTTTAACCTACTTTTTTATATTTATTATTTTGCGTATTTTTATGTTTATTAATTTGCGTCGTTTGTTTATAAAACGAGAGGATATTAACGCGAGCAAGAAATTGGATGAGAAAGAGAAGAAGAGAGTGAGGTTAGGGTTGTCGTATCCTGACCCAGAGGGAAAGAGAGAAGACCACCTTGTTTGCGCTCGTAAATCAAGGATCGTTTCGCGAATTCGTTGCCGAAAACGAATTCTCGCGCGCCCGCGCTGCGGTAGGTGCAAAATAACACGTCCACTCGTCTTTACCTTTCCTTTCCTTTCCTGGAACATCTAACTATTCCTTTTTTTTTTGCTTTCTTTTCGGATAAATTTGCCGCTCTAAGGGCATAATAATGACAATCTCGTCGACTTTCGTCGTTTATCTTTTTTTCTTCTTTTTTTTTATAGGTTGATTGAAAATTTGTCGATCTTCCCGAGTCAAGTGTGAAAAGGAAAGGATGCGTAAAAAATTTAACACATTTATTTCCTTTTGTAACGTTTAAGATTCGTATGATTTTAAACGATAGAGATTGAGGATTTTTATATAAAATTTAGATTTATAAAAATGATAAAAATAGTTTTTAAATATTGAAAATTTAAAAAGTTGACAGCTTTAATCAAATTTTAAATACACGAATCGATGTAATTTTTAAGATTTTTATTATTATGGTTAATAAATTTAAAAAATTTAGAATTATTTGTAATTCAGTGACGTCAACATTTCTATTTTGCTTTGGATCAACAAAATGAAAACATATTCTAAAATCGAAAATATTATCGTATTTTAAAACAATTTCCGAACACTCGTACGATTTAAATATAATTCAAATTCCTAACGTATAAAATTACTAAAAACAAATCACAAAAATATCCAATGAAAATTTAATCATCTGCGTATACCAATCTAAATCTAATAAAAACTAACATCGCAAAGAATTATCACTGTTCATCATACAAAACTAAATAGTTCGAACCGTTCTTCATAAAAAAATTCGAAATAGAAAAAACAATAAAAAATTTCGCAAAAATAGCACCGATTACTCAAAATTAATATTTCTTTCAAGATATACCCAAACTTCCATTCATCAGCAACTCGTCCGTGTGCATTTGATATACAAACTTTTTACTACTCTTCGGTAACTATAATGAAATACCGAAAAGTTCTCGTTAACTTTTCAAGAGTTCAAACGAGAGTCTTCCAAGTCGCTCTTTTCTTTTTTTTCCCCAAGTGAAAAATATTTCCGCCATTTTTCATAATAACGCGTAACTGTACTATACATAACCTCGTACTTTATCCGTTGGATATATGACGATAGGAAAATTTTTTAATGTTGGTAATTATTTTTTTTTATAATAATAATGATAACGATCATTATTCATAATAATAACAATGAGAAAAATAATGATTTACAATAAATAATATAGTTTAATAATAATAATTTATATAATAATATACGCGTATACAAGTATATTAAAATACAAATAAATTATAGTTTTATTTTCTTATTATCGGTATAATTTTCAACTTCAAGTCAAAATTGTCCAATAAATTGGGCATTAACTAAATTAACTAATTAAATTTTTTTTTTTTAATTTTTTATTATTTTAACCTACTTTTTTATATTTATTATTTTGCGTCTTTTTATGTTTATTAATTTGCGTCGTTTGTTTATAAAACGAGAGGATATTAACGCGAGCAAGAAATTGGATGAGAAAGAGAAGAAGAGAGTGAGGTTAGGGTTGTCGTATCCTGACCCAGAGGGAAAGAGAGAAGACCACCTTGTTTGCGCTCGTAAATCAAGGATCGTTTCGCGAATTCGTTGCCGAAAACGAATTCTCGCGCGCCCGCGCTGCGGTAGGTGCAAAATAACACGTCCACTCGTCTTTACCTTTCCTTTCCTTTCCTGGAACATCTAACTATTCCTTTTTTTTTTGCTTTCTTTTCGGATAAATTTGCCGCTCTAAGGGCATAATAATGACAATCTCGTCGACTTTCGTCGTTTATCTTTTTTTCTTCTTTTTTTTTATAATTTGATTGAAATGTCTTTAGGTTGTCCTTTTTTTGTCATGAGTGTTTAACGAGGAGGAGGAGGGGAAAATTTTTTGGGAGATTGGAATCGTTTATATAGATCTTGATTTTACAACGGAAATGTTTATGTATACATTTAAATTTAACAATGGAAATTGGGTATTTTCTTTTTTTTTTGAGGTTAGGTGATATTGTTTAAAATTTAAAATTAAAAAAATTTGTAATTTTGGAAAACTTCTAAATAAATTGGATGATCGTTTAATTTTAACCGAATTTTTATATTGAAAGTGTGTTTATACTTATATATTCCACGTCAACTGGTCGGATCAGAATTTGTAAATACACCAAACTTACAGACTAGCAAATGTTGCAGTTTAAGAAAACAGAAAAAAATTTTTAATGCTGAAAATAATTTGTATAAGTTATTTTAACCTCAAAAAATGGGTCTTTTCAACATCTAATAATTTTCTTCTGTTTCCTGGAAAACACATTTTCAGTTTATACCTAAAATTTGGTACTTTTCAATTACATAAAATGGTCTACGCTAAAAAAAATTTTCTCACATCCCTAGTAGAAACATAGCGATTTTAAATGGTTTGAAGTTAGAAATAACTATGTTTTAGGTCATAACTAGCCATTTTATATCTATCTTTTAGAAAATGTCTTGTTTCTACTTTAATAATCGTTTAATAAATTTGCTTAAAGTTTAATATATTAAATTTAAAAATAAAAACTTAACTTTAGTACATTAACTTGTTGGATATTTACTATTTTTTTAAAAGTTGAGTGCGGAAAATCGGTTCGAGCATTATAAATTCAAACGTAATTTTAGTTTTAGAGTTAAAATTTTTTTAGTTACTCCTTGAGTGACAATTTCACTACAGTGAATTCAGAAATAATTCAGAACTATAAAATTTGAGAATTTAATCTTAATCAAAATAAATATAAATACTAAATAGTGAATATTTTGTTTTCATCAAGTGAATGTTACTATAGAAAAAGTTTCAGTTTCACGAATTCCAACAGTGGTTCATATTCAAAAAATGGATCCCCCTATAGATAAATATATTTAAAATTATTCAATTCAAATAATAAAAAACATTGGTACAGAATAATCAAAAAATTGCAAGTAATATAAAAAGATAAGAAAAACGTTTTTATCACCAGAAATTCGTTTAAAATCGCAGTAAACTCGAATCAAAAGTAAGAATAAATAATGCTCAATTGAAAATGTTTCTAAAAATTAATAAGTAAACTTATAAAAACAAACTATAGACCAAAACAGGCAAAATTAACAAATATATAACGAAACGCTCTTTACAGTGCATAAATATTCTTCAACAATGTAAATCTCGACATACCTATCGAACGAAAAAAAAAAAGAAATAAATAAAACACAACTACAAAATTTTTCTTTCCATTAAATATTCCACCGTCACTTGAAAATTAAATCGTACGGAATAAACGAACGTCGTGTCATTCCGGCCGGATCGTTCAAACGAAGAAAATCGCATTTTCTCGCAAAGGACTCTTTTTTTCGGGTATACACTCACCGCAAAACAATTTTCCGCCACTCAACGTCAAATTCGATAAAATTTTTTCCTTTCGTTCGGAAGGAAAAAGGAGAGGTCAAACAAAGACACCGCGCGTTTGGTATAGGTAAGTACATATCTTCATCTTTGTCACAAAAGAGATCGGCAATTTATTTTTCTCGTGTTTGAGATATTTATCTTTGGGTCGGTGTCGCCATTGTCCGGAAAAATTTTTCACGTGGACAATGGTTATATATATACGTACGCGATGGGAAAGTAGCTCAAACGAGCCAATGGATTAAACCGTATATATAAGCCCTTCGTTTTTACTAAATTCTGCATTTGTATATATATCTACTTGTATTTCACGAGTAAAGAGGTTAAGGTTTTCTTTTTTCTTTCGTCAGAAAATATAATTTCATGATGTGATTGAATTTTATCGAATTGAATGTGTGATTGACAGTATTGATTGTATTATTTATGTATTTTTTTTTGTTCATTTATCTCTTTATTTAGTTGATTGTGTATTTGTCTATTTCATTATTTAGTTAATAATTTAATTATTAATTTAAGTAAGATTAAATAAAATAAATTACTAATCTTGAAATATATTGAGGGAATTAGATTCTGCTTAAATATTGAAATAAATAATAAAAATTTAAATATCTTTTCGATCGTCATTATTATTCTGAAAATTTTCACATGTCTTAAAGTCCATTTGAGATTTATGAACGGAAAATTAAATGGCTAAGTGTTTTACCCTTTACATTAATATTAAAATATATTGGGTTATTGACTAATTTTATTATGCAATACTAATTTTATAATTAAATAATTTCACTAATTTTTTTAAATAACCCATTTTATAATTATATTTAACAAATTTTGTTATTACAAAATTTTCTCTCATTCATCTCAAATTGTGATTTCTTCTTTCACAAAAATTGTAAAATAAATTTTATAATTAATCTTTGTAAAATGAGTAATTTTTAAATTATTTTCATCATGTAATTGAATTTTTGGTTAATTGGTGCCAATCAGTGGACTCTGCAACAAGTAATTTTTGAAAGAATATAAATAAGCTCATCGAGGAGAATTTTTTGGATGTTTATTGCTACATAAAAATATTTATGGAAGGATTTTTAAGAAACTTGTACGCGGTATACAACTTCATTTCGAATTTCTGTTAAACGTATTAAAAAAATAACAATTATCTTAAATTAACTTGGTGCAATCCTGACCCTAATAAAAAAGTATTTAAAAATCTCGAATTTTAATAAAAAGTATTAATTTTTGTAAAAACACTGTTTTCTTAGTCGGTAAATAACTCGGATGGTAAAAGTAACAAGTTTCACATTCCTTTGATGTATAAAAATGTAAGCTGAAAAACGCAAACATTTAATTTTTATTTCATTGGACCCAAAACTTAAAAAAAATCCAAGCAACGTTTACATTGTTCGCTTTAGCAATTTTCGCTTGTAATTACTAAAATTTTAATCAAGTATCCTTATCGATAATTCAGTTTATAATTTGAATATTTAATCGGTATTTTAAGGTGATCGACGTAGTACACACGAATGTCTTGATGTACCTCTCATTGAAAAAAATCTAATAGGATAATATAGTTTGAGGGGTTACGAAAATATTGCATTTCCACCCCTATTCTCGCTCACTGAATAGTCGAGGACTCCTGTGCATACACGGCCGTATGAATGGTTGCATATCACGCAGGGGTCTATATCAAACGAGAGTTAAAACTCGGTTTTCCTGCACTTGACTCGTATAATATTTCGAGTGAATGGAAAGATTACCTTTATTCATTTTATTTTTTTTGCAGATCCGTTCTAAGAACTTTGTAGTATTTCTAAAGTAATTATTGATTTTTACCGGTTTTTTCTTAATCAACTTGAGGAAAGAACAATTTTTTGTAAATAAAAATTTGCAATGAAAAATTTTCTTTATAAATCTTGAAAAATGAATTTTTTTCAAATAATTGATTCAAGCTATCAAGCTCAAATTTTAATAACGACATGATATACTAATCTGTTATTTTTAGGTTAATTTTGAATAACAGGGTTAGCATAGTTCTTCTTTTTCTATAGTTTGCAATTTTTATGCTCCTTAAATGCGCAAGGAGAAAATTTTCCAGGAACGTATACGATTCAGTAACCCAAAAATCATGACTTTTTAGGTTAGTTTTTCTCAAACAGCTGATATAACGTATAAATTTAAATTCTGGAATTATAGCACAGTTTTTTTACGTATACAGTAATTAAATCGAAAGGAGAAATATTTCATGAAAATTCATCAGCTTGGGAGATTCTAACCTAAAATGAGACACTCATTGTAATATCGATTGCATATGATTTTTAAGATAGTTTCTCTCAAATTTAAATTCGAAAAACCGCGTGATACAAATTATAAATTTTTAGGTTATACACGATTACTTTTTTTATAACTAATCCTCGTTACTATAATAATTTATATAAAACTCACCACATTAACGAAGTCCTGAAAGGTAATGGCTTCGATGCGGGTTTCTTTAGCTCGTAAAAAAAGAATGTCCCTCTTGTTCGCCGGAATTTCTGCCAACCACTCGGGACTTCTTAGGGCTATTAGGAAATCCTCGACTGGAATCTCACCGAAACCTTCGGGATCGTACTAAAAAGAAATCGGTGTCAAGTTTTTTCATATTATTTCACTTTTTGTTTCTCTTGTAGCTACACTTCCATATATTGGTATACGAGTTGATTATTACCTTATCGAACAGCAACCGCCATTTCTGAAAAGAAAAATGTGTAGAAAAAATGTAATTTGTGAAATTTGGTTAATTTGGTAGATATTGTAAGTTTTGGAAACAAATGGTAAATATTGCTAGTGAATGGTTTGCGATGGAATGCTTTTAATGGAGTTAACATAACCTCGAAAGATATTTCAATTATTTTTCTAGAGTTTTAAATGTATAATAGTTATTTTAATAAGCAGCTGGAATTTATCAGCGTTGCCATATTTGTTACATTTGAACTTTAAGAGAATAAAATAAATAAAAATAAAATAAAATTATAAAAGAACTTTTGTAGGTTAGAATTACACTTGAACATAACAATAAATAGCTAGGAAATGTAAAATGAAAAGTTTTATCGGCACTTTATAATTGAACATATTTTTGGCAAACTAGGCAATCAATCTATTTATTAAATTACATAAAGTGCATACTATATACCTGATTGTTACCGACCGAGCAAGTATAGATTAGTATTATTATGTTTATTATATCCAAATACAATACATAGATAATTCTTTGCATAATTCCAAGTCAATATTTAGAAGTATTATCGATAAGAAAAATATTCAATATCGACCGTCGGTAACGAAGCTCATAAAAACATAATCTCCTTACTTAAATTCTAATATTTATGATGATCGACTATAAAAATAGTAAATAATAAACTTACGTCGTTAAGCAGCTCCCTCCGATACTCAGACTCGTCGATATCCGAAGCAAGATCGGTATGATCGGTAACGTAGCCATCGCAGTGACCGCTGTTAGCTTCGCTGTTCGCGTATTCCTCCTCGATGGCGCCAGTGATTGTTGGTATCGATGCGACGCTTGCTAACAGCATTATCGATCAAAGCATTTCGTCACCGGGTAGAGCCCTTCATTATTAACCTTTAATCCACCTGTGACAAGATTTAATCCGATATTGTTATTACTGGACATTAAACTGTAAGTCAATTTAAACAAATATGTAATTTCTGAATTTTAGGAATTACATATTTAGTATTTTAAAAATTAGTAAATTTGACGATTATTAGAAATTTACGGATTTTTAAATATTATCAATTTAAGTATTTTCAGGTTACTTTCAGGTTAATTGAAAATTTTAGGTTACTTACACTAGTTTGAAATATATCAGAAATATTAGAATTTTAAACATAGGCATTGATGGAATTTTTGGAATTTTGAATGGAATTAAGAAATTTTTAGTCACAATAATATTTAGTTTTTTAAAAAATGAAAAATTTTATAATTTTTAAAATCTTGAAAAGAATTGACTTTTAAAAACGTTTAGGATACATTGAAGTTTTAGAAATTATCGGATTTTATATCATCATTATTTACAAATATTAGGAATTTTAAAAAATAATAAAAATAAAGAATTTAAAAATTTTTAATATTCAGTATTTCGGGAATGTAATAATTTTAAATTTGAGGAATTATAAGAGGTGGTTAATGTATTGTGAATTTTAAGAATTTAAGAATTTAAGAATTTAAGAATTTAAATTGTCATTAGCATTATAGGAATTATGTAACACTTTTCTTAAATATTAGGAATTTAGAAAATTGAAAGTTTTTTTAATTTTCAGATTTTCATTATTTTAAGTTAGAGTAATTTAAATTTAATTTTTAGGATTTATATAACACTTAAGTATTTAGAATTGTTAATGTTTTAGGAATTTTGAGACTGGATACTTAGAATTTGAGAAACTTTATATTTTTTTGCAATTTTTTAGGAATTATACATAGCAGTTTTATAAAATAGTAGTTTTATAAAAGTAGGATTTTTAAGAATTTAGAAAGTTAGCATATTCCAAATTTCAGTAATATACTACTTTAAATTTTCAGAAATTTAGTAAAATGAAAAAGTAAACAAATTGTTTAGTAGCTACACATATAATTCTTTTTTTTTTTTTTTAATTTTTATATCAAAGCATCGTACTTGTGGTTAACAAAAAGAATTATTGGGAATTCGTGTATGTACATTAAAAATACAACATTCTGTGGCTTCTTTTTTAAAACGTACAAGTGGCTTTCAGGAAACACCGAAATATATTCAATGCGGTTGAAAGAAGCAAAAGAAAAAGCGACAAAAGTACTCTCGAGAAAGTCTCTAAGCACTCACAAACTAAAAAAGCGAAAGCTCTCCTACTCGGATCAACGTTCGCTGAAGAAAAAACATGCACAAAAGAGAATTCACATCCATATATACATGTGGAACACAACGATGTTCTTTTAAACCGTAGCAGATATTCAATCGAGTTTTTTAAGTATAACAATTAGCAATTTTTTGCTTAAAAATAAGGCATTTAGAGATTTTTAACATCAAAATAATTTAAATAGACAAATGTGCATGAAGGTCTTGAGTTAGAAGATATCTTTTGCATGTTTCCTTTGTAGAAATTAATTTTAACTGTTAACTAACAAGGGAAGTACATGACCTCCGGGAAATGGATCTCATCCTAACTTTGGTATGTTTTTTATAATATAAAAATATGAAGAAAGCCAAGTTATCTCTTGCTAATGGCCACTTTTACGGGAGTTATTCGACATTCAATAATAATAGCAGTAAAAATTACTTCCAATTCGGTCGCTTATAACTCGGAAACAAATAAAGATAAACAATCAAATCACAAACCAGTAAAAAGTTGAGTTCAAGTAGATATGGTTTGAAAAAAAGAAGCTCAAATTGCTTAATTTGAAGCAAAGTTATGAAGAAAATAAAAAATTGAAGAAATTTTAACCAAAATTTAATATGAAAAATTTATTGTTTCTTTTGGCCTAATAATCTTCAATTTCTTATTTTCTTCATAACTTTGCTTCAAATTAAGCAATTTGAGCTTCTTTTTTTTCAAACCATATCTACTTGAACTCAACTTTCTTCTGGTTTTTGGTTCGATTGTTTATCTTTATTTGTTTCCGAATTATAAGCGATCGAATTGGAAGTAATTTTTACTGCTATTATTATTGGATGTCGAATAACTTCCGTAAAAGTGGCCATTGGCAAGAGATAACTTGGCTTTTTTCATATTTTTATATTATAAAAGACATACCAAAGTTAGGATGAGATCCGTTTCCCGGAGGTCATGTACTTCCCTTGTAAGTTAAAATTGTAATAGATTAAAATTGTAAAAATGACATTATAACTTATATAAGACAACCTCGAAACATTAAATGTTCAGAATTATACCAAAAAATTATTTTAAAATATATAGTTTACATCTTCTATAGCAGCAATTAAATCAACTTTTTAAGTATACCAATTACTCATTTCATCATTACACATTCAGAAATTGTCAATTTTATTCTAAGATAACGTCACAAGAAACATTTTATATCTACTCTTAGTAGTAACTGACTTGAAGTTAAAACCATTATATAGGTATAAAGTAGCAATTTTCTTTAAGTGGCATTTTAACCTATAAAACAGCTGTTCCTAACTTCAAAACACTAAAAGTAGTCAAAATTTTTACCAAAATTTCGATACAGGAAATAATTTAACATATCTTTTTCTTTTCATACCACTATTTAAAAATACTCTTCTAACGCATAGAACCGCTATACCTAACCTCAAAACATTAGAAATTATTGAACGTTGCTATAAAAAAATATCGCACCTTTCCCAATAGCAATTGAATTAATTTTTGTTTGTAAATCAATTCTTAAAAAAATGACATTTTAACTCACAAAGAAACGAAAATCTCTAACCGCAAAACATTAATATAAATTTCTACCAAAATTTCAAAGTATACGATTAAAATTATTTCCCAGTGTATATCATAGAATAAATGTAATCAATATTTTCTACCACTAAATCATATCCACTTTTCAAATATACCTGCAAACACCCCTATATACCTAACCTGAAAATAAAACAACCAAAAATCGATAAAGTTATTAAATGTAAAAATAATTTATTCATTTCGAACAATATACTTATCAAAGTTACATAACATACATACAATAAAAAAACCATATACATAATAAATCGAATAATCTCGGTATATATATATACATACAAGCGCAACTAGCGCGATAAGGAAGAAAAAAAAGAGAAAGAAAGAAAAGTACCTTTAAAAATAATTACGTAATCTTATCCGAAGTAAGTATACATATATATATATATATAAAACCGAGAGAGGCACGAATACGCAAAATTGCACACGGGTAGCAAAATATCGACCGTCGAGGTCGCAAGGGGGCAAAACACACATACACGTACAAAGGGGGTTTTAACTCGAGTATATTTATATATATGTGTGTATGTGTGTGTGTATATAGATATAGATATACGGTAAAAGCACAAAAGTGATGTGTATAAGGAAGTGTGTTGTAATGCCCTTGAAAATTACGGCGCGTCATTTTTCTTCTTCTTGTATACATATATATATGCAACCTTCACGTCAGTCTCACCGTCTAGTCTGGTAGACGTTGTCTAGTCTCATCGATGGAATTCACCTGTCTGTCTCGCGTTACGATGGTTATTACCTATTAATATGCATTATGGATGAGACTTTGGATCGTTGGTCATAGAATCGAGAGCTATTGAATCTTCTTTTTCGTTTTTTTTTTGTTTACTTGTTAAAAATTTTTTTTGAGGGGTTCATGGACGAATTGGATTTTTGGCGGAGTTGTGGAATACGACTTTTTGTCCGTTATGTAAAATTTTTATCTTAAGGAAAATTATATTGTGTCGCGGGCGATTGTGTATAAATTTGGATGTTGTATTTGTCAGATTTTTAGAAAAAATGTAAAATGTTAGAATGGTGGTATGTGGAAAAATCGTCACAATTTGTGTGTATCACCTGTTCAGAGAAAATTTAGGCTACAAGTCACAATATTTACGAGGAATACACTACAATTTTTGTACCACAATTTTTGTATCAGTTCTTCGGAGAAAATTTAATCTAAAATGTTCCTTAAAAATATTGTGATGTAATATTTCTATCAGCTGTTCAGCGAAATGTGATTTTGATTGACCGCTTCGGTTGTGACGTCACGATGGTATTATTTGAATTAAGTATACGTCATCTACCGTTCGAAATACTTTTTATATTATTTTCGTCTAACATAATATCAATGATTACTTCTTTAGTACTAGGTTTCGTTAAGCCAAGTTCAAGTGATCTGTCTAAAATAAATCGATGATCTAACCTTTTTTTGGCATAGGTATTCGTAGTATAAAGAAGGACAGAGTCATTTTAACCAAAGTTATCCAGAAAAAATTGTCAAAATTAGTATTTGCTACCAAATATTATTCCAACTAATCGATTAAGCTTTACACAAACTTTTTTTTATTGATATAGTTTTTTTTAATAGAAAATAAATTTATTAAAAAATAAAAAACCACTGGCAATTCATTGGCACGTAGGTTCCTCAAAAAATTAATGTATTTGCTCCTCCACATTGAACAGTTTTCAAAATTGTGTTTTCATTAAATTTTCACATTTTACTCCTTACCTTATCGGTAATAAATTGTAAATGAAACAGTATTTGATAAAATAAGAGAAGAGACGTCTTTATTTGTCAATAACCTAATTATGTGCTGAATTTGAAACTGGAATATTATTGCGTTTTCGAGAAAAGTCTTACCAAAAAATGTGAACCTAATCTCAACAAGGCGACTTTTCTCGAAAACGCAGTAAAATTTTAATCTGAAATTTAGCATACAGTTAAATTATCGACAAACGAAGGCGCCCCTACTCTTATTTTTTTACATACTGTTTTATATTTTTATTAGTTAATTAACAAATATTGAGTATGGAATCCCCTTAACTTCTAAAGTATAAATTTTTCAGTTTATACACATCCTACCTTAAATTTATACGATTTTTCAGGATTTCGAGTGTATACGTACATTTGGATTTTGCGAATATTATTAAAATTCCTAGTGTAGATATCGAAAAATTTAAGAAATATTCATGTTTGCCCAATAAATTAACCGTTTAACCAAAAATACGGCCAAGAAATCAGTAATCAATGTCCAAAAAAATCGTTTCGACTAAACTCACAACCTTCAATTTCTATACTAACAAAACAAACGTATATACACCTATAATTATTCTATTCGCCAATTTTTCGATTGAAAATTACACCTACAACACTGAAATTGTATTACACCATGAGACAAACAAACCGATTTTGAGTAACATCTGCACCGAACCATTTCATAAATTGGATATTTCTCGCAATCTTTGTTATATAGGAACATGTGCACCAAGAGCACATTACACAACGTGACGTATACACATACACATACAAAAGATAGAAGGGAAGAAAAGAGAAGAGAAGAGAACCGAAACGCTGCCTAGTGCCTATATACGCGTTTCCATGGCGATGTGTTGCGCATGAAGGGAAAATCGTATACTACCCTCCTCGTGTTCTCTATCTCTCTTCCACCTATAGACAAGAGACGATGGATGTGTATATATACATAGGTCTACATCCCCCCATTTTCTAAGTTAAAGTCCGAGCTGTATGGTTCAGTGTTCATAGGTCTACAGAAAACTTGGTCTCTTTCTCTGATGTACACGGAAGACCAAACATTTTCAGGGTCGATGACCTTATACTGCACCTAAGATGGACTTTTTGTTTCAACCTCGCGTGTTTACTTGGTTTAATGAACAAGAAAGACGCGTTGGAGGGTTGTTGTTTTGGTAATTCTTGGTCATTACACGATTTTGAGTTGAGGATGTGGACTCGTTTTCTTTACTTTGGGAAATTCTGAGTGATAATTCAGAGGTTTGGTGTGTGGTAACTCGTATACTCCATTTATAGTCGGTTAAGCTCAATTTCTGATTACTGGTGTACACTTGTGAAGGTATAATATATTTTATATTTCGAAATAATGTGTGGACGATCTATTACACGAGTAAGGTTGACCAAATGTTTTTGTATCCAGAATTACAAATTGGATACTGGTCAGAAATTATGATGCGATATACGAAATCAGAAAAATAGTCTGATAATATCCATCGAAATGAATAAAGTATGGTTACTTTATCGACATTGGCAAACCTACAAGAGATTTTATTGTAATTTGATAAAAAAACGTCTTAACATCAAAGCTGCGATGACATTTCTATATTGACCATGTGATCGTTCCTTGATAAATACATTCCAATGAATTTATATATTACCGGTCTGTCCGAACTAAATCTAATTTTAAATTAGAGAAGGCTCTTTGTACTCTGCGTCCACTATATAGGCGGTGCCATTTTCAAAAAAATTATAAACGTATATCGTTGTAATTTGTAATACGCCTCATTTTCATTAAGCACACGTCACCGACCGATAAATTTATCTTTCGTTGAATTGATTTCCGCAAGTATTTCTTATAAACATGTAATCGGCAAGTATTTCTGTTGAAATATAACACTTTTTTCAGAAAACTATAGTTTTATATTATTTACTAACTATAGTTTTATATTATATTAGAATATTTATATTATCAAGGACTTATAAATATTTTAAAGTTCGAAGATAGGTAATAAGCTATGTTAAATGATTTTTAATGTTTCTCATAAGGTTTGTACATCGTTACAGCGATTAATATTAAAATTTGTTTCTATCCAATTACCTTAAGTGCCAAAACTTATTTAATATTTTACATGATATGAATACATACGATCAATTCAATATCGTACGTGATTAGTAAATCAGAAGAAACTACCGAAACACATACCTAACGGTGGTGCAAGTATTATTTTATTTAAAAACAATAAAAAAGAGAAATTTCTGTTTTATTAGATTTGGAGAAATTAATTTCACACAAATGAATATTATTGTAAATACTATTCTTTATTTACTGCTGTATCACATGACAGGGCTAAATATTATAAAATAAATTATGTGTAGTACGTACCTTTCTGAAAAAATATGTCATTTATCAACATAAATACTTGTCGACTCTATTTTGATTTTGGTACTTTCCATTGCGGAAACTTTTTAAGACTCAAAAATATTTAATAAATAATTGTTTTAAGGAGATGTGAAAGCCACATTACAGGGATCTATTTTTAAAAACCCAAAAGTTTTCTGCCATTAACGAACTAAAAATCTAGAAAAATGCATGCGTGACACTTGAGTAATATAGAAGAAGCTGACAGAAAGATTTTTTTTAAATAAATAATTTTAAATTATTTAAAAATTAATAACCACTTTTCGCCGGTAATGATTAGGTGAAAAATTGATCGTTGCAGCTGCACAAAAATCTCAATCTTTTAGTGATCAAAAATTTAAAAAAAAAATCGTACATACTATTCAAAGATAATAGAAGAGCGTTGCAGAGAGATTTTTCGAAGAAAGGCAACCTATTGTTAATTAAAACATAAATAAGGATTCCAATTTTTTAAGTCTCATATCTCCTTGAGTAGAAAAAATAAGTGCGTTATCCTTAGAAATATAACTAATAAATATCAATTGCAAAAGTGTATTGAAATTACACAATATTACTTGCGAATTTTTACACCTTCAAAGAAGGTGTTTTTCTTTATTTAATGATTAGATTATGTATTACATAAGATTTGTTCAAATAAAAAAAAACAAATAAAGTAAGCCAAATAATGTAGGGCATATACTTTTCTGAAATAAATGTCTCATTTTTCAACAGAAATACTTGTTGATTCCATTGTGATTTCAACAATTCTATTGTAGTGTCTTTTGTATGCTTTTAATTATTTATCAGTACTAATAAATAACACACTCGATTATTTAAAATTAATAGCGGTTTCTAATCATTTAAATAAATAACAACTGTAGCATTGTTGGTAAAAAATTATCAAAAGATTATATTATATTTCTTTGCTAAAATTTTTTGCGATTAAAAAATTTAACAACATTTTATTTACTTGTGAGTAACAGTTTTAGTAAAAAAATAGTAGAAATATAAATTAATAAGTTTTATTAAGGAAGTAATAAGTAACACTTAATTAACATTGTTTTTTTTCACATTACTTAAGTTAATGTATAACTATGATGGAGAACGATAGAGCATCCACTTAAATGTAATATCACTACATATCAAACATTCAAGTCACTCGGCATTGGAATAAAAATGATTGTACACACGTAAAAGTTACAAAAGTACTAAATGACTTTCTCCCTTGCCAATGAATCAAACACACATATGTTAGCTTTATATAGAAAATAAAAAATGGTTTTAAAGTAGCTGAAATCAGGATGGAGAATGATAAAGCATCCACTTAATTATACTATATTATTTTTTTTAATTAGTTTGCACATTGTGGAAAACATTGAGATCAAGATATATTTATTATAAAAATAATATGAAGATATATAAAATGTAATAAAAAAATTATTAAAATGGAAATATAGATCTTTTTGTCAATTCTCAATTAATATTATTCATAATCTTCTGTTTCACATATTCCAAGAATTCTTCTTCATTATACGAAAATTGTGTACAATGAAATTGAATTTTTTATCAACTGACATAAAAAATTTTAGATGGCAATAATTAAAAATTATAAAAAATTATCCTTTTTACTTTTCTTTAAGTTTTTTAAAAACATTTTATCAGAGGTTTTTGTTGATAATAAGAAAATTCTGTTCAATCGGATTGAATTTTTCGCAACTGACACTTTTGATTTCGACACTTTTGATGGTACCAATTAAAAATAGAAAATATTATCTTTTTTTGCTATTCTTTGGATTTTCTAGAAGCACTTTCTTTCAAAAATATGGTTAGTTTCACATTAGGCTACTTTATAAATAAACAGATAATTTTAATAAAAATTACATTTTAGATTACAATTTTTTTCTCAAAAATTATTCCATGAAAGATTCTGAAATTTTTACAGCATAATGTTATTATCATGTTCTATTTCCATGATTTTTTTTCAACATATTTGATGAATTACTTTCAAAGATATGAGCAATCAAACATTATATACAATGATATATAAGGTTTAATAACTTGAGTAATTATAGATAATTTAAGCTGAAAAACAATAGGGATTGAAAACGTTGGACATAAAAACCCCAATTTTTTCACATTTTTATTTTTTAAATCAAAACTAATTGATATACAATTACTTGAAATTTTTACAATTTATCACCATTAGAAGGTTCTTCTATCATACATTTTTTCATCACATTTCACTGATTAATTTTCAAAATATAAAATATTTAAAAAAACTCTGCGAACTCAGCTTTTATTTTGTGCCTACGTTTCGGACGTTTCTTGACCGTCCCTTTTCAAGGCAATAAAAAAGGCGCAGAGATGTTAAGTTTTCATATTAATTACATTTTAGATTACAATTTTTTTCTCAAAAATTATTCCATGAAAGATTCTGAAATTTTTACAGCATAATGTTATTATCATGTTCTATTTCCATGATTTTTTTTCAACATATTTGATGAATTACTTTCAAAGATATGAGCAATCAAACATTATATACAATGATATATAAGGTTTAATAACTTGAGTAATTATAGATAATTTAAGCTGAAAAACAATAGGGATTGAAAACGTTGGACATAAAAACCCCAATTTTTTCACATTTTTATTTTTTAAATCAAAACTAATTGATATACAATTACTTGAAATTTTTACAATTTATCACCATTAGAAGGTTCTTCTATCATACATTTTTTCATCACATTTCACTGATTAATTTTCAAAATATAAAATATTTAAAAAAAATCTTTTTTTTCAAATAACAATAAAACTGATAGTGATAATTGGACAATGCAAAATCGAACAGATAGATTTTTTTATTCTCTATACAGCAATTTGGTCCAATTAAAAAAATTAATATTATTAACATTTTCGAAAAATTAATATTTCAAAAATCGAACATTCTTTTTAAATTAAAAACTATTTGGGGAATAAATAACCAAAGTATTTTCCGGAATTCATATCCATAGACATTTTTTAAAAACATGTGATTTTGACTTCTGTCATGTTGAAACATACTTATAACATGTTTTTAGTGAGTCGAAAAATTTTACTATTACCAATGTTCCCGATAAGAACGATATACCGCACCACTCCTAATTAAATACTGATATTACTATTAAAAATTAATTGATACATGTTCACTGTCCGATAGTATAAATCAAAATTATTATTTATACTTTCTAATATAATTAACATTTCATTATTTTTTATAGGTTATGAATAGTAAGACAGAAATAATTGTGTTTTGAACGATTCTAAACTGGTACTCAACAAATCCTTCGATTTAGCTCTAGCTTTTAAAATGTTGTATTTTACCATAAAAGAACCAACAACATCACTTCTCAATTCGGTAAATAGCGTTAACTCGTAACCAACTATGAAAAAAAAAAATTGTTCTCGTCGATTGCCACCACGTTCAAAAGTCGTGATTAACTACGCGACGTACATATCGATCAAGCATATAGATACACACATATACATATATACATAGAACCACCAAAACCGCACTCTCTTATAAATTTACATTTTAAATTTTAATTCAGAAGCGACAGCTGAGTAGCGTGTATGTACAGTCACGTGTTCGTTTTATCAGTGGCACGTGGCTTTTAACCCCTTATTCCTAACCAAGTTTTTGGATGTACATATAGATATATACGAAGGGTTAAGTAGACAAAGAGATCGTTGCGAATAATTCGGTTGTAAATATGTGGTCAAAATCAAAAGTCAAATTTTAAGGTTAAGTGTGATGGAACTGCATGTTGCATTAAGTCGATTGGATATATAATCACATAGTATTTCGCAGTTGTTATTTTTTTTTATTTATCATCCTACGTGAAACGCGTACACACTTGATTTCAGTAGATTGCAGAATTTTTTTTTGACAATTTATGTTCCTTATTATAGACGTGTATAATCTCGAAATATTGTGCAATTATGGATGGCTTTCGTATAGTTGTACATCCGAATTGTTTACCCGACTGTTTATCGACATAAAGTAAAACGATACAAACGATAAATATTCTAAATTTACTTGTTTTCTTTTAATCTGTAAAATCGATCAATGAATCTCATCATTCTTAACTGAAAAAATAGACGTTTACCTGTAAATGTTGAAACGTAGCTTGTACATATCCGATTTCTACTCCAAAAGTCGCTACGATTTTCATCGAGGAAGACACAAACGACAACACAAAGTATAAAACAAAAAAGAGGTCATTAAAATTCAATTCGTTCTAGATGAAAAAAAAAATAAATCAAATCTTAATAAGTATTGATAACAAGCTGCAAACCAATAGGAAAATATTGTGTAAATTTTTTGTTTACATTTTTTAAATAAAAACTCGACTATATATGGCGTGTTTTTAGAATATTTTCAATATTAATGTTGACATACGTAGTCATTAACCTTCAGATTAAAAATTCTAACCCAAAAGGATGAAATTCTAGAGAAAATTAGTAGATTCCCACATAAAAAAAAGTCTGGGGAATGTATGGGCAAAATCTGGCTGGTATGACGATTCCATACTTTTTGCCAGACTTAATATATTTCATTTTAAAAGTCTGGGATACATAAACCAGACTTTCTCCCGCACATTTTCCTAGACTTTATAATTATTTTTAAAAGTCTGGGAAAAATCAGCCAGACTAAAAGTACTAAAAGTAACTGTAAATATATAATATATAACAGTATAATATAAAAATAGGTAAAATACTCAGATAGATGTATCAACAAAATCAAGATATCAACACAAAGATATCCTCGAAACGTAGTGCAATCTACACGTAAAAAAATGTCGATTTAACCTGAAAAAAGAAAAATCAAAAAAACCACAAAGTATCAATTTTGATTTTTTTATTTGGATTACTTATCTTAAATTAAAAAAATCAAATTTTGTATTGGCAATTGTAAAGCAATTTAATTTAGATACTAATTTAAAATTGAAAAATTGATTGAAACAGCATACAAATTCTTACTGTATTAAATTGATATACAATTAAAAAGAAGAACTTATTCAATGCATTACATGTTGAACCGTTCGTTCGGGTACGGTTTTACGCACTGCATCCCCCAATAATAAAATGTATACTATCGTATCAAATGAATAGAAAAAAATACATCTTCGACATGTTTTGAGCTTGCAAACTCAAAAAACTATCAGACATTTAACAGTACGTCGAAGATCCGACGAGGTGCATCATTGTGGCTGCATTGTGTAGAAACTGATAGAACGAACGGTTCAACATAGAATGCATTAGATAAGTTCTTCTTTTTAAATGTATACAAATCTAATAAAGTACAATTTTTATATTTCTTTCATTCAAATTTTTCAATTTTAAATTAGGATCTTATTTTAATTGCTTTAACATTGCCAATAAAAAATTTGATTTTTTAATTTAATTTAAATAGTCCAAATGAAAAAATCGATACTTTGTGGTTTTTTGATGTTTCTCTTTTCAGGTTAACTCGACATTTATTCCGTGTAGATTGCAGTACGTTATAAGGATATCTTGATTTTATATATTTTCATATTATACTTTTATATATTACATGTATATGGAACATTCCACGTCAAGTGGTCCGATCAAAATTTCAAAATGCACGAAATTTTAGATACAGACTAGAAATGTTTTGCAGAAAACAGAACAAAAATTTTAGTTACTGGAATGCATTTCTTCAAAAGTTATTGTAACCTCAAAGCGTTAAATTTTTCAAATTTTTTTCAACACCAACTGTTTTTACCGCTATTTGTTCTCAGATTTTTAAAAAAATTACAAAATCTGGTTTAAGTGCGGGAGATAATCTGGCTTATTTATCCCAGACTTTTAAAATAAAATACTAAGTTTGGCAAAAAGTATGGGATCGTCTTATCAGCCAGAATTCTCCAAGACTTATAAGCAAGATTTTGTCCAGACGTTACCCAGACTTTTTTTACGCTGGTTACCTGGATTTTTTAAGACGTCTTCCGACCTAAAAATTATATCTAAAATGTTTAATTAAAAATCTCAAAAAAATTCAAACGGATAGTTTAAAACATAAAAGATGACCTAACATTTCGATTTTCGAACAAAATAATATTTTAAATAATAGTTTAAAAATAGCTTCACCTAACCTCAAAATTTTCGACTCTCAACGTACCCTATTAGAAAACAAAGTATTTAAAAACCGTTTTTTCTTCAACCCGTAATTATTGGTCAAACAATTTTTTCATCCAACCTCACTAGGGGTCGTAATATTTATATATGAACATATTTATTTAAAGTAAATGATATACATGTAAATGTTATATACAGTAATGGAAAGTACTTTATATCGAGTTTGGTGAAAAAAAAAAATTGCGTGCTACACTACGCGTCTGTACTTAAGTTGTAAAAATTCATAGTACATGTAACAAGCTGCATAACTCGCATTTAAATCTGTATTATTAAATTTGAAAGATAAACACAAAATGTAACATTAAACCTGTATAACTATTACTTCATTTTCCTTGATAATATCGATGCACCGACAATTAAAATTTTTTTTTTTTTCAACAAAGACATTCTATGATAAACGTCAAATTGTGAGCATCAAAAGAAGGACGTTCAAATAAAAAAAAATTTAATTCATAAAAGTATAATTAACAAAATTCTTTATCTTGACATAAAACTGTCGAAAACTTCCTTTCGCAAATAATAAGATAATTCCAGTTGAGAAAAATTTTTTGTTTAAAATCACTATACAAAAGAGTGAATTAAAAAGTGATTAAAAAAAGAAAAAAAGTAACTAGGATGAAGAAAAAAAAATGTCTTTTTTTTTAAAACCTCGGCGTGACGGTGTACGACCTCGATTCGTGATATTCCGGCAGCTCGATACACACACAAAGGAAAGAGACCGGTATAGGTTACGTCGTTTCTGCCGCAGTCACGCGACGTCCGCAACATACCACCCGATTTATTCGACCCCTTCGAGACTATTTTTTTTATTTTTTTTTTTTCGTACCCACGCGCACCCTCGATGATTTTTCAGATTTTTTTTTCTTCGCGAATTCGTCATTGACGTTTTATTTTAAGATTGCTTGATTTTAAAAACTGTTCGAAGATCGTGAGTACTTTTGATTCTTATACATAAATTTATTTATATATAAATATTAATAATTAATAATTTATATTAATAATTTTTTTTTACTTACGGATTTTAACGAGCGTCATGATAATTGTCGAATTTTCTTTAACGACTCTAAACGCATACGTCGGTTTAAAATGTATATATATATATATTATATATTCTCGGAATGTTGTAAAAGTTTTATGTTTAGGAGTAACCAGAACTACACTCACTATACGTTACGAACAAAGTACGCGGCACTTTTACGAAAATGGATTAATTTCAAAGTGAATATAACGATTTCCTTGTGTATTTTAAAAATCTAGGGGTAAAAAATTTTGCAGAAAAATTGAAATTTTAATCAATTTGTTAAGTGTCGTTTGAAATCTAGAAAAAAGTGTGAATCGAGAGACATGGTATTTTTAAATATCTCAAACGATTCAAAAGTTACGTTGCGATTCAAGATTAAATGCAAAAAATATATGTTAAAAAATCATTTGACACAGTATGTTGATTCGTACCTATTTTTCGATCAAACTTGACTGTTCACAAGGTTTTTTTTTAAAAATAGGGAAGAAGTGTTGATTTGATTGATCCTAGTTAATGTTTAATTTTCATTCGATTATTTCGAAAAAGCTCGAATAAAAACAGGTCTCATTCGAATTTCGATTTGTTCGAAGATGTAAAACGTTACATTGAAATTTACAAAAAAATTAACTAAAAAAACATTAATTTTTGTAACTAAACTTTCAATTACACGTAACTTTTGATCAAATTAGTCAATTTTAATAAACCAAAATTCAAATGAAAACTCTTAAACACAAAGCTTACTTTTTTTTCTAAAATACCGAATAACAATAATCGTTTATTTGCTTAGTTATATTATTTAAAAATCAGCCTCTTTACCTCTAGCTTTCCATAATTTAAAAAAAAAACGGTTAAATCAACATCTTTCTATTTCCATAACAAATCAAGTTTATACGTAAATACTCAAAATTCCTTTACAAATCCCGTTTGATTAATCGCAATTCGAAACACATACCTTAAAACAAAAAGGACAACCAACAAAAGGAGATATATCGATCATCGACGACACATTTAAAATGAAAACCTAATTATCGTTACATTCGCGAAGACTCGCGTACGTTGTAAAATCAATGAAAGCACACATAAATATTTGAAAATTCGAGCTTGCAAAAAAAGAAAAAAAGAAAAGTAACGCGTGTGTAGATATACGATTTAAAAAAGGTCGAGCTTTTTATTCTATATCGCGCGTCATCAGTTTCAAAGGAAAAATGTATAAATATATAAAAATATATATGACCTAAGCTGTCGTATAAATAATACATAAATATACTATATATGTAATAATAAATGTAAAAAGCTTCATCGATCCCATTGTCTATTCATAAATTAATATAACTGCATTATTACTTATGCAGTATAAGGCAAACGCATCGTTCTGCACCTTTAGAAGAGAAAATAGTGTGTAAACGAGCTTTATTTAAAAAAAAAAAAAGTATTGTAATTTTTAGTATGCAGTATTTTGAAGCTTAATAAAGACATTTACGAGTTGTCTTCTTAAAAAAAATTATTATTTTTTTTTAAATTTCGATACGTATCGCTCAGAGGTTTTATAAAAAAAATACGAACGACCTTTTCTCTTAACAAAAATGATTTTTTAGTAAATATATGATACCCATCGTTACGAAATTTTATAAACAAATTAAAAGATTTATAAAGAAATTTATACGAGTTTCCATCTTAAAAAAGTTATTGTTTTTTAAAAAATTTTCGATACGTAGCGTTCGAAAGTTTTATAAAGACCACAAAAAAGCATTTTTCTTAACAAAAATGATTATTTTTGTAAATTTAATACGTATTGGCTCAAAATTTAATAAAACAATAACGAGCTTTTTTCTAAAAAGTCATCTCTCGTAATGTTCGATACGCTTGTTCATAATCATCTGTACGAAAAATAAGAAACGAGCTTTTTTCTTAAAGAATTGTGTTTTTCTTAAAATTTCTTAAAAGGAAATAAATCGTTTTTCTTCCAAACCTATATTTTTTACACCCTTTCTTTAAAATATACAATACGCATTATTACGAAGCTTCACACCAACAATCTTATCTACCAAAAAATTATTTTTTTGAAATCTCCTACCCAAAAAATAAACATTAAAAAGAAAAAAAAAGCTCGACCGCAAGCTCCCCTTCTCTTTCAAAAAGAAAAGAAGAAGAAAATTGACGAGAAACGAAAATTGCAGTATAAGAAAAACGATTTATCGACTTAAAAGTTAAAATTCCTGTAGCTACGTCACGTATACATATACAAGCACCCAACACATAAGGTAAATGCACGCATATAGACCTACCGGCGACAGTCCGTAGACCCTTCAGTGTTACAATGGAAGAGTAGTGGGGGTTGCCACCACTATGTGCGCACGTGCAAGCGCTGACGCTCGAGCTTTTTTTGTTTTCTTCTTCTCGTTCCCTCGTCTGAGTGAGGTTTCACTGGTATATGCATAGAGAGAGAGACATAGACACTTTACACAGATGCACGCACACACGAAACGACGGGGTTGCCAATCCGTGTTATCCTAGCTTCTCGCGTATACACCACCACCGCCATCTTTGTACCATTCGATCGCCGGTTTTTAATTCGCGAATATATTATACACTTTGTATATATACCTATATTTTTATACCTATATATCTATATCTATATATCTATATATCTATATTTGGGCTCGGTTTACAGTTGAGATTTTTAGGTTAGGTTGTGCACACTCGGCATGTGTGTGGGTGCACGTGCACACTTGATAAATCAATGGACGTAAGCGTTGTTGTTGTTGGATGGATGGATGGCATCGATTAGTGGACTAATGCAATTTTTATTTTAAATTGTTGCACTGCGTATATGTGTGTGTATATATACATAAATTTTTAATCATTCACTTGTCCATCTCTTAGGACACTTGACACACACGCGTACGCACACTTTAATGGACGTATATATACGGAACGGTTTATTTTGTTGTTCGCACTCTCGACACACCACTTCTGCACACATGTATATCTATATATCTCTTTCTCTCTATGTACACGTATGTACGAAAAAAAAAAACGAAGGAGGATAAATTACGTGTATAGGTGTATGTGTGTATGGGGTGTATATATGTAAAGAGACACGCGGTGGCCGGCGGATCGATCGTGTCAATCGAAAAGTGGCGCGCCGAGACCACGTGGAAGGACGGACGGAACGCGGAATCGCGACGCGGTCGGACACGACGTACGCTATGCGAAGCGAGCCTCGCGCAGACTGGTACTTTTCTCTCGGTATACGGTTCACCCGGCAGTGCCACCCTCGCGGGATTCCCTCCAACCACCCCCCTCCCCTTTGGGATCGGTCTGTCGTATGGGTTATATGTTCGCCCCCTCTTTCGTGCTTCTCACCCACCAACGCACCCCCGGTTTTCCATATATCGGTCGAAACGTATATTTGGTTATATTTTCGACAAAAGTAAAAATTGTTTGTCGATTCAAATGTATATACAATTGTCCAGCATATCGTGTATTGGTGTGAAACAGAAAGGAAGAGTAAAAATTTGAATACACGAACATAAAAATAGTGAAAATGATGAATCGGTGGTTAGAGCATATCGTGTTATAATTATAATCGTCAATTTGATTGGGAACGCATTACAATTTTAGATACGGAATTTAATTATAAAAATAGAATTATTTCAATAATGATCTATGTTAAGACTAATAAAAATAGAAGTAATATAAGAAAGAGGGTGTATATTTATTCTTTGAATAAAGCTTGTGAGAAATTGAAAATAAAAGGTTTAATTATGATTAGTCGACTGTGTTTACATTACGTACTATTTTTGTCACTGATTTTTATATATAAATAGGTAAAAACAATTGTACACATTTAGTACGATGGGATTATTCTCAAGTTAATAAGGTAAACTGTCATTGTGTTGATTTAATTAAATTTTTGTATCATTCGTTTTTTGATTGTGTAATTTAATAATAAAAATTGTTTTGTTTAACCTGATGAGGTTGGGGTGTTTTGCCAACGAGACGTTGCACGTAACGTAAAAATGGTTTTTTTATTTATTTAAATTAATAAAAACTTACCTTTTAACTTTGTTAATGTTTTGGTTGTTTTTTTCTTTCTTTACCTGCGTGTGTATGTGTATAGGTATACACTTTTTTATTTTATTTTTTAGTACTGTTTACCACACCAGGGGTGAATTGCAAGTGTTAAGCGCTGGATATTTTGAGATATTTTGACGGTGAAATGTGGGTATTGGTGTTGAATTTGTAGAGTGGGAGGAGATCGCACTTTTCGAAATGTTGCGTTAAGGGTGAATGATCACTTTGAGTCTTAAAGTGTGAAAATAGTGTAAATCGAAAATTTTACGATTTTGAAACGTGTAGAATGTGAGAATATTGCATTTTTGAAATGTTAGATTGTGTTGTAAAGGTGAATAATGATCGAGGTACTTCACTACAACATCAATTTTACTTTTTTGAAAAGTGTTAAATGTGTTATTGTATAATCACGAAAATGAATTAAAAATCACTCAAAATGACAAAAAATTGTAATAAAAAGTCACTAAAATGTGTCATATGTCTATCATAAAAGTGAATAATCGGAATATTTTAAATATTAAACTGTAAAAATTCCGTAATTTAAAATTTTATACTTTTAAAAAAGTGTAAATTTAGAGAATATACGATCGTATAGATCAATGACGATCACGAAATTTTTTAATTCTAATGTATAAAAATAGACGGTAAAATTATAAATCCCAAATTTTACCCTTTTAAAAAGTTACAATTGCACTTTTCCAAAATGCAATTCACTCTTTTCAAAAGTGTAAAATTGCCGATTTATATACCTTTGACCACCAATAGTTTACACGTCAGGATTTATATTGTACGTATTAATTCACAATTAATAAATTAGCCTATATAATAATTTTAAAAGACAAAGTACTTTTGAATTTTCCATTTATTATACATAAATGTTATACAATTGACGTTATATATCCCTTTCAATTCGCGAATTTACTGTGAAACCTACGTTCATTTTGTACTTTCAAATAAATTTTTTCAAAAAGGTAATATTTATTATATTTTAAAATTACAGCGTTTTTAAAAATGTTATACTCACATTTTATACAATTCTACCATCAATTTTTACATTTTAGAAATTAATTTTTTCATTTTTTTTGGTCTGTAAGATTGTCGTAAAAGAAAACGTGAAACTACGTAACTATCCTTTCTTCATTTTCTTTATAAGAAGTCGCTTAAATAGTAAAACTTGAAATTAATTAATTAATAACTTACCCTTTTTTCTGCATGCTATTAGGTTGAAAATCTGCACCAGTGTACAAAACCAGAAGGTATAGGTTTTAATTATTTTGAATCCAGAAATAACGAAAATTGTTTATCTCCTAGTTTGCTCTGTTTGTTTGGTTTTATGGAGCTTCTTCTTTTTTTTATTTATCGTGATGATTTATTATGTGTTTTTTTGACGAGTTGACTTTAACTGTTCATTTAACGACTAGGCGACTGTCGCATCTGCATAATTGGCAAGTACTTTCGTATTCTCTTTGAGTGTGTGCAAATTTTACGACTACTGGGTATTACGCGATTTAACGGCGGCAGTTGGGTGTTAGGATTAAACAAATCCTCTGCACACACGCACGTGAGAAAGAAGGTTTTAAAATATGTGAGATAACATTTTTTTATTCAATGTATGTTAATATATATATATATATATATATTAAAATACTATTTAAATAAAAATATATATATATATATGGTTTGGATGAAAATTTACAGAATGATTATAAAATGACAGTATGGTTAAAAATTGACAATGGGTCAAATATTGATAGTAACGTCATAAATTATCAAGATGGTAAAAAATCGCCAATAGGGTGATAAATTGATGGTTAAATATTGACAAGATAGTGAGTAATCCACAGGATACTTAAATATTGACAGAAAAGTGAAAAATTCAGAGGACGGTTAACAATTGACAGGATGTTCATACATTGACAAGACGATCAAAAAAACAAAGACAAAATCAAGTAATAATTATACTTAAAACTTTTTTTTTTCGTGGGAAACTGGAGAAATCTTATATAAGACGACGACGAGGTTTCGCACTCAACCAAACCCAACGCTTTCACCTACCCAGCCCGGAAACTTACTACTATCCTAAAGTCATCAGATCACTTTCGATGGTTTATATGTATAACTAATAACACCAAAATATACCAATTTAACACCAAATTTATATAAAATTTCCCCTTTAACCTACGAACTTAACTTCTCAATCGTCAGATTTTTCTATAACTAACCCCCCATACCGTAAAAACTTTTTTTTCTCCCCTTTTCTCTAGACCTCTTCCCCTTTTTAAAAGAGAGAGAGAACGTTTTTTTCAAACGTTTTTCCAGCCTTGATTTTTCTACCCCGTTCCCGTGTCAAGTGGCCTCCTCTCGTGGCACGTAGCGTTCTAATTGCCTGATAGGCTGCGCCACTCGTATCGCAACCCAAACGCGATAGCACGTGTATGGCACCTTTGACGTTACACCAGATACATATACTTTTTCTTCACGCATCTTTTTTTTTTCCTTAAAAATTGAATCCTGACTTTTGATATTAAAATATTTTTAAAAATGTGTGATTTTTTTTTATATCTTCGAAGTGCATATGCACCAGGAATGTTCGAATTGTATGACAACTTTTTAATCTAAATGTTCAACGATAGTGAATTGCAATTTCAGTGATACATGACGATTTATTTATCAAAAACTATCGTTTTGACCAAAAGCATATAAAAAATGGTTTTATCTAACTTCGTAACATTGATTTTTTCTACTACGACCTATATGAATGTCAAGATTAAAAAATTGCTCTTTTATATTAAATATGAATTATTTCCAAATTAATTATGTATATTGGACACTAGTAGAAATTCGAACGAATTTTTTCAAGTACGAAATAACCATTTGACGAGTATAATTTTTATCGTCCCTACAGTTTATTTATAAGGAAAGAAGGTTTTTATTAAACGGTTTTAGTTCATCGGAAAATCGAAAAATAACATCTTTCCATATATTATAAAACAAACAAACCAAAAAAGTCGGTAAGAAAGATTTCTCTTCTACTCCTAACCTTGAAACATTAACAATAATACAATAATATTATAATATCGATCAGGAAATCAAAAGAATACCACGTGTATTTATTAAATAATATTTTCTTTTATTTTATTAGTAATTGCTTCTGATTTAAAATAATTTAAAACAATATTTTCATTTATATTAGACATATATATGGGAATCTAAGGAACCGTTTCGACTGCCTCTAAAAATTCATCAATCTAACGTATTTAATAAGAGTAGCGAGCAATGAAGAAAAGAAGATGACTTCTAGTTGGAAGTAAACGAAAAAAAGCCGAATATAAATATGCAAAATTGGTTGCGAGCGATATATATATATATATATATGCACGATGCCTCGAATCTTTCATAGTTCTCTCTCCCTTCCCACAGTGTTCCCCTACCTTTTTTTTTTATTTCACTGCGTGAGCTTATGGACCCACCGGAGTCACCCTATGCACTGTGGTATACCCCTCATTTTTTCCATTTTTCGGTGTATATATATATATATATATATTTCTTCTATTACGTTTTCCGTATATGCTCTATGCCGATGTATCGAGAGGGTCGTTTCGTACACGTATACAATACAGCTGGATCGAGAAACGTTTGGATTTATATAGATATTATGATTTTAATATTATTTTTCATCGTGTAACGACGACGATTTTCGTATATACTGCTCGTTTGTATATTACACATAGGTATTAAGGTATCACGGAAAACTGTTGTGAAGAGGTGATACGGAATAACAAAAAATTTTTTTTTTGTAAGAGAATCTCTGTTTATAGATTTGTCTGTTGACTACTTCTGTGACTTGAAATTATAATCTTTATTACTGAATGCAGATCTATACTATCAAAATTTTTAATATTTCAAATACAATATGTACTTGGCGGATACGAAAAATTCTGGATTTGTTATTTCTTTGATGAATTATCGTCTCTACTGTTAGAAAAAATGCTCCATTCTGAATTTTGAAAATCCGACAACGGATTCATAATCACCGATTCTAAAAAACTTCTTACGCAAGGCTCATCGTGAAGATGCAATAAAAAAGTTTTTTCAATGATGAATTTTTTTTTTTTTATAAATTATCTGTCATATTAACCCACAACGTATAATGGCCTCAGTAAAAATTTAATTGTTGTACTTTTACAGGGTAGTCTTATATATATTTATAATACAGTTTCTTCCAATATACCCGGAAATTACATGTAAGAACCTTTTAAAAACTTTTTTTCCCGATTATCGGTGTTTTTTCTCAGAAACTTTAAACTTTAAAAACATTAAAAATGTTTTAGGACTATTAAAGAACACTCCTAATGTTCTTTCCGATTTTTGAGAAAAAAATTTTTTTTATATAATAGTCATTTTTAGTAAATCTTTTAAAAAAATCTAAAAAATTTTATCAATTACTTAGACTTCGGTAAATTCCAAGAAACAAAAGATCGAATTTCATGTAAGTAAATTATTATCAGCCGTTTTTAAATTTTGTAATTTTTATAGATGTTTCTGGTCAATCAAAACAGGAGTCTCACTTATTACAAATAAATAATATATCACACTTTCTCTATTCTTTTTTGATAATTAGTAAAATAAATTTATTAATTTTTTTTAGTTTCAATCTAGACGCTCTTGCACGTGCGATCTCAGATCGTAGGTGTACAGACTCAAACCGACGAAACCTGCGGATGTTTGTGATCCTTTGTGAATAATTCCGATACCTGACAATGGCGTTGGTATACTCGACACAACGTTCTGAATGTCGATAAGTGGTGAGGTTACCAAAGTTCGCTGATTAGTGTAAAACACTACGTAATTTTCACCCGTTGAATCTTTCGAGTTGTCGTACGATAACAGTCCAGAGTCTCGATGACCCAGTGGGATTGGTTCCCTGTAGAAACAAAAATATTAAAAATTAAAAATATATTTTTTATTATTATTATTAATTGATTACGATTGTTTAGTATTGTAATATATATTTTACTTGTTATTAATAAAAATAGTATGACTAGAAGTGGAATTTCCCGCGTTTTTTTTTAATTTTAACGGTATATAATTATTTCAATACCTCTGAACTTCAGAATTTGACTTTCTTCTTAATATTATCGTACATTATATTATTGTATCTTATATATTATCTTCTTAAAATTATGTTCGTTTATATGTTAAAAACTGATTATTTTGAGACATTCTAAAATTCGCCGTTACGTTTTGTAACATTTAAAAATTTTTTATTTTTAAGCGCAGTAATTTAAATATTCGTTTAACTTTATTTAAACAACGAATTTCATTAAAAATTTCCAGTGATGTGATTACGCAAAAAGTGTTGCGTTTTTACATTTTAATAAAAGAAAATGATATATTTAAAATTAGAATTAATGTTAAATTAGTCTAACGCACAAATCTATAACGTAAATAATTCAAATTTTTGAAAGTCATTTCGTGAAACGGCTATGTCTTTATAAAACACTATTAAAAATTTGAAAATATCAAGCGCGGGAAATTTGAATATTCGTTCAATGATTTTAATTTGTAATTCCAAAATATTGTATCACCTGTTTTCGTTTTCTTGTGTCTTCTTGAAATCACCCGAATCTGTGATTGTACCTCTAGTAAAATAAACATTCCCATAATACACTTTCAGACCGATGATATTGTCATAATAGCTGTTCGGTACAACGATAAATTGCAGGCCAGTCACGACGTTTCGATCGGGTAGTTGCACCGAATCCAAAATAAATCCTCGTAAAAATATATTTATCGTTTCCACTGTCAAAATATAATTAAAATCGCCGTTATATCGTAATTATTACAAAAAATTATTGTAAATAATAGAGATAGCACATATATGAAATCAAAGGATTTATAGACCATTTTAAAACTACGGAGACCGTCCGTTTAAGGAGATTAAACAAAATTATACAGGAATCTACCATTAAAAGCCCAAAAATTTTCAAGAATTATGAAACTAAAAATCTGAAAAAATTCATACATGACACTTAAGTAATATAAAAGAAGCTGACATAAAGATTTTTTAAATAATTAATTAAAAATTAATAATTACTTTTCGTCGGTAACGATTAGGTGAAAAGTTGGTCCTTGCGGCTGCAAGAAAATCTCGATTATTTATAGTGATAAAAAAATTTTGAATAAAATCATACGTATACTATTCAAAGTAAGTAGAATTTTTGGAAAAAGTCAACCCATTGTTTATTAAAAAATAAATAAGGATTCCAATTTTTTTGTCTCATATCTCCTTAACAGGGTGTCATAGTCAATATTTATCCTCCCTACCTTATCGGCAATCGCGATCATTAGTAATAAAGCTGTAAATAAAAATGTGATAAAATAATAGACGAGGCGCCTTCGTTTTCTCAATAATCTAATTATGTGCTGAATATGAAACTAAAATATTGAAAATCAAAAAAGTGAAAAATGTGAACCTAACCTCAACGAGGTGAAAAGATTTGATATTTGTTGGTAAGACTTTTCTCGAAAACGCAATAATATTTTAATCTAAAAATCAGCACACAGTTAGATTGTCAATAAATGAAGGCGCCTCTTATTTTTTCACACACTGCTCTACTTTTTTATTATTTAATCATCAAAAATTGAGTATGGAACTCCCTTAATCGAACATTACATCCGCGTGCACTCAAAATTCTAAATTTCTACTTATTCTACGACAAGTAAATGAAAAAAAAAACATTACGTTCATCCCGAATTTTTGGTAGTGATATCCAATTGATTGTCGAATTGTCGATTGCACCGTATGGTAACAATTTACCTTGCTGCAACTGAATGAATATAATGTTGTCTTTCACAACGAAACGCGCTCCCGTGACAACGCTGTTGAAAGTAATCATCAAAATATTATACATTTTCTTTTTTCTTCAAATATAATACAATTTTTTTATTTATTATACTTACTAATTGTTTTTCGTATCGACTGACATGCGACCTAGGTAAAATCGGTACCTCCACTTGTACATGCATTGGCATTTACATCTGTTACAGGAATACCAAATACCGTACATTGGAAACGTCTCGACTATGTGGAAATTGGCCACATTTCCATTTTGCTCCTGGAAATTTACATAATTTCAATTTCTTTCGCATAAAATAATAATAATAGCACAGTGCAAATACACGATTTTATTAATACGATGTTGAATACTACACGGAGAAAAAATGTTGCAGTGAAAATGACAATGTTTTTCAGTAATGAAGAGACCGACTTAGTAAACGATAAAAATTACGATTTTTTTATAGGAACAATTTTCTAGATTTCTATTAAGAGGATGTCGAAGCTATAGCCTCCATCAAAAGCCGCTCGATCTCGCGGCTTCGAATGGCGCTGTAGTCAGGTGTCGATTTCGACGATAAACGTACTTCAAACATAAATTATAAATTTTACAGCTACATAGAGCTGTTGAAAGATACTTTCCCCCCTAGCTATAACTAAAATTAAGGTTATTGTAATATTACTCTTGGTAGCAAATGTTTATTTTTTTAAAGAAATGTGAAATACGTTGCGTGTAGCATTACGGCAGATATAGATTCATTGAATATGAGACGTATTACACATTTCTTTAAAAAAATAAACATTTGCTACCAAGAGTAATATTACAATTACCTTAGTTTTAGTCATAGCTAAGGGGGAAAGTATCTTCTAATAGCTCTATGTAGCTGTAAAATTTATAATTTATGTTTGAATTACGTTTATCGTCGAAATCGACACGTGACTACAGCGCCATTCGAAGCCGCGAGATCGAGTAATAATTCCTATAAAAAATAGTAATTTTTGTCATTTGTCACGTCTGTCTCTCTTATCAAACAACATTGACGCTTTTACTACAACATTTTTTCTCCGTGTAAATGTTAATAACGTGAAGATAATTTAAAAACTGATGGAGAGAACAGTCAAATTATTAATTAAATTTAAATTATTGATATAAAAATCTGAAAGTCCAGAAAAATATTTATTTTACATCCCTATAGAAATGTCTCCTCAAATTAAATTTGAAAATACTACATAGGGATGTTTTGAGTATATAAAAAGAAAATGAAGTTAATTAGTTCATATAGCTTTTTAATAACAATAACATTAACAATACTCTTTAAGTTTGTCAATAAAACTTCGTCGATAAGATGTCGGTAATATTGTCAGTAACATTATCGGTAACATTAAACTATTCGTAATATTGTCGGTAACTTTGTCGATAATATTGCCGGTAATTTATGTCGGTAACTCGCTTAAAAACCTAACAAATTTTAATTAAAAAAAATCTTAAAAATAATAAAGTTTAATTAAAAATATCTAACGTAAAATCGCACCATCGATCTATATATTATATTTCACATAAAAATTTATCTAATCGAAAAGAAAAAATCCATTGTTCAACTTACCAAAATACATGTATCCGTCGTATTGACGAATATTTTACTAGGATTCATACCGTAACAATCAGTTTTTGAGCATATTCGTTTATTCCCCTTGTCCGTTGACTTGCACATCCCAACTTCCTTTTCATTTAAAATTTGACACATATTGGATTTACACGCTTTAAAACGATATGTATTGTCCACGGATAGGTCAGGTTTATCTTGAAAAGGATCTATCAATTCGATCCATGTTTTACCTGCATACGGACAATAAGAAAGAAACGATTACTCGATTGTAATCGAAAAAAATGTTTGAAATCATTAAAATCATTATTTGTTTGCGATCATTGACATCAAGTGCGTTTATATTAAATTATTTACCATTTAAAGCTAGCAACTGTATGAAATCATTTCTAGTACACTTCAATTTTTAGATTATATGAAATTAAAAATCTACATTGAAATCATTTGATATTTGAAATTAGATCAGAAATCGTTTCAAGTTTGGCATACAAATGAGAATCGTTAAACATTTAAACTTCGTTTTAACTCTACATTTGAATTAATTTTTTTTTTTATTTATCAAATTTAATCTCTTAAATGAGATTATTTTGTTGTACATTATTATTTACAATGATATACTTTACATTTCTATATTTGTAGATTACAATGTTGAAAAAAACTAAAATTAAAATATCAACTACCGACATCAACCACAATATTACTGTCTTCACCCACTATATCAATATGCAAGCTATTATTTGAATTAATTTGAAATTTGAAGGTGATTTTTTAAATAATCGATGAAGTCTATTTAGAAATTTGAAATTTGAAAGTGATTGTTGAAGTTATTTGAAATTAAAAAGTGATATTGAAATCACATGAAGTTACAAATTCGTGTTAAAAAGATTTATTGGCAATTAATATTGACTTAATTTGAAATATAAAATCGATATTTAATCAATTTGAGATCAGTTTGTATATCGATCAAATCAATATTATATTATTTCAATATTGTATCATTTGTAAATTATCATTACCTAACTCGTGTTGCTCCGGATCACAAACGTAAAATTCATTCGATACCGAATTCATCGCTTCTCTCATTTCTTTAGCGATTTTGTTAAATCTGTTGATACTCGAATTTCTCGCTTTTTCTCTTTCTGCCGTATAGTTACCTAAAAAAGATAAATGATAAAATTTACACAAAAATCCTTATAGTAAATTCGCTTTATTACCATAGCAATAGTTTACCGACTTAGATAAAAAAAATTAACGTTTACATTAAAATTTTAATAAAATCATGAAAAAGTACGTAAATTAATAAATTTAATATTAGTTTTTTGTAACTAAAATTTGTTGATCATCATATTTGCAACCTTAATTTATTTCACTATTTAAAATATCAATATTTATAACTTACCATTACCCAACCACTCGCGTAGCTCGTATCCAAAATTTATAGCAAGGAGACCCTTAACCTCAATAACTGCTAATTGAGAGAGCAGAAATGAAAATATTTGCAAATGAGATACTTTAGTTTCGCAAGGATTTTTTAATTTCTATGATAAAAACCAAAAATTACAATTAAATCAAATAATATAGATATAATAAAATGATAAATTTTAACCTCAAAAATTCTTTCATACCTCGTTTTTGAGAGCATCAATTATCCTGAACGAATCTGTATCTTCCTCTATCACTAAATTTTTTATTTTATCGAGTAGCTTATCGATACCTAACGAATTGTTACCAAATACGTGGTTTGTGTAAATCGAGTAAGTGACATTTTCATACTTATTCGCATTTTTCGATTTGTCGAAATTGTAGCTGTACACGAGGTAATCCTTGAACACGTATTCTACGTCATCGATGTATTGGAAAAAATTTTTCACTTTCATATAGTTATGTACATCATCTAGTACCAATGATTTTTCGTAATCGTTTAATGCTCCAGATATAAAGGACACTCGGCTCAAATCGTAATCGATCAGTTCTTTTTTAGTATTTTGCAATGAATTGTACGTGATAATGAAGTGAAGGAGACTCATGCCTGGCATGAGAAGGCTTAAACAAACAAAAAGTATAATGACAATAGGGTTTTGAACGTTATTTTTTTTTATCCCCACTTTACCGACTGATGTTAACATAGAAAATTAGATTGAACGTGAACAAATAGTAGGATATCGATGGGGTTTCAAATGTTATTTTTATCATCTTTGCTCTACTTCTGCAGGTAACATATAGACTTTGAGAAAGTGTAATTGAAAGAGAGCATTGATTAATACTATTTTAAGGGGTTTCCATAGTCAATCTTTGATGATTATTTAATACAAAAGTAAAAGAGTTTATGAAAAAATAAGAAAAGAGGCGCCTTTGATAATCGATAATCTAACTATGTGCCGAATTTCAGATTAAAATATTATTGCGTTTTCGAGAAAAGTCTTACCAAAAATATCAAATCATTTCACTTCGTTGAGGTTAGGTTCACATTTTTCACGTTTTTGATTTTCAATATTTTAGTTTCATATCCAGCACATAATTAGATTATTAACAAACGAAGGCGCCCCTTTTCTTATTTTTTCACATACTGCTTTATTTACAAATTTATTACCAATAATCGCGTTTGATAAGGTAGGGAGGATAAATATTGACTATGAAACCTCGTTAGGGGGTTGTCATACCCGGTAGGTTATCGACCGAGCAAAAAAAGATATTTATTGTACGTTATAATGGAGTCTCAAATACTATTTTTATCCATTCTGCTTTAACGACTGAAGGTAACATAAAATTATATAAAGTATAATTAAGAGGAAGCATTGATCAATACCATTTTAAGGATTCATAACTTCTTGTTTTTATTAAGAAATTTTAAATTGTGAATATTCATTATCTATTTGGAGAAATTCCTTTTAAGAAATTTCTTTGACTTTATATTTAAATTTGGTAAGAGATTTCTTAAAAAAAACTAGATTACTAATAAACGAATGTCAGCGAACCTTCTTATGAATACACTTCAATAATATTTTATAAATGAGTACCGTTCGACCTTCGTTTCCGTCCAATTTTTAATATTGGAAGTTGGTAAAGTAGGGATGATAAAATATTAAATAATTTAAATAAAAAAAAAAGAATATTCATACCTGGTGTAATTAGTTACGTATGTAGGCGCGATAATGTCCAATTTGCTTAATGTCAATCGTATTTGTAGTAGCAGTCCTAATACTCCAAAAGTCATTGTTACCTTGGTGAACAAACACATGTATACAAAATATCCAAATCTGAAATAACAAAAAATTAATATTAATTTACATCATCAACGGGGTGGCATACCGCATTTTTACCGACTGAGCACAGTATGTTGATTGTAACAATTATTTAATATAAAAATTACTATATAAAAAATCCAAATGCAGGAGCACTAGATTATAAAGATAAACGTTACAAAATAAATGTTAAAACTTAATCGAAATTGCTCGGTCGATAACGATGTCGTTCGTGCCAACCCCCATTAAATACGTGTGTGTGTGAGTGGTATAAAATGTAAAATTAATATCGATAAATATTTAGAATATATTTATTTTTCTTTAATTTATCAAAGTATTTCACACTTAACAAGACTGTTTTATTTACATAACTATATAATGTTTGTTCCATGCTAATAATTTCGTGCTCGTAATACCAAACATCGTGATGTAAATAATTGTCGTTATCTATTAATCCGTGATACACTACACACACATGCATGCACAATTATACATGTATATGTAAGCTATATTTTAAATATATCACTAAGTTTAAGTGATTGTTATGTGATCATGCATAATTTGCGTTAAAAAAATTTGATAGATTTTTCCCAGAAATTTTAAGGTTACGAACACGTTAGAATTAGAAAATATTTTGATCATTTTTTAAATATTTTTTATAAAGAAAAGAATGATTTTTTTATTATTCAATTTTTCTAATTATGTCGTATTGAAGGCATATTAAAATCAATTTTTATCGACTGAGTGAAAAAAATATTTTAATTAAATACTAAGGGGTTGACCCCTGCTCGCTTCGCTCGCCAACTGCCGCACTAGCATAAGAGTAATTATATAATTTTTAAAAAATATTCGGCAACCACCTACATTTAAAAATAATTAATTAACTGTTTAAAATTAAAAATAAATTACTTTTTATTGTTACAAGTACTGGCAACTGCTTTGAAAGATAAAGAGGTTCAAGACATTGATTATATGAAAAAATATATGATTTTTGCAGAATTTATATAAATATATATTAAATCTAATTTTAGAGTTGAAATGTTTAGTGGCCTTCAATTTGAATCCGACATACAACTCCTTCACATTGTCACAGATGAACATACATAGGTATGGGTAGTTTGTATTCCGTAACAATAATAATTTTCAATCAACCTGCATATATTTTTTATTTTTTATTTATTAACTACAGACATTACAATATTTTACAATAAAAAATGTATCCTATAGAGGTGCACACTGCACCTGTACATAGGAGCCGGAGAACTTAACACTATATCCTAATACTAAATTAACCTAATACTATATTTAAATAAGAGTTTTGCAACTTAATCAATATAACTAGTATACTGTTTAGTGCATCACTCTTTTACATTTTTTTTTTAAACACTTTAAATTTAAATGCTCATATTATTGTTTAATATTATTACTTGTTTAAACATTTTTTACTAATTCTTTATATGTTTATCTTGATCCAGTTTTTTAATTTTGCTTTTCTTACTTTAATATTATCTATATTTTTAAGTTCGTTTGGTAAGGTATTGTAATGGCTTACTGCTCTTATATAGCTGTTCTTTGAACTGACATTGCTACATCGACGTGGCATTTGGATATTCCTATTTCTTGTTATACTTTTTAAGTTTTTATAAATTTCTTGCAATGTACTTTTATGACATTTACTTTTACATATAGTCCATCCTTCCAAAACAATCTAACTGCACCCATATCCAATTCCAAGTCAACTAAACCACATTCATCTACACCCATCCACACAGACCTATATGCAGTCAGCCACACACATCCCAAACTAACCATCCACACCCATACTCACACACCTACATCCACTTCCTAACGCTCACATCCACTCACGAACACATACCCTAATACATCATGCACCCACATCCAGTTTCAAATCGAAAATGTCTAACACGCTTTTAGAACCATCATTTTTTAACTTGTAGGTGTTATCATTTAAAAAGTGACTCAGCATACCGAAAAATTGATTTCTTATTCTTTTGGAAATTTAAGCAGTGTGTCCAATGAAAAAGTCATCATGAGATTTTGGCATAAGATTTCACGTAAAAGATTTTTTAATAGGATTCCACATCCACATCCATTTAAAATACCCCGAAAATTTAAGTACCCCGTTTAATAAAAAATAACCGAAGATATCAAACATGCAGTTGAAAATAAAAAAGCGAAAGTTTCCAACAAAAACAACTCGGAGAATTAAAAATGAAAAAAGTAATAAATTAGGTTTGTCGAAAAGATTTAATGTTATAGCATATACTGCCGAAAGAAAATACATCAAGCACCTATGAAAAACGGTGTAAATTCTGAAGTGGAGGTGCGGGCAAAATAAAAAATAAAGAGGAAAAAGGGAGCCTAATATATGTAAGAGACTCAAATGTTCCCAAAATATGATAAAAATATATCAAGAAATAAAACAGCGTATCCGGTGGGTTGCCCACCGAGCAAAAAAAGGATAATTATTATATTTATTTTTAAAAATACGCAATTTTATGTAAAACCCGAATACAGAAGCACTAGATAATTAAATAAAAGGTCATTTTACAAAGTTCCAAGTCAATGCGACAAAGACACCCTAAAAAATTTCTGCACCAAAAATGTACGATTATCCCTGATTTATTTTCATTGTTCAGTTATTATATTTTAATAATTATTATTCTATTAACAAAAGAACAATAATCATTTTATTACCGATTTCGAAATCGAAAAACTGTTTTACCAACCACAATTTTAGTAAAGGAAAAAAAAATATCTCGTTTTTTTTATTTATATTTTATTATCTATCGAAAATGATAATCTATTTTACCAGCATTTACCGTAAGAAATTTGAATTTTGTTAAGGGGTGTCCATACAGATTACAGATTTCTGTAATTGATTTTTCAAATATAGATTTTAATTTTCATTTTTTCTAAATTTTTTTAGCACACGCACAATTGTTATACACATCATAGAATGTGCCATAACTCAAACAATTGAACAAATATGGAAATTAGATGATAAATTTGGAAAATCCATTAATGTCGGTAGCTAAAAAAATTTAGAAAAAATAAAAATTAAAAACTGTATTTGAAAAATCAATTGCAGAAATCTGTAAACAGTACGGACTCCCCTTAAGATCAAAAACAAAAAAACTGTTTTACCAATGCGTATCGTACGAAATTTAAATTATCTTACTGTTTAAAATAAAAAATTTGTTCTATACCAACGAGTATCGTACGGAATTTAAATTATCTTACCGATCATAATCGAAAATCTGTTTTATCAACCACAATTTTAGTAAAGGAAAAAAAAATATCTCGTTTTTTTTATTTATATTTTATTATCTATCGAAAATGATAATCTATTTTACCAGCATTTACCGTAAGAAATTTGAATTTTGTTAAGGGGTGTCCATACAGATTACAGATTTCTGTAATTGATTTTTCAAATATAGATTTTAATTTTCATTTTTTCTAAATTTTTTTAGCACACGCACAATTGTTACACATCATAGAATGTGCCGTAAATCATACAATTGAACAAATATGGAAATTAGATGATAAATTTGGAAAATCCATTAATGTCGGTAAGTATATATTTTAAATGAAGGTATAACATCCCCTTAAGATCAAAAACAAAAAAACTGTTTTACCAATGCGTATCATACGAAATTTAAATTATCTTAGTGTTTAAAATAAAAAATTTGTTCTATACCAACGAGTATCGTACGGAATTTAAATTATCTTACCGATCATAATCGAAAATCTGTTTTATCAACGCGTACCGAAAGAGAGAATAACACGAATGAGAAAAAATTATGTCTCTATATATATCTTTCTTCTTTTTTTAATTTATAGTTTGTTACCGATCAAAATAAAAAATCTGTTTTACCAACACGTACGGTACGCATAAGAAAAGAAAATATATATAAATACATACTTAACGTTCATTTTTTTTAAATTTAAATTTCGATAAGCATTGTTTGATCACGAAAATTTGTTTTTCGGTATACGAAATTTCAATTTCGCTATATTCGCTGTATACCGATCGAAAAGAAAAAACTGTTTTACCAACGCGTACCGTACATCATACCGCAAAAGAAAAAAGGATTCATATTCTCCATCTCAGTATATATAAGTATACCTACAGATTCATCATCGAAGCGCGCGCGGTGCACAGAGAGAGAGTGAGACACGCAACATGAATGTCAAGAAGTTGAGGTTAGTTGAATAAAAACCGAAAGAAAGAAATGATAGTGTACACGAGCACGCAACGTGTCTCCGAATTGACAATTGTTTACAAATGTCTTATTTCTGTATGTATCCGATGTCAAGGCCGTTATTATTAAGTAACCATCGATCGTCCGTGAGGATCGAGAAAAAAAAATAAAACGATCAACGTGCACCCGTATTTCCAGGCACCGTAAGAATCGTCGTGACAGTAAACAGCTGGTGGTAGTCGAACGTCCGGAAAATGAGATGACAACGCTAACAGCCAGAACTTCTTCATCCTCCACTGAGAAAATGTTGTCTCGAGACTGGAGACAAGCTCTACGTACTCCACATGTATACAGAGTTGGGAACAGCACTCTACGTGTACAAAGCCACTTTCTCATATTTATTATATTCCTCTTCCTAGTCATTTTTTTCTATTATGGCTATCCAATGGTGGGTAGTTTGGTATGCACACCACCTGCGAGAAGTTCCCTACCACCGTGTCAGTACTATTTTTACAATCGAACTTACCCAATTACCAATCCTGTCAAACAATTCACCGGTCTCTCGTACGCCATAGCCATTGTCAGCGATCTCGACACAGCTTCTAAATCCCAGGATCAACCAAATTTGTGGCAGAGTTACCTTAAGCGAGGACATCTTACATGGATGCCTTCTAGAAATTTTATATCTGTCAAGTGGGACGACGGGTATATACCTTTGACTTCTTCTTTGGGGATGAAAGGCAGAGGTATGGAACTTTCTGAACTTGTTACCTTTGATGGTAGATTGTTGACCGTCGACGATAGGACTGGAATGGTTTATTTTTTTGATGCTGATAAAGTTTATCCTTGGGTTATATTGATGGATGGAAATGGAAAGAGTTCCAAAGGTTATTTCAATTTCATATTAAATTATTTATTCTCCATTCAGTTTGTTTAATAGAAGGGATGTTCATGTCAATGTTGATTATTATAAATAAAAAGATATAGCTTGGTGAGAATAGAGGAGATCCATGGAAACATTGTCAATTAAATACATTGTGTTATTTCATCAATATCAATATCAACATCCCTTCCAATATTTCAACTTCATTTTTTTATTCATATTCGTTTGGAGATTGTTATATCATCTGGCTTTTATTTCAATAGGCTTTAAGTCTGAGTGGGCTACCGTTAAAGATGAACAGTTGTACGTTGGAAGTATGGGTAAAGAGTGGACTACGCCAAGCGGTGAATTTGTACACAATAATCCTCAGTGGGTTAAAGTTATTTCTCCCCATGGAGAAATACACTCCAAAAATTGGATTTCTAACTATAAACGTTTGAGGGAAGCATTGAACATTGAATTCCCTGGTAAATTTTACTATATATATTTTATTGTACATTTATCTTTACATTATTCAATATTAGTATTTATTTTACAGGCTACATGATTCACGAATCTGGAGCATGGAGTAATATTCATCGCCAATGGTTTTTCCTTCCACGAAGGTGTTCAAAAGAGCAATATAACGAAACCAAAGATGAGACAATGAGTTGCAATGTATTGTTAACTGCGGACGAAAATTTTGTAAATATACAGGTTGGTCTTCAAACAGTTAATAGATTTCTCACAAATCCAACATTTTAATAATATTTCAATGACAATATATGTAAGACAATTTAGCTTGGAGTTTTATAAAATTTAATGTCAAATTTATTTAAATGTTATAAAAATATTCTTAAAATTTTGACAGGTTACTTATATCGGTACATTGGTAGCCTGTAAGAGGATTTTCAAGTTTCAAGTTCCTTCCTGGATCGAAGGATTCTATAATTGTTGCTTTGAAGACTGAAGAATTTCAAGGAGACACCGCTACGTATATCACTGCTTTTAACATCAATGGACAAATTCTTATGCCAGACCTGAAAGTGGCAGATAAAAAATTCGAAGGCTTAGAATTTGTTTGACATTCCTCGTTAATGTTTGTTTAGTAACTTTTTTTACAAAGTGTAAATAATTGTACAAAGATTCTATCAAATACTATCGAATTCTATTTTCATCATTAAATTGATAAATATTTCAAACATATCTATTAGAATAAATTTTTAAATGAAAATTAATTTATATATAATAGATAGATAATTTTGCATTATTACCTTGACAATAAGTAATTATTTATAAATGATTTTGGTCTCTTTCAAGATCTAAAATTATTTGTCAATTAGCTCTAAACGTTGCAGGATAAATTAGTCAATTTTCATAATTATTAAGCGAATAAATACATTAACTCAATGTGCAGTATTATTTATACATATAATTATTTTATTCTCAAACTCTGACGTGCTATGTAAAAAGAAAAAAGTAATATACACTATACCCAATGATAAAGAAATTGACTAATTTACTCTCAATGTTACAAGTATAGATTTAAATAAAGTCACATCAACGATGCAATTTTTAAAGCAAATATAAACAAATTTAACGATTATTTGCTTTAAAATGGCAAAATGATAGATTACAATGTTACACGTGATTTTCGTTGAACGAATTTTGAAATACGAGATTCCTTATTGAAAAGCAGTGCTATAGTAAATTTTAAGTATGATTGTGTAAAAATTTTATTAGCTGGTGCTGACCATTCAGTTTGAAGTTTTTAAATGTACAGGGCATTTATTGTTGAAGCGCAACAATACCTTGAGATATTAATTTTATATAAGTTTATTATTTTTATTGTGCGACATTTGTTAAAAATGATGATTAAAGCAATGTATAATAATTTCACTGAACCTTGGAATGTTTAATAGAAATATTTAATTTAACATAAAAGTTATTAATGTTATTTATGTAAATTCTCCTAACAATTCCTATTGAAAAATTTTATATTAAAACTAAAAAAATGTATAGCAAAGTTGAGTTTTCAAAATTTTAGTGTGATTCAATGTATCTCAAATTAGGAAATGGCACCAATGTATTTTATATTTGTATACTGTTTGTAACTCGAATAATTTACATTACATACAGTTTGTACAAATTTAAATAATTCAAATTTATATACTACGTTTCTTTCAATAAAAAAAGAAAGTTATTCTCTACAAAAACTACCGTATTAATCATTGATATGTTAAGCTTAAAAGTTTAATGTAAATCAAAGTATCATTTACTAGAAAAAAAAACTAATATATTTTGAAATTGCATAGACTTTAATAATTAAAGAAATTGACACATAGATATTGGTAAACTGTATATAAAAAATTGATAAATAGGTCATTTATGTAGTTTGTACAGAATTAAATGGCTCAAAAGATTTACATTAGGTAACTGAAAATGTTTTTAAAATTGAAACAAAAATTGTAATCCATAAGACATTTTTAAGTATTAATTACTGAATATGGAGCTATCGAATGTTCACAATAAACGAAAGTATTATTAACAAAAAAAAGTTCATTGCACTTTATATTGATGTAGAACTGGTAGAATGAACACAAAAAATTTAAAATCATAAATTAATTGAAGAATCACTAATTAATTGTTCCTTTAATTTGAAATTGTACTTCAAAGACAGTTTGAACGGTAATTTGAATTTTAAGCTTTTAAAAGTTCAAATGACAAACTAAAAAATAAATAAGCTATTGCACTTTATATTCATAACACTGGTAGAACAAACTAAAATAAGACAAAAAAAATTAGTATACTATAAATTAATATATTGAACAATTTTAAATTATTTCATACATTCAAAATGTCCAGTATACAAATTAAAAAAAGTATACCATTGCACTTTGATACCACTGTATATTCCTCGAACAAACCCAAAAAAAGTTATCGAAACCTTAAAATCCAAACAAACATTGAAATTTTCAATTTAAAAAATTCAGCATTCAATTCAAATACCAAAAAAAAAAAAAGGAAAAGGAAACACTAATCTCAAATGGGTGCATATATATCTATATACACAGTCCCGGCGCAGCAAGTCAGGGTCACGGTATGTGGATAATAACTATATATACGCATACATGTGCATAGACCTACACATGCAAGGTAAAAATCAATAAGTTTCGTAAAGGCATCAGGGAAAATAAACGCGCATAGTCGCGACGTTCTATAAGGGTTAGTCGACCTCGTGGTAGTCGTCCGTACAGCATACACCCAAGGATCTTCCTTTTCTACGTTACTTATATATATATATACTTCTCTTTAATTTTTTAATTTTCAATTCGAAAAAAAAATTCGCGTGTACATACAAGATATATATAAATTCGATCGAATTTTTAACCGCGCGCTGGTGTCTCTCTGTGTGTATATATTTGTTGGTGTATATAATTCAAAAATTTTGTAAAAACTGTGTTGCGTATAAAAATATAATGTATTGACGTTTTTCTATTTAAGAGTGATCGTTCGGTATATGTATGTATATGTATATGTGTGTATATATACAACTGTTTTTACATAACGGTGGAATTTGTTGGAAAAAAGAAAACGGATGTGTGTATGTAGAGGGTGTAGTTCAAAAATTTCAATTTTAGGAGAGGTTAGTGGATTTTTATTTTTTTTTTTCATTTATTACCGTATACAAATTATTAAATTATTATTACATTACAATAATGTATACTGATGTACTTGATTATATATTTTTTGTAGAACCGGTACGTTAGTATATACATATATATCAATTGCAAGGACCTATACCTACATAAAAACCTGAAATTTTTGATTTAGGGGATGTCGGACTCAGAAAATGGTCATTTTTAATACTTTTTTTTATAAACAATAGAATAAAATTTGGAAAAAATTTTTGAACGTAATGCACTTACGCATGTTTTAAATAGTATACTCAAATTTTTTCCGATTTTTAAATCTGTAATTTAATTATGATTTTTGCTTTTAAAATTCATGCCTTTTTAGATCAATAATTACCGACCAAAAATTGGTCTATTCAATTATTATTAACAAATTTATTTTTTCTTAAAAAATGAAAACGCCATGCCCTCGCTTTTGTTTTAAACTACCCATATGAATTTTTTTATAATTATTAATTCAATATTTCCAGCATAATTCGTATATTGAAAGGTGTAGATTCCTGTAACTTGGGTCCGACATAGTGTGTACGTATATGGGATTAAGAATTGGAACAAAATTTGTAAATGATTAATATTGTGTAATCACTTTCGTTGGTAAAACGATCTTTGGGTATTGACAATATTGAGATATATAAGGCTATATATATATATATATATATATATATATATACTTAAAAATTGCAAATACTTATCATTGGTATAGAAATTTTTAATTTTTGAGGTTAAACAAATCGGCCTAGGTATATTTTATCGCTATTTTATCGCTCAACGTAAACTGTCAACCTAAATATCGTATTTAAATTATCGATGTAAAAATCAGGAACAATGTGGGTATAGTGTTTACGGGCCTAAAGTTCAAGATATTTTTTAAATTTGATTAATTTTTTTCAAAAAAAAAGTAAAAAATGACCATTTTCTGAGTCCGACACCTCCTTAACCAAACTTATACAGAAAAATATGTGTCAAAATTTCGGTACCAAATGCTCCTTTCGGATTCATTTGATACCTTTTGTCAATATATTATTTCAAGTAATTACTACAGCTTTACATTACCTTTTTATTATTTAAACAGTTTGATCAAAAAAAGACAAATTATTAAAAAATAAATTTTTTATGCATAAATAACGTGTTTTAAACAATTTCTATTAATGTATACATTTTTTTTTCTAATAAACAAAAAACTTTCGGTAAAAGTTTCCGTAAAGTTTAAACAATTATTTGCAAGAATACACATAAAAAATGTCAAATCCAAAAATTGATGTTACGCAAGGTGAATTTGTCACCAAACACTAACTTAGACTCATTTTTCAGTATAAATTTGGCTAGAACGATTATATCTTCTTGAAAATTTCAAAAAAAGCTTATATTCTTACTACAATATTATGCCACAAAAATTATAGATTAATAATATATAAAAAACAGAAAATGGTAATTTTGTACTTTTTTTTATAAATAAATGAATAAAGTTTTTAAAAAACGCTGAACGTCAAGCCCTTAGGTATGTTTTAAATAATATACCCAAATTTTTCCAGGTTTTTAAATCCATAATTTGATCACGATGTTTGGGTTGAAAGATTATGCTTTTTTGGACTAATAATTACCGACCAAACATTGTTTACTCAATTATTATTTAAAAAATGCTTTTTCATTAAAAAATCAAAACGTCAAGCCCTTCCTTATGTTTTTAGTTATCCGTATGAATTTTTTCAGATTTTTAATGCAATATTTTAGATATAATTTTTGGGTTGAAAGGTGCAGATTCCTGTAATTTAGGTCCGACATCCCGTTAAGGGGATACTATACTATATACAATATTCGATGATTAAATAATAAAAAATAATAAGAGAATTTTTTTTTCGATAATCTAACTGTGTTGAATTTCAAATTAAATTATAATTATTGCGTTTTCCGAGAAAAATTTTACCAAAAAAATATTTTTACCTCGTTGAGGTTAAGTTCTTATTTATTGGTAAAATTTTCCTCGAAAACGCAATAATATTTCAGTTTAAAATTCAGCACATAGTTAGATTATTGACAAATAAAGACGTCTCTTCTCTTATTTTTCCACATACTTGCTTTATTTAAAAATTTATTATCAATAATCGTATTTGCCGATAAGGTAGGGAGGATAAATAATAGACTATGGCACCCCGTTAAAATCAGTACATAAAGATTATTCACCTTGGATATCAGAAAAAGATATTTATTACGCGAAATGTTGAAATTTCTCTTATTCGTGGGTTGTAATGGTATAGCTTTCAATTTGATTCGAGTTGGTATAGTCTATTTTCTTCTTCAATTTCATAAAAAAATTTTTATATCAATATAAGAATTAATATTGTATACTATCAGTGACACGTATTCTTTATAAGTCGAACTACAATTAAAATTATTATTAAACATTTTAGCTCATTATATATGATTGTTTTGATGTACTTCTAAAAAAAATTCAATTTTACAATATTTAACACTTAAATATACAATACTTTCCATTAACGACGCATTTTATTTTCTGTATAAATAACACTAAAAAATTTTCATTAACTACTTCTCAAGATTATGATTATTTTCGATTAATTGATGCAAATTAAGAAAACCTATAAAAATTAAAAAAATTATACGTAACATCTACAACAATTACTATCGCCACGCCTCATATTCTTTATAAATGATACTAAAAAGAATTTTCTTTAAAATTTTTGCTCATGTTTTTTTGAATTCTTTATTTACAATTGTTATATGACACACCCTAAAGAATATTTAATTAATCAACATTTAAAATTTACTTACAACTCAAACTAAAATAAATATTCTTATCAAATATTTTTTTCCCATATACAATATTTACGATATTGCTTCCAAATAAACATCTAAAAAAATATCGTAAATAATATTATAATTTTATATATCGACATCTAAATAGAATCATTATTATATTGTATTATAAATTAGGTTAAAAAACATTTCAATAATTATTTTTCTCATCAACGAACAACGTTTCATATTCCTTACATATTCAACTAAAAAAAGAATTGTTTTACTATTTATCAACCTCATTATTTTCGATTTCTTGGATACAACCATTTATGTCTAAAAAAGAAAAGATGATAATTAAATTTTAGATCGATAACTACGGTTAAAAATTAATATTTTACACTATAGGAACGCTTCAATTTTCGCTATGTAAATTCAATAAAAAAAAGAAAGAATTTTATTATTTAATTATTAAACCAACATTATTAATTTGTCTCCTTGAATATTTCTGATTATCGTCGCCCCAAAAAAAATGTCGTAACAAAAAAGATGAATTTCTTCGAGATAATTATACACTTAAAAATTAATATTTCACGGTGTAAAAACGAATTTCTTTTATTTAAACAAAATTAATCTTCAGTTAGATCTATTATATTTACCGAAATGAACAATAAACATCTTCACCTAAAAAGCATTGAAGAAAAAAAATTGTTCTATTCTTCCAGATCCGTTTACACACCCCCACCAACGCCACAAAAGAAAAAAAATTGGAGATTGCGCAATCGTCGCGTTTTTTTTTCCTCTCTTACTCCTACGGTATATAGCACAGTAGTGCGATACACTTTGCAAGCGACAGTCGGCGGTTTAGAGGATGAAAACCAGCAGTTCACCCGGTTGCTTATTTTTCCTTGGCGCGCACACTGTTTGGTTGTTCTCCAAATTTCCGGAGATGATACGCTATGGTTGATTTGTGAGAAACATCGAACGTAGTTGAGTACGAAATTTTATTAATATATTTTACACACTTGGTATTAATTACGTTTGTCGAAACATGTAAAAGTTGATAAATTAAAAACGAACACATACGTGGAAACGAATGTGATGTAATCAAAAGAAAAATCGATATTTTAATGAATAAATCTTAGAATAAACAGCGATACGGGTATATAAGCAATTTTACACTTTTCGAAAAAAAAAATTATGGATGAAAAACCAATATTTCAATAATTAAAAAATGATAGAGATGAAGGAAAAGGTAAATCGAAAGAAAATCGATATTTTAATAATCAAAAAACGATGAATGAGAAAAAATTCGATGTGTTAATAATTATAATATGATTAATGAACCAAAAAATAGATATTTTAATAATTAAAAAGTGGATAATGAGAAAAAAAATCGATGTTTATAAGTTACAAAATGGTAGATGGAATAAAATCGGTATGTTTAAAATTGAAAAACGATGAATAAAGATAAAATCGATATTTTAATAATCAAAAAACGATGAACGAGAAAAAAATCGATGTTTATAAATTACAATATAGTAAAACGACATTTAATCGGTATGTTTATAATTAAAAAACGATGAATGAACCAAAAATTCGATAAATAAACAATTAAAAAATGCTAAATGAACCAAAAAAAATCGATATTTTAATAATTATCCTGTGGTTAAACAACAAAATCCGTATAAAAGACCACAATTTGAATTTAATTTACAACGCATAACGCCTCAGTGTACAACATCTCAAACCGATTCGCGTTACATTTCCATAAAAGGATAACACAAACACGTGGAAGTAATTAAATTACTTTGTGTGTACTAATTTGGATAAATAACTACTAGCTTTTTTCTCTTCGAGAAATTTTTATTTATTCGTAATGTCGGTTTATCGAAATAGTGCATATTTTTTTAGAAATGGGAAAGTGCTTTATTTTAAGATGTAATTTGAAATTTTTGTGAAAAAATTATCCTTTAGTTAGAAATTGATTACATAATAAGAAAATTTAGAAAGAAGAAAGTAGAAAACAAAGTGTTTGTTTTAATACTATACGATTATTTTTTTGTGTTTTCAGGTTTAAAATGAATATTCAGAAAAAAAATTGTCTAGCTTTTATTAAAAAAAAATCTAATAAATTTTGTTTTAAAATAATTTAACTCGATAAATAATAAAATTGAAAGCGATAATTTTCATTTTTTATTTTCAGTCGTTGTATCGCAATAAGTCGAGTTTATTGTTTAAAATAACTCTTAATACCCAAAAACTGTTAAAAAAAACATTTTTTTAAATTTTCTATTCTTAAAAACGTTATAGCCTTAAAATGTATCCTATAGGTAACGCCATTATTGCATAATATTATCGATTTTTTTATGAATTTCTTAGTTTTTGTTAAGAAAATAGAAGAACAAGTTTTATAATGCAGAGTGTAAGAGAAATAAATATTACGTATTTTTTTTTGCCCGTTAAATTCGAGTTTGGATCAAAATTACGCTAACTCAGCAGAATTATACACCGCAAGATTATTTGATCGTTGTTATTAAGTATACGGTTTTTTTTATCGATCAAAACGTATTATACACGATTGTAAATACATCATTGAGAATGTAATGAAGAGTTATTTTTAAAAAAGGAATTGATTTTATTAAGGTATTTGGTTGATTTGGAGGTTAAGAAAAAAAAATGGTTGCTAGTTATTTTTCTTTTAAATATATTTACATAAGCAATTGGTTTCTATTCTTTTTTTATTTGTTTTGAAAGTATATGTTGAAATTATTAGAATTTGCAGGAAAAAACGATTTTTGTTTCTTTTTAAAAAAATCTAAGGGAAAACGGTCTGTATAAAAATTGAAACTATATACGTACTCCACATTTAATCAACGTTTATAATTTGTTATTGTTAAGAAATAAAAAGAAGTTTAAAGTTAAATTTATTTGAAAAAAAATAGTTACAAAACCGCATATTGTTTCTACAGTGATTTTTTAAATCTATTTTTGCGAATTTATTCAATCGAATGTAATTTTCAAATCGTTCAAGGTATTTAAACAATCTATACTTCTTTTTATGCATTTGTTAATTATCATTATTATTGTTATTATTTTTCTTTTGATTATTCGAAATTTTTTTATAGAGATATTTCTATAGTGATATTTTACGCGATGAAAACTCGACATTTTTATACTACATTTTTTATATTTTGTAACATTTTTGAAAGACAAAATTTAGAGGTTAAGCGAAACCAATTTTTAGCCAATTATTACCGACTTATTAGCTAATTTTTAGTTAGTCTAAAATAAAATTTTATGATTCTTTTGATTTATATTTGGACAGGTTAATTTCCTAGCACTTCGTTTTTATATTTATAAGTGTATATTTTATTGTAACGGAAACATTTTGATGTCAATGTCAGAAGAATTTTAAATGCATATATTTTCTCAATCGATCAACATGCTATTTTAATTCCAAATATCGTTGTTTAATCTATCGATTTAATTTTCATTAGAATTAATTTATTCGAATTTATAGAAATTCTAACTCGTCAAAAAAGGCGAAATTACGATATTTTTGAGGTTATGGTACCGACATATCCATTGATGTGTGCTCTTTCAATAATTACGATTTTCGTATCATCACTCACATGAAAAATCTTGAATAAAATTATATTTTTTCTTTAGATTGTCATTTATTCTTTTTGCATAGCGATCTATAAATTTTCGTAAGATTGTTTATTGTTATACAAACCGACAAGTGCATAATGTATATATGTATAAACTATCAAATTAACAACTCGATAAGATCTAAAATTTAAATTTGAACGAGAAAGAGAGATTACCATCGATTCCGTGACTTGCAACGATTGCAATCCTATATTATAATTGAATAATCGATTCGAACTTTTGCTTGTATATATCTATGAAACTATGTATCCTTTCTTTTTTTTTCTTTTTTACTTATTATATATATTTTTACAATTGTATTCGTTTAATAAAATAACATTTTTTAATTAAATTTTTCCTTCTAGAATAATGGAGATGGCTTCGTCTAGCTCGGAACCCGAATGGTTAATCGCTAGAAAAGGAATATCTCTCCTGATTAACGATAAAACCGAGGAAGCCGAAGCTTTGTTCACACAGCATCCGCACAGCTTTCACATCAAAGCTGGACGAAATTTTGTTATGTTTATGGTAAGCTCTAAGAATTTTTTATTTCTAAGTGAAAAGGATTATTAGGAACGAAAGAAAAATGTTGTATTAAACACTTTATTAAGCGTGTTTAGTCATTTGTTAAAATGTTTTTTCGAGGTTAGGTTAATAACGATTTTTAAAAATTTTTTGGTTTTTACATTATTAAGTAATTGTTTTTATTTTTATTATGGTATTGATTTAGTTACGAAAGAATCTATTTTTTAGTTAAGAATAATAGAAAAAAAATACTTATTTACAAGGTATTGAATAGCCATTTTTAACCTCAAAATATTAATTTATGGATAAAATTTCTATTGGGGCACAGATTATCAGAATAGAAACTGGATGGTTATTGGCCAGTTCTTGATGAAAAAATAAATTAGACAATTAATGTCGATTAGTAAAAGTAATTTTTACAGTTTGTATTAGCGTTAATACCTATTTTAAAAAGTTAGGTTAGGTGAATGTAATTATATTGAAGGACTTAAATATTACTCTGTTATTGTCAAAGTTCCGACCAATGAAACAAATGATAAACGATGCAATCAATGACGGTTAGCAAAATATATCAAGTTTGCATTAAGATTAATTGGATATTCAAAAAAGTGAGGTTACGTGAAACTTATATTGGTAAATTATTGAGCAATATGACAAAAAAACGTTTTAAAAATATACTTTAACTTTCACTAGGAGTATTTAGTGAAAACTCTTCATTGTCAGATTAATTGAAACCATTAATTAGACAATTATTATTTTTATTAAAAATTATAACAAAAATTAATGTTTTATTTAATTAAATTTTGAACAATAAAATATACTAATATTGTTTAATTAATAACAACATCTACTTTCGTTACCAAACGTTACACTAATTTTTAATCGAATATCTTTTCCCAGTGTAGGTCAAGTGAATCGAGAAGTTTGCAAAGTTTGCTAAATGTAACGATGCAAGCTTTTTGGCTCGTCGATAAAATCTTAAAGTGTATATAGAAATGAAATTTCAAGCTCACCGGGACTGAATACCTTTTAGTATGCATACTTAAATCTAATTTTTGAGAATGAAAAAATTAATCTTTGGTATATTAAATAAATTTAACATGGAACATATTTAAACAAATTAAAAAAGACGACGATTCGTTCATTGTATAAAATTTTGATCTTATTGAAAAAAAGGTTTCTTTTTCAATTGTTTGGACTTTCGTAAAACAAAGATGATGTGTTGTTAACGTAAATAAACATTACAATTCATTTCGATCTCTCAAAAGTTTGTTATGAAATATTCATGAAGATTACTCATGAAAATTTTTCCATAAGACTTGTACACATTATTAAGGGAACAAGCCTGAGTTGAAATTTAGAAATAATAATTAATTGTTTATAATTAACAATCTTTATTAGGCAATCACTCTACGTATCTCTCAATATTTGAGACTAATTGTATTATTAAATAATTTAATCCAAATTTTTTTTAGCTATTTTCACTTAATTATAATACTCTATACCATGATTTTTAAGTACCGCAAGAGATATTTTAAAAATCCATTTCATGGCAGAGGTTCTGATCTCAACAGTAATATTAAGCTTTTGAAATAGAATTTGAAAATTTACCATAATAGATGTATCACGAACCACTTCATCGAATAGGTTAAAATTTTAAACACGTCTTTAATTCACTTACGGGGATGTCGGATTCAGAAACTGGTCATTTTTTACTTTTTTTATAAACAAATGAATAAATATTTTTAAAAAAACTTTGAACATCAGGCCTCTAGGTATGTTTTAAACAACATATCGAAATTTTTTCAGATTTTTAAATCCCTAATTTGATTACAATTTTTGGATTGAAAGTTTATGACTTTTTTCACTAACAATTATTAATTTAAAAATTATTTTTCCTTAAAAAAATCAAAACGATAAGCTTATGTTTTAAGCTATCCGTATGAATTTTGTTCAGACCTGTAGTTTAATATTTTAGATGTAATTTTTGGGTTGATAGACGCAGATCCCTGTAATTTGATTCAAAGTTACAAAAGATGTTTATATACATGTTTATTTAATAAATAAATTATCTGTTGTATTGTTTTATATAATTTTTCAACGTTTTTCAAAAATTACAGCCTCATCGATGAAATAATAAAAAGAATCGTGGTACAGAGATTTAAAATTATATTACAAATGATCTAACTAAAAAATTTTGTATAGAATTCAATAATAAAGTTTTTTTGCGGCATTAAGAAATATTTCAAGTCATTGCATAAATATATATATATATTTTATAAATTTCAACCCATCGACAAATGTTCCTATAATGTCCAAAAGTCATCTTTCAAATAAGAATGAAATCAGAATAACTACAACGAGATTAAAATAAATTGTTAACATATGTTTGAGACGATGACAAATTGATTACGAGTGATTAATAAAATAAATAATTCTTTCTTTTTAATCGCAACAACTACATACATTCAATCGATTATTAGAAAAAACGTTAATAAACATTTAAAAAAATTTTTAAATTATGCGCTTTTAAAAAATCTAAGGTATATATTTACACTTTTCCATAAACTTCGAAAAATAAAAAACCATCTACATGTCGACAGTAGTCTCTTTAACAAAAAATACGTCAGTACAGTTAGTCTTTTAACTCAAAGGAGAGAAGCAGTTCGTGACATAGACAGAAGGAGAAGTCATCAAAAATATTCTCGAGTACATTAGCATATATACCGGTATACATCTGTCGACAATGAGCTAGTTACAAATGTCACCAACACTCGACAAAACCTTCTTTTCTTCAAGAGGAACATTCAAAGCTTTTGTACATGTATATATACAAATGCACATATATACACACGCGATTTATTTTTCTTTTTCTTTTCGTTTTTTTTTCTTTTCAATGTCTAAATAAAAGTTATAATAAATTTCATGAAAAAGTTTTATTACGATTTATCGATTGTTTATTCATTATTATTTATCATTCATTAAATGTTTGAGAAAATTTAAATGTCCTGCGAATATTGATAATTAATTTTTTAATGTAATTTAATTACGTATTATTTTTATTTTATTAATATTTTATTTTTTAGAGTTTATGTAAGACCGAAATAATTATCTTTATCATACGAATATTTTATTAAAAAAATTTTTTCAACGTCGCTTTTTTCATTCTATACCAACTTGCTAATCAACGACGGAGGTCATACGATGTGTCTTGCGAAGAAAGTATTTGCATTGAACGTACAAAAAATTCTTTTTCTCTCTTTGCAAATCATTGACAAAACTTTATTTGTTTATTTTTATTTATTATTAACAGAACTTACTTAAACAGGGATGAATTTTACAGAGAATAAATATTTTATTTATTTGTTTAAAATATATTATTTTAAAAAATCTTGTATATAACCAATAAGCTTTAAAAATCATATTTATTTATTTATTTAAAAAATTAGTACATTACGATACGAGTGCGCAAAGTAGGTTGTTCCCGCACGAGCGAAGCGAGTGCGAGATAACCTACGAGCGCACGAGTATCGTATACTATTTTTCCTACTGAGTGCGCAAAGTTCGACACATTTGAGCAGAACCGCGTGGGCGGAGGGAAAGTTGGGGGGGACGGGGGGGTTTGGGGGGGCGGAGCCCCCCCGCTTAAAAAAATGAAAAACCGTTAATTTAACATTTAAATTTAAATTTTGTTGATATTTCGTTTAAATACAGTAATAAAACGGACTCTGCAAATGATTTCGTATTTCTTGTACTACGCTACTTTTTGAACTCATTGTAAACTTTTGTATATTTTTGTTTAGAAATATTTGGCAACGTATTCAAAGCTATTTCTTTTGCTGCTTCAAGTTATTCCGGTGGCACATCATCGAACACATCGTCACTATCACTGTCGACCCCACTTACTGATGTCATCCTTATTCAGAACATATAAATACGTATATATAGAGCCGCAAGTGAGACGTCAAAATTAAGATTGAAACTTTTAACATAAATATAAGATGTTGCTAAGTAACAAGACGTAAACAAATCGGCGTTCGAGTTACGTGCCCATATTCATACGTATTGTATTGCGCCCAACTTCTTATACTTTCCTACGTGTTCAACCACTTTTCCGCACGCTTAACTACTTTCCCGCACGCTCAACTACTTTCCCGCACGCTCAATTGTAGAAATTATAGCGTGTGGGAAAGTGGAACTTTGCGCACGCAAATGAGTGCGCAAACTCGAACTTTGCGCACGATAGTAGGAAAAATATATATCATTCGTATTATTAAAGTTTCATAGAGTATTGAAACTATACCAATTTTTTGTTTCAAAATAATCAGGAAATTATTGATGCATAATTATATACATGCAATTTTCTGAACTCTGTTATTTAGTGAACAATTGCTAAAACGGCACATACGATATTGTATTTATTTTTTGAACGTTTTGAAATTTTGGGTTTAAAAATAGATTTACGGTTCAGTGGATTAAGGATCCAAAATCAGTATTTGCACTTACCCTAATATTTATTTTTGATTTTCTATCGGATCGGCCTGAAATTTTTTAGAACTCCCTTAAATTTATCGTTAAAAAGTAACTGTGAACAAAAATAATAAAAAAAAACTTGTCAATTTTGCTTAACACTTGCGAATATTTTGGTAAATAATGAAAAAAAAAATTGTATAATAATCAATGTATATTCTTCGTTTAATAACATATTGAATTCATGTTTTTATAATTCTGTTCCCCTTACTTTGTAAGTGTTGCTTACCTCAAAAATTTCAGTGATAAATCCAATGAGATATTAACCTTGTATAGTAAATAAGTGCGAAAATCCAAGAAGTAATTGAAATAATTCTATAAAAAATTTACATAATTAAATATGTCTTTGAATTTATAACATCTATGTTATTCAAATTAAATTATAAAAAAGTCAAACTTATGAATTCATGGAATTGTCTTGATGAATTTGTTAATGGAGATAATTCCGTAAATGTATTATTGTAATGAAATATTTCATTATCACCATGTCATAGAATATTTTATTTTTGAAAAATATTGATGAAGAACGTTCTTAAACCAATGTACACTGTAATTGAAACGATCCTCCAATTTTATTGATATGCGGGGATTCACATAAAATAGTTCAGCAACGTACGGTAGGTGGCTGACGAATCCCGCAAGTGCTAAGTTTTGGTCTCAGTTAGTATATAAGAACATTTCAAACTTACTCGTTCATATAAATAGTTTGCGATGCGATTGCGAAACATAGCGTTATATGCGACTGTGAATCTTTCTAAGCGAATCTTTTTAAAGTAATCAATGACCTAATAATATAAGTGCAAAGGTATATATAGGTAGGAAAAATATGTAAAAATGAATGTGGTTTGAAGACTCTAGAAGTCTACTAATAAGGTAATACGATAAAGTAATATGAGTAAATCAGACATATAATTCAAATAATAAAAATAAAAAAAAATTTTGTATTATTGTTAGATTACAATTAAATATGTATTTAAAGCAATGAAACGTGTCACTTGACAGAACGAAATGCGTTCATTCATTTAATAAACTAATGTATATCATTGGAATAATATAATTCTATTGATTTGATTACATATAGTTTTATACTAATACCGTTAGGACCATAAATATAAAGAAATATGTAACAGATGAAAAATTATTTGAACTATTAAATTCGCTATTGGTTGAATTGGTTCAAGTACGTAATACCTTTCAAGTATTTAATTCAATTTCCAATAATTAATCGTGAATATACAATGAAATATGGAATCGTGTGTGTGTAATTTTTTTTCTCAGTGTATATATTGTTATAACATTTAATTAATAAAATATGGTAAAAATAACGATAATCCAAGTACATCCCCATACTATAAAATATTGCTGTTATTTTTTTTCATTAGTGTCTTAATCTCGGTATACTAACTAAAAAAGAAAAAGAAAAAGAAAAACATGTGATTAAAACACTCGTTTATATAACGAATAATAATTAACACCCTCGTCATTTAATATTGAAAAAGCCGCCTTTGTTGTGTATATAGTTAAAGTACAGAATTTTGTATTGTTCCCACATAACTATAAGTATATATGTGTGGTGTGTTTATGTTATGTATACGGTTTATAGAACGCGCTCATTACTTTCGAGGACGACAAGCTCCAGCAAGCTATGCAACTTTTACGGGACATGGAGAAGGAGTGCGCCGGCGAAATCGGATGGCTCAAATCTATGAAATCTCGAGTTTTTGGTCCTGACACCACGACTGTACGTATATTATGTGTATTACATACGTATATGTGTGGGTTTCTGATATAGTCGTAAATCTATGACATTATGGTAGAAATTTGAATTTTTTATTTATGGATTAAGAGGACGCCGAACCAACATGCTTACCGACATTTACGGATTCAAACTTTTATTAAGAGAATTTATAAATTTTAAAAAATTTATTTGTTGTCCCCGCTAATTTTTATCAAAACGTAGGAGGGATAACTCATACATTATGAATAAAAAAGTGATTATTGGTTTTGAAAAGTTTGAATCTGTAAACGTCGGTAAGCATGTCGGTACGGCGTCCTCTTAAGGCTAAAAATCGGTATTTTATAGATTATAATCAGACTTTTTATATATTGAGTTTTTTTAGTAGAAATTAGACCGTTTGTTTTGAGAATACATTACTTCTTTTTACGTCGTAATTACCCATTTTAAAAAAAAACTGACTTTTTTCTACCGAACAATCGTTTAGATTTCTACTATATGGTTTTAATTTGAATTAGGTTACATAAAATTGTAATATTTTGCTATTAATTAGGTATTTTGTAAGACATGTTTGGACCTTTCTTTGGCTTATAAAAACAGTTACATTTATACAGTCAGATTTCTATTAGGGAAATATTGATGAATTTTTACTTTTCTTTACGCTAATGTATTTTTTTATTTATGATGATGTTATATACGGTAATTTTTATTCTAGTGGAATAAAAAATAAGAAAAAGGTACGAAACTTGTTTTTTTATAGAGAAAATTGAAAACGGTAATTCACTCTGAAAATAATCACTTGTAAATTTTTCCACTGTTAGAACTTTAGCGAATAGAAAATTTTATGTGCGTGCCGTGCCGCCTCTGAAAAATCTTTCGAAGACAAATTTTGAATGATTGAATCTTTTTTTTTCCTATATATTTTCAGAGCTCTAAAACAAAAATGATGTTATAATTGTTTACTCTTTAAGTTCGACGTATTTAAATTTATCGAATAATTTATTCGAATATCGAAATAATTTTTCACTCCACGATATATTCGCAGATCAGTATAATAATTATACGTTAATGATGTATTTCAGTTTATTTTAATGATTTTTATCATAGGAAATGAACTCTTTTTACATTACTTTTTGAATTGTCATTACGGAAATCTATTGTTTTTATAAGAGAAAAGTGGAATTTTTGTATCTGAATTAACTTTTAGTAGAATATGAACTCTTTTTGCATTACTTTTTGAATTTTTAGTCACGTATGTTTGGCAATTGATGAAAAATTATTATATTTAAAAGAGAAATATAGAATTATGGCTTTTGAATTCTATTTCAGTAGAAAATGAATTCTTTTTATGTTACTTTTGAATTCTCAGTCGTGTACGATAATCGATTTAATAAAATTATATAAATCTTTTTTTTTTTTTAATTTTATTTTAATAGAAGATAAACTTTCAATCTTAATTCTATATATAAAATTGAACGATTTAATGAAACATATTGCATTACGTTCTGTATTTTTAGAAAAAAAGAAGAATTTTATTTTTTCTTTAATATGATAGTAATACTTTTTGCAATATAGAAAATGAATTACTCTCACTTTTTTTACATTACTATTACAATCAGCTATTTCATTTTAAGTATTGTACTTTTTGTTTTTGAATTCTTGTTACCATTCTCTTGATAAATTATACTTCACAAACTCTTCATAGTTAGAAATCACGTCAAGTTGTGACATTAGTTTTTTTTTTAAATCATAATTGAGATATAAAAAGAAAAATTCAGGTTATATTTTGATGTTAATTAAGTTCGATATTTTACTAGATAATAATCAATTTCTAAAATTATTAATTTCATAATCCGATTACATTATTTGAAGGGATATACAACCAAAAGCATTTTTTCATCAAACGCGTCTACATAAAAAACGTTTAAACAATTATTCTAGAACCGAAAGAAAGAAAGAAATGGGAACGATATTTTATCGAATTCAAATCAATCGTTTCATTACAAATGGATAATTTTCATCCTAATTTTAATAAAATCTAATTCAATCTAACGTTCCTGCTCATCCATTTATTAACAATTCACTCGACTATATATACAATTAATATAAATATTTTATTTTACATCGAATCGGTATAATTTTTGCATTACGCGTAATCAATGATATTCATCCTATTTTAATGCATATACACATCAAAGTGAATAGCACGCGGTAATTTTGAATAAATTATATATATAAATATTTTTATTTTCTCGAGCGCGCGCGTCTTCGTATACATTGTTTTATACATATTTGAAATGCTCTACTTTTCATTTATTTAGCGGGTGAAGAAAAATCGTTACGATTCAACGACCATTATACATATATATATATATATTTATTTATTTATTTTTTAAAAAGTAATACTTAAACGTTCGTATGCAAAACAGAAAAATTAGAAAAAAAGAAGAATTTCGAAAAAAAAAATGTTTTGTGTACAAAGAAAATAATTGAGGCATGCCGTATAAAAAGATAAAAAAAAAGTAATATTATAACGAACGTACGCAGAACGACTACGTGCGGAATTTGGAACGACAAGTAGTACTCGCCGATTCTCAAGTTTGCTTGGCTCTGTTGACGCTCCTCCAACACGACCTGAGTGGCTACGTCAGGGGCGGTTGGATGCTCAGAAAAGCTTGGCGAGTCTATCAGCACACTTACAATCAGATACTCGAGCTTTATCGGTACAACTTTGGAAGTGAACCCTGTGGTTAGACATCACTTTTTTTTACTTTTTTATATATATCTTGTACATCTACTCGCTTTATATGTATTATATATAAACTTTTAAGTTATTTAATTGTATTACGTTCTAGATTCATAGGGTCAATGCATTAGATAAATAAAACACTTTATTTAACGTAAGCACGAAAAAAAAACTTTATCTAGATACATATAATTGAGGGTGTAAAAAATCTATTGTATTAGCTTTTAAAAGAAATTTTTTTCGTGTATAATTATTCATTTATTTATCAATCAATCGTTTATTTGTTAAATTATCTATTCATTCTTTTTTTTTTTCATTTTAATTATTATTCGTTTTAATGTTATTATTTTTCTTAATTAGTGTTTATTCATACAATCATTAATTTAATCCTTAATTGTTTATTCGTTCATATTTATTTACGTAAAGGATTTTTATAATAGGGGATTTATGATAAGGTTGAAAAACCTGATATTTTAGATTTCTTTTTATTGGAAATATCAATATTTTCGTTTTGAACTTTAGAAAAATTTCAGAAATTACTTATAACTCCTATATCAACCTAATAATATATATTATAACTAAAAATACTCGAATTTTGCGTATTTCAACAAAACAACAAAATTTACTTAATGATCTTTTTGAACTAAAACATAATTTTAAACTAAAGTATTTTGTCCATTATATATGGTTGGTGTAATTTCCAAAATTATAAAGTTTACTTTTCTTAATATATTCTTAACAGCTGCCATCTTGATGTTCTATATTATTTCATAAAATGTCCTCTACGAATTCAAATATATAGGTAACACGCAGCATTTGTAATAATTTAGTTTCTACGATTATGCTTAACAAAGTGTTTTAAAAATCGAATTTTCACAAAATTTTGAATTATAGAACAATAAAAATCAATAATATAAATTTGAAGAAAGAACTTAAAAAAAAAAAATATAATTAATCGAAAAAGCGACTCAAAAAATATAGTAGAACACGACTCTTTTTTTTCTCGTTCTTATTTTTTTCTGTTGAAATTACTGTAAATAGTGTTAAAGGGTATAATAATGAAATCATATTATTTCATTCGTATAATTAATAAAAATAATTGATAAAAAATAAAAAAGAGATGAATATGTAATTACCCGTTCGATATACAATGTTTACGCGGAAACGAGTTTAAAGAAAAGAAAAAAGAGAAATATATATCGGTGTACGTACTCCTAATTACAGGTTAATGCATAACAAATGGAACAACGGAAATCGATGATTTAATAATAATTAATAAGGTAATTGCACCGCTTTTCTTTTCATGACGAATTATTCAGTGAAAACAGATGTCACCGAAGTATACGATTGTTAATTAATAATCAACTCGATGTAATTACGTTGTTTCGTCGATCCGGATTGATTTATATATTACAAATTATCGGATGTCAATATCAATTTGAATTGTTGAGTTTTTACTAAGTTTTAATTAAATATAATTATTCCGATAACTTTTTTTTAAGATATGCTAACCTATAAAATTATAATATATATGTAATCAAGCGGATGGATGAAGGTGAAGAAAAATTTTGAAGAATAATTCAAAAAATCGTAAGCGCGGGAAATTTGAATTTTCAATTTATTTCTACCAAAAACGTTCACTGTGTAAATAAATATTTTGCAGAAAAAAAATCAGTTATTATACACGAGTGATTATTATTTGTTTATCAAGCGTGTTATTTATTCGTTAATTTGAACGTACGACACCTATACATTCATTCATTTATACGTTCATTCATTCGTTCATTCGGTCATTCATTCATTTGCTCATTTACTCATTCGTTCTTTATCATTATAATTTTTATAATTTATTTATTTACATTTTTTGTTTATTTAATTAATTTATTTATTTATTTAAAAAATATTTATATATGTAATTAAATAAATAAAAAACAATTGAGAGTTTATAAGTGAAAAGTATGAAAATTCGAAAGTGTGGATGATCGACAGGTTTCTACCCGATCTGCGGACAGTCGCCCGTAGAAAACGGTTGTTCATCCTCGAATCTTCAAAGCCCAACGAGTCCATCGTCGGAATGGTCAGTGCCTTCCTGCAACTGCTCGATCGGTAATCCAACGGCGAGTACGCCTTCGCCCTCGGGTCTTCGTAATTCTCTCTCGATGCTCTTCTCACTAGCTGGGATCACGAACAGCAAGACTGAACCACCGTAATTCATATTATATTAATTTGTATTTAAAATAATTTTTAACACCTACACATTTTATTTGTACCTCGTGCGAGTCATTAATTTTTAAATTAATTATGAATTTAAAATTCTGATCATTTTTCTCGTTTAACGTAAGAGACGCGATCTTCGATATTTCGAAAAATCATTGGTCTCCGAATTTTTTTATTTAGAATTCTCGAATCTCGGAAATTTTATCCGCGCGTATATGGAAAAATTGTTGCAAAAAAATTATGAATCCGAGAATGTTATTAATAAGAATTTTGAGAGTCGGTGGAACGTTCGAAAATAATCAGATTTTTTTCAATTATGATTTTGAACTTGATTTTGATTTCGAGGAAATACTCGTATATGTTTGGGAGATTTTATTAATCTGTTTGATTTTCGTATCTGAATATTTACTCGAAGCTACTCGATATTCCTTTCTTTTCCAAGTTCTGTCGAAAATATCGCAAATTTAACTACTGCATTGATCGATAATAATATTAAAGTTAAAAAAAATTTTAATTTTATGCTTCAAAATTTGAGATTTTTTATCATCAAGTTAGTACACATATTAGAACTTTAAAATTATGAAAGATTGATCGAAACATCGATCTTCAGATTTTTCAGTTAATTATTTTATTATAATAATACGAAAAGATCGATAAAAATGATCCAAAAATGTATTAACAAAATTTTCACAATTATGATGCACACCTTTCCCAAAGATCGAAAAATCGATTTCTAAATTTATAATATATATCAACAATGTGTCATATAATATGTCAAAAATGTGGATATTGATTTCTCGATCTTTCAGAATAAATACTGAACACAAAAATTCTAATAATTCACTTGTTCAAATCAAATTTAAAAGAAAAAAATTATTTTTATAATTTTAAACTAAATTATATTGATACAGAGTAATATTAATATAGTTATAAAAATTTATAAAGTCAAATATTATTTAAATTTTCCGCAGTGTACTCGGTCCATCGAAAGTATCGAGATTGATGTCGGCAGTAAGTTTTGGATACGGAATATTTCAATTGTGCGTGAGTTTGCTGCCACCATCGTTAATCAAAGTCATCCACATTTTGGGGTTCGAAGGTGACAGGCAAGCTGGTTTGACCGCTCTGATGTACTCGAGATTGAGCGATGATATGAGAGCCCCTTTAGCCACGTATGTCTATATTTTCCTTTTTCTATCTATTTTAAACACGCAATATATATTTTTCATATTTATTTGAATGTAAATGTTCGTCCTTCGTTTTTTTCTTTTTTTCTTTTATCAAAAGGATATTCTTATCGAGGTGTATGACTAATATGAGTTTAATTTTAAAAAATGCATTTATATTTATTAATGTTATTACGACGAGTTTCAAATAGTGACGAAATGTGCGATGGTCTATAGAGTTATGGTGAAACCAGACTGGATATAATCAAAAGAGTAACTTGGTCTTGTGACGGTAAAAATTATACAATATCAAGATATCGTATATGCATAGCATGACGAAATTTTTTCTGACAGTCATTAAAATTGGGTTATGCAAAATCGTGACCGTCACAAGACGAAGTTACTCTTTTGATTATATCCAGTCTAGTCATATAGTATATATATATATATATAGTTGTAAAATATCTGTCATGAGGTTTCAAGTAATGGGACGTAATATAGAAATATATGACGGATTCTAACGTTACTCGATGGAGAATTAATATGCAATTTACATTTGTCATTGTGTATCTGGAGATTGCTATGAACCATACAGACTAAACGTCACATGTTTTTTCAGTTGATTGAGGATTTTAAATTTTTCTTTCCTTCAATTCATCTTCAAACGGATTCTAACGTTACTCGATGGAGAATTAATATGCAATTTTACATTTGTCATTGTGTATCTGGAGATTGCTATGAACCATACAGACTAAACGTCACATGTTTTTTCAGTTGATTGAGGATTTTAAATTTTTTCTTTCCTTCAATTCATCTTCAAAAACCTGATATAATTTTCGAACCTGTATTTGTTTCTGTATAATAGAAAATACATTCTAAAATATAGCAACGCCGCAATTTTAAACGGTTGATGACGGTCGAAAACGGTCATCGAACAGAATTTTAAGGTTAAATCTCTGACAGCAAAGTGACTTGGCAATCTTTCCTGTGACAAATTCTGTTCAATGACTGTTTTTGATTGTCATCAGACATTTAAAATTGCGGCATTGCCATATATTTTAGAATTGATTTTCTATTACGCAAAGCAGCCAAATGTTACGAAAAAATCGTTCTAATTTCCATTTCGTTTCATTGAAATTTGTCAAACATGAAAATAGATAAAAGTTCTAAATGTTTGAAACGTTTTTGAAGGCAAAGCTAAAGGGTCCTCTTCGTAGAAGTTTCCAGTACCGCGACATTTTGCATCATACCCACACACGTTTTATTACCGTCTCGTGACCGTTAACAAGGTATAACGATCCTTTAGACGAAAAAGCTCAAAAGTTACGATAAGAATTTCATTTTAAACGGTTGCACAATAAATTATTCGACATATAACTCGATAAGAATATTCCTTTTTCTTCTTAATTTAAACCCAAAGCTCCTCGTTCTTCAATGAGAATACTATAACACGCACAAATAATTTTTTTCAAAAAAAGAAAAAAATTATTTTTTCTGAATTTAAAATAACATGTAAAAATATATTTTTTCCGTGTAATTCATTTTTTCTGAATATACATAAAAAAAACTACTTTTCTTTACGAATACACAATATGTTATACATTTGTATACTTATATATATTTTACCATAGATAAAAATCTTTTTACGAAAACGAGAAAAAAAAAAAATTCTTTACAGTTTGGCCCTACTGTGGTATCACACAATAGTCCGGCCATTTTTCGCACTCGACGGTTCAAATGTCAATGCCGGCGTAGAAATCGCTAAAGAATTGATATTAGAATGCGACCCGGAATTCGAAAACTCGGCTTTATTTCTATTCTTCACCGGGAGGATCGAGCGTCTTCAGGTAAACCCAATGTTATACATTTCGATAACTAATTTTTTATAACATACGGGAATTTTGGACTCGGTAATATGGACATTCTTTACTTTTTTTTATAAACAAATGAATAGATTTAAAAAAAAAAACTCCTGAACGTCAAGCTCTTATGGTTTTCCTTAAAAAATACACTCAAATTTTTCCAGATTTTTAATGCAATAATTTAATTCCATATTTGGGTCCGGAGAAAAAACTTGAGTAAAAATTACTCAGGTGCTCCAGTAAATTTTACTGAAGTAACTCTATAGTAATATTTTTTGTACTAAAATTGTAGTAATACTTATTTAAGTACATAAATATTTATATGTATAATTTTGGCTGATATTTACATTATAATTACTCAAGTAATAGTTTAGATATAGCATGAAAATAGTGTATTCGCACATATATATCAGTGTAGAATAATTGAATGTATTGATGCTATTTCGAAATATTACTTTATAAATATTATATAAATATCAGTCAAAATTATTTATATAAATCATTTACGTACTTAAGTCAGTATTACTAAAGTTCTAGACCAAAAAATTTTAATATAGAGTTACTTCAGTAAATCGTACTAAAGCACTTGAGTAATTTTTACTCAAGTTTTTTTTCCCTGATAACGGGGATGTATACGTTAAATAGAAGACACAAAAAAAAGTTTTTTTTTCTGTCATATAATGTATATACCGAGTGGACGATTAAAAAAAAATGTTTTATTTGTATAGTCAAACATATTTGTTGCACTCCGAGTTTACGAGAAAGCGGTGGAAATGTCAACGCAACGGGAGATTAAATTGTTGTGTCTCCACGAAGTAGCCTGGTGTCACCTGATTCGCCTTAGTTATCGAGACGCTCACACCTGTTTGACCAAATTGCAAAATGAGTCGCGTTGGTCCAAAGGTTTTTACGCTTACCTGGCTGCTGGTAAGTAATTTTTTTGTGTGTATATTTATTTACTTATTTATATATTTATTTAATTATATTTATTTATTTATTTTTTTATATTTATTTATTTATGTATTTATTTATTTATATTTATTTATTAATTTATGTATTTATTTATTTATTTATTTACCAGAAACACAAATGTTACTTAAGTCTAAAATATAAATAAATACATAGAACTGTATACACATGTAAATTTTTATATTTGATTATTATTTTTTTTTATATATTATTTATGATAGATTTTTTTGTTTCGTCTTTTTCGTTGGAAAGCCATTTTTATTGACCTCTATACCGACGTCTCATATCATATTCATCTACAATAATATAATTAAAGAAAGGAAGTTGATAAGAACACTTAATAAGAATTTTTTTTTATTGTTTATTTAATTTATTATTTTTTATCGCATTAAATTGAAATAGTATAAATTTTCTTTTCAATCTAACACTATATAATATTTTCTGTTGTTATAATATACATAAAAATCTTTAAAATTATCTAATTTATCCAAGTTAAACATTTTATTTTCATTCGTTTCAGTTTCTACGTAAAGTCCCAGGTGTGTTCCCGATCTATTTATAGCTTTATACAGAACGCATACAGTAATTTTAAAATCACTAAATATTAGAAAATTTAGGAAATTTTTACGGTTTCGAGACGGAAACTTGTTATTTTACCAAATTTTTGGTGATATTTGCCACTATACGACAAAAAAATCGAAACTCTTCGATACAACTAAAATTTATGGTATAAATTATAATTTAAAAGAAGTAAAGTAAGAAATACGAAAAAATATAGCTTTTACTTTTAACTTTTAATTTTACGATTAAATTTAAAAAAATCGATACTATCTACACGTAGATACAACCGATTACTTAATTATCTGCACAATTGCAATAAGATAATTGAAAATCTTAAATATTATTTCAACTATGTTTAATAACTAATTACAATAAACAAATAAACTTTAAATTACTAAATTATAGTATATTTTTCTTTATAATGTAGTCATATGCAGTATATATCGTATTCAATTTTTTGTAAAACATATTATACTATTACCATTTTTTTCAGTGTACGTTAATTCCTGTGAAATTTAACAAATTTTTCGTTTATTTAATGATTATTAAAAATTTTACACTTTGAACCACGTGTTAAATAATCTATTGAAATATATATTTTAAACCTTTTTTGGTATCGAAACTTTTTTGAAAATGCTAATAGTTTCTGCGTTATAGCTATTTAAGGGGACAAAGGTTAACATTGAAAAAACAGCTATTCAATATTAAAAATTTATAATTTTTTTTAAAGCTTAATGTTATTTATTTACTATTTTTTATTTATAAAAAAAATTACGTTGTAATAAATACTTATTTTTTCAAGTATTTCTCAAAACACGAGGGGTTTAAAGTATAATTTCTTCCAAATTCAGACGACACGTAAGAAATAGTAGGAAATGCTTTTTCGGATTTTTTTTGTAGCCCATTTTGTCAATCGGTGAAACTTCAAAATGAACAATCGAAATCGGTAAATTTTGACGTAAAACGATTACAACGAATGTAAATAAAATGTAATAGAAAAGAAATGTATATTTAAATAAGTATTAAAATATTTATCGTCCATGCAGTTTTTCTAATAAAAGCTATAGGAATGTTGATGTCGATGTTGATGAACAATGTACGTAATTCACGTCTTTTCGATGGAACATACATTCAAATTATTGTATGCACAATAATAAGCGTGAAAAAATTTTTATTCATCTCCGAATATTACCTCGGGAGATAAACGTCCATTTTACTCCCTTGGTGTTTATATATATATATATATATATATATATATATATGCATACATGTAACTATTAAAAGTTATAGCTGACGTTTATTTTGAATGCCGGTTTTAGAGTTACCTGTTTCCTTATCTTCGTTCCATTTCGTATGTAAATGTTTGCACAGTGAAATAGCAGTGCGGTGCTTGTGTTATTCTTTCTTTTTTACGTTTCAATTAAATTGTACGTTCGGTTGAATATATATGTAGATTTTATATACACGTTCTGTTTCGGTATTTCGATTGAGTTTTAATTGTTGTTAGTGATGAGCTACGTTATGGACTTTTTTTTATGGAACAAATTATCATTACTGAGGTCGTTTATAGAGGTCAACATGTATCAAGGGACATCGTTTGGCCTCATCGGATTGGACATTTATTAAGATTTTTTTTTAATGAATACACAATTTGCAGATTGTGTGTACATTCATATTTTACTTATCAATGCGTCAGTTTGTTGTATATTATAATAATAAGAGTTGGATTGTTCATCGAGGTCAACATGTTTGATATCTTATAATGTTGGATATTAATTGAAATTTTTCATTTAAAATAAATATAGCAATTTACAAATATAGATTTGTTATTTATGTATATTTTATTTATCAATTTTAGGATAAAAATTATCATAATGTGATTTGATTTGTTCGTTAAGGTCAGATAATTTTCTGATGAACATCCTGTAACCTTATTCGATTATGCCTTCATTAAAGAATTTTTTTTAATGAATATTTATACACAATATCTAGAAATAAATTAATCTAACAATGCTAAATATTATCACAGTGCAACTAGGTTTGTTTATTAAGGAGTTAAGGACAACATGTTTGGTGGAGTATTGATGTATATATCACTCATCATTTCACCAAATTATATCATTACTAGAATTTTTTTGTACAAAAAAATAATATGAAAAACTTCGAGTTTGTAATTACAAATCGTAATTTAAAACTGGTTACACTATGTTTTACTTTGTGAACATGTTTGGAAAATATTAGAGTGGAAAATTTTTTGTGTAATACATATAAAAAAACTAGAAATTTGTATAATTATAAATAGAAAATGAAAATTGTAATAGTAAGATTTAGTCTGAAGATTAAGGTCAACATGTTCAGAAGGTATCCTTCATCTTAAATCTAACTATTTCTTGATTGGAAATTCTTTTAGTAATAAATAAATAAAAACTAGATATCAGTAAATATTAGTCGTATTTAAGAATGGATTAAGGTCAACATGTTTAGTAGTGTATCCTTAATCCCCATGATATTTTTATATTATTGAAATAGTCAGGTTTAATAATATGATCACAGAATTTACAAACATCATTAAAATATAGCTGACTTATCGATCATAGGCTTTAAATGACACATTCTTGGTTTATTTTTAATGTCAACATGTTCATCATCAATATCTCGACTTTCAACCTCCTTCATCCTTATCAAACTATTTATTAAATTTTTTATTTTATGTTACGTACCAACACATATTAACACACATTAACCCACATACGTGTACGTAGCCATAACAAACCATAATTTCCTAACCCTGTGTTTTTTTTTCCAGTATGCTCGGGAGCAGAAGGGTGATTTCGAAAATTTATTAGAATTATACAAAAAACTACCACTCCTCGGTGTCGGTGGTATGAAAAGGGACACGCAACTCGACATATTCCTATCGAGACGAGCACCGAAACTCGTCGACCAACAAACCGAGCGAGTCTACTCAATCTCGTATTATAAATTGCTCGTTTACGAGCTTCTTTATCTTTGGAACGCGTTGCCTTCCTGCTCCATACAATCGCTTCATACCATTGTCGATGGTGAGTCCTTATCTTGTCGGAAAAATTGACGTCTCTATTTCATTTTTTCATTTTTATCGTGCGAGAATAATACGTATTTTTCTCTTTATTTCAGAGTGCAAAATTAGTCACACCACGGAGCCGATGGCTGGTCTCTCGGATTTGATCGAAGGTGCTGCTTACTCGTATCTCGAGGACCGGGAAGCTTCGATCAGGTGTTATTACAATTGTTTGAAACGGCGGTATCCTCACAATGATCAAATCGATCAGTACGTTGGTGCTTTTGCTCATTACGAGCTCGGTACTGCATTGTGCAACGGAACGGTGAGTCCTCAAATAATTTTACAAAATTTCGAATTATCTACTTTTAATAATTACAATAATCATTTTTAACAAACTCTTATACTATAAGTTTATTTTTAATTTTTATTGATTTATTTTTAATTATAAATTTTTTATATCATTTCGAATAATTAATAATTTACTTAGTTTTTTTTTTACAATTATCTTAAATAATCAAATTTAACAGTTTTCAATATTTAATTATTAAAATCATTTTCAATAATTAAGTTATTAATTATCTAAGTTAATTTTAAAAAATACATTTTTAATTATTAATTTTAAATCGGGTTTTTGAATAATTAATTTTTAATATGTCACACCTTTACTCGGAAGATCGATAAATTCATTAAGTTTACCTATATAATTACCGACTGATAAAAATCATTAAACAGTATAAATTAATATTTTAATTTTAATAACTCTTAACATTTATTTTTCAATAAGTAAATTATAATACTTCTTAATAATTAATTTTTAAATAATAAATTGTAGTATCTTTAAACAAATAACACTTTTCCCTAGTAACGATCAATTGAATACCACTTATTTTTGGGGTAAAAAATTATTCTACTAGTTAAAAATTGGTAAGAAACGACTATCGTCATTAAATAGCTAAATATATTTAAAAAATGGGTAAATTTCAACAAGGGTTAATAAATAATTTTTAACTTTTAATTTTAATAACAATCAATGAAACATTATTAATTATAATAACATTTCTATATAACTTTACTAAATATATTTTTAATTATTTTAATTATATTATTAAAACATTATAACTTTTTATAATTAATTAATAATTATTAAATTCTAATTCAAACGATTTTTTAAAATGAATTATTCCTTTAACAATAAATTTAAATAATTTTTTTTTAATAATTACTATTAATAAATTATTTTTAATTGCTAAAATAATTAATTATAACAGTTAATAATAATAATTAATTAGCAATTAACAAATAATTTTAATAATTTCTGTAAAAATTATTGTTTTTTATTACAATTCATTTAATGATAACATAAACATTTTATTGCAGTAACAGATTTTTATTAATCATTATTAAATTAGTAAACTAATTAATTACAACAATTTAATAATATTAACTAACAAGGAGAGCGTCATATCTGAGGAAAACTGATCTTTACCAAAGGATATGTTTACTACTATAAAAATATGGAGATAGGCGGAGCTGCAGACTCTGCCCTTTTTTAACCTATTCTCAATCTACTTAAGCTTTTTTTCGTACTTCGGTTTGAGTATTTGTTTTTATTTGTTTTCGAGTTATAGATTATTTGCTTATATCTATAAAAAAAAGAGCACTGGAGTTTAAAACTTCGGGTCTCTTTATATTTTAATAGTAGTAAACGTATTAATGATCCGTTTCTCTGAGATGTGACACTCTCCTTGTAAGTAACAATTACATACGATATGTCAATTATTCTTCTTTAATTAATGATATTTTTTTTTTACTACTAATTAATTATAACAGTTCAATAGCAATATCTAATTAACAATTAAATGCTATAATTCAATTTTTTTCAACAATAATAATTTCTCTTTCCAGCAAACCGTGGAAGAGGGTAGAAATTTGTTACGAAGGGCGCAAACTCAGTATAAAGACTACGACTTCGAAAGTCACTTGAACGTCCGTATCCACGCAGCGTTAAGAAAAGTATCGTAACTAAACAAAAACCAAAAAAAAAGAAAAAGAAAAATTGTATTTTCCGAGTGTATTGTATTTTGTAAAAAAAATGTTAACGAAACATATATATATACAAAAAATGCTAATCATTGTAACGTGATACAAGTTGTTTAGTGCTTTTGTTAAAAATCTTTGAAAGATAGAAATTTAAAACTAAGAACTAGGAATTAAAAATTGGTAGTATGTACCTTGTGATGAAACGCTTTTTCTCCCATTTTATTAGCACTTAATAGAATGACCACAACCTCAAAACATTCAAATAATGTGTCCACCTTTATGCGCAAGTAAACTTCAAAATTTTTATAGATTCGGATGGCCTTTTATCGTTTCCGTCTGATTAACAACTAATTTCTGTAATATTTCCCGTATTTACGAAGATAAACGCTATTTTATTAGATTTTTCACTTATTCATTTTCAATACACATTTAATAGGACATAACTAGATTCAACTGTAATCTATATTTAGAAGCTCAAAAATTGGAGAAAAATAGGATTTTACATTAATAGATGGTCATAAAATGTGAGAAAAAGCGATTCATCGATAGGAGAAAAATGGGCACATTTTTCGCCTATTTGTTGCCCATTCTATTCAAACAATCTATTTAATACTTATTTAATGAAATACGATTTCTAGCTATTGTTGCCGCGAAACAGAAAAGCGTTACTATGTTACTCTCTTTTTTATAAAAAAAAAAAGAATATGTTAGGTGGAACGATGTAAAAAAGTGTGAATTTTTAAATCGACGATGTCGACGTATATATATGTGTGTGTGTATAGTTATACACACTATAGGAGAAGATCGTGACGAGCAATTTGTGCTAAAATCGTATAAATATGTCCTTCCAATACATTCCGTCTAAAGGTCAGGAGAGAGGAAGAAAGGGGTACCTAAAAATAATCAGATCACAAGTAAACTAATGTAACATGTGTATATAAACTTATATATATATACATATATGAGCGTACTTGTATTTAAACATTGATGATATGCTATTGTAATATATACAATAATGTTTATAAAGTTTTCAAATCTAATGAGAATGTGTTGATATTTCTTTTAGGTTGATTTTGTAATCCTATGGTGTATTGTCCTTAAGTATTTTTTTAAATATTTTATAAATATTCTCTATTTGTATATTATTAAGTTTTCGCGTTTAAATTTAAATTTCCCGCGCTTTTCATTTATGAATTTTTAATACCGCGTATTATTTTTTATTATACGAATTATAATTTCGTTTACAAATTACAAAAAATTTTGTTTATATAACCACGTGTTTAATAATTACTTTTAGAAATTATAATATATTTTCTTTGTTAAATTTAAATTTCTCGAGTTTTTAAATTATGAATTTTTGATGGTTTTCTCTATTATACGTTAAATGGCTTTTTATTACAAAATTTAAACGATTTTTGTTAATAAATTAAAATTTTGCTTCCGTTTAAATTAATTATAATTTTTAACCATGGTCTGTTATTATCCATATGTTTAATAGTTTTCTTCTATAAATTAAAAAGATTCTTATTTTTAAATTTAAATTTCTTGTACTTATAATTTATAAATTTTTTTATATGAAATTTATTTTATACAAACATTTATATAAATATTTGTAAATATTTTTATATACGTTTAATGCTTTGTTTCTTAGAAATTAAAATAGTTCTTTTAGATTTATTTTAGAAATTAAATCGGTTTTCATTTTTTAAATTTATATTTCCCGCGATTCTATATTTTGAGATTTTTAATTGTGCGTTTTGTATATCTTTTAATAATTTTAATTTTGTAGTTTTTAATTTTAAATTTTCCGCGCTTTGGACCGTGCGTACAAGGGCGGGAAATTCGAATTTCGACATCCCTTATACAAATTAACAACGTGAAGTTGTTCATTGCAATAAATTTGACAAAGCTGTTCCTTCAAAATAAGAAAACGTCAAAAATACAATAACAAAAATAAAGTTTTTTCACATTGGTCGGAAACCACGGATTGATGGATTACCAAAATACATGTGGTTTCGGCATTGGAAATTGTCCAGTTCAGGGAATCTGCAATCAACAATTACCATGGTATTCAAAATTTATCAAACCTGCACTGTCATTTACGGTGTCGGTTATGCTAGGTAAATCAAATTCAATAAGTAAAGATACCGTAGGTTAATTTTATAATTCTTTTGCAATTTATTGCTCTTCGCAGTTATAACAATGTCTCATCTTTGTGAAAAGTATTCGAGCGACAGTACATTTCGAACATTGAAATCTGATATTAATGCAATGAAGAATAACATATATGTATTATCGGTAAAGTTGTTGATGTGTTGTTTTTGTTTGCTTGTTTACAATTATTGATTTGGTTTTATTTTGCTTAGAATGATGTTAGATCTCTTATGGAATCGAGAGATGAATTAAAATATAAATTGAAAGAGATGATTTGTATAATACCTAAATTATCGGAAGCTTTACTATTACTTAGAAATGAAGTTTCTGAAGGTATTTAATATTGTATTATGAGTAAATCATCTTGTATTTAATCCGTGATATTTGTATTTCTATAGGTATTGATAATAATGCCAAGAAATTGTTAGAAGCTGTGTCTCCAGATATCCTTAAACGTGTTATTAAACACGAATTGGACATATATGATGCTGATAAAATTGGAAAAGTTGATTACGCATTAGAGACTTCAGGTACTACATTTCAAAAACATTATAACATCAATAAGATTACTAATAAATAATTCATACAGGTGGTATGATACTTACAACGAGAAACACTGAAAATTATTTGCTTGGTGCGCCAGTTGTAACGATACTGGGTATACCCTTGTGTTCTCAACAAAACTTTCCTCGAGCCATCATTCAGGTTTATTATTTATTATCCATTGGTTATAAAAAATATTTCTGCAATACGGATTGTATCACTTTTTTTCATTCATCAGACAGGTGTACTTCCTGGTCAATGTTGGGCTTTTAAAGGTAGTACAGGTAGTGCTGTTATTCAACTGATAGGACACATTTACGTATCTGGTTTTACTCTTGAACACATATCTCGACTGATATCACCAACTGGAGAAACAACTACAGCTCCAAGGGACTTTTCAGTTTTGGTTAGCTCTTAGTTACATCATCTTAGTTTCATTTCAAAGCAAACTCATTCCATTAATCTACAAATATTGTTAGGGTTTACAAGACATCAACGATCAACATCCCTTCTTATTCGGTAAATACACTTATGACAATGCTGGACCTACGATACAATATTTTGAAGTTCAAGTTAGTATGCCCACCTTAATCGAACAATAACAAATTATTACAGTATACGTTAATTTGAATATCTTCAATGCAGAACAAACAAGAACCAAAGACAGCGTACAGTATTATCGAATTAAAAATTCATTCAAACAGTGGAAATAATACATTCACATGTATTTATAGAATACGAGTTCATGGAACTCCCGCAACGTAAGATCTAACTAAGGAACACCTACTTTTATTATTATCTATATATATAATTAATTTTATATAATATTAATAAAATAATTTTATTATATTATAATATAAAATAACTTTATATTCAGGCAACCACAATATTGATAATAACAATGTTAGTTTTAAATGATATTAAAACAAAACATATTGTAAATATAGATAAAAATTAAAAAAGTGAAAAAGATTGTTTTAGAAAATAAATATATAATACAAGAACAAATTTCTTTTACTCAAAGTAAAAACTTACTACGTTTGTCTGTAGGTTTATTTACAATTCTAGAAATTCTTTTTTTTATCAAAACTTTTATTTTTATAATAATAGGGTAAATAAGCTTGTAAGAATACTATTTATGAAACGTTTAAAATAAATTTTGACATTTTAATTGACTAATCAAATATAAAATTAGCAAAGAACATCAAATTTTATAAATTTAAATTCAATGCATCCATGTACACCTTTATTAAAATTAAAAAGAACATTAACCCTTATTTGACACTTTTGCTGTGTGATGTACTTGACACACTGGGGTTTTTTGTACCCGAACCGGAAAACTGTTATAAAAACTTAATGGTTGTCTATTGTGACATAAGAATTTTTTCTTAGCTTCTTTAAATATCACGTTTCAATGAAATATTGGTTTCATAAAAAAATCGTTAATGCCAGGCAAAATCGACTTTGAGTACACAAAATTATCTTAGAAATATGTTGGGATGTGCTGTGTGCCCCAGTGTGTCAAGTAATGAGTTAATTAAATAAGGAGAATAACACATTGTTTAGATTATCTTAAAATGCCTTTTAATTTTCAATAACTGTTATTATTAGTCATTACAATAATAATAATTAAGTCATAATGCGCTTATAATTTGTAATTGTACATAAGATCTATGAATTTTCATATTTTATGTACGTACATAGCTACACATAGCTATTAAAGTAAAAATAAATCTTAAAAGAAATAATGTCCCAAAAAAAAAGACTTGTGACATTATTACCAGCTTTGATCGATGAATTCTAGATTAATAAAAAAAAAGGAAATCGCCATTCGTTGACTTTCAAGCACAATTGTTGCTTTCGTAATACAATAAAATTAATCATAACTATACACAATACAATTAAAATTGGATATTAGTTGATAAAGAAGAATAAAAATAAAACAGACTTTGGTTAGCACCTCTTAATTTTCAATATTAATAATTACAACTAAATCAAACTGCCTCATATATTAATATCCCCAAAAATTTAAAAGTAAGTATATAGCATAAGTGAAATAATAAAAAAAATTTCACAAAACATGTACCATCGGCAGTGACTTAATTATTGTTTTTTTTTTCTTTTCTTTCGACTTACACATGTATCAAAATTCGTTTTACAGTTCGTTTCGATTTATGCTACACCTAAATGTACAATAATCTATATAAATTTCTTTTTTTTCAATTATTGTTAGACCGCACTATTATTATCTTTTTTTTTATTTCCCTACATATGTATACGTATAATAACAATCAATCCTCAATGTTAAACATAGCGTTGCTTAAATTCATATTGACTAAATGAAAAAAAAAATGAATTGTTATTTACACAAGTGTGTAATCGCGCAAGTTTGTAGGCTTACTTACAAAAAAATAAAAGACGTAGTGGGCAGAAGATAAAAAAAAAAGAAGAAGGTATTGATGGTTTCTCTTTATGGAAATGAAAAATATGCCTGAGACAGATGAGTTATACCTAGGTATAAATATTCTATTTTCTGATTTTCTTTATGCTGAATTTCATATGTGTTCTCTATCTGGCCAATAAATATAAAATCAGATGTTTGTTTTAACATACAAATTAGAACAATAATTTACTAAAAATTAGTAGAATTTTACTAGATAATGTATAAGTGCTCATCCTACTAAATCAAATACTTCATCCTACTAAAGAACCTACTAATTTTTAATAAAACATTTTTCACTCTACACTACGTTTGACACTTGTACAAAACAATTTTCAAAATTATCAATTCCATAAACAAATAAAGTCCTTTCTTCGAAGGATACCAAACGAATACTGATCTCGCATTTAAAAAACTGGTTACTCGACCAATAAAAATCACTCTATTAACAACCAATTCTTTTTTTCAACACTTTCCTCAAATTTCTCTTCGTTACAATTTTGTATTAAAAAACTAAAAAAAAAATGACCATCTACAAACTTTAACAAGATAATATTGTTCAATTTGTATATTATCCATCTCAATTTATCTTTGTTTACGTTCGAAGTTGCCAGCTTCGACGTCGACGACTATACCCAAGAAAAGATTTTTATTTTTTCATTGAAGAACCTTAGCTCAACCAAACAATTTTTCGAAACATCCGTGACAGTACGGTTTATCGTTTTGCTCCTTGAACGTCCCTTTGTTCAACTGCTTCAAGCAAAATGCGCATACGAAATGCTCGGGATGGAACTTGCGGAACATGGCAGTTATGCAGCGACCTGTAAAAATATAAATATGTAATATTCTGTAGATTAGAAAGAAAAAAAAAACGACTAAGATTACTCTACATCGATTTAAAATTAAAATTAATACACTTGAAAAAATTGAAATGAAATTGCCTTGTTGCTGAAGCTTTACAATTTTTATTAGAATTGAAATGGAAATAATTGAAAAAAATGAACTATCAAATTCACTCATTGCTAAACTGTCACAATCGATGTTACAATGGAAAATGATATAATTGAAAAATTGAAATGAAATTGACTTTTTTCTAAAGTGTTATAATTTAAACTACAATTAAAGTTAACGTAATTAAAATTTGAATTGTAATTTACTTATCGCTAGTGTTACATATCTATTTTTATAAATAGAAATCTATACAATTGAAACATTGATCTAAAGTGAACTAATAGGAAAAAATTGAACTAAAATTGACATATTTCTATAAAGCAGTTACTGTCGAAATTGTAATTGAAAAATTGATATACAGATGACTCATCGGAAAATTTATAATTGCAATTAGAATTATTAAAAAATTGTACTAATATTGACACATTTTGTTAAACAGTTACTATCGAAATTACAATTGAAAAATTATCTAAAATTGCTAATAATTAAAATATAAAATTCACCACTACATTTAGTGTTAAAATTGAGATCACAATATAGCAATTATAGTATAATTGAAAAATTCACTCGGTAAACTGTTAACCGTTAGCACTATATCGTCGCATTTTTTGTTAAAATTGCAATTACAATAGGAATTACGGTGTAATTGAAAAAATTGAACTAAAAAAAATTGACTAAACGCTAAACTGTTAACAACTGAACGATAAATTCACCGTTACATTTTCTGTTAAAATACAAATTACAATAATGATTGTACTAATATTGAAAATATTGAACTAAAAAATTGACTGATCGACATCACTGTTAATAATTGAACTTTAACACAAAATACTCTGTTAAAATTGAAATTACATTAGGGATTATAGTGTAATTGGAAAAAATCCGTAAACGATTGAGATATGAACTTTAACATCAATTTTTCTTATCAAAATTGAAATTCCAGTGGGAATTACGGTATATAATTAAAAAAAATGGTACTAATAAATTGACTCATAGGTAAACCGAATGAGTGGGTAACCTTGAGTGATAAGTAATAGCGAAAGAGATACCGGCAAATCCTCCGTATCGAGTGAAATAAAATAAGAAAAAAAAATAAAAAAACACCTGTAATTGGTTTGTGGCATCCAGCGCAAAGTGATCCTCTTTTAGCGTGATAGTGAGTTTCGCAGTAAGGTTGACCCTCGTGATCGAAGAACGAGCCGCCTTGGAACTTTTGCCGACAATCCTGTAATCGGATAGATAATGAACATATACATGGATTATGATAGCCTTAAGTCTATATATATATATATATATGTATATATCGCGTATATCATCGGAATTATCGACGCTTCCAACTGATCATTTATATTATTTTTTTAATTTTCAACTGTGCTCAAATAATAATAATATTTAACAATTAATTGTATTTATCGAATTTTACAAATTATCGTTTGCAGGTAAGTACACGAAAATATTAACGCGTCGTCGATTTACGTACCGTTCGACAATAAATTATAGGATTCGTTAAAATATAGTCGTTAGATTTTTATTAATTCATTCATTTTTAGATTATCTTTCACACGAACGTTTTGGGAGTATATAGCGTTTTTTTTTCTATAGAATAAAATTGATGCGTCACTAGGGTTTCTTTTTATGCGAAACTTAAATAAGAACACAAACGTCATTTTGAAATTTAAATTCATTCGAATAGCTCTGACAGTTAAAAAAATTACGTTATTTCACAATAAGTCATTAATAATTAATACAATTAAAGTATGTATCTACTTTACAATTGATACGATTTTTTTTGATTAACTGTTTCCCGTACAAATGAAAAATTAAGCTAAGACGATGAGCTTAGCTTCAAACGGTTAAAAAAAAGTACGTACGTTTATAAAATTAAAAAAAAAATATATTAAAAAATTACTAGTATTGATACGATATTTTGTAATTAACTGTTTCACACAAACGAACCTTGATTCGTTCGAATCGTTCAAAAAATTACGTTCGCTTACAATTTCCAAACAAAAGATATATACATAGATTTTTTAATAGTCACTAGATATGATACAATACTTTTCAATCGCGTGTAAATTTTGAACCGTATGAGTTATTTAAACCTTATCGAAGCTCAAATTGAAGCTCTTCGCCCTCAACGTTTTTTTAATCATTACCAACACTAGAGGTTGATTGAAATCATAATTGTATTTTAATATTATTTTAATAATTTAATAATTATTATTTATCAACACAAAATTTTTTCGTTCCCTTTTACAAATAATATCAACCATCTCTGAATTTCACGTTTACTAACCCACACGTTCGATATTTAAACTGTTTAAGACAAAATAATAAAAAAATATATCAGATCAAACTATCAGTGCTTATTAAAACCAATCTCCGGTAAATCAGTATCCTATTTTCAAAAAAAAAAAAACAAAAAAATACGAAATTGTCGGTAAATCAGTATACTACCTTAAAAATAATAAGCAAAAAGATGCAAAACTGTCGGTATACGAAAAAAAATTAAAAATAAACCGATATCGACGGTAAATCAGTCCCCTTCTTAAAAACGCCCCTCTCGGATATATCAAAAAAGAAAATAAAAATCTTACTCTGTCGGTAAAACAGAAATACACGTAAAAACGTGACTTTGTAAACCCTAACAAAAAGAAATACGTTTCCTAAATTTTCCGAATAAACCTCGCGAGTTCGAAGACGTACGGAAGCATGAGACTAGAACTCGCAGAAAGAGAGAGAGAGAGAGAGAGAGAGTGAGATAAACATGCACGTACGCACACAAACACACATTCAAGAATGAGAGGGTAAATTTAGCATGGACAACGTCACGCTTTCGACACGTCACTGCGCACGGCACGTACGTAGCCCAAAGATCGTGAGGAGAGGGGGATAGGTGTACGGAGGGGGGGGCTCGCACCTTGTTAAGGTCAACCTTGACCACATGGTAGCGAATCCCCTCCCCCTACCCTCCCCCCTTCTTATCTACCAAAAGTACCCTCCAAACATTCTTGTTATTGTTGTTGTTGTTGTTGTTTTTTTTTTTTTCATTTTTTTTCTCTTTTTTTTTTTTTTTTTTGTGGTAACATTGCTTTTATTCTCAAAAAATAATATATATATATATATGGATATATATATTCGTACAGTACATTCGTGCGCGGAGACTCCAGCGAGAGTCGTCGAATAGAATAAGAAAAAAAAACAATTGATAACAAAATAAATAACACACAGAGAAATAGCCTTTTTTAGGGGTCAACGAACGTAGAGGGGGTTGTCCTAAGATGGGAGGGTTGTTTCGTCATGATCATCATTTATTTTTCCTCATAATTATATTTTGCGGCTGGAAGCATCATCGTTGCGGGCTCCGCATCAGTTGGAGCCCTGGGAAACATTTTTAGGGGGTTGACTCTTACAGGCTATCTCTCTTTTCTTTTTTTTTTTTGCTAAAATGTCGACCCTTCAGCTCTTGTTTCTCATTCACTCTCTCACGCTCTCTTTTTTGTATGTGTGTGTGTTTCTGTGTGTGTGTATGTGGGTACACGCGTAATTCCGTCTCACGCCTCCTCTTCCTCTTCCTCTTCCTCCTCCTCGTCGACTCCTACGCATTTCGGGCAAAGTGGCTTTCCCTCCATCGCGTAGAAGGATTTACCGGACACGGGATTCTTGCAATCCTGGAATATTTTACGTTAAAATGTTTCTTTCTTATCGCTCTTATCAATGATTATTCTTTTTTTTGTACAAGGTTTATGATGACCTATGCGTAATACGTGTTTTGTTTTTTGACATTAATTTTTAAGTTTGTGTACTCGTTTACCTGCAAAAAGAGACAATACTCCAGAGTGAGCGTTCAGTGGAAAAATGTGAGTATTACCGAACGATTGAAAAAAAATGGAATGTTTATGAGTGAATATTTTGTTTTTGAAAATTATAGAAATAAAGAATATAAAGAGAAATAGGTTAGGATTATCATCACTTCGAGGTGATGGATGATATTCGTATCGTATAATCATCCTTTGGATGTCCCTACCCTGCAGACGAAGCAATCCGGATGCCACTGGCTGTTGAGGGCCGAGATGTAATTTTCCATAATCGCCCGATTGCATCCGCCACATTTCGGGGCGAACATGTCGAAGTAATCCTCCCTACAGTATGGTTTACCATCCCGCTCGTGGAAACCTTCCTCGCCAAATGGTTTGCCGCAGTGCGCGCAGAAGAAGTGCTCGGTGTGCCAAGTCTTCTCCAACGCCGTCACGCATTTCTGTCAAAGAAAAAGTTCACATTTTGATAAGTGAGGGGGGGGGGGAGAGATGGGTTGGTCGTTTCCGATGTTCTTTGAAAGTTCGTACTCTCGAATGATTTGTCACTTGTTTTAATACCGAACAATTTGGAGAGCAGTAGTAATGTTACTAATTATTTAATTGTGAATGATACTCCTAGTAGAAATGTTCATTCTGGTCGAATAATCTGAATCCAAATTTTAATCAAATACCCAGGTAGATGTGTTGCCATAATTTGACAATTCCTTAGCCAAACAATTGTAAGATTTGTACTAGGGTAATTGATGATCCTTTCAATCTGAATCCAAATTCCAACCAGATGACATTTTCACTAGAAATGATCTTCTGATCAAAGGATCTGATTCCAATCTAATGATACCCCTGTAGAAATTTCACCAAATAAATTGAGGTAAAGAACATCTTTGCGACCAACCGACGTCCAGATGAAAAATCGTACATCAAGAATAGGTCCGTTGCAGTAAGCGCAACGTGGTGAAAACAAATTGTGGTAATCCGGCTCGCAGTATGGATGTCCTTCGCGTTCATAAAAATTCCTGGTACCGAGTTCCTGGTTGCAGTGAGTGCAGGTGAAGTGTTCGGGATGCCAGGTTTTCCCCAAAGCGGTGATGACCTGGAAAACAAAATAACAAATAGAAGCGATATGGCTTTGTGTGGAAGGATGACCACTTTGAATAAAAGATTAATCGCGCACTCCGTCGTTGAAAATCGTTGATCACTGGGTACAAAAGTATACCACGAGACGACGATGAGAAAAGAAAAAAAAAGGAGAAGAGAATAAAATAGAGTAGAAGAAGTAGAGATGATAGATAGTCCTGACCTGTCCAACGATGGGTTTTTCGCAAGCGCTGCAACATCCCTTCTGGGTAGTGTTAACTCCTTGGCGACTCATGTCTGCTTGGAGATTACCAAGCATAGAATCCAACTGGTTCTGTTTGATATGAGTGACCGACTGGGCGGTGGTCGATGCTATGTGACTCTCGTACTGTGGCTGGTATTGATGAGTCGTACGGTTCTCGGTTACGTGAACCCTCGACGATTGTTGCAACTGCTCGGTTGTACTGCTGGTGGTGGTGGTGGTATTGGTGATGCCTGGTGGCAACGGGCTGCTCGGTTTGACGGTCGCCTTGTTCGGCTTCGCGTAAGGCGAGTCCGTCACCGTCTGCCGCTGATGGTTCGTACCGTTGATCTGCGCGAATAACCAGGCTTTTGGGTATTTTCAGGCGCGGCAAACGCTCGTGTAATTTTCTTGGCTAACCGCTCCACCTCGCGGGATCGTGGAGGGGGATATACCCACTCGCGGAGGGAGATGGACAGACAGATACTCTGGAGGGAGATTCTCAATTTTATAGACCTCGCTTCTCACTTTTTACTTCTCGCTCTACCTCTCTGTCTCTTTCTATTGCACTCAAATTGTTCTCATATTGATTATTAATGTTACTTAAGTAATTTTTATTCTTCTCTTTCTTTCTTGTTTATTTTTTATGAATTTGTAATCACGTAAGTCTGTTAAATATTGAGGTTTTTAGTTACTAAAAATTATCTAAATTTTCTAATCAACAACCGGTATATTTTTTATGTACTAGCTATTTTCAAAGTGATAAAAAATTACTGTTCTTTTTTACTTTTTTTTTGTTTCTTTGTTTTTATGCATTACTGAAAAACCACTATCTTTTTTAACTAACAACTTAATTATTTTTGTTGTACCATTAATTTTTAATATGATACAAACTTTTCTTTTGTTTATTTTTGTTATTAAAATTAATTAAGTATTTTAGTTGAGGTTTTCAGTTATTAAAAACTATCTAAATTTTGTAACTAACAATAAAACCATATTTTAATAGTCCTACAATTTTTTAGCTGATAAATAAATCGTTGTGTTTAGAATCACCTAAGTTTGTTAGAAAAATAATTAACCTTTTTTTGCAGTTACTAAAAATTATCCAATTTAATAGCTAAGACTTATCTATTTATTACTAAAATTTCATTTAAAAATTATCTACATTCTATAATTATAACAATCATCTTATTTCGAAGTATTAGCGGTTATCAATCTGATAAATAAAGTTCACTTTTTTCTTTGCTTCCTTCATTAGAAAATATATAATCTTTTTAATTAACATGCTGAAAATGATCTGATTGAAAATAGCTAATAACTTGATTATTTTTAGTAAATTCCTCTCGTAAAGTTGGTTTTTTGTTGGTATGATAAAACGATAATTATCATTATCCAACAATTTTATAAATCCCATTATTATAAAATGGTTGTAACTTTTAATATTAATTACATAAATTATTGATTATTCGATAACGTATTATTATTAAAATTTTTAATTTCTTAAAGTAAACGAAATTCTTCACCTTTGTCTTAAATACAATTTTTGGCCAAACAATAGCCTAATTTGTCAGTTAACAATCAGCTGATCTTGTCATAAACGGATATTCGTTTTAAACGTTCGCGATAACCAAAAGAAGCACCATCGAAATAATTAAATCTGCAGTTTGTTCATTCATAATTTTAACCGGCTCATATCTTTATTGTTTTTTTTTAAATAAACATCAATGCACGTACATGCAACAAGGAAAATAAAGAAGAGTACATCGTTCAAGATAACGTTAAGCTTGTTAATCTCAGTTATATATAATCTTTCTATAAACTGCATTGGAAAAAAATATCGATGGCTCGGTGATTATAAAAAAAATACAGACACAATAGAAATCGATCACGCGTTAATGAAGAAGAGCCATGGTAATTAAAATAAAAATTATGAATCGATTTTGATAGTTAATAGAGATATATAGGTGTTGCGTTTGTTAAGAAAATTAATTTTTTTTTGTAATTTAGGTACGCCAATTTATAGTGTTAAATTTCCTAAATTAACTATCGATTCAACTGCTGGATAAATTTTAATCAAAATAAAATATAAAATCATTTGTAACAATAATTTTTATTAAAAATAATCACCAGTGACAGAATTAAAATGCTACTTGTGAAATGTAAAGTGAAAATTTTGCATATTATTAAAAAAAAATATTTTTTTAAACATGTGCTAACAATTTTGAATTATCCATACGATTATCAAATTCACAATTAATTCAAGATGGCGCTTGTAAAATTTGTCATAGATTATCTGAAAAAAATTGTATCTAGAAATTATATTTTTTTAACTAACGATAAGTAAATTTTTTTTAAATCTTTGTAACTTACTTATTTAATTCCTCGGAATATATTATAAAATAAAAAAAATGTTTACTCTTAAAATCATTCGGTTTTTCAACTGTCTTTCGAATACCTCGTCATCCTCACCAAAAACTTATTTGTTTTCAATTATATTATTGAAAATTTATTTGACCAGAATATCAATATTGTTACACTCAAAGAGATAAAACGAATTTATGTTTAAATATATACGAGTACCTTATATAAAATAAAAAAAAAGATGTTAACTCTTAAAATTATTATTGTAATTAAATATTATAATTTATATTTCTATTAGTGTTTTGTTCGAAACCTAACCTAAAAATCGTGAATTAACTCTGAAAAAATTAATTCTAACACCTTCTCCTTTTACCACTTACAAATTTAAAAAGAATCATAATTATTAAAAATAAATTATAATAATAATGATAAATAATATCTTATTATAAAAAAATAAACAATTTTTATATGGAAAAAAAATAAACTTTAATATTGAAAATAAGTAAATTTTAATTGCAAAAATAAATATTTTTTATATTTAAAAATAAGTAATTTTTTAATTTTTTACATATTTTATCTTGTTAACTTTTTATTTTTAATTTGACTAATTGTAGAGAATTACTTTTTTGATAACGTACAGATTCCTCTAATTCAAACAAAGCAACAACTATAAAAAAAAATAATCGCATGTTCCCATTAATCGACACCTCGATTCGAACAATATATCTCGCGATGGATAAATAATATATGGTATATAGAATAAGAAAGTAGGAGGGGTATAACCGGAAAAAGAGTCGGGTTAAAAACGAGGAGGAAAGACAGAGGGTATATATCCAACGCTAAAGCGGAATGGAAGTTATTTCGGTAACCTGGCCGGCCAAGAATGGTCAGGAGCTCCTCCTCCTCGACGTCAATGAGAGGTTGCTTTTCGTCTTGTCTCTCTTTCTCTCTTACCCTCTCTATCTATATCTTATACACCACTCGTAATATCTTTTTCCAACTCGAGAAAATCTTTGTGGAGACTCTCACAATTTTTCGCCTCGCTCGTCGCCTTGGTCTTCGAGTGATTTTCTATGTCATTATCAAAACCGATTTAGATTCCGATGTTTATTGCTCGTTCTTTCTTTTTGTTTCTTTTATTCTTTTATTGGTTATATTTATTAAAAAGGGTTGGAATATTATCGGGGTGTTTCCTTTTTCGCTTTAGGAAATATTTCGGACCCCCTGATATACATATTTTTTTTATTTTTTTTTAATAGAGTAATGAGCAATTTTATGAAATGTCAGGTTCTTACGCGTCTTTTGAGTGATATTTAGGAATTTTTTCTAATTTTTCAATTAAGGATATCAATGTGATTTTTGGGGTTGGTGTAACAACATTAATCAATTAAATAATTGGTGGTACAACATTAATTATCTAATTATGTTTAAAAAATTACTTTTTTATTTAATCGAACGTCGAGTTCTTTTAAAAGTTCAAAACTTTGTTCCTGACTTCTTTCGAATTTTTAATACACTATTTCGAATTAAATTTTTGGGTTGGAAAAGGTAGATCATTATTAATCTAAAATGGATTTTTATTTTAAAAACCTGACAACGTCAGGCTCTTGCATTTGCTTTAAACAATATGTGAATTTTTTTAGATTTTAAATAATTATAGTGCTGATTAAATTACCGACCAAATCTAATTTTCTTAAAATTAATCGCAAATTATTATTTTTCCACAAAACTCGCAACGTTAGGCTTTCCCTTCATAAACTTTTCCTAATTTTTAATTTAACGGTGTAAACAAGGATTCTTGAGTTGGAAAAGGTAGATCCCTGTAATTCGGATCCGACACCTCCATGCAGGAAACTTAATTATACAATTAACTATAAATGTTAATCGTATCTTTTTCTTCAAAGCGAATTTTCTTAACGATTGCGCAACATACAGTTCTCGAACGATGTATAAATTTTTACAACTGTCATGAAAGTATATGTGTCTGTGCGTATTTTGTAAACATTCGAGTTTACTAAAATACATTTCGAGTGACCTAAAAATCTCCACTATTTTTCACGATGATTACTCATTATTTTCATTCGGTCGAAGAATCTCTAATATTTATCTTAAAATTTAGTTTTTCGTTACGGTGAAATTTAAAGGTACATTAGTTGGTTTGATATTTTAATAACGATAATTAATTTACTAATTAATTAATCAATTAATTATTTACACTTTTTACGGATGATTGTTACAGTGTGAATACACATTTTGTTATGTATTGCAAAGACGTTTAAATACATAAATGTGATTATATTCTTTACTTTCCTTTTAATTTAATCTAATTATAAATTATTTGTTTTTTAAATTTTTACAACTGTTTTACAAAAAAATTAAGCGTTCGCTAAAAATTCATTTTTGAACCACAACTTTTTTTTGGTCCTGTCGTGATATTTAAAAGTGTATAGATAAGAAAATTTAATATATTGAGGTAAAGGTCCAATAAAATTTTTTAATTTAGTTGCCATTATTGTAATCAACTATTTACTTGACGCAAGTTAAATTTACTTGACAATAGTAATTTTTTTCAGTGTGCTTTACGTTAAATAAAAAATTAAACATGTTCAAGTTTTTTTTTTGAAAATTTCTAATTTTGTTAAAAATGGTTATTTTGTGTCGGTTATAATTATTGTTTAGACTTACAGTCACTCTCGTAAGCCTATTTAAATATTATCTATTAATACTTTATTGAAAATACTGACTATAAAATTCTATTTTATTGTTCAAGCATGAATTCCTTTTTTTTGTTCCGTAAATTAACCGGATTATTTTTTTTTATTATTTTTTTCGAAATAATTTGGTTTCAGTAATAAATCGTTTATCTTTCGAACTATAAAACCTTACTTTTTAAAATGTTTGCGCTTACATGCCTAATTTTCGCTTTGTAAAATTAAAAATCTCTACAATTTAACCACCACCTGCTCCTAATATTTACGTTGCGCAAAATGTCAAAATTTATTACCTATACGTTACTCATCAATCTTCAATAAAAAAAAATATTGCCTACAATTGTTTATATATAATGTTGGTAAACTCGTTGATTAAATTCCGTCTGCGTAAACGTATATCGTGATTCATACTCGAATCCACCTTCTATTTTTCTTTTTAAACACAGATATATAAACGTATATAACCCTTACAAATGGAGTGTTTACGTCGGGGTATATAAGGAAGGTGAAGGATTAATGGATTATAATATTAATCGTGATATATATTATTAATTATTCATGATTAATCATAATATGAGCGATAAGCCAAGTTATTACACGTATATTTTTTTATAAATATGTTTAGTGTGCATATATATGTATACACACACAAAATGAAAATAATCAAAAAATGTAATATTTGATTGATTATTCTAATCGAACGATTTTATATACATACAATGATTCAAATTTCCCGCGTTTAAAAAAACAAAAAGGAATATATACATACGTTTCGGTTAAAACGTGCATTGGAAAATATTTGATCAAATGCGTAATTAAGTATAGTTCGAAATTTTTAGAAATATTTTTTATATTTTACTTTTCGACAAATAATTTTGGAATTTAACGAATAAATTGCGGGATGTACAATCAAAAACGATTGCTCTAACAAATGAAATATTATGATTCAACCCAATTGTATAACCGAACACTTCACGTTTCATCAAAAATTATTCTATTATTTTATTACAGTAAAAATTATTTTAGCGCGGGAAATTTGAATTTTTAAATTAGTTATGATATATATATATATATATATAAATTCCTTTGATTCCGCATGCATGTATATATACATTACAGATGGAACTAAAAACAAATTATTATGTTACGTAGCGAATTAAATTAAAACGTAAATATGTAATCAATAATAAAAAAAAATCATGTGTAACGTGTATAGATTATACAATATGCGATATAATGCTATAATTATCCCGGTAAACATCGTAAGATAAATATGTATATATAAAAGTTTACCTAAGCTTAAAGTGCCTCTGTAAATAATTTTTGTTTAAATAAATAAACAAACAAATTAATAATTTATGTAAATAAATAAATGTATTATATTTCACACTCGCGAATTTTAGGTCCGGGTAGATTTACAAAAAAAAAAAAAAGAAAAAGAAAATTGCGTTAAAGCTGAATTGTTAACATAAATAAATAAAGACCAATAATTTTCAACAACTTTTAAAATTTGAATTATAGCAAGTATCCATTAAATTATAAATAATGCGTAATATATATAATAAATAAAATTATTAAAACTAAAGTAATCGTAATGAAGAAAATGGGTGTTGGACAACGTACATGCACAATTCATCCGTGTATCATTTCAAACCGAAAAAATAAAAATTACAAAACTACACTGATAAAAATTTTTTAGTAAAATTTAGTATTTTAATAGTAAGCGGAAGAGGGACTTACACAATTATAAAACTTACTATTAATAATTGTAAAAATTGCCATTATTAATAGTAATTTTTCCAAAATGGTGGAAATTTTCACCATTATTAATAGTAACTTTTATAATTATGTAAGTCTGTCCTCCTTTTACCATTAAAATAGTAATTTATACTAGCAAATTTTTCTCAATGTTATATACATTTGAATATCCTAGTGGAAATCGAAGCATTTGTAAAACTTTTCTATGGGACAAACGCGATCGATAACTCTGAAAAAAATATCCAATTACTGGTATATCACCTAAACTCAAATAGCTTTGACATTTCCACTACGGTACTTATGTAACATGCAAATGTACGTATATTATTACGCGGATGATGCGTTTACTGCTTGTTAATAATCGCATGTGACATCTTTAAAAACTTTTGGTCCAAGCAAATAAATCTAAATAGATATCTACAGAATATTTAATGGACAATAAGTATGTGCATATATAACAGTGTATACGTAACGAAAACAATAACAGCAATTTTCTCGTCAATAATAATAATAATAATAATAATAATAATAATAATAACGTAGTATATATGTATTCAAAAATAATAATTGTAGCTCGGAGTAGTAGTGCGGGTCTCCCGTTTGTGATGCACAATGCGGGAAAACCGTGTTGTCCCATAATTCGGATTGCTCACCTTAAATTCGGATAACGACGCCATGAGGTCGTCGAGTTCCTTGGTGGCATTGCTGGCAGTGTGTCCATTCGTTTCGATGTAGCTCCGCTCGATTTCACGTCGGTTGAGCGAGCCATGTTGACTCGGTGGGTAATACACTTCACCGAGGGATGACGGTGTTACTTCTGTCGATGTCTCTTGGATCGTCACCTTTACCCGTTGACCATCCGATGGGTAATCACTGTGGATCACCGGTCAAACGATCGTTTTACTACTTTTGTCCTTTATTTCGTCGTTTTTTTTTAATTTGACGGGTTACTACTATATATATTTATATACACAGTGTGTCCCAAAAATACAAATATCTTGGAAAATACGGGCGCTGGACGAAAAACTTTAAATATATTGTTTTAATAAATCAACACGGTGACATCCCTAGTAGAAATTTAAAACTAAGAACTAGGAATTAAAAATTGGTAGTTATACCTTGTGATGAAACGCTTTTTCTCCCTTTTACTAGCATTTAATAGAATGACCATAACCTCAAAATATTTAATATTCTTTCCAGCTTTCCGGAAAGAGTAAACTTCAAAATTCCTATAGTTTCGGATGGGTTTTTAACGTTTTCGTCTGATTAACAACTAATTTCTGTTGTATCCCAGTATTTACGAAGATAAACGCTGTTTTATTCGATTTTTCACTTGTCCATTTTTAATAGATATTTAATAGGACATAACTAGACTCAACTGTAATCTATATTTACAAGCTCAAAAATGGGAGAAAAAATAGGATTTTACTTTAATAAATGGTCATAAAATGTGAGAAAAAGCGTTTCATCGATAGGAGAAAATGGGCAATTTTCGATTTTTTGCCCATTCTATTCAAACAGTCTATTAATACTTATGAATTTGATTTTAAAGGCCATATAACGTGATTTTTTACGCCGGATTCTGAAGGAACGTGAAGTTTTACGTAGTAAATGAAGTTACTCATTACAAAGAATGTGAAATTCGTAATTTCGAATTGTCCGTCAAAAATAAGGGTTCCTATTTCTCAAGATCAAATTCAAGAGTACCGTCATATTACCGTTCTGATTTCTCTAAACTTTTTTATGTGAAGTATTTTTCTAACGGCCTTACTCTCCGAGATATTTAAATGTGTACATACTTTTTGGACACCCAGTCTGTATGTATTTCTATTATTTTTATTTTATTTTATTTTATTTTATTATTCATTTAAGCTAGTAGAACTTCGATAGAGCTTACTATGCTAATTTTTAATTATTTTATTAAACGCGTTATTGACGGGTGGTGAAGTACTGAAACCAATATTGGGACGATTTGATCATATTTAGGACAAGAGTAAATTTCAAGCTACGATAATTTTGTAAGCAGTACTTATCGATTTATAGGCTTTATAATTTTCAGTTGTACACCAAATATTAGGTCCAAATGATGTCCCATTAATATTTTAAATCTTACATAATACGTTTATTATGTACCATGAATATTTTCTACTGATATTAACATCTTGGTTGTGTACCAAATAACGATCCCATAAAAATAATAGTCTGTAATTTAATTATTTGGAAGTTACTTTATAGATGAAAGTACACTTAGCGGTTATTTGTCCAAGGTCCATAAATTTAACCTACATATATAGGTCCAAATTATGTCCCATTAATATTAAAATATGATCTATCTTACTTCTTTGCGTCATATAATACAGATTTCCAAAATTGATTATGTCGAATGATTATATACGCATAATTAATGTTAGAAAAAACAAAGAAACTCACCCATTCGGAATTCCCGTGCTCAGCTCTTCCAGAAGAGTATCCACCGTTGGTCTGGTGGTCGATAAGCTGCTTGTGGAACGAAGCATCGGACTGCTCGAATCTCCGTTAATTGTCCGAATTTCTATAACAAAAATTAAAATTTTTTTTTTTTTTCAATAAATTGGAGCAACGAACTTTTACTACGAAGCGAAATGTAATATCACTTTATTGACAGTACGAGTAAAATATTATCAGTTTTACGTCCTACTTTAGTTTTGAAATTTCCTTTTGTATACGTACAGCTCGTATACGACACGTTTAGTCGATAATCCAATATTCGATCGTTTCGTAAAATTTATTTTAGCAATAATTTTTCAATGCGAAATGAAAGTTGACGCTCGGTCGAGATAAAATAAATGAAATGGTAATAATTTGTCAAAGATGTAGTTGATCGTTTAAGTTAAGTTGTGGACACCTCGCTGGTTCCTTGGAATTTTCATAAAAATATCTCGTCTTTGACCTGAAATTCTTGCATAAATTGTGAACGATAAGTATTGTAATGATGGCCGTTTTCTCTCGTTGCAAAATTGATATTTCGTTCGCGAAAATTTATTGCTACCATCGCGATTGTTAAATTGTAATTTTGTATTATTACTTTCTAAATATGTGAAGAATGTCATTGGATGATTTTATTAAAATTGAGTAGACTTTGATTAGAATTCAATTTCTATTCGATAACGCATCGAAGGATAAATTGAGGACATATTTGAAGTTTATATCTTATATTTTATCAGCGTACAATTTTGACTTTACAACGAATTGAAAAAATATAATTGAGTTCATGTTTCAGGTTATGATTTTCTCTCTTGATTAGAATTCAATTTCGACTCGATTTCTTATGATGAAAACTTCTGATTCAACAACAAATCGAAAAATAAAATTAAGTTCATCTTCGAGGTTATAATCTTCATTATTTTTTATTAGTACTAAATTCCAACTGAATTCCGATTAACATAGGTTTCCGTCTATCAAAATAATTTTACACTAGAAAAGAAAATTGAGGTCACGTTTGAGGTTGACGCCGATCACTCTTTCGATTAGTACGAAAATTATAAACGGATTCGACAATAATTTTACACTCCATAAAATTTCGAAATAACGTGACGATTGTCGTTCGTATTTACATAAAATAAAACAAATCGCAAAAACTATTGTCAATCAGTCTCATCCGAAAAAAGTGGAAAATTCTTAGGGTAGATCATCGATCGAAGAAGTAGCCTAAATCGACTCGATGACGTTAGCCGTTACATTGGTTTTGATCCTGGCGTGTAGCCAATTTGGCTTTTGAGACGTTGTCACCGAGTGAAACGATGGTGGAAGGTCACTAAAGAGAGATAATGACGCGTCTATATACCTATATATACAACACCTGATAATCAACGTTGAAAAGTACTATAATTATTTAGGAGATAGATCGGATAAACGCCAAAAATTTTCTTCCTCGCTCTTCTCGTTATAAGGGATAGCTATATAACAATTTTGAATCCCATAATGGGCAATTGACTAAGAGAAAGAGAGACGTTATATAAAAAAAATGGATTATTTGTTTATTTATTTATAAATTTCACGGGCTTGTAGTTTTGGACGAACGATGAAATTCGGTAATAGTGATTCGGCATTCGCTTGTGTTTTTGTAAAGTATATAAGAGAAAATTTTTATGGAAAAATCACTGAAAAATATTTACTGAAAAAATTGTATCTACAATGAATACATACCTCTTTTTTCTAATGAAGTTCGTGGCCATTAAAATTATTTAAAATTTTAATAATAAACACCGTTTATTATAATTCTTTATTTTCGTAATGTAGAAATTAAAGATTTTGAGGTTCTTAAGGGGGTTCCATACTCAATTTTTGATGATTAATTAATAAAAAAGTAGAACAGTATGTGAAAAAATAAGAGAAGAGGCGCCTTCGTTTATTGACAATCTAACTGTGTGCTGAATTTTAGATTAAAATATTATTGCGTTTTCGAGAAAAGTCTTACCAAAAATATCAAATATTTTCACCTCGTTGAGGTTAGGTTCAGATTTTTGGTAAGACTTTTCTCAAAAACGCAATATAATTTTAATCTGAAATTCAGCACACAGTTAGATTATTCATAAATAAAGGCGCCTCTTCTCTTATTTTTTCACATACTGTTTTATTTACAAATTTATTACTAAGAAACACGATTGCCGGTAAGGTAGGGAGGATAAATATTGACTATGGCACCCCGTTAAAACTATTTATAGCTCGATTATCAGCTTATTGGTCAAACAATAATCAGTTATCAACAATAATTTTTTTATTGAATTATAAATAATTTTACAAGGAAGGAAAGCGTCGTTAAATAGTGCTTTTTGACTGATATTATCCTAGATTATGCAAGTATAAATTGATACGATCGAAAGATCAATATTTATCATTCAGGGGATGATCACACGCAATTGTTATCGACCGTGTAAATCTATAAGTAAAAAGAAAAAGTTCGAATCATCATTATTGAGAAAAAGCTAATAATCTGCAATTTCAATCGAAACAATAATTACAGACAAATGCAATAAACTCGTATGCATATATACACCTATTTAAAAATTAGTGTCTATAAATGATTTCGTAATTTCACGTATGTTTCTGATTTTTTAAATAATTTTATACGTCATTTATTATTTAGAATTTAAGAAATTTCAAAACAACACCGTTATTTAAAGAGAATATTCTCAAAAAAAACCTCATTAATGTTTTTAATGATTTCTAAATTAATGAAATATAAATATTAATTACTTTAATTACACATATTTTACAAAGAAAAATCACCAATAATTTCAAATATTTCAATAAATAATATCGTATACGAATTTTACGCAAAAAAAAATTCCGTAATAATTTCACATAAATTCAAAAGAAAATATATGGATTGGACAAAAAGAAATCAGTACCGGTTTCAAACTTTCATATAATTATGAATTCACACTAACCATGTGGTCAACCATTCAATTCCATAGGGTGAAAATATCGATAATCTCATTTGCACAATAATGATTAATCAACCCGCCCCCCCCCCCCTATTTGTTTCAAATTCAACATATACATCTCATTAGTATAAAATTTGATACTCAAATTTCAACACTTTTTCTTTCCTTATTTCTTTTTTTTTATTTTTGTCCCTCTCTCTCTTTTTCTCTCTATCACGTTTACAAGATTCTTGTTGTGTGTACGCGTTTATTTTTGGCCCCAACCACTTATACGCCAAAAATACACCATCTCTATTAATACCCTTCGATATACGGAAAAATACCGACTTTTGTTTATTTATCTAAGTATTTTAAAAGTTTGCACGTTAGAATTGCCGGAATCCGATTAGTTGGTAAATTTTCTTTGACAAATTCGTGACGGCCCGAAGCCGAAGGATTGTTATATAGCCATTTTTTAAAATTTTTATTTCGTTCATATATAGTGATTATATCGATATATCAGGAGTAATAAGGAATAACCGTTATTTTTTTTAATATTTTTTAATGATAGTTTACGACATAATAACTAAATTTAATTAATAGGTTTTTTTTCCTAATTATTCGTATTTTTGCGTTAAATGTATTTAACGGTCTTTTCGAACTAAAACATTAATTTTAAATGTAAGAAGGCTCTTTTTTACTGTTCGTCCACTATGGTTACCGGAATTTCCTAAAGTATGGACTTTTAAAAAATTCTAGACGTTTCAGTGTGGACTCCACAGCAAGGTCACCTTTTAGGATTTTTCTGTCGTCTATTTTATGTGCGAGTGCAACAAAAAGAACCTCTATCTGGCAACCCTGCTTCGGGTACAGGTGGCTACCGTTAGGAGACCAACCCACAATCGACGAAGTACGACAACGATTCATATATAAGACCAAGTCAAACCCAGTCTCTCAAGAGCTTTTAAGCCAGGGACCTGCTGTATCAACCTTACTGATGAGATCGGCAGCAGGGTCCAGGAAGAAACGTATAAATGGCCTGGTAGGCCGAGGTTCCAGCAACGCTACGTATGTAAAAGAAGACAATAATTCCTCTAGGTAGTCTATATACGACAATATAGTCGTCTCCCTCTAGCGGTGAGAATTCGTATTTTTTGTTAAATTTATTATTTTATTTACTTAGAAAATGTGTATGAATTTTAGCTGGTGAGTTTCGTGAGAAACAGTGACCGTCATTAGTCTATCGGGACAATAGAATATACTGCTTTACGGCTACCACAATGAATATTCCAATATTTGAAATTGTATACATTTCGCTGTTGAAACAAAGACTGAATTGCAAGTAGCGAAAAAGTAATGAAGTCGAGTCTGATAAAGCTAAAATGTAGAATTTTAATTGGTATAAATATTGTTTCGTATCTGAATATAAAAATACAACGGTAGTACTTCTGGAAAACTTTTTTCTATTCCTCAGAATAGTTCAGAAAAGAAATCTTGATGTAAAAGTGCAGGATGCAACTTTGTATATACAGTGAATATAGGTCTGTCATAAAACTTGTCATACGGATGCTTTATAATGTTCTTATAAGCCCACGAAATATTTTATGAATCAAACCGTTTTATTTTCAGGGATTATCTACGACTGTTTTTCGTAATAAAGAAAAAATTAAAAAATGGCAACGACACAAACTCTGTTCGAGGACTGTCTTAAACCGTTTAAAATAGCGGCGTTGCTATATTTTAAAATTTATTTTCTATCGCGAAAAGTAGTCCCTAACCACGCGACATGATGTTTAGATTCTAAGGACATATAAATATTTAATGTTCTTTTTAACGTCGCTCTCTTTATGTTCGCAATTTGGTGCTAACCAGCAATCGTGACAGCGCACGTGTCTTTGCGAAGAAAGCACTAGCTGAAAACACATTCCCCAGTAATGATTGTATCAATCGATAGAAACCGGGAATCGAACCCGGGACGTCATTGAATAAAACAAGAAGGGGTTCCAGTCTCCGGGTCACGGATTTTGTTGCAACTTTGGGAACTGTTTTCTGGTACACAGATATGAAATAATTCGTGTGAAATTCAATCTCATAGGCTATTTGACGATAACTCTACGCATTTAATAAAAATTTTAAGAAAAGTATACTACAGCCCTGGTAGAATTTTAAATATCAAAAATGGGCTTAAAGCTAAGAAATGGCCAGTGAAACTCTCAAAATGAAACGCTTTTTCACACCTTTCTTGACCATTTCTTAGATGGACATAACCTTCATCAAATATGAAACAACTTTTCGGGTAATCCTGTAAAGAAAACTTAAAGCGTGTTATGAAATTTGATCGGTTTTACCATTTGTAATAGATACAGACGATTGTTTACGCTATGTAAATAGTACTTTTAAAGATATTTTAACATTTATCATTTTTCTCTCAAATTGAGCCAAATCATTTTTAGGAGCTTGTTCATAGCTATTATTCCTAGCTAAAATGGCCCATTTTTCTTAGTCTACTTAAAATTCCAAAAGCATTTTTGATGTTCAAAAAGGTTTGTAAATTGGAATGAAAACCATGAAATGGGCAGGAAAGGTTCGAAAAAGCGTTTCATTGCTGTAAACGACCTGGCCAAGCATCCTAGTTAGTTTATAGATTGACATGAGAACGCTACTCAGTAAATGGCTACAAAATTTTTGTTGATTCCACTAGGGAGTTTAATACTGGTAACTCAAAAGCAATTACAACTAAATCCGTGACCCGGAGGCCGGACACCCCTCGTTGTAAGTACTATACATCCCTACTGAAACGTTAATAATTTCTTAAAAATAGAAAGTTAAGTATGTATATGGGCTATTTCACGTCAAGTGGTACGATGAAAATTTTAAATCGCTCCAAAATTTGAAAACAGGCTGGAAATATCTTTCAGAAGATAGAAAAAAATTTTTAGGTGTTAAAAATAATTTGCCTGAGAGTTATTCCACCATAAAAAATGGAAATTTTTCAATTTTTTAGAAAAATTTCTATTTTCAAAGCCATTTATCTCAAAATCTATTGATTTTTTTGAAAAAACATTACAAACAACTTTTGTTCAAAATAATCTTTAGAACTTATCTACCTGGGTTACAATTCTTAATTTTAAAATCTCGAAGAGATAGAACGCCCGGAAATATTGAATATCAAAAAAAGGCGACCACGCCACAATCGATTTTGATCTAACACCGCTCAAAAGATTACATTTTTCGAGAGCTTTCGAATGGCGGTGGTTAGATTATTGGCCAAGACCGCTGGTATAAGTTATACCCCATAAACCTCATAAAATCACTAATTTTCATGTATTTTAGGGCATAACTTACACCAGCGGTCTTGGCCAATAATCTAACCACCGCCATTCGAAAGCTCTCGAAAAATGTAATCTTTTGAGCGGTGTTAGATCAAAATCGATTGTGGCGTGGTCGCCTTTTTTTGATATTCAATATTTCCGGGCGTTCTATCTCTTCGAGATTTTAAAATTAAGAATTGTAACCCAGGTAGATAAGTTCTAAAGATTATTTTGAACAAAAGTTGTTTGTAATGTTTTTTCAAAAAAATCAATAGATTTTGAGATAAATGGCTTTGAAAATAGAAATTTTTCTAAAAAATTGAAAAATTTCCATTTTTTATGGTGGAATAACTCTTAGGCAAATTATTTTTAACACCTAAAAATTTTTTTCTATCTTCTGGAAGATATTTCTAGCCTGTTTTCAAATTTTGGAGCGATTTAAAATTTTCATCGTACCACTTGACGTGAAATAGCCCATATATAGGTATATAATTACCTCGATCGGGTACGTGTGAATTGTACCGAGCGTTGCTCAAATCTTGCAAAAGGGTGTCCAATTCCGAAAGATTGTTGTTCAACGATGGCATTTTCGCACCTTGGCCAGTTTGATTGTTGTAATGATTGATAGTGTTACTGGTAGGTCCTGCTCCTGTTCCTATTCCCAGTCCTCCTCCTCCTACACCTGCAGCGGATCGAGCTACAGCTTCTTCGATAGCTTCTCGATTTTGATACGTCGGCTGTAACAGGGTCGTTCAAATATTTTAATCGTTCAGTCTACGCTATCTCAAATATTCAGTGTTTTTTTTAATTTATTTAAATGTTTTATTTTTAACAATGTTTGTGATGTAATATTTCAATTTGGAAGTATAAAAAATAATGCTAAAAAAGAAGATTTTTTGAAGTTTAAAATATAATTTTATGTAGTAAATTATTTTTTTAGTTTTTATAAAAATAATGTTTTTTTTATTACTTCTATAATTTTTTACTTCGCTTTAATTGGTAAAGTACTATTTTAAATGTTTTCCTTTGAAAAATATGCTACTTTTATTATAATATTATGTAGATATTTTTCAAATAATTATTTACGCGATATAATTTTTTGTTTTTGGATACAACAAAATATTTTTGTATTATTAATTTATTTATGTACACTTATGAAGAACACTTGCAGGCATTCGTGAATTTAAAATTAATTAAAAAAAAGGTGTATTATAAGTAAAAAGAAACTAATTTGTGTGCAATATATTTTATAAAAATAAAAAAATCTCTATATAACATAGAAAAAGATTTTTTTAACTCTAATTTGCTTACTGGATAACATGTGAATAGTGAAATAAACAATCAATTTCGATTTAAGTTAATCACACTTAAATTCATCAAAATTCAGTGGAGTAAAGCGAATGAAAAAAGTGAATTTGACACTCGGATATTAAAGATATTTATGGAATAATATTTCACTTTTTTTACTCTAACGAATTTTTTTATTCGACGTTTCGCAAAGAGATAATTAATATAAATCAGTAAGAAACAAAATTTTTTTCTTTGTCGGAAGTCACTCCTCCGTTTTATCGGTATCAAATGTACGTCGAAATATAGAACGTATAAAGATACATCAATCGATGTTAGAACAAAAATTAAAATGATATAATGTGCTGTTAGTAGCGTATCGATACGGTTTTACCTCGATTAGAATAGTATTAATCGTCAACATAATCATTACGTATACTACAACAATACGACATTTGATTTTATAAAATCGTTAATTGATCATGTCTATACGCAATTAAACGAATGAATAATTTTGGGACCACTGAGTAACTCTTCTACAAAAATTACGGTCTTGTGTGTGTCATCTGTTCGATAAAACATTACTTAAAAAGTTACAATATTTCTAAGAAAATGTTGGTATAATTTTTAGGTTATCAAAACCAATAATGTTGTTACCGTAAATTTTGATCGTGTAGTTGGAGCAGGTCGAAAATGTAATCATGATAGGAAATATATGAGACGATCTATATTAACAATCGATGGATTTCTAAAGATACTTACAAGGGAAGTACTTGACCTCTGGGAAACGGCCATATTTACCAAACTCTAGGATATATGGTTGCTACCGTAAAAATAAGAAGAAACCCGCTTGTAACACAAATACAAATGAAGATATACTTTGCAAACTGAGGGACTACGCACTCCAAAAAGTCAAAAAATAAGTTAATATAAAAGTCACGGTATTCTTTAGAAGTCTTAAGAAATCTTCAGAAGTTTTAACATATCTTCAGAAATCTTAAGAAATCTTCAGAAATCTTAAGAATTCTTCAGAAGTTTTAAGAAATCTTCAGAAATCTTAAGAAAGGAATCTTGTTGAAATTACATGAAGAAAAAATTTTATTATTTTGATTTGAAATGTGAAGACTTTACGAAGATTTCCAAAGACTAGATTTCTAAAAAATTTCAGAGATTTTACAAGACTCTGAAGTCTCTGAAAGTATTTGGAAGTGTTTGGAAGACTTTAGTAGTCTTTGGAAATATTTTTGGAAGTCTTTGGAAATCTTAACGAGATTTCGGATTGCGTAGCCCCTCGTTTCAAACCTATAAGTTTAGAAGAAAGCCCAAATCGAGTAAATTGGATTTAAAAAAAAGGCTCAAATATCTGAATTTGGTAAAAAGTTATATGAAGAAATAAGAATTAAACGAAATTGAAATAATTATTAGACCAAAATATCATTAAATTCTTATTTCATTCAAATCTTTTGACCAAATAGAGATCTTTGATCTTCTTTTTTTTTTAAATCTAATCTACTCGTGCTAGACTTTCTTCTGAACTTAAATTTGAATGTATATATCTTTATTTATAATTGTGTTATAAGCAACCGAATTCAAGGGTTTTCTTAGATAAATTTTTGTTATTTGCTTATAACTAACGTACAAAAGTGGAAATTGGCACATAAAATTTCGGGTCTCTTCATATTTTTATAACAGAAATCGTATCCTAGAGTTTGGTAAATATCCGTTTCCCAGAGGTCAAGTATCAAGTATTCATTTCCTTTTTTGCAGATTCGACTTAAAAATCGGTTAAACCGATCGATTCATAGATACAAACAATTTAAACAAATATATACATAATTTATTGCTACAGTAAAATTTTATATTTTTTATGCATACATTTTTTTAACGAAGCAACCCGAAAAGTCCAGTTTTTTTAATTCAAAACGGGAGAGTAACATTGTATTTCATTCCCTAGGAGAGCAAAATTATATTTTATTCTCAAGGGAATAACTATTATGTCTATATTTTTACATGCTACTTTTATATATTATGACCGAATTTGTTTACTTTTGCATAACGGAAAAATTTATTGCTACGAATCACTATTTCATTTTTATCAAATTTATTTATTTATTTAATCCAAAGATTCGAAAAATATTTTTAACCAAACGTGTCGGTTAGGTTTGCATCGAATCGATCGGTACATCGATCTGTCATTTCCATCCATTTGTATTTTAGTCCACGACATTCAACACTTTCCATCGAACAGTTACATCTACAACTAAAAAAAAACCACTATCCATTTATAAACTCAAAACGTCCTTAGGTACAATTACCATCACTATAAAATTAGACATCCTCATCAAATCCGCCAAATTGATCGGGCAATACTGAAAGAAAGGTAATAAATCAATTTCATTTCATTCACTAATAACATTTGATTGTCTTTTGCCATCGCGTATATGTTGCATATTTAACACGCGATATATGACATCTAAGTATATATATATATAATTCGGCCAAGAGACGATTTCTGACGATAGACAATCTTCGTCTCCGTTTCTCGCGGATGTACGGGAAGAAAATAAAAAAATTTTGTGCTTCCTGCACCAAAGTCTCACCCCCACCCTTTTTTCGAATATTTTTAGAGCCGGGCGCAATAAAGTCTATAATGACGCCGACTCGTCGAGGCGAGCTCGTACAAATCGACTGCTCGTCGAATAGAATTTCAAAGCCGTCCGATAATGTTTTTCGTTCGACTAAATTTAAAAATTCTGCCGACTCCCAATGTCTATAACGAAACGTCGTAAATTTTCTTTTTATTTTCTATCTTTAGTTTTTTTTATATATTAATCGAGTGCATATTTTTTTATAGAACGATCGAGCGTTTGTAGATCGTGAATGTTGCTTGCAAAAAAGGGTGCAGAGAATTTGTTTTTTTTTCTAGTGTAATATGTTTGATCGTTACCGACGTTTCTTACGAAGGTTGATCCCAAAATTTATGCAAAAGAAAATCCTTGGCATTAAACGATTTGAAATATTGTATCACTTTGAAAGTTTCAAGTTTTTAAACAAAATTGTTTAAATGTCTATTAACTTTCTACGCAAAAATTTTTTGGGAATTTGCAAATGATAATTTATGTATAAGTTGGTATTTTTTGTATAAAATAAGTAGATTTTAGTATTTAATCGGTGAACCGACCTTTTCCAAATGCTCTTTTTCGCTCAATTTTTTATTATTTTCAAAAATCGGTTAAGGTAAAAGTACCAATGACTGGACAAGTCCCAGATGCTGGACACGAATGGAAAATTACGTTTTGCAAAATTATGAGAGCAGACATATAAACGTATTTAATATATTTAAATACTTTGAATATTCGTTAGCTTAAACGAAAAAAAGTTTTATGTCGGTTTTGTTTTAATTTATATAAAAAATCAATATTTTACTAATTATGTTCACAATGCTAAAATAACGGATTTTCTGAACGATTTGCTAAGAAATTCGCGTGCACGCTTAAGGCGATTTGGGATATATTTATTAGTTATAACATCTAAAAAATGCATAAACATAATTTTTAATGTATTATAATCAATATTAAACAATATATTTTTGCTGCTTTATACGTTTTTTTTATTAAAAATATAGTTTATATTATTTGTTACGTTCTATCGAGGTTTGTCCTAGTAACTGACCAGTGTAATAATTTCTCATGATCTCGACTTTTGTTCTAAATTATTATTTATTCATTAAAGAATTGAGTAAGTATTAACTATTTTACAGTTATATTTATTTATTCTATACTGTATTTAATTATTTTTCATATTAATTTAATATATTGTACGTAAGAAAAATTAGTAAATTTAGAATAAGACAAAGTTAACATACAAATTTTATAATTAAATACTGCATATTAAAATAACTGTTTCAGTTTATTCATTTAATATTAATATAAGTCTGTAAATATTAATCAGAAACATTCATACATTGTTAAATTTGTTAAAATTTTGTAATAAACGTATTTAATATAAGTTTCTTATTTAACCTTCAATTTACTTTATATACTTTCCTTCGTAAAACACTTTATACATTAATTAATAAATAATTATATTCTCTGCACAGATTTTACGTATTTATTAATTATTTATTATGGTGCAGTTGCTTTTTAAATTATCATTTACAGCATGGTAAAGTTACGTACAGTTATTGGGACGTATGCATTCGGGCAGAGGTACCATCACGTTTTGTTAGTCCAGCAGATATTGGTTCAATGTCATCAATTGTATTTTCATTTACATTATGAAAATTAAACATGAAGATTAGTGCGTTTGCAATGCAATACACGCTATAAAGCAAATACTTTTTATTAGAACTAATAGTTTTTAATTTTGTGTATATTTTTCAACAAACTATACATTAAACATAATGTCTATCCTTAGGTGTCCAGTAATTGGTACTTTTACCTTAAATATATTAAAAAAACAACCAAGTATATTTGTCTAAACTGAAAAAAAACGGACAATTCGATCTGTAGGAAATATCTTATGAATAGAACCTAAGGGTAAGGTGTACGTTTTATAAACCCAAAAATGATGAGATAAATTAAGTTAAATTAAAAATCTGCAGAAAGTTAATTAACTTTTTAAGGAAAAAAGTCATAATAAACACAAATTTGAACTAAATCTCAGTAATTATACGCCAGAAAATAGATCCAAATTACAGGAATCTACTATTATCGAACTCAAACTTTTGTTTAAAATGTTAAATTAATTAAAAATCTCAAAAAAAATAAAGTAGCTTTTAGGGACAATGAGAATCATATTTCAAATAGGAAAAATTTAAGGAAATTAAATGCACGATCGGTAAGTTTCGGTATGCAAGGATCTACAATTATCAATCCAAAAATAACGTTTAAAGCATTGAATGTAAAAATATTACGAAAAAACCCCTACATACAGTTCGGAAGATGTAGAGAAACCTCGTGGAAATGGTTTTTAAAAAACTAAAACAATCAAAAAATAGCGTTTTAAATATTTACCGTACAAATTTAACTAAAAAATCCTAAATACATTTCAGAAACCTACTGGATAACATTTAAATTATTACGTTTATAATTACAAAAATAATGAAAAATAGTCGTTACAAACCATAACCTCAAAAATACTCGAGGTTAAATAAATTTACAAAATTTAAAGCACATCACCAAATAAAAAATAAATTCCCAGAAAAAGATGAACGACCATTGACTAATAATAATCAATCCTAACGACCTCTCATCACATTTACATAACATATTTTCGTGATGACATTTGTCACAACTGATAAATATTTTTATTATTTTCCACGAATTATCAGGATTGGAGTATCTCCCTGCTTGTATATACATATATGTTCTTGGCTTGGCAATTTAAACCAAAATAAATAGTGACACGTACACGTGTAGGTGAATATTAATTTCGGAATAATAATAACTACCAATCCTGACACATTACGCCAAGATGCGTAATATTCGGTAGTTAACGACAAATGAATCCTAAAAATAAAATTATTACACGAGCAACGTTCTTACCATTGATTTATTACTTTGGGTGATAAAGATATCAACTGCATCTATATCCTCGTTACGAAATCCAAATGTTCCATTATAAGGAGACGGCATACAGAATGGTTACCGACCGAGCAAAATAAGGAGATTCTGGCATTTTAAAGTGAACATATTATGCACTAAAAAATAAAATCGCATAATATGTTCAACAAATCCAAAAATGTCCTTATTTTGCTTGGTCGGTAACGATAGGTATGCCAAACGCTTAATGGTATGTCGGCCCTTAAATATAGGGACCTACACACTTTTCAACCTAAAAATTATATTTATGATGTTGAATTATCATTTTTGTAATAATAAAATAATAAAATTTTTGGTCGGTAATTGCGTGTAAAAAAGATATAAATATTATATACGTTAATTATCGATTTGAAATTCTAATGTATCCGAATGCCCATTTTCAAAGTCCGACAACCCCATTAATTGATTGTTACCAACCCAGCAAAATATAATTTGGGTAAATTGTTAAATAATTCTGATGCCGATGCATTTCATAAGATACTCATTTTCATAAATATGATAATTTAACACTGCTCGGTCGGTAAACCCAAATTTTCTATCATTCTTCCGAACGACAAACGTTAAATCGATCGATTATGTAGTAAAATTAATAAAAAAAACCAAATTAAATCACATAGACTAAACGCCTAGTTATCTCATCAACAACAAAACTAATTGACCATCCGTCAAGGAATGATCAAATACAAAGACGTTCTCCGTTCGCTAAACGGCGATCAAGCCAACGAGTCTCTCTCACGCAGGGGGGAAAAAAGAAAAATCTGACGACGAGCCAAATAAATGAAAATTCTCAGGAGAAGACGGAAAGAAAGAACGTAAGGGTGTCTAAAGCACGAAAAGTTACGCGGATAGAGAGAGAGAGAGGTTATATATTTACGTCTAGACGGTGTTTTCGCACATTGGACAAAAATATACTATAACGCTAAAATTTCGAAGGACACCTGTTTCACCGAATTTATGGTTTTGACATTTTTCTTTTTCGATAACGATATTATAAAGATTTTTTAATTTTGTTAGTTAATATTCTTAAACGGCGAATGTTGCGTTGCGATGTGTGGAGCGTTCCGTTACGCGAGTTAAAAATCACCGTGACACAGTGGTTGAGGAAGTTCAATCGGTATAATGTAATTTAATTGAAAGAACAATGGAAATTCAAAATATATTGTAATTCATTACTAGTAGAAATTTGGATTTTAAGGCTACGTAAAACCACTTTTTGGTCATTAGGGAGATGTCGGAGTCAAATTACAGGGATCTATACTTTACAATCCAAAAATTATATCTATACTATTGAATTGAAAATCTGAACAAAATTCGTACGGACAATAGCTTAAAAGATAAGGGAGGGTTTGAAGGATTGATTTTTTAAGTAAAAATAATTTTTTTTAATGATAATTAAAAAAACATTTGATGGTCGATGATTTTTAGTCAAAAATGGCGTAATCTTTTAACCCAAAAGTCGTAGTTAAATTATCGATTTTAAAATATAAAATAAATTGGGTATACTGTTTAAAACATGCCAGAGGGACTGTTGGACAAATTTTGTTTGAAATCTCATTCATTTGTTTATAAAAAAATATAACAAACAACCATTTTCTGACTCCGACATCACGTTAAAGTAAGACTTGACACCTGCATAATTACCGATATTTCCAGGATCATACTTTACGAAATAAATAATTATTTTATCAAAATACTGCGGAATGTTCGCACTAGATTTTTATAAAAACTATAATGGGATATCGAACTCAATTTACAGGGATCTACACCTTTGAACCCAAATGTTATATCTAAAAAATATTGAATTAAAAATTTGAACAAAATTCACACATAAACACATAAAAAAAACCTGACGTTTGATTTTTAAATAAAAAATAACTTTTGTCATAATAACAGAATAAACAAATTTCAGTCCGTAATTATTAATAAAAAAAGACAAACATGTCAATCCAAATATTCTACTTACATTTCGATGTAGAATTCTGGAGTTTAAAAACCTGTCTTTCTCGAATTTTATTTTTATTTATATACTTTTCATTTATATTATATAAAAAGATTTTATTTTTACACAATAATATCGACAGAAGTCTAACATTACTTAATAAATATAATGAAAAAAGAAACTATTTGAGTTAATGTCATTATTACACATACTTTACGCATATGTAACATGAAAGCTTGCAGATAGCTTCATTATATATAAAAATCTAATACAAGAAAGCTTTCTCAAAGCTTTCAAAAGCCACGAGCAAAAAAAATTGACAGTATAAAAATACTAATAGCTTTTAGTAGAAATCAATTTTATCCAAAAAATATAGCTGTTTGTGCAGTAATGATCAATGAATATGTAAGTAATGTTCAAAAAATTTTTTCAATTACTTTCAATAATTTATCCTAACCTACTGTAATCGCATTTTTAAATAGATTGATGTAGAAATTTTACAAGTAAACGCGGTAAAAAAATTCTGCTACGAAACATCATTATATGTACATAACATACGCTGTTAGTCAAGAGTTAATAAATAAATAAATAACTAAATTGCTCAATATAGTTTCTTTTTTCAATTTTAACCCATGGGTGTCCCATATAATAATCAAATTTATCATTACCATGATCTGCAATTAAATAATACATAAATTTCAAAATATTTTTAATTTATTATTAACTGATTTTTTCGAGATTTTTTCTATATAATCAAGTTCAAAACAAAATCCTCTTTTGACATTTAGGTAATTAGATACAGCCATCGACTTATAATAGTAACATCCAAAGAAAAATTCGAAGGGCAACACAGTCAAAATTAACGCGCACCCCTCAAAAAATATTCTTTATACTGAAAAATTACCATCGTCTACTGTAACATTTGCACCATTCGGTCCATTTTTATTTTCTCGGGAAATCACGAATGAACCTCTTTAAAAATTAGTAAATCAAAAATTACCGTGACAACGCGGTAAATATTATCTACGACTACTCGAATAACTGATGCAATTGCTGTCACAATAATATTTACTATAAATTTTTCCTCTTTGAACTTACGGTGTATTTCAAAGTACGTACAGTTCGAGTTTCAAAATAAATAAAAATGTCAACAAATTTGTTTATACTCTTGGTTATTTTTAATTATACAACGCGATATATCTCCCAGGTGCTGTCAAAATGCCAGTCAGTATATAATTAGGCTTTAAAAGACTAAATAATTTAAAATTACAATATCGTTTCGTCACTAAAAATCAAGAGAGCAACTTCACACAAAAAATAAATATAAATCAATTATTTATCTTTTACATATTTTTTAACAATGATAATATTCATATTATTATATCTTAAAGAATAAACATTGTAAATTCGAATTTTTTTGAAAAAAGTAAAAATATCTTTGAATCGAGATTTTGATACATTTTTGGTACTTTGCTAAGATGTTTGCAAAATACAATTAAATATCGTAATGATAAATTTACGTGCGTCCGAGTTTTTTCATTATTAAGCATTTCGCACAAAAGTCAAAAGTATGATTGAATGAGAAAAAAAAACCTCATCATAACAGAAAAAACGAATTTCAAGTTTTTTTGTTGAACTCGACGTAAATTTGGAAATTATGTATTAATATTTAAAAATTAAACAAAAAATCAATAACGTTTTTAATATCATTGTTGATTTATAATCTGTATCGAATTTTCGTTTAACCCTCAAACCGTACACTTCAATCCAGCATCTATAAACCGTACACTGGTGCGAATTGGGATTTCATTATTTCAAGAGTCGATTTCTATATGAAAATAATTTTAAAGTGTAAATCCTGATAATACCTTTTTGACGTAAATTTCCCCGTAGAATCTGTGTCTGCAATTTAAATTATCAAAAAAAAACATGAAGTTATAAAACAAATTGTTATACACAAATTATATTTTGCAAAATATCGTAGTTTGAAAATTTTGTGGGTGCAAATTCGCACCAGTGTACGGTTTGAACATCAAAATTATAGACTTCGATGGTTCTATCATCGGATTCCAACGAATTTTCCAATAATCAATTTCAAAATTTTGTAAATAAAAATCGATAAATAAAAATATGATAGAATACAATAAATGCAGTTTTTTTGACATTAAAATTATAAATTTTCTGAAGAAAAATACCCATAAAAAATATTCTTTGCTAGAACATTTTGGTATGTACCTTCAATTTTGAACGACAAACAATAAATTCGACAATGTGTGTTGATCGATCGATCATCGATTTAAATTCAATAGAAAAGAAATAATTGTAATATGAAAAAACGAGCCTAAAATTAACAATAAATGCACAATTGAAACGAGTCTATACCGAAACTCGAGATGCACGAAGATCCTTTAATAAAATATTCTCGGAACATTGGTGTTAAATAATGCGTTTTGTTTACATTTTCCGCCAAACTGCAACATCGTATGCTAACAATAACACGAAAACTTTGAACGGATCTATTTTAATTGCTCTCGTACTATTTTTTATCATTCAATCATTACGCGTGCCAATTTTTGTTAAACACAATATGGATTAATGTATCCAACATTTTTTTTTTGGTTAATTTGACATTAATTTTAGAAAAAACGTGGATATAGATAAAGTTTTATAAGTTATATGGAAATTATTGTTGTTGTAATAAAATTACTTTAATGATCGAATTTAAATTTTACATTTTACTTTTGGATACGAGTAAAAAATTTGATTTATTTAAATTTATTTAAATTTAAATTTGACTCTACTGTAATATCGATATAGTATAGAACTTGAGGACTTTGATTTATAACTGTTATAAAAAATCAAACCTCGATTAACATTTACAGAGAAAGAAAAAAAAAATTTTACATGATATGAAAGCCGCGATATACCGCAATGAATATAAAAGAAGCTTACGGAGTAAATTTATCGAAATATCGGATTAAAAATGAATAAATAATAAATATTGGGTGTAAAAATCAAGGTTTGCGGCTATACCCAAAAATTTTAATTACTGTGTTATAAAAATGATTAAAAACATTGTAGACGATCCTCCGAGCAAAAGTAAAACGCGCCACGGAATGTTTTTTTTAATAAAAAAAGTGAGATTATTATTAATAAAAAATTAATAGTAATACTTATTTTTATGTATCTCATTCTCTTAAGGTAAGTACCTCATTATTTGTAAAAATGAGAAATCTCAGAATATACGTCTTCCTCTCTTTACTGTCATAAGATCAATAGTCTATACCATGAATCAATGATAATTTCAATAATCACTTTTGATCATAAAACATCATCATATATAAAATAATATTTTATAATGGTAAATTTTCTAGTAGGGTTACGTAGAATTTAAACATTGGCTCTGATATAGGACTGCACATATTCTTATATTATCTAAATTTTAAAACAATTATCAACACAAGAATCTTATTTTTCGTCTCGAAAACAAACATTGTTTCTAAAATATTATAATTAAATCAGTAATATGTAGCAAATTAGCATTTATTATAGAATTACTAAAAAATCAAAACGTCGTGCCCTCGTTTTTATTTTAAATTACTCATATGAATATTTCCAGCATAATTCTTATGTTGAAGGGTGCAGATGAATAAAAAGCACCTCTATTTGCTAATTTGCAATAAATATAGATTTTTTTTTGTTATTTAGTCGATTCTCAAAATTTTCTTGTTAAAATTATTTTTTAAAGCTAAAAGTAACGTGAAAATATTACTTATCATGTCTAATTTATAGTAGACAATTTTAATACTTTCATTCTTATTTAGCACAACGGTAATCTAAATTATATTACCCATGTAAATTAAAATATCGTGATTGCTGTACAAATTAAAACCTATATATACGTATACATTCGGAATGAATACGTCCTCGAGTCTTAAATCGCAAATACCGTTCTTCTAAAAAAACCGATACGTCAAACCTATATAAACATTTTCATCGATCGAATAAGCAAAAGCAATGAACTGTTTTATAATGGAAAAAAATGAAAAATTGACATATCCGTGAAACTTACCGATTGGGATTGAAGAGGGGAAGCGCTACGATTGTCGTAACTTTTGTAAGGAGCGGACGTTCCGTGAGGACGCGTCCCATTGAGGGATCCGTAGCCGGGTGTACTTCCGGTACCGGTGCCGAGCAAACTCGAATCCGGAGACACCGTGTTCTGCAGATCGGCGAGCAAAGCGTCTGAAATGTAAAAAAGAAGAAACAACGTTGCGTTAATCATGCGGTACATGTGAATTATGAATACTTTAACATTGTATAATTTGTTTTGAAAAATTACGTGGTATTATACAAATAATTTATAGGTTACAATGGATTTAATAATTTTTTTTTATAAATTACATTTAATCGTATCGTTATATATACATTTTTATAATAATTATTGTAATTATATTACAATACGAGTACTTTCTTTCTTTCTTTTTGCATCGTGGCATGATCCCAATCGTTTGACATGTATAGTTAAGGAGATGTAAACCCATTAAAACAGAATCACTATTTATTTTTTCTTAAGCGAACAGAGTATACTTTATCGAAAAAAACGCTCTGTAACGGTGTTGTATTCACATTAAAGATAGTCTATGAATTATTTCAAATTTTTTATCAATAAATCAACGAGAGTTTTGAGGAGCCGTGCAGCATTGTTTTTAGCTATATATTACGGACCAAAAAATGGTTATTTCTATATGATTCATTTTAAATTAATTATTTTGAAAAAATCGCTCTGTAACGATATTCTATTTCCTTTCAACATTATCTGTAAATTTTTTCAGATTTTTATTTCCATTAGTTTTTTAAATTTTTGGAATTTTAGAGGTAGGTTCCTGTAATTTAGATATCACTTCTCCCTAAGCAGGATAATAAAGTATAGAATGGCGGCTCTGCGTAAGATTTTGTACAAAAAATTATGTTAAAACAGTTACATTAGTTTTGCAAATAATAAACAGTTTTGCAGGTTTATCTGCGAAACATATAAGTTTTTTATTTTTGCCTAATGGTGGCGCTGTGTAATATTTCTTATCAGGCCTCGATCTGTCGGAATCGAATTCGGTCTAGCTATTAGACACCACATGCGGTGTGACTTACCTATTGTTATGTATATTACTACATATTATATGATTCTATAATTCTTTTTTTTATAACCTCAAATTGTCAAATCTGTCAATCTGTTAACCCCATCAATCAGTTTTGTACGACCTCCCCTTAAAGATCGTCTATGAATTTTTTATTAGATATCACTTCTCCCTAAGCAGGATAATAATCATTGATATTTTTTGCCCTCCGTGTACCTTACCAGCATCAAAAGACACAAAAAATTAGCTATAATTAAAAACAAACGATAATTTACATAAATTGAGAAGAACAGTTCCCTCCCTTTATTATTAATCTATCTGTTTTAAAATTTGAAGGAAAAATATCGATTGGTTTTCGAGAAATCCCTTAATTTAGTGCAATTTGAGATTATATGCTCATCTAATTAAAAGACATGACAAGATTTTTGGTAAGAGTTTTCTCGAAAAGCAATCGATATTTTTCTTCAAATTTTGAACCGAGGTAGTTTATTAATAAAAGAAGGGTACTGTTCTCCTAGATTTACTTAAATTAACTTCTTTTTTTAATTATAACTAATTTTATCTGACTTTCGAGGTCGGTAAGGTAGGGAGCATAAAACTTGGTTTTGACACCCTGGTAAACAGTTATTTTATAAAGATCACTGGCTTTTTATTACTATTTCACCCCCATTTTCAATAGATACTTAAAATTAAAATGATAACCTAAAATAAATCAGTATATAATTTATTCAATAATCAACATTTTTACATCAAAATATGCGACAACGCCTGACGCAAGTATAAAGGCGCGTAAGTAATTAAATTCAATTAAATTTAACAAAAATAAAAAAATAAAAAATATTTATATTCTATTATTTTAATATAGTAGAAATTTCAGTAATTCCTAAATACCAAAAATATGAAAATGTCATCCTCGTAAAATTCGGGTATAACAACCTCTGTTTAAACAATGAAAACAAACAACAACTACATTATATTTACTGAATTCGAGCCAATTCCGTTTTCTCTCGAATCAATTCGATATTATACACTGTTGCGGTAATTATTTACGTTGATTACGCGAACTTAAGATAGCAACTCATTATTTATAGTAATTCGAAATGAATCTGTAGATTTACACGTGTAATGCGTAATAGTATCCATATTTCGCCAAATTATGTTTTATTACTGGATCAAAGTGAGAATGTTAATATTACTCGAATTACTTGCCAAATTATGACTATAAGATGGTACAAAAATGTGTATAAAATGCAGAGAGAGAGAGAGAGAGAGAGAAAGAGAGAAATAATTGTTAATAATTATAATTTACGACAGCCTGTCCTTGTTTGTATACATTTTAGTATCTAAAAGTAAGGTTACTTTTTTAACGACGAGATTAATTTGTTATTATATTTAAACGTTATTGTCAACATTTATTTGTTGACGGGTATTTACCGACCGAGTATCGCGATGGGAAATGGATTGAATATGATAAGTCCGGTAATTTACCAGAGATTTATACAGTTTTTTGTGTGATTGTTGAAATTCTCGATTCATCAATGTCTGATAATAATTCAGTGTGATATCTAATTTTGAGAAAGTCGATCCTAAAATTACTCGATAAAGGGGATGTGATACCCAAATTGCAGAGACCTACTTAGAAAATCCCAAAAATTTTAATACCTAATAATAATAAGAAAAATTTGAAAAAAACACAGATACTGTTAAAAAAAAGAGTAGCGCGACATAGAGAATTTTACGAAATAATTAGTTATTTATTAATTATACGTAAATAACCATTTTTGGTCGGTAATATGTAGTTATGAAATAATTATTCACGGTTGCCCAAAAATCTCGGTGATTTGTCAATAAAAAAAATTTGAAAAGATTGATAGAATATCTTCAAAGGAAACAATATCGTTACAAATCGTATTTTTTCGATAAATTGAATTTCTTGTTTAATAAAAAATAAATCATTTTTCTAATTTTTGGGGTTCACATCCGGATTTTGGGAACATTTGTGCTTCAATTTTTACCTGAATTTTTACTGATTTTTTAAATTAATTATTCGGATTAAATTTTTCGATTATTGATATAGAATTAATTTTTAAACTGTAACTCACCGACAATGTGTCGTTTATTTAATATTAACATTATCGTAATTCTTTTATTTTGTTTCTCTTTCAAATGTTTCTAATACTTTTTTATTTAAATTTACATTTGACATTTTAAACAAGGTTTGTAGGTCGGTAAGGGTAAATCCATATAATAATCAATGTCACTACAACATCCCTTTTATGAGAATAAATTCGACTATTACAAGATGAGAATAAAATCAATCAACTGATTTCATAGGAACATAAAATTTTCTAACAACTGATTGTATGTCACAATAGCACAACATTTCTAACAGTTGATTTCACATATGTAACATAAATTATGTAGTAGCTAATTGATATGTAGAAAGCTAAAATTCTTAACGGCTGATCTCATATAAAAATAATATTTTTAAACAGTCGATTCCATAGAAATATAAAATTTCCTAATAGTTGATTACATAGTAACAAAATTTTCAACATCTGCTTTCATATCTGTAACATAAAATTTCTTATAGTTGATCCCGTAGTGACATTCCATATGTAACAATTTCTAGCAGCCGATTTAATAATGATATAATATATTATATCAGATGATTCCACAGCGTGAAGCTACGGACTTCAACATCTTGAAAAGATTTCCAGAGATTTCCAAAGGATTTTAAAAAGATTTCCCAAACTGGAGATTAAGGACGAAATGCCTTTAATTTTTGTTTAATTTCTTAAAAAGGCCGTACTCTGTGAAATTCCAGCAACCATAGTGGATAAAGAGTAGAATGTACCTGCTTTATTCAAAAGCAATGCATTTGGTTCGGAAAGACTGTTACATATATATTATATACATAGATTTCCAAAGACTTCCAAAGATTTCCGGAGAATTTAGAAGTTTTATAAATTATTCAGCAGTCTTTATAGAAGTCTCTAGAAGTCTTTGGCAGTCATTGAAAAGTCTTCACATTTCAAATCGAGATAAAAAATTTTTTTCTTAATGAAAATTCAATAAGAATTCGAAATACTTCTTAAGGGGATGGAGTACCTTCATTTAAAATACACACTTACCGACATTAATAGATTTTTCAAATTTATCATTCAATTTCCATATTTGTTTACATTCTACGATGTGTAACAATCGTGCGTGTGTTAAAAAAATTTAGAAAAAATAAAAATTAAAAACTGTATTTGAAAAATCAATTGCAGAAATCTGTAATCAGTACGGACTCCCCTTAAGACTTCCAAAGATTTCTGTGACTTCGATTTCAACTCTTTTTTTTTTTAATTTTTAGATTGCGTAGCTCGACTCGTTCCACAGTAACATAAAATTTCTTACAACTGTTATAACACAATGCCACAACATCTTCGAACAAGAGCCGATCCCACGCCATCCCCAAACATCAAAAATAAATAACATTTCAAGTTCAATTTCGAAAACGTAGCTAAATCCATCGTAAGTAAACATAATCGTTGCGTAAACTGCATTTTCGAAAATCTTACGCAACGGTTATACGATACACATGCACACATTAAAGATGTAATTATAGAGCGAGATGTGCAGTTTCCTCGAAGCTCAAAGTTAAACGATCGATCAAAAATGATATACACGTTGTATAAAATATATTCTGCCAAGTAAGTATAAAATTAAGAAGAAAAAAAAGAGACATTAACAAATACTTTTTCTCAATCGATAATAATTTAACACTTATCGTTATAGCGAGATATAACCCTTATCGCTTAATTCGTGTAAGTATATATATACATAAGTAGATGTAATTAATAGATAAAACGTATATTCAGATGGACAACAAGTACGTATAATAAAATTACGTCTGTATCATTCGGAATTGAAACGAAGCCGTTTCAAAATTTTTTATAAATTAATAAATAATTTTGATGTGCGCTCAATTTATGTCTGCGTTTTATCCCCGTATAGTATTTATTATTATCATGTTAGAATTGAGGTATTTATTGTTATTTATGTATCGTTATGATAAATAAAAAAATAACAACAATAATGTATTCCAGCTGCTACAACGTTTAATAGATCAAAATAAAAAGTATAAAAAAAAACGAATATATACACGGATGGATAGATATACCGACCTCAGTGAAATAAATTTGCGAATCGATTAACAATCATAACAATAATTTTTAAAAATAAATAAATAAATTTGTATGTATATGTGTATATACGTATAAGACGCCTTGAAAAATTAGTAGGACGGACGATCGGGTATAGCCAAGGTCGTAATGGGCGTGACACTTAAATATAGATCTCTCGTCAAATATCTTGCAAAACTTCTGCATGCGAGCGACGATGATAAAGAAGTCTATTAAATCTAATGTGGAGAGGGCGACAAATTATGTAATGGTTTTGTATGACCGATTGACACAGACGTACACCAGAGGCACGCGGACACGGTTCAAAATGTTACAATTAATTAATCGAGTCGATCGTCGATTCGATTCGTTCTTTTATATAGTCGACTTGGGTGTGCTCGAAACACAAGTGTGAATAGAGGTTACATTATTTTAAAACGCAAATAAAGTGAGAGGGGGGTGGGGGTGGAGGGTGGATGGTTAAAAGATGATGAAAAATTGTTTAAAAATATATGAGGAATGAAAGTTGTCAAAAAATGTTTAAAAATGGTCGAAATATGAAGAAAACCTGTTTAAAGATATGGAAAAAATGGTCAAAAAACGGATGAAAAACTATTTAACGCAAAGGAAAAAATGGACAGACAATTATGTATTAGCGAAAGAAATTTTAAAAATTGGTCATAAAATAGCAAAATTGAATTTTCAAAACACTGTCATAAATAATCATAAAATGACGAGACGTAGGAAAAACATACATATTATAATGAAATTTTGTTCTAAAAAATAGATTTAATTCAAAAATTTATAAAAGAAAAATTAAAACTAACCTTTACCGACTTTTTCATTAGTCAAAAAAATGTATTTTTCAATCGTCTCACTTCAGACTATTTTTTCAAGGTAAATTAAAATAGTAAAATTTGGAAAACTAAAAATGGTCAATCAATTAATTGTATTTATTAATAAAAATTAATTGAAATTACGCAAATAATATCTAATAGTATGTTACTTAATAATTAATACTTATGTCGATTGTCAAAAATAATATTAATTATAACATAATTATTTCGGACTTATAGAATATTAACTATAAAAAATAAAATAAAACTTTAAAACAATTTCATTTATTTTTTTATTTTTTACTATTTTTTTTCTTATAATTAATATTTTATTATTTTTTATATTTAATTAACTGTAAAACAGAATATAATGACTATTATATATTAATTTGCCGAATAGTATTATTTAAATGATTTAATCCCATCTCTACCGAAATTTAAGAATTCTAAGGTTAACCAAAAATATAATGTATATCTATTTATATATAAACTTGCCATTTTATCGTCTAAAAAACCGCTATATTTAAACCTTATTAATGCCAGAATTCCTACTAGAAACCTTGTATATAAATAAAGGCTATCCATCGAACGTGTATCTTCAAAAATTTAGAAAAAATTATATTATCAGTCGCATAGAGAATTAATAATACACATAATAAAAACAATTAATAAAATGTATAGTTTAAATTTTCTATAAAGTTTTTACGACATTTATAAATAGAATCAAATCTGCAGAAAAATTGTGTATAAAAATTTTATAAAAACTAGTATGAATTAAAATGTTTTTTATTCTAAAATATAGCCATATGATCTAAAGGGCCCAATAAGTCGGTAATTAACAGCTAACAAATGCTTACGACTAACCTCAATTTCAACTAGAAAAATTTATTATAAATATTTTAAATATGTCGATAATTAACAAAGATGAAACTACGTATTGTAAAAATAATAATAATTTTTGTAGATTTTATGTTTTCATAAGTTTCTTTTCAATTCGTTCTTTTTTATAATTCCTTTTTTTTGTGATTTATACGTAAATAAATGAATAAAAATATATATAAATTAGCTATTATTAAGAAAAAAAATGAATAGATTATGACTATAGTCATACCCTATAAAATGCCTATTCCTAACCCTAAATATTTACATGCTATCAAACACCTAAATTTGGGAAAAAATTGGGATATTAATATATGAATACTACGCATCATAATATGTTTATTAAAAAATTTATTGTAATTAATATTACATAATAATAATACAATACTAATAATAAAACAATAATGATGATAATAATAATAATAATTAACATAACAATAATAACAATAATAATCAGTAGTCATTACCACAGACTCAAAAAAAAAAAATAAATAAAAATAATCAGTACGCATATTGATATAGATAATGCAGTAAAAATGTGTATTAAATCAATTATAGAAAAATATTGTTAGATTAATAGAATGATTAGAATAATAAAAATTACAATGAAAAATTCCTATGTTAAAGGCATTCACAATATATTTCGAAAAATCTCTCAAATTAGATGTCATTCGAATTGGTTTAATTTCGGAATGTATATGTATATATATATATACATGTGTGCGATTTCAATGTAATAGCGACGTCGCGTCATTGAGGAATATATATATCGCACGTGACGTGTCTCTCTCTCTCTCTCTCTCTCTCTCTCTCTCACCACCGTGCGCGTCGTTGTTGTGAAAAAATTCAAAATTTACCGAGACGAAAGGTGAAAAAAATGATGTGTCGAAAGGGTAATAATGCATAACGTGAGATGGGTGGTGAAGTGGAGCCTAATTACTTATACATGTGTATGTATGTGTATATATATATATAAAGTATATATATGCGGAAGACTCACTGATTTGATCCTCCCATTGCCGGTGTTTATTCAGCGTCTCGGTTTTTATCAATTTCCCGTAACAGGGCGAGGTTGGCCTGGCTAGATCCGCCATAACGAAAGGTGGAGATTAATATATATTATGTATATTATAATAACACTGGGAGCTAGAAAAGTGTAAAGCTCCACCTCGCTGCCGGGATTAACAAATAAATCGTTCGACTCTCTGCCTCGACTATACGAGTGGATGTTGGTGTCTCTCTTCTCTATCTATCTCTCTCTCTGGTGCGCTCGCGCAACGCGTATACCTTTGTCCGAGCCGACACACGTGGATACGTGGTTGCGATACACTTAGGCGCCTATTTTACTTTCCGTCTTGTATATTGCATGTTGATCAAACTTCTTTTTTTTCTCTGGATAATTATTATTTTTTTTTGGATTTTTATCGTACATTTCTTTTTAACAAATCATACAGCGTTTTTATATAGCGTTTAAATCGAACGATTTTACTTTATTGGACCTTGTTTGACGAAGGTTTCTTTTTAATCGATAGAATTAATTTTCAATGGATGATTACTTTTTTTTGTTTGTTTTCATCGTAGTTTATTATTTTTTGTTTCGGAAATGTATAAATTTTAGTGACAACGTATTTTTGCGCAGTAAATGATAAGAATTGAGATAAACGGGAGAAAGTTATTCATTACAGATATACCGATGAATGGGTATTTTTAAGTTATTTATTTTTCGTTTTTATATAGCTTTCTTTTAAGGTAATCTTTTTTTTTTGCATTAGTGTAATAAAGGTAAATTTGATTTTACTCAATTAATACTTAATTTTATTTGTACCAATTTTTTTATTTTAAATTTCACTCTGCAACATACTGTATAATCAGTAATATATGCATGGTTATTTTCATCATCAATCTATTATTTTCTGTTGTAATTGACATACATTAATAATAAATATTTAATAATAAGCATTTTTTTATTTATCAATTTGTGTATTTGGGTAATAATTTTAACAATATAAGTTAGTGAGTTTAAGGTAATGTATCGTATAGTGAATTTTAGTACGAATGGTTACATTTGTACAGATTTTCAAGAAAGTCCCAAATTTTGATGTATTCTCTTTTTTCTAATTAATAAATACACCTATATATACGAGCAATATTTTTCTTTTAATTTTAATCTCAAATATCATGCTACATATTGTACATGCACTTTTATCTCATTAATAAATAAATAAATAACATTATGATGGTCAAATCCGACATCGTTGACTTGATTTACACTCAACTACACTGTAGAAATTTTGATAATAATTATACCTCTATGTATAAATTCGATGTTAAGAGCAATATTGGGGTCAATCGCAAATTCAAATTTCCCGCGCTTTTTTAGATGTTCATGCGCTGATTTTCGCATATATAATCACAATTATTGCGTTTTCGAATTCGAAGAAATATCTTTCATATTGTTATTCCATTTGATTCCCTGATTACAAATAAATCTAATCATTTTTAACTATATTTGAATGTTTTACACCCATTTTCGTATTTATCGATTGGGCAAATAAATTCTTTTTATTCTTTCATTAAGTAAATAAAATAAAATTAAATAAACGTAACTTAATACATATAATTATTATCTCATGGTATCGGTGGGTGGCTACAGTGCAGCTATTGGCATAATTAGAAAATTATTCATCAATCAATTTTCAAATAGTAGAGTTGTATAATTTTAACACAAGTACCCGAAAATGTTTATAAGTACACTGGAAGTACTCCTTTACTCTTAGAAATTGTTCGATAATATACGACAAAGTGAATAATGTAGGAGTTATGATGTCACTTGAAAAAATGTTTCATCGCGTAAAAAATTATGATCAAACGCATATTGTATGAAAAAGTTACAAGTGTACACGAAACTGATAAAAGGTTTATACGATTTATTTTCGCAGAGGGTATGTGTTAGATATTTAGTCCTTCGACTGGATGGGGTCACTATCTTGTGTTTTCTCCGTTGTGTATACGACAGTGCAAAAAAGCACATCTTATAGTAGGCCGTATTGTCACATATTAACCACTTGTTGTGAATAAGGCTTTAGGTAGGGTATTCCCAATAACATCTTGTAAGTTTTACGATTTAATCAAAGACGGGTGGACACCGCTTAGCTCGTGCAATTAGAATGACAAAATTATGGAGAAACGTGTCCACTCATCGAGAGAAATTTGTGATCGCTTTAATGGGAGCCCATATAGTATAGTTTAGCATATCACCACCCGAAAATTTACGAGCAGAAGTGGCGCTGCTTACACAAAATTAGAGGTGAGTGCTATAGCTAAGCTATTGACGTAATGATTAATTACATATTACTTAGCTGATAGAAAAGTCAGTATTTTTAACGAAAAGTGATAAGTACGAATCAATGCTCCGAATACATATCGAAGTCACTCCGTACTTATCACTATTCGTCGAAAATACTGACGTTTTGATCAGCTAAATAGTAATATGCAATTAAACATTACATCAGTACCTATGGCGCTAAACTTCGATTTTGTGTGGTAAAAACTCTATTTTCTTTAATTGCCCATAATTATTGTCGAATATGAACTTAGACCACCTGACGGCAGCGCCACTTCTGTTCGCAACTTTTCGGGTGGTGGATTTGTGAAGCTATCGCTACGGACTTCCCCTTAAGGGGATGCAATACTCAATTAGTTACCTACCGAGCCATATGAGACAATTATATTTAATTAATTAATACATATTTTGAATAAAAGGAAATGATGACATCATTGCCCTGTATACTTGTATAATCTATTTTTCTGCAAAAAGTCAAACAGATATTTTAATTCGTATTAAAATGGCATTGGAAGGAAATTTTCACATAGTGGATATTAGGTTATAAAATTTCCTTCCAATCATTCTCGTTAATTATTGCGCGTACATACTTTGCGCTTTGCTGAATTACAGAAGGTACCAATACGGAGGGCAATGATGTCTTGGTTTTACATTTATTCACGTATTTAATAATTAATTAACAAAATGCGTGTGCCATTACTCGGTCGGTAAAAATTGACTATTACATCCCGTTAAGGAGTACTTGTAGTAGTTCAACAAATTTATTTAAAATATATCTGGAGTTACGAAGACTCGGCATAATTTGCAGTCTGCAAGTATACGAATTAATCAGAAATCGTGTTAACGAATATAATGAATCATCTAAATACATCTTCTCGAGCACTAGCGGCAGGATAACAGTTTATTTTATATCTATACGAGCATGCTGATTCTTCCCCACAACTACGAACGTAAACAAGTACTTGTATGTAACATACAATTTTAATGTATTAGTATATAGTTTGTACATCAACCAGGGGTACGATCGCAAACTATTCGAAAATCGAAATATTTGTGAATGTGTACTTGTAGATTATATACTCTCCGCGAGCCAACCAAAAAGATCCCCGTGGTCACCAAACCTAACAAACCTTAAAAAAAATTATTCATCGCCCTTTAAAATAAAAGAAACCTCAAAATCAACAATACGTCGCTGTACACACGTTTAACGAAGCGTAAGAACCCTCCGTAAATAAATGACATAACGAAGAATATTATTCCTCGAAGAGTTAACCCAGTTTGAATAGTAACGGCCCATACGGTTTTCTGAGCCAGCAACCGCGAATCCGCAGAAAAGCACCAGCAACGTTCCACCACCACCTTCTCCATTCCGTGGAGGAGAGAATTATGGCGACGAGACGGCAGATTAGATTTAGTATAGGGAGATGCGCGTTTTCCTCCTTTTATTTTTCCCCGACCGTCCGTTACCTCGGCTCAAAGGACGAGGTGGTTATTATTAGGTCTCATCTCGTTTGCACATACACACATATACACACGTATGTACACCTAAGGTACATTTTAAGTATCACAATTTTTTAGTTGTATTTTTTTTAAATATTCAATAATATGGAATTCTTACAAATTGTCTCAAATCAAAAAGTTTGAACTCGATTCAACATAAATTTCTTCGTTATTTGAGATTTAAAATTCATAAACCCATATGAGCCATTGTAATTATGATTATGATTAGTTGCTCAGTAAATTTAAATTTGTTATTTCAGTAGATAAACTTTATGATATTCTCTTTGTTCATAAGTTATTAAACCAATTCACTTAGTACGCTAGGACATTGTAGCTTTACTTATTAACCGACCCATTGAATACAACCTACAAAATGCCAGATTATTTGTGGAATACTTGTCGACCGAAACTTTAATTTTTACTCTACCGTACCTTGGTTGTGCCGACTCTCGAACTCTACTTCCCATAGTTTTAAAAATTGTGACCACTATAGGAAGATTTAAAGTAATTTGTAAAAATTACTGTATTTTCTTAATTGGTATCTCTTATATATGTCACTTGGTCACTACCTTGGTATAATGAATTCCATTTCTTAAGTATGAACCGCCATTTGATTAAAAATGAGTGAAAAATGTTTAACATTTATTGGAAATCAACTGTTCATTCATAATTGTCAAATCATAAGGTATTTTTAAACCTTCGAAAGTAAGTATCATCGAGCAAGTCCAAATGCCTAAACGATTAAAAGTACATTAAAAATGGTGTTGACAAAGGAGTTCGCCAATAAGTATAAAGACGTTCCAAGACGTATAAATCATGCCTTATCTTTTACTTTACTAGTGATATTCATTTGCAAAAAAAATGATTTTCGGGAAATGAAAGGAAAAGCCACAATTAACCGACAAAGTTTCATTTTTTTGCAAGTATTCTATATACAAATTTGAATGTATATCGATATATCATATCTATATAATTCAAAATTGTATATATAGATATACTGGCAATGTTAAAAATGAACTTTGTCGGTTAATTGTGGCTTTCCTTCATTTCCCGAAAATCATTTTTTTTGCAAATGAAATATCACTAGTAAAAAAAATAAGGCATGATTTATACGTCTGGAACGTCTATACTTATTGGCGAACTCCTTTGTCAACACCATTTTTAATGTACTTTAATCGTTTAGGCATTGGACTTGATCGATGATACTTACTTTTCGAAGGTTAAAAATACCTTATGATTTGACAATTATGAATGAACAGTGATTTCCAATAAATAACATTTTTCACTCATTTTTAATCAAAATGGCTGTTCATACTTAAGAAATGGAATTCATTTATACCAAGGTAGTAGACCAAGTGACATATATAAGAAGATACCAATTAAGAAATACAGTAATTTTTACAAATTACTTTAAATCTTCCTATAGTGTCACAATTTTTAAACTATGGGAAGTAGAGTTCGAGAGTCGGCACAACCAAGGTACGGTAGAGTAAAAATTAAAGTTTCGGCTCGACAAGTATTCCACAAATAATCTGGCATTTTGCAGGTTGTATTCAATGGGTCGGTTAATAAGTAAAGCTACAATGTCCTAGCGTACTAAGTGAATTGGTTTAATAACTTATGAACAAAGAGAAGATCATAAAGTTATCTACTGAAATAATAAATTTAAATTACTGAGCAACTAATCATAATCATAATTACAATGGCTCATATGGGTTTATGAATTTAAATCTCAAATAACGAAGAAATTTATGTTGAATCGAGTTCAAACTTTTTGATTGAGACAATTGTAAGAATTCCATATTATTGAATATTTAAAAAAATACAACTAAAAAATTGTGATACTTAAAATGTACCTTAGGTGTACATACGTGTGTATATGTGTGTATGTGCAAACGAGATGAGACTAATAATAACCACCTCGTCCTTTGAGCCGAGGTAACGGACGGTCGGGGAAAAATAAAAAAGGAGGAAAACGCGCATCTCCCTATACTAAATCTAATCTGCCGTCTCGTCGCCATAATTTCTCTCCTCCACGGAATGGAGAAGGTGGTGGTGGAACGTTGCTGGTGTTTTCTGCGGGTTAACTCTTCGAGGAATAAATTCTTCGTTATGTCATTATTTACGGAGGGTTCTTACGCTTCGTTAAACGTGTGTACAGCGACGTATTGTTGATTTTGAGGTTTCTATTATTTTAAAGGGCGATGAATAATTTTTTTTAAGGTTTGTTAGGTTTGGTGACCACGGGGATCTTTTTGGTTGGCTCGTGGAGAGTATAATCTACAAGTATCATTCACAAAATATTTCGATTTTCGAATAGTTTGCGATGTACCCCTGGTGAGGTACTAACTGTACTAATACATTAAAATTGTATGTTACATACAAGTATTTGTTTACGTTCGTAGTTGTGGGGAGAATCAGCATGCTCGTATAGATAAAAATAAACTGTTATCCTGCCGCTAGTGCTCGAGAAGATGTATTTAGATGATTCATTATATTCGTTAACACGATTTCTGATTAATTCGTATACTTGCAGACTGCAAATTATGCCGAGTTCGTAACTCCAGATATATTTTAAATAAATTTGTTGAACTACTACAAGTACTCCTTAACGGGATGTAATAGTCAATTTTACCGACGAGTAATGGCACACGCATTTTGTTAATTAATTATTAAATACGTGAATAAATGTAAAACCAAGACATCATTGCCCTCCGTATTGGTACCTTCTGTAATTCAGCAAAGCGCAAAGTTGTACGCGCAATAATTAACGAGAATGATTGGAAGGAAATTTTATAACCTAATATCCACTATGTGAAAATTTCCTTCCAATGCCATTTTAATACGAATTAAAATATCTGTTTGACTTTTGCAGAAAAATAGATTATACAAGTATACAGGGCAATGATGTCATCATTTCCTTTTATTCAAAAATGTATTAATTAATTAAATATAATTGTCTCATATGGCTCGGTAGGTAACTAATTGAGTATGCATCCCTTAAGGGAAGTCCGTAGCGATAGCTTCACAAATCCACCACCCGAAAAGTTGCGAACAGAAGTGGCGCTGCCGTCAGGTGGTCTAAGTTCATATTCGACAATAATTAGGGCAATTAAAGAAAATAGAGTTTTACCACACAAAATCGAAGTTTAGCGCCATAGGTACTGATGTAATGTTTAATTGCATATTACTATTTAGCTGATCGAAACGTCAGTATTTTCGACGAATAGTGATAAGTACGGAGTGACTTCGGTATGTATTGAGCATTGATTCGTACTTATCACTTTTCGTTAAAAATACTGACTTTTCTATCAGCTAAGTAATATGTAATTAATCATTACGTCAATAGCTTAGCTATAGCACTCACCTCTAATTTTGTGTAGCAGCGCCACTTCTGCTCGTAAATTTTCGGGTGGTGATATGCTAAACTATATATATGGGCTCCCATTAAAGCGATCACAAATTTCTCTCGATGAGTGGACACGTTTCTCCATAATTTTGTCATTCTAATTGCACGAGCTAAGCGGTGTCCACCCGTCTTTGATTAAATCGTAAAACTTACAAGATGTTATTGGGAATACCCTACCTAAAGCCTTATTCACAACAAGTGGTTAATATGTGACAATACGGCCTACTATAAGATGTGCTTTTTGCACTGTCGTATACACAACGGAGAAAACACAAGATAGTGACCCCATCCAGTCGAAGGACTAAATATCACACATACACCTCTGCGAAAATAAATCGTATAAACCTTTTATCAGTTTCGTGTACACTTGTAACTTTTCATACAATATGCGTTTGATCATAATTTTTACGCGATGAAACATTTTTTCAACTGACATCATAACTCCTACATTATTCACTTTGTCGTATATTATCGAACAATTTCTAAGAGTAAAGGAGTACTTCCAGTGTACTTATAAACATTTTCGGGTACTGTGTTAAAAATTACAACTCTACTATTTGAAAAATTGATTGATGAATAATTTTCTAATTATGCCAATAGCTGCACTGTAGCCACCCACCGATACCATGAGATAATAATTATATGTATTAAGTTACGTTTATTTAATTTTATTATTTACTTAATGAAAGAATAAAAGAATTTATTTGCCCAATCGATAAATACGAAAATTAATTTCACTTAGGAATTTTTAATGTCGAGGGAGAAGACTCGGGGTGTAAAACATTCAAATATAGTTAAAAATGATTAGATTTATTTGTAATCAGGGAATCAAATGGAATAACAATATGAAAGATATTTCTTCGAATTCGAAAACGCAATAATTGATTATATATGCGAAAATCAGCGCATGAACATCTAAAAAAGCGCGGGAAATTTGAATTTGCGATTGACCCCAATATTGCTCTTAACATCGAATTTATACATAGAGGTATAATTATTATCAAATTTCTATAGTGTAGTTGAGTGTAAATCAAGTCAACGATGTCGTTTGACCATCATAATGTATTTATTTATTTATTAATGAGATAAAAGTGCATGTACAATATGTAGCATGATATTTGAGATTAAAATTACAAGAAAAATATTGCTCGTATATAGGTGTATTTATTAATTAGAAAAAAAGAGAATACATCAAAATTTGGGACTTTCTTGAAAATCTGTACAAATGTAACCATTCGTACTAAAATTCACTATACGATACATTACTTAAACTCACTAACTTATATGTTAAAATTATTACCCAAATACACAAATTGATAAATAAAAAAATGCTTATTATTAAATATTTATTATTAATGTATGTCAATTACAACAGAAAATAATAGATTGGATGAAAATAACCATGCATATATTATGATTATACAGTATGTTGCAGAGTGAAATTTAAAATAAAAAATTGGTACAAATAAAATGAAGATAATGAGTAAAATCAAATTTACCTTTATTACACTAATGCAAAAAAAAAAGATTACCTTAAAAGAAAGCTATATAAAAACGAAAAATAAATAACTTAAAAATACCCATTCATCGGTATATCTGTAATGAATAACTTTCTCCCGTTTATCTCAATATCATTTACTGCGCAAAAATACGTTGTCACTAAAATTTATACATTTCCGAAACAAAAAATAATAAACTACGATGAAAACAAACAAAAAAAAGTAATCATCATTAAAAAATTAATTCTATCGATTAAAAAGAAACCTTCGTCAAACAAGGTCCAATAAAGTAAAATCGTTCGATTTAAACGCTATAATAAAAACGCATGTATGATTTTTAAAAAGAAATGTACGAAAAAATCCAAAAAGAAATAATAATTATCCAGAGAAAAAAAAGAAGTTTGATCAACATGCAATATACAAGACGGAAAGTAAAATAGGCGCCTAAGTGTATCGCAACCACGTATCCACGTGTGTCGGCTCGGACAAAGGTATACGCGTTGCGCGAGCGCACCAGAGAGAGAGATAGATAGAGAAGAGAGACACCAACATCCACTCGTATAGTCGAGGCAGAGAGTCGAACGATTATTTGTTAATCCCGGCAGCGAGGTGGAGCTTTACACTTTTATAGCTCCCAGTGTTATTATAATATACATAATATATATTAATCTCCACCTTTCGTTATGGCGGATCTAGCCAGGCCAACCTCGCCCTGTTACGGGAAATTGATTAAAAACCGAGACGCTGAATAAACACCGGCAATGGGAGGATCAAATCAGTGAGTCTTCCGCATATATATACTTTATATAATATATATATACATACACATGTATAAGTAATTAGGCTCCACTTCACCACCCATCTCACGTTATGCATTATACCCTTTCGACACATCATTTTTCACCTTTCGTCTCGGTAAATTTTGAATTTTTTCACACAACGACGCGCACGGTGGTGAGGAGAGAGAGAGAGAGAGAGAGAGAGAGAGGAGACACGTCACGTGCGATATAGATATTCCTCAATGACGCGACGTCGCTATTACATTGAAATCGCACACATGTATATATACATATCCATACGAAATTAAACCAATTCGAATGACATCTAATTGAGAGATTTTTCGAAATATATTGTGAATGCCTTTAACATAGGAATTTTTCATTGTAATTTTATTATTCTAATCATTCTTAATCTAACAATATTTTACACATTTTACTACATTATCTATATTAATATGCGTACTGATTTTTTTTTTTTTTTTAGTCTGTGGTAATGACTACTGATTATTATATATTATTGTTGTATGTTTAGTATTATTATTATCATCATTATTGTTTTAATTAGTATTGTATATTATGCGTAATTTATTAATTACAATAAATTTTTTAATAAACATATTATGATGATGCGTAGAATCATATTAATATCCCAATTTTTTCCCAAATTTAAGGTGATAGCATGTAAATATTTAGGGTTAGGAATAGGCATTTTATAGGGTATGACTATAGTCATAATCTATTCATTTTTTCTTAATAATAGCTAATTTATATATATTTTTATTCATTTATTTACGTATAAATCACAAAAAAAGGAATTATAAAAAAGAACGAATTGAAAAGAAACTTATGAAAACATAAAATCTACAAAAATTATTATTTTTACATACGTAGTTTCATCTTTGTTAATTATCGACATATTTAAAATATTTATAATAAATTTTTCTAGTGAAATTGAGGTTAGTCGTAAGCATTGTTAGCTGTTAATTACCGACTTATGGGCCCTTTAGATCATATGGCTATATTTAGAATAAAAAACATTTAATTCATACTAGTTTTATAAAATTTTTATACACAATTTTTCTGCAGATTTGATTCTATTTAAAATGTCGTAAAAACTTTATAGAAAATTTAAACTATACATTTTATTAATTGTTTTTATTATGTGTATTATTAATTATCTATGCGACTGATAATATAATATTTTCTAAATTTTGAAGATACACGTTCGATGGATAGCCTTTATTTATATACAAGGTTTCTAGTAGGAATTTGGCATTAATAAGGTTTAAATATAGCGGTTTTTAGACGATAAAATGGCAAGTTATATATAAATAGATATAATTATTTTGGTTAACCTTAGAATTCTTAAATTTCGGTAGAGATGGGATTAAATCATTTAAATAATACTATTCGGCAAATTAATATAATAGTCATTATATTCTGTTTACAGGTAATTAACTATAAAAATAATAAAATTAATTATAAGAAAAAAAATAGTAAAAAAAAAAAATAAATGAAATTGTTTTAAAGTTTATTTTATTTTTTATAGTTAATATTCTATAAGTCCGAAATAATTATGTTATAATATTATTTTCGACAATCGACATAAGTATTAATTATTAAGTAACATACTATTAGATATTATTTGCGTAATTTCAATTAATTATTAATAAATACAATTAATTGATTGACCATTTTTAGTTTTCCAAATTTTACTATTTTAATTTACCTTGAAAAAAATAGTCTGAAGTGAGACGATTGAAAAATACATTTTTTTGACTAATGAAAAAGTCGGTAAAGGTTAGTTTTAATTTTTCTTTTATAAATTTTTGAATTAAATCTATTTTTTAGAAAAAATTTCATTATAATATGTATGTTTTCCTACGTCTCGTCATTTTATGATTATTTATGACAGTGTTTTGAAAATTCAATTTTGCTAATGACCAATTTTTAAAATTTCTTTCGCTAATACATAATTGTCTGTCCATTTTTCTTTGCGTTAAATAGTTTTATCCGTTTTTTGACCATTTTTTCCATATCTTTAAACAGGTTTTCTTCATATTTCGACCATTTTTAAACATTTTTGAACGTTCATTCCTCATATATTTTAAACAATTTTCATCATCTTTTAACCATCCACCTCCACCCCCACCCCTCTCACTTTATTTGCGTTTAAAATAATGTAACCTCTATTCACACTTGTGTTCGAGCACACCCAAGTCGACTATAAAAGAACGAATCGAATCGACGATCGACTCGATTAATTAATTGTAACATTTTGAACCGTGTCCGCGTGCTCTGGTGTACGTCTGTGTCAATCGGTCATACAAAACCATTACATAATTTGTCGCCCTTCCACATTAGATTTAATAGACTTCTTTATCATCGTCGCTCGCATGCAGAAGTTTTGCAAGATATTTGACGAGAGATCTATATTTAAGTGTCACGCCCATTACGACCTTGGCTATACCGATCGTCCGTCCTACTAATTTTCAAGGCGTCTTAACGTATATACACATATGCATACAAATTTATTTATTTTTTTAAAAATTATTGTTATGATTGTTAATCGATTCGCAAATTTATTTCACTGAGGTCGGTATATCTATCCATCCGTGTATATATTCGTTTTTTTTTATACTTTTATTTTGATCTATTAAACGTTGTAGCAGCTGGAATATATTATGTGTTTTTTTTATTTATCATAACGAACATAAATAACAATAAATACCTCAATTGTAACATGATAATAATAAACTATACGGGGATAAAACGCAGACATAAATTGAGCGCACATCAAAATTATTTATTAATTTATAAAAAATTTTGAAACGGCTTCGTTTCAATCCGAATGATACAGACGTAATTTTATTATACGTACTTGTTGTCCATCTGAATATACGTTTTATCTATTAATTACATCTACTATGTTATATATACTTACACGAATTAAGCGATAAGGGTTATATCTCGCTATAACGATAAGTGTTAAATTATTATCGATTGAGAAAAAGTATTTGTTAATGTCTCTTTTTTTCTTCTTAATTTTATACTTACTTGGCAGAATATATTTATACAACGTGTATATCATTTTTGATCGATCGTTTAACTTTGAGCTTCGAGGAGGAAACTGCACATCTCGCTCTATAATACATCTTTAATGTGTGCATGTGTATCGTATAACCGTTGCGTAAGATTTTCGAAAATGCAGTTTACGCAACGTATGTTTACTTACGATGGATTTAGCTACGTTTCGAAATTGAACTTGAAATGTATTTATTTTTGATGTTGGGGATGGCGTGGGATCGGCTCTTGTTCGAAGATGTTGTGGCATTGTGTTATAACAGTTGTAAGAAATTTTATGTTACTGTGGAACGAGTCGAGCTACGCAATCTAAAAATTAAAAAAAAAAAGAGTTGAAATCGAAGTCACAGAAATCTTTGGAAGTCTTAGGGGAGTCCGTACTGATTACAGATTTCTGCAATTGATTTTTCAAATACAGTTTTAATTTTTATTTTCTAAATTTTTTAACACACGCACGATTGTTACAACATCGTAGAATGTAAACAAATATGGAAATTGAATGATAAATTTGAAAAATCTATTAATGTCGGTAAGTGTGTTTTTAAATGAAGGTACTCCATCCCCTTAAGAAGTATTTCGAATTCTTATTGAATTTTCATTAAGAAAAAAATTTTTATCTCGATTTGAAATGTGAAGATTTTCAATGACTGCCAAAGACTTCTAGAGACTTCTATAAAGACTGCTGAATAAATAAAACTTCTAAATTCTCCGGAAATCTTTGGAAGTCTTTGGAAATCTATGTATAAATATTATGTAACAGTCTTTCCGAACCAAATGCATTGTTTTGAATAAAGCAGGTACATTCTACTCTTTATCCACTATGGTTGCTGGAATTTCACAGAGTACGGCCTTTTTAAGAAATTAAACAAAAATTAAAGGCATTTCGTCCTTAATCTCCAGTTTGGGAAATCTTTTTAAAATCCTTTGGAAATCTCTGGAAATCTTTCAAGATTTGAAGTCCGTAGCTTAACACGGTGGAATCATCTGATATAATATATATCATATTAAATCGGGCTGCTAGAAATTGTACATATGGAATGTCACTACGGGATCAACTATAAGAAAATGTTACAGATATGAAAGCAGATGTTGATTTTGTTACTATGTAATCAACTGTTAGGAATTTTATATTTCTATGGAATCGACTGTTAAAAAATATTTTTCTTAATGAAAATTCAATAAGAATTCGAAATACTTCTTAAGGGGATGGAGTACCTTCATTTAAAATACACACTTACCGACATTAATAGATTTTTCAAATTTATCATTCAATTTCCATATTTGTTTACATTCTACGATGTGTAACAATCGTGCGTGTGTTAAAAAAATTTAGAAAAAATAAAAATTAAAAACTGTATTTGAAAAATCAATTGCAGAAATCTGTAATCAGTACGGACTCCCCTTAAGACTTCCAAAGATTTCTGTGACTTCGATTTCAACTCTTTTTTTTTTAATTTTTAGATTGCGTAGCTCGACTCGTTCCACAGTAACATAAAATTTCTTACAACTGTTATAACACAATGCCACAACATCTTCGAACAAGAGCCGATCCCACGCCATCCCCAAACATCAAAAATAAATAACATTTCAAGTTCAATTTCGAAAACGTAGCTAAATCCATCGTAAGTAAACATAATCGTTGCGTAAACTGCATTTTCGAAAATCTTACGCAACGGTTATACGATACACATGCACACATTAAAGATGTAATTATAGAGCGAGATGTGCAGTTTCCTCGAAGCTCAAAGTTAAACGATCGATCAAAAATGATATACACGTTGTATAAAATATATTCTGCCAAGTAAGTATAAAATTAAGAAGAAAAAAAAGAGACATTAACAAATACTTTTTCTCAATCGATAATAATTTAACACTTATCGTTATAGCAAGATATAACCCTTATCGCTTAATTCGTGTAAGTATATATATATACATAAGTAGATGTAATTAATAGATAAAACGTATATTCAGATGGACAACAAGTACGTATAATAAAATTACGTCTGTATCATTCGGAATTGAAACGAAGCCGTTTCAAAATTTTTTATAAATTAATAAATAATTTTGATGTGCGCTCAATTTATGTCTGCGTTTTATCCCCGTATAGTATTTATTATTATCATGTTAGAATTGAGGTATTTATTGTTATTTATGTATCGTTATGATAAATAAAAAAATAACAACAATAATGTATTCCAGCTGCTACAACGTTTAATAGATCAAAATAAAAAGTATAAAAAAAAACGAATATATACACGGATGGATAGATATACCGACCTCAGTGAAATAAATTTGCGAATCGATTAACAATCATAACAATAATTTTTAAAAATAAATAAATAAATTTGTATGTATATGTGTATATACGTATAAGACGCCTTGAAAAATTAGTAGGACGGACGATCGGGTATAGCCAAGGTCGTAATGGGCGTGACACTTAAATATAGATCTCTCGTCAAATATCTTGCAAAACTTCTGCATGCGAGCGACGATGATAAAGAAGTCTATTAAATCTAATGTGGAGAGGGCGACAAATTATGTAATGGTTTTGTATGACCGATTGACACAGACGTACACCAGAGGCACGCGGACACGGTTCAAAATGTTACAATTAATTAATCGAGTCGATCGTCGATTCGATTCGTTCTTTTATATAGTCGACTTGGGTGTGCTCGAAACACAAGTGTGAATAGAGGTTACATTATTTTAAAACGCAAATAAAGTGAGAGGGGGGTGGGGGTGGAGGGTGGATGGTTAAAAGATGATGAAAAATTGTTTAAAAATATATGAGGAATGAACGTTGTCAAAAAATGTTTAAAAATGGTCGAAATATGAAGAAAACCTGTTTAAAGATATGGAAAAAATGGTCAAAAAACGGATAAAAAAACTGTTTAAACGCAAGGGAAAAAATTGACAGATAATTATGTATTAGCGAAAGAAATTTTAAAAATTGGTCATAAAATAGCAAAATTGAATTTTCAAAACACTGTCATAAATAATCATAAAATGACGAGACGTAGGAAAAACATACATATTATAATGAAATTTTGTTCTAAAAAATAGATTTAATTCAAAAATTTATAAAAGAAAAATTAAAACTAACCTTTACCGACTTTTTCATTAGTCAAAAAAATGTATTTTTCAATCGTCTCACTTCAGACTATTTTTTCAAGGTAAATTAAAATAGTAAAATTTGGAAAACTAAAAATGGTCAATCAATTAATTGTATTTATTAATAAAAATTAATTGAAATTACGCAAATAATATCTAATAGTATGTTACTTAATAATTAATACTTATGTCGATTGTCGAAAATAATATTAATTATAACATAATTATTTCGGACTTATAGAATATTAACTATAAAAAATAAAATAAAATTTTAAAACAATTTCATTTATTTTTTTATTTTTTACTATTTTTCTTTTCTTATAATTAATATTTTATCATTTTTATAGTTAATTAACTGTAAAACAGAATATAATTACTATTATATATTAATTTGCCGAATAGTATTATTTAAATGATTTAATCCCATCTCTACCGAAATTTAAGAATTCTAAGGTTAACCAAAAATATAATGTATATCTATTTATATATAAACTTGCCATTTTATCGTCTAAAAAACCGCTATATTTAAACCTTATTAATGCCAGAATTCCTACTAGAAACCTTGTATATAAATAAAGGCTATCCATCGAACGTGTATCTTCAAAAATTTAGAAAAAAATTATATTATCAGTCGCATAGAGAATTAATAATACACATAATAAAAACAATTAATAAAATGCATAGTTTAAATTTTCTATAAAGTTTTTACGACATTTATAAATAGAATCAAATCTGCAGAAAAATTGTGTATAAAAATTTTATAAAAACTAGTATGAATTATAATGTTTTTTATTCTAAAATATAGCCATATGATCTAAAGGGCCCAATAAGTCGGTAATTAACAGCTAACAAATGCTTACGACTAACCTCAATTTCAACTAGAAAAATTTATTATAAATATTTTAAATATGTCGATAATTAACAAAGATGAAACTACGTATTGTAAAAATAATAATAATTTTTGTAGATTTTATGTTTTCATAAGTTTCTTTTCAATTCGTTCTTTTTTAAAATTTCTTTTTTTTGAGATTTGTACGTAAATAAATGAAAAAATATATATAAATTAGCTATTATTAAGAAAAAAAAATGAATAGATTATGACTATAGTCATACCCTATAAAATGCCTATTCCTAACCCTAAATATTTACATGCTATCAAACACCTAAATTTGGGAAAAAATTGGGATATTAATATATGAATACTACGCATCATAATATGTTTATTAAAAAATTTATTGTAATTAATATTACATAATAATAATACAATACTAATAATAAAACAATAATGATGATAATAATAATAATAATTAACATAACAATAATAACAATAATAATCAGTAGTCATTACCACAGACTCAAAAAAAAAAAATAAATAAAAATAATCAGTACGCATATTGATATAGATAATGCAGTAAAAATGTGTATTAAATCAATTATAGAAAAATATTGTTAGATTAATAGAATGATTAGAATAATAAAAAATGATGTTTCATAATCATCGTTACAATGAAAAATTCCTATGTTAAAGGCATTCACAATATATTTCGAAAAATCTCTCAAATTAGATGTCATTCGAATTGGTTTAATTTCGGAATGTATATGTATATATATATATACATGTGTGCGATTTCAATGTAATAGCGACGTCGCGTCATTGAGGAATATATATATCGCACGTGACGTGTCTCTCTCTCTCTCTCTCTCTCTCTCTCACCACCGTGCGCGTCGTTGTTGTGAAAAAATTCAAAATTTACCGAGACGAAAGGTGAAAAAAATGATGTGTCGAAAGGGTAATAATGCATAACGTGAGATGGGTGGTGAAGTGGAGCCTAATTACTTATACATGTGTATGTATGTGTGTGTGTATATATATATAGAGTATATATATGCGGAAGACTCACTGATTTGATCCTCCCATTGCCGGTGTTTATTCAGCGTCTCGGTTTTTATCAATTTCCCGTAACATGGCGAGGTTGGCCTGGCTAGATCCGCCATAACGAAAGGTGGAGATTAATATATATTATGTATATTATAATAACACTGGGAGCTAGAAAAGTGTAAAGCTCCACCTCGCTGCCGGGATTAACAAATAAATCGTTCGACTCTCTGCCTCGACTATACGAGTGGATGTTGGTGTCTCTCTTCTCTATCTATCTCTCTCTCTGGTGCGCTCGCGCAACGCGTATACCTTTGTCCGAGCCGACACACGTGGATACGTGGTTGCGATACACTTAGGCGCCTATTTTACTTTCCGTCTTGTATATTGCATGTTGATCAAACTTTTTTTTTTCTCTGGATAATTATTATTTTTTTTTTGGATTTTTATCGTACATTTCTTTTTAACAAATCATACAGCGTTTTTATATAGCGTTTAAATCGAACGATTTTACTTTATTGGACCTTGTTTGACGAAGGTTTCTTTTTAATCGATAGAATTAATTTTCAATGGATGATTACTTTTTTTTGTTTGTTTTCATCGTAGTTTATTATTTTTTGTTTCGGAAATGTATAAATTTTAGTGACAACGTATTTTTGCGCAGTAAATGATAAGAATTGAGATAAACGGGAGAAAGTTATTCATTACAGATTTACCGATGAATGGGTATTTTTAAGTTATTTATTTTTCGTTTTTATATAGCTTTCTTTTAAGGTAATCTTTTTTTTTTGCATTAGTGTAATAAAGGTAAATTTGATTTTACTCAATAATATTTAATTTTATTTGTACCAATTTTTTTATTTTAAATTTCACTCTGCAACATACTGTATAATCAGTAATTATATATGCATGGTTATTTTCATCATCAATCTATTATTTTCTGTTGTAATTGACATACATTAATAATAAATATTTAATAATAAGCATTTTTTTATTTATCAATTTGTGTATTTGGGTAATAATTTTAACAATATAAGTTAGTGAGTTTAAGGTAATGTATCGTATAGTGAATTTTAGTACGAATGGTTACATTTGTACAGATTTTCAAGAAAGTCCCAAATTTTGATGTATTCTCTTTTTTCTAATTAATAAATACACCTATATATACGAGCAATATTTTTCTTTTAATTTTAATCTCAAATATCATGCTACATATTGTATATGCACTTTTATCTCATTAATAAATAAATAAATAACATTATGATGGTCAAACCGACATCGTTGACTTTATTTACACTCAACTACACTATAGAAATTTTGATAATAATTATACCTCTATGTATAAATTCGATGTTAAGAGCAATATTGGGGTCAATCGCAAATTCAAATTTCCCGCGCTTTTTTAGATGTTCATGCGCTGATTTTCGCATATATAATGACAATTATTGCGTTTTCGAATTCGAAGAAATATCTTTCATATTGTTATTCCATTTGATTCCCTGATTTCAAATAAATCTAATCATTTTTAACTATATTTGAATGTTTTACACCCCGAGTCTTCTCCCTCGACATTAAAAATTCCTAAGTGAAATTAATTTTCGTATTTATCGATTGGGCAAATAAATACTTTTCATTCTTTCATTAAGTAAATAAAATAAAATTAAATAAACGTAACTTAATACATATAATTATTATCTCATGGTATCGGTGGGTGGCTACAGTGCAGCTATTGGCATAATTAGAAAATTATTCATCAATCAATTTTCAAATAGTAGAGTTGTATAATTTTAACACAAGTACCCGAAAATGTTTATAAGTACACTGGAAGTACTCCTTTACTCTTAGAAATTGTTCGATAATATACGACAAAGTGAATAATGTAGGAGTTATGATGTCACTTGAAAAAATGTTTCATCGCGTAAAAAATTATGATCAAACGCATATTGTATGAAAAAGTTACAAGTGTACACGAAACTGATAAAAGGTTTATACGATTTATTTTCGCAGAGGCGTATGTGTTAGATATTTAGTCCTTCGACTGGATGGGGTCACTATCTTGTGTTTTCTCCGTTGTGTATACGACAGTGCAAAAAAGCACATCTTATAGTAGGCCGTATTGTCACATATTAACCACTTGTTGTGAATAAGGCTTTAGGTAGGGTATTCCCAATAACATCTTGTAAGTTTTACGATTTAATCAAAGACGGGTGGACACCGCTTAGCTCGTGCAATTAGAATGACAAAATTATGGAGAAACGTGTCCACTCATCGAGAGAAATTTGTGATCGCTTTAATGGGAGCCCATATAGTATAGTTTAGCATATCACCACCCGAAAATTTACGAGCAGAAGTGGCGCTGCTACACAAAATTAGAGGTGAGTGCTATAGCTAAGCTATTGACGTAATGATTAATTACATATTACTTAGCTGATAGAAAAGTCAGTATTTTTAACGAAAAGTGATAAGTACGAATCAATGCTCAGAATACATACCGAAGTCACTCCGTACTTATCACTATTCGTCGAAAATACTGACGTTTCGATCAGCTAAATAGTAATATGCAATTAAACATTACATCAGTACCTATGGCGCTAAACTTCGATTTTGTGTGGTAAAAACTCTATTTTCTTTAATTGCCCATAATTATTGTCGAATATGAACTTAGACCACCTGACGGCAGCGCCACTTCTGTTCGCAACTTTTCGGGTGGTGGATTTGTGAAGCTATCGCTACGGACTTCCCTTAAGGGGATGCAATACTCAATTAGTTACCTACCGAGCCATATGAGACAATTATATTTAATTAATTAATACATATTTTGAATAAAAGGAAATGATGACATCATTGCCCTGTATACTTGTATAATCTATTTTTCTGCAAAAAGTCAAACAGATATTTTAATTCGTATTAAAATGGCATTGGAAGGAAATTTTCACATAGTGGATATTAGGTTATAAAATTTCCTTCCAATCATTCTCGTTAATTATTGCGCGTACATACTTTGCGCTTTGCTGAATTACAGAAGGTACCAATACGGAGGGCAATGATGTCTTGGTTTTACATTTATTCACGTATTTAATAATTAATTAACAAAATGCGTGTGCCATTACTCGGTCGGTAAAAATTGACTATTACATCCCGTTAAGGAGTACTTGTAGTAGTTCAACAAATTTATTTAAAATATATCTGGAGTTACGAAGACTCGGCATAATTTGCAGTCTGCAAGTATACGAATTAATCAGAAATCGTGTTAACGAATATAATGAATCATCTAAATACATCTTCTCGAGCACTAGCGGCAGGATAACAGTTTATTTTATATCTATACGAGCATGCTGATTCTTCCCCACAACTACGAACGTAAACAAGTACTTGTATGTAACATACAATTTTAATGTATTAGTATATAGTTTGTACATCAACCAGGGGTACGATCGCAAACTATTCGAAAATCGAAATATTTTGTGAATGTGTACTTGTAGATTATATACTCTCCGCGAGCCAACCAAAAAGATCCCCGTGGTCACCAAACCTAACAAACCTTAAAAAAAATTATTCATCGCCCTTTAAAATAAAAGAAACCTCAAAATCAACAATACGTCGCTGTACACACGTTTAACGAAGCGTAAGAACCCTCCGTAAATAAATGACATAACGAAGAATATTATTCCTCGAAGAGTTAACCCAGTTGAATAGTAACGGCCCATACGGTTTTCTGAGCCAGCAACCGCGAATCCGCAGAAAAGCACCAGCAACGTTCCACCACCACCTTCTCCATTCCGTGGAGGAGAGAAATTATGGCGACGAGACGGCAGATTAGATTTAGTATAGGGAGATGCGCGTTTTCCTCCTTTTATTTTTCCCCGACCGTCCGTTACCTCGGCTCAAAGGACGAGGTGGTTATTATTAGGTCTCATCTCGTTTGCACATACACACATATACACACGTATGTACACCTAAGGTACATTTTAAGTATCACAATTTTTTAGTTGTATTTTTTTAAATATTCAATAATATGGAATTCTTACAAATTGTCTCAAATCAAAAAGTTTGAACTCGATTCAACATAAATTTCTTCGTTATTTGAGATTTAAAATTCATAAACCCATATGAGCCATTGTAATTATGATTATGATTAGTTGCTCAGTAAATTTAAATTTGTTATTTCAGTAGATAAACTTTATGATCTTCTCTTTGTTCATAAGTTATTAAACCAATTCACTTAGTACGCTAGGACATTGTAGCTTTACTTATTAACCGACCCATTGAATACAACCTACAAAATGCCAGATTATTTGTGGAATACTTGTCGAACCGAAACTTTAATTTTTACTCTACCGTACCTTGGTTGTGCCGACTCTCGAACTCTACTTCCCATAGTTTAAAAAATTGTGACACTATAGGAAGATTTAAAGTAATTTGTAAAAATTACTGTATTTCTTAATTGGTATCTTCTTATATATGTCACTTGGTCACTACCTTCGTATAAATGAATTCCATTTCTTAAGTATGAAACAGCCATTTTGATTAAAAATGAGTGAAAAATGTTAACATTTATTGGAAATCAACTGTTCATTCATAATTGTCAAATCATAAGGTATTTTTAAGAATCATCGAGCAAGTCAAATGCCTAAACGATTAAAAGTACATTAAAAATGGTGTTGACAATCGGGAAATGAAAGGAAAAGCCACAATTAACCGACAAAGTTTCATTTTTAACATTGCAAGTATATCTATATATACAAATTTTGAATGTATATAGATATACTTCAAATGCTTTCCGTTGGCGTTCTCCTTTGTTTCCGAAATTAGGAAAATATTGATATCTTCACGAATATTGTTTCAAAAACAAAAAAAATAGAATGAATGAATATTAATAATCAAGTAACTGATTAAATTTGATAGGAAATTCAGAGTTTATAGGGTATACATATGAATGAGAATAAATGAGACCACCGATCAACAGACTAGTTTTCACATCCTTTTTCTAGTAGTCTGACCATTTTAAATACTTTGATTACTACCGGGTACATTAGTAACTTTTTTTGTAAAGGGATGCGTTAGTCCGTCTACTTTGTTAAATAAAATAAAATTATTATTATTTTAACGTCGCTCTTTTTGTGCTCCTATGTTAAGAAAGCACTTGTTCAAAATGAATTCCCTAATGCTGCTTGGTATATTGTATATTTTTCTCTTTTTGTTTTTGTATTCGTACTACACGGAAAATTGTTAATTAGTAAATTAAACAATGATTTTGTAGCGCTGTTGAGCAGAAGAAGGAGGAGGAGGAGGAGGAGGAGAGTTGGGTTAGTTATATACCGACCACGCAATGTAACGCCCACTATTACGAAAATCAGTCTATGATCACCTTGGAGCTTTTTGTATGGCCTTGCGAGCTCTAACAAGTCCTTCGTTGTAAAAATATAATATTTACTAAACGCTCGGTGTGTTTAGCTATTTTTCTCTTTTTTTTATGAAAATTTTTACGATCAAGGGAGTGGCAAAGTTTTGCACGGAAGATGTATTGCGGACGGATCGACGTACGTATCGCTGGATGGTAAGAGGAAATTACGATGGATGCGAGAATAATATGCGATTGACACGATACGAGTCAATATTAGGCTCAAGAAATATTAAAATGCACAATAATTACAACAAGCTTTGCTTAATTTAATACTGACAATTAAAACGTCTAAAGACTCGTTACTACAGAAAAAAAAGAAAACATAGTGAAGGGGTAATTCAGGTTTGTCGCTCAGAAAAAAGGCTATTTTTAAGATTTTTTTTTAGAAAATATTATTGAACATATGGGTATAAAAGTTGTTGGTTTTTATTATTTTTAACTCTTTTTATATACGAAAACTGTTGATAAACATGACTCTTTAAACTATAGGTAGGCTGTTGGCGTACACGATATCATGAGAATGCTTCATCTGAAATAAAAAAATCAAGCGGCTTTAAATATGGTGTAACAGTGGCTATCGATTTTTTTGATAGAAAACCAAATATGTTTTTTGCCAAAAAATTAAATAAAAATTAATATTTTAACACGATTGTAGTTTATACGGTAGCCACTGTTATACAAAGTTTAAAGCCGTTTGATCTTTTTGTTTCAGATGAAGCGTTCTCAAGATATCCTGTACGCCAACAGCGTCATTAAGTTTTACAAGAGAGTTAATCCAGGAGATACGCTATGCTGTTCTCAGTATCCATACCAAATTTCATGAAAATCCGGTTATAACTGATTAAGTTAGAGCGATTTAAGTTTTAAAAACCTACTAAAAATGATTTTCGAAAAATTTCAGTTTTTAATTTTTTTCCGAAAATTGATATTTTAGTACATCATAAACAGAAAAAAAAGTTTCGTTTTTTATTCTCTATATAGTAGTAATTTTTATAATTTATTTTATCAACTTTCATATTTTTGTAACGAGGACGTCGCTTTATCGCGATTTCGAGCGTTCAGCCCCTTTTGCATAGAGACCTTCAATTTTTGTCAACAAAAATTGTGAAAAATATTAAAATAAATTTTTTTTTACCCAAAGACTGTATTTGATAATCCCAAAAACTTTTGTACCCACATATTCAATAATATTTTCAGCATTTTTTAGAGTGATAAACCAGGATGACCCCTTAAATGAAAACACGCTCTTAAAAGCATTTCACAAAATTATTTATGGTATAAGATTTAAAGGAGCATTTTAGACAAAAAAACATATTTTTTCTTTTATTAAATAAGTTGGTATAATCTTGGGATTAAATATTAATTGCTTATATGTATATATAATTTTATAATATATAGGCTTTACAATTTTCAAATACAAATTAATTTTCCAATGCATTAATTTTACAATATTTTTAAGTTTCGACAATAACTTCTTTAATGTACCTGGTCAAAGTGTATGCACGATAAAAATTAATTAAATAGTAATTTAAATTTGAAATTGTGAATCTTATCGCAGAATTTTTTGAGTATTAATTACAGATTAAACATCTTATATATAGTTTTCAGCTGAAAAATCTTTTTCAAATCCTTATTTAAATTCTATGCATAAGAAATCTTTATAAAAAATTGACGAAAAGACTGGACAAAGTAGAAGAATATCCATCGAAACGTCACCAATTAAAAATTATTGTCTATTTATCAATAATAAACTGTTGATAATTAAATTAAACATTATAAATAAAAAATAATTTTTGTTAGCTGAACTGAATTCTAACATAGTTGAATATACGTTTAAGGTGATATCGATTTACCCAAATACGATTTACCCGAAAACGTGGAAATACGATTAGCATAGCGAAAATTCCACGAGCTTTTAATCGCAATCCACGCGTGACTACAACTCTCCTTGTAATCTTGGACATTAGACATCATTATATTCATCGAGAATCCGACCTTTTTCACACGAACTATTTAACCGAAGTGCTCGAAACCAGATGTAACCGCAAATTTTACGACATAGTGTTTTATGGGAAACTCTTTATTTTTTTTTTAATAAAAGCATTTTCATTGGTGAGAATCGCGTTCTATTTGATAAGTAATAGATTGATCGTTTTGACAAATTTGGCGTATTATTTGATAAATATTTTGAGATTATGTTCATCCTGAAAAACTTCGACAGGTGTTTCATCACAAGCCTTTGACTACGCTGAGAAAAATGTTTTACATATATAATATTTGTTTTTTTGGTAATGTAAAAGTACGGTTGGAGTATCATATTATAATCGTATAATATGGACACAAAATATTTTAAATAAAGTAAATATAGTATTTAATTAAAGTATATATAGTTTATAAATATGAAAAATAAATTTGTGTAAGTTAAAAAAACATAAATTATTCGAACTAAAATAATTTTTTTTTATGTTACTAATTTTTTTTTACTGTAGAGAAGTCCTGAGCAAGACGGACACACATGATTTTCTCAATGTAGACTGTAGTAAAATTTGTTAACTTTTAATTTATGAAGTTTGAGTGCATCTCTCTTATTCAAAGCGATAACATTGTCGGAAAATGTAAATACTGATTTGCGGATCTCGGCTTATGATAAAAGTCCATCGGGCAAGATGGATACCCCTATACAACTACACCCGTATTCAAATCGTACTTTATAAATCATTTATATATTTTTTAAACCCTCTAAAAATGATCTAGAAGTACGTGCAAAAATTATGTGGAAAACTTAAAACGTGCTATAGATGCCGTTGAGAAGATAAAACTAAAAATAATACATTAATTTATTTATGTTCATGTAACTTTCTATTTATAATTGAATTTAAAAAGTGCCTCTGTATTTACCGATTTGCAATAAATATCGATATTTTTGAGTGCTTCGAAATTCAATCAATTTTTCTTTATTTTTTTTACTTGTTAAAATCACTTTCGGCAGCTAAACACGTGGGAAATTTGAATAACAAACTTTTTCACCCTGGTCATCTAAAAAGTCTATTTTATTAACCTCTACGAGTGGAGTAAAATTGCATTTTATTTATTCCCCGTAGACCCATTTTATTCATCGTGGATTTACTTTTTTGTTTTGAACATTAAGTTTATCCTTTTTATACAAATACAACATTAAATTTATTATTTTAAATTACAAAAGAAATTTACAATATTGAAAAAATTTAGAAATAAAAAAAAATATAAATTGTTATTGCAAAAAGTGAGTTTTCAAATGATCAGGGTGAAAATTTTTATATGCACTTCGAGAGTAAAAGGCGATTATTCCCTTGGATGAATTACTGTCAAAAGCTAAAGCTCGGGCAGCAACTTTCAACCCGGGAATAACTGTCTATTTTACTCCCTAAGTGCAAAAATAACTATTATTAAATTTCTTATCGTTTTAGAAAATTGATAAAAAAAACCATGACACCCGGCTTTGGCAATGGTTCCTGTATAAAGATTTTGCTGCATTAATTTCTTCAAGTATTTAAAAATATAAAGGCTAAATATTTAGTTAGTTTTTTTCTTGAATTTGATTAATTTTCTATTGTCTCCAAGAACTGACAATTTTAACGTTACTCGATCTACGAATTTCAACGATCGAATAAAGATCGCCAAAGTCGAAAAAAGGTTGGGTTTATCAAGAAATCAAGAGACACATTTGACATTTTATTATTATAATAGACTTATTTTTTTTAAAGGTAAAATTTACTATAGGTGTATAGTGAATATCAATAAATCTGTATTACCAAATTTTTGAAACTTATTAAATTCAAAATTAAATAACATAATGTTGTTAAAGAAGAATACGACAAAACAAGTAACACGTGATCATGAAAATAATGATAATAATTTTTGTTATAAATATATATATAAAATATAAAAATTATATATAAAAGTATATACAAAAATTCTACGAAAACGAAAAAAAAAGGATCGACTACTCAGAAACTTCCTCCTTTGATACCGTCTAATTTCCAAGTCATTTTTTTCAATTCATTTTCTACCAGGAAGTCAGAGAATAACGGCTTGATACAATTTAAATATTTCATGTGGGCGATACATAAATACACACACACAAATGCATCAGTTAAGTAACATTTATTTTAAAGTATAAAACACAGTTTGGAAGATCTAAACAAGTCTGCAAGTCCAATTGGGCAATGGTAATTTTGTGTCCCACATTGTGAGATGAAATGAGATGGTTAATTTGAGATCAAACGATGTTAAATTAGCCACGCGAAATGAGCTGCACCTTCCCTTTTTCCACGTAACAATAATTTTAACGTTCATTCACTAAAACGACGATGATGATTAAGCAATTTTGATATTAAAAGAAACACATATACGAAGAATAATACTGTTGATAATTAATATTTATAGCTATTTAAAACAAAAATTTTCTTTAAGGGGATAACGGACGCGGAGAATGATTGTTCCTTTTAAAATTTTTAAATAAAAATTAATTATTTTAATTAATTTAATTTTTAAGAAAAAGCTTTTACGTCTGGCTCTTACGAATGCTTTAAACAGTATATCCAAAAAATATTTTCAGATTTTTAAATCACTAATTAGCATACATGATCTTTGGGTTAAAAGTTTATACCTCTGTTATACTCAAACTTACCTGACCATAAAATTTGTTTATTCAATTAATATTACAAAAATGATTTTTTTAAATGTCAATGATCGCTCTCTGGATTATGTTTTAAAGTATACATAGAGAAAAATGTTTGATTACTATAAAAATTACTATACTCTTTAGCAAAAGTGGGGCAGAGTGTCACAATAAGATAAATTGTAATACTACTTACAAGGAGAACGTCATATGTTTGGCAAACAGATCGTGCCCAGGTTGTAGGATATGTTTTCTAATATAAAAATATATAAAAGCCAGAGCCCCTAATAATCGGTTTTTCAAAAATTATACGCTATTAAAGAAAAATTTCCCAAAAAAAGAGCTACACTTCTCTCTAAAAATGAAATAGTGATACGTCAGTCTCTGTCACGAAATTAGTGAATATTCACTATTAAAATAGTAAATTTTGACTAATTGAATTAGTAACAATTCACTACTTTGTAATAGTGACCGACTTGTCACTATATTTTTAGTGATTATTCACTAATTCACATTTAGAAAGTTTGTACGCTTATAATTGCCAAGCTATCAAATATTGACATTCAAACTAAAGTTTAATGAATAGCTGAGATAAAATAGATATAACTTTAAAAAATTTGAAGACATTTTTAACAGAAATCACAAATTTTTATTGATTTTTGAAGCTAAATTTCTTCAAATTTTTAATTCGGCTATAATACCTATATGCTCCATTCTATGAAACTGAAGTTAGCAGCCAGATAGCAGCAGCCAGATAGATTGTATCAACGATTCTCAACAAAACCTTTTTTTTATATTTATCCCTTTTAAACGATGCAAAATAACAAACAAGACATGTAAACACATAACATAAAATTTTAGAAAATTCCATGAAATTTTTTTAAACACAATTAATGATAAATCTGGCTGCTGCTATGCTGGCTGCTAACTTCAGTTTCATCTCCATTCTAACGGATTTGAACGTATGTTTTTTAAATTATATCTATATTTCATCTCAGTTTTTCATTAAACTTTGGTTTGAGTATTAATATTTAATAATTTAGAAGTTACAAGTATTTAAAGTGAAGCATTGTTTTTGTAAATTTTGCTTTAATAGCGTATAACTATTGAAAAAAACGATTGTTAGGGTCTACGAAAAAACATACGAGGGTCTCCTTATTAGTAGAATGTAATAGAAGTTGCAGCAAAAGTAGTATAAATATATATTTAATTTTACCATATAGTATAGTAATTTTTCTTACTCCAACAGTAATTTTGTCCTACTTGTGCTAAAAGAGTTATAGTCATTTTTCATCGAAACCTTTTTATCCGTAAGAATTTAATTCAGATTTTTAATTCAATATTGTAAATATAATTTTTAGGTTGAAAAGTGTAGATTCCTATATAATTTTGATCCGACATCCCAAGAATACAAATAATTTTATGTCATTTATTTATAAAAAAAAGTACTCGTTACACAAAAAAGTACTTGAGTGTTTTTTCTATTTTATTTCGTAAATATTACCAACGTATTCAAACGGAATAAACGTACCAGAAAATACAGCGATTTCCTATTAAAAATTACTATTTTCTTTTTTTTTTATCATAATACACCCACTTCCTTTCTTAAATCTCAAAACCATTAATCAGTGTGTTTTTTTACCTTTTTTTTGGTAACCCTTCGTCTTCCACTTCCTACGTATTTCCCGTTTCACCGAATTTCACTTTAACGAATAGTCTCCTCTCTTTCTCTCACTTACTTAGTAAACCCGCGACCCGAAATGCTCATTAGTATTTTCACGCTCGAATTAACGTTACCGCGTTTACCGTTATAATTAACATCCCATTCGATACGCAGATTTAAAATAAACAAATTGCACGAGGCGTATGACGGTTTATATGACCAAATCAGGAAATCTTAGACGATCGAACGACCGTCGACTACTGAAACCATTTCGAGAGAGTGTCTCATCGCGTATTGGGACCGTTTCTTTTTTTTCTTTTTTATCCCTACTCTCGTTGTGAGAAAAGCGCCTTGTGGGAGGCCCTGAAATTATTGTGTACGTTACACACCTCTCTGTGTTTGACGATTGCTCGTGTATTCAAATGCATCGATGCGCACTTTGTTTACGTCGATGGAGAAAAATTTGAATAATCGATCGAGAGAGAAAGAGATAACGGTGATGTATAATTGATGGTTAGAACGCGTACAAAAGTTAAGAGGTTATTATAATGCCTTTGAAAAGTTGGGCAATGTTTTGGATATGATTTTGGTAGATAGGATATTATGGATTATTTAATTTAATCATTTTTCTTTTTATCAATAAATTAAATACTAAACATTAAGATAAAGCGAATATCCGATAAGTGGTCGGACCTAACCTCTCAAAATTATCGATATCCACTTAGGTGCGTAAACCATACAGATTTTCAAATGGTCATTGTAACATTCTCATTAAAGAATATTATATAAATGCTTTTAATAAATCATGTACATTGAATAAATAAAATTAAAATCATTCAATTGCAATACTGAATCACATTTAAAAATACTTAAAAACCTTTCTATGAATTTTAAATCCGCAAAATTTTAGTTATTTAATGAAAATATATGGCTAAAATCGACTCATTTTCCTTTAACTTAAAGTAGCGAATTTTCGGCAAAAAATTGTGTTTAATTATTATTGGTACGTATATTTAAATAATAATACATTATTATCAAAGAAGAATAATTTATAATGAATAAATCATTTTCTAAAATGTCAAATTATCTTATTTTTAGGTTATGTTTTTAATGAAATCAAGAAATTAAAAATACATGTTTATTTACATTACCCGTGAAATAAAAGATAAAATATAAAATAAAATAGGAGTCAATTTCATAAAAAAAAACAATCATAAAAAACAATTTTTAATGATTAATAGTTTCATTCTTAAAATGAAATGCTTTAAATGTTTTGACTAATAATTCCGTAGTCATGATTTTTAACCGAATATAGACGAAAAATTAGCTTACAATTAGTTAATTATAAAATTAAATAATTTTCAGGTTACTATACATTTTCTAATAAAAGGAAGTATATATAAACAGTAATTAAAATAACTTCTTTAAAATATAATCAATAAAAATATATTTTGTTTCAATTATTTATTAACGTCCTAACAAAATCGATTACACAAAGTGGCTTTAAATCGATCGAGCCAAAAAGAAAAATTTTTTTTATTAACCCAGATGTAATTAATTTAATTACCAATGATGATTTGACGGGACGATTAGTCGTGTGAATTTCGTAAGAGGAGTGAGCGCCATTTAATTAACGAGCAATTAAAAAGGTGGAAAAAAAGATAGACGTAAATAGCACTTAATGTACTGGATAAAAAATGTAATGTGATGATAACCATGAAGGATTATTCATTTAGTTTCGGTTTAGGATTATTTATTAACTGGGTGAACAATTGGAAGTACATCCAAAGTGATTTTAAATTGAAAAATGTGATATGTCACTATAATTTTATTGGGTATACGTTATATATAGCTTGCGTTGATATATTGTTTCGTTCATTTAGCACAACCTCACAAATTACCTTTTTTATGTAATGAGTATAAATAATGATCTTAAAAAATGTTTTGTTTTCATTGCATTTTCAGTTTTTAATGAGATAAACGTAATTCTGTTATATCGACACTTTACTTTTGTTTAAGATGTGATACCCAAATTACAGGAACCTACCTCTAAAATCCCAAAAATTTAAAAACTAATGGAATTAAAAGTCTGAAAAAATGTACAGATAATGTTGAAAGCAAATAGAATACCGTTACAGAGCGATTGTTTCAAAATAATTAATTTAAAATGAATTATATAGAAATAACCATTTTTTGGTCGGTAATATATAGCTAAAAACAATGCTGCACGGCTGCTCAAAAATCTCGTTGATTTATTGATAAAAAAATTTGAAAAAATTCATATACTATCTTTAATGTGAATACAACACCGTTACAGAGCATTTTTTTCGATAAAGTATACTGTTCGCTTAAGAAAAAATAAATAGTGATTCTGTTTTGAAGGGTTTACATCTCCGTAACAGGATTATTTATAGTGGTTAAAACTGGATTAAAAAACGTAACCTACGTTTACTAACTAAATAATTATTGAAACAAAAGTGATAATATTTGGATTTAACGTTTAACAAAATTAAAACGAGATTCGAATATAACCTATATTTACTAGCTAAATAATAATCGAAAAAAAACGTGTAGAAATGTGACTGTTTGTTGATGCTTTGAGTCTAAAAGTAGGTAATAACGAGGTATATTATACCGATTTTGAAAACAATGTGGAATTTTCACCTAAGAAAATGATGGTCTCGAATTTGTATCACAACGAAATATAGTAAGAAACAGGATTTTTTTAAATAATTCATCTGGCCCTCAAATAGTTATCCTTTCAAGTTTTTAAATTAACAAATGGGTGGAAGACAAGAATTATCATAATTAAATAGTTATAGGAATTTAGTGAATTTAGTGAATGGAATACATTTATATTTATGGTTATTATATAATGTACAGTGAATATTACTATTTCCATATGGAAAAATAATTCCATTATTTTTAGTCTTTATAACCATATTTTCTAGTAAAAAGTACTGTAAATTTTTTGGTAATATATAGCTGTGACACTACCGTGCTAGAAAATATGTCACTTTTATAGTAAAAAATTCTATTCTTTTTTCTCAGTGTACAATATAATTGTCAGTAATCGTGCAATCACGACCGCTTAGCATTACAAAATAAGAACAGAAGCGCTTCCGTAAAAAAGATAATTTTTCCCGCCATCGATGACCGCCTCTATCGGTAAATTCCCGAACATCATCGATGCACCACGCCGGTATCGTCGCGCATCTTTATTTTTTTCATTTTTTTTTGCTTAAATTAAGAAACATCTCGCCGTATTAGCAACAAGATGAATAGCTCGGCTTAAACGATTTTGTTTTGTTTCCGATCGGTGACGAAAAATATATATATATACACACACACACACACATATACATGTATGAACCGTAAACAAAACGAAAATATACAAATTTGAATACAGTTCATCTATTCCAGAGCGCATTTTCTTAAAAATAATAAAATTATTTAAAGAACCGAAAAAAAATTTTTTTATTTTGAAGAAATATATTTTTGTTTTGTTTTCTTTTATTAACTGTTATTGTCGTTTGTAAACAATTCAGCTAGAAAAAAAGAAGTCACTGTTATATCTTATGTAGATCATTAATTATTGTTTTATATAGAACGTTAATGTACTTTTGAAATATTAAAATTGCATCATTAAAAAAAATTAATAAATAATAACAATAAAAATAAAAATTAATGATACCTCTTTATTGCCATTAATGTTATTGACACTATATTAATTATAAAGAGAAATATCGTTAAAAAATTATTTTGGTAATAGCAAATAAATATGTAATATAAATATCTAAATAATAAATTGAAAAAGAAAATTATTTTGTGAAAAAAATAGTATGATATATAATACTCAATTACTGATCGGTGTATCCAATTATTGATAATTTTGTTAATATATAAATGATAACGAACAAAGAAAGGAGGGTTTGCGCAATATTGAAAAATAGTGAATACACGCAAGTTAACACGTAAAAACCGATTAAATTATATATACAATTAATAATTTTGCATACAAAAAGCATGTGGATAGTATAGTAAAAAATCCATATACTATTCGTAATTATATTAATTAATATTAAATTATATTTTACCTCTATAGGCAGTTGCATTATTTAAATAATAATTTTGTAATAAATAAATAAATAAGTAAATGTGGATGCGGTTTACATTACGTTTTTCATCTGATTCGAGCACAAATGTTTTTCTAGAAAAAAAAAATAATCTAACGAATAACCGCGAAGGTTAAATCGATCGGTATAGATCGAACGCGATCGTTATTTAACTGGTTTGATTCGTCTCGATTGCTTCTTCTTTTTTTTCCCTCGATTCACCATATACGCAAACAATGAGCGTTAAATTATTAAAAAAAAAAAAAAAGAACGAGGCCGGGCCAGTTATGTTTCAAACATTTTGGATCGTGGTATCAAAACGATGCCAATGATTTTCACCTTCAGCAAAACGCACAGTATTTATTTCAACCCGAATTCCCAACGATCCGCGATTACCCATACGAATAATAATATATATTAAATATATTGAATCGGTCATTGCACAGATAATGAAAACGAAAAGAAATTGGTCTTACATCCAGGTGCCAATCCATTCTTCTGCACTGTAACTCTATACGGTTGATAAGAGTATCCCGGCTCGACCTTCCCGTACATCGATCGATCCATCGCGATCCAGTGGAATGTATGTGCAATCGAACGTCGATATCACTAAATCCACGCAACACATAACACGCGATCCACACATACACACATAACGATTAATAAAAATGTTATATATACACGGGACGTATAAGGTCGAGTGTATAGAAAAGCCGCTGAACTCTTCACTCTATCTCTCGACGTTATGCGTATATATGTGCACGTGGTCCGAACCTTACGAGAGAAAAGAAAAAGAAAAAAAAATAGAGAGGTAGAGAGAGTAGAGAGAGAGAGAGAGAGACACAAGTTTAAAAATAGATTTTCGGGTAAGAGTCGACGGAGCTTGCGCACGCTACGGCACGCGACACCGTACCACTACCTTCTTTCTCTAAAGACTGCTGCCGCGAGAGCGTTACGCTTTGCTTTCCTTTACTCCGTTCTGTACGTCTTCTACTTCTTCTTCTTCTTCTTCGTCTTCTTCTTTTTTTTATGTATGTATGTGTGCGGCGCTCGCAAGCTCGCAAGCGCGAAAGAGGAGAATAACAGCGGTAGATCTCGAGACGACGTGATCGTGCTACCGTTACGTCTTTTTTCCCTTTTTTTATTGTTAGTGTTTTTTTTTTGTTTGGTTATTATCACTGAAAAACGCATCGGTGAGACACGTATGTAATGTGTTTCTTTTTAAGTAATTTTTTTGTGGAGATTTGTTACGTGTAGGGATTTTGGTTGTGGTGAAAATTTATTTATTTTATATATTTATTTTATTTACTTAAATTATTTTATTAGTTTTTTATTTATTTCATTTATTCTATTTATTTATTAACTTTTTTTATTTCATTTGTTTCCTTTATTTCTAATCCAGAATTATTTGGCCTGTCTTTTAGATAGAATTAAGTACCCGCTGTGTTATAATATCACGTTTAAAATATTTTAAATTCAAATTTCCCGCGCTTCAAATTTCAAATTTTTAAAGGTTACGAAACAATGTATTTTTACATTTGGACGGAACAAGGAGAACGTTGACCTTTGTGTATATACGTAATCTAACATTATTTCATATGTGTATGTGTTAATTCGATTAAATGTTTTGAAATATTCTAACCTATAAAACCGAACCACGTGATTTTAATTTAACGAATGGATTCGCATGTAGTTCATACGTGAATAAGTATAGGTCAATATTCTGTGTTTTTTTTTCTTCTACAAAAATTATTACATTTATTTACTTTGTTTTATTAACTTTGGCAACATTATTATTAGACATGAAAATCTAATTTACCCTCATAGTAGATATTATAAAACAGGTATTCCGAATCACAAAATATGAATATAGTGTTATAAATATCTAGTAGGGTAAGCTAAGCAAAAAAATTCAGTATGAATGAGGCGAAAGTTGAACATTATTGAGACAATAAACTGACGAGTTGATGTATAAAATATTAAAAGAACTATACTAATATTACATTATGGTTAATCTCAAGAATTTTAGATTTCTAATAAAAGTTGTACAAAAAAGAATCTAAATTTTTTAATCAAGATATAGATTATAAAGCGAGCGTGGTAAAAATAAAAAAATGAAAACAGACGTCTAGAAAAATTACTTTCCAGCATGGTGAACATTTATATTAAAATTGCATAACCTTGGATGCGCCATTAATTTACCCTGAACATTAAATATGCACAAATAAAAACAGACAAATGTTTCAACATATTGGACAAAAAAGAATGTTTTATGTTAAAATTTTGCGATTGAAAAAATCTAGGTTTTAATACTTTCTAGGTCGTTTCATACACAATTTTTGTTGATTAATTAATACAAATAAAAGTATCTTGAAAAATAAGAGAAGAGGTACTTTTTTATCCTTAATCTGTCAGCTAAATTTCAGACAAAAACTTATTGTATTTTTAAGAAATCCCTTACTCAAAATGTAAAGACCGATCAGCCATCTTGAGGTTTACATTTTTAGTAACACTTCTCAAAAATGCAATAATACTTTAAATTATATTATTTTTTTAATTCTAAGTTTATCGTTAGTTATTGGCTAGTAAATGCTAAAAAATCTGATGAAAATGATAAGTCAGCTAATCACTACTAAACTGCCAATCTAGTTCATTTTCCAATGGGTATGGACTACCTGAAGACTGCTTAACGATTCTACCAATGTATAACTGTAAAATAAATATATGTACTACGATAAATTGTTGTTGTGTAAAAAGGAAAACCTGGTTGCTTTTTACACGCAATTATTCAATAATTAAGACTGAATTCACTTAATTTTAAAGTAATGAAATTGGAGCAATCATAGAAAAATTCCACAAATATCTATTATGCTTCCTCATATAAGAATCTTTGTAATTGTAAAATGTTTTGAATTCCTAAAACTATGCTAGAAATATGTTTTGAGATATCTAAAAATCTAAATCTAGTGTTTTTAGAAAATTAAGTTCTTTTTTCAATTTCCTTATTCGGTAAAACCATTTGTTTTTAAATTTATAGATTTGCTTTTGTTTTACAGGTCAATTTGTAACTTTTAAAAAATTTATTTTTGAAATTTTTTAGTGTTGCAGAAATTATTTTTTAATTTGGCACACATTAGTGGCTACGTGCTGAAAAAATTTCAAGTGATTATATCCATTAGTTTTTGACAAAAAAATAAAAAGCGAAAACTAGGTATTTTCTATGGCAAGCGCTTTCGGGCGTAAAAAGCTTTCAATCACAGCAGACTGCATTTTTTTAGGATAAAAATATTTGTAATTAGCAATGTAATAGAGCATTACAAATTTTTTAATGAAATATTTAATTGCCCATATCTCTGAAACTAATTAGTCAAAATGGTGGAAAAAAATCGTGGTAGTAGAATATAATAGGAGCTATTTTCTGTAAACATTTCAGATCATTTCTTTAAGTGTTTCTTAAAGTGTATTTTTGAAAAATGTTTATTTCGTGATAAAACATAACAAAAATTACTCGTTTTGAAATATTCTATAAATTTAATAAATTGTACTCTGAATTTACTTGTTAATAAATTTTTTTATAATTATTTCTTAACAAAAAACGCAATCATTAAAAATTGTAGAAAAAAACGTCCACTTAGATTCTTATTTTCGGCGCTATAAGAGGACACGATATAATTATAAATAACAAATTTTATATTAGTATAATAAATTACATATTGGAGCGATTCATTTATTACGAATGAATATTGAATATGTGCCAATGAATTGGTAGTAATTTTATTTATTTTTATTTATTTTTATTTATTTTTTCCCTAATGGAAATATTATCTTTATTCCAAACAATATTTATAATTTTTTACAAACCAAAAAAATACCAAAAAATCTAATGTTTTTTAAAATTAATTTTTCTTTTATTATCAAAATTTGTTTTAAATTACTGCAGCTTGAAAACGATAACATCATTATATATGCTATATTTTATATTTTTATCGCTAGTTAGTCAGAAAAGTTGATTTCAATGAATATGTGTGAAAAGAAATGACTAAAATTAGAAAGATCATCTCTCTCTTAGAGAGGCAACGTTTCTAAATTAATAAATAATTATAATTTAAATTCCAAATCATTATCCATTTACAGGTAAAGATTATGAGGAAAGGACAATACTCGCTGATCATCGTAATATCATTGATCGTAATCAATTTTTCTAATGGAGAATACACATTGATCGTTGGATCACGAACACCAGGTGACAAATTGATCATTAGTGAAAATTTCATATTAGAAAAGTACGACAAATACCATAAGAATGTTATGAGAACGTTTCCCGGTGACAACGACAGCTTGATCACCCAAATCGTTGCGAAAGATTTGTACGAGGAGGATAAGAATTTGATTGCTCTGGTTCACGGTGGACCGGAATCGTCATTCGCCACCATGCATTTTGAATTTTCGATGAAGAGGAAAAAGTACTGCTCCTATTGAGATTTATGGTAAACGACGGGATTTTAAAGCTAACTAGAAATGACGTCGTTTGCATTTTTTAGGCTCTCTTAGTTTTTGTATATCGATATACGTTTTAAATTTTGAAGAAATTAACGAGTTCGACTGATTCGTAAAGTTTAATAGCAATATTTCGTATTTAAGAATCGTAAACAGCATTTTGTTAGCATTTTTTTTACTTTTTATATTATAATCGACAGCTCACAATTATAGTAATTTTATGTTAATTGGTAAGGAATGTAATGTCGATTTTTTATCAATAAAGTCATGCTCTGAAATTATATTGGTTGTAAATGTATCATATATGAAGAAAAAAAGTAAGGTCATGCGCTCAGAAAAGATCATTTTATATACATGTTTTTTATAAACAAAAAAATGAGTTTATGAAAGAATCCTTAACGTCAGGCCCTTAAGCATGTTTTAGACAATATACCAAAATTTTTCCAGATTTTTACATCGATAATTTAATTTGGATGTTTGGGTTGAAAGTTTACGCCTTTTTTGACTAATAATTACCGACCAAAAATTGTTTAGTCAATTATTATGAAAAATTATTTTTTCTTTAAAAATCAAAACATTGGGCCCTCTTATATTTAAAGCTACACGTATAATACATGTTTTCAGATTTTTAATTCAATACTGTAGTTACAGTTGTTTTATTTTTAAAAGTTGAAACCTGTATAATTAAACTATCACATCACAATTTTATCACGCTCAAAATTTATTTCTCTTTCGAAACAAAACAATTCTTTATTTTTGAGAAATTAACGTTTCTTTAGAATTTGTACAAAAGAAAACCTTTTCCGACATTCACATTTCAATTTTTCAACAAGTCTAATTTTTGAAAACGTTTATCAAGTTTCCTTTTTCCTTCTTTCTCAATAATAACTATTTGATCAGAAGTACGTACACACAACCACCATCAATAACCATCCCACCTAATTTTCGCAAATGGAATAAAATAATTAATTATTATTAAATTAAATCCGTGTACACAAGGGGGGTTTCTAAATTTAATATCGTCGCCCAGGTAATATATGTAATTTCACGGATAATGTTATTCTTACCGTGCTGTTTATACACCGTAACCCTACACTCCTTAATTAAGTTCATCCCCCTTATTCAGTCTATTTATGTCTGTTTCCGTCCCAACTCGTTCCTCCTCACTCTCTTCGGAGTTTTATTTATTTTTTTTTCTTTCTCTCTCTCTCTCTCTCTCTCTCTATTCAATATAATTTTATCCGTCTCTTATAAAATTTCATAACTAACCGCTTTTAGAATCTTCATTGTTCATTTTATTCATAAGTATATGCGTGGAATTGGTTTGGGTTGTTGTTTTTTAATTGGAGTAGTTTACTAACTTTGTTGATTTATGAAAAAATTTTTAACTTTGATTGGGAGAGATTTGGCTAACCGCGATAAATTTCTATTTCATGCTCAAACGATTGAAAAGATAAGAAATTATTATTGCTATTTATTATTATTACTATTTTTGGTTTAAAAGTTTTAATACATTGAACATTATCAAATTTCATTGAGAATCGAACTTTAGGCTCTTCATACCCATTAGAGCTAAACAAAGAATTAAAAAACAATTAATAACATATGATTTTTAAAAAAAGATGAATTTACGTTCATTGACATGTATATATTTATCGGTATAATTTTACATTCAAAAAGGCTTCATGTACTCTTTGTCTTTCATTTACAGGCGTCTAAGGTAAGATGTCCAGTTTCTTACTAAGGATTCCGAACTGTAAATCGAGGACGAAGCGTCTAAAATAATTTCTCTTAAAGGTTGTACTATGTGAAATTTTACAAATCATAGTGGTCATAGTACATAATGTATTCTCTAATATAAAATTAGATTTAGTTCGGAATGTCCAATAATTAAAAATATGATAGTATTTAATATACTGTATAAAAAAAATTTTGGATACAAGTGAATCAGGTGCATCTTATCATACATATATTACAAATTATAACACAATTATTTGTTTAGCTCCATTGATAAGACAGAGAGGATAAAAGTTGATTTTGACACTCGTAACAATCGTACAATTCTAATTAAAATAAATAATTAAAAGAAAACAAGAATACAATTAATATTCGCGGACCCAGCAATTATCGCTTTACGTACAAGTAATAAGAAAAGAAAACGGTCTTATAAAAAATCGTAATTGATCCACATCACATGATCTTTCAAGAACACGCGCGAACCATCAAATGTCATTACGAAAGAAAAAGAGTGAAGGCACAGACGAGCGACAAAATAGAAATTAAGAGAATGAGAGAGAAATCTTCACTGCGGAAGCTACTGCGATAAACGATGCTATGGGTCTTGCTATCAGCATTAATAACCGGAACGTTTCCATCTTCTTCGGCTCAAGGAATGTATTTGACGGCTTGCAAAATAGTAGAAACTACAGACCTTCTGATTATTTATTGTTGGATGTTAAATAACTATAATTTCTTTTGTGATTATAATAAATATGCTCACTTAAAACTTTTCTGGTTGACCTCTCACGTGGGAGTCGAAAAAGGTGATAACATTCATATATTAGTAAAAAAAAGGCCCCAGAGAAAAAAAACAATTGACTGTCTTGAGATTCCTTACTTCGAGCTATATGCGCTTGTATAAATATTAATGCAAGAAAGTGCATCAACAACATCCTAGTCTCACGAGGTAACAATAAAGAAAAGAAGTGTATACTCTAAACTATATTATAAGGAAAGATCTAAACCATGGTTTGATAAAAAAAAACTTTCTAGAGAATTCATCGTTTCTGATAACCGAGCTAGATCAGAGCATTATCATATGCCAGAGTTTCTCTCTAAAATGAAAGTTACATATAGCCCTTATTGTTCCTGTGGCACTGCATTTCAAAAACTTAAATCACGTATATTGGCTGCAACCGATGTATAACGAACAGAGAGTAAAGTTCATTTAAGAACTCCTTTCGTTAAGGAGATGTAATAGCCAAAAATACTGAACTAAAAATCTGTCAAAAATCGCACGTGACACTTGACTAATAGAGAAGAAGCTAACAGAGCGATATTTTGAAATAATTAATTTTAAATTAATGAAAAATTAATAATCACTTTTCGCCGGAAATGATGTGATGAAAAATTGAACCTTGTGGCTAATTGAAAATCTCGGTCATTTAGTGATAAAAAATTTTGTAAAAAATCATACGCACTATTTGAAGTAAGTCGAAGAGCGTTACAGAGAGATTTTTTTGAAAAAATCAACCTATTGTTAATTAAAAACTAAATAGGGATTCCAATTTTTTAGTTTCACGTCTTCTTAATAAGTTTGTCCCTACCCTTATGCTACCCTTAGGCTCGAAAAAATGCGATCAAAAAGTGTAAACCACTATGCAATTACAATTGAACACTTAACTTTAAGTCTTAATTTAAAAAATATAAGCTTATATAAACCTGCACAGGTTTCAATAGCTAATAAATGAAAAAAGTAAGGATTCAAGACAACGAAGAATGATGCGAATGAAAAAGAAAAAGGAGAAATTGTGAAAGAAAAACAGTAAAGAAACGCTGAACGAATTAACACTGGACCGAGGAATGAACCAGACGGCGCGCGCGACGTAGCGACGTTAATTAGTAAGACAGTATAAATTTTTTGTTTTTATATTTCTTTAATACGCAGGGTGGACTATATACTGCAGTATATATAGAAATAAATGTATATATATACATGAATGAATCAAAAGAAACTTGAGATGCAATATTATTTTGGTATATACGTGAAATTTCATTTTCTTTTATCTTGAAGGTATTATATATATATATATTTAAACCAAAAATTATTTACAAAGGTATACATAAATGTAAAATTCTAAGTAGAAATTAAAGCAATAATCATAAGATATTTTTGGCTTGAAACTATAGTCATTAAATTTCCGTTATTAATGACCTAACCTCAAAATGTTCAATTTCTACTTAGGATGTATAATCAAAATTAAAATTGTTAAGAAGTAATTAAATTCTTTATAATTAGCATATAAATAACTTCAAGCAAAAATTAATATTACTGAAGGAGTTTTTATAGATATATTAATGGAATAAGCCACAATTTTCAATTAGCAACGTTTCAATGAAATCTTTTAAAAATTGTTCTTACAAAAAAAATTTTTTTTAAAGTACAAAAAAGCAGTTAAAGCAATTTTCAAATTTCATAACTTGAATTTAGCATGTTCATCTAAACAATCATGAAACTCTCAAGGAGAACATCTTATGTTTGGAAAACAAATCGTGCCCAGCATGTACAATATGTTTTCCAATATAAAAATATAAAAAATCCAGAGCCGCAGACCGTGACAATAATTTTTTCAAAAGTTATACGCTATTAAAGCAAAATTTCCGTAAAAAAAGACTTCACTTTTTACGCTATCAATTGCTCATCTATCAAATATTGACATTCATACTAAAGTTTAATCAAAATCTGAGATAAAATAGATATTATTTTAAAATAAAATACGCTCGAATCCGTTGAAACGGAGTAAAGTTATAGCCGAATTAAAAATATGAAGAAATTTTAAACAAAAATTTGGCACTACAAATTTTATATTTATTTTAAGCTAAATTTCTTCAAATTCTTAATTCGGTCGTAAGTTTGCTCCATTCTAACGGATTTGAGCGTATTTTGTTTTAAATTATATTTATTTTTTATAAGCTTTTCATTAGACTTTGGTTTTAATATTAATACTCGGTAGTTTATAAGTTCCAAGCGTTTAAAGTTTTTTTATGCTCATTTCCTAGCAATGTGACCATTTTAAATACGTTGATATCTACTAGGGTTATAGACTCCAAATTTGAATTTTATTATCGGTATAGGTTAGGATGAAATTTAGGTATTAGGCCAATGTTATTATAGCTTTTTTTTTAAATCTATCACAATTTTCGTTAAAATCTTTTTTATCTAATCCGTTTCTATTAAGTAAGGTAAAGTACCCAATACTTGGACAAAACGAAAAATTGGACCGAAACTTGGACAACGGTTAGTAACTACTAATAACTACAGACGACTACAAATATAACGAGAATATCTATTTGTTTGTATTAATTATAATTAAAAATATCTAATTATATCAAAATTATGTTACTTCGAGACTTTAATTTATTGTAATACGCAATAAAAGTTTTCGAGGTTATGTTTTGTCTTTAAGACTGTCCAAGTATTGGGTCAATCAGCTACCAAGTACTACTCCGCACAAAAAATTGTGTCCAACTACTACGATTTTGTACGTAACTTTTTAAACAATACTATATATACTATTTTAATTGTGAATCTATTTGTTTTTGTAAAAATTAGTTAAATATACAGCGTACTAATAGTTCCATACAAAAATTTTGACATTGTTCGTTAATAATATTAAAATATAACCTATAAAAGAAAAAGTTCGTAAAATCTGTCCAAGTATTGGGTACTTTACCTTATTTAAATAATTTTAATTAATCATTAGCATAATTATGTTATACTCAAATTATAACGATTTCCTTAACTCGCCAATATCACATTCAACTCTAATAATTCGACTAATATAGATAAAAATTCTCAACCTTGAAAAAGGTTTCTCTTACACACAAGTTCTTAAAAAAAAAAGAGACAAACTCGAGAGAGCGACGAAAATTACGTCACTTCTTTTTTCGCTTCCCTATGCGAGTTAAAGTGTCGGTAACATATTTATATACGTGTGTGTTTGTGCGTTGTTGAGTATGTACGCGACTCTCGTATCCAGCATAGCAAAGACGTGGACTCGCATGTAGGAAACTGAGATAACCGGCTGCGCTCGAACGACCACCGGTCCTCGGATTTCTGCGTATACTTTCGTTCTGGTTACCCCACATGTATACGTGTTTTCTGATCTTTTTATATAAATATATATATATATATATATCACATTTTCGTTAAAATCTTTTTTATCTAATCCGTTTCTATTAAGTAAGGTAAAGTACCCAATACTTGGACAAAACGAAAAATTGGATCGAAACTTGGACAAGGGTTAGTTAGTAACTACTAATAACTACAGACGACTACAAATATAACGAGAATATCTATTTGTTTGTATTAATTATAATTAAAAATATCTAATTACATCAAAATTATGTTACTTCGAGACTTTAATTTATTGTAATACGCAATAACAGTTTTCGAGGTTATGTTTTGTCTTTAAGACTGTCCAAGTTTAGGTGATTTTCTAATCCCCATAAGGTAAGTTGGACACGAGTTGAACTGAGGATGCATGTTATTTAAATGTCCAAGTATTGGGTCAATCAGCGTCCAAGTACTACTCCCCACAAAAAAATTGTGTCCAACTACTACAACTTTTTGAACAATACTATCTATACTATTTTAATCGTGAATCTATTTGTTTTTGTAAAAATTAGTTAATTATACAGCGTACTAATAGTTCCATACAAAAATTTTGACATTGTTCGTTAATAATATTAAAATATAACCTCTAAAAGAAAAAGTTCGTAAAATCTGTAAAATTTTAATTAATCATTAGCATAATTATGTTATACTCAAATTATAACGATTTCCTTAACTCGCCAATATCACATTCAACTCTAATAATTCGACTAATATAGATAAAAATTCTCAACCTTGAAAAAGGTTTCTCTTACACACAAGTTCTTAAAAAAAAAAAGAGACAAACTCGAGAGAGCGACGAAAATTACGTCACTTCTTTTTTCGCTTCCCTATGCGAGTTAAAGTGTCGGTAACATATTTATATACGTGTGTGTTTGTGCGTTGTTGAGTATGTACGCGACTCTCGTATCCAGCATAGCAAAGACGTGGACTCGCATGTAGGAAACTGAGATAACCGGCTGCGCTCGAACGACCACCGGTCCTCGGATTTCTGCGTATACTTTCGTTCTGGTTACCCCACATGTATACGTGTTTTCTGATCTTTCTATATAAATATATATATATCAACATTTTCGTTATGATTTATTTTGTTTTTAATATATTTTTAATTGTAAGTTGTGATGTGATTGATACACTGCATACGCAATGGTGAATTTGAGAAATTTAATAAAGAGAGGTGTAATAAAATTTTTATTGAATTTTTTTACTTTATTATTTTTTAATATCTTTCTTAGTTGGAGTCCACATAGAGGGCAGTAATATTTGGCTTATAATACCGTAAGATGTATTTTAAAAATGTTCAGAACCTCATAAAAACCTTTGTTAAATTGTGCATATTTCTAAAATTATTATCTTTTTAGTTTGTCAGGTAACCCTGTATAAACGAAACATCATTCAATACCTTGTAATTTCAGCTTTCTCTGCGTATTTTTTTTTTATGGATTTACAAAAACGACGGAGGAATTTACAGAGATCTACACATTCCAACTGAAAAATTCAATTGAAAATATTGAATTAAAAATCTGAACGAGATTCATACGGATAGTTTGTAACGTAAGAAAATGCTTGACGCTTTAATTTCTAAAGAAAAAAATATTATTAATAATAATTGAATAAACATTTAATGGTCGGTAATTATAAGTCACAAGAAGCATAATCTTTCAACCTAAACATCGTAATTGAATTAAATGAAAATGTTGGTATATTGTTTAAAACATGTCTACGGGCCTGACAGTAAGAATTCTTTCAAAAACTCATTCTTATGATTACAAAAAAATATATCAAATGACCATTTTCTGACTCTGACATCCTATTAAAGAAAATTTGTTGTAGCGCAATTTTGGCGGATTGAAATATAATCCTTTTAGAGTGAATAATTACTTGCATATAATTTAGAGGATAAAAACTACCATAAATTTCAATAATTATAACAACCACTGACAAAATCCGAAAAATTACTAAAAAATACATTAAAATTTGCAAGAAACAATCATTTTTAATTTCTATTAGAGTTTCATACAATATTTATCATATTAAACTATAGTAATGTTTGGGATTTTATCAGTCTGCGACTTCATTACTAAAGACTGGTAATTTTTAATATTTTTCTCCGTGTATTATCAGATTATATACAGATTGCGCATTTTGTCATTGTCAAAACACATCGTAACTTAAAAATTTGAAGATTATGTGAGTCCCATTTTATATATATTCTATATTTCGTTTTCAATCTAAAATATGCGATCGCAGTGTTAAAAATCGTTTGATCAACATTCAAAACTGGTTATGAGAGAATTGCTTAGTCTGACTTTTTTTATCGTTAAATTCCAACAAAACTTGAAAATTCTTAGTTTCAAAGTTTATGAAACTGAAATTAGCAGCCAGATAGATTTATCATTAATTGTATTAAAAAAAATTTCATGGAATTTTCTAAAATTTTATGTTATGTGTTTACATGTCTTGTTTGTTATTTTGCATCGTTTAAAAGGGATAAATATAAAGAAAATTTTTTGCTGAGAAACGTTGATAAATCTATCTGACTGCTAATTTCAGTTTCATATTCAAAGTTTTTAAATGAAACATCGATAAAATGATGAATAATATTATTTGTGTTCATTTAGTAATTTAATTCTACTTTCTACCGATTTTTAATAATTAATAATTAAAAATCGGTAATCCAATGATTAAAAATTCATACCCATTCCTCTTTTAAAAACATTTAGATACTTTTGACAAAAATTTTCTCCCCTATATATCTTCAAATATATGTTAAAGTTATACATCTACAACGATGCAAATTTTATTAAAAAATTATTTGACTAACCAAAGAATACACTTGTTACGATAAAATGTCATCGACAAGTTGCCATTGTCCTCGGAGTAAAAGCGATCTTATCGAAAGAAAGCTCGGGTTAAAAAAGAGCTTACGTCGTGTAATATCATTCAGGGATACGATACGCATGTGGAACGCGTGGGTGCGTATGTATAAAAGAAAAAAAGTCGCTGATACCGCGATAAATTTGCGGATCTAGATACATCCTTTTAAATATGGTTTTAAAATTAAAAGCTATTTCTGTTTTTTTTTCATGAATTAAGTTATTATTATAAAGAAAAAACGAAATTCATCATTTTTTGCTTTTTAAGTGTAATACTCGCATTTAACACATTCCACCGTCAATTTTTAACTTTAGAATTTGTATACTGAGAAAAATGAAATAAGAAAAATTACTATATTTTATAGTAATGGTGGGACATAATTCGACTATCGTAATTTTTGCTATATTTTATAGCAATTTTTCCTATGTACATAGTAATTTTTATAAAAATTATAACAAAAATTACTACAAAACATAGCAAAATTTACGATAGTCGAAGTATGTCCCACCATTACTATAAAATATAGTAATTTTTATTATTTCATTTTTCTCAGTGTACTACACGGTTGGGCAGTCGATTTGTTTGTTGTTCAAAATTCAATCGATGTTTCTAGATTAGACTGGGTTTTACAAGTTTAGTGCACATTAACTAAAGTAGAAGAGATAAAGGATCTATTATCCTTGCCTTAATAATATGATGAATTTACATCATATTGTTATATTCAATAACGTTGCTTACAATTGCATGTTATTATTTTTCGATTATGAATTAGATGATTACTCGATGTGTATAATATCATCGGAGTCGTGAAGAGTATAAAAATTAAATGGAATAAATTTTATTAATAATTTTTTGCGTCATGAAAAAAAAAGAAGATTAAAATAATGAGAAGAAGAGAGAAGTATAGGAAAAGTACTAGTGTTAAGACAATGGAAACGTAAAAATAGTTTGGAAAAATAAGAAGAGGGAACGAAAAGTATGAAACTAAGAGATAAGGTATAAAGCAAAAAATAAGGGAAGAAAGAAAAAAAATTAAATAAAAACTGAGAAAAAAAATGAAAAGGCAAAGAAAAATGATAAATACAAAAAAAGGAATAGATAAAAGAATAAAATTTAAAAAACAGGGAAATGGATAAAAGGAAACGATATAAAGATTATATAAAAAAAAGAGAATAATAATAAAAGAAAATTATAATAATGAAAAGAAAACGAGGAAAATTTAAGCATAAGAAATCAATAATATGAAAAAAAATAATTATAAAAGAACTACGAAAGAAACGGATAAGAGAATTGTAAAAGAAAACGTTAAAAATAAAAGGAAAAGAAAAGTCAAAAGAGATAAATAACCGGATGTGGATAAAATTTGAAAAATATATTACTAATCGCCATTTCGTTTTTCTATTCCCATTATAAAATGATGAAATAGTTCGTATAATTCTTATAAATAAATAATTAAAAAAGAAGTTTAAAAAAAATGAAGTAGGATGGAAATAAGAGATAATTTAAAAAAATGAAAAAGAAAGTATGGATAAAACAGTAAAGGAAATGTAAAAGGAACCAGATAAAGATGTAAAAAAACGAAAAAAAAATTAAAGATAACATAAGAAAAAGATATACTTAAAAATATACACGAAATAATCAAGCTTAATAAAAAAAATCAAGGAAAGGAAATATAGATTTTTTTGAGAATTAATTTAAATAACAAATTTATTATCATTAACTTTTAATTACTGCGGAAACATCAAAATATCAAATAAAAATTGGACAATTTCCATCCCACACCAACTGTAATAATAAATTAATCAATAATAATAATAATAAATTGATAAAGCTTATCCGAAAATAAACAAAATTTAGCTTGAGTAAATCAAGACACCGCATAACTATAAAGTAAAAAACATTTACCTTGACGATAAATGCAAATACTAAATCAAGTCACCACATGACTATAAACTAAAAAAAAACACGTAACTGGATATATATATGTACCATTAGGTTAAAGAGAAAAACCACAAACTGTATATAAGTATATAAGTTTAAGCGAATAGAGTGTAAAAAAAGGAAAATCTACATAATAAGAGCACCATAATGAAAAAAATAATGTTAATTGGAAGAAGCCCGAAAAAGGCCGATGGAAAGTTGAGTCATCGAGTAAGTACGAATAGTTGTAAATTGCTCAATCAACTTCCAATTTTTCGCGTGTGCAGGAAATATTTTTTTGGAAACGCGAATCGTTACGTAATTCACGAGTATAAATATATACAGGTAAAGGTGTATTTAATGTAAAAAAAAAGAGAAAATTAATTTATATATCGAAGAGAGAAAAAAAGGAATGTATTTTTTTTTTTCGTTTATAATTCATACCTTATAAGTGTACGTTTTAGGGGTACGACAGAGTATAGTATATTGGACCAATATTGGATATTATGAGTGTTGAAACAATACTTAGAGCTATACGCATATGTAGATATATGTGCACGCATGTATACATGTATACACATAGTGCAATTACAGAATGTCTAAAGAGCACGAATTTTTTTCGTACCGGTGATAAATATATTAAGGAAGCATAAGTGCACTCACGCCCAAACAGGCGCGGTCGAATCTATCAAAACAACACTCGGATTAGTGCGATCACACATACACACACACACACACACACGCGCATAAGATTTCTATATAACCTCAAATAAACTCAGGGTACGACAACAACAACAATACAACAGAACCAACCGTCCGAAAAGAAAAACATCCACGATTCAATCTGCAATTTTGAGGTTAAATCTATAACCCAAAATAAAAAAAAAACTAAATATATACCATATAAAACTTACCAAGATCATCCATGACGTCTATAGGTTGAAGAAAAATCCCAAAGATTTCGTTAAATATCACAAAAATATGTATATACTTGGAATAAAACACGAAGACACACACACACTCACTACGTCATCCGAACGATGACGATCACTGGACTCTATTTCGTTTAAAACGTCACCGACAGCGGCTCCGGCTGCTGCTACCCATCAAAAACTCTGCAAACATGGAGGTCCAACGTTTTGCGGAGCTGAGGATAGAGAGAGAAAGAGAAAGAGAGGGAATTTCATATATATAGTAGAGGGAGTAACTGCGGTCTAGTCTATGCTTCTTCCTTCCTTCCTTCCTTCCTCCATTCTCATTGTATATATATGTATATATATATATATATATATGGGTATTTGTTATTATTATTATTATTATTATTACACTTTTTTAATTCTGATGACGGCTGACCAATTCTGTTTCACAATATTTTATCAGTGAGAAAAGTTTCTCTTACTGCGTGTGTTTCTTTATGTTAAGATTTTTAATCGAGTTGTAATTAGTTATGTATTCGAATTTAATATTAATATTTTTTTATTCGAATATTCTTAGATAATAATTTCAAACATTAATCTATAAATTTATTACATATTTGGAGATGCAATGATTAAAATTTTTAATTAGCCAATGTATAAAATATATAATTTTATAATAATTTATCATTTTTACAACTTTTGCTTTTACTTATCAATATAAATTTATAATATCTGAAAATGGGATGATAAAATTGTGCAATTCATAATCAAAGTTAATCTACTTGATTGAATATACTTTCTAATTTTTACATCTCTGTATGTTTCTAATTCTCTGAAATATACATTTTTTATGTAACAATTACAATTAATTGTATAAATATCAAGCAAATATTGAATTTCAATCGATTAATAATTCAGGGATTCATTAAGAAAGATAATATCCAAAGATATAATGACAAAATTATTTTATTCAATATTGTTTAATTAGACCGAGTTAAGTTACTTTCTAATTTTACCGTCTTTGTAGTTTTCTAATTTTTCGAAATATCAATTTTTTATGTAAGAATTACCATTGATAGTATAAAATTTAATTTCGATCCGTTAATTATTCAGTAATTTGTTTTATGTTATCTTTTATTCAGTAATGCTAATTACAATTGAAATGTTGAATTTATAGATATTACTTTAGAATTTCATTAACTAAAATTAACTTACACCGATCAATTCAATGTCAAATTTTTCCTTATAGAAGTTAATTCAATAACACAATAATCAACAAGTGTGCATATATTTTAGATAAATACACATACTCGAAATTCGTATCGTTAAAAATTTTCACGTAAAAAAATTTCGCTGGAACACAAACTATTATCACCATATCTAAGTATTTCTTTTACGAGCCAGGTATAGTTGTATAACGCACCATTTCACAAAATAGATACCACGATGAATTCCACGCGAATCTACCGAGCACATACTGGAATTTCCGTCTGGTTGAAACTGCAAAATAAAACTGTAAAATTCTGAGCTCTTACTATTAAAGAGAGAAAGAGAGAAGACGAGCTTCCAAAAATGGGCTTATCGGCAAGTGAACAAGATCGCGTGCGTACGGGAAGGGGAGTAAACTTGGAGAACAAGTGCATCGTTTATACCAGAACAGGTTCAAACGGCTCTAACTTTATATAGTCCTCTCTACTTATAAGTATCTTATTTTACTATTCTTTCTTTCTTTTTCAAAATACCTATTACGACTCGAGTTTTAATTAAAATAAAGATTCGTTTTTTTTTCTTTTAATATAAAACTTATACTATATTGAGTGCCTCTTATAAACGATAATAATTTACAATTTTACAATGTTGAACTAACTGTTTAACATATGGTACAATTTAAGTCACCAAGATGAAAAGCTAAACGAATTTGTTACGATCTTCTTTTTCTTTTTAGGTACTTCTGGTAGCGATTCTTCTTTTTGCTTCCTGAAATTATCATTATAATTTTTAATCCCTCGTTACAATATTATTAACAAAGATTTTTTTTACGTACTTCTCATCGGTTTTGGTGGGATCAAGATATTTTCCAACACCGGCTCTGTAAACTTTTAACTCTTGTTCTCCATCTTTCTTTTTCGGTGCTTTGGATTCCGCAGCTTCTTTAGCTAGCCTTTCGAGTTCTGCTGCTCTTTCCGCTGCCAATTGCTCGTCAGCTTCCTCGTACGGATCAACGAAAATTTGTACTGCTTGAATGACGATGTCTTCGATCGGTCGGTCTTTGTTGTCGACTTCGATTTTTTCAATTGCGTTCAGTGTCTCTAAACCACCGACGATTTTCCCGAAAATTGTGTGCTTGTTGTCCAAGTGCCGGCAGGAACGAAATGTGATGAAGCTGAAACGTGAGTATTCGGGTTATTTAAATTAAAGTATTACAATTGAATTATTTCGGTGTTAAGGTGCATTAATTATATATAATATTTTTATTTTATTTACTAGTTTATTAGTTTTACTTTGCTTTTTTTTATTTACTTAATTCACGGGATATACCATTTTATTACAAAAGATGGGCCTGACCTTTCCGTCATTGAATTCCATCCAAAATTTGAGACTGTTAATTTCAAAATTTTTAAAAATCAAATATCGATAAAAAGTTGTGTGGGTATATACACATTACATTCTAATAATATTTTATTGCTTTCAGTCTATTGATGATATTCTTTTTATTCATATTTAGTTTAAAAAACCAAAATTTTGTAGTCTAACGTGGAAAACTTTAGATCTATTACAAAAAAAGAAACAGTACAATATAATAGATAACACTGTTATCACCAACTAATAATCAAAACATTCATTTTTTAAATGCCTCTCAAATATAGGTATACCAATATTAAATAAATCCATGTTATAATTAATATTTTATTTTTTATAATTCTAAATTAATTAATATTTTTATCGGTCTTACAGTCAATTATATGGGCAATCTGAGTAAGACCGATAAAAATATTAATTAATTTGGTTGTACTACAGTCGACATAAGTAATATTTTATTTTTTATAATTCTGTTTTAATTTATACTATTAAATCAGTCGACGTAAAAATTAATTATTAATTTAGGTGAGTTTTTATTGTCAACACCACTTACAATTGTGATCCATTTGTGTTTGGTCCAGAATTGGCCATCGATAAAATTCCACGTCCTTGGTGTACGAGATTCGGTTTGAATTCGTCTTCGAAAGGTTTTCCCCAAATTGATTTTCCGCCATTCCCAGTATTTGTTGGATCGCCTCCTTGTATCTGTTAAAATTTATATTCGTATAAATATTGTTAATAATAATAAACTATTTGTAAAGGTGAAACGACTGCAATTTACCATGAAATTTCGTATGGATCTGTGAAATTTTGTATTATTGTAATACCCATTTTGACAATGCTTCATAAAATTCTCACAAGTTTTTGGCACCATGTCACAATGAAGTTCCAAATTCAATGGACCGTGATTCGTTAGAATTTTCACGTATCCTTTTTTTTTCACCCTTTCGTAACGAACAATATCTTCTTCGAGAACAGCTGCTTCCAGAGTTGTCACTCTTGGCATTACCGTTGATGTAAGACTCGCTGCTGCTGCACCAGTCGAATAGTGAGCCTGTTAATCAATTGTTACAATTTATTAACTAATTTTATTTATTTATACAATTAGTAAATTGAAAACTTAATTATATATTAAATAATTCTTACCGCATTAAATTTATCAGCTTTAGCTTTGTCATTTGCTTTGGATTCTTCCGCTGGTTTGTATTCACGTTCAAGTTCACTTAAAATTTCCTTAGTTTCATTTGATACAGTTTTTAACTTTGCGTTTGGATTATTACGTTCTCTAACAACCTCTAGAAATAAAAAATAATATATGTACAGGTCAATATTCCGAATTTCGAGTGTAGTAAAATATTCACCTTCATCTTCGACTCTGAGATTATTCTTTATGTGATGAAATGTAGACAAGTTAAATTTTTTTGCATCACTAGGATCTTGTATAGTAATAAGATCTTTTCTAGCAAAAGGTTCATCAGAAATTAAATCTTTCCAGTTACGACTTTTAATGTTTAACTGTTCCACTGCCTAAAAAGTAATTCAACAATGTTAATACTATTCTAAACATGAATAAAAATAAAATGATAATGCATACCTCATACGAAAAAACATTTCCAGTTGTTTTGACAGCTACTATGTGAGAATGCTTAGAAAAAATCTTAAATAGTACTGGACAGTGATATTGTCCATCTGCATTTTTGTGAAATTTCAACTTAATTAAAGTTTTTGTATCCAATGGCTTTCCAGTTACAGGATTGTGTTTAAAATGTTTGACATATGGCAACAAAGCTTCAAGTTCAAATACGTTTCCTTGAGTATCACAATAAGGATGTTCAAAAGGTTGCAAACTTAAACAGCAATGATCAAATGGTAGTCTTCTAAACGATGTGTCTTCTGTATTTTTTAATGCCGTTCCAGACATTTTTCCTCCATACAAAGATGTCCATTCTGTGTATGTGAGGTACCTATAATTAAATATTAACTATTAATGTACATAGTTAACATAGCAATATTGTGTTTACTGTTTTACTTATAGTTTTACAAAAACTATAAGTTTACTGGTTTTTTTTTATAGTTATACAGAATTTATTTACAGGTACTTTAAATTGCACTTGTAATGTTTTATAATGTACGTACAATAACATTTAAAAATTTGAAAATACTTTACAATTAAATCCACATATTACATTGACCCATAGAAAAAGTAAGTTTGTACTTATTGACATGTAAATTAAAAATAAAACCATTCTATTACCTCTTAGACAGAAAATGGTTAGCGATAAGAGTAATTATATTCCAGCATTAAAATTAATTTACTTTTTATTACATTATACAGATCTAAAAATAAATTGTAAAAATTGTTATTTTACTTCTTTAGTTTAGGTTAAATTAGTATGCAAAAAAAGTTAGATAAAAAATAATATATAATGACATAATATATAATATAATAGTATTTAGATCAAGTGCTCCTATACATAAATTTACTCATGACTATACTGAAGTTTCAGAAAGATTTAAGATCTGTTCGTTCAAGTCAATTAGATTATATCAGGATCTATAGTTTTTGTTGAAGCTTTTAAGAAATTTCATCAATGACAGCATGTTCTTGTCATTGGTGAACATTAAGGCACCAGGAAGGATTTTGCAAGTGGGAAACTATATATTTGTAGTTCACATGTGCCTCAACAAGTTGTCAATAAGGTCCCTGATTAATAGAAATAACCTTCAAATTGATGTTGACAAGTTTTTTTGTTTCTATATCACTTTTTACGAGTATAATTAGAAAAAAAGTTTCTGTGTACAAATGAAATTTATATGTAAATTTAAAAATTGTTATCTTTTATTTAAATTAAAAATGTTATATTTAAGTTCATTTGTACCTTCCTTTTGGTGGGCGATACTTCAAAATATTATATTTTTATTGTGAAATGTTATAATATATACAATTTAACATTATTAATTTAAGTTCTAAATGAGCATTAGCCTGTATATTATTATAAATAAATAAGTAAATAAACATAAATAAGTAGTAATTTTTTAATCGCAGAGCTTATAGTTATCTTTTGTCTAAGAGCAAGTTGAAACCACTGATAACCAAAATTACTTATTGTAGTGCAAAGACAGCACTTCTGAGGAATTATTGATACCTATACCTTAACATCTTGAGAATAATTTTATTATAATTTAGTAAAATGATGATTGTCTGTGGATCCTTAAAAAATAAATTGTATTTACTTGTCATGTGCGACGCTAAAGTGCGTCTTACCCTCGTCAATGATAAAATTGTATTTGAAAATTTGAAATCTTTCCAAATAAATATACAAATACTATGATACAATTACAAAAGATAAATATTACACTAAAGTTAATTAGTTTGTATAGTTTTTACAGATATATGAAAGAAATAAATTACAGTCAGTACTGATTAGCCTCTACAGAATCCAACCATTGTAAATAATTGTGATTAAAAAACAAAATGAATGAAAGATAAAATAAAATAAATAATAACTTACATTTTATCCTTCTGATGTTGACGTTTCCCCATTGTGTCTCCGTGTTATTCTTACAAATTCACCAAAGAAGAAAGAGTAAACTCTGCATATTATGTACCAAGAGAAAAGTACGGTTATATTTCACTGTCAAACTAAAAAAAAAAATACAGACTATACAGAGTTGAGGGGTATAGGTAAATGAAGGTGCGTCCACAATCTCCCTCTTTCTCTCTCTTCTAAAAAAATAATATAGATAGCACCACCCGCACAAAAGTGACGCATGCGCACTCGCCCGCGCTTCTAGGCGCACAGGCCGAGGCCGGTATATGTATATATATACATATGAATGTGTTATCTCTCTCTCTCAGGCTCAGGTATACACAGTCATATATATGCACGCACGTATATCCATGATATCCGGTGGCGCTGGCAATCCTACCTGTTTCTCCCGTACGAAACGCATCCGGCGTCGCCGTGTACGATGCGCACACGTTCGAACGATATCATTTAACATATATATATTTTGCGTCCTCGGGGGTGTATAAAAAAAAAAATATAAAATTTCACAGTGCCAGTGAAAAAAAAAAAACGTCACGGAGCAGTGTGATATTGTACATATATATCGTTGTTATCGGTTAGATAATTTGTCTTATTTTTTTATTTTGTTTATACATGTATATATATGTAGTACGTGTGAAATATATATACATATATATGTATATATACGGTACGCGTTTCTTAAACCGTATACATGTGTATATGTATATATATGTAGAATCTAACATACTTTTTTTTCTCGTTCACCGGTATATAGTCTTCCGGGTTTCTTCTCTTCTCTCTCTCTCTCACTCTCTTATTCCCCCACTATCGCGGTTTTAAGATTTTTTGGTGGGAGATTTAAATTTTTTTTTCCAATACCCTGCATACATGTATGTCGGAGATAGGATTAGTTTTTCTTTTTGTGTATAGATCGACGCTTTTGAGATGTAATAAAACAGGATAATTTCAATTGAGATAGGTGATTTAATTACATAGAATATATAGGTATATGTAGGAAGGAAGAGGAAGGTACCGCACGGCGCGCACACACGTTCACGAGTACACGACGTTCGTCCAATATTGACGGTCAGTACGTATTGACCCGCGTGCTGATACGCTATTCTCAAAATTTTAAAGAATCTCTCGGTTTTTCTGTTTGAAATAAACAAAGTATATGTATATATACACACATATATATACATACGTACACACACTTATGTAGACTACGCGTGGAATTGGTAATTTTTTTTGTTTTCGTAAATTCGTGAAGGAAAAAGATACACAGTACGTACAACTAATACTGGGTAAGTATGACGATATCGTTGACGCGTCACCGAGACTTCGACAACAGTGAGAGCAGAAGTTGCACGAGAGAGAGAGAGAGAGAGAGAGAGAGAAACGTACAGCTTCTCTCCGTTGTATGCGTGTGTATGATATACCTATATGCGTGTAGGACCATAGAAAGAGAAAAAGACAGAGTGTGTGTGTAAGAGAAAGAGAGAGGGTTTTAGCTAACGCTCAAGGCAGAGCGCCGGCTCTCCTTGTCTCTCTCGCGTTGACTCTCGCTTGGAAATACGTTTTTTTTTGAGATAAAGTTGAGAGAACACAACGAAAGTACGGTATTACGTGAATCCTGAGTTTATCATCCCTCGACCGTGTCTTCGTGAGTTTTTTAACCATTTTCTTAGACTACAAGTTCAGCGCCCTCCGTTAAAAGAGTGACATTTTTCTTTTTTTCTTTCTCTTTCTCTCCTCTCTCGGTCTCTCTCCCTCTTGCTCTCTCTCTTGGCCGTGTGCAGTCGCGTTTCGTTTCTGACTACGTAGATCGGTGTGGTGTGTGCACGTCAACCCGAGAGCGTCCTCGGCTTCGTTTCTTATTTTTTCTCCTTTTGTTTTTTTACTTTACTCCCGATATCATCCACAACGTCGTCGTCTTCGTGGCGTTCGTTTCTTCACATGCGCTTTTAGACTGAGAGTGTGAGTTTTTTTTTTATGTATATCTCTGCCTTTTAAGTTTTTCTTGGAGCTCGTTTGTGGTTCATTGTAAAGCTTTTTCTACCCTGGTTATTCGTGATCTTTTTTTTTTCGTTTTGTCGAGGCATCTTTGGGGAGGGGTATGTAACAATGGCTTTACTTGGATTTTCAAGTCGGTGTGATGTTCGAAGCAGGGTTCTATTTAATGGGGTGGGTTCGATACTTTGCTCGGTACATAGGATACATAGAGTTTGTTTCTTTGGGATTCAGTTGACGGAGGATCGTTTGTGAATCTTGGTAACTTACGCAAAGTATGAGTCTAACAATCAATTTGTGTATTGTAGACTTCATTTACCATTCGCTGTAATGACAAACATCAGTGGATAAGAAAAATTAGGTTTAATAAGCTGTTGCATATTTTTTCTCAAAGTATGGCATTTCAAGTTTTAAATCAATCTTTCACATCGTTTGGGTAATCAACTTGTCTTCATTGTTGAATAAATTGGAGCAGCAAAAGATTATTTTGGTCGAAATTGTAGCCATTTTTGTATTAGGTTATTCTACTAACCCCATTTCTTTTGTTTGAATTAACAATGATAATTTCTTTCCTGTTGTGTGTATATACTTTTCTTCTAACAATTTTTTTGCAATTATTTACAGAGCCATGTCGTCCGGAGCAGGATCGAGTGGAACCGGCAGAGGCCGTGGTTCCTCTTTGGCTGATAACAACAAACCAGAAAATAAAGAGACTAAACCTAATCCAAAGATGTCTAAGGCATTAGGAACCTCTGCCAAAAGGTGAATAATCAGTAATTATCTTGTCTCTCTATTTGTAAACACTGTGCTTAATACTCAATTTGTTTTATAATTAGGATACAAAAAGAGTTAGCAGAAATCACTTTGGATCCACCACCAAATTGCAGGTTAGTTTCTTTTCTATACAAATAAATATCAAAGTTTACGTAATCATTATTCAAAATCACCAAATTAATTATATATTTATCTGAAATTTTGTGTATAACATTTTAAATTTTCAAATGTATTGTTTAGTGCTGGACCTAAAGGTGATAATCTATACGAATGGGTATCTACAATTCTGGGACCTCCTGGATCAGTATACGAAGGTGGTGTTTTCTTTCTGGATATACATTTTTCTCCAGAATATCCTTTCAAACCACCAAAGGTAAATATTAAACGTATCTTTAAAATTAATTTATAACAATTTTTTTTAAATTAAAAGTATTATAAAACTATATTAAATGTTTTAATTATAGGTGACTTTCCGAACACGTATTTACCACTGCAACATAAATAGTCAAGGTATAATATGTTTAGATATTCTGAAAGACAATTGGTCACCAGCACTCACTATATCAAAAGTTCTACTGTCCATTTGTTCTCTTCTTACAGACTGTAATCCAGGTAAGTTATAATTTATTTTTTTAAATACAAAGCTCCCAATTATTAATTTAAATTTTTTTGATTAATTTTAGAAAAAAAAGTATATTATTTAAATTGCACTTTTTATATAATTAAACTGTTTTCATATTTTACTTAATATGTACATGCATGTGTGCTGCGGTGAATGTGGTTCTACAATTTTATAAAACAATAGTTTTAAAAGTTATAAAAAGACTTAAAAAAAATAAAATTAATATCTACTTTCTTGAGTTCTCTGTAACATCATTCTTAAATTATTAATGAATTAAATTTTCAATTTATTTCCAAACTATAATCTGTCTCGTGAAGATATAGGAAAACTTGTTTCCTTAATATTAGTGAGAGTTTAAGTATAAAATTCATGCATTATTTTAGCTCTGTAAAACAATTGGTAATGGTAATTTTAGTAAATATTTCAGTGAAAATTTCAGTTAAAATTTTGTCCGTGTTAAATATTAGTGATGATGACTAATGTAACTACCACAGCAAAAACTTTCGAAAGCAATATATACCTAAGTTGGATTATGGCTTATTTATGAAACATAGATATTTATTATTATTTAATAGAAATGTATCAACACACAATCCGTTTACAATTACTATTATATCTTAAAGCACAATTCTCGCAATTGTAATCAATAAAATTTATTATGATTTGTTGTAATAATATTCAAATATAAACGTTAAATACATTAAATTCACTTTAAATCATAAAATCGATCAAATCAAACGTTACTAAATGTTTAGTAAATAACCCCTTTGATTAAACCTACAAATTAAAAACAAATAATTAATAATTTGCACAATAATTTCGTTGTACAAGCATAAAAAAAAGTAAGGTCTCGCAAGTACTTAACTTGGCTAACCATTGTATTTGTTTGCAGCGGATCCTCTGGTCGGTAGCATAGCGACGCAGTACCTACAAAACAGGGAGGAGCACGATCGCATAGCACGCTTATGGACCAAGCGTTACGCGACATGAGCAACTTCCTGTGTAAACAGACAAAGAAACTCCTATAAAGTCTCATGCCAATTTTACAGCCCTAACAACATTGAGAGAGCGCTGGCTCGGATAATTTGTAAAACGTATATATTTCCGCGTAGCAAGAGAAATTGAAAATTTTGTTGGAATGAGAGATCGAGAGCATTGCATAAAATCTACGACTGGGCCAGCGAATCTTAAATGTGTCGACAAATGCCTACCACAGATTGTTATTAATTTTTACCCGTTAATTTGAGTCAAATGTAAAAGAGAACGAGAGAGAGAGAGAGCGATGCACACAAGAGAGTAAAATATGAATTTTCGACTGGGATGAAGATTGCTGTATATCGTTTACGTATAGTACGTTTATACCTCGATGGATAAAGATCAAGAAAAAGGTAGAGAGAGAGAGATGTACACGAACGTTCGTACCATCAAACATTCGACCAATTCGATCGCGCTTGTCGGCCAATGGTCTCTCGTAATCCATGTGCACAGTGTGCCTAAAAAAGATACAAAACGAATAATACACATAACTACTTATGAGTTCGAGGGCATGAGTCAGGAGTATTTATCATTTCGACGAAAATAATTAAGGAAACGCGATGGTTGAGACGGTGGGAAACGACATAAATTTTCAAGAGAGAAGATAAAGATGAAGTAGGAGGATGAAATACCACGATGAGCTAGTATTTAAATCACACACGACTACAATAAACTACGATTAAATTTCTAAGTTGTAAGTAATTAGGTACTTAGGCTATAAGGACGATAAATAAGAATGTTGAGAAAAAAGGGGCCCGAAACTCTCTCGATCGTTGTAGCTTCTGTCATCCTTCGATAATTGAGATAGCCGCTTACTTTTTATCTTAATCCTATACTTTCGTTTTATCTTTCGTCAATTTGTAAGAACAGCGTTTTTTATTATTATTAATATATATATATATATATGTATGTATGTATACAAAAATTTATCGGTGCGAGAAAAAAAAATTATTTTTATTATAATTTTATTTGTGGTGCGTGCGTGCAAGCGCGATCCATTTATATTGTCGTTCAACGTGTTTTCTATTTTATACAACAATATATACAACAAATAAAGTTCGTTTTTGTACTTTATTTTGTAATCGGTATACGCATTATATATATATATATAGTTGATAAACGATAAGTAAACATGAAATTTGTATAATTTTGATGAAATTTTATAAGAAACACTTAAAAAAAAGAAGAAAAAAAATAATCTATTGAAATTTCGGTATGCGCATATGATTCCCGCATCTGGTTAATTTTATAAGGGGGAAGGCGAATGTGTCGAAGACGCGTATGGGGTCCACTTTAAAACGAAAAGAGAAGGAAAAACGAAAAAAAGAAACAAACAAAAATCAATTAACTATATATGACTGTAAATAAATCTATATATTCATTCTGTATATTCAACTATCGCGATCGTCGAAGAATGCTAGTTTATTTTATTTTTGCTTTTTTTGTTCATAATTGTATTCTCGCTTTTATCTTTCTCGCTTATACTTTTCCTCAATTGCGAATTAACTTTTTTTTTAAAGAAAAAAAACCACAAAATACGCGAGCTTGTGTGTGCGTGCGTTCGTATATATACATATAATTACCGACGAATGATAAAAAAGAAAGAAACCCGAAAAAAGTTAACTACAATATACGAAATAAAGAAAAGAGATAATGAAATCATAATATCGAATAAACTGACAATGAAGTGGAATTAATTAGCGGTAATACTATCCTATTCTACACTGTCTCGTTTCTTTTGTTCAACTAACGAAAAAAAATATACAGAGGGAGGGGAGAGAGAGAGAGAGAGAGAGAGAGGAATAATAGTGAAAGAGTTCATTGATAAAAGAAAAGAAAATCCAACAACATACAAATAAGAAATAAACTGCTAAATAACGTACTGACTGTTTTAAGACATTCTTCATCATGCTTCCACGTTATTTTTGTATAAGCGATAGAGTTTTTTAGAAGCAAGGCGGACTACTATATAATCCACTTTGTAAATAAAAAATTTGACTCTGCGCGCGTAGTCGTTCGATCATAAAAAAAAAGTATGTGTGTGTGTGCGTGTGCGTGTGCGTGTATGTATAAGATATTAAGTGTATCTTGATAATTGTTACGAAGAAAAGAAAGCAAACAATAAAAAAAAGGAAAAGGAAAAACCTAGAGAAACTGCGTTAGCTTGCAAAAGAAAAAAAAAAAGAAGAAAGGAACCGTATATATTGTAATCGTTGTAAATATCTCAGGCCTGTCTTTTACTATATCGTTGCTACTGCTTTATCAATCCTTCCTCGAGTTGATGATGAATGAAAATATAAGTATATATTTATATATATATATATAATTACTCGCGTACCTCGCGCGACACTTTGAAAGAAAATGCTATTGTATACGCTCGTTCGCTTATTCTTTTTTTTCCTTCTTACCGATCCCTGTTGTATCCGGAGTGAAATACAAAAACGGAAAGGAAATACAGTCTCTCGTGTAATTCGTTGATAGCAACAACGTATAATTTTTTTTATTCCATTTACGAACAAACACACGCGTACATACACACTACAAAAGAAAGGTATTAGTAATAGTAAAGAAAAAATAAATATCGAATTAAATTAATCTATAATATCGAATTGGTATTGTTATTTCTAAAGACACACACAGACCCGAATGAACAAAAAAATTGAAATGTCGAAATTCACATGTGTGTGTAAAACGTCAGTCGTCGAAAACTTCGATTCGAAAACTTCGTGTCACGTGTATATATATACACACACACAGATACACACGTATACATACATGCATCTGAATAAAAATTAAAAAAAAATATACACGTGTAAAATAAAAAACAAAGGTGTAAATCAAGATCGTCCAACCATCTTAAAATAAAAGAAAGTGAAGCGTAAAAATCGTGTAAAAATTTGCAGATTATATATGTGTAAATTGTGTAAACCTGTACATATTTACGGAATTTCGCGCGTGCAAAAAAAATTACTAATTACGATCTTGATGTATGTATATGTTGATGTATGTATATATACCTGACACGTGTGTACGTGTACTTTAACAAAAAAGAAAAAAAAAATTTCACCATACACGTTGTTCCGACTCGAGAGGGAAAAAGTAAAATAGTTTCAATTTCTTCACCCCGCGAAGCGTAGCTAGCGATCGAACAATTTTTTCGATAAAAAAAAAAAAGCAAACTATATATATATATAATACATACGTATGTCTGTATAAGCGAGAATGAATGAGCGTGTTGGCTGGTCCGAATAATTTTTTGTAAATACATTATTATTATTAATTATTATTAATTGATTAATTAATTATTATTAATCGATTATTATCATCGTATTAACTTGTAATCACTTTGTTCCGAGTGCAGCATCCGCTTGTGTGTAAAATTTTTAGCGGGAGATTTCCAACGTACACGTATCAAGATATACACAGAAACACACTGAAAGAAAGGGAGTAAGAGAGTGTAAAGTAACGTATAAGTGGACGTGTCTCGTCGTGAAAAAAAGGAATCCTATTCGATATTGTAAAAGAGCGCGCAAATGAATAAAAAAAAATAAAGAAAAAATCAAAATCGATTGCAGAGAAAGAGAGTGTGTGTGTGAGAGATAATTGACTCAAGTCGAATTTTGAAGATGATTCGTGCAATTATTCGACGTTTTTTTTTCGAAGATTGATGATGATGAACTTGTCGCGTAACGCGGTTAAATAAGGAAAAAAAAACTAAAGGGTAGAGATATCTCAATCGTCTCTCTATCTAAAACATAATTTAAATAGTAAATGTTAGTCTGCTAGTTAGTGGCATTGATATGAAAGTGGAATAAAGCTATTATACTCACTTTTACGTTTATTTTTCTTAACCCTTCGTCGTCGTCGTCCTGTTTGGATAATTTTTATTTGTTTATTTAATATTAATTTTCTTATACTTATTTATTCGTATATTTAATGTATATATTTGAATATTGATTGCGATGAAAGGTATACACAAATTGTTTGTTAATACAGTCAAGAGGATAAGATACTGATTTAATATTAAAATGAATAATTATTATTAACAATTGCATAAAGATGAAAATTAAAAAAAAATCGTTATGGTAAAATATCCAAATACGTCCTGTAGATGACTGTCCTTTTCGGAGTAATAAACCAAAAGTGAAATGTCCAAGTTATTTCATCTCTACAGAGAAACAAAAGATCCAAAGTATAAGATTTGTCTGTATATGTTGCGGGTTTGAAGATCATTGAATATTGGTCAGGTTAAAAATCGCAAATTAAATAACGTCAATTCACAATCACCGTTTGAGTCCATATTCAAAGAAATAGAATTACAATATTCAAAGCAAAGCTCTGAATGTGAATTAAGTGGTAAATCTACCATACCAACAATAATCTTGAATTTAATATTTTATAACATTTTAACTTTAAAATCCCAATTTCATATCAGAATTTGAGGTTCTGATGTTATAAAATATCGTATGAAACTATTGTGGAAAATTTTTTTTGCCTTTCTCGATGTTGAAATTCAATGAACAACCTCGAGAAAGGTAGAAAACCATCTTCCACAACAGTGTCATATTATATTATAATATAATATTTGTGTTAATACCAAAATTGGAGATAATATAGAGAATCTACAACTATAACAATTTGAAAATAAAATCAACCCTCAGAGTTAATTTTATAATAATCCGACTCGCAAACATTTAGTTTCAGTTTGGGTTAAAATTGGGGACCTATCATCACTTTTTCATACAAACAATACGCATTGAAAATTTCTAAAATCCCGGTACTCTAAGGACACCTTATTATTTTTGAATTAGTAAATAGTCGATTGTTGAGGGTCAATAATCGTCTATTTACTAATTAAAAAATGATTAGTTTTGACCCTTAATAATCGACTATTTACTAATTCAACAACGGAGGGTGAAAATTACAAATTAAACTTATCATTTTTGGTTGATCGGTATTAATTGTGACAATTGGTCATCTAATTGATGTATAGATATATTTTAATAAAAAAATTAGCTGTAGATCTAAAACAATTTAAAAAAAATAAACATTTCATTTTTGGTTCCAAATAGAAAAGTATTTCAATTATCCATAAGAATTTTTATCATTTATATGCAATTTCAATGATTAGTATGTATTTCAATGCTTAATTTACCTCCTTAATAACCTACAGTAGAAAAATTATGCTGCACTTACCATTTCCTTTTTCTTGTATATACTTTGAACATAACGATCGTCGATAATTTCGACAAAAAACGAATTCAAATTTAAATAACGAAATATTCGACGTAGGAATCTGCATTTACCAACGATGAGGTCGGTAAAGACGAACTGGATAATAGTTACTTCCTATAGAGGATGTCCAAGTAGCCAGGGAAGGTTATTTCATTCTGTTGTCAAATCATATATAGAATCTTTCATTTTCTTTAATCTAACTGTATAATTAAAATGTTTCATAGATTTCATGAAAATAAATAGTATATAATAAACGGTTATGAAATGAAAAATATGAGGACACTGAGTTAGCTGTATATATGGCTTACGCGCCCATACTTGCGTCGGGCGCTATCGCGCCCTTTGATAAAGATTATATTTTAACTTAGAATGTTAAACCAATTTCACCGTTTGAAGGTAAATTATTATATTCTAAATAGCGCTGACATTTAAAAAATTATGTATTCTGCATCTTCTTCAAGACATTCTTCGTCTTTTTATAGAAAGAAGTATTAACCTTGGTAAAATGGTTAATTTTTCGTTGTATTTCTCTCCGTAAAATAAATACAAAGGTTCCTCTATGAGGAAGCAATAAACTATTTTACAAGTTACATAAAGTGACAAATAATTTTTTTCATGTAATTAAATAATTGTGAAACATCCTTTAGTATGTTGTTGTCAAAAATATATTAAACTATATGTTTTTCTAAAAATCATTGAAAACTCCTCAAGAAAATGAAAAAGAAAGGTAGGCATATATATTTATGCAGCATTTCACGTCAACTGATCGGATCCAAATTTTAAAATGTGCACCAAATCATAAGCGCAAACTGCAATGTTTTTCAGAAAATAAACAGAAATTTTTAGGTGCTATAAATAATTTGTATAAAAGTTATTGTTCACAGCTATGTATTACAAAATCAATTTTTACTATTTAGGATAGGATTTTTAATTTCAAGGGTAGAGTTAGATCAAATTTTTTCTTATAAATCGATCTATCGAATATAATTTAAGAAACCCTAGAATTCTTGCTGAAGAGTCGTCATCAAGTAACTTTAATTATTATTCTTCTGTCTCTAGACTGCGTCGTCTCTGGTACTTAACTCCACAAAATATACAAAATTGTAACTCCATAGGGAGATTCAAAACTATTTGTAAGAAATATTGTAGCATGGAGTGATCTTTTCTTTTCATTTAGTGTCACCTCTCGAATATTTTTTTTGTTTCTTTTGTATAAGGACTAAATAGTCCGTGAAATTGTTTAAATAAATAAATAAATAAATAAATAATCTAATAAAAAAATCTAATTTTATCCTGAAAAATGTATTATAATAATAATCTAGTTTTATCCTGAAAATGTATTATAATTAGTGTTTAGTACCAAATGCTCCTTGCATCACCAACAATTTTTGAATTTTGAATTTCTTTCATGTAACTGTTCAAACTTTACACAGGCTTTATTTTATTTTAATAGCTTTTTGTTTATTAAATAAAAAATAAAATTCGTTTTAAACATTATATTTTAATACAAAAATTAATTTTCTTATCATATACTTATTATCTATTAAACAAAATACTGTTAAAATGAGAAAAATGTCAAATAAAATTGTGATGTGTCGTAAGGAGCATTTTATCATCGCACACTAATTATGATACATTTTTCTACATAGGAATTCTTCTGTCGTGTTGAAATTTCTCAAAATAGTTTATATTTTTAATACAAATGTTCCACAAAAGTTTTACATCATAAAAATGAAAAACAAAATATATTTTTTTGACCTAACTCTACCCTTATAGCATTTCAAAAAAATTTTCATAATAAAATTCCATTTGAAAAAATTCACTTTTTGAGGTTAAAATAACTTTTGAACAAATTATTATATCAGTAAATTTTGATCCGACCATTTGACGTGTTATAGCATATTATATACTGATTCCTACTAATCTAATCGACTGTTACCGACCACTGCAAAGTAGGTTGTTCATATTATATATTTATTTAGCAAAATCTACCATATTTTATAGATAAATTTAGCGTATGATATAATTTAAAAAATGTTTACTATTTTAATGAATTCAAATTCTACGTAATAATTTAAAAAAAGCAAATAAATAAAATATACGCTTCTTACATTGCTAAGAAACATTATTAAATTACTCAATGCCTTTTAACGGGCTGACAAAGCCAAGTTTTATCCTTCCTACTTTACCGGCACTCGAAAATTGCATAAATTAATTATAATTAAAAAAGGAAGTTAATTTACGTAAATCCATCTATCTAAAATTTGAAGGAAAAATATTGACAAGTTTTCGAGAAAACCCGAACCAAATATCTTGACATGCCTTTTAATTTGTCGAGCGTATAACCTCAAATTGCATGAAATTATCATAAATTTTGGTAAGAGATTACTCGAAAATCAATCGATATTTTTGCTTCAAATTTTGAACTGAAGTAGATTATTAATAAAGGAAGGGGACTGTTCTACTTAACTTGCGTAAATTATCGTCCTTTTTTTTTTAATTATAACTCATTTTCTATGACTTTTGAGGCTGGTAAGGTAGGGAGGAAAAACTTGACTTTGGTACCCCCTTAAGGGGATGCCGTATTACCGACAGTACATTTTTTTCAATCTTTCGTTTTATTAGATGAATACGTGAAATTTCCAAATTTTGCTAACGTACCAACAATCTATGTATTACACAGAATGTAGGTATCTTTATAAAATTGCGATTAAACCAAAATTGACTGCATAAAACGAAAAATCGATAATCCTGATACATGGATATAAGGTATAGGATTACGGCATCCCCTTAAGGAGATGGTATACCCGGTAAATTATCGAATGAGCGAAAAGGATAATTATTACATTTACTAAAAAAAAATATGCAATTGTATGTAAAACCCGAATACACGAAGCACTACCTAAGTAAGTGATAAGTAATTCTACAAAGTTTCAGATCAATACGACAAAGACACTTTAAAAAATTTCTGCAACGAAAAATGAGGGATAATGATACATTTTCGATGCAAAAATTTTTTAGGGTATCTATGTCGCAGGAAGATTTTTCATTCTCAAAAATCTTCCGATTCGAATTATTACATTTATCTTAAAATATATGCAAAATGCAAAATCCAAATACAGAATTGCAATAGATAATTAAATATTTCTATTGTATGACCTCCGTCGCTGATTAGCACCGATTTGGGAGCATAAAAAGAGCGACGTTAAAATAAAAAAAAAAAAATAGTATATTACACACCTAGGGAGGTAAAGTATTGGTCAGTCCATAGCACATGTAAATTGGCACCTGAGCCGAAGGCGAGGGTGGCAAACATGTGCTATGGGGTGACCATTTTACCTCCCGTGGGATGTATACTATTTTTCACCACCAGTAGGCCGAAAATAACACATTCCTTTTTCGGTGCCGGGAGGGAATGTGGTACTTTCGGTCTACGTGTGGTGAAAAAATTATTTCTACACCGCAAAATCACGGAAAATCGAACATTTTCGGTGCAGAAATTTTTTAGGGTGTCTTTGTTGTACTGACGTAGAAGTTTGTGGAATGACTTATAAGAAAATTATCCTGTGTAGTTCTGTATTCGGGTTCTGCATAAAATTGCATACATTTTTTAAAATAAATATAATAATAATAATCTTTTTTTTGCTCGGTCGGTAACACATCGGGTATGACATCACCTTAATCGTCACAATCCCACTCACCACGAGTGATTGATCTGAAACATATACATCGTCACAATGATAAAAACCAACACATTGTATTTATTATAATTTTATTAATACGTATCGTAAATGCTAGACAAATATGTGCCAAGGACAGTATATTTCTTTTCTCTTGTATCATATATATATTTTGTTGATTGGCTCCTACTTTTTTTTTATACATAATATAAAAAAAAAAGATAAATAAATAAATAAAATGCCAAAAATTTCGCTCAACATACAATTTCCATATTTATTTTCGCTTGTTATATTACTAATATTCCTCGATTATCCATCCCGATTTTCTCTTTCGTCAACCTTCGCTACAAAAAGTCGGATTTCTCCTTGCGTTTTAGGCAGCCAAAAAAATATATATATATTGTACGTATATATAAATTTATAAAATTCTTCGTTTTTTTTTCTCTTAGTTTTCGTCTTTCTCTCTGTGTTTCTCTTTAAATTACACTTCCACGTGTGTGTGTATATATATATATATGTATCCGCTACATTTAAAATACCAATGGTTTTGCTTTTTAATACTGATTATACAATAAATCTTCGATAATTCAGTCTTTCCATGCCACTCAGATTTTTCATTCTTATCAATGTTACTTTCGTGGTTTTTTTTTTCTTTGTCAATTCGAGTCGCGGGCCTGGTTCGGTATACAAATATGTTCATGGCGATTTTGTCGTGCAAATATATATATATATATATGTACACATACATCATGTATATATACATATATATACATACATGCACAGAGCACAAGTGACAAGCTGAATATACAAAAACAAAATATATTCGAGGACAATCTAAAATAAGCTTTTTCCGACGATTAAAATATATATATATTTTATATATGTATGTACAGTCACGAGTACAGAGATTTCAGGTGTGGTTGAACATAATAAAAATTTTGTTTTTTTTATGTTTAGCTAGATTAAGGAAATCCCTTTTTTTGTATTTCGTTCAATATACATATACAATTTTTTACCCTCTTTTATTTTATGTATTTTAAATTCTAAACAAAAATTTTGTTTTTCAACACATCATTTAGATATTATACACGTTGAGAGTGGTATACTTGTTAAGAAAAATGTAAAATAAGTTGATAAATTAATTTTCAATAATTAAATAATTTTAAATCATAAGTACCGCAGCTTGAAGCACGATGTATCCGTGGTGTAACTAATTATGTTAAATAAAAAAAATGTTTTTTTTTTTTATATAAAATATTTAAGAATATCTTTATTCGCGTAAAAAAATTACAAAGTGGTGTAACGTGGAACGAAAATGTTTTATAAATATCAAAATAAACGGAAAAAGAAAATTAATACAAAATAATCTGATCAGACTTAAAAAAAAGTCTTTTTCTTTCATCTGTGCACCACCAAAATTCGCAGAGAAATACACGTGTTTTCTAAATCATTGAGATTAACCCCACATCTGAAATCTCTGTACGCGGTATGCACCATACATAATAATTGTTTTATTTTCATTTTCGTTAAAGGTGCTACATTCTTCGAAGAAGCGTTACTATGCGAGAATAATTTATTATTTATTAATTATCTGAATACATTTTTTATCTTTTTCACTGTATTTACTAAAAGCCTCCTCATATTATCTTTTATATATATATATACTTATTACTTATCTTACATTCAATGCAATAATAATAATAATAATAATAATAATAATAATAATAATAATAATAGTAATGGTAATAATAATAATACATGACATATACAATTATATACGTTTTACGTTTGCTTGGTTTTCTTTATTATTTTCCACGTGATCGCTATAATAATATATATTACATATAATATATATATATATGTATGTATGTATGTATATATATATATATTATATATATACATATAGGCGTTAGGCACACTCCGAAAATGATTAATTTATATCTTTATTTGTTTTTTTTTTCTTTTTTTTTTTCAAGACGCTCTATTTTACTTTGAAAGCTCCTTTGTTTGTTGGTTACATTATGCATCATGTTTTATTTCGAGTTGTTATCACAATTATATCGACAAAAAAGCTGTATTTTTTTTTTATACAGGAGACACGCGGTTGGTCCCCCGAGCGTTTTTTTTTTCTTATGTATATGTATGTACGAAAATTTAGTGAGCGTGCAATTTGCATTATATATATAAGAGAGATAGAGAGAGCTTGCTCGAATCGAGTGTTGAAGAGTTATCTCTGTACACACACACACACACACACCGATCGGGTTTCAAGGCAGAGGTACGGACTTTTTTTTACGATCGTCCGGTTTATTTTCTTTTTTTTTATGACAGGAGCGGGTTATTTTTTTTTTTTTTTTCACTTTTCCATTTTTCGCTCGACTGAAATTAGCATGTAAGTTATGTGAATGGTGTGTGGGGGATGGGGTAAGTTCGATGTAATAAGGTATATAATAATTTTAAAGGTTGGATGTTTTCTTCATTAATAAATGCTGCGTTTTTTTACTGAAATTAATGTTTCGCATTGTATATTATAATTTCAGGAGAATCGTTAGACGCGCATTTGCTTTCTCTGACAACGCGTAGATAGCAATTGTATATGAATTTTCGATTGGTACACGTATTAGTTGTTTTGAAAGATGTAACATTCCTTGCAGAGATGTATGTAAACGCAAATAACTTCGTGTAAGAGATTAAATTGCGTTAATAAAAAAAAAATAAAGATGTTTTAGAGAATTGATGATTGGCTCAATTGCAATCGACGTCGTTAGAAAGTGCGATATAACACCTATTTCTCCTAAAATTTTAATATATGTATATACACGTAAAAAACATTAATTTTTTGTATTAATTTTCATAAAAAAAGATAAATAATATCTCGCAGTCGATAACATCGTAAACGCGGGAAATTCGAATTAAAATATTTGTTCGACGTCACCTGTCACCTAAAGAATAAAATGTATATATAATTGAAATAACACCTTTTTACATCCCATCGAACTTGTTCCAGTAATGTCGTTTTTTTTCTGTTTTCGGTATACATACACATAACATATATATATATATATACGAGGGATTGATAGATAACGACGTCACGAGACAAAAAGGAAATATTAAGGCGATTTTTATATCGAACCCAAAAAATATATTCATTTATTATTTTTATATCTCTATTATTGATTTGTATATAAATGTTATTGTAAGATGATTGCAATATAAGACGATTAATAAATACACGCGAAACGTAAATCGACAATGAGGGGAAGGGGGGGGGGGGGCGGGGGGTGTACATAATTCTGGCCAACGTTTTTCGTTCTCGGACACCGATAAACGTTCGGTGACATTTTCGTTACATTCGTACATGCCTTCGAGAAGAAAATATACATCATATATTTTTTTTTAACTTTTTATATATCTCGATGAAGCTGCGCACATATACCGACGTAAACGATACATATTGCCTAGTGTGTTGCATTCCTTGTTTTTTTTTCATGTATATATGAATTGTATAACGCGTCGCAATTTTGAACGTTATTTTTTTTTCTTTTAACTATCTAATTATTCGATACATTCCTTTTCTTTAGGCTTCTCGAACGAAAAAAAAATGTTACAGGCGATACAAAGAAAAATGTTATAGAAACGTTGTATTCATCTTGATAAACGATGATGAGGATGATGATGATGAAGATGGTGATACATATCCTTGGATGTACATGTGGTTGTTGTTGTTTCTTTGGCATATCAAAAAACTGGCAGTATGTGGATGTACTTCTTTTTTTTTTATATCTTGGAGATCGTTGGATACGTCGTTTATCTCCATCTTGGATGATGATGTTGACCCACCTTCTTTTTCTTTTCCATTTATTTATTTATTTATATACATACATATACATATTACATATACATATATATATATATACAGATACAATTTTTTTTTCTTCTTGTGTATACATATATATATATACATATATAGATATATATATATTCGTTTGTATGTATTGCTGTACGAACTGACAAAGCGTATCGAAGATGACTAAAGTCGCAATGATTCTATTAATTATTAAAATTTATCGTTTTGCTTACTTTATTTTTTTTTTTTGAACTTTTTTTTTTTTAAATTTTTTCTTTTTACCTATATGCAACGCATGATGGACAAGATTATGATATTATGCCTCCTAAGCGGTAACTGATCAGTGCGCTGTGGTCTCGCTGTAAGAGGAAAAAATGTATTTTTCTTTTAATCAATGTTACATATGATACTATTTTGGTTTCGAAGCCTGCGTAAAAGTGTCATCCACAAAATTAAATAATGCACGTGAATATGCGGTGAATGTATATGGTCAAGACGATTACTGGACATTATGCGCAAGACACAAAGCAGCATAAATAAATTAATTGTACACGTATACGAGAAGAAGAAAGATATTATTTCAAGAAGGGAGTTAACGTTTGCAATGTCAATTTTGTTAATTTACAAAGGTGTCTTTTTTTTTAATTACTTATTTATTTATCGCACACTTTAAAATATCCAAAGTATCGATAAGATCAATGAATTAAACGAACGATCAGGTGATTAATGTAAGTATATATCACGATACTGCTTGGACAAAATACACATTTTGAAAATATAGAAACAATGTTTCGATTGTAGAAAATATTTTGGATATTTCAAAGAGTACGACAAACAAAGTGAAAGGAAGGAAAAGAGGAGAAAAGCGAAATTAGAGTCAGATGGGGTTTTGTTTATAAAGATTTACGTAAAATAGGCGCATACAAGTGTGACGTACGTGTAAGTGCGAAAATATACAAACATCAAACACCACGCGTAGTACACACACATATAAATATGTATATAAGATATATATGTATGGACTTAGATATACATAAAGGCTTTGAACAAGCTTTGCGAAACTGCCACCTTATTGTCTAAAGTTGACATGTATATGTACAGAAAAGAAAAAGCCCCATATAGCGACATGTACACTGACCAACTAATCTAAAATAATTTTACATGTATAATACGTATCGTATGTAGTCACTCTCTCCACTCATTCGTATTATTATTATTATTTCGTGCGCAGGTATATGGTACCAAACGAGGGGTTACGCACTCCAAAAAGTCCAAAAAAAAATAAAAGTTAATGTAGAAATCACAGAAATCTTTAGAAATCTTATTGTAATTTCATTAAGAAAAATATTGTTATCTCCATTTAAAATGTATAGACTTCCAAATACTTATGAAGACTTTTAAAGATTTCTGAAGTATCTGGAAGTCTTTAGAAGTCTTAAAAATTTTTTTAAAATCTTACTGAAATTTCATTAAGAAAAAGTGTTGTTATCTCCATTTGAAATGTAAAGATTGTTTAAAGAGTTCCAAATACTTATGAAGACTTTTACAGATTTCTGAAGTCTTAAGAAATTTTTAGAAATGTTCACTAAGAAAAAGTGTTGTTATCTCGATTTGAAATGCGGAGACTGCTTAAAGACTTCTGAAGTATTTGGAAATCTTTTCGAGATTTTAGATTGCGTAGGCCCCTGGTTATCAAATAAAATGAACCAATTACTTTTGGACGGTTATTCTTTGTAATGTAATGGATTAAAATGAAACTAGCAAGTGAAATAATACTTCTGTTGCTTCTTCGACACAATAATTGTGACACACTGCTTGTTTACCTCTTTTTTTTTTCTCTTTCACATTTTCAATGGCTCTAACACTACGTAGACTTTGCAATCTGGTAAAACAACGAAATATGCTATTTCCTTCTTTTTCTTTTTTCTTAAACTATAAGTTATATATAAATAAATTGTATTCGTCGTCACATATACATATTATGCTGTACTCGTTATACAATTATAAGTCTTGTTAAACGTGTACGTTGTACATACGCACGAATAAACTGTGGGGTTGTCGGACTCGGAAAAAAAAAAAAATAAGCGCCTGTATCGCTTATACAAATTAGCGTACATATTTTTAATAAAACATATACCGAAGGAAATCTTTGTTTAATCTCATCTTCAAACCATAACCGTACGTGAATTTCGTTCGGACATTTTACATTCAAAATATTTTGAATATTAAAATTTTTGGATCGAAAAACATATAAGATCCCTGTACCTTGAGTCCGACATCCCACAAAAAAAAATGAATATATATATATGCTCGTTTATAGGAACAGATGCATTTTCTTTTCGACGTTACGTGTTGACCAATTCGCGAGGTAAAATCGCAATGTCAGGTGAGTTCTTTACGCGTATACTCATTGCGTGTTGATGCGGTTAATATTTTTTTCATAAATTGTTGTGGAAAAAAACGAATTCATCCTCCAATTTTTTTTTTTCAATAAATATATATCCCAATTTTTCATGTTACTGTCAATTTATTTATTTAAATTCGTTATATAAATACTGTATTGTGCAATATTAAATACACAGAGTTGTATAAAAAATTGTCAAAAAATTTTTCTTTTCGAGTTACGGTTACTTCGTGCTTACCTACAGTTATAATATATAAAATATAAACTTATCCTTTAAAAATACTCGACATACATATATATTATTCATCAGTTTAATATATATATATTATATAAATTTAAAAAAAAAAGAGCGAGTATGTACGTAACAATAAATTTCGTTAGTATATTAGTAAACAGTCTGTTATATATTAAATACATATTTATTCGTCTCGCAAAATGTTATATATATATACTTATTTCGTTTGTTATTTCTCGTACGGTATAGAAGAAAATAAAAATAAAAAAAGTGAACGAAGAAAAAACTATGTTGTACAAACTTAATATCTACACAGTCTTGTATCAAAAAAAATGCGTCAAGTTAAAAGAAAAAGAAGTGAGAATTGGGGTGTGGATCCCATAAATGTCGATGAAAACAAAAATATTAAAAAATAAGAAAAATTAACGAAAGAGGTCGTCGGTTCGATTCATTTTTAAAGTGGACGCAGCAGCGTGTCGACCGTGTACTTTCGAAACATTGCATACCCTGAAGCTTCCTCGCCCGTCGCACACGTGAGGCACACTTACACACACACACCCACACAGACAGTTACAAAACGTAAATACACAAAAATTAATGGTTTATCTCTCCATCCCGCATTGTTATCAATAATCTGGTGTACCAAAGAAAAAAAAAAGTAGCTATCGTACATTAAACTTGGAGACCGTCGTTGAGTGAGCGTTTTTAAAATTAGCGTGCGTGCGTTATTGTATCCTCGTAGTATGCAATAGATCTATTCGTTTGGAATTGTCTCTTAACGAAAATTTCCACGAGAAAGAGAGATAAATAGGAGGTTTGCGTGAAATCGACGGTCTGCAAGTCGGAAAAGCTTGTTCCACGTACGCAAGCAACGTATATATACAATTATATACGAAAAATCATAAAAATAAATATTTATGTACGTATATATAATATATATATATATATACGTATATTTATATTTCGTGCGCAATAATGTTGTGCATGTAATAACGAAGTACGAGTAAAAGTTTTTAAAAAATATACGATAGCGGTAGCGCAAATTAATACACATACACATATACATGTATATATGAACAATGTACATTTACAACAGAGGTGGGTGTTTCTTTGTTGTACACGGAAAAACAATAGTTTGGCTGGAAGAAGCTTTAACGAAAAAAAAAAAAAAACAAAAAAATAATTTATTTGGTTACGGCAGTCTATGTTACTTTTGTTCTCGAGCGAGCTGTCCGTTATTATTATTTGAGACAATTGCGATTTGAGAGGACGAGCTTGGGTTAAAATTGAAAAAATAAAAAGCTATTCAATATTAACAATTAATAATCGTTTTCATAACAATTTAAAATATTTTTTAAACAAATTTTTTTATTATTAATTTCTACTTTTAATTTTTTGGGCAATTTATATGTAACGAAATTATTTTAATTAATTATGAGGCTTCGTACTGTCTTTTTCCATAATGGACTTACCATAGGATATCTTCATTGAACCACTTCATCGAATAGGCTGAAATTTTTACAGTAACTTTTAAATATGATTTTGTTACAATTGAACGGAACAGAATGTCTTAACATTGTAATACAAAAATTATTATTAAAAAAATTAATAAAAATAATTAAAAATTTAAATTTACTGTTAAAATTTCAGCCTGTTCCTGAATATCCTGAATAATGGTTCCTGAGATATCCTGCGATAAGTCCATTATGGAAAAAAATCAGAGTTCAGAATCTCATAACTAATGAAAATATTTATGTTACAAATAAGTTGGTAAAAAAATTTAAAATAAAAGTCAATAATAATACAATTTGTTTTAAAAATTAAGAAATGCTTTCAATTGTTACAAAAAAAAAATTATTAATTTCAACGTACATTAGAAAAACCAAAAAATTTTACTAACAACAAGCAACTTTGTTTGCCACAACCAAATACGAGTCTCTTTTTCCAAGTAATACATATAGCCATAGTTAGTAGAAAAAAAACAGATAATACATATTAAAACAAAGGAAACATTCGTATTTTTTTTCTTCGGTAAAAGTTAAAAAATATTAATAAAAGAAAAAGATGTGCACGCAATAGGCATATATACATATACATATATATATATACATATATATACATATATATATACATATATATATGTTGCAATTATTTTGGTTTGCAATGTTAAAGTTTCGTGTCAGTCAGCTTACACAGTCTCGTACTCGCGGCGAATCGAGCGTGCCAGGCAACAAGCGAAGATGACACCGATCAGCTGAAACGAAAAACATTCAAGATTATCATTATTTTAAATATCCATGAAGATAATAGTTTCCTTTTTTCAAATATTCGCGAAAATAACAATTATATTTGTTTAAGTATTATTATTAATAAAATATTACTTATGTCGACTGTAGTATAACTAAATTAATTAATATTTTTATCGGTCTTACAGTCAATTATTATAATTGCTTTATTAATAATTTGTTTTTATGTTTAGTTAGTGTTTTTATTTTTTATATTTTATATTTTTTATTTTTATTTTTATAGATTCTTCGGGGGTGATTATAAGTAGGGGCAATCTGATTGCCCATATAATTGACTGTAAGACCGATAAAAATATTAATTAATTAAGTATTATTATCTTTTAATTTATTTTTTGTAATAATAACAATTGCTTTCATTTAAATTATTCATCAAAAGTATAGCAATTGCTTTTTTTTGGTTGAATGCTATTTTGTCTAAACGTATCATTCGATAAAAATCACTGTTTTCTTTTATCACTGCGAATAAATAAACGATGAAAATGTAATGAAAAAAAGAAAGTAACCTGTATGAGAGCAACGCCAATGCCAACGCCACCGAGTATCAGGCCACTTTCCTCGATCCATTTTTGGAATTGTTTCTTACAACCCTCGCCGTTGATCTTGATGTCGTTCGAGTCGCAAGTCGAGCTGTTCGGCGGGAGTTCCTTGCAGCATGATTTGGGCAGGGTGTTACCGGCGAAACCGGCGCGTTGCCAATCCATCGGGCTGTTCACACCGCAACACGATAACTGTAACGTAACATTACAAATTTATTTTTTTAACTCATCTCCCTATATCCTACTTTATTTGCGACTATAATATATAATTTACTCAGTATAATAATAATAATAACTTATTAATAATAATTTATTGTTTTTTTTACAATTTTTCTTTGATTTAAGTTCCCGCGATCGTATCCGAGTAGGATTTATATATCATTTTGGGGTTGTCTTTCTTATTACAAAAATTGTCTTAATTAATGACAAGAAGAACTTAATCCCTAAAAAAAATTGTTAAGAGAATTCTGAAGAATTTGTTTTTTTAATTATTTCAATAAAATTATATTTATATTTTAATGTTTAATTATTGGAATAAATGGCAATTATTAATATTGCTCGATTAATCAACTGCGACAACTCGATATTTTTCCCATAAAAAAAGTTCTTAAATTTGAAACAAAAAAAAAAGGGGGGGGGGCGATTAAGTTATCAATAATCAAACAATCAAAATTAATCTTACACACCACGTGCAGAGACGATACTCATATTGTAGAATAAAAAAAGTATATATCTATAACATAATATCTCCTCATTAACCGGGTAATCGAGTAGGGCTCTCGAAACCTAAAAAAAAGTATTTTCAAGTGTACCAAAGGAAAAGCTCGGTATTGCTAAAGCTCACCTTTACCCCTCGGTTCAAAGACGTACACCGCCGACAATATCTCTCGAGTTTAATCTCTCTCTCTCGCTCTCTCTCTTACAAACATGCACGTCGTGTCTCTCGTGCACGCGTGCGGGATTTAACGCAAGAAAAAAAAAAAAAAAAACGTAAATGTAGGGAGGGGCAAACAACTCGCGTGCCGTCGCGTTTATCGCTCGTACGGATCTCTTGGCTTCTCTTCCGGGCGATTTACTCTCTTTTTTTCCTTTCCTCTCTCTCTCTCTCTCTCTCTCTCTCTCTCTCTCTCTCTCTCTCTCTCTCTCCTTCTCTTTATCAAGTTGAAAGTACACTGTGTTTTTTTTCTTCGCTTATACATACATGTCGAGCTTTTCTTTTTCACTCTAACGGTGGTACTTGGGATATACAGAGAGTGAGATATGCAAAAGCGAGAGGGGAATTCTTGGTTGGATTTGTCTCGTTTGGGTATGCGGGAATGTAATCAAAAAACCCTATATTTAGAGCGTGAGTTACTCTCATTCTGTGGCGTATGTGTACTTCTACTTATATTCCTGGGGCATTCCACGTCAACCAGTCAAAATTTTCAAAATGCACCCAATTTTAGATATAGACTAGAAATGTTTACCAAAAAACACAAAAAAATTTTTAGTCAATGTAATCTATTTGTTCGAAAGTTATTCTAACCTCAAAACGTTAAATTTATCAAGTTTTTTTCAACACCAGCTGTGTTTACCGCTATTTATCTCAAAATCTATCAAATTTTACTATAGAACATTACATGTAACATTCGTTGCTAATGATGTCTAGAATTTATCCTTCTGGGTTAGAATTTTTAATCTCAAGGTCAATATCACATAAACTACATGTCAATATTCAACTTGATAAAAATTGTAACTTCGCTCCAATTGATTTTTTCACATCCGAAAGTCTAAAAAAAGATTAAAGCAATACCATTTAAATGGTATGTAGTCTATAACTGGCCTTCGAGTTTGAAAAAAGTTATGGTAATTTAAAAAATTGCAACATTGTTTAAAATTTAAAATTACCATGTTAATTTTTGAAACTTTTTGCGTTTCTTTAAATTATAACTTTTTACAGACTTGTAAGCCAGTTATAAGCTACAGACCATTAAAAAGGTATTGTTTCAATCGTTTTTTTAGACTTTGAATCCAAAAATTAATTGTGTCAAAGTTACAATTTTTTCAAGTTCAATATTGATATATAGTTTATGAGACATTGATCTTGAAATTAGATATTCTAACCCAGAAGGATAAATTCTAGACATAATTAGCAACGAATGTTACATATAATGTTCTATAGCAAAAGTTAATATATTTTAAGATAAATAACGGTAAACACAGCTGGTGCTGAAAAAAACTTGAAAAATTTAACTTAATTAAAATTTAATTTAATGTATGGTTAAGTTTGATAAATTAGGAAAAAAAAATAATAAATTAGTCACGACAAACAACATAATTCGTGTATACGGCTTAACGAGATAATTATTATCGAATCTAACGAGAAATATAAATCGTTAAAATTATATCAACTTGCGTGTTTCTAAAACTATTAATCAAAGTGTATCTTAAATTTTCTTTTTAAATCAAACATAGTCTAAAATATATATCGACAATAACAATAGAGTCTGCCAACGTTAATTATAGGTATCCATACTTTTACAAATTAAAAATCATTGGTTCCTACGAAAATACTGCAATTTTCTTAAATGGCGTACGATAAAAAAGATTTAAAACATTAAAAGAAACGACGCATCATCAGTCGGTAAAACGATTACACCATCGTCCAATTATTAAAAATTCTGAAAAAAAAACGCATGGCTTGTATCGAAATATACCTACACACGAATAAAAAGAAAATATTCATCCCCGTATATGCATGTAAAACAAAATATAAATTGACTGACATAAAAGCAAACTTAACCGACCTCGGAGCTGTATATTTAATTATTCGTAAGCAATTTAATTCGTATAAATGTCAATAATAAATAACATAATCGTCGGATAGAACTTGGTGGCAACACACTACGTTTAAATATATGTATCGATCAAACGATTAAATCATTTTATATACTAACGGTGTATTAGGGCCGGTCACATGACGCTTTTTAACTTTCGTCGACGTCACCAACCACCACCACCACCTCGCATATTACGAATCCCCGTTTACCAAATGTATCAACAATTGCGCATACCTGACAATTCGATAATGATAATCACGATGGAGATAATGTCGTACCGTCGCGTTTTAAGTAATTTTTAGACGGTAAATAATATATTTGAGGTTATATTGCTTCCGACGAGCGAAAGTGTAACTAAATAATGATAAAGATGACATTTTTTTTTTTAAAAATTTTCATTCGCTTAATTATTAATACATATGTTTTTTTTAAATTACATAAAGTGCAAATGAAACAATAAAGAAAAACCTAGGAAAGAAATACAATGCATATAATGTACGCCTTCTAGTATGAAGAAACTCGCATTAATACACTATTTTTTTATATTTTACATATTTACAGTCGGTTATTATTTTTAACGGTTGCTTAAATTTGCAGTTTGTTAGTCTAATTCGTAAATAAATGACTAATTTACAGGTAAAAAGAAAAAGGGGGCTTTATATGTTGACATCGGGGATATAGGGTGACTTAAGTAAGTGAACAGATACCAGGGAATGAACATCATATAGTAAAAAATATGCAATATGTGCTATGCAACATATTTTACACATTTTGGATACGCAAATATCTTTCCCACCTAATTTTGAAACCCAAAAAATAGCCCTATAAGTTAATAATTTATTATTCACATTATTTTTAAGTAAGCGAAAAAAAATTCTACGTAACCTCTTCATTAGTATACATTGGTGAAAACACCTTAGATTGGGAGATATATATTAAGACAACGGGAAGAGCATACATATTGCATTCCGCGTTAAGTGGTCGAAAATTTTAAAATGCACTAAATTGTAGATACAGATTGGAAATGTTTTTAGGAAACAAATAGAAAATCTTAGACACTGAGAATAATTTGTGTAAAAGTTATTGTAACCTCGAAAAGTGAGGTTTTTCAAGTTCATAAGTTTTTTTAAAATAAAATTTATTATTTAAATTTTTCGTAATTCTTTAAAATATGATAAATTTTTACAGACAAGCTGAAAACCATTAAAAATATATATTGCTTCAAGCTTTTTTTTTCCGATTCATAAATGAAAAAATCGTCTGTGACGTGGTCGTCTGATTTTAAATTTGAACGTTGACATACAGGGTTTATAAGTCATTAATTTTGAGATTAAGAATTCTATCCGAGAAAAATAAGTTCTAGAAGCAATGTTCCATGTAGTATTATACAGTAAAAGTTGATAGGTTTTGACATACTTAAACAATCAGGTAGCGTTGAAAAAGAAAGTTAAAAAATTCACTTTTGAGGTTAGAATGATATTAATAATAAATAATTAACAGCTAAAAAAATGTGTGTTCTGTTTTCTCAAGGAATATTACCACTCCGTAATGCGGAAAATAAAATTTGCTGCATAATGAACAGGAGCACTTAACGTGAGATGCCCCATATGTACATCCCATGGGTATACATTTTATACAAAAAAAATGTATTTTAAGGAAACACAAGGGGTATATACATCGATAGACGAATATGAAAAGTCCACGTCCGATAACATTATGGAGAGAAAAGAAGAGTAGTAGTAAAACGAGTACGAAGGCTATATATATATATATATTACTTACAGAGAGCTGAGAAACGACGGCCTTCGGGGTGAAAAGTGTCCCTGTGTAGGTACATACATACGATATTCGTTCCGCGCACCGAGTTCTACTCGATATATACCAATTCGAGGAGAGGGAAGTGAAAAGAGAGGGACTACTGGACTTGGACTATACACCGGCGACGCGTAAGTCTATAGGTTCCGACAAGGTGAGATATTGATTGACAATCGTATATATACATACACTCGCGCGACTGGCTTCTATATGCGCGCCTCCTATGGGACGCCATAGGGTTCTAGATATATATATATATGCATATATATAAATACACACATACGTATACGAAAATTTACGATGCACGAAGCGTCAGCTGTTTCCTATACGTACACGGTTGCAAAATATATTATTTATTATATACGTCTACATGTAAATCTAGAAATGTACAATTGTGTCTTAAAAATGATTGTTTTTTGTTTTTTTTTTACTAAAAAACGTGTATTAGCTAAACTATTTATTATACTGACTTTTTTTAATTATTTATTTTATTTCCGACTTAACACGCGTGTCACATTAGCTAAACAAATTATAAATAGTTGGTATTACTATTTTTTTTTTTTATTTATAATAACATTGGTTACTTTGTCTACAGTGCAGTAACTGTTAAGAATGTGTTAGTAAAGAAAAGTGCTACAAGTTTTCTTTAAAGTTGCGCATTTGTCGTATTTATTGAATTATTTATTTAATGCACTGATCCTCAAGGATAACCTGATTAACACCAAGTTGAAAGCGTATAAATACAGCGACGTTAGAACAATTAAAACAAAAACTTCAAGATTGCTTTAATTCATTCGCATAAAAACGATATGTAATATTACGTTAAATAATGAAGAATTCTATTTTGTACATATCACTGCAGCTGAGGATTACATTCGAATGTCCCTATTACTGGGGAAAAAAGCAACAATCGCATATATAAGCTGTTTTTTAAGGGTAGAGTCAGGTCAAAAATAATTTTTTTTTTTCGTGTTGATTAACTAAAACTTTCGTGGCACGTTTGTAATAAAAATATACAAATTTTCTTGAAATTTTTAATATGATATAACTAATTTAACCAAAGTTATACAGAAAAATATATCAAAATTAGTGTTCGGTGACGTATTTGCGAAACATCAATTTTTTTTATGATTATTCGTTCAAGTAACTGTTTAAAATTTACACAGGCTTTTTGTAATTTGACAATTTCTTTGTTTATTAAATAAAAAATAATTTATCAAAAACTATAATTTCTATAAAACATTGTTATTTTTGCATAAAAAATTTAATTGTTTTATATATTTTTTACCTAATAAACAAAAAACAATTCAAATTACAAAAAGTTTGTGTAATGTTTAAACAATTACTTAAAGGAACGATCACAAAAAATTATAAATAAATCCAAAAATTGATATTATACGCAAAGAGCATTTGGCACCGAAAACTAATTATTGATACATTTGTTATGCATAACTTTGGTTAAAATGATGGTATATTGTTAAAAATTTCCAAAAAAATTTATATTTTTATTACAAATGTACCACAAAAGTTTTAGCTCATTGTGTTGAAAAACAAAAAAAAATTTACTGATGATTAAAAATATTTATATATTCTGGCTCGTACAGATCGTTAAATTTATTATAACATAAAAATTCACGAGCGTATTACTCTTTAAAAAATATATTACATATACTATTTTCAATATTACATATACTATAATTGTATATAAAATATATTATGAAACGAAAATTAAAGATTATTTTTTAGATCATTTTGAGGGTTAAGTTAATTTATTTTTTAAAAAATCGTTGAATTTTACTAACTTAATTTTGTCTTCCTATGTTCTCTAGATTTTTCTCTATATGTGCAGTAATAAGAATAATATAATGACTTTTATTTGCACAATATGTTATACTGATATAAGTGTATTATACTATATAGGGTGTCAAAAATAAAGGAACTGGTAATGGGTATGCACATTTTTTGACATACTATATCGATAACTCAAAATGTTTGAATGTAAAAAAAAAAGTTATTTATTTACTTCTGTTAATTTTATTAAAACTACATTATCACACGATAAAAAAGCGCGCAATTTCAATAAAAAATAGTTATAATAATTGAAAAATTAAATGAAATATAGATGGTAATTTAAAAATAGACCTATCAATTCACTTTCATTCCCTTAAAACATAATACTCCGCAGTAAATGGTAGGACTCAATGGAATCAACATAAATTTAAAAACTTTTCTACTCATTTTTCAAAGTCAATATAACAAAGATTCACTTGTTCCCATTCATCCTTATCATATTTTAATCCTGGCTTTAATAAAGAAAAGTTATCGACACTCGACCAAAAAAAAGTGGATTAAATTACCTATACGAAAATGCAACGCGAAAATGCAATCACGATTGTATAGATACTCGATATCTCGAGTGGGATTATCTACCTTCAGAAATATAGGATCGTTTGAGAAGTGGTGTTTATTCAGTCAACTGATTGTTTGATTGTGTCACGCGCATTGCTCCAACACCGAGAGTGGCACTATAAATACACATATATATAACGCCTATTATACTTGCGTAATCGGGAACGAAAACCACGTGCGTGCGGCGATAATATTTTCTATTTGAAATTACGATAATGTCAACGAATTAGTAAAGCAATTGAGAATTTTGAGGTTAGCCAAAAATATATAACGTGTATGGATATTTATTTTTATATAATTTAATTACTGCGGATAATAAAAGAACATAAAGGGGGCAAGCCTGGGTTAAAATTGAAAAAAAAGCTGATCAATATTAACAATAAATAATTTTCTTTATAACAATGGTAAAAATTTATTATTTTTTTAAACAAATTATATTGCTATTAAATTTTACTTAAAATTTTTGGCCAATTTATAAGTAATATCATTTTAATTAATTAATAGATTCCCTGATTATTTTCCATAATGGACTACTGCAGGATATCATTGTGGAGAAAAATGAGAGAACGAAGTCTCGTCTCATAATTAATTAAAATAGATAGGTTACAAATAAATTAACTAAAAAATTAAAAAAAAATTAATAATAATATATAATTTGATTAAAAATTAAATAAGTTTATAATCATGATGAAAAAAAATATTAATTATTGATGTTGAATAGTTTTTTTCAATTTTAATTCAGCCTTGTCCCCTCAAAGGAATTGGTAAAATAGCAGAAAATTTAGAATTTTGTAGTGAATCAAAAATACATAATGTTGGTATTTTTTTTCAAGTCGTTTAAAAAATATTTCTGTTAAAGGTATATGGTTCAGTTGTTTTCTACAAATACGGGAAAACGTTAAATTATTTGAAAGAGGTTAAACATTTAAGTATAATGGTTAAAACACCATGTGGACTGAGTACATAATAAGAGATAATGTACATTTTGTTACACTAGATTATTAATTAGAAATTGTGAAATAAAGTGACTGAAATAGGCAGTTACGAAATCGACATTCACGATGGCTTAAGTCAATCAATTTTTGAATATTTTATATATGATGTACATATGAATTCAGATTCTCAAAACTATAGGAATGCTTAAAGGTCTGATATTTTTATAACAAGATTAAAAGAATTCTTGAAGAATACTGTTTGTGTGGTTCCGTCATTACTAATAAAAGTTAAATAAAACTTTAAAATTTGAAAAACTTTATAAGAAATTGAAAGAATTCTTAAAAAATTATACTTTTTTTTTTTTATGTTATTTAACGTCGCTCTATTTATGCTGCCAGGGCTAATCAGCGAAAAATTATACTTTAATGATCATGAGATTGTTTTTTACAATTAAATATTCAAAGGATCTTTGAAAAAAAAATTTGCTTTTTTTTTACTTGAAAATTAGATTTTTATATAAATAATGAAATTAATAATACAATTTTGTCAAATAATATCAATTATAAATAAATAATTTTCAACACGCCAATTATGATACATTTCTTCGTTTACTTAGGTTTGTATTGAAAACGAGGGATTCGAACAATCTGTTCGGTAATAATTATAATCCTAATATAATTAGTGGCAATAATTAACGTTGTAAACTTTTAACCGATTTACAATCATAAATATTTGATAAATTAATTTACTTATATCATAATTTTAAAATTTAGTTATAATTTAATCAACTATATCTGCTATATAAATAACTACAAATTTGTATAACATCGTAACAAAAAAATTGTTATTCGAATATTAATTAATTAATATTGTGTGACGAGTGGCTATACGAAAAGCCACTCGTCGTGTAGTTTTCCGTCACCGGCCGGACGGATGAGACCGGACAACCAGTATATGTCCCGATCCTTTATATACACAATCGATACGCCACCAAATAATAATGTGAATTCTTTTTTTTTTAATTTTGACTCTAAATAATAATATTAATTCTCTTTTATTCACCGATAATCAATACAATCATTTTTTAAATTCAAATTTAATGTATCACAGTCAATAGTAATAAAATTCTCTTTTACAGAAATTTACTTCCAAGGAAACCACCATATATTTGGGAAACGGATCGTGACCAGCTTGTAGGATATGTTTTCTAATATAAATATATAAAATAAGCCAGAACCGTAGACCCTAACAATCAGTTTTTAAAAGTTATACGCTATTAAAGAAAATTTACAAAAAAAGAGGCTTCAATTTTAAACACTTGTCACTTCTAAAGAATCAAATACTAACATTCAGACTAAAGTTTAATGAAAAACTGAGATAAAATAGATATAATTTAAAACACATACGCTCAAATCAGTTATAATGGAGGAAAGTTATATAGCCGAATTAAGAATTAGAAGAAATTTTAACGAAAATTGGGCACTACAAATTTTTATGATTTTTTAAGCTATATTTCTTCAAATTTTTAATTCGGCTATAACTTTCCTCCATTATAACTGATTTCAGCGTATACTTTTTTAAATTATATCCATTTTATCTTATAGCTTTTTATTAAATTTTGATTTTAATGTTAATATTTGATAGTTTAGAAGTTACAAGCGTTTAAAGTGAAACTTCTTTTTTTTTTGTAAATTTTGCTTTAATAGCGTATAACTTTTGAAAAAACGATTGTTAGGGTCTGCGGTTCTGCGGGTCTCTTCATATTTTTATATTAGAAAACATCTTACAAGCTGGACACGATCCGTTTCCCAATCATGATGGCCTCCATGTATGATGTAAGTGGATTTAACAAAAATAATAAGTACTTACATAATTTCGATAATAAAAAAGGAAAAAATAATTCTTTCACACATTTAATCATCTACTCAGCTCGCATTATCAATTACTACGTTAAAATAAAAAAAAAAGCAAATCTCATACACCATCATGATAATAATTATAATAATTCCAATGACACTTAAACATACGTCATTAATTTTTTTTTATTTTCGTTCATGCGGTATCTAGTCATTTAAAATAGGTTTTCAATCGTTGTATTAACAAACCACTTAATTATGCGGCGACGAAAAAAACACACACACACATATACGTATAATTAAATAAATTTACCATACATTAGTATATACATACATAAACACGCTTCCCACTAATTAATTCAATTATTCGAATCGAATGCATTAAATGCTATTCAACTCCGATAATAACCTTTCGTTTACTATATTAAAAATCGATTGAAACATCAATCACACAAATTAGCCGTCGATATCACCGACAAAGCGTATAAACAAAGATTAATTTCTTTTTTTTTTAAATTTCAATTATTCAACTTGCGGTGTAGATTGCGCTGAATTTTTCCATATTTTTTTCAACACCAGCTGGGTTTACCGCTATATAACTCAAAATCTATCAACTTTTACTATAGAACATTATATGTAACATTCGTTGCTACTTATGTCTAGAATTTATCCTTCTGGGTTAGAATTTCTAATTTCAAGGTAAATGTTAGATAAACTACATGTCAATATTCAACTTGAAAAAAACTAACTTCGCCACAATTGATTTTTTTATCCAAAAGTCCAAAAGAAAGCTTGGAGCAATACCTTTCAAATGGTCTGTAGCCTTTTTATGGCCTTCAATTCTGCAAAAAGTTATGACAATTTAAAGAAACACGAAATTTTTTTAAAAATTTAAATGGGAATTACCATGTTAATTTTTGTGAATTTTTGTCTTTCTTTAAATTGTCATAACTTTTTACAGAATTGGAGGCCATAAAAATGCTACAGACCATTTGAAAGGTATTGCTCCAAGCTTTCTTTTAGACTTTTGGATGAAAAAATCAAAGGTGATATATATATACTTATTTAGTCAGAAAGAAAGAGAGAGAGAGAGAGAGAGAGAAAGAGCGAGCGCGGTTTTTTTTATATTCACTTGGAATATTAGCAAATTATAGTTAAACTGTCGTTGTAACGATAATTGTAATGTTTAATTTATATGGTATCTATGATGCATATTTATTGTTTATTCAAATGTACCGTTCGGATAAGTAATGAAATTCGTAGCTTTTTTTTGTTGGGGTGATCATCGTATCATTCGTTTTTATATTTGGAAAAAAAAAAGATAAATTCTAATTTTAGTATTATAAAAAAATTAAAAAATAATGATTTTCGAATATATAGTCGTATATTGTTTTTATTTAATGAAATGATAAAAATCGTGATATAAAAATTTGTCCGCGTTTTTATAATGTTTTTAAGGGGATATCGGAGTCTATATAAAACTACACGCTTATATCGACATCATTTTCAATATTGTTGTACACAATTCTTTACATTTACTTATTATTTTTATACCATCGCGCATTTTGTATTGATATAACAAATTATGCGAGATGAGAACAATAATTGTATCAAAATAAAAAAGAAACAAATTTAAATAACCTAAAATGCAATATAGGAATCTGCAATTAGCTACGACATCTCCTATATGTGACACCCAAATTGCAGAGACCTACTTATAGGAAATCCCAAAAATTTCAATACCTAATTATAAGAAAAATCTGAAAAAAATCACATATACTGTTCAAAGCAAATAGAGTAGCGCGACAGATAGATTTTTTACGAAATAATTAAGTAAATAACTATTTTGGTCGGTAATTTTTCAATTTTTCACGGTTATACCCAATAAAATAGTTTTTAAAAATTTTTTTAAAAATTTAAATGGGAATTACCATGTTAATTTTTGTGAATTTTTGTCTTTCTTTAAATTGTCATAACTTTTTACAGAATTGGAGGCCATAAAAATGCTACAGACCATTTGAAAGGTATTGCTCCAAGCTTTCTTTTAGACTTTTGGATGAAAAAATCAAAGGTGGCGCACTTGCACTTTTTTCAAGTTGAATATTGACATGTAGTTTATGTAACATTGACCTTGAGATTAGAAATTCTAACCCAGAAGAATAAATTCTAGATATAATTAGCAACGAATGTTACATATAATGTTCTATAGTAAAAGTTGATAGATTTTGAGTTATATAGCGGTAAACCCAGCTGGTGTTGAAAAAATATGGAAAAATTAACTTTTGAGGTTAGAATAACTTTTGATCAAATAGATTCCAGTACCTAAAATTTTTTTCTGTATTCTGAAATACATTTGCAAAGTGTACCCAAAATTTGGTGCATTTTAAAATTTTGATCGGACCACTTCACGTGGGATACCCCATATATATATATATATATATATATATACTTATTGTTTAGTCAGAAAGAAAGAGAGAGAGAGAGAGAGAGAGAGAAAGAGCGCGGTTTTTTTTATATTCACTTGAAATATTAGCAAATTATAGTTAAACTGTCGTTGTAACGATAATTGTAATGTTTAATTTATATGGTATCTATGATGCATATTTATTGTTTATTCAAATGTACCGTTCGGATAAGTAATGAAATTCGTTGCTTTTTTTGTTGGGGTGATCATCGTATCTTTCGTTTTTATATTGGAAAAAAAAAAGATAAATTCTAATTTTAGTAATATAAAAAAATTAAAAAATAATGATTTTCGAATATATAGTCGTATATTGTTTTTATTTAATGAAATGATAAAAATCGTGATATAAAAATTTGTCCGCGTTTTTATAAGGTTTTTAAGGGGATATCGGAGTCTATATAAAACTACACGCTTATATCGACATCATTTTCAATATTGTTGTACACAATTCTTTACATTTACTTATTATTTTTATACCATCGCGTATTTTGTATTGATATAACAAATTATGCGAGATGAGAACAATAATTGTATCAAAATAAAAAAAGAAACAAATTTAAATAACCTAAAATGCAATATAGGCATCTGCAATTAGCTACGACATCTCCTATATGTGACACCCAAATTGCAGAGACCTACTTATAGGAAATCCCAAAAATTTCAATACCTAATTATAAGAAAAATTTGAAAAAAATCACATATACTGTTCAAAGCAAATAGAGTAGCGCGACAGATAGATTTTTTTACGAAATAATTAAGTAAATAACTATTTTTGGTCGGTAATTTTTCAATTTTTCACGGTTATACCCAATAAAATAGTTTTTAAAAATTTTTTTTAATATATACAGATTATCTTCAAAGGAAACACAACATCGTCACAGAACGTTTTTGTTCGATAAATTGAGTTCCTCGTTTAATATAAAATAAATAATTTTTCTGTTTGTCGGGGTTGACATCCCGTTACCTAACAAAATTGTTTCAATTTTTAGTACGGATTGTGTATATTATAAAATTGCGATTAATAGATTTCCTTAAAATAAATAGATTAATAGATTCAATAGTATCTCATTCGAGTTTAAGTGAAATGTACGCCAACTTTGCAAAAATTCAACGTGAGAGTTAAAATTTGTTATTTTTAATTTTTTCATATCGAGTAACAAATAAAATTTGTTATAAATAATAAAAAACACGTTGAGTTTTCGCAATAATTGAAATGGACTAATTGGAGAAAATTAAGAACGTGCGGCCTGGTTGATTTTTATCATTTTAATTCGGTTAAAGTTAAACCTTGTACATCACAGTTCTTGAGATCGATTATTATCAAACACGCAGCTTATATATATACGTAAAATTCCTTTACTTATTTGAACATAGTCTTCCAATATTCTTTCTTATAATAATTTATTTGGATTTTAGCATTCTACGCGCGATTGATAAAAAAAAGAAAGAAATAGATTTATAGTTAATAAAATAGGTACAGAATACACTTGACGTATATATTATAAACTGAATTGTAAACGTTCGATATAAATAAAATTAAATGTATTTAAGGAGGTGGCATACCCAGTGTTTTAAGTAATTCTACAAAGTTTCAGGTAAATAGAATAAGGACACCTTAAAAAATTTCTGCACCGAAAAATCACGGAAAATCGTACATTTTAGGTACAGAAATTTTTTAGAATGTATTTGTCGTATTGACCTTAAACTATATAGAATTACTTATTATTTAATCATCTAGTACTGTATTTGGGTTTTCCATAAAATTAAAAAAAAATTTTTCAAAATAAATGTAATAATTACCTTTTTTTGCTCGGTCGGTAACACATCGGATATGCCACCCCCTTAAATCGAAAGTATTTAGGAAAAAGAGGAAGTGAATGTAATAAACCGCACGTGGGTTGACAATACGTGTGTACTTACATCATGCTGAATAATATCCCATGATTTTTGATAATCACTCCTCTCTCTGTAAGCCATGAGGGTGTTGTTCATGTAGGTGTCTAACATGGTACTGACTTTGCTGCGCATCATGTAGCCAGCGATACCGGATCCCAATTCAAGCGCGAAGATCAGGAGTAGTAACACCGAGAACTGGAAATCGACATTTTCACAATATTATCTATTTCTGTATTATTCACCATCATTTGTAATACTATTTACATTAGGTTTAATTATTCTTTTCTATCCTTATTTAATTTTATACTCTGATATTTTTAATTTCTATCTACACGTGTGATGCGTTCAAGTAATAGATATGTTACCGTAATAATCTGAAGATACATGAATCGAATAAAATGTATAATGATTGAAATTTTGTAATAATAAACATGTAAAGAAATCAATATTATTTTACATCATAACCTCAAATCAGGGGGATAAGGGATGGTTCTTACACAGTAATTAATGGGCACGATGGATACATTATTAATAAAGGTAAGTCAATGAACTCATACAATTGAATAAATCAATGACCTCTTTTATTATGTCCCGTGATATTTCTGCAAGCGTAAAATTTGAGATACGGTAACCCTTCTCAAAACTGTGTCTTATAAATTATAGGTACTCGTTAATTTTGTCAAAAACTATTACACGCGTTTAGCACCACCAAGCAAACCTGGAGGTTATGAAAAAAAAAATCAGGAAAAATGCAAAAATAGCTTGCCGTGTTTAACGGTAGGATTGTAAACTCGAGGCTGCGATGTACCGTGTGTATATAAAAAAAAAGAAAAAATCGACTCGACCGCGTTTCCATATAGAACACCTCCACACGGAGAGGAAATAATTTATAAATATTACAAAGCAGTTTGGGTAAAAATTCCTAAACTCTCAAGTAATGTGGTAACAAAACTGCGAATCTCGTAATTTTTACCAAACTAAATTGTAATTTTAATTTTTTTTTTTAACATCAGAAAAAAAATTTTATTCCTCCCATATTATTTATTTTTGAGTTTATGTATATTATTCGAGTGTTATGGAATTTTACATATTTAAATGAATTTAATTAGTGAAAAAAATTTCTGGATGTCATCGGGATCGAACCTGCGAAGTTTGGGTTGAGAATCCAAGTCCTTACCATTGCGCCACCGCGTCACTTGCATGTGTTTCATCGAATCGTCCTTTTAAAGTAAACAAACGAACGACGCGATTCCAATAAAAATTTTATTTATCGCTTCTTTTCGGTATCTCGTGCTGTACTGTTGTTTATAGAATTTCGTAAACAGTATAGGAAAAAATCAGAGTTAATAAAATTACAAGCTTAATTGTAAAATTTAGTACGCTAACTCCACAAATTTACTACATTAGAGTAAATTTTACTACATTTACTGTAATTTTTACTTAGCAGTTTGGTAATTTTTTCGGTTTTTTTCGGTCTGTTACCACATTACTTGGGAGTTTGGGAATTTTTACAAACTCCTTTGTAATATTTTCTAAATATTTCTCTCCGTGCATAAAAAAAAGAAAAAATCGACTCGACCGCGTTTCCATATAGAACACCTCCATAAAAAAAGGAAAAGAGAACGCGATATATAAAAGTGGGTAGTGGGTAAAAGGTAAAAAAAAAAAAAAAATCGACTCGACCGCGTTTCCATATAGAACACCTCCATAAAAAAAGGAAAAGAGAACGCGATATATAAAAGTGGGTAGTGGGTAAAAGGTAAAAAAAAAAAAAGAAAAAGTGGGAGAGAGGGTGGAACCTACCGTTATTATCATACAGTGGTTCTCCTTGACAGCGCCGCAGCATCCGAAAAAAAAAAAGTAGAGGGAGAGAGGGTGGAACCTCCGTTATTATCATACCGTGGTTCTCCTTGACAGCCCGCAGCAATCCGAAGAACGAAGTGATAAAGACGACGAGTCCAACGATGATCATGAGAACGGGTACTGCGAATACCCATATGTCGACGAAGGTCCCATAACCGCTATACGAGATCAGGATCACTGCGCCAACCGAGATGAATACTATCCCGGTTATCTGGAAATCAAACGATACAAAAATATTAAACGTTTGGTCAAACTTTTGAGTTCATTTTTGTAGTTGTGTTAGAGAGGGCTCGAGAATAAAGCGTTGGAGGGGGAGAAGGAGATTTTGATCGACGATGGTAGAGTAATAAGATTGGACACCCATTGTGGTTCTTAATGCCAACCCTTTCAAGGGGTTGATTTTTGGGTATTGTTAATGTAGCGAGAAACGTGATTAACCGAAAATTTTTCATTTTTTATACAACTTTTTTTCTTTTGAGGATGCATTGATAACCTTGCGTACACTTTATAAATTGTATTATTCTTATACTTATCATTATACTTTATTAAAAGCCAACATAATTTACAAAAAATTACAAAAATGCAGTAAAAAGCCTATAGAGATAAAATTAATTTATCTGTACATAGAGTGGCATAAAACTTAATTCTATAGTTTAAAAACTAAAATAAAACTAAATAAAACTTAAAACTAATTGTAATGTATAAAGCCCTACACTGGGCCAGTATCACCTGTATACTGGACATTATTCTTTATAAATAAAATTACTGTATCAAAAGAAATTTTCTCGTCAGGTTTTTTTAAAAATTAGTTACATACAGCTAACTACATAAGATATAAGGTATCATTTAAAATTTCCTCAACATTTTTAACAGAAGTATCCAATATGATATAAATTTGTTCTATTCGTCCACGCAGTTGGTTCAAAAGGAGGCGTTTTTATCGATTTTTAGTGAACTAACCATTTAATTTATTTAATTGGCGACGTTTCGATGGAAGTCGAAACTTCCATCGAAACGTCGCCAATTAAATAAATTAAATGGTTAGTTCACTAAAAATCGATAAAAACGCCTCCTTTAGAAGTATCCAATTTTGAGGTTAAACAAATCCATAATTACATTATAATACAGGTATTTTTTCGGTATTCCAATGCTGTTTTATCGTTTAAAAAAAGCAACATTTATTCTTCATTTATAGTTACATTTCCACTAGGCAAATAATAGTATTAAAATTATAAAACAGAACACACGTTGGAATGGAAAAAATACTATAACTATAAGGACGGTAAAAAAAAGTTAAGAGAATTTTTATTCATTACTTCTCGATCGTATTATACATTATACTAATGCAATTAGATTTTTAATTCAATACTTTAAACATTATTTTTAAGTTTTTCATTGAAAAACATCGATATAAAGCCATTTTTTCTAATAATACTGGGTTTGCTTTAATCTCTACGTTTAATCCATTTTTCATATTAGATCCCATACATTTTCAAATTCAATGATGGAAACTTTAAACCCATACGTAGAAACATGTTTAAAATTATGATGTTACAGAGTGATACATTATTCATTTATCTATACTAGTTCCTCTGTATTTGGATTTTACATAAAATGCTATACATCTCGTTGAATAAATGTAATTAACCTATATTTTCCTCGATCGGCGACTATCAAGTATGCCACCTTCATTACATTCCCTACAAGCTGGAGAAAATAATTTTTTCTTTTATTTTATAATAATATCTTTATCTCAAAGTCTGTCGTTTTCTTAGTGATACTTTATGCCGTTTTTACAATGCATATATACACATACTTGGGCTTGAAAATGTATGGGATTTATATATATATATATATATGGGCTATTTCACGTCAAGTGGTACGATGAAAATTTTAAATCATTCCAAATTTTTCGAACAGACTGGAAATATCTTCCAGAAGATAGAAAAAAATTTTAGGTGTTAAAAATAATTAGCCTAAGAGTTATTCCACCATGAAAAATGGAAATTTTTTAATTTTTTAGAAAAATGGCTATTTTCAAAGCCATTTATCCCAAAATCTATTGATTTTTTTGAAAAAACATTACAAACAACTTTTGTTCAAAATAATCTTTAGAACTTATCTACCTGGGTTACAATTCTTAATTTTAAATGCTGGAAGAGATAGAACGCCCAGAAATATTGAATATCAAAAAAAGGCGACCACGCCACAATCGATTTTGATCTAACATCACTCAAAAGATCACATTTTTTGAGAGCTTTCGAATGGCGGTGGTTAGATTATTGGCCAAGACCGCTGGTGTAACTTATACCCCATAAACCTCATAAAATCACTAATTTTCATGTATTTTAGGGCATAACTTACACCAGCGGTCTTGGCCAATAATCTAACCACCGCCATTCGAAAGCTCTCAAAAAATGTGATCTTTTGAGCGGTGTTACATCAAAATCGATTGTGGCGTGGTCGTCTTTTTTTGATATTCAATATTTCCGGGCGTTCTATCTCTTCGAGATTTTAAAATTAAGAATTGTAACCCAGGTAGATAAGTTCTAAAGATTATGTTGAACAAAAGTTGTTTGTAATGTTTTTTAAAAAAAATTAATTGATTTTGAGATAAATGGCTTTGAAAATAGAAAATTTTCTAAAAAATTGAAACATTTCCATTTTTCATGGTGGAATAACTCTTAGGCAAATTATTTTTAAGACCTAAAATTTTTTTTCTATCTTCTTGAAGAGATTTCCAGCCTGTTTTCAAATTTGGAGCGATTTAAAATTTTCATCGTACAACTTGACGTGAAATAGCCCATATATATATATATATATATATACATTATTTCGAGCTTTTATTATTATTATTTTTTTTTTTTATTATAATATCGTAAACATTGTACGATATTGATATTAGAAGGTATATTTTTTCACATCTTTTTTATTTACGTTCCCGGTTTGCATCATATTCTGAGATGTACTAATCAAAATTAATAAATTTTACACAGTCTGAAGAGGGTAGCATTGTCTACCGAAACGTTACAAAAAAAGAAAAATGTGTTAAAATTTCCTTTTTTTACCTTCACCTCTGACTTGGGAAGATCGATAAATTCTAATCATACTGATTTTTTTATTATTATTTTAACGTCGCTCTTTTATGCTCCCAATTTGATGTTAATCATCGACGGAGGTAATACGATATCTTTGTTAAGAAAGCACTTGTTGAAAAATACATTTCCCAGTGGTGCTTATAAAATTATGATGAATGAATTCATTGATAACGAATAACCAATTAATTTTACGATTTCTTTAATATACCAAATTTACGAATTTCTATTTGACGTATAGATGCAAAAAAAAGACGTATACGTATTTTCTACAATAAATCGATTAAAAATTCAAATTACCATAAAATACTGTAACACATTATTATCGCACTAAAAAAGTATTTTTTAATCGTAAACAATATTATCATTTGCATAGGAAATAAATGAATCGATTTTATATTGTGTAACATATATTCCATAAGATCAACTATCGTAAAAGTACTAAAACTTGTGTTAAAACTAAAAATATTAAAACATTTGTGGTGTGTATGTTTATATAAAAGCACTACATTGCTTAAGTGGCAAAGTGTTTTTTTTTCATTTTTACGAACAGACAGCAAATTTAATGAACAACTACTTTATTCTGTGTTCAGAAAGTGTAAAAGAACGATTGAATTATATACGAATGACGAGTTGGTTATTCATTTTTGGATAGTAATCAAAGAGGATTATGAAACTTTTACAATGTGCGATTTATACAAATAAACATCAAATATTTCAATAAAACGATATTTAATCATTATTAACACTGTACACGCTTTAAATAGTGGAAAATGCCATCGTTATTTTCCAAATTTCTCATAGCTCGGATCATCAGTGAAAGTTGGAGTGTAATAAAATAATTTTCTTTAAATATACAAAGCTTAGACCGAGTCGAGTTTATAACATGTTAAAACAAGTTAAGCGAAAGTGATTTTATTCATTTTTGTTATTATTACACAATAAATAAAGAAAAACCGAATTTTCCTTTCGGTTTTGAAGACGAAATTGGTTTAATCATCTTCGAATTTGCCATCAGTTTTAAAATTTAATGTGGCGTACAGAATTGTCAAAAATCGTCACATTATGACCTAATATTAAATTACATGGGTTCTTTTGATCGCAGACAGCGAATCTGTAAAATTCTAAAATTTAGATGATAACGGGTCGAATATTGAAATTTGATAATTTCAAAATTTAGATGTTGAATTCGTAAATAGTCCTTTCAAAAATCATTCTAATACTTTCACATATTTGTATTGCAGATAGTACATAAAATTATTATATATAATAAAGTAAAACTCTAGCTTATGAATTATTTTTAAAAAAGTATACAAAGTTTGCAAGTTTAGGTTGAGTATATAGGCAATTAAATAATGTTTAACAACCCAAGTAGAACCCTATTAGAAATCGTATTCCATTAAATAGGTAATAAATAGATATTCTAAATAGAATGGTCGAAAAATGGGTGAAAAACACTTTTGTCTTTCCGGTGAAACGCTTTTTCTCCAAATTTTTAACCATTACATAGACTAAAATATAAATTCTGTTTTTAGCTAATTTTTAGCTTATAAATGTGGATCAAATTTGAGTCTAGTTATATGCTGTTAAATGTCAATAAAAAATAGATAAGTGAAAATTATAATAAAATCACATTTATTTTCGTAAATACTAGAAATATAGCAGATATTAGTTATAAATCAGATGAAAACGTTTAAAAGTCATCCAAATCTATAAGAATTTTGAAGTTTACTGTTAGAGGTTTGAGTCATTCTTTTACGTGTTAAAAAATAGGTAAAAAAGCGTTTCATCACAAGATATTTACAACCAATTTTTAATTCCTAGTTCTTAGATTCAAATTTCTACAAGGGAATTTGAAACATATTTTAGAATGAAAATTAGCCATTTGTTCAAGAACTCGGTAACCTTACAAACGCTAACAAATTACCAAATTTCGTATTGCGCATTACCAAACGACAGATTGTTAGTCATTTGATCACAAAATGATAAAAAGTTCTTAAGATAAGCAAACATTCCGATTCTTCCATTCTTCTACGCGGAAAAAGGGGTCTGCCGTGTCTCTTAGCCCGGAATCGATATAACCTCGCCCGGAAGAGTGAACAAGCACAAAACGTAAGAAGAAAAAGCACGCATACAACTAAAAGATTGATTAACCGTTCGTTGTCGCAATTGAAAGATATATGTGTGTATACATATACACATATATATAATATATATACACACCAGCGGATGTGGTGCGATCCTTTTCCCGAAAAAGGCCAGGTTCGCTAGATGCATTAGCAATCGTTCGCAACTCTATTAAATTGTAAGTGAGAGATATGCGACTCGCGTACGAAGGAAATCGAGCGGGCTGCACATTAATGTCGAGTGAGAGAGAGAGAGATAAAGATAGAGGCTCGACGGTAATTGCACAATTGCCGTCAGAGCGCATTTGAATTTCTCGCTATGAATGTAAATTACTCTATATACATGTGATACCGTTGCTTTTTTGGTGTTACGTTTGTACAATTTCAGAGGATTGTTTGAATGGGGACGAATTTGGGTTTGTTTTTGGGCATAAACGTAAGAATTAAACGTTTGGGTTTCTATGGTAAAATATCAAAAGTCAGTTTTGGGCACAATCTTACAAATAATATGCAAGAAAAATAATATATCGGTCTTATTAATGAAGGCTCGTTCTACTCTTCATCGCAGTTCATCTCGCGGCAATGCTTCTAAGCTAAGATCTTCAGTTAAAGAAACTCCAAGAATTATTTTAAAAAAGCTAAGGTAAATTCTACCAACCATAGTGTACGAAGAGTAAAAAGTGTCTTTTTTAATTTAAAGTTAAGTTTTAGTTCGAAAAGACTGATATAACGTTTTTCTTACATATTTACCACGGCCAGAATCATTGGAAAATAAATTGGGCAATAGTTCAGTAGTGATTAGTCAGTCGACGTGTCATTTTCGTCAAATTTTTTTAGCACTTTCTAGCTAATGACTCTCGATTAACTTAAAATTGAAAGAAAAACATTTAAAATATTATTGCGTTTAAAGTAATGAAAAAAACAGATAAATTATCCGCAGGAATGATTATATTATATTTTTACCAATATATTAACTTCCAGAACGAAACTAAATAGTTCAGTTGACCTCTTTGTAGGTTATATTTACAAATTACACATGAGTATAGACTTTTGAACAGTGTTATGCCCGCAATTAGATTTCGTACTGACCAGATGATTTTAGCTAGAGTCTATAGACTGATTTAACCTTTAGAAGGCCGAAAACTTGATATATCGGCTCTAAAAAAATTTAGTATTTCTTTTTTAACAACAAGCTGAGGGAGTTTTCAGGGTCGGTGATCATCAATCTGAGGTAAGTTTGGGAATACAAAAAAATAAGGCTTGTTGAGTATCAGGAGTAGCAAAAGTGGGGCATATTCAGAAAAAAGGAGGGGGTAAGGTATAGTAATTTATTCAATCTGATGTCAGATTCAGGATCAACGACCGAATTTTAAAATTGGCATAAAATTTAATACTGCAAAATTTTTTCTATACCTTACCGAGCCGGAAATCCGATGTATCGATTCACCCTGTGACATGAACTTTGTTTATAGTAGATGCATGATACCGAACACTATCTTGGGCACTTTTTAAGGGCGAGTTCAACTCTTAAATAGCGGCTGTCGAAAGGTTAACCAGATTTACTGATCAATTTCCTACCAATGTTTGGTATCACTAATCAATTCGTATTTTTGAAATCTTATAAATAATAGTTAAAATATTTTTTTTCAACAACGGGCCGAAACTGTCACTTTCGCTCCCGGCGCCCGAATCGCGAAGTTGCAATTTCGGCCTCGTTGTTGAAAAAAATAGTATACACACCACGGGAGGTAAAATGGCGACCCAATAGCACACGTTTGCCACCCTCGCCTTCGGCTCGGGGGGCAATTTACGTGTACTATAGGCTCACCAATACTTTACCTCCCTAGATGTGTAATATACTATTACACAGTGAACAACACTTAACTTTTAATTTTTTTTATTATGCAAATTCATTACTTTAAATGTGTATATGCTTAAACTAAAATCTTAATCAGAATGACATTCGTCATATGGCTACAGATATCTGACATTAATAGAACGACGATTTTTTATTCGAAAAAAAACTAAAAACCTCTGTTCTTGACAGTGAAGGGGTTAAATATTATGATATTAGGGCTTCAAGCTAAAAAAAACAATTATAAATTCAACATTATAGGGTGCACCAGTGCGTGATCAGACACCAGTGAATGAACATTCTATAGTAAAAACTCAAAATACTGCTGGGTAATAATTAAATATTCACAATATTTTTAACTAAGCAAAAGAAAATATCACGTGACCCGTTCATTAACTAGCCCCATTCGCAAAGGTAAAATCAATAAGGAAGTAACATAGCAATAAATATTTACAATGAAATAAACTACCTTAAAAACGAAGAAATTATAGTCTACCGTCTGATCCTGTTCTTATCATATATTTACAGTATCAGAAAGAGCGTATAGAAATGTTGAATATTTGAAAACCCTCTACTACTAATACTATTATATAAAAGGCCTGCGATGGCTCGGACGGTAGGGTGTCGGACTCGTAATCTGGAGGTCCCAGGTTCGATTCCCGACCCTGACCGATTGATACAAGCGCCACTGGGGAATGTATTTGCATAAAAAGAGCAACGTTAAAATAAAAAAATAATAAATACTATTATATGTCTATATATATATTACGTACTCGTGTAATTGTATACTGAAATAACAAAATCTACGTTTAAATGCGACATACCCTTGCAACATTTCTAAAAAAAAAAAAAGAATTAATACATTTTGAGTAATAATTTGTATACTATATATTAAATTGATTTGGTGTTTGGCGCTATAATTAACTGCGACAAACCCGTGTACCTAATAAATAGAAAAAGAAAATAAAGAAAGAATAAACTGTAAATAGTGCTCTCTCGAGCTCTGTGTGTTGCGAAACACCCCACCTGGAATCCCCCAGTGAGTTGTAACTTCTGTGTTCGGATCGTCAAGCGTTGCGCGCTGCTCTGCGGCATAGAAAAATATCGCGGAAATGATACGCAAAGTGCGGAGTATATTGTAGTCCGTTAAGTGCCAAACTCAATAGCTCAACTTTAAAGCGTTCACTTTAATACGAGTGTGTGGAATAAGTGGTGTTCCTGTTATTCGCATAAAAAAGAGACATTTATTTGTTTAACTTGTCCTGCCTACGAAAGTTAATTAGATACGTCCCAGGTAGTTTAATGTCATGATAGGTGGATCTTTATTGTTTTGCATGGATACGTAATGAAGGATATATTTCCTAATTTCCTTTATTTATTCATTCAATCCGTAAAGTTTGCTGAGTATTATATACCGAGATTATATCATTGTTATCTGTTGGTGGGGCAGAGTCATTTAGTTAAGTTTATGGTGGAAAGGGTAATCTTATTTATTCGATAATTTACAATTAATTATAAATTATACCTTTCATGATGTTTGCGTTATTTTAACCGCGTAAACCACGCGCATTCGTTAACGTCGAATCTCGCGCCGGGCAATATTTGTCATCGCGACGTTGCCGAACTCGTTCATGGGCGTCTCGGGGCGGGGGGGTTTTCGCGCGCGAAGGGCGCGCGGGACGCGCGCTTCACTCGAGGCATTCTTGATTAGACGGCCGAAGTGCTCGTGCATTAGGTGTCTTCTCAAGTGTGCCTTTTTGGATTTCCGTTTGTCTCTGTGCGTTGTTCGCCGGGTTTTGTTTTTCTCGCGTAGGGAATCAGGCGTGTGCTTATTAAGGGGTTCGCGAGCAGGATTTTCGGGCAATTTTTGGGCGCGATCGGATTCCGCGGATCGTGTGGCTGCGAGCGTTCGGGGTGTGCGTGTATTTGTGTGTGGTTGTGTGCCTCGAGGCCGTTCAGGGATTGTTGGACGATTGGCACTGGATTTCCGTGATCGTCCAGGGCGAACGTCTTAGCGGCAACTCCCTGTGTTGCCCTGCGCCGCTGCGTCAGGTTCCTCGAGACGTCGGGGCGCGCACGGTGCCGGTCGCGGACCAGTTGGCGTTCCCCGGGCCCGGCTTGCCAGGACTATTTCGGCGAGAAGCTGCGGCAGTGAATTGCGTGCGACTCAGCAACTTCCCAGCGGTGCGGTGCTCGAGTCTTGCGAAGCGAGAAAGCGCGGGCTATCTTGAGCCCAGGTAAGCGATTATTGTAGCGTTGCGTTTGTATATCGCATCATTCTTTGTTATCTTTCGTGCGCTTTCGATAATTATATTATTTAAATGTATATTATACTTTCTTTTGAATAAATTATTCCCTTGTTTTGGCTTTTCCCTCAACTTCGTGAAGGTTTTTACGCCAAAGCAAGGATATTTTGTTTGCCGCGAATAATTGTGTTTTTTCTTCTTTTCTTGGTATTAATTAACCATTTATTCACTCTATCCTTTTCCTTTTTTCCTTCTATTTAAATTAACGTAAGTATAAAATCCAACACATGAATTCAACATAATAACTGGAACAGAGAAAAATCACTCATTTATCTCCATTTCATTATGCGACTAATAAGAGTTTCCGACATCAAAGACCGAAGGTTTAATTACCTCAAATATATTTTTTTAACCTATGTTTACAGTATCAGAAAGAGCGTATAGAAATGTTGAATATTTGAAAACCCTCTACTACTAATACTATTATATAAAAGGCCTGCGATGGCTCGGACGGTAGGGTGTCGGACTCGTAATCTGGAGGTCCCAGGTTCGATTCCCGACCCTGACCGATTGATACAAGCGCCACTGGAGAATGTATTTGCATAAAAAGAGCGACGTTAAAATAAAAAAATAATAAATACTATTATATGTCTATATATATATATTACGTACTCGTGTAATCGTATACTGAAATAACAAAATCTACGTTTAAATGCGACATACCCTTGCAACATTTCTAAAAAAAAAAAAGAATTAATACATTTTGAGTAATAATTTGTACACTATATTAAATTGATTTGTTGTTTGGCGCTATAATTAACTGCGACAAACCCGTGTACCTAATAAATAGAAAAAGAAAATAAAGAAAGAATAAACTGTAAATAGTGCTCTCTCGAGCTCTGTGTGTTGCGAAACACCCCACCTGGAATCCCCCAGTGAGTTGTAACTTCTGTGTTCGGATCGTCAAGCGTTGCGCGCTGCTCTGCGGCATAGAAAAATATCGCGGAAATGATACGCAAAGTGCGGAGTATATTGTAGTCCGTTAAGTGCCAAACTCAATAGCTCAACTTTAAAGCGTTCACTTTAATACGAGTGTGTGGAATAAGTGGTGTTCCTGTTATTCGCATAAAAAAAGAGACATTTATTTTGTTTAACTTGTCCTGCCTACGAAAGTTAATTAGATACGTCCCAGGTAGTTTAATGTCATGATAGGTGGATCTTTATTGTTTTGCATGGATACGTAATGAAGGATATATTTCCTAATTTCCTTTATTTATTCATTCAATCCGTAAAGTTTGCTGAGTATTATATACCGAGATTATATCATTGTTATCTGTTGGTGGGGCGAGTCATTTAGTTAAGTTTATGGTGGAAAGGCGTAATCTTATTTATTCGATAATTTACAATTAATTATAAATTATACCTTTCATTGGGCGCGATCGGATTCCGCGGATCGGTGTGGCTGCGAGCGTTCGGGGTGTGCGTGTATTTGTGTGTGGTTGTGTGCCTCGAGGCCGTTCAGGATTGTTGGGACGATTGGCACTGGATTTCCGTGATCGTCCAGGGCGAACGTCTTAGCGGCAACTCCCTGTGTTGCCCTGCGCCGCTGCGTCAGGTTCCTCGAGACGTCGGGGCGCGCACGGTGCCGGTCGCGGACCAGTTGGCGTTCCCCGGGCCCGGCTTGCCAGGACTATTTCGGCGAGAAGCTGCGGCAGTGAATTGCGTGCGACTCAGCAACTTCCCAGCGGTGCGGTGCTCGAGTCTTGCGAAGCGAGAAAGCGCGGGCTATCTTGAGCCCAGGTAAGCGATTATTGTAGCGTTGCGTTTGTATATCGCATCATTCTTTGTTATCTTTCGTGCGCTTTCGATAATTATATTATTTAAATGTATATTATACTTTCTTTTGAATAAATTATTCCCTTGTTTTGGCTTTTCCCTCAACTTCGTGAAGGTTTTTACGCCAAAGCAAGGATATTTTGTTTGCCGCGAATAATTGTGTTTTTTCTTCTTTTTCTTGGTATTAATTAACCATTTATTCACTCTATCCTTTTCCTTTTTTTCCTTCTATTTAAATTAACGTAAGTATAAAATCCAACACATGAATTCAACATAATAACTGGAACAGAGAAAAATCACTCATTTATCTCCATTTCATTATGCGACTAATAAGAGTTTCCGACATCAAAGACCGAAGGTTTAATTACCTCAAATATATTTTTTTAACCTATTTTTCATAATTTAAATTTTACATTTTTTAAAGAAAAGCTCTGCATAAGCCTACAAATTTTAATAAATCAAAAGTTTGCAAACCGATGTAGGTACCTATGCATCTCTACTTCGTAACTTCCACTTTTCCTTTCACTGACAACATTATATGTATAAAAGGAATTAATCTAGTTCATTAAGATAAAATATTATGGTCCTTAGTTTTTTGTGTTGTAATTCTTGTATAAACTTGAAAATAAGACTATAATAGGTACTGTTATATTCAATTCTTTTGATGCAATGACGCTACGAAAAATGGACATACTAAGAGTAAGGTAACGAAGATAAGTTGCAAGGTAAAAAATTAGCAATAAAATCATCTATATAGAGACTTTATCATTTTTTTATCCATATATACTGAAATATGACGTTTTTAACCAGAAATTGACCAAATGCATCTCTTAAGTCTCATCATAAGATAGACTATTTCATCGTTGGATTTGGAAATTTCTTAAAAAATTTATTCAACTACCAATTTTTCACAAGTACCACGACTATCTATGAAACTAATATAGATATGTACCAGGGCTGTGTAACTTGAATGCAACTTTAGTTTCGTAATAACCTACAAATCTAATATTGAGGTAAGTATGTAGTTTTGTATAGATCTAGCGTTATCTAGTTTTCCACAAAGGTTTCAAGAAATGAACCCATGAATATTTCGTACCTGGGATAACTTTATCCAAAATCTCTTACGACGCTTACAAACATTATATTTACATGTCACACACACACACACACATGCATTGTACAATGGGTATTGTACAAACGTCAAATACAATACAATGACAGTACAAATAATTACCAACAACTCAACTGAAAGCTGATCGTTCATTCATAATTCAGTTAAAAGTCATTCGTCTAACCAAAAATTACCCAGATTAAAAGTACAAACGGGATATCAACTGTCTCCTGTTAAGCTTTTGATGCCAGTGATATTATTTTTTTTCACTTATAACCCACGATTCATGGTTGTAATCGAAAGTCGTATAATTTTTTTATGTAGTCATTGGGGCGAAAATTATCGATCTCTCAGGGTATCAAAGAAAGTTTCAGATCATTTTCACGTTTTTGCGGTTGTCGCGCTCGATTTCTCAAATACTCAAGGCGTTTTTATTCCACTCTAACCTATACACCGAGAGCTATAAATACATACGTGTGCATATCTACTACTACTCGTAGTTTCCGGAAGTAGGGCGCGGCTATACGAGCGTCTCCGGTCGATCGGACCGATAATTTTCAATTAACCTTCTTTCCAAACCTATCGTGTGTGTGGTAATTGACTTTGTGCGTGAAAGAGAAAGAGAGAGAGAGAGAGAGAGAGTGAGTGAGTGGAAGATAGAGTCTTTCATCTCAGATGGACAAGTTTTAATTGACTGTGGTGTCTTCGAAGTAAATTGTCGATCGATACGTTGTTGTCCCTTATAAGAATTATAGTCATTTTCTTTTTAGATGCGAGTGAACAGCGATCGTAAAGATTATTAGATAGACGATAATTTTAATATATACAATTATTTTGATTATATAGTTGAGTCAGAATATAAGTTTTTTTATTTAAATGTGACGTCTATTAATGCTGAATTTTTTTTTGTAAGTCTGAATATGAACGACTGCTCGAAATGTCAGTTATTGTGATAGAATTGCCCATTTTTGAGATTAAAAGTAGGTATTTTATAGACCATAATAAAATATTTCCTCTTAATTTTTGAAAAAGTAGCTAATTTACGCTTAAAAAATAGTTTTAATTTATAGATTTATATTCACAGTACACGCAAAGAAAGTATACAAAGAAGTTGCACACAGCAACCGAATACCGAAATATGTTGAACACTTTCACTTATGTACGCATTTATTAAGTACTATTTTGGATTATAAGAGAATTAGTAATATAAGAGTTCAACTTTATTAGACTCATCGCATTCTCAAAATAGAAATTGTGAAGAACCAAGAAACGTTGAACTCCCTCATTATGACTATAGCGTCGTCGTTCCAAGTAGAGGTTGGTACCGAAACCATCCTAATATTACTAAACGCTATGCAATCTAAATAAAAGCACTATAACCGACTCCTGCGGGCCAAATTGCAATTTGAAGATATGTTCAATGATTGTCAGTAATAAAATTATATCCAACGATAGTAAATAAAGAGTAAAAAGAGCCTCCTTTAATTAAAAATTATGTTTTAGTTCGTAAAGGATCGTTAAATATATTTTATACATAAATAAAATTATAATTTATCGCCTGTATCATTATAATTATGCGTCCTGCTGTCGGTCTCCAGCTTGGACTTCTTCTCAGTAAGAAACTGGAAGTAATTTTATCACTTTTAACGCGATTTAATCTACATTTAATTTAAACTCGTGCATACTGATTTAGATAATGAAATGTTGCAATTATTGTTTCGTATGAGTTTGAGATAGTTTGATAATTATTATGAGTATTCCTGCATTATTTAGCACTTTCCAAGGGATTAACCTGGTACGGGTCCTATGGATTTTTACATAAAAAAACGTAATCCAAAATTACAATACCTAGTTCTAAAGGTATGACACTATCCTAAACAGATGTTACTAACAAGTAAGATGCATTATGCATGAACAAGGTTCACGTAACTTTTAAAAAATATATCTGTTTTACGTACACTTCTTAAAGAAAGTTGAGTACGTGCCTTATTTAAATATTTTTTAAAAGATAAATTTGTTAAATTGTGATGACAGATATAAAACTAAATTTGGTATTTACATTTTATAAAAGAGAGTATTTTAAAAACCATTTTTTGTAGTATTCATTATTTTATATGGCCATTGTGATACATTAGTTGTTAATGCAAAGCTGTAACGAATAGGTTCCCTAATGGATATCGAAGCAGAATATTGAGTAACGAGGGCTTGAACAAGAGAAAAACGACACTCTAGTTCTCAGACAAGTATTCTCTGTATAAGAGTGAAAAGTAACTTTTAGGAGAGTGAAAACCGAGCTACTTTTGATTTTTACTCGCTAAAAGTGACTTTTCACTTCCTATACGTTCTATTCGATATTATACCATTTACCCCTGTTGGATATTGCCTTTTTGACACTACTAATACGACGAATAAACTGCCAATTTAATTCTAGCAAGTATGTTATTGATATTTACGATCGCAATACTAACACTGTTGTGGTGATTCTCGGATAGAGCGAAGACCGCACATCCTTAATCAATATTTAATTTTGATTCCTTACAATCAATATTCCAAGATGAAGTTTTAGTTTTAAATTAAAACTTAAATATTTTCCATTCCTCATATTTTTCAACTAACAAACAATTAATTTTAATTATACGTTAATTAATTTTTATGATGACGAAATATAAAACGTCTGAGAACGTCAGAGGAAAATAATTTTTTTGTATTTATGCGCTTCAGATCAATTAAACTCGCTGTAACAATTGTTCGGAAAATAAAATAGAGTTTTACCGAATTAAAATATATGAATTGATCTAAAGCGTTTAATTACAAAAAATATTATTTTCGTCCGAGTTCAACGTCTGAAACGTCATCAACGTTATTTTCAGCTGTTCGTTAATCAAGTACTGAAAATTTTAACCCGATCTTTCGCAAAAGAAAAAATATTTTATAATTTCTTTGATTTTTTAACAAGATATCACTCGTCAATCGACATTTATACTCACAAGAAAAGAAGTTACTACTTTAAAAAAAATCATGTTAGAACCATTTCACCATTCTATTAAAAAAGAACTTCGTCAAACAAATACTTTCATTAAAATAAAATCATCTATAACTTATAATTTTTTTTGTTTTAAATAAAAGCGTGGATTATTTACCAATATCATTTAATATATTTCTTTCAAAAAAATTACTGCGTGTACGAGGTAAAAGAATCATTACTTATACTTTTTAAAGCGGTCATAAACGGTTATACCGATTCCTCAGTATCGAAATAGTAAAATATCGATTGCCCAACATTTTCGTGAGCATTAACCAACGGAAACCGCAAAAAAGAAAAAGGAAAAGAGATCAATCGAGAAAAACTATAGCGTTCTCACACCATGACGTTTTTTTTCGCGGGAGTGTAATAAAAGCAAACCGCAATGTTTCGCTCGCAACTGCCTAAATCCTGGAGAATCACAGAGCGTGACCTGTCTCTAAGAATTGTCGACTCTTAATATCTTAACGGTTACGTGTATAATACAGTAAATTTATCGGAAAACTCGACGTTTCGTTGAAAATTAAAAAGATTTCATTTCAATGATAAAATATATAAATGTGTATTAAAACAATAACACCCGAACTAAGGAATATTTTCTAATGTGTAACGACTAATCGTATCAATATAATTATTAATAAAAATTTCAGAATCATTATAAATAAAAATAAATATTTTCAAAATAATCGATCGTACTTCATTAATAATTAATAATGATTATCATAGTAGTAATAATTGATAAATTACTACGAAAATATAAATAAAATAAAAAATATGAATACAAACAAAATTATATAAATTAATCATACCCTTAATTAAAAAATAATAATTTCTTTTATGAAACCCTACCAAAACTTTAATAATTAATTCGATGCAATTATTAATCATACCTTCAATTAACAATTAAGAATATTTGAAATAATAATTATTCGGCTTTTAACTGACAATCTACAATGAATATCAAAATTAATAATAATAAAATAAATGTTTCAAATGTGTAATAATCAAACGTACCTTTATTATAATGATAATTAATAATTATTAAATAATCGCACGAATGTAATTAAATACGTAATTAACGTCGAAATAACAAGTCGAATGAAGAAAATTAAAAATAATTAATTCCCATACAATGATCCATATAATAATTAATCAAAAACAAATATCGTAACAACGCTAATTACTTGACAATAAAAAATGGTGCACTGCGTTAACATTCGCTTCTTCCGTAAATTTAAATAAAAAAAAAACCACGGCATATACGATGTAAACTCTGCATATACACGAACTGATATGATTTAGTGGCAATTTTGAATATTGGTGCTTAATCCTGATTAAATTCAATAACGCGACCATTTGGAAAGTTACGTGGTGCATATTATCGATTTATCCACACACGTGTATATATATACTTTGGGAGTTCCGAGTTTGCGTTCGTTCGCAAAAAAAAAACACAGGAGAAGTGAGAAAAATTTCTATAATTGGAAGATATAAAAGCAAAAAAGAGTGCGATTATGAAAATAGAACTGCGAGCTTATATGTACATATATTTAGCGCAGAAAAACATGGTGTTAACGCTCTCGCGATCCGATTTGGGTATTTGCCAATTGTAAAATCTCGCGATCAATGTTTATCAACATACAGCGTATTGTCAAATTTTGGGTGTTTACGTACGCGTCGTTTGTGGGTATTGAAAATTTTTTTTTAAAATATATCGAGTTGATATATCGCGTAAGCATGTATGTATAAATAGTTTGTTTTTTATTATAGCGAAACGAGCTATGTACTTTAATTTTTAAATTCTAGCGATGCCTTTTAAAAATTTATAAAATTGATCCTATACTGTTAAAGTACAAAAAGAAAAAACGAGTTTTTGTATACTTGCACTCCAACTTCAGTCGAACGAAAAATGGAATAATTGAGTGCTTCGAGTCTATTCTGTTTAATTATTTAATGGTACTTTTCATCGATTTTTCGTTTAACAAAACCGAAACTTTCATGGTTTATCAAAAATAGGTAAAACATTCGTACCGAATGATACGAAACGTAACATTTAAAAAAAAGCACATGTGTTATAAATCAGTTTTTTTACTATTATCGTATAACTATATTGATTAAAATAAAGAATGCCTATATAAGCGTAAAAAACTTGTTTCATCCACAAGTTTTAATATCATGATATTTGATTTTTAGAGATCAAAGAAAATATGGGAAAACTACAAATAACCATAAAAGTTTCATTTTTTAGTATTGCAAGTATACAGCTATCCATACACGTTTCCCATATAAGTATAGTTCCAATGCATTTTACGTGTATATCCTATTTCTTCAATATTTCGGTACCGATAATTTTCAAATTTTCATCGCACATCGAGACAAAAAATACTTAATTTAAACATTTCTCTGAACCCATTAAAAAAGAAAATCTATTTCTTACAGTTACAAATATACGGTATATACACCTTTTTCTTTTAATAACAAATTAGTTCGAGCTTGATATAAATATTTCTCGGAATGTATTCGATCAAACACGTTTCATAGAACAACGATTAAATAAAAATTGCTTCAATATATACCTATCAAAAAAAAAAGGGAGAGAGAAAATACCGATGCGTCAAAAATTTTCCAAAAAAAAAGTACACATTCGCCTAATAAAATATCCCACAAAATTCAAAACGGCTTTTCTCTCCACCCCCGTACACACCACACCTATACACTAAATAAACTCGATCGAGAATCAACACTCCCCATCCACCTACACGCGTCCGTTAACCCCGCGAGTAGGAAGAAGAAAAAAAAAAACAAAGCGTAACCCGCGCGCGCAATCGATCCTATATATACACACACACACACATATACAGACACAACATTAAAAACAAGCATTTTCCCAACCCAATACACAAATATATATGCCATAAAGAATTTAAAAAAAAATGCACACACACTAAATAACGGGCGCTCGAAAAAGAAAAGAAAGAAACTCGAAAATCGAAGTATTGAAAAAAAAAAAACGTATACATGTGTATGTATACGTGTATATATATATCGGCGCCGCGTTGTCTTTCCCCTCCCCTCGTTTAATACGGCGTCCCCTCCTCGTCACCCCGCCACGCCGGGATTATCGAACGGTGGCTGGCACCCGACGAAACTGTATGTGTGTACGTGCGGGGGGGATCCCGCGCGCACACACACACACACCCACACACAGAGAGAGGAGAGACGCTGGGGCGCGCGTGCGGAAAAACCGGGGAAAGGCGAGCGTGCGCGCGCGAGGAACCTATGGAAACCGTCCGCTACGAATATCGTACACACAGAGAAAGAAAGAAAGAGAGAGAAAAGACGCGGTTGAGGGATACACCTTTTTCTCTCCCTCTCTCGGTCGCCTTTGTACTTTCCGATTATTTTCTCTCGGAATGACACGCGTCTGTATTTTTGTTGCGTGTAAAAAAAAGGAACAAAAATATATATATGTATGTATGTATGTATATGTGTATGTGTGTGTGAGGGGGGTATAGGTTGTATGGTATACGAGGATATATACTCACAGCGAATATAAGATTGAAGAGGAACAGTAGGTACTTGACACAAGCCATACCACCGGACACCATTTTTACCCGCGTATTTTTTTCCTTCTTTCTCCTTCTATTACAACAAAACACACGCACAAACTGTTTATATATATATATATATATTTATCCTCGACTCTTCGTTGTCGTCGTGGGTTCTTTTCTGTCTAGCTACGTTGAACCTACAGAGTACTCGTTTAAACTATTTCACGAGTGCAACCGCCGATCGTGGATGTATACGTGTGTAATATATGATAAATATAAACCGTACGGTGTGCGTATGTTCGGGGGGGTGAGTTTGCGCGAGTGTATAAATATTACACAGGGAATGATATATAATCGGTGCCCGCACAAACAGAGAGAAAGAGGGAGAGAGAGCGAGTGTGACACACCACCGTGCAGGAGAGAAAAAAAAATATACGCGATCCTTACTCGGCGATGGACTGTTACTGTACTGACTTGACTAGTGAACGAGTGAACGACTGAACCTCTCTCGCGAGTCGCGAGTCACCGCTCTTTAGCTTTCTATGTGATGTGCGTGCGTCCCTTTCGCGCATGGGTGGGGATCCGTCTCGACCAATCGGACCTTCTCTCCTACCCACCTCTCTCTCTCTCTCTCTCTCTCGCCCTTTTTTCCTTTTCCTTTTCCTTTACATCCTTTGTATATATATATACACATATACAAAACTTTACGTCTCACGTATTATATATATATATATATACGCCATCTCGCTTACGCTTGTCAGTCCTATACGTATGTATGATGTATACAACGTATAGAAATTGTTACATACAAGGAAATCTCTCGACCCTTCCTTTCTTCGAAATTTTACTTTTTTTTCTCGATATTAGCATCGTGTATAAATCTGTAAAATAACTTCAATTTCCCAGATTTTTTTTTTCTCTTTCGGTTAGTGCAAAAGGGTGCCCAAGCCAATTCGCAAATGTTTTTGGGAGGGTGCACCCCCGCACTCGGAAATAATATCCGTGCCAATTTGATATTTTTTTCAACCAGCGTTAAGCTATTCTTAACTCCATTTTTAACTGTCAAAACAGTTTATTATTCTTTTGGTACCTTATAAAATGTACTTCCATTCGGCACCTCTTATAAAAAGTACCTTCAATTGGCACCTTCTTATTATAAAGTACTTTAATTGGCAACTTACTTAACAAAAAGTACTTTCAATTGACGCCTCATAATAAGTACCTTCAATTGGCACCTTCTTATTATAAAGTACTTTAATTGGCAACTTACTTAACAAAAAGTACTTTCAATTGGCGCCTCATAATAAGTACCTTAATTAGCACCGTCTTATAAAAAGTATGTTCAAGTAGCACATTCTCATTATAAAGTACTTTCATTGGCATCTTATTTTAAAAAAGAAAGCACTTTCAATTTGCATCGTCTCATAAAAAGTACCTTGATTTAGCACCTTCTTATTAATAAATTTCTACAATTGATGTTTTTTATTAAAATAGTACTTTCACTTGACATCTTATTAAAAGAAAGATACTTTCAATTGACGCGTTAGATAAAGTACTTTTCAGTTGACAATTTCTTATGTAATGTACTTTCAGTTAGCAGTTTCTTATAAATATTTGTGTATCGGCTCCGCACCTTTTTGCACTTGCCCTAACGATATAACTTGTTGAATTTCTCATTTTTCTCTGAGGTGCATATATACCATTTTCTTGAACACCAGTATATGCGTTAGTGCGAATTATTGTAGGAATTTTACGTAATTTTTATGTACTGAATCCTTTTGTAACGAAAATTTGTACTTATACATACATATAGTAAGATCAATCTTTAAGATTAACTATATACATCTAATAATGTGTAAAGATACAACTTTATAAAATTTCTCGAATAATAACAAATAAATTTATATTTTCTCTTTTTTTTAGAAACCCGCCCGATTGAAACAATAATCAATGACATTATCCGTATTGTTACGTTTTATTATTAAATGTTTCGTTAAACGCACATGTTTACGCAAAAAACACAAATTTAAAATCCATTATCTGTTACTCGATCTGTTATTATTATCTTTTTTTCTTTTTTCTATAACTTTCCATTAAACCGGCTTGAACAAATGCATAAATAAATGTTGTAATAATAATAACAACAACTTAATACACTCGATTAAATGAAAAAGAAGAAGGAAAATCTATAACCCTTTTTTTTATTTATTTAGTTATTTTATGTAAATTACCTAAAATCAAAAATATATACAAAAAGAAAAAAACCGTTGACAACATTCATTGGAACTTTTAGTCTCCTCAAGTGCAGTATATCGCTTCTATAATATTTAATATATTATTATAAAATATACCCATATGAATATATTATTCTAAAATTATAATTACGTTAGAATTTGTCATATATTTCAATTCAACGTCCATCTGTTTTCAAACAGAATAATGTATCTTACAATTTTTCTGCATCAAAAATAAGTACAAGATTGATTCATAAGTATTGCAAGTAACTCAGCGCATGTCTCTCAAAAGATTTAATAAACTTATATATGACCCTAGTGGAAATTGAGCATTTTAAGGTTAGTTGAAAATGTTTTTGGCCATTAATTGTAGAATTATTGTCCATTTTTGACCTAATGGCCAATTTTTGGTCAAAAAAACATTTCATAAATGCTTTCATTTCTACTATTGTTATTATATTTCAAAGGATCATGTTTTACCAGAAAATACAAATTTTTCAGAAAATCGCATTTTATAGATTATAATTTTGTTTTCGAAAGCCACTTGATTAAATATTCTGAAATTTGTACAGTATAATATAAAACAACTGTTATGTTCTATAATCATAACTTTTTTCACTTCATTTGACCGATCACTTCCTGAGTTATAACAAATTGAAGAAAAAAAACGTTTTTTTTCGATTATTCCAAAATTACTAAAAACAATTCGAAAAACTTATGTATCTAGAGTTTATCTAGAGAGAAAAAAGATTCATATATGGTCTGATTAAAACATTAACAATATTAAAAAATAACCGACGCGGTGGCGAAGTGGCGGAGACGCACCTCGGCCGGTCACGGAAGTTAAGCAGTATTGAGCGCGGTACCCAAGTGGATGGGTGACGTTCTCGGTCGCTTGGCTTTCGTGGCGGGTTAGGTGTTTTTTCACACTTCACAACGTGAGCGGGAGGTGTGAAACATTCGGTTTCGGTGTCAAGGCCTACACAATGTGACTTTGACACCCAAAAAGAATGTTTCGAATACACCGGCCATCTCGGGTGAGGTTTTCCCTGCTTCACAGGTTTCCCTCATCCACGGGCATAACCCCAGGCGAATGCGAGATGGTGGGGTTTTTAAGGAAGGGATAAAGCACCCACACATAGGTGGTAGGTGGACACCGTTAAAGTCCCCCAGGGGATAAATGGTAGGAAGTGCCAGGAAAAAAAGAGGGCACAAAATCAAGAATAGAATAAAAAAATATTCAAAAATAAATTAAGAACATTTTAAAATACAAAATAAATTTGTAAAATATATATATTTATCGGTCATCACAAATTAAAAGTTTATACTTTTAACGTTAACTTCATTTTTGTTTCAACAAAATACATTTTTGTAAATTAAAAATTGGTTATAAAACAAAATTGAATTTATAGATCCAGAATCGAATTTTATCCCGAATTCGGGAAAAGGAACGTAAACTATATATGCCCAAATTATTTTTAAAAATATGGCGATATACGACCAAACACGTTCATTAGGACATTGTCTTTTAAACACGTAATTAGGACCTATGGTCATGTCGAAAGGTACTTCTAACATGTTTTTATAGTAAAGCAAAAAATTTTACTTTTACAAAGGTTCTTCTACGAGGACGCAATAATACAACATATAGGTACATGCGTGCAGATTACACGTCAAGTGTACATGTCAAAATGTTAAAATGGCTCAAATTTTAGTTACAGACTAAAAATATCTTCCTAAGTGTGCAAAAAAATGTTAAGTCAAACTATTAATATTGGACCAGGGTTATACATGTTCAAAAACAGTTTTTTCCCCGTTTTCAATTTTGTACCCTTTTTCATCTTAAGGGGGTGCCATAGCGAAAAACTATCGACGAAGCGTAGGTAATGTAGTAAGCTGTAATGTACTAGTAGCGCCATCTTCCGTTGTAACATTATATTACGCTATAAGCTTACAGTAGATGGCGCTAATCGTACATTCCAGCTATCATATTCATTTACCAATATCTTTTCGTGCATTGCATTATTTTACAAAAACCATTGGGGTTGCAAACTCAACAATTATCGATAATTGTATCGGTAATGTAATATAACCTCAAAATAGATGATAATACTAGTATATTTTATTTAATTGACGGGATGTCAGACCCAAATTATAGGAATCTGCATCTTTCAAAATAAAAATGATATTTATAATATTAAATTAAAAATCTGAAAAATTTTAAGCGGATTGCTTAAAACATTAGAATTAAATATATATATTTTAAATATATATTTTAAATATTAATTTATGAAACAATTTGTAGTCAGTAGGTATTAATCAAAAAAGGCATACAACAGATTGCGTTACATTTAAAATATTACTTTTTTATGCAATGTAGTGATTTGTATCGTTCACTTCATTAATTTACCACTTATTTCTGCATTTCTCTATGCAGCGGACTATACCATCTAAAACGCAAGTAGAGCCTTTTACCTTTACTAAATACATTCCTTGCATTTCGCTATGCAAGTACTCGTCGTATTCGTTTTGCTTTATCCTTTTACCTTTATTGAATACATTCCTTGCATTTCGCTATGCAAGTACTCGACGTATTCGTTTTGCTTTATCCTTTTACCTTTACTAAATACATTCCTTGCATTTCGCTATGCAAGTACTCGTCGTATTCGTTTTGTTTTATCCTTTTACCTTTATTGAATACATTCCTTGCATTTCGCTATGCAAGTACTCGTCGCATTCATTTTGCTTCAACCTGTTACCTTTACTGAATACATTCCTTACATTTCGCTATGTAAGTACTCGTCGTATTCATTTTGCTTCAATCTTTTTTACCGATACTGAATACTTCCTTGAATTTCGCTATGCAAGTAACTCGTCGTATTCGTTTTGCTTTATCCTTTTACCTTTATTGAATATACATCCTGGCATTTCGCTATGCAAGTACTCGACGTATTCGTTTGCTTTATCCTTTCCTTTACTAAATACATTCCTTGCATTTCGCTATGCAAGTACTCGTCGTATTATGCCTTTGATTGAATACATTCCTTGCATTTCGCTATGCAAGTACTCGTCGCATTCATTTGCTTCAACCTGTTACCTTTACTGAATACATTCCTTACATTTCGCTATGTAAGTACTCGTTGTATTCGTTTTGATTCAATCTTGAACACAGGCTATGAATAGTACCAATTAGTACGCATACCTCTGCATTTCACTATTCAGTGGATTAGCATTTGATACTCTTAATTTTTGCTTTCCACTATGCCACTTGTTTAGACCATCTGGAACCCGATATTTCTGAATTTTTTCTATGTAATATATAGGTCCAATTAAGTCCATATGCATATAATATGTGTAAATCCTCTTCACATTAATTTTGACATTATGAAATATTTTATCTGTGGTTGAACACTAAATATACATTTACGCCGATCTCTGGACACAGAAAAGTATCTGTAAAACATGAAAAATAAACATACGACAACAGTATTTCAAAATCTAGTATAAATCATACTTTTAACTTTACTGACCTGGTGTGTATATATCTGATTCGCCAAAACGCTTGCAGATACGTAAGGTGTAAACATAGATGGATCATCAAGCAGTAGATGAAATAATTAATTTTCAAGAGTGTCTAGATAGGTTGCATGTTCCAACCTTGAAGTAACTCCATATGCACATCATATGTGGTAGGTTCTCTTGAGATTAATTTTTAAATTGTGGAAAATATCTACGCTGATGTCTCAAAACATAAGTATCTTTAAAACAGATAATATAAATATATTTCAACCGAATTTAAAATGTAGTATAAATCACACTTTGATCTGTGATGTAGTCACATCACTAAACGATACCTGAAAATAAATAATATATATATTAATCAATAAGTATTCAATATTAAGAGGTAATATCATGTAAATATACTTATCTGTATTTACAAGGTGATGACGTGAACATCCAGAACGTTGTACGGTGTCAGCGTGTCCGTGGGGTTTGCCGTTGTCAGCTACTCCTTGGCACGCTGCATCTGTAATAAGAAATATGTTAATATTGCGTAATAGTAATTATTTATTGGTTAGTAGAGACATATATGTAATAAGTAGGAAGTAAATAAAATATATAATATAGAATATAAAAGGAAAATAATGTATAAGTGAATAAGTATTTTGGAAGAAGTAATCGAAGACTGGATATTCAATTTATGAAATTCAAAAGGGAGTTATCAACAGAATAAAAAAACAGCTGCCAATTAATTGGCACATAACTTCCTCAAATTAAAATGTTGATCCTATATGTAATATATTACTCAAATATAGTATTATTTAATTATATAAAACAAAATTTTATAATATTTCTAAAAATATTTCGTTTCTTATAAATAAATAATATTTTACGATATATCTAAAATTAATTATATTTGTTTAAAAAGTATATTTAAAATGTTAAACGAATACCTCTGCATTAGCATGTTTTTTAAAAAACACTACATCTTTTCACAAACATAAAGAATATTCCTATAATTTTGTTCAATATTCAAATGTGATTTACATAAAGAAATGATTCATATTTGCATATGTATAAATTATTGACTAAATAAAAACTGACATAGAAAGTTTTGCTTTACATTCATTTTGTTAGCTCATTTAGCTAATTAATTTCCAAAAAACAAAATCATTCAAATTGTTTTTTTTAAATAACAAAAAAACTAATAGATATACTTAGTTAACCCAAAAATGAATTATTCAAAAATCGAAAAATGTCATTAAAAAGAGCTACTTGGAGGATAAATAATTAAAAAAAAATAAATAAACATGTTTATAACATGTTTTTAGAGAGTCAAAAAATTGTACAATTACAAAACTTTCTCTATAAGGAAGCAAAAGGGATTAAATAGTGAATAGAGTTTAATAAGAGGAAGATGGATAATTGATTTAAATAAGTAAATAAGAAAATAATTGAAGTGTACTTAAAAATGCACTAAGATAGTGCACACTTTATAAAATGATGAACGTTTAAAATTTCACCGTGATCAGCTGCGTTGTTGACCGCGCCGAAGACCTGTGAACATAGTGGACTGCGTCACCTGGGGGGCCGTCTACTTGCGTATATGAACACATTCACAAACACACCACTCCGCGTCAGTGCCCGGGTAACGTCCCCGATGGTAAGGATCGCGCGCACGTGGTGAAACTTACTCGAAGCACATTGTTTACGTGCTGGCCCGCGCTCAATTGCCGCCATCTTGAATCTAACCAGATTCAAGCGCGCGCACACTGAATACACGCGGTCCGTGCTCATATCGGCACGGTGATTGCGTATATCGAGAATAGGGAATTCGGAACGCGTGTAGTGGGGGAACCCATGAGTATTGCAATATAATACACATGTTATTGTATAAAGAGTTTACTTTATATTCAAATAGTACAAATGACAAATTTTAAAAATAAAATGGGCAAATAAACACATGTGTAATTATGAATGGCATTAGTAACATGTTACATCCAAGCCTAGGAAAAAATTTATAAATCGTTTATAATTATGATTTACCTGAAATCGAAGACCAGAACACTACGCGGCACGCTCCTGCGTTTGCTTATTCGCGGGAGCGTGCCGCGCAGTGTCGAGTATAATTTCAATGGTAAAAAATAAATATTTTGAGTCACTAAAATGGGTGAAAGGAGATATATTCTTGTCTTACCTATTCAAAATTTACTTCCTAGATGTTTAAACAATTTTTAGAACGTTTACAATTGTCGATTCAGTCGAAATTCCCAACCAGGACACTACGAGGCACGCTCCCGCGTTTGCTCATTCGCGGGAGCGTGCCGCGCAGTGTCGAGTATATTTTCTATGGTAAAAAATAAATATTTTGAGTCACTAAAATGGGTGAAAGAGATATATTCTTGCTTAACTATTCAAGTTTTACTTCCTAGATGATTAAACAATTTTTAGAACGTTTACAATTGTCGATTCGTCGAAATTCCTAACCAGGACACTACGAGGCACGCTCCCGCGTTTTGCTCATTCGCGGGAGCGTGTCCGCGCAGTGTCGAGTATATTTCTATGGTAAAAAATAAATATTTTGAGTCCTAAATGGGTGAAAGGAGATATATTCTTGTCTTAACTATTCAAGTTTACTTCCTAGAGATTAACAATTTTTTAACTTTTAGAACTTTACAATTGTCGATTCAGTAGAAATTCCCAACCAGGACACTACGAGGCACGCTCCCGCGTTTGCTCATTCGCGGGAGCGTGCCGCGCAGTGTCGAGTATAATTTCTATGGTAAAAAATAAATATTGTGAGTCACTAAAATGGGTGAAAGGAGATATATTCTTGTCTTACCTATTCAAATTTACTTCCTAGATGTTTAAACAATTTTAGAACGTTTGCAATTGCCGATTCAGTCGAAATTCCCAACCAGGGGACTACGAGGCACGCTCCCGCGTTTGCTCATTCGCGGGAGCGTGCCGCGCAGTGTCGAGTATAATTTCAATGGTAAAAAATAAATATTTTGAGTCACTAAAATGGGTGAAAGGAGATATATTCTTGTCTTAACTATTCAAGTTTTACTTCCTAGATGTTTAAACAATTTTTAGAACGTTTACAATTGTCGATTCAGTCGAAATTCCCAACCAGGACACTACGAGGCACGCTCCCGCGTTTGCTCATTCGCGGGAGCGTGCCGCGCAGTGTCGAGTATATTTTCTACGGTAAAAAGGAAATATTTTAAATAAATAATACGGGCCAATAAGCACATGCGTTTGATGGTACTGATTATAATTCTGATTATAATTTATCATTCTTTACACGTGTGTATTAGGTAGTTATATTCACGACTTTACTAATATTTGTAAAATAATTTAACAAATTCCCATATTTATAATAAAGATAAAATGAACATGTAAGTGTGATATATTTTAAAAATAAAACTCGTTAGATAGCTAGTAGTTATTTGAGGTAATGTTTACAAGTCTCTTTTTACTGAGACATTGTTAAACCTGTAACGGGACACGATCCACGTGAACTTCGTCAGTGGTGACGCAAACGGTGCGCATGCGCAAGCGCATATATACTCTTGTTGAGTAAGAGCGAGAGAGAGAGAGAGAGTCACAATGACGTGCCAAGGCACACGTAGCAGTACATGATGGTATCAAGCATTAATCTTGATACATTTATGTACAATAACGGATGCACTGGCAAAACAAATTAGTCTTTCTACAATACATAAACACGATATTTAGTATAATTCTGTTTATTGACATATGCCCGGTATATTAGTTATGGTATTTAGCGCCATCTTGCAACAACTATTTGCGCCATTGCTTCCACTCTAAGTATAATACCACAGACTAAGCGCGTCGCGCACTCTATCGACGAAATTGGTACTAAGCAAACTTTATCAGTAATATAAACTATTTATTTTTTGTTAATATTATGTAAAACGCAAATACAGAAGCACTAGATAATGGTATAATATGTCTTTCTACAAAGTTTCAGGTCAATACAACAAGGACACCCTAAAAAAAGTTTGCACGGAAAAATGACTATTTTTTCCGTGCAAACTTTTTTAGGGTGTCCTTTACATATTGACTTCAAACTTTGTATAAATACGTTTTATGTTATTATCTAGTGCTTCTGTATTTGCGTTTTGCAAATAAAACAAAAATATGTCCGTTAAATGCAATAATGCATCTATCTTACTCAGTCGGTAATAATCCAGTATGGCACCCCCTTAATTATAACTCAAAATTGGTTAACTTTTTGTATTACACATTAAACGCGAAAAACTTTTAAAATGCTCACTAGAATATTTTACCATTTTTACAAATACCTGATTCGCAGTAATGTCGTTGGCTATCGATGGATCATTTTGGCAATTTTTTATTTTGGTCTGTACGACAGCATCAATACGTTCCAGATTGAACCAGATTATTCTTAAGTTTCATCGGATATATGAAACTTATTCATATATGCTTAATATAAGTTTAATAAATTTATGGTTTATTATAGGTTTGTAAAATTTTATTGCTGAGATTAAATCATCATAATATAAATCAAATAATTATGTGAAAAAGTTTCATCCAGAACAATTGTTGAATATAATTGTTAAATAGAATGAAACTGGGCAATCGAATGCTAAAATTGTGTCATTTTTATACATTTTTTTAATTTTTACAATATCTTTGATTTCTTATATCTTTGGTTTGAATCAAGATCCCATATTACATCAAGTTTCGTTAAAAAGATATTGTTACTGCAGAAAATAATCTGGTTCAAACTGGGATGTATTGATGCTGTCGTACAGACCAAAATAAAAATTGCTAAAATGAACCATCGATAGCCAACGACATTACTGCGAATTAGGTATTTGTAAAAATTCTATTGAGCATTTCAAAAGTTTTTCGCGTTTAATGTGTAATACAAAAAGTAAACCAATTTCGAGTTATTTAATATCCAAACTGGTGAAAAATTGAAGAAAAAGAAAAATACTGTTTTTTGAACATGCACAACTCTGGGCCAATATTAATAATTTGACATACAATTTTTTTGCACACCCTGGAAGATATTTTCAGTTTGCATATTATTCATCCAAGACACCGTGCAGATATGCTGAAACTCGTTAAAATATAGAAGATTTAATTGATAAAAAAAGAAATCACCAATAACAACAAAACCATACAATATTTGAAAAAGAGAATTTATGAACATAAATATAGTTTGAGGAGTGTATCTGTCACATCAGGTTTGAAAGAGCATTGTTTAGATTTTGTTCATTCATTTGATTTTAAAAATTTAGAAATTTTAGAACAAAATATTATGAATAAATTTAAAAGAGAAAGTCTTGAGAATATTCATATATTTAAGAATGATAAGAATGTTAATTTAATGTTAGAGTCAAGTAAATTAAATAAGATTTATCATCCTATCTTAACTTAGCTTAGTTTATTGGTGTGAATTTATTTAGGGTGGGTCCTTGGAGTGGGGAGGCATTTTTGAGGGTTTAAATATCGTGTGGAATAGATTTTCATTTCAGTCCCTGATGAGGAGCAGCAGCGAGCTCGAAACGTCGGACATCATATTTGGGGTTAGTAGATTTTTGGTGCAGGGGGGCAGTCAGATTGCTTTATTAATAATTTGTTTTTATGTTTAATTAGTGTTTTTATTTTTTATATTTTATATTTTTTATTTTTATTTTTATAGATTCTTTGGGGGTGATTATAAGTAGGGGCAATCTGATTGCCCATATAATTGACTGTAAGACCGATAAAAATATTAATTAATTTAGTTATACTACAGTCGACATAAGTAATATTTTATTAATAAATCATACAATATTTAAATACGCATACCACATGCATACACGCAATAGAAAATGATAAAAAAAAACAATAAAACAAGTCGTCGTAAAAAATCTGCAAAAACAAGACCATTAATAAAATCAATACCAAAATATAAAGCAACTTTAAGAGTGAGAAAGAAAAGGGGGGGATAGAAACGTGTCTTAAAAGTAGTTAAAGGTCTAAAAGACAATACTGCAGAGTTTAGGGTTTAGAGTAGATGGGCGTCATCCCCGCGTCTCGTCGTCGTGCATCACCACCGGAAAAGCGAGATGCCGAGCGGGTTTCCGCGTCTAGACGGGCGTCGTCGTCGTCCTCCTCGTAGTCTCTACAACCCCTCTCGCTGACGCACACACCCACGCTATTTTTCTCTCTTCTACTCGCGCCCGGCTGTCGCCTTTCCATTTCGATTTATCATCCTTATTCCACTTTCTCTTTCTCGTGATCACTGCATACCGTTTAATCATATCTAAAGCTTTATCGAATATTATATATGCTTTAACTTTGATTTACCCGGTTTACTCGGTGATTTTTGGGAATTATATTGGTGTAACATTGTTTTTCCAGTGTGTGTATAATTATATATATTAATCCTTCTTTTTGAAAGCCACTTTTTTCAGATGCTGGAAGTTTGTTATTTTTTAGTGAATTATAGCTACTATTCTATGTATTTCAGCGTCACGTCATCAAAATCGAACACTTATTCCCAAATATATGTCAAAGATATATTGGATAAAAATTTTGATTACCCCCCCCCCCCGCCGTTAGATTAATTCGGCTGGATGAAAAAATCCTATTAATTAATAAATATAATTAATAAAATAAAATATTAATACTTGAGAAGATTGAAGTCTCACCCTCCATGTTTTGTATTCTTGTTAACCAAATTTAAAATAAACAGTGGCTGATGAGGTCGACGCAACTTTGTCGACGAAACGTCGCAATTTCATCAGTAAATTGTGGTTTCTTTGGTTTCCAACATCGAACCAACCAGCCCCCATCCAGTTAAAAAAAATTCTTAATTTTCTACAATATTAATAATTTGGTAAATTATTATTCCGAAACTAGCGATAACATACTGAACACTCTTTGAAAACCATCGAAGGCGCATTGAACAATCGTCAATTTTCTAAATTATTTTTCGAGCAAGCTTCTGCGTCCGAATGAATTTGAAATTTATGGCAGTCGACAAAGTAATTGAATTATTAATTATTAGCCAGCGAATTACGGATGGAATTTATTTAATTATTTAATAATTTTTTTTAGAGAGATCCGCGGGGGAATGAGAAATGTTACTCCTATACCGAGTGAAAATCGTGTCTTAAAGTTTTATTTCGTGATAAAGATATTCGACGTTTTTCAATATTCTATAGGGCCATGAGAATTTTACGCTGATCAAAATTACTTGAATTCTATCTAACATACAGGAATTATCTAAAAATTAGAAGAAAGTTGGCATCAAATACTATATCATTTGAACTTATACTGGATTGTTCGAATAGCTTAAACCGTTCAAATGTTACGTTTACTTGAAAAATAGTTAAAAATTTACGTCAGTTTTTAAGAAATTGATATTACGTTGATATTTTATTTTATTACTTATCTGACATTTATCTGATCGAACGTTTCGTTTGAAGATTTTGAGCTATTGAAACAGACCGACATTCAAATAATAGCTGTTAGTACCATCTTTCTTCTCAACGTTAAATTAAAAACGCAGTAACGATTAAATAGAACTTGAGTTATTTCAAATGGCGTAAAAAGTACGTTTTCCCTAGATTTTATTAAAATATCTATTTTTCACTGGATACGCCTCTTCTTATTCGAGCGAAATAAAAAACATATGTCGTTTCCCAAAGGTCATATCTTCTCATTGTGAGTATAATCCAAATTGGTGTTCGAGGATGTGAAAATAGAATTTTTGAATACTTCGTACTCATTCGAGAGATTACGTACCAAACTCAAGAGTAAACCTTCTTCACTTTTCTAAAATTAGAACATGTTTGGAGAACACCGACGATGTGCACATTTTTATATTAAAAAGATGAGATATATCCAAATTACAGGAAAAAAACCCAATAATTTAAAATACTAAAAATTTTTTTAAAAAATTCACAGATTATGTTGAAAACAAGTAGAGCATTGTACATACACCGTTATTTACGAAATAATTAATATTAAATGAATCATTGAAAAATAAATATTCTGCATCGGTATTGCAAAAGATATTATCCTAATTTTTATCTAAATCGAAGTCGAGTTACGAAAATTTTTCGCTAAACACCAGCATTTGCGTCAAGAGAAGAAGTATAGAAAAAGGAGAAGCTCCACTCCGGTAACCGGGTCAGGAAATGCATTAAAACTTTAAGAGCTTTCATACTTCAAAACACTCAATTTTTTTATGCGAGTCGTGTAAACATTCTTTTTATAATGTATATTGTAATAATAAATAAAATTATGCAATTTTTTTAAATTTAATTTTTTAATAATAATAAAGAAAATATATATATAGTTAAAACGAGTAAAGTTTCATCTTGTATTATATTATTCTACGCTCGACTGTTATATATATAAGAGAAGTTGCTTTGCGCATAGGAATATATAGGAAGAGGAGATACGACTTAATATAGTTCTATTTGCGAGATGATGTCACGTGTACGTCCTTTATTCATCGAATTGAAATGGTGATGTTTAAACGATATAATTTATGTATAATCCTTACGAATTTTATAATACACTTTTCTTCCTTTTATTGAAGGGGACAACCCTATGGGTTAAAATTAAAAAAAAACTATTCAACTTTAACAATTAGTACTTAATTTTATTCATAACGATTGAAAACATTTCTTAATCTTTATAAACAAATTAAATTATTATTAATTTTTATTAATAATTTTTTGACCAATTTATTTGTAACATAAACTATTATAATTAATTATGAGACTTCGTACTTTGATTTTTTTCCATAACGGACTTACAACTGAATATCTTTATTGAACCAGTTCATCGTATAGGCTAAAATTTTAATAGTGACTTTTGAACATTATATGATTCTACTTAAATGAGATAGACTCTGTTTGTACCTGTAATTATACTTACCAAATTAGGATCTTGTTCGGAATTTGACCCCCAAAAAAATGTTTTCTTTTTTTACCAATCGATTAAAAAATACATAAAATATTTTTGTAAACACTTTTTTTAACCAAATACATACAAATAACCCAAATAACAATAAACCACTAAACCGGGCCGAACTCGCTTTTGGTTTAAGCGATTATTAATTTCAAATTCGATTGTTTCGAAGGGCTAAATGGCGTTTAACCCAAAATGTTAGTTGAGAACAACTGTATCACTTTGTATACAATGGTGAGCGCACAATTATCTGTACTATTAGTTTGTATTTTTTGTTACTGAAAAATAAATTTATATTTCATAAAAAGAATTTTGTAAATACATTTCTGCACTAAAAAAAGTAATTAAAAATTTATTTTATGCATTTTCTTATTGATTGGATGAAAAAAAAGATCATTTTTTTGGGGGTCAACTTCCGAACAAGTGCCCCAAATTATTTAAAAAAAATCAAAAATTGTGTAAAAAACAGGTAAATTATTTTTTTTAAAATTATTTAGACTATCATTGAAATTCTGTTCGATTTAAGTGGATTTAAATGATGTTTTGCTATTACTGTTAAAATTTCAGCTTATTCTATCAAGTGGTTCCTGAGATATCCTGGCGGTAAGTTCATTAAGGAAAAAAATCAGACTACACTGAAAAATAAAATCTGTTTACATTAGAACTCTTACAATGTCCTATAAAAATAACAACCTAATTGCTGTAGAATGAAGGAGACGATGCTGTAAATGTAGAATTCATATTAGACAAGGAATTTTGGTTACGAAGATTACGAAGATCTAATATTTATATATTTTCAAACAAATATTCGATGTAAAGGATTTTTTAAATAATTGTGTGCTTTGAATCGATCGTGTTTAATTATATTTAATGGTACTTTTCATCGATTTTTTGTTTAACAACGCTGAAAAAAAAGTCTTGAGACAACTACAATTTGTAGATAAAGTAGAGGTATTGCAATGTCCTATAAAAATAACGAATCGCTGAAAAATGAAGGAACAGATAATAATAAAAAATATACACGTCTTATTAATTTAAAACAGGCAAAAATTAACTAAACAAAAATATTATTGTTGAATTAATTAAACGAATAATTTTTTTATAATATTTAAATCAATTTTTTCTTTTTTGACTTTACTGCAGTTTAAGTTTATTTTACTCCCGCGCTCGCTGTAAGATATAAATGTAGAATTCATATAATAGACAAGAAATTTCTATTACGAAGTTGACGAAAAACTTATGGTTATTTTAGTCGCATTATGTAGTGCTGGCACGCATTTCGATACATAGGTATACTCATACAAATATTTTTCGGTGAACTCGCTTTTTTCGCTTTTAAATTTCTTATAATACGAACCGAGTGAGATATTGTGCGCTTGCGTGAAACCCGCGGTGAGGATATCCACCTGTTGTCAAATTTGGGAATTACAGACTGAGATATAGATATATTTTTGTTTATTACTTTTTTTTTAATTATTTTAACGTTGCTCTTTTTATGCTGCCAAATCGGTGCTGATCAGCGACAGAGGTAATACGATGTCTTTGTTAAGAAAGCACTTGTTGAAAATACATTCTCGACAGTGGTGGTTGTATAACAAACGAACCCGAGACACCTCCGGGTACGAATCCACCACAATATTAATTTTGTTAATTCAAATTGAAAAATTATAAGTTTTATACTATTTTATACTATTTTAACAAATAAATAATAATTATTAAATTAATAAAGTAGATGTAGGTATTTATTATGCGTATATATCACTTAAATATGTTTATTACTATATAATGTATAAATTATATATAAAATAGAATTATAAAATAGAAAATGAATCGCATAATCTTATTTGATTAGAAAAAAATTTATGTAATATACTTTATAAAAAAAAAGTGCGTAAACATAACTACCATCACGTAATGATTACCTTTGCGTATTACGCACATCTATGCATAGCTGCTGTTCTTATCATTTCTCAGCAGTCCTCAGAATTGTACATACATTATTTAAAATGTAAAAGTATATAAAAATTTCAAATTAATGTTATCATTTGTAATGCAATTTTATGTTATTACGCGATTTTTAGTTAAACAACGCAAATATTGAGGTCAAAATAATGTTTTTAAAGGATTTTAAAGTTTATTAAGCAGAATCGTATCAACTGGCCCTTTTTTTATTTTATATTTGATTTATCGAGTATTTCCTGTACACCTTGAAAAAAGAGCTTCTTCTATGGGCTAAACCTCTTAATAAGAGGAAACTTTTCGCACTTATGAAGTCTCAAAATCTCCCAACCCAGAGAAATGGTAAATGTCTAAAAGCACCTATACATAAATGCAACATTTTTATTTTACATTTAGCTTTACTGACTTGCCTATACGATATTATAATAGTAATCGGAATTACACTTCTTGATTGATGACGAAAAATACGAAGTGATCAATCTCGGGTTTGTTAAAAAATATTAAAAACCGAGCTTAGGAGAGCTTTTTAAAAAAATCCTATTATTGGCAATTTTCGAAACTTTGAAAAAATTTTTAACTCCAAGAACAAAGGCCTTTAGGTATTTAAAAATTTGACTCAGGCCGTATTTTGATATTTTTTTAGAAAAAAAATTGACGATAAAATCGGTTACATGGCCGTCCAACATTTATCCGAATTTCACTGACAATGCAAATCCACACATACACACTAGCGAGTATATAAAGATATACATGTGTATATAAGCATGCATGTGTATTGCACATAAAAGCAGCAGAAGCAGAAAGGGAGTATATACTTATATATGGCCTGGTCACGCTCAATTCCTCTCCCTAATGTGTATCCATGCGCTTGGGTTACATGTCGCGCAAAATCAACCAACCCCCTTACATACGATATTTGTATGCATATATACATCGCACTCACACCTGTCACTTTGATATTTCGCGAGTGTATTCGTGTATTCAATATACTTACCTGTGTCTATCTCTCTTTGTTTTCTTCCGATCTTGTAATTATTTTGTAAACGACATTTTACGAATGGTGTGTATTGATTAACGTCACTGTATTACTCTTCCACTTTCTCGATGTCGTTTTTATTAATCTTCCCATTGATAAATTTTCTTTTTCTCCTTTTTTTTTGCATATGTACGTCGAATCTGACAATTCGATACAGTCATTTGCAAAATGAAAAATTTTATAACGTCCCAGATTATCGACATTACAGTGTTTACGGATTATTTTTCATTTTATTAAATAATATATATTGTATTGCACGATTCTACTTAGAAACGCACACAATATGTTTACAATGGAAAATGTACGAAATACACGCACAATTGGAGTAAACATGAAAATAACTGAGGATTTAATTTAAAAAATCAGTTATGTCGGTAATTTCTGTTATGCGGCATCCCCTTGAGGGGATTACTGACTTGTTTTACCGACAATACAATTTTCATTAGATAAATACGTCAAATTTCCAAATTTCCCTACGTACCAACAATCTATGTATTACACAGAATGTATAGGTACCTTTGTAAAATTGCGATTAAGCAAAAATAGACAGCATAAAATAAACAGTCGATAATGTCGGTGCAAGCGTGTAAGGTATAGGACTAACGACATCCCTTGAGGATAGAATACTCAATATTTACCGACTGTGTCAATAGAGATCAAAAAATCATTCTGGTTAAATAAATAAAGCAAATTGTGGAAAATAAAGACACCGTTGCTCTTCCTTCAACTATTGTTTACAACTGTGTAAAAATTAAAAAAAAATTATGTTGCGTTAAATAATGGCATTGGAAGGAAACATACCAGAATTGCAACATTGGAAGCAAATAAAGAGTCAAATTTCCATCCAAAACCATTTTTTAACGCAACTTTATTTTTGTTTGAAATGTTCACACAGTGATAGATGATAGTCAAAGGAAGGGCAACAGTGTCTTTATTTTCCACAATTTTCTTTATTTATTTAAACAGAATAATATTTATTGACTCAGTTGGTAAATATTGAGTTTCCCTTTCATTCTTTTGATTTTTGGTTTGATGTGTCTGGTTTGGTGTTTGATAGTGTCTATCTTTATTAATTTATGAGTTATAAGCGATCAAAGTGGAAGTATTTTTTATAGAAATTATTACTAGATGACGAATAACTTTCGTAAAAATAGTCATTGGCTAGTAATAATTTAGTATTCTTCATATTTCTATATTATAAAAGACATATCAAAGTTAGGATAAGATCCGTTTTCCCGAGTTCAAATACTCCCCTTGTTAGTATTATTTTGTTACAATTCATGTATTGAACTTATAGTCCATTTTAATAAGTTTAAAAAAAACACTCATTTTTGCAAATGATCTCTCTAGAAGATAAAGCAGGGGAAGTTGCCACATGTGGCGGAAAATTTAACAAAAAAAGAAAGTAATTCATGAACCCTCATTTTTTTCATTGTATAGAGGACATAAATTATTACAAAATAGATTATTTATTTAGTTTATTAATAATAACAATTTAACCAATAAATAATTCGTAAATTCATCGAAAAATAAAACAAAAAATAATTGTCACATTATATAGCATTTATATAAAATTTTAGAATTATATATGAATAAATTAAAACTATTTGCACATGCAGGACATTTTCCACTTTCAGAACAGATTTCGTGCATCCAATTTCAACACTGTCCACATTGCACCCAATCACATTTTGGACCATTTTTGCTGCAATAACTTAATCTACTGATTAATTTTCATATGTATCGCGTACGATCTTCTTTTTTTTGACTGTTTTCTTGTTACTACGCTGTTTCTTGTTTTTAAGGAATTTTTCTCTTAGATGCTTTTTTTTATTTCGCTTTATTTTTTTTTTTTAATGTTTGTATGTTTTCAGTGGTATAGTTAAAACGTTATTGAGCAGATGATTTGAGACTTTTCAGTAGTTTTTCACTAGCAAACGTTTAATAAAATGTTGATAAAATGAATGATAAAAGTTTAGCGCGTCACTATATATTATTGCTGCTACAATCAAAATTGACTTGCCAGGAGAGTTCACACCCTTAGGGAAACGAATCGTTACCAAACTCTAGAATATGATTTCTACTATAAAAATATGAAGAAACCCGGAGTTTTTTTAGATTCCAATGTCTTTTTTTATGATAAATTGTGACGTGGTGGATCTGCATGATAACAGATCCCCATCACTTAGGGCTCTGTAGTACCGACGCGGCCAGCGCAAGAATCGGCACTTGGCATATGGCGCGCGTATCGGTAGGCAGAGGACGTGGAAAAGTACAGCTACGACCAATTGCGGGCGTAGCGCAGTGGTAACGTGAACGCGAACGAAAAATCTCGATGAAAAAACCATTGACTTTGATTGCTTATAACTCGGAAACAAGTAAAGATAGACGTTCAAAACAAATCTAAAAACAAACTGAAATTAAGCAGATGTTTTAAGAAAAAAAGAAGCTCAAATAATTTAACTTGGTCAAAAGTTATAGAAGAAATAAAAATTAGACGAAATTTTGGCCTAAAGAAATCATCAAATTGTAATGTTAAATTTTTATTTCTTCTATAACTTTTGACCAAGTTAAGTTATTAAAGCGCTTCTTCTTTTTCAAAACATCTGCTTAATCTCAGTTTTCTTTTAAAATTTGTTTTGAACGCATATCTTTACTTGTTTCCGAGTTATAAGCAATCAAAGTCAATGGTTTTTTCATCGAGATTTTTGGTTATTTGCTTATATCTATCATAAAAAAGGGCATTGGAATATATAATTCCGGCTTTCTTCAAATATGTACATATATAGTGCTTAATTACGTTCCGACAAGTTTTTATTTCTATTATTATTTACCTTTTATACCTTGTGTAACCTTTACATACTTTTATGGACCATCGCTACCATCTTTGTGTAGTGGCATATGTATATTCCTTTCCTATTGTCCAGCTATGATTTCCTTCACAACCTTACATTTATCCAGGAAGAACGGAAACCCATAGTAGAAAAACCTGCCCCAAGACAGCCGGTGTTTTGAAACATTCTATTTGAGTGTTTTAGATCACATTGCGTAGGCATCTATACCTTCCGCTCACGTCTCGAGTGCAGTAATATACCTAACTGACCCCGAAAACTGCACTACTAGGATGCAATTGATGGACCACCAATTCAAGTACCGCAGCGAGTGCTGCTTAACTTTTGTGATGATCGACTGAGATGCGTCCCCTGCACTTATTATACATGAGTATTTTACAGAGGTCAAGTAATACAAAGACATGTGTAGTTTATATGTCGAAAATGATTTGAAAAAGGTTTAAATAAAATAATTTTGGTCGTATGACAATATATACATATGAATTATATTTTTCGGTCTTTCCGAACCAGACCTTGACTTTAAATTAAATTAGACGCTTCTTTACTCTTCGTCCAGTATGGTTGGTGGGTCAAGTTATGATTCAGGATAACCAAAAAATATAATTCATATACTTAAAGAAGAGTTCGGAAGTCAAATTTTACTCTCCCTACTTTATCGATCTTGAATATCACCTAAGAATCGACATAATTAACGAGGTTCCCAATCAACTCTTATCCTCACTACCTTATCAACCAAGTTAAATAAAGGATTGAATTACAATTGATAAAATTTAAGAACGTATGAACAATCAGGAGACGACAGGCATTTGTTTACAAACAATTGACCTGTGATCAAAATTTCAGACTAAAATTCAATCAGGTTTTCAAGAAGTATCCCTTATTACCTCAGCCTGATATAAATTACCGCGACAACATGATAAATAACCAAATATTATAAATTTACAGTTTTTCATTTTATCAAACGCCTGTGATTCAATCACGGTAATTTTCACTGGAAAATTCGTCTACTTAAGTATACGACTTAAAAAAATTTGGATAATAACCAATTCCTTTCCTAAAATACGCTTGCACACGCATATTTTTTTAGCTTTAATACCTGGTGATTCTCTCTCTCTCTTTCTTTCCTGCAAAAGCTAAGAGAGACCCTCTGGTATAGAATATATCGAGTATATAGAACGACCGGGCAAGAAAGAGAGAGAGAGAGAGAGAGAGAGAGAGGAATAGGAACGTGCCTGATGCGAACAGCCGGTGTATAGAACCAAGTAATTTTCCAAGAACAGGGGAGACCGATAACACACGAATATGCCTTACGTGTCCAAGTCGCGTCGTTGTTGATTCCACCCTGTCTAAAGCTTTACCCCCATAATATACGTGCATATATGTGAAAGTGCGTCTGTATGTATGCACCTATACCTGCCTGATCGTTCGATTCTCCATTTCTCTACTTTTCAAGTAGCACGACTACTCTCTTTAACGATTGCATACATATATACATATATACATATATATATACACACACTATATATATATATTCAATTTTTTCATATTTTCATAATTTTTCCAGATTTTTTCGAGGCCGTTATTTTAAGTTACAGAGAGTCAAAGTTCTTATTTTAGCACTTTTTTGCATTATATGACCATTTTTAGGCACGATCGTTACACGGAAGTGCCTTATATTTTCATCATCGCAAAATATGTGATACCTCAAAAAAGTATAGATTTTGACATGAAAATAAAATTTATGCAACTTAGAACCCATCCAAACCTCTCCCTAAAATGTATGTATGGATGTGTGTATGTATGAAATCCTGTGACCAAAATAACTCTGCTAATTTTTAATCGATTGAGCTGAAATTTACAGGGCATATTTGTTATAATTATAGAACTCTGTGGTCCTATTTTCAGATGTATCGCTCATAAATTGTGGAAGTTGTGGAGCGTTTTACAATTTCGTAAAATTGGTTTATGCATATTATCATCAAAAATACTGTTCTTACGTACATAATGAATTTAGACAAAATTTTCGTCTAAAAATTATAAACTTTTTCCTATACAACACTCTCTGATTCGAGCAATATTTCTAAAGATACGTACATAAAAACAATGAAAATCATTAAAATCTACAAAAAAGCACGTTTTTTCGTTATAAATTGAAATGTATCATTTTTATATAAAAAGCGTAAATGGACAAAATATTCGTCACAAAATTACAAAACTTTTTTCCTATTGTACACTTAACGCTCAAAACAATATTTTCGAAGTATAAACATAGAAAAACGGTCAAAATAATGAAAAAGCACAAAAAACGAAACGTATTGTTTTTACTGAAAAATTTTTAATGAACAAAATGTTCGTATTAAAATAATAAACCTTTTTTCTATTATGCGCTTAACGCTCAAAACAATATTTTCGAAGATAAACATAGAAAATCGGTTAAAGTAATCAAAATAATATGAAAAAACGTTAAAAAAGTTGACTTCTATTGTATAATTATTGTTGATGTAATATCATTTTCTTTTATCAGTATTTGTTGTATGTAAGTCTTTAATATCTTTCTCCGGTTCATCATTTTCGTCATCAGATAAATTGCTACCATCTTGTAAATCTGGTCCAACTATTTCAGAAATATAGTCAAGTGCCGCCTTAACCGCCAATTTTTCAGTCTTTCTTGAAGTGTCAAATTTTGTACACCATTCTAAAATTAATTATATTTATGTAAAAAATGAAAAATAAATATTGAAATTATTATCATTGTTACAAAAAATGATTCCTATCTAACATTTTTGTTTTGAAGGCGTACTTTTTTGAAATTCAGGTACCCAACTAGTATGACTTTATCATTTAAATGCACTACACTTTCATACTCATCTTTAAAATAAATTAATTATTTTATAATTAATTTACAAAAAGTAAAAAATTATTTTCTTTTATGCTATAATAAAAACTTACATTACAATAGTTTTGATGTACAAAGGACAATTTAAACAAATGTTTCATACTCTCCTTCTCCTTCTCCAAAAATGTTTGAGCCATACTTTTCTTTCTAAAAAATAATACATGTATGTATAAAATAATATACCTGTTAATAGACAATTACATTGTAATCTATCTTAAGATTTTTTAATAATATATTTTTAATATAACAATTTCAAATTATAAATTTTATGTGTACCGTAAAATGCAATTTCTATCTAAAAATTCTGAATATACATCTTATGTAGATAAATGCACTTACCACTTTAATAATTTTTTCACTGTTTCCACTGAAAATCTTTATAAAGTTGTGGTCTGAATTTTTGTTCTATACCGTAATTATAAAATCAAAACAGACACTTAAACCCATAACAATATCCTTCACATACATCTTCATAAGCTATTGTCCTAAACTCTTCGTACATAGTGCAATTGAAATTCTCCTTTAAGAAAAATGACCAAAATTGGAAGAGTGTGTTCACCTCTTGTAACTTCTCTATACCAAGTTGTTTACGCCCTGAAATAAAAAGAGATTCCATGAATTCTAAAGTGAATGACTTTACGTAAATTGTATAAATAATGAATTTAACAACATGATTAATATCAACATGATTTCTTTAGCTAAGAAAAGAAAACATATTATAATAATCATCATCACATCAAGAATTTATAACTTAGTTACAAAAAGTAAATTCAAGGTTTTTTAATATCTTACCTTTTAAACAACGTGAATGACATTTATGATACGCTTGTTGAGTGAAACCGTTCACTTTAAAAAACGAATGACTAGGATGTTGGAACGTTGGCAATGATTGCGGAGCACCACCGTAACTATACTAGCTAAGAAACCTTCGTTTGCACTTATACCAGCACTACTTCTGTAAATATAAAATAAAAAGAAAAACCTATTATTATTGTAATAGAAAATAAAGCTAAATATACAAAAACGTAAAAAATATCACATTAAGTAATAAAAGTTGTTAGAAGATAACACATTAAACATCAGTTAATGGATTGAAAATCTTAATGATGTTCGCAAAACACTTTAAGTAATATTGCATAATTATATAATTTAACAATTGTTATATATGTTAAATACAAATTATACTGTGCTTAAAATATAAATTTTATAAGCTTATTTCAAATTAATATCTATGTAATTTATATATTTACCCTGATATGTTCTCCGGTCTTAATAATTATAAGTGCCGTTCTTTTAAATTATTGTATTTATTATTACATAATAAGAACTTTAATAGTAAAATAATAAATACAACATTAAATGCAAACTTAATGTAATTTAAAATAATTAAAAAATGTAATAATAAAATGTCACAAACCGTTAATGTATACCAGATCAACCTTGAGAAAGATTAACATCGCCAAAACTATCCCAATACAAAATAAGAGGCTCGTGGTTATTGTTGAATTGAACCATTATTGTTCGACTCACTACCATTGTTACTCTTGTATTAAAACTGACTAGTAGGTGAATTACTCCTATAATTCATAATTATCTTATATAAATTATCTTTAAATTTAATTATAAAGTATATACATAACTTTATATACACAATAAAATAAATAAACTAACGTTATATTTATTGTCCGTTTAAATAGTGCCATCAGCGCCATCATATACACATAAGTATAATGTATATCGCATTTTATGTAACCCGCGTCCCGTAATCCAAATTTGAATTTCAAATTTTTAAAATTTTTTTACAAAAATATTTATTTATAACAATTTTCTTTTTTTATTTATTTTTTAATACAAAAAATCGAATAAAAAAAAGAATTATAATAAAAAATTTTATTTATTAGAAAAAACTAATATTTTTATAACAAAATTTGATATAAAAAAATAGAAAACGGTAAAAAATATTTACCACACACAAAATAAAATTTTGAAAATAATCTAAATATATCCAAATTATTCTAAAATTTTAAATTAAAATTTAATTGAAATTTTTAAATAAAATTAAACAAAAACTTTGTTTTTAAACTTGAAAAATTTGGACTTGAACGTTAAATAAGCATAATGAATTTATTGTGTCCGTGAATTCTAAGAATATATTGATTTTATATTACTTAAATATATTTGTCTTTTCAACCATTATAATTACTTTTTTCTTAATTTTTCTTAATTTATTTAATTAATAAAAAAAAGAAATCATTAACGTTTACATGTTATTAATAACATTGTAATTTAATATAGAAGTTAATAATTCACTCTTAATGTACATATTTCAATTTATGACTTTGTTCACTGAGTTTATCACTTGACAAATTCATCAATTTAAACATAAAGTACATATTGGTACCGCATACACTACTCTAAATATACTACCAAAGAGGCACCCGATAACACATCTTTGGGACCTAAATTAAATTTATACAATGCTCCAGTAACCATTCCACCAGCTGCATAATAAAAAAAAACAAAGCTTCATACAAATGAATTTCTTCAAAAATTAACAAATTTAACAAGATGAATGCTGCTCTATATCGAATAAATAAATTAATTATATTGTTTCATATAGACAAATTTAAATTGTACAATATTTTATCACATTTACTTATATCTTTTACTGTCCATAATATACGTCCCATTAATAATGTTTTACCAAATATTCTTTAGAAGGAACATTAATGTAAAAAAAAACTAAATGGTTTTATATAAACATATGTAAATTATGTATATATGTATTTTTTCACATCACGTTACCTCTTCTTTTAAAAATCTGTTTCCTATTACTTCTTTCTTAGCAAATATTTTTTTTTTTAAATTTTTGAGATATTTGAGGAACAACACTTTTTTCTTCAATACATTGATATTCAGAATATTAGAATAATATCTAAAATTTAACATCTATAAATACATTTTTAATTTATTATTAGAAAATATATGTATATGCAAAATAATAATTCTGCATACTATAATTACAATTCTAATTTTTATTATTATTATTTTATATAATAACAAAAACCACCAACGGTGCGAGCACGAAGCGCCAGCTATATAGCTCGGCCCCCCTAGTAGGTTAATGTTAATATTATATCTGAAGTATGATAGTCCCAAGCCTGTTTAATAGCAGAGAGAAATGTGATAAAAATTTCCAAACCATTTAAATTTCTACAAAAAACAATTGTATGACTAATTCAAGTAATTTATGCTGTTCTTTTAAATGATGGAATCAGAAAATAGCCAGCGAAATTTTTTCTTATTTAATGTTTCTAATTTCTATTGTATACATTACGATCAAATTTTTTTTTAATGTAAATAAGTGAAAGGCACCCATAACCACTTTAGTATTATTGTAACGATCGTGCCTGGAATGTAAAAGCGTATAGCTTCTACATATTTCGATCCCACTAGTTATTAATTTGTAGCTCCCACGGGATGCATTAATACGATTTTTTTTGAAAATATTTCTGAATTTTTCATAAGAAATAATTTTAAAGTCATATATATAAATGTTGATAGATTTTGAGATAAATAGCGGTAAACTCAGTTGGTGTTGAAAAAAAGCTTGAAAATTTTAACGTTTTGAGGTTAGAATAACTTTTGAACAAATAGATTCCAGTAACTAAAATTTTTTTGTGTTTTCTTCTTGTTTTACATAAAATTTGATGCATTTTAAAATTTTGATCGGACCACTTGACGTGGAATGCCCCATATATACATATACTAGTGGCGTTTCGCCTCTTTGTTTGCTCCGCTCTCCAACCCCTGTTTAATTATAGAAAAAATGATTGAACCTTATTTAATAAATGATTGTTCAAAAACGTTTTAACAGACATTCATTAACTTTTATAAAATGGAAAATTTATTCTAATGTTTTAAAAATAAACGTAACTTTGAATTACTTAGATAATAACATTTACAAAATCTTTTAGTTACTATTATTTTACTATTATTACTATTATTTTTAAATTGTTATACTCAACTACTTTACACTGTTTAATATTAATCTACGTTTTAAGAACTATATAAGAAATTAAGAAATTATATTGGTAAAGTTCCACACCACCCATGAGGTACTACCATAGCACGTTGAGTTTTATATTATTATAAGTGTATCAAAATATTAAAATTGTAGATGGTAAAATGAATTTGAAAGTTCTAACTGATGGCTCTGAAATTTTTTTAATTGAGGTAATTAATTAATACAAAATATGAGCAATTATATAAACATATATCATGTAATATCCATGTATAATTTAAGAAGGATAAAACAACAGGCGAAAAAAACGTATGGAAGACAAAATATTTGAAATTTATGTATCCAAAATATCATGGGTCAGATCAACCTCCGGTCGTATTGATCGACCGCGTTGTGTTCGTTGGGATGGCCTCTCGTAAAGAGGATCCCGATCGCTTCGTGCGATCGTTACCAAAATATATTTATCGCAACCGGATAACCGCCAAAGAAAATACCCTTTTCTCTTTTTTCTTTTTTGTCACCGTAATGATATTCCGATAAAGACTGACTGTTTAACGTGTACAATCTCTCGAAGATTAATACCCCCACTCCTGGAGATCATGGTCCGCCTAGAAAAAACAAAACACGCGACGGATACGCGAATTCGTCCCTCTCCTTTGATGCTCAGCGTAAAATACCCCTTCCTACCTATCCTTTCCTCCCCTGCGCGCGGCCACACAGAAAACATCACAAACTCGACATGTTCGACGGAACAGCCTCCCCCGGTTGCGATAAATCCGATTGAGCAAATGTGTTGTGTTGTGTGTATATATGTTTTCATGATGAATTCAAATTTACATCTGGCAATGGACAAAGTTGAGTAACATTTCTTTTGTAAACACCCTGAGCAGTTTTGACTGTTGCTACTCGGACGACTCCATCGCTTCCGGGATGTACTTCAACGACTACTCCTAATGGCCATCTCATGCAGGGCTGGTTCTTGTTAATAACAATAACGACAGAGTTCAGGACCAATTGCCCATTCGTTTTATTCCATTTTTGACGTTTTTGCAACTCGTT